>JAPTYO010000004.1:2119321-4519321 GCA_036873135.1 Clarkia xantiana subsp. parviflora | reverse complement strand
AATCACCACGGGTACACTATCAATATAATATAGCACCACGGAAAGTAGATCACTATCAATATAATATGGTGTAGTTGAAAAAAAAAAAATTATTATATAACATTAGACAATACAAATTTTAAATTAAAACATTATGAGGATAATATAGCACCACGGGTACACGCGTAGCGGTGGCACCATTGAAAGTGGTTTTATTCAAGAGGCTCATTTAGCAAAATAAAAAATAATAATTATCGTGTAAATCATTATTCAAGAAAAAAAAATAATTATGATGTGGAAGTGGTTTTTTTTTTGTTGGAGATTATTTTTAAAATTTTGGGGGGAAAATGGAAACCCTAAATTAAATGCAGGATTTGAGGAGGTGGGGATCTAGCCCATTACAAATTTGAAAGGCCTCACAAACATTCATTTCCCGCCAATCACAAAAACATGCTTTTCTAAGTTCCCACTCACTCTCTCACCACTGTTCTTCAATTTCCACTCCACTGTGCCCTAAATCCCCAAATCAACCAAAATCGAACTCGTCTCACAGTCTCAGCCCCTCCCGATTTGACCCGTCAATGGAACCACAAGGCGAGACCGTACCCGACCCAGATCGCGCTCCGTCCACGCGCCCCAGGCTCTTCATCAAGGAGATGGTCATGCGCAACTTCAAGTCCTACGCCGGTGAGAAGCGCGTAGGCCCTTTCCACAAGGTTAGCGCGTAGGCCCTTTCCACAAGGTTAGGCTTTTCCATCTTCACTCAGTTTGTTCGAATTTCACTTCAAATGGGGTTTGGTTGAAAATAAAAAAGGTCCGAGCTTGACAAAAAAGACGTTACCGGGTTCTTATCCATGTTACCCAGCCTCGCCTCACGCGCGCCGTCGCCGCGCCTCACCGCGCGCTGTCGCCGCGCCTCACCGCGCGCTGTCGCCATTGCTTAATCTCCTCTCCACTGCAGTGGCTCCGCCACCACCACCTCATCCCCAAGCCCCGTTCCTGGGTTCGCACCGCCACACTCAAGCCACCACCACCTCATCCCCAAGCCCCGTTCCTGGGTTCGCACCGGTCCACCCTCTGGTCACAGCCACGCTCCTCATCTCTCTCAAGCTTCCTCCCTCACCTCTGAAACTCGCGCCGCCACGTGCTTTGCTCCTCTCTGCTCGAGCCGTCGTAAGCCTCCGCTCCTCTCTGAAGTACACGTGGATTCTCAGGGGGAGATTGAACTTTAAAGCAATATGGAGCCACGGGTACACGCGTAGCGGTGGCACCATTGAAAGTGGTTTTATTCAAGAGGCTCATTTAGCAAAATAAAAAATAATAATTATCGTGTAAATCACCACGGGTACACTATCAATATAATATAGCACCACGGAAAGTAGATCACTATCAATATAATATGGTGTAGTTGAAAAAAAAAAATTATTATATAACATTAGACAATACAAATTTTAAATTAAAACATTATAAGGATAATATAGCACCACGGGTACACGCGTAGCGGTGGCACCATTGAAAGTAGATCACTATCAATATAGCACCACGGGTACACGCGTAGCGGTGGCACCATTGAAAGTGGTTTTATTCAAGAGGCTCATTTAGCAAAATAAAAAATAATAATTATCGTGTAAATCATTATTCAAGAAAAAAAAAAAATTATGATGTGGAAGTGGTTTTTTTTTTGTTGGAGATTATTTTTAAAATTTTGGGGGGAAAATGGAAACCCTAAATTAAATGCAGGATTTGAGGAGGTGGGGATCTAGCCCATTACAAATTTGAAAGGCCTCACAAACATTCATTTCCCGCCAATCACAAAAACATGCTTTTCTAAGTTCCCACTCACTCTCTCACCACTGTTCTTCAATTTCCACTCCACTGTGCCCTAAATCCCCAAATCAACCAAAATCGAACTCGTCTCACAGTCTCAGCCCCTCCCGATTTGACCCGTCAATGGAACCACAAGGCGAGACCGTACCCGACCCAGATCGCGCTCCGTCCACGCGCCCCAGGCTCTTCATCAAGGAGATGGTCATGCGCAACTTCAAGTCCTACGCCGGTGAGAAGCGCGTAGGCCCTTTCCACAAGGTTAGCGCGTAGGCCCTTTCCACAAGGTTAGGCTTTTCCATCTTCACTCAGTTTGTTCGAATTTCACTTCAAATGGGGTTTGGTTGAAAATAAAAAAGGTCCGAGCTTGACAAAAAAGACGTTACCGGGTTCTTATCCATGTAACCCAGCCTCGCCTCACGCGCGCCGTCGCCGCGCCTCACCGCGCGCTGTCGCCATTGCTTAATCTCCTCTCCACTGCAGTGGCTCCGCCACCACCACCTCATCCCCAAGCCCCGTTCCTGGGTTCGCACCGCCACACTCAAGCCACCACCACCTCATCCCCAAGCCCCGTTCCTGGGTTCGCACCGGTCCACCCTCTGGTCACAGCCACGCTCCTCATCTCTCTCAAGCTTCCTCCCTCACCTCTGAAACTCGCGCCGCCACGTGCTTTGCTCCTCTCTGCTCGAGCCGTCGTAAGCCTCCGCTCCTCTCTGAAGTACACGTGGATTCTCAGGGGGAGATTGAATTTTAAAGCAATATGGAGCCACGGGTACACGCGTAGCGGTGGCACCATTGAAAGTGGTTTTATTCAAGAGGCTCATTTAGCAAAATAAAAAATAATAATTATCGTGTAAATCACCACGGGTACACTATCAATATAATATAGCACCACGGAAAGTAGATCACTATCAATATAATATGGTGTAGTTGAAAAAAAAAAATTATTATATAACATTAGACAATACAAATTTTAAATTAAAACATTATAAGGATAATATAGCACCACGGGTACACGCGTAGCGGTGGCACCATTGAAAGTAGATCACTATCAATATAGCACCACGGGTACACGCGTAGCGGTGGCACCATTGAAAGTGGTTTTATTCAAGAGGCTCATTTAGCAAAATAAAAAATAATAATTATCGTGTAAATCATTATTCAAGAAAAAAAAAAAATTATGATGTGGAAGTGGTTTTTTTTTTGTTGGAGATTATTTTTAAAATTTTGGGGGGAAAATGGAAACCCTAAATTAAATGCAGGATTTGAGGAGGTGGGGATCTAGCCCATTACAAATTTGAAAGGCCTCACAAACATTCATTTCCCGCCAATCACAAAAACATGCTTTTCTAAGTTCCCACTCACTCTCTCACCACTGTTCTTCAATTTCCACTCCACTGTGCCCTAAATCCCCAAATCAACCAAAATCGAACTCGTCTCACAGTCTCAGCCCCTCCCGATTTGACCCGTCAATGGAACCACAAGGCGAGACCGTACCCGACCCAGATCGCGCTCCGTCCACGCGCCCCAGGCTCTTCATCAAGGAGATGGTCATGCGCAACTTCAAGTCCTACGCCGGTGAGAAGCGCGTAGGCCCTTTCCACAAGGTTAGCGCGTAGGCCCTTTCCACAAGGTTAGGCTTTTCCATCTTCACTCAGTTTGTTCGAATTTCACTTCAAATGGGGTTTGGTTGAAAATAAAAAGGTCCGAGCTTGACAAAAAAGACGTTACCGGGTTCTTATCCATGTAACCCAGCCTCGCCTCACGCGCGCCGTCGCCGCGCCTCACCGCGCGCTGTCGCCATTGCTTAATCTCCTCTCCACTGCAGTGGCTCCGCCACCACCACCTCATCCCCAAGCCCCGTTCCTGGGTTCGCACCGCCACACTCAAGCCACCACCACCTCATCCCCAAGCCCCGTTCCTGGGTTCGCACCGGTCCACCCTCTGGTCACAGCCACGCTCCTCATCTCTCTCAAGCTTCCTCCCTCACCTCTGAAACTCGCGCCGCCACGTGCTTTGCTCCTCTCTGCTCGAGCCGTCGTAAGCCTCCGCTCCTCTCTGAAGTACACGTGGATTCTCAGGGGGAGATTGAATTTTAAAGCAATATGGAGCCACGGGTACACGCGTAGCGGTGGCACCATTGAAAGTGGTTTTATTCAAGAGGCTCATTTAGCAAAATAAAAAATAATAATTATCGTGTAAATCACCACGGGTACACTATCAATATAATATAGCACCACGGAAAGTAGATCACTATCAATATAATATGGTGTAGTTGAAAAAAAAAAATTATTATATAACATTAGACAATACAAATTTTAAATTAAAACATTATAAGGATAATATAGCACCACGGGTACACGCGTAGCGGTGGCACCATTGAAAGTAGATCACTATCAATATAGCACCACGGGTACACGCGTAGCGGTGGCACCATTGAAAGTGGTTTTATTCAAGAGGCTCATTTAGCAAAATAAAAAATAATAATTATCGTGTAAATCATTATTCAAGAAAAAAAAAAATTATGATGTGGAAGTGGTTTTTTTTTTGTTGGAGATTATTTTTAAAATTTTGGGGGGAAAATGGAAACCCTAAATTAAATGCAGGATTTGAGGAGGTGGGGATCTAGCCCATTACAAATTTGAAAGGCCTCACAAACATTCATTTCCCGCCAATCACAAAAACATGCTTTTCTAAGTTCCCACTCACTCTCTCACCACTGTTCTTCAATTTCCACTCCACTGTGCCCTAAATCCCCAAATCAACCAAAATCGAACTCGTCTCACAGTCTCAGCCCCTCCCGATTTGACCCGTCAATGGAACCACAAGGCGAGACCGTACCCGACCCAGATCGCGCTCCGTCCACGCGCCCCAGGCTCTTCATCAAGGAGATGGTCATGCGCAACTTCAAGTCCTACGCCGGTGAGAAGCGCGTAGGCCCTTTCCACAAGGTTAGCGCGTAGGCCCTTTCCACAAGGTTAGGCTTTTCCATCTTCACTCAGTTTGTTCGAATTTCACTTCAAATGGGGTTTGGTTGAAAATAAAAAAGGTCCGAGCTTGACAAAAAAGACGTTACCGGGTTCTTATCCATGTAACCCAGCCTCGCCTCACGCGCGCCGTCGCCGCGCCTCACCGCGCGCTGTCGCCATTGCTTAATCTCCTCTCCACTGCAGTGGCTCCGCCACCACCACCTCATCCCCAAGCCCCGTTCCTGGGTTCGCACCGCCACACTCAAGCCACCACCACCTCATCCCCAAGCCCCGTTCCTGGGTTCGCACCGGTCCACCCTCTGGTCACAGCCACGCTCCTCATCTCTCTCAAGCTTCCTCCCTCACCTCTGAAACTCGCGCCGCCACGTGCTTTGCTGTTTTTTTCATTATTTTCTCTCTACCTATACCATCATTATGTGTGGGTGTAATTGGTGTCAAGCATTCAATTCAATTGGGAATGACGAAAAATGTCAACCAAACAAACTAATAGTCGTGGAATTCAAAGTTTCGATGCACTGCGAAGGTTGTGAGACTAAAGTTGCTAAAGCCCTCTCCAAATTTAAGGGTAATTAATCCGTTATTAAGATATTATTATGTCACATAATTATGTTTAATAAAATATTTCATAGTTTTTACTATAGTATAATGACTTATGCAAGTGTCTATGAAAGTTTATCAAAATAGCTTATAATTAATTTATTTACATATAAGTTGTTTTGAGCATTATTTCTTTCAAAATAGCTTATGAAGCGTTTAATTAAGTTTTTTTTAATCTAAATGGAGCCTTAATCGTCTCTCTCTTTACGAATTTATTTCTTTCCCTGTAATTATTTGCTAATTAATTTGTGAAACTTTTTTTTTAATTAGGAGTGGAAGAGTTCTGTATAGAGAGGGACGAACACCGGGTTACGGTGACGGGCTGGATTGACCCGGAAAAATTGCTGAAGAAACTGAAGAAAGCGACAAGGATGACAGTGGAGATTGTGTGTGAAAATGAGAAGGAGGAATCATGTGATGAATCTAATGATGAATCCGTTGAACTTGTGCCACAACAGTTTGAGCCTAAATATAGTCCTAATTGCATGAAGAGTGAAGCCTTGATGATTTTCAGTGATGAGAACCCAAATGCATGTGTCATAATGTAGATCATAAATTAAATTAAACTAATGTATGACGTTGAAATATAAACATACACCTAGACTTAAGTTTCTATAAAGTTGAGGGGTTTGATCCAGGAGTTGTTCTTTGATATGGGTTTTCTAGTCCCTATAAATCTTAGGGTTTGGGCAGTGGATATATTTTTGTTAAACATAAGTATAGACCAAATAAACAATTTTTTGGGAAATCAATTAGGGTTGACATTTGGGGATATCAATTTCGTCAAGGGGAAAACCCTTGTTTTTTCTGGTACCTCACTTTCTTTGGGGAAATTAGGGTCTTTACGTACAGCCCGGACGTAAATTAATCAAACCTTGATCATAATTAACCAGCCAACTCGTTAATAAACGGGGCGGGTTATTTGTTCAAGATATTACACAAATATTTGTTCAAGATAACGGGAAAATAAGTAACAATGAATCCAATCAATGCTCCTAAATTGAAGAACACCCTTGACACCTTGTGGTGAGCTTCAACTACTGTGCACCTGCACACTAAACCAAAGAATCAAACGAACCAAATCAGTGTCACATTAGGTTTCTCGGTTCCTTTCCTCCCAAGTGCAGCACTGCCGACTCTTGGAACTCACTGTTGCAGTTTCGCCGCCAACCGCCGTCGCCTGAGGTATGGGAATATTTCTTTGTAAGGAACTTCGCACTTGTGATGGAAGAAACTGTGATGTTTGTACAAACGTTTTGGTTGTTGATTTGATATTCCAATCGAGTAACTGAGTTATAAAGCCTACAAATTTGGCATTTGCTGCATTTTAATGTGAAAATTGTAACTCTTTTTGTGAAAATACTTGTTAATAGGGGAACTCAGTAGATGGGATAGGTCTATTGGGTTTTGTGTGATTTAATTTCTCATTTTTTTATTGCTACTGCCGAATGCTAGTTTCACAGTAATATATCATGCTTCAAGTTACAAGCACTAATATTTTCTCCTGATATTTCTCTTTTGAGTAATGTAAATGACATTGTAATTGTATTCTTGCCAAACTCTGCAACCAAATTACAGAGGTTACATGAATGATTATCATGGCTTGATATTCGTTCATCATAGAAATGCTTGCTTTGTTTGCCCTTCTCTTTTGTGTTTCATCCCTTTTGTTTCTCAAGTTTATATAAAAAGACATGCTTCAACATACACTTCAACATACACAGGCATGCAAATTAAGTAACTTATAATGTATTAGGACTGGAAAGCAGGGATACAATACTCAATACAAAACAGAAGGCATGTCATTTCCAAAGGACATCCAACAACATAACTAATGGCAAACCGCCTCAATATACAAAACAGAAAATTAGAAACAATCAATGCTCCTAAATTGAACGCCTTGGGGTGAGCTTCAACTGCTTGGTATCTTGTCTGGCGTTGGCACAACACAAAAAATTCAATTAGTGGGAGTGGCCTCAATATACAAAACAAAAAATTAGAAACAACAAAAAGCAATATTCCTAGCAGAAGGAGGACGATGAGAGGGTTTAAGAGTCCAAAATGTTGGAATTATAGGGAATTATAGGTTGATAAAGTTTCCTACTAATTTATTTGAAGATGTCAAGAGGTGGAATGACAAATTGTACCTCTTATAAGATGATGGCAAGTTACTAACAAAGTGTTTCTACCTCTACGAAAGATGAAATTGTTGGGGCGGAAGTGCTTAGGACATTAAATCAAATACTTAGTGTGCTATTCAAAGATAGTGTGCTATCCAATCAAACACTTGGTGTTTTTGTTTAAAATCGGTAAAGCAAAGATTAAGGTTGAAGCTGAAATAGTGTTGGGTCATTTAACTAACTTAATTATGAAACACAACTTAGCAACAAACAAATCAAAGCTATGTCCTTTCTTTTAATTAAATAAAAGTTAGAAGAAGTGAAGAACAGACCTGCGGAGACTTTTAATATAATCAATTTTTTTGTCATCCATCAAGCCTAACCACATTTCAACTGCAAAAAGACCATGGGCAGCAGCACCAAAATGTTCCACAGCAACACTCGCTTGTTCACCAGACAAAAGGCCAGCATTGACAAAAGAAGCGATTTTTGAAGTTGCCGATCTCCTCAAATCTGAAAATATTCTTAGCAAGTAAGATAAGCCATATCTAGTCTAGAAATAAAATAAAAAATGTATGACAAGCATCCTTGTACACTGATATAAGCTGCAAGTAGTTACCCGATTCTTCAATAACTACCTGAGAAAATCGGAATGTGAGCTGGATCTTCAAGCTGTCGAAGCCAGCGAGGGAAGTTTCGGCGCGGAGGTTCAACAGAACGAGTTTCTGTGATAGTAGATGAAGATGAAGAACGAATTTGGGACATTGAAGAAGATGAAGAATCCGTGTATTTCAGATGGAGTGCTGCTATAGACTGAAGAAATCAAACCACTAACTCAACTTCAAGCAAATCTAAAATTGAAATCAAACCACTAACTCAACTTCGACTTAAATCTGAAATTGAAATCTGAAAATTCAAATTCAAGCAGCAAATCTAAAATTGAAATCAAACCACTAACTCAACTTCAAGCAAATCTAAAATTGAAATCAAACCACTAACTCAACTTCGACTTAAATCTGAAATTGAAATCTGAAAATTGAAATCTGAAAATTGAAATCTGAAATTCAAGCAGCAAATCTAAAATTGAAATCAAACCACTAACTCAACTTCGACTTAAATCTGAAATTGAAATCTGAAAATTGAAATCTAAAATTCAAGCAGCAAATCTAAAATTGAAATCTGAAATCTAAACAGCACAGCACAGCAGCAAATCAATAATCAATAATCAATATTCAATTTTCAATATTCAAACAGCACAGCAGCAAATCAATAATCAATATTCAATTCGACTTACCTGCTGACTGCTGTGCTGTGGGCCTGTGGCGCGACGCGTGAGAGCTGCTGTGCTGTGGCGCGGAGCTGCTGGCGTGGCCGCTGGCGTGGCTGCTGGTGCCTGGTGTGGCTGCTGGTGCCTGGTGCGGAGCTGCTGGCGGAGGCGCGGAGCTGCTGGCGGTGGCGCGGAGCTGCTGGTGACTGCGGGGCTGTTGAGGTTTCCTGCGGCGCTGGGAATTGAATTGAGGAAGAAGGAGAACTGGAAAGTGGAAAAGGAACCGTCGATCTGCTGCTGGTGACATAACCCTAATTTTTTTTTTTTTTTTTTAACTGAAGGGGTCCGAACCGGCGAACCGGTGAACCGGCCGGTTCGCCCAAAACCGGCCGGTTCGGTGAAAACCGGACTTCAGAACCGGGTTCGCTTACATCCTCCGGAAATAAGCAAACCGGACCGTGGATGGGTCCGGTTCCGGTCGGACCGCGGTCGGACCGCCGGTCCGGTCCGGTTCTGATAACACTGCCTGTGGGTATTAGGAATCGAACTTGGGACCAATTGTATAAAAATTAGGTATAATGCCACTAAAGCCAAAATATTTGAGTGTTTCTGGCACCATTTGAATCCACTTACTCCTTAATAGAGAATATGACTAAAATAGTCAACACACAAGAATCAACAGTCAAGGGAATAAGATCAAAATCAATTAAAATCAAAATCAATTAAAATCAGTAGGGTTACTCGTATCTCAAGGAGATTTGTCTTGAATGCTTGCATATTCTCGAGGAAAAGTTTTCTGCTATCAATCAATGCTTAACCATCAATCAGTCATGCCTTGCCCTTCTTCAATGCTCTATCTTCATCTTCATCTGAAAGAATAATGATACAACCTACGAAAGTTACCGTGAATCCTCTTGCGAAAGTAACGCATTATACATTTGGAAAGAGAGAGAATTTTTACTTTTCTAGAAAACTGTACATTACTTTTTCTCTCTCCAATTTTTCCAGCAATACCCCTAATGTTAATAACTGTTGTACTTTTTTGTCATGGTTTTAATAACTTTTTTTTGCCAGATGAATAACTTTTATTAAGAATAATAATTGAAGTAGCCCAATTCAAAGTTTGAACATCGTGTGGTAAAAAATACTAAACCATACACCAACGTTAATAAGAGAATTAATCTAAACTAAGTTTTAATGAAATATTCAACAAAAATAGTGTAAAACTCTAATGTTTAATGAATTTTATTATTCATGGCAAAAAAAAAGAATTTTATTATATTTTCGACTCGACCCTCTCTATTTCTTACGTGATATATAAATATAGTAAACTATCATGACAAAGTATATTTATTTATTTGTAATAAAAAGTGAAATACAATGAACTAAGCAAAAGACATTTTACACTTCGCATACTAAGAGTTTATGCAAATTTAATCGTAAAAAATATAGTTATATTTGATTGTTATAAATATATGACAGTTATGTTATATACTTTCATATATTTAGGTTTATGCAAAACTAATTAAAAAAAAATACTTCTACTTAATTAAATCAATCAAATAATAAGTAATGACACATATTTTTATTCCATTTATCACTTAACTCTCTATCAATTTTTCATATGACACAATATAATATAATCTAATCTAATCTAGAGAATTATAATTTTTTATCAATATAAAAAAATAACATATGTCGATATTAGTGAATTTAAGCTTTGAACATACTAAAATTAATGTTTGTCGTGTAAAATATTCTCGGAGTATTCTTTACATTGCATGTTATTATTTAAAAAAAATTATAAATGAAAGAAGACTTTAGTTGGCAAAAAAAAAGACTTTAAGAAATAATCAGTCAGATTTTAGAAATATAAATAAGCACTTAAGCAGACTTGATTGAGCACTCGTGGAGCCCACTATTTGGAATGCTCCTGTGTAAGAATGAAAGGATTAAAATGAGGGTACTATTGGAATGAAAAAAAGTAGAAATTTTAATTAAACGTAACAAAGTTGGGAAAGCTCTCAATGGAGCCCACACCCACTTTCGTTATATATTTCACGGTTTCTTTCTCAGTCTATAGCAGCACTCCATCTGAAATACACGGATTCTTCATCTTCTTCAATGTCCCAAATTCGTTCTTCATCTTCATCTACTATCACAGAAACTCGTTCTGTTGAACCTCCGCGCCGAAACTTCCCTCGCTGGCTTCGACAGCTTGAAGATCCAGCTCACATTCCGATTTTCTCAGGTAGTTATTTAAAGTATACACATTTTATGTTTATTGCTTTTTTTCTTCTTGATGTTTCTTCATTGAAAGTGGTTTTATTCAAGAGGCTCATTTAGCAAAATAAAAAATAATAATTATCGTGTAAATCATTATTCAAGAAAAAAAAATAATTATGATGTGGAAGTGGTTTTTTTTTTGTTGGAGATTATTTTTAAAATTTTGGGGGGAAAATGGAAACCCTAAATTAAATGCAGGATTTGAGGAGGTGGGGATCTAGCCCATTACAAATTTGAAAGGCCTCACAAACATTCATTTCCCGCCAATCACAAAAACATGCTTTTCTAAGTTCCCACTCACTCTCTCACCACTGTTCTTCAATTTCCACTCCACTGTGCCCTAAATCCCCAAATCAACCAAAATCGAACTCGTCTCACAGTCTCAGCCCCTCCCGATTTGACCCGTCAATGGAACCACAAGGCGAGACCGTACCCGACCCAGATCGCGCTCCGTCCACGCGCCCCAGGCTCTTCATCAAGGAGATGGTCATGCGCAACTTCAAGTCCTACGCCGGTGAGAAGCGCGTAGGCCCTTTCCACAAGGTTAGCGCGTAGGCCCTTTCCACAAGGTTAGGCTTTTCCATCTTCACTCAGTTTGTTCGAATTTCACTTCAAATGGGGTTTGGTTGAAAATAAAAAAGGTCCGAGCTTGACAAAAAAGACGTTACCGGGTTCTTATCCATGTTACCCAGCCTCGCCTCACGCGCGCCGTCGCCGCGCCTCACCGCGCGCTGTCGCCGCGCCTCACCGCGCGCTGTCGCCATTGCTTAATCTCCTCTCCACTGCAGTGGCTCCGCCACCACCACCTCATCCCCAAGCCCCGTTCCTGGGTTCGCACCGCCACACTCAAGCCACCACCACCTCATCCCCAAGCCCCGTTCCTGGGTTCGCACCGGTCCACCCTCTGGTCACAGCCACGCTCCTCATCTCTCTCAAGCTTCCTCCCTCACCTCTGAAACTCGCGCCGCCACGTGCTTTGCTCCTCTCTGCTCGAGCCGTCGTAAGCCTCCGCTCCTCTCTGAAGTACACGTGGATTCTCAGGGGGAGATTGAATTTTAAAGCAATATGGAGCCACGGGTACACGCGTAGCGGTGGCACCATTGAAAGTGGTTTTATTCAAGAGGCTCATTTAGCAAAATAAAAAATAATAATTATCGTGTAAATCACCACGGGTACACTATCAATATAATATAGCACCACGGAAAGTAGATCACTATCAATATAATATGGTGTAGTTGAAAAAAAAAATTATTATATAACATTAGACAATACAAATTTTAAATTAAAACATTATAAGGATAATATAGCACCACGGGTACACGCGTATCGGTGGCACCATGGAAAGTAGATCACTATCAATATAATATGGTGTAGTTGAAAAAAAAATTTATTATATAACATTAGACAATACAAATTTTAAATTAAAACATTATAAGGATAATATAGCACCACGGGTACACGCGTAGCGGTGGCACCATTGAAAGTAGATCACTATCAATATAGCACCACGGGTACACGCGTAGCGGTGGCACCATTGAAAGTGGTTTTATTCAAGAGGCTCATTTAGCAAAATAAAAAATAATAATTATCGTGTAAATCATTATTCAAGAAAAAAAAAAAATTATGATGTGGAAGTGGTTTTTTTTTTGTTGGAGATTATTTTTAAAATTTTGGGGGGAAAATGGAAACCCTAAATTAAATGCAGGATTTGAGGAGGTGGGGATCTAGCCCATTACAAATTTGAAAGGCCTCACAAACATTCATTTCCCGCCAATCACAAAAACATGCTTTTCTAAGTTCCCACTCACTCTCTCACCACTGTTCTTCAATTTCCACTCCACTGTGCCCTAAATCCCCAAATCAACCAAAATCGAACTCGTCTCACAGTCTCAGCCCCTCCCGATTTGACCCGTCAATGGAACCACAAGGCGAGACCGTACCCGACCCAGATCGCGCTCCGTCCACGCGCCCCAGGCTCTTCATCAAGGAGATGGTCATGCGCAACTTCAAGTCCTACGCCGGTGAGAAGCGCGTAGGCCCTTTCCACAAGGTTAGCGCGTAGGCCCTTTCCACAAGGTTAGGCTTTTCCATCTTCACTCAGTTTGTTCGAATTTCACTTCAAATGGGGTTTGGTTGAAAATAAAAAAGGTCCGAGCTTGACAAAAAAGACGTTACCGGGTTCTTATCCATGTAACCCAGCCTCGCCTCACGCGCGCCGTCGCCGCGCCTCACCGCGCGCTGTCGCCATTGCTTAATCTCCTCTCCACTGCAGTGGCTCCGCCACCACCACCTCATCCCCAAGCCCCGTTCCTGGGTTCGCACCGCCACACTCAAGCCACCACCACCTCATCCCCAAGCCCCGTTCCTGGGTTCGCACCGGTCCACCCTCTGGTCACAGCCACGCTCCTCATCTCTCTCAAGCTTCCTCCCTCACCTCTGAAACTCGCGCCGCCACGTGCTTTGCTCCTCTCTGCTCGAGCCGTCGTAAGCCTCCGCTCCTCTCTGAAGTACACGTGGATTCTCAGGGGGAGATTGAATTTTAAAGCAATATGGAGCCACGGGTACACGCGTAGCGGTGGCACCATTGAAAGTGGTTTTATTCAAGAGGCTCATTTAGCAAAATAAAAAATAATAATTATCGTGTAAATCACCACGGGTACACTATCAATATAATATAGCACCACGGAAAGTAGATCACTATCAATATAATATGGTGTAGTTGAAAAAAAAAAATTATTATATAACATTAGACAATACAAATTTTAAATTAAAACATTATAAGGATAATATAGCACCACGGGTACACGCGTATCGGTGGCACCATGGAAAGTAGATCACTATCAATATAATATGGTGTAGTTGAAAAAAAAAATTATTATATAACATTAGACAATACAAATTTTAAATTAAAACATTATAAGGATAATATAGCACCACGGGTACACGCGTAGCGGTGGCACCATTGAAAGTAGATCACTATCAATATAGCACCACGGGTACACGCGTAGCGGTGGCACCATTGAAAGTGGTTTTATTCAAGAGGCTCATTTAGCAAAATAAAAAATAATAATTATCGTGTAAATCATTATTCAAGAAAAAAAAAAAATTATGATGTGGAAGTGGTTTTTTTTTTGTTGGAGATTATTTTTAAAATTTTGGGGGGAAAATGGAAACCCTAAATTAAATGCAGGATTTGAGGAGGTGGGGATCTAGCCCATTACAAATTTGAAAGGCCTCACAAACATTCATTTCCCGCCAATCACAAAAACATGCTTTTCTAAGTTCCCACTCACTCTCTCACCACTGTTCTTCAATTTCCACTCCACTGTGCCCTAAATCCCCAAATCAACCAAAATCGAACTCGTCTCACAGTCTCAGCCCCTCCCGATTTGACCCGTCAATGGAACCACAAGGCGAGACCGTACCCGACCCAGATCGCGCTCCGTCCACGCGCCCCAGGCTCTTCATCAAGGAGATGGTCATGCGCAACTTCAAGTCCTACGCCGGTGAGAAGCGCGTAGGCCCTTTCCACAAGGTTAGCGCGTAGGCCCTTTCCACAAGGTTAGGCTTTTCCATCTTCACTCAGTTTGTTCGAATTTCACTTCAAATGGGGTTTGGTTGAAAATAAAAAAGGTCCGAGCTTGACAAAAAAGACGTTACCGGGTTCTTATCCATGTAACCCAGCCTCGCCTCACGCGCGCCGTCGCCGCGCCTCACCGCGCGCTGTCGCCATTGCTTAATCTCCTCTCCACTGCAGTGGCTCCGCCACCACCACCTCATCCCCAAGCCCCGTTCCTGGGTTCGCACCGCCACACTCAAGCCACCACCACCTCATCCCCAAGCCCCGTTCCTGGGTTCGCACCGGTCCACCCTCTGGTCACAGCCACGCTCCTCATCTCTCTCAAGCTTCCTCCCTCACCTCTGAAACTCGCGCCGCCACGTGCTTTGCTCCTCTCTGCTCGAGCCGTCGTAAGCCTCCGCTCCTCTCTGAAGTACACGTGGATTCTCAGGGGGAGATTGAATTTTAAAGCAATATGGAGCCACGGGTACACGCGTAGCGGTGGCACCATTGAAAGTGGTTTTATTCAAGAGGCTCATTTAGCAAAATAAAAAATAATAATTATCGTGTAAATCACCACGGGTACACTATCAATATAATATAGCACCACGGAAAGTAGATCACTATCAATATAATATGGTGTAGTTGAAAAAAAAAATTATTATATAACATTAGACAATACAAATTTTAAATTAAAACATTATAAGGATAATATAGCACCACGGGTACACGCGTATCGGTGGCACCATGGAAAGTAGATCACTATCAATATAATATGGTGTAGTTGAAAAAAAAAATTATTATATAACATTAGACAATACAAATTTTAAATTAAAACATTATAAGGATAATATAGCACCACGGGTACACGCGTAGCGGTGGCACCATTGAAAGTAGATCACTATCAATATAGCACCACGGGTACACGCGTAGCGGTGGCACCATTGAAAGTGGTTTTATTCAAGAGGCTCATTTAGCAAAATAAAAAATAATAATTATCGTGTAAATCATTATTCAAGAAAAAAAAAAAATTATGATGTGGAAGTGGTTTTTTTTTTGTTGGAGATTATTTTTAAAATTTTGGGGGGAAAATGGAAACCCTAAATTAAATGCAGGATTTGAGGAGGTGGGGATCTAGCCCATTACAAATTTGAAAGGCCTCACAAACA
This sequence comes from Clarkia xantiana subsp. parviflora, assembly GCA_036873135.1. Classification (NCBI taxonomy): domain Eukaryota; kingdom Viridiplantae; phylum Streptophyta; class Magnoliopsida; order Myrtales; family Onagraceae; genus Clarkia; species Clarkia xantiana. The sequence continues at coordinate 4,503,530 of JAPTYO010000004.1, read as the reverse complement.
TTCATTTCCCGCCAATCACAAAAACATGCTTTTCTAAGTTCCCACTCACTCTCTCACCACTGTTCTTCAATTTCCACTCCACTGTGCCCTAAATCCCCAAATCAACCAAAATCGAACTCGTCTCACAGTCTCAGCCCCTCCCGATTTGACCCGTCAATGGAACCACAAGGCGAGACCGTACCCGACCCAGATCGCGCTCCGTCCACGCGCCCCAGGCTCTTCATCAAGGAGATGGTCATGCGCAACTTCAAGTCCTACGCCGGTGAGAAGCGCGTAGGCCCTTTCCACAAGGTTAGCGCGTAGGCCCTTTCCACAAGGTTAGGCTTTTCCATCTTCACTCAGTTTGTTCGAATTTCACTTCAAATGGGGTTTGGTTGAAAATAAAAAAGGTCCGAGCTTGACAAAAAAGACGTTACCGGGTTCTTATCCATGTAACCCAGCCTCGCCTCACGCGCGCCGTCGCCGCGCCTCACCGCGCGCTGTCGCCGCGCCTCACCGCGCGCTGTCGCCATTGCTTAATCTCCTCTCCACTGCAGTGGCTCCGCCACCACCACCTCATCCCCAAGCCCCGTTCCTGGGTTCGCACCGCCACACTCAAGCCACCACCACCTCATCCCCAAGCCCCGTTCCTGGGTTCGCACCGGTCCACCCTCTGGTCACAGCCACGCTCCTCATCTCTCTCAAGCTTCCTCCCTCACCTCTGAAACTCGCGCCGCCACGTGCTTTGCTCCTCTCTGCTCGAGCCGTCGTAAGCCTCCGCTCCTCTCTGAAGTACACGTGGATTCTCAGGGGGAGATTGAATTTTAAAGCAATATGGAGCCACGGGTACACGCGTAGCGGTGGCACCATTGAAAGTGGTTTTATTCAAGAGGCTCATTTAGCAAAATAAAAAATAATAATTATCGTGTAAATCACCACGGGTACACTATCAATATAATATAGCACCACGGAAAGTAGATCACTATCAATATAATATGGTGTAGTTGAAAAAAAAAAATTATTATATAACATTAGACAATACAAAATTTAAATTAAAACATTATGAGGATAATATAGCACCACGGGTACACGCGTAGCGGTGGCACCATTGAAAGTAGATCACTATCAATATAGCACCACGGGTACACGCGTAGCGGTGGCACCATTGAAAGTGGTTTTATTCAAGAGGCTCATTTAGCAAAATAAAAAATAATAATTATCGTGTAAATCATTATTCAAGAAAAAAAAATAATTATGATGTGGAAGTGGTTTTTTTTTTGTTGGAGATTATTTTTAAAATTTTGGGGGGAAAATGGAAACCCTAAATTAAATGCAGGATTTGAGGAGGTGGGGATCTAGCCCATTACAAATTTGAAAGGCCTCACAAACATTCATTTCCCGCCAATCACAAAAACATGCTTTTCTAAGTTCCCACTCACTCTCTCACCACTGTTCTTCAATTTCCACTCCACTGTGCCCTAAATCCCCAAATCAACCAAAATCGAACTCGTCTCACAGTCTCAGCCCCTCCCGATTTGACCCGTCAATGGAACCACAAGGCGAGACCGTACCCGACCCAGATCGCGCTCCGTCCACGCGCCCCAGGCTCTTCATCAAGGAGATGGTCATGCGCAACTTCAAGTCCTACGCCGGTGAGAAGCGCGTAGGCCCTTTCCACAAGGTTAGCGCGTAGGCCCTTTCCACAAGGTTAGGCTTTTCCATCTTCACTCAGTTTGTTCGAATTTCACTTCAAATGGGGTTTGGTTGAAAATAAAAAAGGTCCGAGCTTGACAAAAAAGACGTTACCGGGTTCTTATCCATGTTACCCAGCCTCGCCTCACGCGCGCCGTCGCCGCGCCTCACCGCGCGCTGTCGCCGCGCCTCACCGCGCGCTGTCGCCATTGCTTAATCTCCTCTCCACTGCAGTGGCTCCGCCACCACCACCTCATCCCCAAGCCCCGTTCCTGGGTTCGCACCGCCACACTCAAGCCACCACCACCTCATCCCCAAGCCCCGTTCCTGGGTTCGCACCGGTCCACCCTCTGGTCACAGCCACGCTCCTCATCTCTCTCAAGCTTCCTCCCTCACCTCTGAAACTCGCGCCGCCACGTGCTTTGCTCCTCTCTGCTCGAGCCGTCGTAAGCCTCCGCTCCTCTCTGAAGTACACGTGGATTCTCAGGGGGAGATTGAATTTTAAAGCAATATGGAGCCACGGGTACACGCGTAGCGGTGGCACCATTGAAAGTGGTTTTATTCAAGAGGCTCATTTAGCAAAATAAAAAATAATAATTATCGTGTAAATCACCACGGGTACACTATCAATATAATATAGCACCACGGAAAGTAGATCACTATCAATATAATATGGTGTAGTTGAAAAAAAAAAAATTATTATATAACATTAGACAATACAAATTTTAAATTAAAACATTATAAGGATAATATAGCACCACGGGTACACGCGTAGCGGTGGCACCATTGAAAGTAGATCACTATCAATATAGCACCACGGGTACACGCGTAGCGGTGGCACCATTGAAAGTGGTTTTATTCAAGAGGCTCATTTAGCAAAATAAAAAATAATAATTATCGTGTAAATCATTATTCAAGAAAAAAAAAAATTATGATGTGGAAGTGGTTTTTTTTTTGTTGGAGATTATTTTTAAAATTTTGGGGGGAAAATGGAAACCCTAAATTAAATGCAGGATTTGAGGAGGTGGGGATCTAGCCCATTACAAATTTGAAAGGCCTCACAAACATTCATTTCCCGCCAATCACAAAAACATGCTTTTCTAAGTTCCCACTCACTCTCTCACCACTGTTCTTCAATTTCCACTCCACTGTGCCCTAAATCCCCAAATCAACCAAAATCGAACTCGTCTCACAGTCTCAGCCCCTCCCGATTTGACCCGTCAATGGAACCACAAGGCGAGACCGTACCCGACCCAGATCGCGCTCCGTCCACGCGCCCCAGGCTCTTCATCAAGGAGATGGTCATGCGCAACTTCAAGTCCTACGCCGGTGAGAAGCGCGTAGGCCCTTTCCACAAGGTTAGCGCGTAGGCCCTTTCCACAAGGTTAGGCTTTTCCATCTTCACTCAGTTTGTTCGAATTTCACTTCAAATGGGGTTTGGTTGAAAATAAAAAAGGTCCGAGCTTGACAAAAAAGACGTTACCGGGTTCTTATCCATGTAACCCAGCCTCGCCTCACGCGCGCCGTCGCCGCGCCTCACCGCGCGCTGTCGCCATTGCTTAATCTCCTCTCCACTGCAGTGGCTCCGCCACCACCACCTCATCCCCAAGCCCCGTTCCTGGGTTCGCACCGCCACACTCAAGCCACCACCACCTCATCCCCAAGCCCCGTTCCTGGGTTCGCACCGGTCCACCCTCTGGTCACAGCCACGCTCCTCATCTCTCTCAAGCTTCCTCCCTCACCTCTGAAACTCGCGCCGCCACGTGCTTTGCTGTTTTTTTCATTATTTTCTCTCTACCTATACCATCATTATGTGTGGGTGTAATTGGTGTCAAGCATTCAATTCAATTGGGAATGACGAAAAATGTCAACCAAACAAACTAATAGTCGTGGAATTCAAAGTTTCGATGCACTGCGAAGGTTGTGAGACTAAAGTTGCTAAAGCCCTCTCCAAATTTAAGGGTAATTAATCCGTTATTAAGATATTATTATGTCACATAATTATGTTTAATAAAATATTTCATAGTTTTTACTATAGTATAATGACTTATGCAAGTGTCTATGAAAGTTTATCAAAATAGCTTATAATTAATTTATTTACATATAAGTTGTTTTGAGCATTATTTCTTTCAAAATAGCTTATGAAGCGTTTAATTAAGTTTTTTTTAATCTAAATGGAGCCTTAATCGTCTCTCTCTTTACGAATTTATTTCTTTCCCTGTAATTATTTGCTAATTAATTTGTGAAACTTTTTTTTTAATTAGGAGTGGAAGAGTTCTGTATAGAGAGGGACGAACACCGGGTTACGGTGACGGGCTGGATTGACCCGGAAAAATTGCTGAAGAAACTGAAGAAAGCGACAAGGATGACAGTGGAGATTGTGTGTGAAAATGAGAAGGAGGAATCATGTGATGAATCTAATGATGAATCCGTTGAACTTGTGCCACAACAGTTTGAGCCTAAATATAGTCCTAATTGCATGAAGAGTGAAGCCTTGATGATTTTCAGTGATGAGAACCCAAATGCATGTGTCATAATGTAGATCATAAATTAAATTAAACTAATGTATGACGTTGAAATATAAACATACACCTAGACTTAAGTTTCTATAAAGTTGAGGGGTTTGATCCAGGAGTTGTTCTTTGATATGGGTTTTCTAGTCCCTATAAATCTTAGGGTTTGGGCAGTGGATATATTTTTGTTAAACATAAGTATAGACCAAATAAACAATTTTTTGGGAAATCAATTAGGGTTGACATTTGGGGATATCAATTTCGTCAAGGGGAAAACCCTTGTTTTTTCTGGTACCTCACTTTCTTTGGGGAAATTAGGGTCTTTACGTACAGCCCGGACGTAAATTAATCAAACCTTGATCATAATTAACCAGCCAACTCGTTAATAAACGGGGCGGGTTATTTGTTCAAGATATTACACAAATATTTGTTCAAGATAACGGGAAAATAAGTAACAATGAATCCAATCAATGCTCCTAAATTGAAGAACACCCTTGACACCTTGTGGTGAGCTTCAACTACTGTGCACCTGCACACTAAACCAAAGAATCAAACGAACCAAATCAGTGTCACATTAGGTTTCTCGGTTCCTTTCCTCCCAAGTGCAGCACTGCCGACTCTTGGAACTCACTGTTGCAGTTTCGCCGCCAACCGCCGTCGCCTGAGGTATGGGAATATTTCTTTGTAAGGAACTTCGCACTTGTGATGGAAGAAACTGTGATGTTTGTACAAACGTTTTGGTTGTTGATTTGATATTCCAATCGAGTAACTGAGTTATAAAGCCTACAAATTTGGCATTTGCTGCATTTTAATGTGAAAATTGTAACTCTTTTTGTGAAAATACTTGTTAATAGGGGAACTCAGTAGATGGGATAGGTCTATTGGGTTTTGTGTGATTTAATTTCTCATTTTTTTATTGCTACTGCCGAATGCTAGTTTCACAGTAATATATCATGCTTCAAGTTACAAGCACTAATATTTTCTCCTGATATTTCTCTTTTGAGTAATGTAAATGACATTGTAATTGTATTCTTGCCAAACTCTGCAACCAAATTACAGAGGTTACATGAATGATTATCATGGCTTGATATTCGTTCATCATAGAAATGCTTGCTTTGTTTGCCCTTCTCTTTTGTGTTTCATCCCTTTTGTTTCTCAAGTTTATATAAAAAGACATGCTTCAACATACACTTCAACATACACAGGCATGCAAATTAAGTAACTTATAATGTATTAGGACTGGAAAGCAGGGATACAATACTCAATACAAAACAGAAGGCATGTCATTTCCAAAGGACATCCAACAACATAACTAATGGCAAACCGCCTCAATATACAAAACAGAAAATTAGAAACAATCAATGCTCCTAAATTGAACGCCTTGGGGTGAGCTTCAACTGCTTGGTATCTTGTCTGGCGTTGGCACAACACAAAAAATTCAATTAGTGGGAGTGGCCTCAATATACAAAACAAAAAATTAGAAACAACAAAAAGCAATATTCCTAGCAGAAGGAGGACGATGAGAGGGTTTAAGAGTCCAAAATGTTGGAATTATAGGGAATTATAGGTTGATAAAGTTTCCTACTAATTTATTTGAAGATGTCAAGAGGTGGAATGACAAATTGTACCTCTTATAAGATGATGGCAAGTTACTAACAAAGTGTTTCTACCTCTACGAAAGATGAAATTGTTGGGGCGGAAGTGCTTAGGACATTAAATCAAATACTTAGTGTGCTATTCAAAGATAGTGTGCTATCCAATCAAACACTTGGTGTTTTTGTTTAAAATCGGTAAAGCAAAGATTAAGGTTGAAGCTGAAATAGTGTTGGGTCATTTAACTAACTTAATTATGAAACACAACTTAGCAACAAACAAATCAAAGCTATGTCCTTTCTTTTAATTAAATAAAAGTTAGAAGAAGTGAAGAACAGACCTGCGGAGACTTTTAATATAATCAATTTTTTTGTCATCCATCAAGCCTAACCACATTTCAACTGCAAAAAGACCATGGGCAGCAGCACCAAAATGTTCCACAGCAACACTCGCTTGTTCACCAGACAAAAGGCCAGCATTGACAAAAGAAGCGATTTTTGAAGTTGCCGATCTCCTCAAATCTGAAAATATTCTTAGCAAGTAAGATAAGCCATATCTAGTCTAGAAATAAAATAAAAAATGTATGACAAGCATCCTTGTACACTGATATAAGCTGCAAGTAGTTACCCGATTCTTCAATAACTACCTGAGAAAATCGGAATGTGAGCTGGATCTTCAAGCTGTCGAAGCCAGCGAGGGAAGTTTCGGCGCGGAGGTTCAACAGAACGAGTTTCTGTGATAGTAGATGAAGATGAAGAACGAATTTGGGACATTGAAGAAGATGAAGAATCCGTGTATTTCAGATGGAGTGCTGCTATAGACTGAAGAAATCAAACCACTAACTCAACTTCAAGCAAATCTAAAATTGAAATCAAACCACTAACTCAACTTCGACTTAAATCTGAAATTGAAATCTGAAAATTCAAATTCAAGCAGCAAATCTAAAATTGAAATCAAACCACTAACTCAACTTCAAGCAAATCTAAAATTGAAATCAAACCACTAACTCAACTTCGACTTAAATCTGAAATTGAAATCTGAAAATTGAAATCTGAAAATTGAAATCTGAAATTCAAGCAGCAAATCTAAAATTGAAATCAAACCACTAACTCAACTTCGACTTAAATCTGAAATTGAAATCTGAAAATTGAAATCTAAAATTCAAGCAGCAAATCTAAAATTGAAATCTGAAATCTAAACAGCACAGCACAGCAGCAAATCAATAATCAATAATCAATATTCAATTTTCAATATTCAAACAGCACAGCAGCAAATCAATAATCAATATTCAATTCGACTTACCTGCTGACTGCTGTGCTGTGGGCCTGTGGCGCGACGCGTGAGAGCTGCTGTGCTGTGGCGCGGAGCTGCTGGCGTGGCCGCTGGCGTGGCTGCTGGTGCCTGGTGTGGCTGCTGGTGCCTGGTGCGGAGCTGCTGGCGGAGGCGCGGAGCTGCTGGCGGTGGCGCGGAGCTGCTGGTGACTGCGGGGCTGTTGAGGTTTCCTGCGGCGCTGGGAATTGAATTGAGGAAGAAGGAGAACTGGAAAGTGGAAAAGGAACCGTCGATCTGCTGCTGGTGACATAACCCTAATTTTTTTTTTTTTTTTTTAACTGAAGGGGTCCGAACCGGCGAACCGGTGAACCGGCCGGTTCGCCCAAAACCGGCCGGTTCGGTGAAAACCGGACTTCAGAACCGGGTTCGCTTACATCCTCCGGAAATAAGCAAACCGGACCGTGGATGGGTCCGGTTCCGGTCGGACCGCGGTCGGACCGCCGGTCCGGTCCGGTTCTGATAACACTGCCTGTGGGTATTAGGAATCGAACTTGGGACCAATTGTATAAAAATTAGGTATAATGCCACTAAAGCCAAAATATTTGAGTGTTTCTGGCACCATTTGAATCCACTTACTCCTTAATAGAGAATATGACTAAAATAGTCAACACACAAGAATCAACAGTCAAGGGAATAAGATCAAAATCAATTAAAATCAAAATCAATTAAAATCAGTAGGGTTACTCGTATCTCAAGGAGATTTGTCTTGAATGCTTGCATATTCTCGAGGAAAAGTTTTCTGCTATCAATCAATGCTTAACCATCAATCAGTCATGCCTTGCCCTTCTTCAATGCTCTATCTTCATCTTCATCTGAAAGAATAATGATACAACCTACGAAAGTTACCGTGAATCCTCTTGCGAAAGTAACGCATTATACATTTGGAAAGAGAGAGAATTTTTACTTTTCTAGAAAACTGTACATTACTTTTTCTCTCTCCAATTTTTCCAGCAATACCCCTAATGTTAATAACTGTTGTACTTTTTTGTCATGGTTTTAATAACTTTTTTTTGCCAGATGAATAACTTTTATTAAGAATAATAATTGAAGTAGCCCAATTCAAAGTTTGAACATCGTGTGGTAAAAAATACTAAACCATACACCAACGTTAATAAGAGAATTAATCTAAACTAAGTTTTAATGAAATATTCAACAAAAATAGTGTAAAACTCTAATGTTTAATGAATTTTATTATTCATGGCAAAAAAAAAGAATTTTATTATATTTTCGACTCGACCCTCTCTATTTCTTACGTGATATATAAATATAGTAAACTATCATGACAAAGTATATTTATTTATTTGTAATAAAAAGTGAAATACAATGAACTAAGCAAAAGACATTTTACACTTCGCATACTAAGAGTTTATGCAAATTTAATCGTAAAAAATATAGTTATATTTGATTGTTATAAATATATGACAGTTATGTTATATACTTTCATATATTTAGGTTTATGCAAAACTAATTAAAAAAAAATACTTCTACTTAATTAAATCAATCAAATAATAAGTAATGACACATATTTTTATTCCATTTATCACTTAACTCTCTATCAATTTTTCATATGACACAATATAATATAATCTAATCTAATCTAGAGAATTATAATTTTTTATCAATATAAAAAAATAACATATGTCGATATTAGTGAATTTAAGCTTTGAACATACTAAAATTAATGTTTGTCGTGTAAAATATTCTCGGAGTATTCTTTACATTGCATGTTATTATTTAAAAAAAATTATAAATGAAAGAAGACTTTAGTTGGCAAAAAAAAAGACTTTAAGAAATAATCAGTCAGATTTTAGAAATATAAATAAGCACTTAAGCAGACTTGATTGAGCACTCGTGGAGCCCACTATTTGGAATGCTCCTGTGTAAGAATGAAAGGATTAAAATGAGGGTACTATTGGAATGAAAAAAAGTAGAAATTTTAATTAAACGTAACAAAGTTGGGAAAGCTCTCAATGGAGCCCACACCCACTTTCGTTATATATTTCACGGTTTCTTTCTCAGTCTATAGCAGCACTCCATCTGAAATACACGGATTCTTCATCTTCTTCAATGTCCCAAATTCGTTCTTCATCTTCATCTACTATCACAGAAACTCGTTCTGTTGAACCTCCGCGCCGAAACTTCCCTCGCTGGCTTCGACAGCTTGAAGATCCAGCTCACATTCCGATTTTCTCAGGTAGTTATTTAAAGTATACACATTTTATGTTTATTGCTTTTTTTCTTCTTGATGTTTCTTCATTGAAAGTGGTTTTATTCAAGAGGCTCATTTAGCAAAATAAAAAATAATAATTATCGTGTAAATCATTATTCAAGAAAAAAAAATAATTATGATGTGGAAGTGGTTTTTTTTTTGTTGGAGATTATTTTTAAAATTTTGGGGGGAAAATGGAAACCCTAAATTAAATGCAGGATTTGAGGAGGTGGGGATCTAGCCCATTACAAATTTGAAAGGCCTCACAAACATTCATTTCCCGCCAATCACAAAAACATGCTTTTCTAAGTTCCCACTCACTCTCTCACCACTGTTCTTCAATTTCCACTCCACTGTGCCCTAAATCCCCAAATCAACCAAAATCGAACTCGTCTCACAGTCTCAGCCCCTCCCGATTTGACCCGTCAATGGAACCACAAGGCGAGACCGTACCCGACCCAGATCGCGCTCCGTCCACGCGCCCCAGGCTCTTCATCAAGGAGATGGTCATGCGCAACTTCAAGTCCTACGCCGGTGAGAAGCGCGTAGGCCCTTTCCACAAGGTTAGCGCGTAGGCCCTTTCCACAAGGTTAGGCTTTTCCATCTTCACTCAGTTTGTTCGAATTTCACTTCAAATGGGGTTTGGTTGAAAATAAAAAAGGTCCGAGCTTGACAAAAAAGACGTTACCGGGTTCTTATCCATGTTACCCAGCCTCGCCTCACGCGCGCCGTCGCCGCGCCTCACCGCGCGCTGTCGCCGCGCCTCACCGCGCGCTGTCGCCATTGCTTAATCTCCTCTCCACTGCAGTGGCTCCGCCACCACCACCTCATCCCCAAGCCCCGTTCCTGGGTTCGCACCGCCACACTCAAGCCACCACCACCTCATCCCCAAGCCCCGTTCCTGGGTTCGCACCGGTCCACCCTCTGGTCACAGCCACGCTCCTCATCTCTCTCAAGCTTCCTCCCTCACCTCTGAAACTCGCGCCGCCACGTGCTTTGCTCCTCTCTGCTCGAGCCGTCGTAAGCCTCCGCTCCTCTCTGAAGTACACGTGGATTCTCAGGGGGAGATTGAATTTTAAAGCAATATGGAGCCACGGGTACACGCGTAGCGGTGGCACCATTGAAAGTGGTTTTATTCAAGAGGCTCATTTAGCAAAATAAAAAATAATAATTATCGTGTAAATCACCACGGGTACACTATCAATATAATATAGCACCACGGAAAGTAGATCACTATCAATATAATATGGTGTAGTTGAAAAAAAAAAATTATTATATAACATTAGACAATACAAATTTTAAATTAAAACATTATAAGGATAATATAGCACCACGGGTACACGCGTAGCGGTGGCACCATTGAAAGTAGATCACTATCAATATAGCACCACGGGTACACGCGTAGCGGTGGCACCATTGAAAGTGGTTTTATTCAAGAGGCTCATTTAGCAAAATAAAAAATAATAATTATCGTGTAAATCACCACGGGTACACTATCAATATAATATAGCACCACGGAAAGTAGATCACTATCAATATAATATGGTGTAGTTGAAAAAAAAAAAATTATTATATAACATTAGACAATACAAATTTTAAATTAAAACATTATAAGGATAATATAGCACCACGGGTACACGCGTAGCGGTGGCACCATTGAAAGTAGATCACTATCAATATAGCACCACGGGTACACGCGTAGCGGTGGCACCATTGAAAGTGGTTTTATTCAAGAGGCTCATTTAGCAAAATAAAAAATAATAATTATCGTGTAAATCATTATTCAAGAAAAAAAAAAATTATGATGTGGAAGTGGTTTTTTTTTTGTTGGAGATTATTTTTAAAATTTTGGGGGGAAAATGGAAACCCTAAATTAAATGCAGGATTTGAGGAGGTGGGGATCTAGCCCATTACAAATTTGAAAGGCCTCACAAACATTCATTTCCCGCCAATCACAAAAACATGCTTTTCTAAGTTCCCACTCACTCTCTCACCACTGTTCTTCAATTTCCACTCCACTGTGCCCTAAATCCCCAAATCAACCAAAATCGAACTCGTCTCACAGTCTCAGCCCCTCCCGATTTGACCCGTCAATGGAACCACAAGGCGAGACCGTACCCGACCCAGATCGCGCTCCGTCCACGCGCCCCAGGCTCTTCATCAAGGAGATGGTCATGCGCAACTTCAAGTCCTACGCCGGTGAGAAGCGCGTAGGCCCTTTCCACAAGGTTAGCGCGTAGGCCCTTTCCACAAGGTTAGGCTTTTCCATCTTCACTCAGTTTGTTCGAATTTCACTTCAAATGGGGTTTGGTTGAAAATAAAAAAGGTCCGAGCTTGACAAAAAAGACGTTACCGGGTTCTTATCCATGTAACCCAGCCTCGCCTCACGCGCGCCGTCGCCGCGCCTCACCGCGCGCTGTCGCCATTGCTTAATCTCCTCTCCACTGCAGTGGCTCCGCCACCACCACCTCATCCCCAAGCCCCGTTCCTGGGTTCGCACCGCCACACTCAAGCCACCACCACCTCATCCCCAAGCCCCGTTCCTGGGTTCGCACCGGTCCACCCTCTGGTCACAGCCACGCTCCTCATCTCTCTCAAGCTTCCTCCCTCACCTCTGAAACTCGCGCCGCCACGTGCTTTGCTGTTTTTTTCATTATTTTCTCTCTACCTATACCATCATTATGTGTGGGTGTAATTGGTGTCAAGCATTCAATTCAATTGGGAATGACGAAAAATGTCAACCAAACAAACTAATAGTCGTGGAATTCAAAGTTTCGATGCACTGCGAAGGTTGTGAGACTAAAGTTGCTAAAGCCCTCTCCAAATTTAAGGGTAATTAATCCGTTATTAAGATATTATTATGTCACATAATTATGTTTAATAAAATATTTCATAGTTTTTACTATAGTATAATGACTTATGCAAGTGTCTATGAAAGTTTATCAAAATAGCTTATAATTAATTTATTTACATATAAGTTGTTTTGAGCATTATTTCTTTCAAAATAGCTTATGAAGCGTTTAATTAAGTTTTTTTTAATCTAAATGGAGCCTTAATCGTCTCTCTCTTTACGAATTTATTTCTTTCCCTGTAATTATTTGCTAATTAATTTGTGAAACTTTTTTTTTAATTAGGAGTGGAAGAGTTCTGTATAGAGAGGGACGAACACCGGGTTACGGTGACGGGCTGGATTGACCCGGAAAAATTGCTGAAGAAACTGAAGAAAGCGACAAGGATGACAGTGGAGATTGTGTGTGAAAATGAGAAGGAGGAATCATGTGATGAATCTAATGATGAATCCGTTGAACTTGTGCCACAACAGTTTGAGCCTAAATATAGTCCTAATTGCATGAAGAGTGAAGCCTTGATGATTTTCAGTGATGAGAACCCAAATGCATGTGTCATAATGTAGATCATAAATTAAATTAAACTAATGTATGACGTTGAAATATAAACATACACCTAGACTTAAGTTTCTATAAAGTTGAGGGGTTTGATCCAGGAGTTGTTCTTTGATATGGGTTTTCTAGTCCCTATAAATCTTAGGGTTTGGGCAGTGGATATATTTTTGTTAAACATAAGTATAGACCAAATAAACAATTTTTTGGGAAATCAATTAGGGTTGACATTTGGGGATATCAATTTCGTCAAGGGGAAAACCCTTGTTTTTTCTGGTACCTCACTTTCTTTGGGGAAATTAGGGTCTTTACGTACAGCCCGGACGTAAATTAATCAAACCTTGATCATAATTAACCAGCCAACTCGTTAATAAACGGGGCGGGTTATTTGTTCAAGATATTACACAAATATTTGTTCAAGATAACGGGAAAATAAGTAACAATGAATCCAATCAATGCTCCTAAATTGAAGAACACCCTTGACACCTTGTGGTGAGCTTCAACTACTGTGCACCTGCACACTAAACCAAAGAATCAAACGAACCAAATCAGTGTCACATTAGGTTTCTCGGTTCCTTTCCTCCCAAGTGCAGCACTGCCGACTCTTGGAACTCACTGTTGCAGTTTCGCCGCCAACCGCCGTCGCCTGAGGTATGGGAATATTTCTTTGTAAGGAACTTCGCACTTGTGATGGAAGAAACTGTGATGTTTGTACAAACGTTTTGGTTGTTGATTTGATATTCCAATCGAGTAACTGAGTTATAAAGCCTACAAATTTGGCATTTGCTGCATTTTAATGTGAAAATTGTAACTCTTTTTGTGAAAATACTTGTTAATAGGGGAACTCAGTAGATGGGATAGGTCTATTGGGTTTTGTGTGATTTAATTTCTCATTTTTTTATTGCTACTGCCGAATGCTAGTTTCACAGTAATATATCATGCTTCAAGTTACAAGCACTAATATTTTCTCCTGATATTTCTCTTTTGAGTAATGTAAATGACATTGTAATTGTATTCTTGCCAAACTCTGCAACCAAATTACAGAGGTTACATGAATGATTATCATGGCTTGATATTCGTTCATCATAGAAATGCTTGCTTTGTTTGCCCTTCTCTTTTGTGTTTCATCCCTTTTGTTTCTCAAGTTTATATAAAAAGACATGCTTCAACATACACTTCAACATACACAGGCATGCAAATTAAGTAACTTATAATGTATTAGGACTGGAAAGCAGGGATACAATACTCAATACAAAACAGAAGGCATGTCATTTCCAAAGGACATCCAACAACATAACTAATGGCAAACCGCCTCAATATACAAAACAGAAAATTAGAAACAATCAATGCTCCTAAATTGAACGCCTTGGGGTGAGCTTCAACTGCTTGGTATCTTGTCTGGCGTTGGCACAACACAAAAAATTCAATTAGTGGGAGTGGCCTCAATATACAAAACAAAAAATTAGAAACAACAAAAAGCAATATTCCTAGCAGAAGGAGGACGATGAGAGGGTTTAAGAGTCCAAAATGTTGGAATTATAGGGAATTATAGGTTGATAAAGTTTCCTACTAATTTATTTGAAGATGTCAAGAGGTGGAATGACAAATTGTACCTCTTATAAGATGATGGCAAGTTACTAACAAAGTGTTTCTACCTCTACGAAAGATGAAATTGTTGGGGCGGAAGTGCTTAGGACATTAAATCAAATACTTAGTGTGCTATTCAAAGATAGTGTGCTATCCAATCAAACACTTGGTGTTTTTGTTTAAAATCGGTAAAGCAAAGATTAAGGTTGAAGCTGAAATAGTGTTGGGTCATTTAACTAACTTAATTATGAAACACAACTTAGCAACAAACAAATCAAAGCTATGTCCTTTCTTTTAATTAAATAAAAGTTAGAAGAAGTGAAGAACAGACCTGCGGAGACTTTTAATATAATCAATTTTTTTGTCATCCATCAAGCCTAACCACATTTCAACTGCAAAAAGACCATGGGCAGCAGCACCAAAATGTTCCACAGCAACACTCGCTTGTTCACCAGACAAAAGGCCAGCATTGACAAAAGAAGCGATTTTTGAAGTTGCCGATCTCCTCAAATCTGAAAATATTCTTAGCAAGTAAGATAAGCCATATCTAGTCTAGAAATAAAATAAAAAATGTATGACAAGCATCCTTGTACACTGATATAAGCTGCAAGTAGTTACCCGATTCTTCAATAACTACCTGAGAAAATCGGAATGTGAGCTGGATCTTCAAGCTGTCGAAGCCAGCGAGGGAAGTTTCGGCGCGGAGGTTCAACAGAACGAGTTTCTGTGATAGTAGATGAAGATGAAGAACGAATTTGGGACATTGAAGAAGATGAAGAATCCGTGTATTTCAGATGGAGTGCTGCTATAGACTGAAGAAATCAAACCACTAACTCAACTTCAAGCAAATCTAAAATTGAAATCAAACCACTAACTCAACTTCGACTTAAATCTGAAATTGAAATCTGAAAATTCAAATTCAAGCAGCAAATCTAAAATTGAAATCAAACCACTAACTCAACTTCAAGCAAATCTAAAATTGAAATCAAACCACTAACTCAACTTCGACTTAAATCTGAAATTGAAATCTGAAAATTGAAATCTGAAAATTGAAATCTGAAATTCAAGCAGCAAATCTAAAATTGAAATCAAACCACTAACTCAACTTCGACTTAAATCTGAAATTGAAATCTGAAAATTGAAATCTAAAATTCAAGCAGCAAATCTAAAATTGAAATCTGAAATCTAAACAGCACAGCACAGCAGCAAATCAATAATCAATAATCAATATTCAATTTTCAATATTCAAACAGCACAGCAGCAAATCAATAATCAATATTCAATTCGACTTACCTGCTGACTGCTGTGCTGTGGGCCTGTGGCGCGACGCGTGAGAGCTGCTGTGCTGTGGCGCGGAGCTGCTGGCGTGGCCGCTGGCGTGGCTGCTGGTGCCTGGTGTGGCTGCTGGTGCCTGGTGCGGAGCTGCTGGCGGAGGCGCGGAGCTGCTGGCGGTGGCGCGGAGCTGCTGGTGACTGCGGGGCTGTTGAGGTTTCCTGCGGCGCTGGGAATTGAATTGAGGAAGAAGGAGAACTGGAAAGTGGAAAAGGAACCGTCGATCTGCTGCTGGTGACATAACCCTAATTTTTTTTTTTTTTTTTTAACTGAAGGGGTCCGAACCGGCGAACCGGTGAACCGGCCGGTTCGCCCAAAACCGGCCGGTTCGGTGAAAACCGGACTTCAGAACCGGGTTCGCTTACATCCTCCGGAAATAAGCAAACCGGACCGTGGATGGGTCCGGTTCCGGTCGGACCGCGGTCGGACCGCCGGTCCGGTCCGGTTCTGATAACACTGCCTGTGGGTATTAGGAATCGAACTTGGGACCAATTGTATAAAAATTAGGTATAATGCCACTAAAGCCAAAATATTTGAGTGTTTCTGGCACCATTTGAATCCACTTACTCCTTAATAGAGAATATGACTAAAATAGTCAACACACAAGAATCAACAGTCAAGGGAATAAGATCAAAATCAATTAAAATCAAAATCAATTAAAATCAGTAGGGTTACTCGTATCTCAAGGAGATTTGTCTTGAATGCTTGCATATTCTCGAGGAAAAGTTTTCTGCTATCAATCAATGCTTAACCATCAATCAGTCATGCCTTGCCCTTCTTCAATGCTCTATCTTCATCTTCATCTGAAAGAATAATGATACAACCTACGAAAGTTACCGTGAATCCTCTTGCGAAAGTAACGCATTATACATTTGGAAAGAGAGAGAATTTTTACTTTTCTAGAAAACTGTACATTACTTTTTCTCTCTCCAATTTTTCCAGCAATACCCCTAATGTTAATAACTGTTGTACTTTTTTGTCATGGTTTTAATAACTTTTTTTTGCCAGATGAATAACTTTTATTAAGAATAATAATTGAAGTAGCCCAATTCAAAGTTTGAACATCGTGTGGTAAAAAATACTAAACCATACACCAACGTTAATAAGAGAATTAATCTAAACTAAGTTTTAATGAAATATTCAACAAAAATAGTGTAAAACTCTAATGTTTAATGAATTTTATTATTCATGGCAAAAAAAAAGAATTTTATTATATTTTCGACTCGACCCTCTCTATTTCTTACGTGATATATAAATATAGTAAACTATCATGACAAAGTATATTTATTTATTTGTAATAAAAAGTGAAATACAATGAACTAAGCAAAAGACATTTTACACTTCGCATACTAAGAGTTTATGCAAATTTAATCGTAAAAAATATAGTTATATTTGATTGTTATAAATATATGACAGTTATGTTATATACTTTCATATATTTAGGTTTATGCAAAACTAATTAAAAAAAAATACTTCTACTTAATTAAATCAATCAAATAATAAGTAATGACACATATTTTTATTCCATTTATCACTTAACTCTCTATCAATTTTTCATATGACACAATATAATATAATCTAATCTAATCTAGAGAATTATAATTTTTTATCAATATAAAAAAATAACATATGTCGATATTAGTGAATTTAAGCTTTGAACATACTAAAATTAATGTTTGTCGTGTAAAATATTCTCGGAGTATTCTTTACATTGCATGTTATTATTTAAAAAAAATTATAAATGAAAGAAGACTTTAGTTGGCAAAAAAAAAGACTTTAAGAAATAATCAGTCAGATTTTAGAAATATAAATAAGCACTTAAGCAGACTTGATTGAGCACTCGTGGAGCCCACTATTTGGAATGCTCCTGTGTAAGAATGAAAGGATTAAAATGAGGGTACTATTGGAATGAAAAAAAGTAGAAATTTTAATTAAACGTAACAAAGTTGGGAAAGCTCTCAATGGAGCCCACACCCACTTTCGTTATATATTTCACGGTTTCTTTCTCAGTCTATAGCAGCACTCCATCTGAAATACACGGATTCTTCATCTTCTTCAATGTCCCAAATTCGTTCTTCATCTTCATCTACTATCACAGAAACTCGTTCTGTTGAACCTCCGCGCCGAAACTTCCCTCGCTGGCTTCGACAGCTTGAAGATCCAGCTCACATTCCGATTTTCTCAGGTAGTTATTTAAAGTATACACATTTTATGTTTATTGCTTTTTTTCTTCTTGATGTTTCTTCATTGAAAGTGGTTTTATTCAAGAGGCTCATTTAGCAAAATAAAAAATAATAATTATCGTGTAAATCATTATTCAAGAAAAAAAAATAATTATGATGTGGAAGTGGTTTTTTTTTTGTTGGAGATTATTTTTAAAATTTTGGGGGGAAAATGGAAACCCTAAATTAAATGCAGGATTTGAGGAGGTGGGGATCTAGCCCATTACAAATTTGAAAGGCCTCACAAACATTCATTTCCCGCCAATCACAAAAACATGCTTTTCTAAGTTCCCACTCACTCTCTCACCACTGTTCTTCAATTTCCACTCCACTGTGCCCTAAATCCCCAAATCAACCAAAATCGAACTCGTCTCACAGTCTCAGCCCCTCCCGATTTGACCCGTCAATGGAACCACAAGGCGAGACCGTACCCGACCCAGATCGCGCTCCGTCCACGCGCCCCAGGCTCTTCATCAAGGAGATGGTCATGCGCAACTTCAAGTCCTACGCCGGTGAGAAGCGCGTAGGCCCTTTCCACAAGGTTAGCGCGTAGGCCCTTTCCACAAGGTTAGGCTTTTCCATCTTCACTCAGTTTGTTCGAATTTCACTTCAAATGGGGTTTGGTTGAAAATAAAAAAGGTCCGAGCTTGACAAAAAAGACGTTACCGGGTTCTTATCCATGTTACCCAGCCTCGCCTCACGCGCGCCGTCGCCGCGCCTCACCGCGCGCTGTCGCCGCGCCTCACCGCGCGCTGTCGCCATTGCTTAATCTCCTCTCCACTGCAGTGGCTCCGCCACCACCACCTCATCCCCAAGCCCCGTTCCTGGGTTCGCACCGCCACACTCAAGCCACCACCACCTCATCCCCAAGCCCCGTTCCTGGGTTCGCACCGGTCCACCCTCTGGTCACAGCCACGCTCCTCATCTCTCTCAAGCTTCCTCCCTCACCTCTGAAACTCGCGCCGCCACGTGCTTTGCTCCTCTCTGCTCGAGCCGTCGTAAGCCTCCGCTCCTCTCTGAAGTACACGTGGATTCTCAGGGGGAGATTGAATTTTAAAGCAATATGGAGCCACGGGTACACGCGTAGCGGTGGCACCATTGAAAGTGGTTTTATTCAAGAGGCTCATTTAGCAAAATAAAAAATAATAATTATCGTGTAAATCACCACGGGTACACTATCAATATAATATAGCACCACGGAAAGTAGATCACTATCAATATAATATGGTGTAGTTGAAAAAAAAAAAATTATTATATAACATTAGACAATACAAATTTTAAATTAAAACATTATAAGGATAATATAGCACCACGGGTACACGCGTAGCGGTGGCACCATTGAAAGTAGATCACTATCAATATAGCACCACGGGTACACGCGTAGCGGTGGCACCATTGAAAGTGGTTTTATTCAAGAGGCTCATTTAGCAAAATAAAAAATAATAATTATCGTGTAAATCATTATTCAAGAAAAAAAAAATTATGATGTGGAAGTGGTTTTTTTTTTGTTGGAGATTATTTTTAAAATTTTGGGGGGAAAATGGAAACCCTAAATTAAATGCAGGATTTGAGGAGGTGGGGATCTAGCCCATTACAAATTTGAAAGGCCTCACAAACATTCATTTCCCGCCAATCACAAAAACATGCTTTTCTAAGTTCCCACTCACTCTCTCACCACTGTTCTTCAATTTCCACTCCACTGTGCCCTAAATCCCCAAATCAACCAAAATCGAACTCGTCTCACAGTCTCAGCCCCTCCCGATTTGACCCGTCAATGGAACCACAAGGCGAGACCGTACCCGACCCAGATCGCGCTCCGTCCACGCGCCCCAGGCTCTTCATCAAGGAGATGGTCATGCGCAACTTCAAGTCCTACGCCGGTGAGAAGCGCGTAGGCCCTTTCCACAAGGTTAGCGCGTAGGCCCTTTCCACAAGGTTAGGCTTTTCCATCTTCACTCAGTTTGTTCGAATTTCACTTCAAATGGGGTTTGGTTGAAAATAAAAAAGGTCCGAGCTTGACAAAAAAGACGTTACCGGGTTCTTATCCATGTAACCCAGCCTCGCCTCACGCGCGCCGTCGCCGCGCCTCACCGCGCGCTGTCGCCATTGCTTAATCTCCTCTCCACTGCAGTGGCTCCGCCACCACCACCTCATCCCCAAGCCCCGTTCCTGGGTTCGCACCGCCACACTCAAGCCACCACCACCTCATCCCCAAGCCCCGTTCCTGGGTTCGCACCGGTCCACCCTCTGGTCACAGCCACGCTCCTCATCTCTCTCAAGCTTCCTCCCTCACCTCTGAAACTCGCGCCGCCACGTGCTTTGCTGTTTTTTTCATTATTTTCTCTCTACCTATACCATCATTATGTGTGGGTGTAATTGGTGTCAAGCATTCAATTCAATTGGGAATGACGAAAAATGTCAACCAAACAAACTAATAGTCGTGGAATTCAAAGTTTCGATGCACTGCGAAGGTTGTGAGACTAAAGTTGCTAAAGCCCTCTCCAAATTTAAGGGTAATTAATCCGTTATTAAGATATTATTATGTCACATAATTATGTTTAATAAAATATTTCATAGTTTTTACTATAGTATAATGACTTATGCAAGTGTCTATGAAAGTTTATCAAAATAGCTTATAATTAATTTATTTACATATAAGTTGTTTTGAGCATTATTTCTTTCAAAATAGCTTATGAAGCGTTTAATTAAGTTTTTTTTAATCTAAATGGAGCCTTAATCGTCTCTCTCTTTACGAATTTATTTCTTTCCCTGTAATTATTTGCTAATTAATTTGTGAAACTTTTTTTTTAATTAGGAGTGGAAGAGTTCTGTATAGAGAGGGACGAACACCGGGTTACGGTGACGGGCTGGATTGACCCGGAAAAATTGCTGAAGAAACTGAAGAAAGCGACAAGGATGACAGTGGAGATTGTGTGTGAAAATGAGAAGGAGGAATCATGTGATGAATCTAATGATGAATCCGTTGAACTTGTGCCACAACAGTTTGAGCCTAAATATAGTCCTAATTGCATGAAGAGTGAAGCCTTGATGATTTTCAGTGATGAGAACCCAAATGCATGTGTCATAATGTAGATCATAAATTAAATTAAACTAATGTATGACGTTGAAATATAAACATACACCTAGACTTAAGTTTCTATAAAGTTGAGGGGTTTGATCCAGGAGTTGTTCTTTGATATGGGTTTTCTAGTCCCTATAAATCTTAGGGTTTGGGCAGTGGATATATTTTTGTTAAACATAAGTATAGACCAAATAAACAATTTTTTGGGAAATCAATTAGGGTTGACATTTGGGGATATCAATTTCGTCAAGGGGAAAACCCTTGTTTTTTCTGGTACCTCACTTTCTTTGGGGAAATTAGGGTCTTTACGTACAGCCCGGACGTAAATTAATCAAACCTTGATCATAATTAACCAGCCAACTCGTTAATAAACGGGGCGGGTTATTTGTTCAAGATATTACACAAATATTTGTTCAAGATAACGGGAAAATAAGTAACAATGAATCCAATCAATGCTCCTAAATTGAAGAACACCCTTGACACCTTGTGGTGAGCTTCAACTACTGTGCACCTGCACACTAAACCAAAGAATCAAACGAACCAAATCAGTGTCACATTAGGTTTCTCGGTTCCTTTCCTCCCAAGTGCAGCACTGCCGACTCTTGGAACTCACTGTTGCAGTTTCGCCGCCAACCGCCGTCGCCTGAGGTATGGGAATATTTCTTTGTAAGGAACTTCGCACTTGTGATGGAAGAAACTGTGATGTTTGTACAAACGTTTTGGTTGTTGATTTGATATTCCAATCGAGTAACTGAGTTATAAAGCCTACAAATTTGGCATTTGCTGCATTTTAATGTGAAAATTGTAACTCTTTTTGTGAAAATACTTGTTAATAGGGGAACTCAGTAGATGGGATAGGTCTATTGGGTTTTGTGTGATTTAATTTCTCATTTTTTTATTGCTACTGCCGAATGCTAGTTTCACAGTAATATATCATGCTTCAAGTTACAAGCACTAATATTTTCTCCTGATATTTCTCTTTTGAGTAATGTAAATGACATTGTAATTGTATTCTTGCCAAACTCTGCAACCAAATTACAGAGGTTACATGAATGATTATCATGGCTTGATATTCGTTCATCATAGAAATGCTTGCTTTGTTTGCCCTTCTCTTTTGTGTTTCATCCCTTTTGTTTCTCAAGTTTATATAAAAAGACATGCTTCAACATACACTTCAACATACACAGGCATGCAAATTAAGTAACTTATAATGTATTAGGACTGGAAAGCAGGGATACAATACTCAATACAAAACAGAAGGCATGTCATTTCCAAAGGACATCCAACAACATAACTAATGGCAAACCGCCTCAATATACAAAACAGAAAATTAGAAACAATCAATGCTCCTAAATTGAACGCCTTGGGGTGAGCTTCAACTGCTTGGTATCTTGTCTGGCGTTGGCACAACACAAAAAATTCAATTAGTGGGAGTGGCCTCAATATACAAAACAAAAAATTAGAAACAACAAAAAGCAATATTCCTAGCAGAAGGAGGACGATGAGAGGGTTTAAGAGTCCAAAATGTTGGAATTATAGGGAATTATAGGTTGATAAAGTTTCCTACTAATTTATTTGAAGATGTCAAGAGGTGGAATGACAAATTGTACCTCTTATAAGATGATGGCAAGTTACTAACAAAGTGTTTCTACCTCTACGAAAGATGAAATTGTTGGGGCGGAAGTGCTTAGGACATTAAATCAAATACTTAGTGTGCTATTCAAAGATAGTGTGCTATCCAATCAAACACTTGGTGTTTTTGTTTAAAATCGGTAAAGCAAAGATTAAGGTTGAAGCTGAAATAGTGTTGGGTCATTTAACTAACTTAATTATGAAACACAACTTAGCAACAAACAAATCAAAGCTATGTCCTTTCTTTTAATTAAATAAAAGTTAGAAGAAGTGAAGAACAGACCTGCGGAGACTTTTAATATAATCAATTTTTTTGTCATCCATCAAGCCTAACCACATTTCAACTGCAAAAAGACCATGGGCAGCAGCACCAAAATGTTCCACAGCAACACTCGCTTGTTCACCAGACAAAAGGCCAGCATTGACAAAAGAAGCGATTTTTGAAGTTGCCGATCTCCTCAAATCTGAAAATATTCTTAGCAAGTAAGATAAGCCATATCTAGTCTAGAAATAAAATAAAAAATGTATGACAAGCATCCTTGTACACTGATATAAGCTGCAAGTAGTTACCCGATTCTTCAATAACTACCTGAGAAAATCGGAATGTGAGCTGGATCTTCAAGCTGTCGAAGCCAGCGAGGGAAGTTTCGGCGCGGAGGTTCAACAGAACGAGTTTCTGTGATAGTAGATGAAGATGAAGAACGAATTTGGGACATTGAAGAAGATGAAGAATCCGTGTATTTCAGATGGAGTGCTGCTATAGACTGAAGAAATCAAACCACTAACTCAACTTCAAGCAAATCTAAAATTGAAATCAAACCACTAACTCAACTTCGACTTAAATCTGAAATTGAAATCTGAAAATTCAAATTCAAGCAGCAAATCTAAAATTGAAATCAAACCACTAACTCAACTTCAAGCAAATCTAAAATTGAAATCAAACCACTAACTCAACTTCGACTTAAATCTGAAATTGAAATCTGAAAATTGAAATCTGAAAATTGAAATCTGAAATTCAAGCAGCAAATCTAAAATTGAAATCAAACCACTAACTCAACTTCGACTTAAATCTGAAATTGAAATCTGAAAATTGAAATCTAAAATTCAAGCAGCAAATCTAAAATTGAAATCTGAAATCTAAACAGCACAGCACAGCAGCAAATCAATAATCAATAATCAATATTCAATTTTCAATATTCAAACAGCACAGCAGCAAATCAATAATCAATATTCAATTCGACTTACCTGCTGACTGCTGTGCTGTGGGCCTGTGGCGCGACGCGTGAGAGCTGCTGTGCTGTGGCGCGGAGCTGCTGGCGTGGCCGCTGGCGTGGCTGCTGGTGCCTGGTGTGGCTGCTGGTGCCTGGTGCGGAGCTGCTGGCGGAGGCGCGGAGCTGCTGGCGGTGGCGCGGAGCTGCTGGTGACTGCGGGGCTGTTGAGGTTTCCTGCGGCGCTGGGAATTGAATTGAGGAAGAAGGAGAACTGGAAAGTGGAAAAGGAACCGTCGATCTGCTGCTGGTGACATAACCCTAATTTTTTTTTTTTTTTTTTAACTGAAGGGGTCCGAACCGGCGAACCGGTGAACCGGCCGGTTCGCCCAAAACCGGCCGGTTCGGTGAAAACCGGACTTCAGAACCGGGTTCGCTTACATCCTCCGGAAATAAGCAAACCGGACCGTGGATGGGTCCGGTTCCGGTCGGACCGCGGTCGGACCGCCGGTCCGGTCCGGTTCTGATAACACTGCCTGTGGGTATTAGGAATCGAACTTGGGACCAATTGTATAAAAATTAGGTATAATGCCACTAAAGCCAAAATATTTGAGTGTTTCTGGCACCATTTGAATCCACTTACTCCTTAATAGAGAATATGACTAAAATAGTCAACACACAAGAATCAACAGTCAAGGGAATAAGATCAAAATCAATTAAAATCAAAATCAATTAAAATCAGTAGGGTTACTCGTATCTCAAGGAGATTTGTCTTGAATGCTTGCATATTCTCGAGGAAAAGTTTTCTGCTATCAATCAATGCTTAACCATCAATCAGTCATGCCTTGCCCTTCTTCAATGCTCTATCTTCATCTTCATCTGAAAGAATAATGATACAACCTACGAAAGTTACCGTGAATCCTCTTGCGAAAGTAACGCATTATACATTTGGAAAGAGAGAGAATTTTTACTTTTCTAGAAAACTGTACATTACTTTTTCTCTCTCCAATTTTTCCAGCAATACCCCTAATGTTAATAACTGTTGTACTTTTTTGTCATGGTTTTAATAACTTTTTTTTGCCAGATGAATAACTTTTATTAAGAATAATAATTGAAGTAGCCCAATTCAAAGTTTGAACATCGTGTGGTAAAAAATACTAAACCATACACCAACGTTAATAAGAGAATTAATCTAAACTAAGTTTTAATGAAATATTCAACAAAAATAGTGTAAAACTCTAATGTTTAATGAATTTTATTATTCATGGCAAAAAAAAAGAATTTTATTATATTTTCGACTCGACCCTCTCTATTTCTTACGTGATATATAAATATAGTAAACTATCATGACAAAGTATATTTATTTATTTGTAATAAAAAGTGAAATACAATGAACTAAGCAAAAGACATTTTACACTTCGCATACTAAGAGTTTATGCAAATTTAATCGTAAAAAATATAGTTATATTTGATTGTTATAAATATATGACAGTTATGTTATATACTTTCATATATTTAGGTTTATGCAAAACTAATTAAAAAAAAATACTTCTACTTAATTAAATCAATCAAATAATAAGTAATGACACATATTTTTATTCCATTTATCACTTAACTCTCTATCAATTTTTCATATGACACAATATAATATAATCTAATCTAATCTAGAGAATTATAATTTTTTATCAATATAAAAAAATAACATATGTCGATATTAGTGAATTTAAGCTTTGAACATACTAAAATTAATGTTTGTCGTGTAAAATATTCTCGGAGTATTCTTTACATTGCATGTTATTATTTAAAAAAAATTATAAATGAAAGAAGACTTTAGTTGGCAAAAAAAAAGACTTTAAGAAATAATCAGTCAGATTTTAGAAATATAAATAAGCACTTAAGCAGACTTGATTGAGCACTCGTGGAGCCCACTATTTGGAATGCTCCTGTGTAAGAATGAAAGGATTAAAATGAGGGTACTATTGGAATGAAAAAAAGTAGAAATTTTAATTAAACGTAACAAAGTTGGGAAAGCTCTCAATGGAGCCCACACCCACTTTCGTTATATATTTCACGGTTTCTTTCTCAGTCTATAGCAGCACTCCATCTGAAATACACGGATTCTTCATCTTCTTCAATGTCCCAAATTCGTTCTTCATCTTCATCTACTATCACAGAAACTCGTTCTGTTGAACCTCCGCGCCGAAACTTCCCTCGCTGGCTTCGACAGCTTGAAGATCCAGCTCACATTCCGATTTTCTCAGGTAGTTATTTAAAGTATACACATTTTATGTTTATTGCTTTTTTTCTTCTTGATGTTTCTTCATTGAAAGTGGTTTTATTCAAGAGGCTCATTTAGCAAAATAAAAAATAATAATTATCGTGTAAATCATTATTCAAGAAAAAAAAATAATTATGATGTGGAAGTGGTTTTTTTTTTGTTGGAGATTATTTTTAAAATTTTGGGGGGAAAATGGAAACCCTAAATTAAATGCAGGATTTGAGGAGGTGGGGATCTAGCCCATTACAAATTTGAAAGGCCTCACAAACATTCATTTCCCGCCAATCACAAAAACATGCTTTTCTAAGTTCCCACTCACTCTCTCACCACTGTTCTTCAATTTCCACTCCACTGTGCCCTAAATCCCCAAATCAACCAAAATCGAACTCGTCTCACAGTCTCAGCCCCTCCCGATTTGACCCGTCAATGGAACCACAAGGCGAGACCGTACCCGACCCAGATCGCGCTCCGTCCACGCGCCCCAGGCTCTTCATCAAGGAGATGGTCATGCGCAACTTCAAGTCCTACGCCGGTGAGAAGCGCGTAGGCCCTTTCCACAAGGTTAGCGCGTAGGCCCTTTCCACAAGGTTAGGCTTTTCCATCTTCACTCAGTTTGTTCGAATTTCACTTCAAATGGGGTTTGGTTGAAAATAAAAAAGGTCCGAGCTTGACAAAAAAGACGTTACCGGGTTCTTATCCATGTTACCCAGCCTCGCCTCACGCGCGCCGTCGCCGCGCCTCACCGCGCGCTGTCGCCGCGCCTCACCGCGCGCTGTCGCCATTGCTTAATCTCCTCTCCACTGCAGTGGCTCCGCCACCACCACCTCATCCCCAAGCCCCGTTCCTGGGTTCGCACCGCCACACTCAAGCCACCACCACCTCATCCCCAAGCCCCGTTCCTGGGTTCGCACCGGTCCACCCTCTGGTCACAGCCACGCTCCTCATCTCTCTCAAGCTTCCTCCCTCACCTCTGAAACTCGCGCCGCCACGTGCTTTGCTCCTCTCTGCTCGAGCCGTCGTAAGCCTCCGCTCCTCTCTGAAGTACACGTGGATTCTCAGGGGGAGATTGAATTTTAAAGCAATATGGAGCCACGGGTACACGCGTAGCGGTGGCACCATTGAAAGTGGTTTTATTCAAGAGGCTCATTTAGCAAAATAAAAAATAATAATTATCGTGTAAATCACCACGGGTACACTATCAATATAATATAGCACCACGGAAAGTAGATCACTATCAATATAATATGGTGTAGTTGAAAAAAAAAAATTATTATATAACATTAGACAATACAAATTTTAAATTAAAACATTATAAGGATAATATAGCACCACGGGTACACGCGTAGCGGTGGCACCATTGAAAGTAGATCACTATCAATATAGCACCACGGGTACACGCGTAGCGGTGGCACCATTGAAAGTGGTTTTATTCAAGAGGCTCATTTAGCAAAATAAAAAATAATAATTATCGTGTAAATCACCACGGGTACACTATCAATATAATATAGCACCACGGAAAGTAGATCACTATCAATATAATATGGTGTAGTTGAAAAAAAAAAAATTATTATATAACATTAGACAATACAAATTTTAAATTAAAACATTATAAGGATAATATAGCACCACGGGTACACGCGTAGCGGTGGCACCATTGAAAGTAGATCACTATCAATATAGCACCACGGGTACACGCGTAGCGGTGGCACCATTGAAAGTGGTTTTATTCAAGAGGCTCATTTAGCAAAATAAAAAATAATAATTATCGTGTAAATCATTATTCAAGAAAAAAAAAAATTATGATGTGGAAGTGGTTTTTTTTTTGTTGGAGATTATTTTTAAAATTTTGGGGGGAAAATGGAAACCCTAAATTAAATGCAGGATTTGAGGAGGTGGGGATCTAGCCCATTACAAATTTGAAAGGCCTCACAAACATTCATTTCCCGCCAATCACAAAAACATGCTTTTCTAAGTTCCCACTCACTCTCTCACCACTGTTCTTCAATTTCCACTCCACTGTGCCCTAAATCCCCAAATCAACCAAAATCGAACTCGTCTCACAGTCTCAGCCCCTCCCGATTTGACCCGTCAATGGAACCACAAGGCGAGACCGTACCCGACCCAGATCGCGCTCCGTCCACGCGCCCCAGGCTCTTCATCAAGGAGATGGTCATGCGCAACTTCAAGTCCTACGCCGGTGAGAAGCGCGTAGGCCCTTTCCACAAGGTTAGCGCGTAGGCCCTTTCCACAAGGTTAGGCTTTTCCATCTTCACTCAGTTTGTTCGAATTTCACTTCAAATGGGGTTTGGTTGAAAATAAAAAAGGTCCGAGCTTGACAAAAAAGACGTTACCGGGTTCTTATCCATGTAACCCAGCCTCGCCTCACGCGCGCCGTCGCCGCGCCTCACCGCGCGCTGTCGCCATTGCTTAATCTCCTCTCCACTGCAGTGGCTCCGCCACCACCACCTCATCCCCAAGCCCCGTTCCTGGGTTCGCACCGCCACACTCAAGCCACCACCACCTCATCCCCAAGCCCCGTTCCTGGGTTCGCACCGGTCCACCCTCTGGTCACAGCCACGCTCCTCATCTCTCTCAAGCTTCCTCCCTCACCTCTGAAACTCGCGCCGCCACGTGCTTTGCTGTTTTTTTCATTATTTTCTCTCTACCTATACCATCATTATGTGTGGGTGTAATTGGTGTCAAGCATTCAATTCAATTGGGAATGACGAAAAATGTCAACCAAACAAACTAATAGTCGTGGAATTCAAAGTTTCGATGCACTGCGAAGGTTGTGAGACTAAAGTTGCTAAAGCCCTCTCCAAATTTAAGGGTAATTAATCCGTTATTAAGATATTATTATGTCACATAATTATGTTTAATAAAATATTTCATAGTTTTTACTATAGTATAATGACTTATGCAAGTGTCTATGAAAGTTTATCAAAATAGCTTATAATTAATTTATTTACATATAAGTTGTTTTGAGCATTATTTCTTTCAAAATAGCTTATGAAGCGTTTAATTAAGTTTTTTTTAATCTAAATGGAGCCTTAATCGTCTCTCTCTTTACGAATTTATTTCTTTCCCTGTAATTATTTGCTAATTAATTTGTGAAACTTTTTTTTTAATTAGGAGTGGAAGAGTTCTGTATAGAGAGGGACGAACACCGGGTTACGGTGACGGGCTGGATTGACCCGGAAAAATTGCTGAAGAAACTGAAGAAAGCGACAAGGATGACAGTGGAGATTGTGTGTGAAAATGAGAAGGAGGAATCATGTGATGAATCTAATGATGAATCCGTTGAACTTGTGCCACAACAGTTTGAGCCTAAATATAGTCCTAATTGCATGAAGAGTGAAGCCTTGATGATTTTCAGTGATGAGAACCCAAATGCATGTGTCATAATGTAGATCATAAATTAAATTAAACTAATGTATGACGTTGAAATATAAACATACACCTAGACTTAAGTTTCTATAAAGTTGAGGGGTTTGATCCAGGAGTTGTTCTTTGATATGGGTTTTCTAGTCCCTATAAATCTTAGGGTTTGGGCAGTGGATATATTTTTGTTAAACATAAGTATAGACCAAATAAACAATTTTTTGGGAAATCAATTAGGGTTGACATTTGGGGATATCAATTTCGTCAAGGGGAAAACCCTTGTTTTTTCTGGTACCTCACTTTCTTTGGGGAAATTAGGGTCTTTACGTACAGCCCGGACGTAAATTAATCAAACCTTGATCATAATTAACCAGCCAACTCGTTAATAAACGGGGCGGGTTATTTGTTCAAGATATTACACAAATATTTGTTCAAGATAACGGGAAAATAAGTAACAATGAATCCAATCAATGCTCCTAAATTGAAGAACACCCTTGACACCTTGTGGTGAGCTTCAACTACTGTGCACCTGCACACTAAACCAAAGAATCAAACGAACCAAATCAGTGTCACATTAGGTTTCTCGGTTCCTTTCCTCCCAAGTGCAGCACTGCCGACTCTTGGAACTCACTGTTGCAGTTTCGCCGCCAACCGCCGTCGCCTGAGGTATGGGAATATTTCTTTGTAAGGAACTTCGCACTTGTGATGGAAGAAACTGTGATGTTTGTACAAACGTTTTGGTTGTTGATTTGATATTCCAATCGAGTAACTGAGTTATAAAGCCTACAAATTTGGCATTTGCTGCATTTTAATGTGAAAATTGTAACTCTTTTTGTGAAAATACTTGTTAATAGGGGAACTCAGTAGATGGGATAGGTCTATTGGGTTTTGTGTGATTTAATTTCTCATTTTTTTATTGCTACTGCCGAATGCTAGTTTCACAGTAATATATCATGCTTCAAGTTACAAGCACTAATATTTTCTCCTGATATTTCTCTTTTGAGTAATGTAAATGACATTGTAATTGTATTCTTGCCAAACTCTGCAACCAAATTACAGAGGTTACATGAATGATTATCATGGCTTGATATTCGTTCATCATAGAAATGCTTGCTTTGTTTGCCCTTCTCTTTTGTGTTTCATCCCTTTTGTTTCTCAAGTTTATATAAAAAGACATGCTTCAACATACACTTCAACATACACAGGCATGCAAATTAAGTAACTTATAATGTATTAGGACTGGAAAGCAGGGATACAATACTCAATACAAAACAGAAGGCATGTCATTTCCAAAGGACATCCAACAACATAACTAATGGCAAACCGCCTCAATAACCCCAAAATTCGTTGTCGTGTCTTAGGGATGGCGACGCGTATCGGGGCCCGCTGACCCGCGGGCCCCCGACCCGGTTTTGACCCGCTGACTCGTCGACCCGCATGTCACGGGGCGGGTTCGGGCCGGGGCGGGTCCGGGTCTAGGGCCGCGGGGGCCCGTTGACGCGCCCCGAATTTCTAATATATTTTTTTTATGTTAATATAATGTAACATTTACTAAACAATATGGTTAATATAGTACCTATATAAATAACATGGACTAAATCATAAATAAATGTATATTTAGATTATTAGGATTAGTTAATTTGGATTTGATGTTTGAATTTGAATTTATATTTTGTGATGAATTTGATGTGTTTGTTGTTTGTATTTGATTGATGTTAGATTTATGGTTTGAATTTATATACAATGTAATATTTTGTCAAAAAAATTGTATTTAATATTGATAAATGAAAAAAAAAAAAAAAATCACACGGCGTGTCGGGGCCCCGCAGCTCGACCCGCGGGATTTGTGACCCGCCCCGATCCGAGAGGAACAATTTCCCGGATCCGGGTCAGCCAGGCTGACCCACGGGACGGGTCCGGAGCTACGAAAACCCGCACCGTTGTCATCCCTACTCGTGTCCTATTCCTAGAGTTCAGAATTTAATGCATGCATCTAAAATGTCAATGATTTGACGATATTATTTATTATTAGCAGCCGGCCCATTTAAACTAAAGTTGTACGAGTTTAGCCAAACCTTGCAAGACCCCCTCTCTATCATATCATTCCCACCTCATTTAACTCTCGGGCGAGAATTTTTTTTTAAATAAAAATTCCTCATGGGTCCCACTTTGTAATTTCACTGCGATATACTGCGTAATAATTTTTTTTATTCACCTCAATTAACACAAATGATAAGGTTGAATTCACACATTTCAATTTATTAATACAAAAATTCTATAGTTTCCTACTATACTATATTAACCCCTCCAATTTATAATGTATAAATGTAATAGTTAAATGAGGCAGTTCTCTAGGCTCTGCACATGTACGAATTCGTATATTCTAATTATATGATTGTCCCGTATTTCGTGGGGTGCCTTCCCACGGAGCGGAATTGGGACGGACGCAGTAGATTTGTTGAACCCCGTGACACGTTGACACTTTTATTTTAGAGTCAGGGATGACCCATCTAAAATATTCTATAATAGTTAAATGAGGCAGTTCGTTAGGCTCTGCAATCCCAAAATCATCTCCGCACATATATTCCAATTATCTATATGACTACCCCGTATTCCACGGGGTGCTTCCCACAGAGCGGAATTTTGAGTGGGCGTTGTAGATTTATAGGGTCCTTATAAGGGAATAAGATATATTTGTAGATTTATAGGGTCCATTGAAAGTAGATCACTATCAATATAGCACCACGGGTACACGCGTAGCGGTGGCACCATTGAAAGTGGTTTTATTCAAGAGGCTCATTTAGCAAAATAAAAAATAATAATTATCGTGTAAATCATTATTCAAGAAAAAAAAAAATTATGATGTGGAAGTGGTTTTTTTTTTGTTGGAGATTATTTTTAAAATTTTGGGGGGAAAATGGAAACCCTAAATTAAATGCAGGATTTGAGGAGGTGGGGATCTAGCCCATTACAAATTTGAAAGGCCTCACAAACATTCATTTCCCGCCAATCACAAAAACATGCTTTTCTAAGTTCCCACTCACTCTCTCACCACTGTTCTTCAATTTCCACTCCACTGTGCCCTAAATCCCCAAATCAACCAAAATCGAACTCGTCTCACAGTCTCAGCCCCTCCCGATTTGACCCGTCAATGGAACCACAAGGCGAGACCGTACCCGACCCAGATCGCGCTCCGTCCACGCGCCCCAGGCTCTTCATCAAGGAGATGGTCATGCGCAACTTCAAGTCCTACGCCGGTGAGAAGCGCGTAGGCCCTTTCCACAAGGTTAGCGCGTAGGCCCTTTCCACAAGGTTAGGCTTTTCCATCTTCACTCAGTTTGTTCGAATTTCACTTCAAATGGGGTTTGGTTGAAAATAAAAAAGGTCCGAGCTTGACAAAAAAGACGTTACCGGGTTCTTATCCATGTAACCCAGCCTCGCCTCACGCGCGCCGTCGCCGCGCCTCACCGCGCGCTGTCGCCATTGCTTAATCTCCTCTCCACTGCAGTGGCTCCGCCACCACCACCTCATCCCCAAGCCCCGTTCCTGGGTTCGCACCGCCACACTCAAGCCACCACCACCTCATCCCCAAGCCCCGTTCCTGGGTTCGCACCGGTCCACCCTCTGGTCACAGCCACGCTCCTCATCTCTCTCAAGCTTCCTCCCTCACCTCTGAAACTCGCGCCGCCACGTGCTTTGCTGTTTTTTTCATTATTTTCTCTCTACCTATACCATCATTATGTGTGGGTGTAATTGGTGTCAAGCATTCAATTCAATTGGGAATGACGAAAAATGTCAACCAAACAAACTAATAGTCGTGGAATTCAAAGTTTCGATGCACTGCGAAGGTTGTGAGACTAAAGTTGCTAAAGCCCTCTCCAAATTTAAGGGTAATTAATCCGTTATTAAGATATTATTATGTCACATAATTATGTTTAATAAAATATTTCATAGTTTTTACTATAGTATAATGACTTATGCAAGTGTCTATGAAAGTTTATCAAAATAGCTTATAATTAATTTATTTACATATAAGTTGTTTTGAGCATTATTTCTTTCAAAATAGCTTATGAAGCGTTTAATTAAGTTTTTTTTAATCTAAATGGAGCCTTAATCGTCTCTCTCTTTACGAATTTATTTCTTTCCCTGTAATTATTTGCTAATTAATTTGTGAAACTTTTTTTTTAATTAGGAGTGGAAGAGTTCTGTATAGAGAGGGACGAACACCGGGTTACGGTGACGGGCTGGATTGACCCGGAAAAATTGCTGAAGAAACTGAAGAAAGCGACAAGGATGACAGTGGAGATTGTGTGTGAAAATGAGAAGGAGGAATCATGTGATGAATCTAATGATGAATCCGTTGAACTTGTGCCACAACAGTTTGAGCCTAAATATAGTCCTAATTGCATGAAGAGTGAAGCCTTGATGATTTTCAGTGATGAGAACCCAAATGCATGTGTCATAATGTAGATCATAAATTAAATTAAACTAATGTATGACGTTGAAATATAAACATACACCTAGACTTAAGTTTCTATAAAGTTGAGGGGTTTGATCCAGGAGTTGTTCTTTGATATGGGTTTTCTAGTCCCTATAAATCTTAGGGTTTGGGCAGTGGATATATTTTTGTTAAACATAAGTATAGACCAAATAAACAATTTTTTGGGAAATCAATTAGGGTTGACATTTGGGGATATCAATTTCGTCAAGGGGAAAACCCTTGTTTTTTCTGGTACCTCACTTTCTTTGGGGAAATTAGGGTCTTTACGTACAGCCCGGACGTAAATTAATCAAACCTTGATCATAATTAACCAGCCAACTCGTTAATAAACGGGGCGGGTTATTTGTTCAAGATATTACACAAATATTTGTTCAAGATAACGGGAAAATAAGTAACAATGAATCCAATCAATGCTCCTAAATTGAAGAACACCCTTGACACCTTGTGGTGAGCTTCAACTACTGTGCACCTGCACACTAAACCAAAGAATCAAACGAACCAAATCAGTGTCACATTAGGTTTCTCGGTTCCTTTCCTCCCAAGTGCAGCACTGCCGACTCTTGGAACTCACTGTTGCAGTTTCGCCGCCAACCGCCGTCGCCTGAGGTATGGGAATATTTCTTTGTAAGGAACTTCGCACTTGTGATGGAAGAAACTGTGATGTTTGTACAAACGTTTTGGTTGTTGATTTGATATTCCAATCGAGTAACTGAGTTATAAAGCCTACAAATTTGGCATTTGCTGCATTTTAATGTGAAAATTGTAACTCTTTTTGTGAAAATACTTGTTAATAGGGGAACTCAGTAGATGGGATAGGTCTATTGGGTTTTGTGTGATTTAATTTCTCATTTTTTTATTGCTACTGCCGAATGCTAGTTTCACAGTAATATATCATGCTTCAAGTTACAAGCACTAATATTTTCTCCTGATATTTCTCTTTTGAGTAATGTAAATGACATTGTAATTGTATTCTTGCCAAACTCTGCAACCAAATTACAGAGGTTACATGAATGATTATCATGGCTTGATATTCGTTCATCATAGAAATGCTTGCTTTGTTTGCCCTTCTCTTTTGTGTTTCATCCCTTTTGTTTCTCAAG
The DNA here is from genome assembly GCA_036873135.1 of Clarkia xantiana subsp. parviflora. Classification (NCBI taxonomy): domain Eukaryota; kingdom Viridiplantae; phylum Streptophyta; class Magnoliopsida; order Myrtales; family Onagraceae; genus Clarkia; species Clarkia xantiana. The sequence continues at coordinate 4,468,491 of JAPTYO010000004.1, read as the reverse complement.
TTTATATAAAAAGACATGCTTCAACATACACTTCAACATACACAGGCATGCAAATTAAGTAACTTATAATGTATTAGGACTGGAAAGCAGGGATACAATACTCAATACAAAACAGAAGGCATGTCATTTCCAAAGGACATCCAACAACATAACTAATGGCAAACCGCCTCAATAACCCCAAAATTCGTTGTCGTGTCTTAGGGATGGCGACGCGTATCGGGGCCCGCTGACCCGCGGGCCCCCGACCCGGTTTTGACCCGCTGACTCGTCGACCCGCATGTCACGGGGCGGGTTCGGGCCGGGGCGGGTCCGGGTCTAGGGCCGCGGGGGCCCGTTGACGCGCCCCGAATTTCTAATATATTTTTTTTATGTTAATATAATGTAACATTTACTAAACAATATGGTTAATATAGTACCTATATAAATAACATGGACTAAATCATAAATAAATGTATATTTAGATTATTAGGATTAGTTAATTTGGATTTGATGTTTGAATTTGAATTTATATTTTGTGATGAATTTGATGTGTTTGTTGTTTGTATTTGATTGATGTTAGATTTATGGTTTGAATTTATATACAATGTAATATTTTGTCAAAAAAATTGTATTTAATATTGATAAATGAAAAAAAAAAAAAAAATCACACGGCGTGTCGGGGCCCCGCAGCTCGACCCGCGGGATTTGTGACCCGCCCCGATCCGAGAGGAACAATTTCCCGGATCCGGGTCAGCCAGGCTGACCCACGGGACGGGTCCGGAGCTACGAAAACCCGCACCGTTGTCATCCCTACTCGTGTCCTATTCCTAGAGTTCAGAATTTAATGCATGCATCTAAAATGTCAATGATTTGACGATATTATTTATTATTAGCAGCCGGCCCATTTAAACTAAAGTTGTACGAGTTTAGCCAAACCTTGCAAGACCCCCTCTCTATCATATCATTCCCACCTCATTTAACTCTCGGGCGAGAATTTTTTTTTAAATAAAAATTCCTCATGGGTCCCACTTTGTAATTTCACTGCGATATACTGCGTAATAATTTTTTTTATTCACCTCAATTAACACAAATGATAAGGTTGAATTCACACATTTCAATTTATTAATACAAAAATTCTATAGTTTCCTACTATACTATATTAACCCCTCCAATTTATAATGTATAAATGTAATAGTTAAATGAGGCAGTTCTCTAGGCTCTGCACATGTACGAATTCGTATATTCTAATTATATGATTGTCCCGTATTTCGTGGGGTGCCTTCCCACGGAGCGGAATTGGGACGGACGCAGTAGATTTGTTGAACCCCGTGACACGTTGACACTTTTATTTTAGAGTCAGGGATGACCCATCTAAAATATTCTATAATAGTTAAATGAGGCAGTTCGTTAGGCTCTGCAATCCCAAAATCATCTCCGCACATATATTCCAATTATCTATATGACTACCCCGTATTCCACGGGGTGCTTCCCACAGAGCGGAATTTTGAGTGGGCGTTGTAGATTTATAGGGTCCTTATAAGGGAATAAGATATATTTGAGATAAATATAACTTATTATATTTAGATATATCTATATTAGAAATATATATATTCTTAGTATATTATCAAATTATGTTTCTTATTATATTGTTATAGATACAGTCCCGTAAATAAGATCAATAATACTATTCTCATTCTTCTATAGGCCCCATGACTCGTTGACACTTCTATTTTAGAGTCAGGGAGATTCATATAGAATGTTCTACTTGTATTAGGTCAAATTGTAAGGTGTAATTAAATGGTGACCATAATTTTTTTTTTGGGTTTATAGGTCTTTTGGTAGCCTATGTTTGCCCAGTTTTGGCTTTTGGTACTACATGTTTGGTTTTGCCTATTTTTGGTACCATACGTTTGTCAATTGTATACTTTTGGTCCGACCGTTAGTTGACCGTTAGAGTTGACCGTTAAATAGTCACGTGACTTGCACATGCCTAGCCCCAAATTTTGATTTTGTTCAATTTAGTCCTCAAATTTTTTGTCCTAACTTTTTATTCTTGCAATTTAGCCCTTAAACATTTTCAACCGCACTCTAGGACTAAATTGACCTAGCCATGGTCCGATCCATGGCTAGGGTCGCCGAACTCGGGCAACCCTAACCATGGTCCGACCAAGCCATGGGTCGGACCATGGCTAGGTCAATTTAGCAATTGGGTTCAATTAACCCAATTGAACCCTAATGTTAAATTGACATAGCCATGGTCCGACCCATGACTAGGTCGGACCATGGATAGGGTCACCCGGGTTCGGTACCCTAGCCATGGTCCGATTTAGGCATGGGTTAGACCATGGCTAGGTCAATTTAGTCCTAGGTGCGGTTGAAAATGTTTAAGGGCCAAATTACAAAAATAAAAAGTTAGGACAAAAAATTTGAGGACTAAACTGAACAAAATCAAAATTTGGGGCTAGGCATGTGCAAGTCACGTGATTATTTAACGGTCAACTATAACAGTCAACTAACGGTCGGACCAAAAGTATACAATTGGCAAACGTATAGTACCAAAAATAGGCAAAACTAAACATGTGGTACCAAAAGCCAAAAGTGAGCAAACATGAGTACCAAAAGACCTATAAACGGACCACTCTATGGAACGGCCGCTGTTTGATGCGGCCTAATTTCCACCAATCAGAGGCCTGTATTTAATGGCAAACTTGTAATTTCGTTTAAAAGAGAAAAAATGCGGTTTAGTGGTTCTTGTCACATCATATCACATCACTTAAGTGAATTAGACCACGGTTCGAAGATTTATCCAGACCGGATGTGAAGTTTGAACAGACGTTTGAATAAGATAAAGAAGATAAGCAGGAGAGAGGGACAGAATCTTCTTTTCCCTTTTCTTTAGATTATTTTTCAATAACCGTGCCAAAAAGTAAGAGAGATAAAGACTCTTCTTTACCCATTTATTTAATATATATATATATATTTATATTTTCATGACTGTGCAAAAGTTATCTTACTATTTATTAACTGCATACGTAGTTCTATTCTAATATAATTATGTTCAAATTTACTAAATTCTCTTTTAAATCACCGATTCTAGCCAATAATTTTTTTCTATTCAGTTATATTGATGTATACCTTAGGCATTATTTGGATAAATATATATTAATAATATCAAGTTATTTTTTTCCAATTATTTTAGGGTATCAATTTATATGATTATTTTATATATTATAATAGTAATGATAAGGATTATAATATTAAAAAAATTCAACCACTAAGGCATAGTGGAAATACTAAACCCCTAGTCAAGTTTACTGTAAACCTTATCCATACCCTAAATGAAAACCACCACCAAAGTAAATAAAAAAATGACATTTAAATAATTAATATTATGGAATATAATTCATGCACATAAAATAATTTTAGTTGCTACTGATTTCATATATCAATTGGAACAAATATAATAGAATTAAATATTAAATTTTAAAAAAATTCAACTACTAAGGCATAGTGGAAATACTAAACCCCTAGTCAAGTTTACTGTAAACCTTATCCATACCCTAAATGAAAACCACCACCAGAGTAAATAAAAAAATGACATTTAAATAATTAATTAATATTATGGAATATAATTCATGCACATAAAATAATTTTAGTTGCTACTGATTTCATATATCAATTGGAACAAATATAATAGAATTAAATATTAAATTTAAAAATATTCAACCACTAAGGCATAGTGGAAATACTAAACCCCTAGTCAAGTTTACTGTAAACCTTATCCATACCCTAAATGAAAACCACCACCAGAGTAAATAAAAAAAAAAATGGACATTTAAATAATTAATTTATATTATGGAATATAATTCATGCACATAAAATAATATTAGTTGCTACTGATTTCATATATCAATTGGAACAAATATAATAGAATTAAATATTAAATTTTAAAAAAAATTCAACCACTAAGGCATAGTGGAAATACTAAACCCCTAGTCAAGTTTACTGTAAACCTTATCCATACCCTAAATGAAAACCACCACCAGAGTAAATCAAAAAATGGACATTTAAATAATTAATTAATATTATGGAATATAATTCATGCACATAAATTATTTTAGTTGCTACTGATTTCATATATCAATTGGAACAAATATAATATAATTAAATATTAAATTTTAAAAAAAATTCAACCACTAAGGTATAGTAGAAATACTAAACCCATAGTCAAGTTTACTGTAAACCTTATCCATACCCTAAATGAAAACCACCACCAGAGTAAATAAAAAAATGACATTTAAATAATTAATTAATATCATGGAATATAATTCATGCACATAAAATAATTTTAGTTGCTACTGATTTCATATATCAATTGGAACAAATATAATATAATTAAATATTAAATTTAAAAAAAAATTCAACCACTAAGGTATAGTAGAAATACTAAACCCATAGTCAAGTTTACTGTAAACCTTATCCATACCCTAAATGAAAACCACCACCAGAGTAAATAAAAAAATGACATTTAAATAATTAATTAATATCATGGAATATAATTCATGCACATAAAATAATTTTAGTTGCTACTGATTTCATATATCAATTGGAACAAATATAATATAATTAAATATTAAATTTAAAAAAAAATTCAACCACTAAGGTATAGTAGAAATACTAAACCCATAGTCAAGTTTACTGTAAACCTTATCCATACCCTAAATGAAAACCACCACCAGAGTAAATAAAAAAATGACATTTAAATAATTAATTAATATCATGGAATATAATTCATGCACATAAAATAATTTTAGTTGCTACTGATTTCATATATCAATTGGAACAAATATAATAGAATTAAATATTAAATTAAAAAAAAATTCAACCACTAAGGCATAGTGGAAATACTAAACCCCTAGTCAAGTTTACTGTAAACCTTATCCATAGCCTAAATGAAAACCACCACCAGAGTAAATCAAAAAATGGACATTTAAATAATTAATTAATATTATGGAATATAATTCATGCACATAAATTATTTTAGTTGCTACTGATTTCATATATCAATTGGAACAAATATAATATAATTAAATATTAAATTTTAAAAAAAATTCAACCACTAAGGTATAGTAGAAATACTAAACCCATAGTCAAGTTTACTGTAAACCTTATCCATACCCTAAATGAAAACCACCACCAGAGTAAATAAAAAAATGACATTTAAATAATTAATTAATATCATGGAATATAATTCATGCACATAAAATAATTTTAGTTGCTACTGATTTCATATATCAATTGGAACAAATATAATAGAATTAAATATTAAATTTAAAAAAAAATTCAACCACTAAGGCATAGTGGAAATACTAAACCCCTACTCAAGTTTACTGTAAACCTTATCCATACCCTAAATGAAAACCACCACCAGAGTAAATCAAAAAACGGACATTTAAATAATTAATTAATATTATGGAATATAATTCATGCACATAAATTATTTTAGTTGCTACTGATTTCATATATCAATTGGAACAAATATAATATAATTAAATATTAAATTTTAAAAAAAATTCAACCACTAAGGTATAGTAGAAATACTAAACCCATAGTCAAGTTTACTGTAAACCTTATCCATACCCTAAATGAAAACCACCACCAGAGTAAATAAAAAAATGACATTTAAATAATTAATTAATATCATGGAATATAATTCATGCACATAAAATAATTTTAGTTGCTACTGATTTCATATATCAATTGGAACAAATATAATAGAATTAAATATTAAATTTAAAAAAAAATTCAACCACTAAGGCATAGTGGAAATACTAAACCCCTACTCAAGTTTACTGTAAATCTTATCCATACCCTAAATGAAAACCACCACCAGAGTAAATCAAAAAATGGACATTTAAATAATTAATTAATATTATGGAATATAATTCATGCACATAAATTATTTTAGTTGCTACTGATTTCATATATCAATTGGAACAAATATAATATAATTAAATATTAAATTTTAAAAAAAATTCAACCACTAAGGTATAGTAGAAATACTAAACCCATAGTCAAGTTTACTGTAAACCTTATCCATACCCTAAATGAAAACCACCACCAGAGTAAATAAAAAAATGACATTTAAATAATTAATTAATATCATGGAATATAATTCATGCACATAAAATAATTTTAGTTGCTACTGATTTCATATATCAATTGGAACAAATATAATAGAATTAAATATTAAATTTAAAAAAAAAATTCAACCACTAAGGCATAGTGGAAATACTAAACCCCTACTCAAGTTTACTGTAAACCTTATCCATACCCTAAATGAAAACCACCACCAGAGTAAATAAAAAAATGACATTTAAATAATTAATTAATATTATGGAATATAATTCATGCACATAAAATAATTTTAGTTGCTACTGATTTCATATATCAATTGGAACAAATATAATAGAATTAAATATTAAATTTTAAAAAAATTCAACTACTAAGGCATAGTGGAAATACTAAACCCCTAGTCAAGTTTACCGTAAACCTTATCCATACCCTAAATGAAAACCACCACCAGAGTAAATAAAAAAATGGACATTTAAATAATTAATTAATATTATGGAATATAATTCATGCACATAAAATAATTTTAGTTGCTACTGATTTCATATATCAATTGGAACAAATATAATAGAATTAAATATTAAATATTAAAAAAATACAACCACTAAGGCATAGTGAAAATACTAAACCCCTAGTCAAGTTTACTATAAACCTTATCCATACCCTAAATGAAAACCACCACCAGAGTAAATAAAAAAAAAATGGACATTTAAATAATTAATTAATATTATGGAATATAATTAATGTACATAAAATAATTTTAGTTGCTACTGATTTCATATATCAATTGGAACAAACATAATATAATTAAATATTAAAGGTTTTCAGGTGCAGCCACTATTATGCTGTTGGGTCACAGTACATCCAAACAAATTTAACGGGAAATCCTAACGCTGTTAAACCGGAATTAATCGAACCAGACCAGACCGAAAATCATTAAACCAGATATTAAGAATAAAATATATTATTAATAGGCAGCATGAAACAGCGGCCGTTCCATAGAGTGGTCCCCTATAAACTTTTTTTTTTAAAGCGTAATAAAGTTCGAACTTAAAATCTTTTATTATATGATAAAACGTTGAATCGCTAAGTATTATTGTACTGTTGCTGAACCTATATAAACAGCCCTTCGCTGGACCGAGTTTCCTCAACCTGTTTTTGCAATTCATATCTTCCGACCATTTTCACATAATTTCCTCTTCTGTCGTTTGACATCACCCGACACAGAAACCAAGAGTAGAGTTGTAATGGACGAAATAATGTCTTCTGCTTCTTCCTCGTTGACGGCTCCAATCTGCTCAAACGCCGCCACCGTCACCCTCAAGGACCGCTTAGGCTTCATGCTCCAGAACCTACCTCCCCGCTGGCTCTACACAATCTTCTGGAAGCCATCCCACGACCAAACCGGCCGCGTCGTGCTGACGTGGAGCGCCGGCCATTTACGTGCCGGGTCGTGTTCCAGCCCCGACCCGTCCCACGACCCGGAGTGGTACTACATGGTTTCGTTGATGAGGACGTACTCGGTGGACAGTGGGATCCTCGGGGTAGCCTTCAGCTCAGGCACGTACACGTGGCTCAGCGAGGGCCACGAGTTCGTCGAGGAGTGTGGACGGGTCAGGGAGGCTCGCATGCACGGGGTGCGGACCGTGGCTTGTATTGCGATCCCTGGGTGGGGCGTGGTTGAGCTGGGCTCGTCTGACGTGGTTGATGTGGACCCCGCACTTGTCCAGCTGGCTAGGTCGTGCTTCTTATGTACCGTTGCGGATGATCGGTTTCCTCGATCCGGCGGTGCCTCCGGTCAGGTCGAACCTCCGGTAAGGTCGAATGTAGAGGAGGATTTTGGGTTCGAGTATGAGGAGAAGGGTACCAATGTGAAGAATTTGGTGGTGATGGCAGGTATAGTAATTCGAAACTTTATTCGTTCAGATTAATTAAGAACTACAATATGGGTAGAACTTCCGAGCTAATTCGAACTCGGTTGAGTTTAATCTTTTGAGAGTCGAACTCAGCTGGCATCCAATTTCGACAAATTGATTTCGACATAGAATACTATTATACATCACATAAGTTAATATTTCTTTTAACTACACAAATCGAGCACGATTTATCCTGTAAACACGACTGAAGAATGTATATTAATTACAAAGCTCGTCTACTACTTTAGGATGAAACTGAGTACTATTAAAGCTTGAACTCGACACACCAAAAAGCTTGATCGACAGAACAAAAAACTCGATTCAACAGACAAAAAAACTCGACTTGTAATTTTTTTTATTCAAGTTTTTACCGATATAATTTTTAATACCTCCAAATAACTTGATTCATTTATACTTTATCATAGAAAATTGGTTCCTCAACTTTTAGTAATAGATAGATACTATCAACCCAAAAAGTAAAGTATAATTATTTTTAATTTAGTTCTTAAAATCTTACATTTTGCTTCCTAAATATAGACCGTTTATCCCTAGCTAACTTAATTCTGAGCAAAAAAAAAAAAAAACTTATTTCTGAGCCCTAAGAAAAATTATGAGTTTTGACATTTTTTTTATCGTATGAGTTTGACATGAGTGATTTGTATAACCTTTCTTTAACACATTATAAATTTGATCTCCATCAATAAATTAAACATTAATATTTCTTCTCCAAACTTAAACTTCAGTTCGTACTTGTTTGCATGCAGGTGGATCGTCCTCCGACTCAGGGCAAGAATCAGAGGGCAACATTGCCTCCACAAAGACGGCGAAGACCGCCACCACCGCTTCCCTGAAGAAGAAGCGAGTAAGGAATGTGACAATGGCGGTGGACGAGAAAGATCCACCGACGACGAACCACGTAGAGGCAGAGAAGCAGAGACGTGAGAAGCTCAACAAACTCTTCTACACCCTCCGCTCCGTCGTGCCCAACATCTCCAAAATGGACAAGGCTTCACTCCTCTCCGACTCCATCGCCTACATTAAGCAACTCCGGTCAAAGATCGACCAACTCGAAACAAGTCTAGCCAATAACACCAATGTTGTCGACGGAATTTTGGCGACGAAATTAAATTCGGTCGCTAAATCGGGAATTTCATCGAGTATAGGACAGTGGTTGGGGGTAATAGAAGAGAAGGTGGAAGTGAAGATGGTGGGGGATGAAGTGGTGGTTCGGGTGCTAGGGCCGGACGTGAACCACCCGTCGGCTAGGTTAATGGGTGCGGTAAGTGAGCTAGGGTTTCGGGTGATGAACGCGAGCATTACGAGCGTGGAGAAGATGGTGTTGCAAGATTTGGTGGTTCGAGCCCCTAATGGATCAGGAGGCCTAAGTGAGGACTTCATTAGAGATGCAATCCTCAACAAGTTGAGAGCCTAGCTAGCTAAGCTAGATTCACTTAACAATTAAGTCCATCATTTGATAAGGTATTTGTTAGATGATAATTTAATTAGTGGGACAAAGTTGAACCTACTCAACTATTTTAGGCTCAAGTTTACTTCTAAATTAGTTAATTATAAATTATTATTTTTTACACTAGTTAATTTCGCTAGCTAGCTGAAAAAAATGGAGGTTTAGAGAATCTGTTAGCTTATAATTTTTTGAATGCCAGTTTAGTCTTTAAAGTTTCAATTTAACTCCTATGTCGCCCAATTGAGCAATTACTAACTAGGGCTCAATCCGTCACGGTTTCAATTGGGTGAGCCAGGAGCTCGTCTAGGCTGGAACATGTCGCTTGGTCTAGGTGACTAGCGCTTCTTAACCAACTGTTTCATAAGTTCGAACTTGTGGGTGAAGACACTGAGCACACTCTTATACATATCAATATCCTCCCGCTCACCTCAGCAATTGAATTAAATGAATTACATCAATCCATAATGCACACTGATTTTTTTTTTCTTCAGATGAAGGCATGCTGGTCTCTAGTACACGAAGTTCAATAATTTGTCAATTGGTCTTAAATTCAATCATTTTATTAATTTACCATCGCTGAATTTTAAGTTAGCGAATAAATATAGTATTAAAAATGAACATTCACCTAACTATGTAATATAATTTAGTAGTTTACGTTTTAAGAGGACAGTGATTCAAACCGTGATTCAAACCTCGATGGTGACTTTGAAAATGAAAAGATATTCATGGCCAACAATTTTCCCCTTAATAGCTGACCCGATGAGAATGAGAATTAATCTATAATTAGAGCAAGTATGCTACAAATACTTCTCTCCTAATATGGCACTTGCTAGGACAACTGCGGAAAAAAATGGCAGTAAAAGTATGAGAACTTGTATACAAACCAGGATGGTCACTTGAGTGAAGATAAATAGGATGCCTGGAGTCTATCTTCATCGCAGTGATAGAGTCCCCGTTTCGGTTGCATGCAGATCTACCACGCCTTCGAATCGGAGGTTTCCTCAACGCCCTTCGACATCGCCCAAGATCGGGCAATGAAGAGACACAAATCTACTCTGACCTTGAAAGCGAATGATAAATCCTCAAGAACAAAAGAAGAGTGACGCTTGGAGGACTTCAAGAGAAAGAACAGCGAACCAGAAAAATACGTGAACTTAATTGTCTTAAAAGAAAAAAAAAAAACAAAGCGATTCACGAAGCAGAAATTAAGGAATTGCAGCGGAATCTCAAGATCATAGAAAAAACAGATGAAAATCATCAAATTGCTATGATACCATGTAAACTTTGGTGAAATCACACTAACCCTAATCCTAATCGCGAGAGAGGAGAGGAGAAAAGAAGAGCGGAAACCAAACATAGGGTTCGTCTGTCTAGGTTTCTTCATGGATTTTTCTACTATGCTTTGGGAGCACCATGCTTTTGGTTTTTTTAATACTATGGTGGACTTAATTGTAACATAAGTAAAACTTTAAAAGTTTGAAAAATATGAATTTTTTTAATTACACCTAAGATGTGTATCATACTATTAATAATATCAATTTCCCTATGGGTTTACCTTTAGGGCAATAGAAAAATAAAAAAAATTAGTGGCAAAAGCATGGTGCTCCAAGAGTATCGTAGAAAGGTCATTTCTTCATCTGGTTAGACTTCTCCAACCCTAATACAACCTAATTATAAGGTTTAAGAATACAACCAAAAAAATAAAAGAAGAAACATTATCCACAAAGAATAACAGAAAATGCAAACAGGCCCATGAAGCCACAACAAACAAAATCGGGCTATAACAATAAAGCCCAAATAATAACCCAACAACCCCAAACGCTGATCCAGCAAGGTGGAGTGCTTGCATAACACGGGCTTCATTACCTATAATCCTTAATCACAGAGATTAGATTAATCAATCCTAAGTGGGACCAAATTGCGTTGACTCTTACTGAAGGAAGGATCTCATCATTTTCCTTATGCTTAAGTCATTGCAGATGTAAGTAGGTTGCATTTCCACATCCTTGACTTTGTCAAAGTATTGACTTATCCACTCACCATTTGATTGTTTTTTCTGCTCAATAATAATAATCCCTATCAACCCGATCTAGAAAACGTTGCCATGTATGACAAACTGCGTGTTATACATTTATTTGCCCAAACTATGCGGTGTACATTTTTTCCAATAAATAATATGTTTGTTAATAACTGTAATAATGTAAATCCGGATCACTAACTAACTTTCTTTATGTTGGGATTTTCTTACACGTCTCACTCTGTCCGTGAGGTACCATATATTTTTTTTTTACTATTAAGAAATATTTAATTGTAATTTTAATAAAACTTTAAAAGTATATTTTTTTTATCTATACTTAGAACTTGTATAACGCAATTATTAATATCAATTTTTATATAAAATTCGTCATTAAGACAATAGAAAAATATAAAAAGTATAATATTTGTAAAATATAAATATATAATAGAAATATCTCTTCATGTTTATACATGTTTAGGAATCTTTTAAGTCCTTGAAGCGAAAAACGCTATTTCTTTCTCCCATTTTATAAATATATTATTTTCTCCGAGCAGATCAAAGTAATTTTTTCAAGTGAACTAACTCACTTTAATTAATTATTAGTTGGTAAAAAATCGCGAAGTAATATAGTAGGATATTTAAACTTCGGGTTACTTTGACTAATTTTATTTAAAATTTAATTCCTTGTTTCGGAGATTCTCAAAGTAACCCGAAGTTTAAATATCCTACGATCTCGTGGGTAATATTTCCTACGAAATATATTTTGTCTCATATCCGTGTCCTGTCCGCTCAGGGAGGAAGTGTCTTGGTACGTTCTCTACGGAGACCAACGACCGCGGAGTGACGGAAAAATCTACACCCAAACCTTCCTTCATTTCACTGCCTAATCCTTTCCTACTTCCAATCCATCTCCTCATTTCAAACATTCTGGGTTTGACTCTTTCCCTGTTCAACCCTCTTGCTCCGTGTTGAAAATCGAAGATTTTCGCCTATTCTCTGCAAATTTCAGCTAAATCTCAGGTACCCAGAAGTTCTACATTGAGAAAGTTTTCATCTTTTATCTGTTCGGATTTTATAGTGAGGGGTTTTACTGAAATTCGAGGATCTATAGACTCATCAGCTGTTCCAAGTTTAAGCTCGATTCGATTTTGCTACTTCTACTGCGATTCTTCAACAATGGGGAGTAAATTGAGCACAGACAGTGGCGGCGGCGGAGGATTAGACGGCTCAATAATTCCGCATCTGACCGATCTACCCTCGTACGAGGCCGCCTGTAAATCCGATCCAGCATTGGAAACCTTCGACCGCAATCTCCAGCAGAAGACTTATCAAGTGATTAACTCGATCGCCACTGAGGCTTCTTCCCGAACGGTGTCTTTCGATTCCTTTCGTGTACTTACCAGTAGCCAGATTGAACTGAACCACGAGATCGTCAAGATGATCCTCGACTGCCAGAAGGAATCGTGGGACAAGAGTTTGTTTCGATTAATCGAAGATTACTTCAAAACCAGTGATTTGACTCTTAAATTCCTCACCGCTCTCGAGAACTGCCTCTCACGCGCTAGGGACAAGCAATTGGTGCTCCAATTTGCAGTGCAGAACTTTGAGGAGGAGAATCGGGGAGTGGAAGGGCAGAGTCGGAATTTCAGCAAGACATTGAAGGAGCTCGAGAAGTTCAACAATGGCGGGTCACCGTTTACTGACGATTTCTTCTCGGTTCTGAGATCGGTTTCGGCACAGCAGATTCTGCTGTTGAAGAAGCTGCAATCTCGGAAGCAGAAAGTGGATAAGAAACTGAAGAGAGCAAAGACATGGACGAGGGTATCGAATGTGTTGTTCGTTGCTGCATTTGCATCTGCCCTGATATTCTCTGTCGTGGCAGCCTCGATTTCAGCTCCTCCGGTTGTGATTGCTTTGGCTAGTGCATTGACAGTTCCGATCGGGTCGGTTGGAAAATGGTGCAATTCCCTGTGGAAGACCTACCAGAAGGAGCTGAGGGTGCAGCAGGAAATGCTCGGAGTAATGGGTGGAAATGCTCTTGTGATGGTTCATGATGTGGAGAACATTAGGGTTCTTGTTGATAGGTTCAATGTGGAGCTCGAGTCGGCTATGCAAAATTCTGATTTTGCCCTTGCCGAGGAAGGTGGGGCAGCGGTGGGGATTGTCATGGTTGAGATCAAGGGGAAGTTGGAAGGATTCATGAAGGGGATTGATGATCTTCGGGAATGTACTTATAACTGCAGTAACGTGATCCGGATGGTTAGGACGGTAATTTCGCAGAAAATCATTGCTAATTCAAGCAGATGAGGGTGTATTTATGGACAAATAGTTGAATCCTCCTCGATTCTAATGTTTGGATTTTGAGGCTGTATAGATCAAGAATTGTATAGTTGAAGATCAAGAAATCAACAGAGCAAAAACCCAGAAACAAACATGGGGGACAAGATCTTCGACAATACAAGACAACCTCGTATGCTCAAGATCTGCAAATAATTCTCTGCTTCGAATGGTAAAAGGTATGCCTTTTATCTCTACTAGTAAATTAGATTCGATTGAGCTGAGAAGGATCTGAGACATGTTTGTATTCTGTCATGACATTGTTGTGTTCCTGCTCTGCAGAATCATTGTAGAATACTGTTCTTGTTATTACACTTGATGCTTAGGGGATTCTTGAAGCATAAATGGTTCTTGATTCAATTCTTCTCTCCAAATGATGTCGTGGAATCCCCAATTCTAAAGTTTGGATTTTGAGGCCGTGTAGATCAGGGAAACAGTGAAATCATGAAACAGCCCCAAGAACATAAATAAACCCAGAAAAGACCAGATGGGGGACAAGATCTTGAACAGAAAACTTGCAAAAACTCGAAATATCGGCTGAAATTCATTGCAGTCTTTAACATTGTTTCACTACAATCACAGAGAAGAGATAAACAGGGCGTTGCTTCTATGCAAGGCCCAATAATAGCAGTAACCATTACCTATATTACATGTATACATCAAATTCGATCCAGGTTTCGACAATTTCACTTCAGTAATCCGTTTGCCTAAGCGAGATACGTATATGTCTATCTACATGGAATCAATCACATAGAAGATAAGAAAACCAAACTGCTGAGGCAAAACAGCAGAAGATTCATGTCCCAAAGTTCTTCAAATTTCAGCATCACAAGCTGCAGCAGAACCTAGTAGAAGAGGCTTTGTTGACCAATACTGTCGGAATCTCTGCCTTGCATACTCCTTGTAGTCGAAATCAATGTCATTTACATAACTCTGCAGAACAGCATTTCTATCATTATCTGAACTTGAAGAAACAATAAAAAGAATTCCTTTTCTTTTTTACAAACAAAACACAAACAGGTTATGCTTACAGAGATTAATCCCCACAGACCCCAGAAGATATGGTTTGGGAGAGTGTACTTCTCTACGTCGCTCAACAATTGTTGAACTTCATCGTCACTAGGTTTGTCTCCTGCAGAAGATCGAGCATTTCTTCTATATATAATTTTCTTTAAAAAAGAAACATTTTTTTTATAAAAGCGAAGTAAAGAAAAATGAACCTGTGCAAGTACCTGCAGAACTCAAGTATATTGTTGCGAATCTCCTCCGCTCCTCCTCATCTGATCATTAAAAAAGAAGAATAATTCATCAACCTTCCAAGTTATTTAAAAATATACTTTTTTTTAATAGTTTTTGTTAGGTGAATATTGGACCTGGGTAAAGAGTGTAGTCCAAAACATGAGGTGTTTCAGTGTGATAATTTGCCCCCATCTCACAGAAGTGGTTAGCTAGATCATATGCTACTGGGTTATAGCTAGCATATTCATAGTCCTGCAGAACAACATAAAAATTTCATATTTCTGAATTGAACACCTTAAGAGGAGACAAATACCAGGAAATACCAAATCTTGAATTGCAAAACATAAGTTTTGATGTTCTCTCCATGACAGTAAGGTCATGTTCTCATTTATACCCACAGTTTGGTTAGAAACTGAGAAATTTTCCAGTAATACAAGAAACTTACAATTATTGTAATGGATTTTGTTTCTTCATCCATCATAATGTTGCCATACTGCAAATCATTGTGGCAGAAGCCAACAGCTTGGGAGGCTGAAGACAACTCCTTCTCCAGCAAATGAAGTTCCTCTGCTACTATATCTAAGCGGAACTCCTTGATATCTTCTTTAGAGCACAACCTTTTGGCCTCGGTAATCCAATTCCTAGGAATTACAATAACAAATTTTTTTCAACCAAAAAACGGGAATGTTTGGCATTCTACTACAGAGAAGTACCATTTCGAAGAAATCTTACCTCATTCTGCCCCAAAGCTGTACCTTTCTCGTCCCGGGCATATCAAGACCATGGAAATCTCTTAGTTTAGCTGCTATCAGAGCAGAAATGCTCTGGTCTCGAAGATCAGCAGCAGAAAGTGTCTGAAAAATACATTCAAAATTTTGAATGAGCAGAGGACAAAGTTCTCAAAATTATATTTCATGAATGGCAATACAGATACCAAAATAATTGTTACAAAAATGAAAAAATAAAAAATTAAGCTTATCATACCCTAGCATGAATAAACTCCTCGACTCGACCACAATTAAACCTTCCTAGTAACCGAGGCCCCTGCCCGTGCTTGGACATGCACTCAAAAGTACGAATCTCATCTTCTCGGTTGAAGAAAAGATCAACTCCCTCACCGTAGATCCGAACAATGACATTCCTAGTGAGACCATTTTCCTTCATCGGCCATGTTATCTGATAAACCTCATTTGTCATAGCACCCTTTAATGGTTTCACCTGATGAGTGATGGAGTAAAAGCTCTTAGATTACTAAGAATTAAAAATCATGGATCGCAGTGAATTTATACATGAACCATTTCTTACCTCCAATCCGCCATCAAAATCATGGATGGTGTCACCCATATTGAACGCAACGGACTGAAGTGCAACCCACAGCTCATCAGGCAGATCATCTTTGATTGACCCATTCATCGTCACTGCTACCATTCTGCAGAATTTGATGAAACACACAAAATTACTGAGTAGATTGAGAAATGGTTTGACTGAAGCATAGCATTTTATACAGACAACGATGAGTCAAATGGACGATCACAATAAATCACAAAAGAATCGATAAACAATGAATCCAACTGACAAGAAAGTGCAAGAATCCAATACCCAGATGGAATTAAACGACAAGATCTAATGATTTGTTCCACTGAAAGTATTAGAAAGAATCAAGACTCACCGCAGAGAGTGTCCAAGAAAGCTGCACAGAAAGATATGCTCTTCAATGACTGATCCAAAATTAATGTATGTGTATGCCGCTCTATTAAACAAACCCAGAATCTAAATATCGCCTCTTTTTTGTTTACTGTTTTGCTCTTTTACACACAGTTGACGAGTTCTATGGAGGAAGGTGGCCTTTTGAAGCGCGTGCCTAGGAAAGTACAGCCAATCTAAATTCGACACGTGGTTCAATTTCGCCACTGGATGAATCTCTCCGGAGATACTGTATAGCAGTGGCGGATTACCGGTGTCCCGCCGCAGCGGACCTTTCCTTATCGAGGACGGAGAGAAACTTCAAAGTTCTTGGACTAATAGGAATCTGCCACGTGGGCTTCTTCACGACGTACGTGACGTCCACTTTAGAGACGTGGACATCCATGCACAGAACAACACGCCTTTTCTGTGTATGGAAGAGCCGGTAGCTGTAAAGAAGTTTTGAAATTGGATTTTTTTTTCTTTCCTTTTTTTGTTTAATAATAATAACAACTTAAATTCAGATTAGATTCGTGTAAGTTTATATAATGAAATGATGACCGAAGACTACGGCATTTTATTTGTCGCTAGTGAATTAATGCAGTAATATAGAATGGAAACTTGGTTATCAGACTGTCATTAGGTGGGCTAATCAAAATGTATGATGCATTTATTTATTTATATATATACCCATAATACATAATTGTAAAGAATCTTAGACTAAAACCATGCATATTTTATGGATGATACATATGTACATCATGACTTAATCACTAAACAAAACTCAAAGCAGCTCCCTTTTCATCTATATTTAGTTATTTATTTAGGGAATATAATATATCCGGCATATAATTTAGTTTTGGACCTGATGGATTTGATACAATAAATAATTTGTAGGGTGGGTCTCAAACACGATTATGGTCAATATCGTCGGCTCACTTGTGTGTTTCAGTTTGGGTAGTGAAAATTATGTCTAGCTTAATTATCAATAAAATAATATGTGCTATGATGGCCCACTGCTAGAAAACTACATCAGCTAACAAAAGGCCCAAAAAGAAATAATTGTCCAAAAGGTCCGTCCAGTGAAAGGTAAACGGCCTTTCTTCGTTCGTTCTCTAATAAGATCCAAATTAAATTACTTGATGTTATTATTTTATTATTATTTATTAAATAAATAAAATATTTTATATTATCTTTATAGTTTATTATAATAATAATATTTTTATTATTATTAGCTTTTTATTTTTTTATATTTCATAACTCATTATTATAATAAATATTAATGCACATGATGTTCATATAAAATGAATAAGTATTTTTCGGTGTATTTATTTTATGAAAATTATCTTATAAAACTATGTATAATGTTTTAATTAATATAATTTTAGAATTTGTGCTTATTGAGTTTAAATATTTAGTCTTTATAATTCATAAATGACTATCGTATTAACCACACACATAATCTTTAAGAAGTTAGTTGTTGTCAAAATATATACTCTTTTAAATCTTATCATATTAAAATATAATATAGTTTCATAGATTAATATAAAAATAATAATAAAGTCATGTTACAATGCATATTACAACACATACCAAACACTGTAATCTAACATTATATTTCACATTACAGCACAACCAAACACTGCAATTTAACATTACACGTAGCTCACATTACTGGTAATCTCACACTTCAAGTAATCTCACGTTACGTCCATCCAAACGCCCCCTTAGAGTTTTATCATTATGGAGATGAATATCCAACTTACAAGCATATAATCAGGTGAACTCCGAGAACGAAACAAGGACTTCATCGACCTAATTTTGAAGATGATACATGAAAAAAATCTTATAGAAAAATTAAATTGTATAACATAATTCTATATTAAAAAAAAAAAACTTTAAATGTAAGATGTTTTTGAGCGACTAAAAATTGCGTAACAATGCAATATTAAAACTAAACCCTAGCCAACCAATATTACATTACCATAATAACTAAACAAGAATACTAAAAAGGTAAAGAATAGCCTAACCATTAACCAATACAAGAAAATTTAAGACTTTCCTCATAAGATGTGTGAGCTAAAGCCAAATGAGTAGCATTAAAGGAAACTGTGTCACCGAGACAGTTAGAGAAGTGGTGAGATAATTTTGATCCAATTTGTTTCTTGAGGAAGATCATATAGGAAGTAGATAGAAAATGCATATTGCTGTTAATTGAAAATAGTTTGAATACAAACTGAAGTTTGGTCGTTACTCATAAAAAGGACATCATGATCTAGAGTTTTGATCTCAGTCCAGTTCAAAACACCATATGCTATTGCTGCCGCATTTCCAGATCGTTAGCAGACTTAAATACCATGTTTGTAAATAATTTTGCTATGATGACAACTGAAATAGTAGCATTTTGGGAAATTTTCGGTAAAACACATGTTCTAAACCGAGTAGAAAGTTTTTTTTTTTTTTTTTTTTTCCCAAACTCAATAAATTCATTAAATCCCAAATAACAAATCAACAACGTTCAAGACGGATCACAACAACGATTCTTATTAAGTAATAATAAAAGAGAGGGCGGGGTACAAGCATCCAATTGTTTAGACACGACCTCTTTCTAGATTGGATAGCGATCCAATTAGCTACTTCGTTTGTTTTCCGCGATATCGAGCTCCATCATACACTTGAAAATTCAGCCACCAACCTCCGAAAGTTAACCACAATGTGCTTTATCCGCCAATCACATGAGCGGTCTGTTTGCGACGAATAATCAATCGCTTCTTTCGAGTCCGATTCAATTATTATATGGCTCCATCCTTCTTGCAATGCTAGTCTTAACGCTTCATGCATCTCTAAGGTTTTCAACATAAGAGCTCCACGGAGGTGAGAAAGACGATTAAAGCCCATTTTTACAAGACCACAATCATCGCGAGCAATTACCCCAATTCCTCCCGTTTTGGAATGCTCACCCATGAAGCATCACAAATAAGCTTAATCACATCTCGCTAGGGTGCAATCCAAGTTTGTTGCTGAGCATCCGGCTCGAATGTTCATCTCATTCGAAATGGACAGTCGTTGGTTATCCCAATACTCATTGTGAATTTTTCAATGCTTGAGCTACGGTATTGGTAGGATTCGGCGTCTTGTTCGCGTACATGGTTCGGCACCGCTCTTTCCATATTGACCACGATACTACCCCCACTAGTGACCACCGTATCTCTTTTTCCTTCTTGGATAGCCCATCGCTCGATCTAAATTGTTCAAACCAAGCACTCGTAACCAAATAATGGGGATCATAATGTCGGATGTTGAGTGTGGCAAACCACATCGGAGTGGTCCAACTACACCCAAAATTCATTTGCTCAAAAGTTTCATTATGTTCGCAAAAAGAACATCGAGTGTCGACGTTTACTCCGTCGACACAGCTCACTTCTTACCGCTATAGCACCTGAGAACACCATAAAAAAGATCGTACCTTAGGAATGGTTTGCATTGCCCAAATTTCATTCCAACGGATATTGACGGAATCATTTGATTGGGAGTCTCCGAGACGGTTCTCCACTATGCGACGATAGACCGATTTCATGCTGGCATCTCCAGTTTTGTTGAAAGGCTATATAATGTTGTCCCTCCCTTGGTCGGTGTTAATGTGAACGTGTTGAATACTCTTGTTTCCTCAGGTGTAAATTGCAGTTGAATGGCTGCTTGATTCCACTCAGCTTGGTGTGCATCCGAAAGCTCAACCACTTTTGGTCCTTCAAGAAGGGATATGAGTGCTTGATCACTAAGCCTATTAGAGTTTTCTTTTCTGCTTCATTATAAACCGAGTAGAAATAAATAAACCGGTTAATTGTGTTTTGATGAAATTATACATATATTCTTGTATCATTTTCGGAGTCGGATTAAGTATTCCCATGTACTATTATCGAAATTGAGCCGATTATGTAATTGTAACATTCTTTAGGATGAAAATAAACAAATACATAAAATGAGCATGCATCTAGAATCATTTACTAATATTTTTATGATTAATCTTTAACTAATATGCTTAAATTTTGACTTATTTTTGCTCATATTTTCTAAACAGACAATTGAGCTGCATCTCATCGTTAATAATTGATCATCCTCAACTTTTTATTATTGGTAATAATACTCATCAACAACAGCGACTTACTTAAAACCAGTGTTATCAGAACTGCACCGGATATCGAAACGACAATGTGTTCGGTTCCCGGTTTAGAGTGTTCAACCCGGTTCGAATCCCGTTGGCTTGCTTACTCTCTCCATCATCTCTTTTCCTTCCCTATTTCCCTATGAAGAGTGAAGAGCCTAAACCCCTCACCTCTTTCTTTCCCTTCCCTATTTCCCCTTAACGTGCCTAACCCAACCCCATCACCTCCCTTCTTTCCCTTCCCTATAACGTTCCCGAGCGATTCCAGTCTGCTGTCGAGAGGTGGTTGAGAGTGTCGGAGAGAGATTTCAGATCACTGATTTCCTCCGGGGTCGAACTCTTGAGTTTGTTGGCCGAGAGATCTAACTGCACAAGATTCATCATCTCCGGCCAGGTTTTCATGGAGACGTTTCCATGACTTGCCACATCGTTTTTTATTTTATTTTTTAAGATATGGATATATATCGAACCGGAGAACCAGCGGACCACCCGGTTCGCTCAAAAACGGCTAGGGAACCAGGTTCACTTCCTTCCCGATCTTTTTGGTGAACCGGTTAAGGCACCGGTTCCCGATCTGACCCGGTCAGACGACCGTCGGTCCAATCCGGTTCTGATAACACTGCTTAAAACAGAATGATTACTCTTCAATCATATAGAGAATTCGACTAGTTTCGAGATATCACGGATCATGACATACTAGCATGACTTGTAAATAATGTCAACTTTTGGGTATTTTCTATTCCCTCGGAATCAGAACAACTTGGAACCTAATCATCGAAATTTCTAACATTTCTCTATATTTATTGTAAAAAAAAAGTTTTACCGAAACTTTCGATTCATTGAAAATCGATGAGTTTTCACTAACATGACCGAATTCAATATGTAACTTGATCTTTTAGGTGGTGTTTGGATAGATTTAATGTGAGATGTAATCTCATATTACATCATACACTGCATCCACATTTCTTCGTCTGACAAACTAAACAATGTAATGTGCACTGTAATGTGAAATCAATTGTAATCTAAGATTACGTCCAAACTTCATCACGGTGTGAGATAGTCAAAAACGGATGTAATATGGGATTACATCCAAAATTCCAGAGTGTTTATTATTTTATTAAAGAGATAATGTACTTTATGTGATATTTATATTTTATTCTATATTATTATTATTATTATTATTATTATTATTATTATTATTATTATTATCTTTTAATTTTTTTAACCTACTTTATGACTTATTATTATGTACTTTATATAATAAAGAATAATACACATGATGTTCATACAAAATAATTAAAGTATTTTCCGCGATATTTTTTAGGAAAAGATTCATATAAAACTATAAAAATGTTTCAAAATGTTACACTGTGATGCGAGATGGAATCTCCCGCCAATGAAATTCATGAAAATTAATTGCTATGCCTCTATGGATGCTTGGACAAACAAATGTAGAATCGATGGAATAGCTCGCACGCATGAGGGAGCTCTTGTTGGTGGCTTCTGCCAACCGGGGTGGACAATCGTAATGTGTTAGAACTTGAAATTAGAGCCTTGAGCGAAGCGATTAAGCTGGCTATTGATAGGGGGATGGAGACACGTAAATTTTTAATCAGACTCCAAGGAGGCTATTCAAAGCATTTTGGGAGCAAATCACAATGTGGGCTGGCGCATTTCAACACATGTGTCTAATATCCGGAAGAGAGCTGAGTATTTCCATATCGTAAGTTGATCATTTGTTCCGAGGCAAACGAATTGTTGTGCTAACTGGATTGCAATCCAGATTAGAAAGATGTCGTGTATTAGTAACTAGGTGTCTTCTCCCCCCACCCTCTCTTTTATATTTAATTGTACGGGACCGGATGTTTATCCCTCCTTGAACACTTTGTATTCTGGTTTGAAATATATTGATTATTGATGGCAATTTTTTTTTTTATAATAGTTATGTGATTTTTTTTTTAATATTTTGTTCTTATAATTCATGAATAAACTATATGTATCAAACACAATTGGAATTTTAAAAAGAATTTTGTTGTTCTCAAAATAAATGTTTGTTTAAATTTTATCATATTAAGATATAATATACTCTCATATATATTAATATAATAATAATAAAGTCACATTACAGTGCAAAACATACCAAGCACTGTAATCTAACATTACACTCTACATTACAACACAACCAAACATTGCAATCTAACAATTCATTATATAACTCACATTACTTAATCTCACATTTGAAATAATATCACATTTTGTCCATAACACCTCCTTAGTGACCAGATATCACAACGATGTGGTATAACTAGACATGGTCGGACCGTCAGCCCAGTCAAGTTCTGATATATATATATATATATATGTGTGTGTGTGTGTGTGGCCGAGTAAGGTTCTGATGTAGTAGTAAATAAATGCGTTAATTCTCACTTGGATATTTTAATACGTTTCACAAACACTATGTTTATTAGGGGTGAGCTCGGGCCGGGACGGGCGGGCTTTTACCTGAGCCCGAGCCCGAGCCCGAAATTTTCGGGACTCTACTTTTTAGCCCGAGCCCGAGCCCGAGCCCGAAAATAAGGAAAATGGCCCGCCCGAGCCGGGACTTCGGGACTCGGGCTCGGGCTCGGGCTAGCCCGAATTTTAACAAAAAATCTGAAAAAAATTAAAAAAAAATTAAAAAAAATTAAAAAAATTCAAACATGGAGGAAGATGGTTAGATACTAACTATAGTTAGTGGGGAATATATATAATTATATATATTTATATAGTATTAAAAAAAATTCGGGACGGGCTCGGGCTTTTCGGGATTTTGGCAGAAAAGCCCGAGCCCGAGCCCGAGCCCGAATTGAAAATAAAAGTCCCGCCCGCTCGGGCTCGGGTCTATTCGGGACCGGGTTTTTCGGGACGGGCTCGGGACGGGTTTTTCGGGCTTTCGGGCTTTCGGGTTTTCCTGCTCAGCCCTAATGTTTATGCTCTTTTTACTATTAAGGATGACTTAATTGTAACAATGTAAAATTTTGGAAATATTAATTTTTTTAGCTACACCTAAAATTTGTATCACACCAGTTATAATGTCAGTTTTCCTATATAGTATACTTTTAGGACAATAGATAAATGTAAAAAAAAAAAAAAACCACAAAATATGGTACTTATTAAGTATTGTAGAAAGTTCTCTTTCTATAATAATAATGAAGAAATTTTAGGCCACAAAGTAACCAAAACGTGAAAAATAAATCCAAACAAGAATCGGGCCAAATCAACAGACACAAGCCCAACACACAACTAATTAAGATGAAGCCCAACCAAAGCAGACCGAGAAGCTCGAGTGTAGCATCATCATTGAGATACTCGTGCCTCTTTGCCGGTGCGGTGCTACTTCCATATAGATGTCATCGGTCTCAGACCGAGCTAGGGCAGAATGATACAAATTTCACCCTAGAAATAGAAAATTATCCTTTATTATATAGCCTACATTATAATTATCATCACATAATTAAACTAATTCTACCGATTATAGTTTCTAATTAAATTTCATCCTCTAAATTTATCAAAATCAAAATAATATGAGATTAAATCTTGCTGTGTTGCAGAAAATTATATCTAGCTTAATTAAGATGTCTACGTGTGCACTACTAGAAAACAACCCCAGCCCAAAAAAAAAATTGCCCAAAAGGTCTAATGGAAGGTAATTAGGCTTTTCTATATCTTCTATGATAATGACCCAAATTAAATTATTGGCCCAATTTTGACCCTAAACAATATCGGTGGGGCTTGTCTTCATGATTCGGTTGTGAGATGACCCTAAAGTCGAGCTTCATTCAATCAGCTAATATTTTAGCTAAAAAAAGTAATATAAAAGCAGTTAAATTATTTCAATGAGTTTGTGATTATATTAGTTAAGTTAAATATAAGAGCCCCAAGCCAAGTATTAAATTGCTCAAAAATAAGCCGATGTCAAACTTAAAAGACTAAATTTAAAGGTTCGGACTCGATTCGAAGTTCGCTCGAGCTCAATTCAATTAAGCTTGAATATTAAGGTTTAAAGTATGATCGACCAAGGTTGAGCTCAACTCGATCAGCGCGTGACTTTTGTAGATCCAATTTATATTATTAAAGCACAACATATATTAATATTTGTGAGAAAAAAAAAAAAAACTCAATAAAGTTGGCAAGCGACTCGAAAATTTTGAGTCAAATTCAAGTATTAACCGAGTCTATATCGAGTAATTTGATGACTTGTTTAAGTTTTACACCACCCATACCGCATGGGAGAACTTACTAAACTGCATAAAATATTATCTTTTTAAAATATGATACAATATAACAAAAATAAAAACAATTTAATAAGAAAACATCAAAATCAAAGTGTAGGTAAAAGGAAGGAAAGAAACATGCTAATCTTGTCACTTCCAAAACCGTCGTGCAGTTGGAAGTGGCTTTCATATTCCATCTCCTTTTCAAACCTTAAAACCTAAAACGTGATGTGCCGTTATAAATGAGCAATTTTTTGGCCAATTATTGAGTTGAAATTCCGGCAAATTAAACTTAAACTAACTGTAAAAAATTATTGATATATATATATATATATATATATACATGAAAACTCACCAAATTTTGATGTTATTTTAATCATTAAAGGTTCTTTCACAGTTGGTCTCATTCTCTTTACTAGAGTTAATAGTTCAAAAATTATTTTTTAATTTAAAATTTTAATAGCTTGATTGATTTGATAAAAATAAAATCGAGATTATTTTAACTTGATTTCTCAATAGTCAAATTATGTATGTCATGATCTATATAAGAACCAATTTTTCTCTCATAAATTCTTATCCATCGTCTCTTCTAATCTAACTGAAAAATAAATCTGACTACATTTCAACCATTTTTTTTTGTGCTATTTGTTATCGTAATTAAATTTTCAAATTTTATGTACATATATACCTTTGTATTAGGTCACGTAGCTCAGTTGGTTAGAGCGTTGGTCTTATGAGCCGAAGGTCGCGGGTTCGAGCCCCGCCGGGACCACAGTTTTGTTCTTTAATAAATGGAAAAAATTAGTTGTGAAAGGAGTTACATGTATCATCTATCTACACGCTATTTTGGGACCACTACTAATAATTTCTAACAATTAATTAATACTACAAATATAATAGGATTTGTATTTCTATATGTTTTTTTCTGCTCAAATATCTATCTATTATTTTTCCTTAACATGTGGTACATCCAAAAGACTACGAATATTTAAAGGTCTTGAACTTGGCCTCGTCGTCTTATTCAAAAATTGAAGATAATATGGAAATAAGAAAAAGAAGAGGCTACATATATTGTCCATTTAATTTTAAAATTAATATTATGTGTATATAAATAAATATATAGTCATTGAGTTTTAATTCCAAATGATTATTATATAGTTTTAAACATACAACGGCATGAACCTTAGAAAAAATCTTCTTATAAACGAGTATAAATTCTATTTAATATTTTGTTGAAATTACATGCACGTATACTATCGTGTACTTATATTACCCTTTTCTCGTGCATGACTTTCCTCATTAATATAAAGTAATTATTTAGAGAACTAACCGTGCAAATTTTTTGCTGTCTTTTCTACAGTTGTGTCATTAAATGCATGCATGTATACATAGGACCAAAACAACCTCGAGAGGTTATTAAATTGTCGACCTAGCTAACCATAAAAGCTAGTGTATCTATCAATTAATGGAAGTAATTTAATTTTAGTTTTTCTTTTTCCGTATGGTGTCTTAATGTGCTTCCATCAGGATGATAACATCCATAGCATTTACACTAAATTATAAATATTTGGAACCTTAAATCTTTGATTAAAAAATAAAACACTAAATTGATACAGTATAGTTAATTTAAATGGAGTAATTTAATGCCTCTAATTATAAAATGAAAGAAAAGAAGATGGTGGTAAGTAGATTGTGTCATTTATGGATCTAGATTACATACTTCATTTTTTTTTAGATGTGCATTATCGTTGTGATTTTAACACGTATTTTTTAGTGTAGGATTTGAACATGCGACATTGGGTTTTGGAGACCCATCACGTTCTACCGAACTGAACTAAGAGTGCTTTCTAATCACAATAGCTAAGACTGTATGTAAATTGTAAGGGGAAATTCTTGTGTATGTAGGTTTGGTGTTTACACCAAACCGATACAATTAGGACAAGTGTCCCACTATTTTTGAAGCTTTTTCTAAAACCCTAGAATGGTGGGAGTAAAAGACACTTGTCATTATTATATTGGTTTGGTGTAAACATCAAGCTTACACAAGAATTTTCCGTATGTAAGGATGAATTTTTTGTTTTGTAATCCCAATACCTCTTATATGCTATCATATAACATTTATATCTTACATATACCTAGACTAAAAAACGATTATGTAATTAATTTTGTAATTTTTTCTTATAATCACATTAAAATTGATGAATCAAATAAGAAAATATTTAAATTTAAAAATACGAATCAAGAACACAACGGTAAATCACGATCTGAAATAGAAATGGCGTGTGACATGTAATATGCATCCGTCACTAAGAAGATGACTTAGTACTAGCGGCCTTATAATTTCTTTTTATTTTATTCCGTTGTTTGCGTAGGTTTGCAAAGGATAATGTGAAATAACAATTAAACCCCTACTCGCTCTTGGATAAAATTGCAAATTTAGAACATTTATTAAGTTTATTTATTGATAATAAATCAGTAGTGAATCCAGAATTTTTTTTTTTTGGCCAATAATGAATTCAGAACTTTTAAATGAGAGATTTACTAAAAAAAAAAATATACGCATAAACCAAATGAATATAAAAAATATAGTTTTACTAAAAATATTGAGGGTTGAAATTGAATCCTAATCCGGATCTTAGAATCTGGCGATTTTACGATCTTAGTGAAGTAAAACGATCACGATCCCTTGGATCTTAATCTTGTAGGATGTTTGAGCATCATGATCCCGATAGTAGGATCTTACGATTCTACGACCCCATTTAAGTAAAACAATCCTATGATTCTATGATTCAAATTAACATAAAATCATTCATAGTAAGGATAAAGTCAATAATCAATTTCGAATTAAGAAATTAATCTCTATTATATAGAGTTTTTTTTACCAAAATAAGGCTACATGGATAACCAAATATCAATATAGACTAGAAAAAAAAAATTAATTACAAATATAGGCCTGGCCGGGTTAGGGGAACCCGGCCAACTGATTTTTTTTTTTCCAGGAAAACTGTAAAAAAAAAAAAAAAATGGAACTCACTTGGCCGGGTTGCCCCAACCCGGCCAAATATGTGTTTCTTTTTTTTTTTTTTTTTTTTTTTTTTTTTTTTTTTCTGTTTTTTCTGTTTTTTTTTTTTCTTTTTTAATAGAAGTTGTAAAAATTAGTTGTTTTGTAATTTTTTTACGAAAAATGGTAAACGACAAATGTCTGTCAATTTGCCCTCTAGGGTTCACCATGTCCAATATGTTTTTTAGAAAAAAATTACAAAACCATTAATTTTTACAACTTATTTTAAAAAAAGCAAAAAAAAAAAAAAAATTCAGTTGACCGGGTTCCCCCAACCTGGCCAGGCCTATATTTGTAATTATTTTTTTTCTAGCTTATATTGGTATTTGGTTGTCCATGTAAACCTATTTTGGTCAAAAACTCTATTATATATCTATAAATTTAGGGTGAAAAAATTGACTTTTTCAACTTTAAAAATGATTTTAGAGCTATTTTAAAATTTCACTGGGGCAAGTTGTTCATCATATCTTAACATTTTCTTCTATATTTATATCATGGGTTAAAGGTACTTTTGGTGCCACATGTTTGACATGTGTAGGTTTTTGGTGTCATATATTTCATTTTGTAGGCTTTTGGTGTCATATGTTTGAGAGGTTGTATATTTTTGGTATTTCCGTTAGTCAACAGTTAGTTTGACCGTTAAATACTTTTATTTTGTTCAATTTAGTCCTCAAATTTATATTTCTAAAATTTAATATTTACAATTTAGTCCCTATTGTTTGTTCAAGTACCGTCCAAGGCCGCCGACCGCCACAAAACGGGCCGGCCACCACCCCACGGCACCGGCCACCACCGCTTGGGGCCGAGAACCACCCCAATAGGTGGTGGCCGGCCACCACCAATTGGTGGTGGCTACAGCCCTAATCGGGGCCGGCCACCACCAATTGGGGTCGCCGGCCTCGATTGGAGCCCTCTGTGGCCCCAATCGGGACAGGCGGCCCCAATTGAGGTGGCCACCACCAATTGGGGTGGTTTTCGGTCCCATGCGGTGGTGGCCAGCCCGTTTCGTGGCGGTCGGCGGCCTTAGAGGTGGTGGGTGGTGGCCGGCGGCCTTGGACGGTGACTTGAGCAAACAAGGGACTAAATTGTAAATATTAAATTTTAGAAATATAAATTTGAGGACTAAATTGGACAAAATAAAAGTACTTAACGGTCAAACTAACTGTTGACTAACGGAAATACCAAAAACATACAACATCTCAAACACATGGCACCAAAAGCCTACAAAATGAAACATATGACACCAAAAACCTACACATGTCAAACATGTGGCACCAAAAGTACCTTTAACCCTTATATCATTGCTAAAAACAGAGAAATATATATCGAATTAGAGATGTATGTTATGATTAATCATAATCATTCTTCACGTTAAGTGTTATACGATTTAATGTATTCTTTTATTTGATAAAATTATTTAATAGTTTTTATCAAATATGATTTTGAATTAGTTCACGTATCAAAGAATTCTTTATGGATTTTGTTATTTACTTGATAAATAGTAAATTTATATACATGTATCTATATAGTATAACATATTATATCATCGAAATGTATTCATTATTCTTATGTTAATTTATAACTCATGTAGGATTTTACGATCCACGATTCGATCCTACGAACGATCCGATCTCACACTGAAACGATCCTAGCTAGTTAGGATCTCGATCCTAATAACCTTGTATATATATAGAATCTATATATATAGTCTATTTAAAAAATCGCAGTTTCCCTTTAGAGATTCCAATTTTGAATTATCGAATTCGCCCTTCACTAAACCATAATAAACTAAATCACCTAATATCAATTTTTTTCTTCTAATAGAGTATGGATGAGAATTTTCCTACAATTATTCCAATCTGAATTACTAAATTTGCCCTTCACTCCACCAGAATTAACTAAACCACCTAACACCAATTTCTTCTTTTGTGCGATAGTTTAAAAAATTTGACTCTCCCTAAAATTATTTCAATTTGAATTACCTAATTTGCCCTTCACTCAAACAAAATTAACTGCATCACATAATACCAATTTCCAACACCAAAATTAACAAGGCTTCAAGTTTATCCCTCCTATTCATAGATGATCACTCACTTTACATGCCGCTCAATCGTCTACCATCATCATTCACGACTCTAAGTTTTCCTCACTGTCGCAGTGTTCTTTTTAACATTCACCGTCCTCACTTCCACCATAGCAGAGATGGATTCACGCGGTTACATCGTCCTTACCTTATTAGTTTTAGTTAGTCGCTAGCCCGTTGATGATGATGCGCTCAACACACCCTAAAATGCCCGGAACAGGTACCTAATGTCAATTATTCTCTAAAATGAAATCTTAAAAATATTGAGTTATCCATCCGAGATATTCAAGACTTTATCTCCATATTTTTTTTTACCAGAATTGATCTTTCTCACTTCTTTGAAGTAGAGAATATCAAGTCATGTACCTTTGGAGGTAGTGTTAAAAAATATTGCGTTCTCTCTGCAATTAGCTCAACAAATATTTTTGTAAAAAACAGCGAAAAATGTATATGCATGTTTTATATTATTATTATTATCGAAGTTGTGTGCTTTTGTAGTGTTGTTCATTAGAAATGATAGTCGTGCTCTCTCTGTTAATGAAATCACGAATTTTACATCTTCGTTTATTTTTCAACATTTACTTTTAGGGTCTAATTTGGATGGATGATTTAATCCAATTCGGAGAAGCTTATGGAGTTATATTTGATTTCAGTCACACCATACATTTCAAATATTTGTACAAGGATCTTAGGTTCTATCTAGCATTGTCTTGTTGTAAATTACTCATGTTTTCATTGTTTAATTAATACAAATTTGTTATTTAAGTTGTTGAGATGATCAAGTTAAGTCTGTAACTGAACTTGGGAACAAATTTCGAGTAGAGATACTGCATATGAATTTTTTTTCTACTATGAACAACATCACAGGTATATAATTATTTTTTTTGTTCATTGCCTTTCATATGTCTGGTTTTAATAATTTGTTTAACATATGATTGCCAAGTAAAGATTGAGTTTGTAAATGATGCACATTATCATTTTGATAGTCATGGGCTTAACAAAGAAGTAACCTTTATTTTAATATGTAATCGTTTATCTATTTGCATCTCAACCTTTCTATAAGTCTACAATGTTGTCTGGAGTGATGGTCGATGTGTTATAGGTGTCCTAGAAGCAAATTTTCTCAAACTTGCAAACGAGAAGCAAAGCTTTGAGCGCACTATAAGACTATCAATAATAAATCATGATTTTCAATTTATTAGATTAGATTCTAAATTAGTCTTATTTCTCACAGTTTTTTTATGAACATTTGTTTAGTGTTTTCAGTTTCTATATCTGTAATTATATAGCTTTTAGTACTAATAAATATTAAAGCATTTTAAAGAAATCATTTTTTTATTACAGTACCCAACTGATATAATTTAAAATTCAATATTCAGTTCGTTGCGCGTGCGACGTACGTGCCAAATTCACTAGTATATATAAAAGATGGGACATTTTGTTCTCATGCTTCACAAGCACCATGCTACTATGCTTCACAAGCACCATATTTGTGATAGATTTTTTTTTGGATTTTTATGTTGCCCTAAAAAGTGAACCTTATAAGAAAAATAACATTAATAATGGGTGATACAAATTCTAGGTTTAGCAAGAAAAAGTCAAACTTAATTTAAAGTTTTACTTGTTACAATTAGGTCATTCTCAGTATTAAAAAATGTATAAGCATAGTACTTGCAGAGCATGATAGAAAGTCTCATTAATTACACTTAGAGGGTGAATGCAATTCTCTCCTATTTTTTTGTGGTGCATAATTTTAACATTAAATATTGTAATTTTTTTATTTGGTCCTTTGAAATCATATATTTATCCTCTAATTTTTTTAGAGTCCTTTTTATAAATACTTGAAAATATATCTAAGCACTGATTCTTATTATATATATATATATATTATTTTTATCAAGACCCTGAACCATATTAAAATATATGAAATATTCCAACCGTAAATGAAGCTAGTTATCCCGTCAATGATAGGTCAAAGTAGATGTACCCTCTATTAATGGCGGGCATAATATAAGAGCTAATCTAATAGGTCCTAAAACTATAAATTGGGTCTATTGATTAGTTCAAGGTTGAATGACCCTATTGAGAGCACTCTGCATGTAAGGATGGACCACTAGCCACCACTTATTTAACACTTTGTGTTGTTCCTTTAAAAAGCTCAAAATTATTACATGTTCTTTGTCTTGTGATATGTATATATATATATATATATATATATATATATATATATTGAGAAAAAATAGGTGGTATATATTATTATTAATATATTGATAACTTATATTATTATTATATAAGTTAAAATGATAAAATATGATATTATATATGTAATAATAATTTAATCTAGTAATTTAATTTTAATTGTTCGAAATTTAGGTTAGGTCAAGGTTAAATGAGATTTACACTCGAAATTTTTGAGCCATTAGATCGGGCATTGAGATTCGATTATTTTCATCTCTTTTGAAATACTGTATATAGACTGAGATTTAATTGTTTTTCTCTATTATGAAATTTGTGTAAAAATAACAAAGTGCCAATTTGTACTTTTTCAGGACTGTACTACAACAACAAGAGAAAAACTCGTATACATGTAATACTCTTATCCTAAATAAGATATCTTGAAGATTTACTCTTTGTGATTGTGGTTGGTTTGTAGTGTTGTTCACTACTACACAAATGACTCTCTTGTTTACAGTCTCCTAAAAAAATCATTAGACTTTTAGAAATCTTTAAGACAAAGAACACCTAGAAATTCTCTAAAAACTACTAAGGTACTAGAATTATCTAAATACACATAAATCCGACCATATTCTCTAGATGTTTCTGCCTTTCTAATGGGGGCATTTGCTACAAAGATAAGAAACAATCAAATCTTAATTGTTAATCAGATATCATGTTCCTGGTAACAATTGAGAATTGAACTTAATTAGCTTCCACCTAAAAAAAACAACAAGTAATTAATTAAACAACACTTGCAAAGAACTATTTGGACGGAAACACCCTTGAGTCTCCAGGTGAGGGCATTTGAGTCTTTTCACATGACCTACCATTAATAACACCAAATCATACCAATACCACCATTGTTTATGCTTTTGTATCCTTCTTCTTGGTATGAACTAATTTCTCCTTCAATTGAAGTTCACCACTTCAATAATAAACCAACATATATATAAAATAAAATACTGGTGAATGAAAAGCAAACCGCAACAACACACCATCTCTCTCTCTCTCTCCTCGCTATCTCTCTAGCTTTCCCTGGGAAAGTGCCTTCTTCATCTTCATATCAAGCGAGAGCGAGAGATATATATCTGCAGTCACTATACCAATCCGTATTATTAAATTCCCACACATATAGTTTTCTCTCTTTCAAGAAGGAGACCCCAAAACCATTATTCAAGAGTATTCCAAAGCTTCAACCCAGAAAACGAAGCCGAAAGAGAAAGACAACGACTACAAACAACGTCAAATTCCGAAGCCCAGGTACACACATATACATACATCATGCACATATAGATATAGATACATGCAGTTGTGTAACTATATCCAAAATTGTACAAAGATTGAATTTTTTCGTTGTAATTTTAGTGGGTTTTGGTTTTAATGGATCAGGTTGTGGAAGAAGAAGAAATTAACACTTGGGAAGGTGAAAGTAAAAAAAAAAATCAGAAAAATGGTAATGATATGGGAGTATCAACAACAACAACACCAACATATAGTAACTCAGTAAAAAAAGTCAGTTCCTTCTTCTCATGATTTACTACTTCACTCCCAATCCCTAATCCAAACCCTCGACGACAAGGCAGGCGACAATTCGATGTCCCAGACATACCACCACGGCGGCATCTTCGGTTTCCCGAACGGGTTGTCGGTGGGGTCCGCTAACCTGCACCAAGAGCACGAGCCGGAGCAGAGAGACCGACATGCATTCGACCAGATTCATCCTCCTCCCCCGTTAGTCGGGATCGAAGACGAGTCCTCGTGCGGGGTTCCGGTGTACGAAACGGTGGGGATGTTATCGGAAATGCTGAATTTTCCGATCTCGAGGGCCTTGCCGGAGCAGCATCAGCTGCCGCATCCTTACCGGCCACCTCCCGAGGCGGCAGACATGGCCGGGATCCAGTTCGGTGCGAATAATAGCTGGATCCACGGCGGCCATGGCATCATGAACCGAGAAAACCAAGGGCTTTCGCTGTCTCTATCGTCTTCGCTTCATATGGAGGTTCCGAAAGCTGAAGAACAGCTTAGAAACCTAGGAGAGATGTTTTACGGCGGCGGTGGTAATCCAGAAACGACGCAGTATCATCCGTACAGGAACAGTAACATCGGGTTTGGCGGCGGTTTCGGGTCGTCATCTTCGTCGACGCTAGGGATAGTGAGTGGTTTGAGGAATTCTAGGTATGCAAAGGCGGCGAAGGAGTTGTTGGAAGAGTTCTGCAGTGTTAGTGGCACTGGAAGAGACCTGAGCTTCAAGAAGAACAAATCTGGGAGTAATAACTCATCAAACCCTAATTCCAACGGAGAAGAAGGCGGCTCCTCCTCCTCTAAGGAGGCCGCTCCGATATCCGCGGCTGACCGATCGGAGCATCAGCGGAGGAAGACTAAGCTCTTGGCCATGATTGATGAGGCATGTCTTCTCTCTCTATCTCAAACAAAATTTAGTTCACTTATTAACAATTTTGTGAAGAAAAATTTGTAAATGAAACAATTTCTTAAAATTTATTAAGACTTTATTAAGTTTCAACGAAATTCTTTGCAAATATCAGAATTTTGTAAAAGATTTTCTACAGAATTCTAGCAAGTCTGGTTCAGGTTGAGTTTGGAAAATTCTTAGGAAGCAATTGAGGAATTTTCAATATTTTCTTTACAAATATATTAATTTCAGTTATGAACAAATATTTCACAAGCAATTAGATTTATCGTAGTGGTTTCACGTTTTCTGTTATAATAAGTTCATAATATTACAATTTTATGGCGATTTTTTTACTCAATCGTGAAGATCCGACAAGTTTTGGTATGTTTGAAAATTTCATTAGAAGTTGTTGTGTGTTACTTGCATATTAATTTTACAGATTGAATCTTACTCTATTTTTTTTGAATCTTACTCTAGTTACTAGTTTGTTTTAATTTTCTGGTGAGGAATTAATACATATAATTAGGAGAGGTGTATAACGTCATTAAGTGAGAGAAGTGGACGTTCCTCCTGATATGGAGGACGATGGCTCAGCCGCCACCATTTTTATTTTATTTTAGAAAAACAGACACACACGAGACGAAGTTGTTACGAGATTGCTGCAAAAACATGTCTGTCTTTCTTGATCAAGGGTTTTTAACATCTTACCAGCCAAAGTCAAGTCATGCATAATATATTCTTGTTGACTTGTGGATTTTTTTAATCCTAAGTTAATATATTTTATTTTATGGTTGTGACTTCGTTTTCATGATATTTTTGGGTAAAATACACGTTGCTTCTTTTGTTTTGTGAGATTGGCTGGTGCCTGGTGAGTATGAAGAAGAGAGATGAAGAAAAAAGATGTGGATATTACTTGTTTGCCATTAACTACTACTCTTCTTTCTTCTTCTCCATGAACACTGGCAATTGCTTCCTTTCCTGCATTTATTGGCCCCTCATTTGCCCTTTTGTAAGGGCTAACCTTTTAAAAATAAAAATAAAATATATTTTTTTCTCCATAATTTCAGAGAGTCATTGTTTTATCTTCTCTCATTGCAATTTTTTTGTATTATCTAACTTTTTAATGACATCATTATAGATTGATGTTTATACTATACTGTTGATGCATGTAGAAGAGTGACATTTTAGTTCTTCCTAATTAAGGTCTGAAAAGGATAAATTTGTTGTATAAAAAAACTGTTTTTTATACTCAATTAGTGATGTTTAGTTCTATTAATATGTCTGAAAAGGATACATATAGCTATCTAAATCTCTTTTAAAACATTGTATAAACACCTTTTTTTAATTATCTTTAATATAAAAAGAACCATGATAGACATGATAGGTATCTAAAATAATAGATTATTAGCAAGTCAAATCTCTCTAAATGCTCCTATTGTCCTCATTCATGAATTAGCATATATATGAAACTTCTAATTTATATATGTTTTTAAATTAGCAACTTGTGCATATAATTTGATATAAGCTCATGATTCAACTACAACAATAGTAGTTGGGAGATGATTTGCTCATATCCATTATCATCATCATAATCATCAAATATTATATATTACAATAAGGACTATAAATAAATTAGATAAATAAGCTCCCAAAGCATATAATATATCAAATTGAAAATAACTATTTGGAGTAGCTACCTAGGATGAAACCTAGGAGCATGTTTTGCCTCCTAAACATGAAATATGGTATGACATCTACAACAATATGAAATTTTCCCTCATGTATGAACTGAAACATTTTTTAAGGTTTGATTAAATTAGGGTTTAATTTGGTGCTGCGGAAATTTGAACATGCACGCTTTGATGATATCATGTGAAATTTTAGACATATCGCTTGACTAACTGTCCTAAAACCTGAAGGTGATAGGTGAATGCATGTTCTAATCTTTATACTTCAACAATACATAGGTTGACAGAAGATACAGTCACTACTGTGAGCAGATGCAGACAGTGGTGAACTCATTCGACACGGTGATGGGTTACGGAGCAGCCACCCCATACACCGCCCTAGCTCAAAAGGCCATGTCCCGCCATTTCCGTTGCCTAAAGGACGCGGTTGTGGTGGAGTTGAGGCGGAGCTGCGAGAAGTTAGGTGAGAAAGATGCCTCGGGCACGTTAGGTGTGACGAAAGGGGAGACACCGAGGTTGAAGATGCTCGAACAAAGCTTGAGGCGACAAAGAGCGTTCCACCATTTAGGAATGGTGGAGCAAGAAGCGTGGAGACCCCAACGAGGCCTCCCCGAACGCTCTGTCAATATTCTCCGGTCGTGGCTCTTCGAGCATTTCCTGCATCCGTACGTCCACTCTCTCTTCAATTTTTTAAATTCTTCGTTTGCCTTCTTTATATACAAAGGTGATGCATTTTGGTAAATGATGAAACAAGAATCAAGTCCAATATATATGGGTTAGAAGAAAGGTTAGAATGGTGAAAATCGAATAAGATTGTGAATGCCATGCTTATATGGTAGACCCTTACACATTATACATGTAGAAACATAGAAGAAGCCAGGATTGAAGCTTCTTTTTTTTTTGCCACAAGGATTTAAGCTCGTAGGGGTAATTAACAAGTAATAACTAGAGTACAAAAATAAATAAAATAAAAATTTAGGTGGCAAATATATATAAGTTTTCGTGTTAAAATTGCACAATACTAAAAGCCGATAGAGTTAACTGCTCCATCGTTCCAAAGTACTAATTATTATTTACAAAGTACGACTACAAAGTATACAGGATGCTTAGGTTGAAATTTAGCATTAAAATATTAAAAAAAAAACATTTACATTTTTGTAAACACATTAAATGATGATCGATGTAGATAATCAACGGAAATCCGAAAGAAAAAATAAACCTCCTTTTCAGATAAATGTTGATATTTTGTAGCATTAGTTTTGTGTCGGTGACGTTGTAGAGATTGAGATAGAGACCAAACATATGTATCAAATATATAAATTTTGTAAGAAAAAAACATGACTGTGAAAGTGTGAAATATATAAGAAGCATGGTATCTTTTATGGTGGCTAAAGTTAGTTAGTTAGTTGGGATAGGGTAGTAGGAACAAACCTATCAAATCAATCGGTTCTGTCAGAGGTTTAGGGCTATCATTTCAAAGGAACACATATCAATGTCCCAGACAGAAAAGGTAGTAAATGATAACCAAAAATAGTATAAAATTAAACTTAATAAGCAAAGAAGTAAAAACTGAACCCTTTTGCCCAAAATGCTTTGTCTTAATCATAACTGTATCATTACTCCATTACTATGAAAATGATCTCCATAGATTTTGTTCACTAAATAACATCCTCCTATCCCATGCAATTTTTATTTTAAATAAAAGATACTCTTTTTTTTTGTAATAACATTGTTTCTATTAAATAATAATTTCATCATCGTACATTTGCACTAGATCAACTTATTAGAGACATAATGAATTTGTCATGAATATTTTTTCACTTTCTGCAGAAATTTTAGTAAAAAAGAAGCACTGTACCGATAAATCATATTACATTACATTATTGAATTTCATTAAATTAATTACTCTTGCAATGCATTTTTTACTGCCTTGGAATTAATGACCTATCAAAATCTATACGTCCATGCATGATTCTGATATATATAGAGATTGGTGGGATCAATCAAGCACAGCCCCAAACATCTACTTGATTGTCTTGAGGACAGCAACACATATGTTATCACGCTTTCAGCATGACATTGACAATCAATGCTCGTATAGGCCCCAGAAACCCATTTTTCGAGGACTTTCATTAATTTGCGTTTTATAGATTTCCGAAAATTCAGTAAATTTTCCAGTTTTTTTGTTATAATTACTAACAAAGTAAATATGATTATACGAGAAATGACACGTACGTAGTTTAGTTGGTAAGTCGTTTCTTTTTACGTACTGGATTGTGTGGAAAACGATTGTAAATCCTCCCTTGTTGACTGATAGCTATATTTAGTTATTTAACATTCTTCATGGTATATTTCTCACTTCAAAATTTACCAAATATTCTTAGATTCTTTGTGATGATAATATATATAGGGAATTTGTTTGATTCTGTCGAAAATACAGACAAGATTGATTGCTTAGAAACATATAGAGAGACAGGGCACCTTAATTACAGCATTGTGTGTAATGCAAAAGGGAAAGGAATCTTTTTTTTAAATAAATATGATGTCAGTGTTTATGGTCTCTTTCTTCAGGTACCCAAGCGACGCAGACAAGCTATTGTTGTCACGACAGACTGGTCTATCAAGAAACCAGGTTAGTAACGTGTTTCAACTCTACACTCCATTGTTATGCTATTCCATTGATTTCCTGCAACTATTTAGTTTCGAGTTCGAAGATTTGGTTAGGAGCCGGAAATTCTTAGGTAGGCTAGGTGTTTAAACCGAGTATGCATGTCTTAGGCTAGGGTTCCTTCATCCATTTAGTATAGGGTTTAGCTAAATTGCAGTCAACAGTAAATGCATTCGAACTTGCAGTCATTAGATCATGCACATTGAAATATGTACAATAGCTAAGATTTGATTAAATAAGCATCTCTCTAATGAAATCTGATTAAGATTTCATCTCCTGAAATTCGAATTCATTTACAGTCGACTGCATTTTAGCCCTTTAGAATATTAGTATTAAAAAAAAAAATACATTTTACGGTTTTGCC
Source organism: Clarkia xantiana subsp. parviflora (assembly GCA_036873135.1). Lineage (NCBI taxonomy): Eukaryota > Viridiplantae > Streptophyta > Magnoliopsida > Myrtales > Onagraceae > Clarkia > Clarkia xantiana. The sequence continues at coordinate 4,428,817 of JAPTYO010000004.1, read as the reverse complement.
ATTTTGGTGTAAACACCTAACTTATACAAAATATTACACATTATAATTCACAATATATATATTGAAAGAGTGAAACTAATATGGTTTGTATCATCTCAATGAATAGTAATTGTCTATCGTTCACCCCTTTTTTTAGTGTTTGTGATAAGACCATAGATTTATTTTTGTAGAAAAATATACACTACTGAACCCTCATTTTTTGTTTTAAAAGAACATCAATCAGTCCAACACACACTAGTCCATTGTCCACTGTATAAATGTTTGTATGTGGAGAAAGAGAGATATAGGGGAATCTTGTTCATGAGAAAGTGATTGATATCTGGCGACAAAACATGATACACAAAAGGAGATTAATGAGCTGTGCATGTTTGGATATTTACATGCATGGTACGTTTTAGGGTTTTCTGTTTCTATTAGTGGAAATAAAGAAAATGACTGATAATAATTGTTAACGTGGCTAGGGCTGGGCAGTACAGTACCCTACTCGTCATGTATTATTGCATGAATGTACTCGTCATTGTAATAAAGTACGTACGTATACAAATTAGTAAATTACCAACTCAATCTAGTGTAAAATTCGATAGAAATAAAAATACTATTAAATGTAGTGTGGCCCGGGACAAAGCTATGATTGTTTTTCATGGGGCAAGAATTCAGAGGGAAAAATATAAAGTTTTAAATGGTCAAAAGTTGAAGGCAATTACACCCATGGTCCTAATGTAGTTTTGTCCCTGTATGTCACAGTTTTTAGTAGGTTGATTTCACAATTGAATTAAATTCTATATATGTCTTATATATAGTGTATATATAGAGATATCCTCACCATAAGTTTCCTAATAAACTATATGACAAAAAAAATTAATGGTAAATATATATGTACATTGTTGTCCAAGTTAATATTATATATATATAATTTGGGCACTGACCAAGCTTCTAATGATACATATATAAGACAAAGTTTTAAAAGAACATAGAAAGAGGAAAATGAGGACCAGTGATTGTCTCTTCTTTTTCTGTATACTAGGAGTTAAAATGCTATGCGCCAGTTGTGCTAGTCTTTTGAGGTGGGTAAAAATGAGCAAGTAAAGTAGCTTAGCATATTGTCAATCATTTGATTTCTCCATATTTTAAAACAGTTTTACTTTATAAGAACAGTAGAATAGATGTGCAAAGGCAAGATAATTATGTATATAGTAACTAATCATGTCCGGAATGTTATGTTATTAACTCGTGTTTCACGTGGGTTAAAATTAATATATAGAAAGTATATTGATTTTATTTGAAGTAATTTATTATGGTAATGTACTTAAATTTAGAAATATAGGTATCATATGTTTTTTTAAAAGTCTTTAATTCTTTTACATGAAAAAAAATATGTTTGTAAATCAGAGTAGCGTAAAAAGAGTGGACTATCTAATTACGATATTCAATTATATATAGATAAATGAATTATGTGAACAAATACGTATTACTTAGTGACATGTATTTTCTAGTGTATTTTAAAGCTCATAATTTCCGGTTCCACGTTACACAATAATAAACATTTGAAGTCAGAAACTCTAAAATTAATTTTAAATACCAGAATTATTAGTTTCGTCACATTTCATTCTCTAATTTAATCGAGCGGAATTGTGCTTATTTAGATAAATGTCTTTTTTGGTACGTATGTATATAGCAAATAAAGGAAGTAGTATAGTAAAGATAGGGTTTTTACTATAATTTGCAGGTATCGAACTGGTTCATAAATGCAAGGGTCAGGCTATGGAAGCCTATGGTGGAAGAGATCTACCAGCAAGAATCGAGAGGTGAAGACATTGAAGCAGACGAAGAAGAAGAAGAAGACAAAGCTGCAGATCATCAAGGAGAAAAAAGCAGCAGCCATAAGCCAATCAATGCTACCACCAGCGATAACAACAACGACCCTTCATTTCCTGCAGCATTCAATATTCAATGCAGCTTCACCTCGGAAAACCAACCCTCCGCCGTGGCACCGCCGCAGCATCACTTTCCGGCCACCACCTATCACGGCGGACCTGACGCTGCCAGTCATGCACAGTACTTTGGGTATAACAGGACCACCATGACAGCAAGCTCTGACTTTCACGGGCCCACTTCTGCTCCGCTGTTAGGGACCACCACGGCCGCTGCCGCCGGTGGTGACGTGTCGCTCACTCTCGGACTTCGGCACGGCAGCGCCAGCATGGCAGAGAAGGCTCATTTCTCGGTGAGGGATTTCGGAGAATATTAGTGTATACAATTTTAATTCATCATTATTCATCACCATGGAAAGTTTGAAACATAGAAACTATATATAAATACGATTGTAGTTTTATTTTTCTATATTTGTGAATTTTTTAATGGTACCTAGCTATTACTATTAATTAGGATATATGATCTGAGTTTAATTAGCTAGCTATAATTGCCATGAATTTGCCAATTGTGGGAGTTATTATGTACTTGTTGTGTGTATCTAAAGACATGAACACGTAAAAATGGATTTGCAGTCACGTATATACTATCAGTCCATAATCTCCAATATACTAGTCTCTCAATAACCTAAAATTTGTGATTTAAACCCTAGCTAGCTACATTTTGTTGAAATTATTTTGGACTGTTTCTCGATGTGTCACTCTCGACGCCATGCTAAATTTCTCTATACATCGTTCCAATTTTGTCAGATGTCCCCAAAGAGACAAGTCCTAGCTAGCTAGCTAGCTACGTTTGATGTGATGGTCACTTGCCATGCTATATATTGGTACATAAACTATATGGGTAATAGCTAGATGCTCGATCTAGTAAACATTTATTTACCATTTATAAACCAAACAATGTGAAAGATAATGGAGTAAGATATATTAATTATAATGCAGATTTTTGAATAAATTTTTTGGTAATAAGATTTTTTTAAGGTTATTACATATATGCTCTAGTATGCTCTAGTTTTTTTGGTAATAACATTTAAATGTACATATGCTCTAGTTAATCATGTCAAGCTATAATAAAATAAACTAAAAATATAATATAACATTCCAGCAGTTTAGTTTTTTATTCGAGTTTTGTGAATAAAAATATATACATAATTAACATTTTACTCTTTACGAATTGAGTATCGTTAAGCCCCATGAAAAAAGAAGAAGCTACAAATACACAATACTCAATTTTTTTTATCAGAAAATAAAAGAGAAATATGTTTAAATTGTTTTTTTTTTTGATATATTTACATTGCTTTCGCAAGTTCGGACCGAGAGCGTTAAAGTTAAAGTCCTCCCCAAGGAGGTATCTCCGGCGGGTTTCGACCTCGGGTGGCCCACAGGGAACACAACTCGCTTTACCAATTGGTCCAACCAACCTTGGGTTGTTTAAATTGTTAATATGATTGGTTTGAAGCGGAAAATCATTGTTAATAATTATTGTTTTTGAGAGACAAAAATTTAGCATTTAATAGGTAGGGCTAGGTGGGTAATAAATAGGGGAAATTAATTAATTAGCAGATGGAGCATAGATCCAGAGTATAGTTTCTTTGTCTTTCTGTGCTTGAAGTTTTGTAATCGATTCGAAAAACATTATTAACTCAGAAAGCGATCTGATCCCCAGATGCTCAAAGGACCTGACCATCGGAAAGGAACAAGACACTCCAAAGAGACAATACACTAGACACAATCTAATCTAACAACATGTCCAGTCTTAATTTCGGGGTCCACTTCTCATTTCATATATCATGCATATACATATATGTATATGTTTCCTTTTCCTTTTTACCCTGCTTTTCATTATTACTCTGTGTTACAATTTGTCCATTGATTAATGAATAGAGAAAATGACATCTAGCTAGCTAAAGGAATGAATATGACCGCGACTCGGAAGAGTCATTTCAGCAAAATAAAAACAAAAGCTCATAGTGAATGTCAATATAACCTGTAATTGTCAAGAAATATAAGAGGCACGTTTTTATACAGGTACATTTTAGTATCTCCTGAATTAAATGAATGTTTTTTGTGTTTTAATCTTAACATAGTATCAGAGAGAGTCCACGTTCTAACCCTAATGGAGCCGTTTAAAAAGTTGAAAACCTCTCATAAAAAGTTGAGGTGAGCACGTTGAAGGTTGTATTATGGATCCAAGTGGGGTCAATGCTGAGATGGCCAGATTGAAACTCATAGTATGGACCCAAGTGAGAAATATGTTGTAGAAAGAATGTTGAAGTATTGTATGTATAAGAGCATGATGATGTCTTAATTCACAAGTTCGAATTTATGAGAAATTTAGTTAAGACACTCTAGATAGTTTTACATTTTAAATGGTGTCGACAAGATTTAAACTTGTGTGCTCTATAATACCATGTTAGGAAATAAAATATATATTTTAACCATCTGTCTTATAAGCTCCCGAACTTGTGAGTGAAGACAATTGATACATATTTTAATAATATAATAGTATAATATGTGTATGAAATGCTTTACGATCCGAATATTACAGACCGAACTTAATAACTAACTAGGATAGGAAGGATATCATGGCATTTTACACTTCATTCATTCCTTCCTAGCTAGTATATATTTATATATACTTTGGACATTTCAAAAAAGTAAAAAGTATAAAATTATAATTATATATATATCACAGTCGGTCCAATTCAACATAAATTAATATTCTCAACTAATTTTTGCTATATACTGCTAATTAATATACATCATCATGACAAAAATAAGATACATATTTATTGTGTAAAAGAGATAAGAAATGGTCCATAGTGAAGGTAGGGACAAGCTGAGAGGCTGGTTATTAGGGTATTCACTATTCAGTGTGGGTTGATGCTAAGGTATCTAGCTAGCCATAGCTACAATAATTCAAGGAACAATCAAGCTCCCATTAATTTTTGTCTCTTAATGTTTGGTCCCCTACTATTTATTTCATTTTCCCCCTTGTATGTGTTTATTATGAGCTATATATCTATCATACATGTTTCATTTATTTGAAATGATATAATAGTTAAGCTATTATCTAAACAGTTCAAACAAACTTTGTTTTTTTGCCATAACCAAAATGTGTTAGTTTTCAAAATTTGAAAGCTTTTTGTCTGAGAGGATTTCTCTTTTGAAACAACTTTAATGGCTTTTTTTCCAACTTTTCCTATCATGTCATACAATATTCTCTTTGTAGTAGCATAGCATCCAAATGTTATATATGTAGACAATATATTTGTATTATATTGTTATAAATTAATGAATCATCTTAAAGAAAAAAAGGAAACGATTCTCGTTCGAACTTGATGTTTCTACAAGTACCGACTGTGAATGTGTTTAATATACTCTCATAGTTGCTAAAAATTACAAGTAATACCATTCACTCACAAATCCGCACTTGGAGAAACATCAATTCAGAATCTGTAACATCTCTCATTAAAAATGGAATGCTATAGTTTGAGCATTGCTATATGTATTGGACCCATTTTTTTAATTATTAAAAGTAGATCCTTTAAACTTCCAACCATGAAGAACTACAAATGCAACTACTTGATATATCACCTTTAGTTTTGGGTCCTTGCTTTTTTAACTTTCAAGAAGCAATTTTGCACTACAACTTTACAACTGTGCAACATTCCAAAGAGAATCACATGGCTATCTGCAAATTTGTCCCACCACCACCAGTCCACCACAAGGCAGCTTATAAAACTCATCTACTTCCTCCACAACTAAATCTGATTATACAATGGAAACAACTGTACATTTTTCTGTCCCTAGCAAAACTAGCTAGTTATGAAAAATAATATTTATACATAATAAGATATATTATTAACCATCCAATGTGTTTATACTGCCTTAAGGTCTTGACTTGAATATGGTTCTGATTTTTTTAAAAAAATTTAATTAGAAGCTACAATGACAATTATATTATTATTGCATAACTTAACTACATAGAAAGTTTCATTTTCTTGCTAACTTAATATATATATTACCATAAATGAAGAATTAGTTATGCTTTAAAAAAAAATCTGATTTATTTCTGGGTCAAGCATTTTGTCTCTTATTTCCGATTATAAGAATAATCGGAAGATTATAGTATAAATTATAATGTATATATAAGCTCAAAAATACAATCTACATTACAAAATCCCAAAAAAAAAAAACTTTATTTGCAAATAGAGATGGGCTCATAGCAAAAATTGAGAATGGGCCATTGAGTCTGATACACTTCTATTATATCATTCCTCGGCCCAAAAACAAAAAAGATTTTATAACATTCAAATTGAATTTTTTTTGGCCAACCATTCAAATTGAATAAAAATATCATTTTCTCAGATTTTCAAATATCATAACGTTCAACATTATATGATGGTTAATTAGCAACTATATAGTTGCACGACGTACAATTAGAGTTGTACCATGAACCATAGCCATTAATCACTTGACACTTGTCTTTAAATCCTCCAAGCAAAATATGTCTTGATGTAGATGGGTTTTTGATCACTATGGTCTATGGACCTTATATATAACATACAAAGGACGAAAATTCGTATAATAATATGAAGAACTATTTTAAAAACATTAAAAAAAAATTGTCAATTGTGAAAACCATTATGTTTTTCTCATGTGTTAAAGTAATGCGATACGTCTGGATAAAACCAATTTAAAAGTTGGAAAGGTAAACTTCATTTAGTACATGGTAGTTCTGAACAGTTGAACACTGTAGATCATCATAATATATCGTCTCATAATTTATTTTAATTTTAAATTGTTAAAAAAAAACTTCTCATAATTATAATTTATTTAATATAACAAACAAATAATCTATCAATTATACAAATTAAATCAAAGAGTGAGGTTGAGTTTAATTATTTTCTAACATAATTGTGAGACACTACTTGCAAATCCAATAATAGAACTGAACCTAAATACTTAATTACATGATATTCTATACAAGGAAATAGCTCTAACAAAATAAGAGGCTAAGAGTAAGTAAATAAGCAGCAAATTGTTAGTTCACGGAAATTCTGCTAATTAAAACGACGGTGAATAATTAAATCCCTACTTAAATTTTATTTAATTACAAATTGCTATTCAAAATAAATTTTATTTTGAATAGCAATTATATCCCTAACAAAATTTTATTTTATTAATTTCGACTGGCAGCCTGAAAACTCAATAACGCAGCCAACACTACTGGCACCCTTCATTTGCCAAGATCAGAGACGATGGAATAACCACGTAGACAATGTCCAAGGGCTCCAACCATTTTTACTGAAGCAGATCAATTCCATTAATCTACCTTTTTGTCCTATACCGAATAAGCTTCTTTGGAATTTCAACAAGTTTGGCCATTACACTATGAAATCAGGCTACACCCTCATAAACCGACTCCTTCTCGACCAAAAATCGGGAACCTCTTCTACATCCACCACGACTGTTAATCTACCTTTTGGTCGAGTTTCTGGCCGAGGAAACTCACCCCTAAGGTTTGTATGTTCGTCTGGAAGGGATGTGTCAATGCTCTCCCCCTAGGTGTAAACCTTCAGAAACGTATCCCCGCGATAGATAGCACATGTACCCTTTGTAAGGAACAACCGAAAACCTGGGAACACTTGATGCTTTACTGCCCCTTTGCGCGTCGTATCTGGTTCGCCTCCCCTTGCCAAGTTGATGTCGCAAAATTACCGCCGATGTCGATTATTGACTAGATTACTATGAAAACCCCTACCACCACTTTGCCCTTAGACCGGGATGAGTTTGTAATTATGAAATGTCTAATCATGTGGTGTTTTTGGTTAGAGCGTAATAGGGTTGTTTTTAATACTGTTAACCCGTCATTTTCTTCTGTCATGACTGTTTTTCATAATATTAGTGCTGATAATGTAATAGCTTTTGTCGATAAACCAGGGCCCAGACATCCAACCCCACAGTCAGTGATAGCGACGACGACACGGCCCCCCAGCCGTGCACCACCCCCCACGGGGACCTTTTGGAAGATCATCTGCGACGGAGGAGTAAATTCTAATTTGGACCAAGCTTTTGGAGTGGCACTTTTGGTTGATGGATTAGACAATCTTTTTGCGGCCGCCGTACATCGAGTATCGGGGAGTGAACCATTGCTAGCGGAAGGAATTGCAGTTCGAGCAGGATTACTGTTGGCAGCCTTGAGCCCGGAACTACCTTTGGTGCTTTGGACGAACTCTCTTTTACTGCATAATCAGTTACAATCACAATCGAACGACTCTCTTCCGCTTTATGGCGTCCTCCATGATATTCGGAAGCTCCTACTACTATATCCTAGCATTTTAGTTAATGTTGTGCCTCGTACCTTAGTTAATTGTGTTTGTGCCCATTTTTTTTTTGTAAAACTGCTGCTAGACTTAATATTGTTGGTTCTTGGTTTGCAAATGATGTACCCCTGGAATTTGTCGTGGGACATTAGATGTTAACTCTATGTTGGGTCTTGTGTTTTCATTAATATAATTCTCATTCACCAAAAAAAAAATTTCCGAATAAATTTATTACATCGAGCATGTTCTAATTATGTCTTTTAATTTGTACTTAATTTGAATTTATCAATAAATTGAAATGTTGCATCGAAATACATTCAATTAACGCTCAATTAAACATTCACCCGATTTCAAAAGTGTGTTTCAATTGAATATATTTTGTTGCAATCATTTCAATTTATTAGTGAATTCATCTTGTGTACACATCAGAATACCTTACGTGCAAACATATTGCTTCTTCTTTTATGCTTATCTTGATGAAAATTATAACAAATATAACAATTTGTAATTAAGTCAATGTTCGAATAGTGATGATTTCACTATCAACCATTAAAAATACTAAGAGTAAAATTTAAAATACTAGAGTCTCTAGTTAGTTTCAAACTCAAATTGCATATGAGCATTATAAATCTGATTTTATCAATTTGTCTAATCAATATTGGATTAATTAAATATCTATTTAGTTGACCATCTTGAATTAATTAATGAAGCATGATGTTAATCTACCATTGTTATTATTTTTCAAGTAATAATAACGTCTTCACTAAATTTTGAACTTAATTCGCTAACAAAAGTGGTAACTTATTAGCTAACTAGTCTTAGTTTAAACAACCGTTTTGTAATTTGTAAACGTATATCATCAGCAACTACGTTTGATTATAGAGTAACGGCAAGCGGTGACATTTTACACGTGATTCGATTCGAACTAGTGTAGTTTAAAACAAAAGGTGAAACTCTTGATATTTACAGGCCAGTCTGTATTTACAAAACTACCCCTATTCAGTCAATACTATTTCATTTACTCGGGTATCGCAGTCAACACCGCCGAAAACTTCCCCTTACTCCTTCTCCTCCTCGTCCTCCTCCTCCTCCCACCGTCACCGCCGCCTACATCTGTCGATTTGGCCTCCCGATAGTCATTTAGGTTCAGAGGATGCACCGAACTCGCCGGAGCCCCAAACCCTCCGCTCTTCATCAGAGCCGAGCTAGCCTTCACGGCCAATGCAGCCATCTCCGCCGCCTCCAACCGGCGTCCCAGCCAACTGAGCGGCAGCGCGAAGTAGAGCTGCCCCGGCTGGAGCGTCTCGTCGCCGTCGACTGCGCAGACGACGTCGTTGAAGTCCAGCTCGTCGGAGTTGCAGATGAAGCAGTTGTAGGATGGGTCGTAGAGATGCAAGACGTCGGAGACCTCGACGGGGTGGGAGAACTCCTCTAGTCGGCCGTCTTTGAGGATGAGCTTGGCGGTGGAGGATGAGCCCAAGCATCGCCGTCCTCCGCCGGCGCCTGAGTAGCAGATTCCCATGTTGTGTGTAATGAAAGGTGGTGAATGTTGGGAGGAAGAAAAAGAAGATCTGAGAGTGGGTGATGGTGAGATGTGAGGGTTTGGTGATTGTATATATAAGTGGGAGCAGAGCAACGTGGAGATTTGGAATGTATAATTGAGAGGGAAGGAGAGTGGAAGGAGATTGTCGGATTATTGTCATTAATCTCAGATTCTTCTTTTTAAGAAGAATTGTTTTCTTTAAAGTTTAACAAAAAAAAGTAGAGGGAAAATAGTTGTTAACACCATATCCTAGCTAACCCTATTATGTAATATGGAATACTTCATACTTAATCAATAAATATGCTGGTTTAAAATATGTCGAATCTTGCTAATGAAAAAATATTAATGATTTGCATTTTATTCCTTACGAGCAAATTCGGTGCGAATTGAGATTATTTTAGACATGAACTCTGGAGCAAGTATGTAACGAGTGTTATAATTTTGATGTGTCATAACTCATAAGAAACCTTGTAGGAAAAAAAAAAAAATTAACAATGGGTAAAGTATATAATAGGTATTATCATTCTATTATTAAGAGTTAGCTCGTTTAGTAAAATAAATGGTAATTATCAAGTAAGATACAAGTATGTACGTAGAAATAAAATTTTGTTTATGCATTCATATGATAGAACAAATATAATACTATATTGAGTGTATTTGTGTTATGTAAGCTTAATAAGATAGTTTAGCTTTAGCAACCTGCAGTATATGATATGAGTAAAATTTTAAAAGGTGAAATTTCAATAGAAAGCAGGAAAGAGAAAGTAAAGAAACAAATGTATTTGTGCTCCATTTCCTTTCTATAAAAATTTTATAAGATTTTTCACATTTTGTAGCACCACCCGATAACCCGATATGATATATATGTATAAATTTGCCAATACTACTAGTTAATGTGTTTTTTATTTCATGTTAGATACTTCTTTGTCTTACTACTAAATGATAAAAAAAATATTGAAAATATATAGTCATCACAAATAATTTGTCACAATGAAGAATGTACTTTTACATGAGAAATATTATTGTTTTTAATAATAGATCGAGGGAATCAAGATAATTTATATATCATAAATATAATAGTAGGAATTATTAAATTGATGCACTTAAACCAATGAAAATAATAATGAGAATAGATCAGTGGTTGGAGAAACAAAGGCAGAGCCAGGCTGTAGAAATGGTCTGTGCCACACTTTGCCAGGTTGGCGGTGTTCCATTTTGATTACACAGTCGTCATGGATGATTAACCTAGCTAACAACTCTCTCTTTTAATGATTTTTAAACCAACCTAATTATCTCTGTTAAACTTATATTATTTACATAAATATCTGTATTATAATGGGTCAAAGAGTACCATTTTACAAGCTGCATTTTAAGGTACAAAACTACAAACCATTTTCTAGTTAAAATAAATTTCGTACTATAGTTGTAGTACAATTTAGGGTTTGCTAACTAAATTCAATTATTTATTTATTCTATATATACATATGAAAAAGTGCACACGTTCAGTAACACATAATTATTGGTGTCTTTCTTTTCTTGCAGATAATTATTGGCGTCTTCAAAAGTAAAGTTTTTAAATAGTTAAACAACAACTTACGAGGTAACCTCATTTCTGAAGTATGAAAATTTTATTAAATAAACTTGTGAGTTATGACTTGTGACAATTGATTAGCTAAACTTAACAAACACATATATAGTCCGCTAACAGAATTTAACAACGATGTACTATTTACTAGTTAAAATTAACCAGTTTAAATGCATTTTTCTACCTAAAATTTAAACTGGAGTTTAGAAAGGAATTGACATAGTGTAAATTGATCTTTTTTAGCAAATTGTTTAAATAAATTAGCTAACAAACTCTTTTTTCCGTAATTGTTTTAGAAAACACTTATATCATGATTGCTTCATAGTTTAAAATAATTTCCACTTGCAAAACATTACAAAAAGATAGAATATTAATCATAATATTATTTTATTCTGAAGAATAAATATTTTCAACGGGAGGGGAGGAGAGGAGAGTGAGACAGAGGGGCACGTGGGGAGGTGGAACACGTGTGGAAGGGAAAGATCATGGGAAATGGGTAAGGAGCAAGCCGACAGTGGACTGCGTAATGCGATCTGGCCTGCTTGGCTGTTGGCCTCCTTCCAAACCACATCTGCTACTTTTTTAGTTGCCTCATTTATTTATTATGCTCATTACATTTAAGTTTTCAATAACTCTGTACACGACTGGAATGTAAAATTACTATTATTATTATTGTTATTATTTTTTATTATTAATTATAAACACAGATCACCCGACATTACCAAAATTAATTTCATTTGCAATAAATACAACATTGGCTTCAAGTCTTTACTATAATGAAAAGGGTTAAGAACACAATAGGGGTCTGAATGTTTACTCATATTGCCAAAAGGGGTCTGAATTGAAAAAACGTATTATTAAGGGCCTGAATTTTGAGTTTTGTGTATAAGTGAGGTCTCCGTCTATTTTTTCTGTTAAAAGTGACGGAAAGTGGTCACATGCTTGGCATGTGACCAAAAATATTTTGAAAACCCGAAAATATCCTTTGACCAGAGTGTGTCCCTCACATGTTTGACCTAAAAAGTACAAAATACCCTTCAAGCCACCACAGCTCCGGCGACCACCACCCATCTCCGGCGACCACCACCCCAGCTCCGACGACCACCACCCCCTCCGACGATCCAAAAAAGCTCCGATTCGGAGCCACAAAGCTCCGATCGGAGCTCTGTGGCTCCGATTCGGGGCCACGGAGCTCCCATCGGAGTTTTTTGGCTCAGATCGGAGCTTTTTTGGGTCGCCGGAGGTCGCGGGAGCTGGGGTGGTGGTCGCCGGAGATGGGTGGTGGTCGCCGGAGCTGGAGTGGTGGTCGCCGGAGCTGGGGTGGTGCTCGGTGGCCGTGGCCGTGGTGGCCTTAGGGCATAATTAGTGTGCAGGGGTATTTTAGACATTTCACATTTCATTAATTAAACTGATAAATTGTATAATAATTGCAAAAGGGTAATTCTGTCATTTCACGTATTTCCGTTACGTTTAACAGCAAATTTGGACGGAAACTCGATTATCAACAAAACTCAAAATTCAGACCATTAATAATACGTTTTTTCAATTCAGACCCCTTTTGACAACATGGGCAAACATTTAGGCCCCTATTGTGTTCTTAACCCTAATGAAAATTGAAAAGAAAAGAAGGCATAAATAATTCTTAACAAGTATATAATGGGTACTGCCTTCCGGATAAGGCTCGAGGCTCTTTCTAGGACTATTATGCGGGAACAAGAATGAAGAAAAAAAAGAACTCTTTATTATTCTCAACTATCTTAGTGTGGTTTTTAGATGTCTCAATTTCTTAAGCCACCAGCAGTGGTGGTCTAGTGGTCGAGAGCGCTTACTCCCAAGTGGTTTGGCTCCAAGGTCCCAGGTTCGAAACCCCTCAGGGGCGTCACCTCGCGGTGACCTGATATAAAAATATCAGGTCCCGTCTGGCCCACACACCGCGTCAGGCATATGAGGAGGCGAGTAGAACTTGGCCTAACGGGCCGGCCTCTTGACTATACTAGGCTGCTGGTGGGGTTACGTTGACGGGGCCAGTGCATGCGCTGGTTGTTCGCTAAGTCTGGTCGGAAAAAAACCCAGACCGTGAGCAGGAGAGCTCGAACATTACGTAACGGGATGGGCCTAGGGTCGCCACTACTAGCCCATTCCTTTTCCTTTGGCAAAAAAAAAAAAATTTCTTAAGTGCATTAATTATTTAAAGTGTGATTTATTAATCAATAATGACTCGATTCATCTAATTAGGGGTCGTCTACTGATCCTAGTCAGCACCTATGGCAGATAGGCTTGTCAAAACGGGTCAACCCGCGACCCGTGACCCGCGACCCGCGGGTCATGCATCCCTCGACCCGTATTTGACCCGGGGTCATCACGGGTCAGGTGTTGCAAACCCGTACCCGGGCAGCTGGGTCACCGGGTTGACCCGTGACCCGTGTCTGCACTTTTTTTTTCATTCCTAATTTGAGACGGTGAGCAAGGTGGAGAGGCGAGGCTGTGATTTGAGAAGGACACGGACGTGAGTCTGGCGACTTGCTATGCATTGAACAAGGTGAGGTTTGATGAAATCATGGAAGGAAGATTTGATGACTATAATTATTACTCTATGGGAATCTAAGCACCGTTAATTATCGTTTGCCTTTATTCTATTTATTTATTATCATATATCATATTATATGAGCGAGGTGAGGCGTGCGTGACTCGTGAAGGAAGGAGTATTGGACGATGGGCTGCAATTATTGCTCTATGGAAAATGGAATTTACACTCCATTAATTATCCTTTGAGTAATTTTGTTTATTTATTATTATGTTATATTATTTAAGGCAAAAATAGAGATTAGGTGAGTCAAGTGCAGAGGCTACGAGAGGGAAGGGAAACATAAATCAGAAATTAACAGGTTAGGGTCACTGTCAGTAAGAAATTAGAAAAGGAAAACTGATATGAAGTATAGAGTATTAACGGGTCACGGGTCGAGTCCGGGTTATGACCCTAAACCCGTACCCGACCTGGATAACACGGGTCATTTACGGGTCAACCCGTAAATGACCCGTTAGCATATATAGGTGTACCCGGACCTGACCCGTGACCGGGTCATTTACGGGTCATTTGTGGGTCACGGGTAAAATTGACAGGCCTAATGGCAGACCTTGTCAAATGGTCTGTAATACCATGTCTAGCGTGAGTCTGGGGCAGAGCGAGTCTCGTAGCTCTGCCTATTTAGTGTTAACTGATTTAGATTTATGGTTGGTTAAGGTGAGCCATGAGAATCGGGTAGGGTCAACCATAGGGTTCTTCTAGGTTCGGTTAGTCTCAAACCAACTTACCAGGATTTGCACATGCTCGAGTCAGAATGAGTCACTAACTAGGTGTATCGAGTCAAGTGTGATTCATAAATCACACTTTAAATAATTCAAATTCTGAATAATAATAATAAATAAATAATTGAGTCTTAAAAGTTACCTTAAATAGTCAAGGTTCCTAAAATGTAATAGTCAACGTAACCTCACCAGCAACCTAGTATAATTAAGAGGCCGGCCCGTTATGCCCAGTTCTACTCGCCTCCTCATATGCCTGATGCGGTATGTGCCTGAGTGGTTTCAAACCTGAAATCTCGGAGCCAAACCACTTGAGAGTAAGTTCTATTAACCACTAGACCACCACTATTGATGGTAATAACAAGATTACTCAACGCAATAATTTGTTCATCATATTGAATTATTGTTATTACATTACTTATATAATGAAGTTTAACATAACAAAGTCAATTTTCTGATTAATTTGGAGCAATAATTACACATTATAAATTGATTTGAGCTCCACACACCAAACAAGCAAACCCCTCAATTTCACATTCTTACCCCAACGCAGTTAACTCTTGAAAAACCTGCTCTTTCCAAAATTTCAATGATATTCTCACTAGTTACTCCGCATTTTGCATAATAAAATTCTAGGGTTAATAACTAAAAAACTGTCCAAGGTTTACCCTATGTTAAAATTAGGTGTCTGAAGTTTGAAATGTTAAAATGAACTGTCCCAAGTTTCATTTTTGTTGAAATTTGGTGTCTCGGTGTGATTACTTTAGATAAGTCAATTCTGACGAAACCGTATGTCAAATTCAAGCTTTCATACACACTCCCTTCTCGTCTTCTTGCCGAGACCGTCACCTAAAAAGTTGGTCACATCCGGGCAAGTAAATCTCGCTCTATTATCCTTGGAAAATGGCTCTACACCACTCTTCTAGAAACTTTTTTTTTAATATTCAATTTTTAGGTGAAATTTGACGATTTTGTGAAAAGTAAAGAGTGATTGATTATGAGTGAGTTGGTGGGTTGATGAAAATGATTGAATGGAGATGAAAAGACGCACAAAGACACCTAATTTCAACAAAAATGAAACTTGAGACAGTCCATTTTAACATTTCAAACTTCAGACACCTAATTTTAACATAGGGTAAACCTTGGACAGTTTTTTAGTTATTAACCCAAAATTCTATATATACAAAAAACCAGTATTATGGGATTAATGTCACAAAAAATAGAAATTTAGTCAATCTTTTTTTTTTAAGTAACAAAACGGACCATAGCAGTCTATTATTATTATTATTATTATTATTATTATTATTATATTATTATTATTATTATTATTATTATTATTATTTCTCATGGGTCTCTAAATTCTAGAACTTAGTATAATCATTGAACGAAAGTAGAAATCGACATCGTTGTGTCACGTACCTGGAAAAGTGGTGCAAGTTGGAGCACACCAACGTCTTCTACGTCCAATAGAGTTTTTGTATATAAAGGTATTTAGGGGGAGTAGTAGTTGGAAGTCAAGCCAGGACATTATGGATGTGGATCCCCCCTACATGGGGTGTCGCTTGAAAGTCAATGGATGGTTTCCAATGTTCTGTTTGTTATCGGTAAGACGTTGCATATCCTTCGGGATCCTGCTGGTTCGGGAGCTAATGTCGCTCTCCTGATGATGGTCAGGGCAGGCCGAAAACCAGTTAAGCTGCTCTCCGGAGAAAAGACCCCTAACCAACCCGTTTCGTCCGTATGCGCAGTGCGAGTTGGGCTTCGAGAACTGATCTTGGGAGAGAAGAGGGCAGATCCGGACGTGGGAAGGCCGGATGCCCCGCGCGCGTATTCCACTAGGAGCGTGGAAAGCTCCAAGCCTGTGACAAGTGGTATCAGAGCGGAGTTCTCGACCCAGGTGGGAAATGAAGAAATATATATTACTGCTGCGGACGCTGAACGATAGTTGTGATTGTGAATTGCTTTACCACGAAATTCCATCGGGTGGCGCGGCTCTTAACGAACAAGGGTTCCGATCGAGGATTTGTTCGACGAGATAGTCTGAGTTGCGTGACTGTGTGGAGCACTGCGGGAGGCAGGTGCATCCGGGATCACTGCTTGAAGGGCGAAGGCAGGTTGCTCGACAAGCAATCATGACCATACTCGAGCATGTGATATTGACAGCTGGAATTGCGGAAGCAAGTTTCTAAGTAACGTCCCAGAAAGTGTGAAATCTCTAGGCGCGGAAGCCGTTTCTCCAGGAGCGAGGAGGAGATTGTCTCACGGGCCTTGTAGTGGTGGTTTATGGTTGGTAGGCCTAAAGCGCCCCGGAAACCAACATAAATCGACCAACAAGGAAGTTGATCTTCTCAGGAAGGAGGAGACAATACGCAAAAAGTAACCCTGACTAAACCTAAAAAGGCGGATCATTGATGGCGTGGTGAAGTGCACTGCTGTGGAAGAACTGAAGTTTCTTGAAGCAGCGGGTTCCCGCAACGAGGGCGTTGCGTTGGTTGGGTGGGGGAGAATGTCACGTACTTGGAAATGTGGTGCAAGTTGGAGCACACCAACGTCTACTACGTCCAATAGAGTTTTTGTATATAAAGCTCTTTAGGGGGAGTAGTGGTTGGAAGCCAAGTCAGGACGTGATATGGATCTCCCCCTATACATGGGGTGTCTCTTGAAAGCCAATGATTGGTTTCCAATTTCCTGGTTGTTATCGGTAAGACGTTGCATATCCTTCGGGATCCTGCTGGTTCGGGAGCTAATGTCGTTCTCCTGATGATGGCTAGGGCAGACCGAAAACCAGTTAAGTGGCTCTCCAGAGTAAAGACCCCTAACCACGACCTGTTCCGTCCGCATACGCAGTGCGAGTTGGGCTTCGAGAACTGATCTTAGGAGAGAAGATGGCTGATCCGGACATGGGAAGGTCGGATGCCCCGCAGGCGTTTTGCTGGGAGCGTGGAAAGCTCCAAACCCGTGACAGTTGCGTAATGCAAACACCAATTGAGAGAAAAAGATCTCATGAAATTGGATTAAACTTCATCAATTACAATGAACTATCAAATCTCAATTTTAGTAGGAGACTAGCTAACTAACTTTAACCAACTAGGAATACGTATTTGCTAGTAAACCCTTAAAGTATGAAGAAAATTCATAAAACTTTATTTCCTGATAATATAAAATGGTCCCCAAACTTCTATATTCCTTCATTCTTCCACACTTTTCTCCTACTTCTCAGGTTGTTCATTATCTTCAACTTTATAAAGATTTCTTACCGCATATCATTTAAGTAATTCCAATCAGTGTTATCAAATCAGACCGGGTATCAAACCGGTAAAGCTACTGGTTCCCGGTTCGGGCGGTCTGACCCGTTTCGAACCCGGTCCGACCGGTCATTGAGCAAAAACTATCAGAATTTACAGCGGTACAACCTTACTCTTGCTTTTCCCCTCCTCACTTTTGCTTTTCCCCTCAAGTCTCCCCCACTCACCTTTAACTTTCCCTCACATTTCTATTGCATCCAGATTCCAGCCCTGTCAAAGGAATACTCGAATCAATCTCTTTAATTCCTTGTAAAATTGAACTATCTCTGGATCAAGTTTGATGTCGCCACAACATATGGCCTTGTAATGCTTTTCAATTACATCCAGTCATGTTGACACCTGTGGCATTGAAGCAATCTCTTTAATGACGACCTACCTTTCCTTTCCCCCTCACGTTATTCCTCCCCACGTTCCCTACACCCCCTATCTATCTTTCCCCATCTACATCAAAATAGATTCCACCGGGCAAAAGGAAGAACCCATCATTGGATCATGTTGATTCCAGAAAGTCCAGCCACAGCAGCACAGCAGCAGCACCAGGGACAAGCCGATCCAGAAGCAGCCGAAAAGGTACAATTAATAGGGGTTTTTCCTCAAAATCGAGAAGCAGGTGACGGTGTCATAGCGCGAAATCGAGCAGGTGACGATGGAAGATTCTGAGTTTTGCTCGAAATTGAAGGAATTCATGCTTTGCGGGAGAATGAAGGGTGTTGGGAGAGAGAACCGTTGTATGGTCGGAGAAGCATCGAAGGGCCTCTGCTGTTCTTCGGAGTTTTGGAGTTTCTGCTTCCTACGGCGCTCTGCTGTACTTCAGAGTTTGAAGTTCCTGTTTCCCTGCGGCTCATTTCAGAAACTCTAAAATCTGATTTTTTTTTTCCCATAAGGTCCGAACCAGCGAACCGTCCGGTTCCCTCAGAGCCGGTTGGTTCTTCAAAAAACCGGCTCACGAACTGGGTTCGCTTAAATTCTTTGAAATTGATCGAACCGGACCGTAGGAGTTGCCGGTTCCAATTTGAACCCGGTCGGACCGCCGATCCGGTTCTGATGACACTAATTCCAATAGATGATCATTTCTCAATGCTTTAGTTAATAAGTCTGCATGTTGTTGATTGAGTGTAACAAAATCTGTGGAGATGATTCATTCAACCAACTTCTCTCTAACAAGATGACAATTCACCTCTATGTGCTTGGTTCTTTCATGGAACATTGGGTTTGCTACGATCTGAATGACTGATTTATTATCACATCCTAGCTTAGTTGGATTTGGTTGCTCAAAACCAAGCTCCTTCAATAACCCTCTCAACCAAACCACCTATGCAGTCACTACACGCATAGCCCTGTACTCTGCTTCTGTTGTAGAGTAAGAAACTGTTGGTCGTTTTTAACTTTCGGAAAATCATTAAATCTCCCAGCTTTATACAAAAACCAGTGACATGTCTTCTTGAGAAATGACATTTTTCCAATCACTACCACTATACGTTTTCATTGATGCATATCATTCTTTGCTGGGAAGAAAAGCTCTAAACCAGGGCTTCCTTTGAGTTATTTGATTACTCGTGTTACAAGTTTTAAATGTGACTCATTTACTGCATGAATGAATTCACTTAAATGTTGTACATGATAGGCTATATCAAGCCTAGTTATGGTAGGACCCAACAGTCTTCCAATCATCATTCTATATTGTTCCAAATCAACAATGCTCCATAGAAGTTTTAGCTGAAGCCCCCTCCAATAAACTTGCATATGCTATCAACTCAAGACAGTACTTCATTTGATTGAGTACTATTCATTCTATTAGATCTAGTTATTTCAAGCCTAAGAAAGTATCTGAATTCACCCAAGTCTTTCAATTTGAAATTTTATTTCAACATATTCTTCAATTCATCTATAAGAATCTCAGAAGATCATGATATCATAAGATCATCCACATAAACCATCACGTGAATTTGTTCTTTCTCTAATGAATAGAAAGTAATGATACATACTTTGCTCAAAGTCATTCCTCTTCAAGCAATTTGTCAATATAAAGTTTCATTGACGAGAAGCTTGCTTAAGGTCTAACAAAGACTTCACAAGTTTGCAAACGTGTGATTTATTTGAAGAACCAAAACCTTAAAGGCACTTCCATATAAAATTCTTCATTCAAATCTCCTTGAAGAAAAACATTGCTTATGTCCATCTTATATAGAGGTCATTTATGTGCTGAAGCAATGACAATAATAGTTCTGAATGTGACCACATTCACAAAAGGAGAAAATGTTTCTTTAAAATTAATCTCTTCCTTCCGTGTATAACCTTTAACCACTAACGAGCTTTGAATCTTTCAACGACGCCTAGGGGTGGCAACGGTCACGGGTACTCGTCGACCCGCGGATACCCGCCCCATTTCCGCCTCGCCGACCCGTGATCCGCGACCCGTGGGGCGGGTCCAGGTTTGGGGTCGTGAGGCCCCGTCGATCCGCCCCGCCCTGTGCATGTGTTATACATATTTAACGAGTTTGGTGATGAATATTTGAATATTAAGTTAAATATGTAATCTGTGATTCGAATTTTGATACGAAAACGTAAATTTTAGGATTTAAGGTTTCTAAAAATAAATAAATTTTCACATGGGTGACCCGCGGTCGACTAGCCCCGCCCCGCCCCGCAGATGTACGGGTCGACTATGTCGACCCGTGGGGCGAGTCCGGGTTTGGCGATACCCGCCTCGCCCCGTTGACACCCCTAAATTTATGCCATCTGACTTGTACTTTACTTTGAATACCCATTTGCAATAAATTGCTTATTTGCCTTTTGTAAGTTTAACCAACTTCCATGTGTTATTCTTCTGTAAAGCATTTATATCCTTCTCTATAGCCTGAATCCATGAAATGTTTATGGCTTCCTGAAATGTTTGTGACTCCTTTTATTTCTCAAGAGACCCCAAAAAACACTTATAGCCTGGTGAGATATTTGCGTAATTCATTACCTCGCATGTCATGAGATAATCTCTTTACCTTTTTGGTTTGTCTATCTTACTATTTGATCTTTTTAGAGGAGGAGAATTGTGATCCTCAATGATGTTGGGAATATAAGGATCTAGCTCTTGTTGAGGAATCTCAATATCTTCTATATCTTCATGGTCTGAGGCTCCAGTCTCTTCAATTTGCAATTCTGCCTGGTCATTATCTTAAATTAAATCTCCATTATCCATAAATTCTCATTTTGGAAGAAAACATTATCAAGTTCCTCCACAAAGTTAGGATATGGGAGAGGCGAAACTGATGAGGATTGCTTTCTGAAAGAAAAAAAAATGCTCTTATTAAATGGCACATCCCTTCCAAAAAAAAAAAAAAAAAAAACTCACATTCTTCAAATTCAATAGAATATATATAATTAGAAGAATACCCCCAGACCCTAGTAGAACTGAAACTACAAATCTTGGTTGAAGCTTATCTCTTTGATTCACATAAAGAACATAACAAAGGCATCCAAAAACTTTAAGATGCTCATAAGAAAATTTCTTCTTATGCAAGACATCAAAAGGTATCTTGCCTTTTAGAACGGAATAAGGCATCATATTTATGATATAGCATGATGGAGCACACAATGCCCCCAAAATATGTATGTTATATACCATTGAAACTTAAGAGCTCTAGCTACACAATGCAAGTGTCTGTGTTTTCTTTTTACCACACCATTTTGTTGAGGGGTTTCGACACAACTCGTTTGATGAATAATTCTCATACTTCTCATTAACTCCCTCATCAGCCCATTACAAAATTTCATTCCATTGTCACTTATGAAGCACTTGATTATTAAGTTGAACTGATTTTTCACTAGAGATATTAAACTTTTCATGTGAAGTTACATCATCTTTGCTCTTTAACATATATAACCAAGTACTCCTACTGTAGTCATCTACAATGGTTAAGAAAAATCTAAAACATTTATAAGTATTAACTCTATATGGGCCCTAAACATCCAGATGAACCAATTGAAATATTATTTCTGTCTGAGTTGTACTTAAAGGAAATTGAAGGCGAGTTTGTTTTGCCAAAGGATACACATTACACTCTTTAATCTCAGGATGTTTAGAAAATTGAAATAAAGTTTTCAATTGTTGTGATGGCATATGCTCCAATCTTTTATGCCATATATTGGTATTTTCTGATGATTTTTATTGCTGCCTCATTCTTCACCAATAGAGGTCAAAGATATTTGATGATACAATCATTTGAGCACATACAATTCTTGTCTTAACTTGAGGACCAGGGGTCCTGAAAAATCCCACTTTCAAGGAGGAAGACGACATATAATCCAAGTTATTTTGTTAATTGAGACACTGAAATCAAGTTGTAATTTAACTCAAGTGAATACATAACGTTGCTCAATGTAAGAGATCATTCAATAGAGCAAGTGTCAATATATGTAATAGGAGAAGTAATGTCATTTGAAAGATGCACAAATTTGCAAGAATGATGATTGATCTCTGCATTTGTGATAAACTCCTTCTGACATGTCATGTGGTGTGAAGCTTCATTGTCTATAATCCAATATTTATCAACTAAACCATTTAGTGAACCACATAAAAGAATATCAATACATGTCATATTAACCTTGGCCTCAGCTAGGGGTGAAACCAAAATCCGGTTGGTCCGAAAAACCGGTGAAAACCGATCCGGTCCGGACCGAAAAAACCGAATCCGAAATATACGGTTTGGTTTTTTGTCGGATTTTTTTACTCTAGTTCGGTTTTTCGGTCCGGTTCGGATTTTAATCTTTGAGGACCGTGGGGACCGAACCGACCGTTATGCTAACTAAATATATATAATATATATTATATTAGTTGATATTAATCAATATAATTAATTCATTAGGTTTATAAAAATTATGAAATAAGCATTTATGAATACTATTTTTTCTAATTTTGTTTTATAATTTATTTAATTATAATAATTGACGTTATTTTTCATTTCGCTTTGATAAATTCCATGAAAATAACGAGAATTTTAAATGATAATTGTTACTTTTGGATTTTCGGTTTAAACCGAAAACCGAACCGAAAAAACCGTACTACCAATGGACGGTTTATTTTTTCTCACATGGTTTTTTGGTCGGATTTTTTTAAAGAAAAAAACCGGACCGAAAATATGAGTAACCGACCGAACCAAGCAAAAAACCGGTCCGACCGGTCCGGTTTCACCCCTAGCCTCAGCAGGTACAAGATCTATCTTCATTCATTTTGCTTGTAATTGTCCAAGTATTTTCATTGCATGAGCCACTTTTTTCTCAAAAATATCTCCTCCTTAAATCGAAGAAAAAGAAGAAATGTTGTCTCTTCCCCTCCTCCTCCTTCTTCAGTATATGAAGTATTATGAGCTGACATTTTCTTTTTCAGCCCATTTTCTTTTGATATAATTAGGTACACCATTCTTCTTCCAACAATTGTATTTTTTTTATGGTATTTTCTATTACAGTAGGTACATTGAAGATTCCTTTTGTTCTTGGTGTATTCTAATTGAGGTCCTCCAAAAAGTTGATTTGATCCATTCTCATTATTATTTCCTCCTGCATATAAAGCTGAGGGTTCTGCATACACTTTGTTCATCATAGTGTCAATGATTGATCCCATGACCAACCTCTGACTCTTATCATAAATTATATTAAGTATGCAAATTTGACAGTAGGCAAAGAATGCATCATCAATAGATTTTTTTCTAACATGACCATAAGTCTCATTTAAATTATTTAAGAACTGAAACAATTTATTTTTGTCTGCCTTAGCAACCACCTTAGGAGAAATAACATATTATCCACATAAATCATCATCATCTGCAGCTGATAATTTATCATAAATCATTCTTAGCTTCTCAAAGAATTAGCAATGGTCATGTTTCCCTGTTTCATCTGATACAATTCTATGGTCAAATGAAAGATGCTCGTTCCATCTATCTTATTGAACGCTCCCTCAGATCTAGCCAGACAGCTCTAGCGGCAGGATTATACACTAATTCATGCTGCAAATTATTAGCATTTGATCTAGTTAACCAGCCTTTAATAGCCGCATTGCAACGATCCCAACGAAATCTTTAATGTTCCGACACAAAATCTCTAAGACAAGTTTCATCAACAAAGAACAACTTTTTCTTCGTTAATAAGGCATCAATATTAGAACGTACCCGAACTTGATAGTTGTTGCATCCAGTAAGAATGTATTCGATTTGCAGAGTTTCCGACAGATGTAAGTAGAGGCGATCATCTTGATTAGTTTGATTTTGCTGCTAATAGCTGGTGCTGGTTTTTTATATCTCACAGCCGCTGGATTCAGTACACCATTTTCTACTCCTCGTCCAGGTCTTCCATTTCCGCCGCTGCCACCAGCTCCAGGTAAAGATGGCCAAGCTCCAGGTGATCTAGACATGATGACACCATAAAGGAGTTTCTGATGCTAGAATTGACTAGATCATAGTGACGTTACCACTTTGCAATAGCAAACTTCCCCGCCAAACCTGTAATTTAAATCAACTATGCATTCGTCGAACGAAATAGAGATTCAATCTCGTCAAGAAAACTTTGTGCAAGATCTTCAGTCTGCTCTGATACCATGAACAAGAGTAAATCAACGTCGTTGCGTACTGCAAATACCAATTGAAAGTAAAAGATCTCATGAAATTGGATTAAGCTTCGTCAATTACAATGAACTATCAAATATCCATTTATAATTAACTTTAACAAAGTAGGAATACGTATTTGCTAGTAACCTTCAAAGAATGAAGAATATGAAAGAAGGTCCCTAAAACTTTATTTCCTGACAATATAAAATGGTCCCTAAGATTTTATATTTCTTCAATCATCGCTCTCAATAAGTCAGTCAGTTAAAGGTAAAATGTTAATTATAATTTTTTTTTTTTTCATTTTCAGGGCTCAAAGTCTCAGACAGAATAACTATCTATTTTAAATGGGAGTAAATAAAATATGAAGATTTAGATTACCCATTTATTGCATATTAGTTATCTCCAACTTTTTTTATAGGAAACATCTGGACCTTTATTTTATACTAGCATCATTCACACTGCAATATCCAAATAACATTTCCAAGAAGACACGCAAATTATTCAAATGTATATGAAATTTCAAACCCATAAAATTGCCAATTAAAATCGATAACCACGTTACGAAATTTCACTTATTCAAACCAATAACTTATACATTGAGATTGATTCTCAACTTATTTATCTCGAGTATCATTCTTAGCTAATCCATATGGAATTGAAAGCAGATTCCATGTAATTTTGCTAAATAGCTCTATAGGAAGTGCAACACTAGAGCCCATACAGGGTAAACTAATAAAAGAACAATCCCCATGGTGTTAGAAACTCCATGAGCTTGTGTAAACGAATTCCTGAATCCGCCAGTGGCTCGAATGTGCTCTTGTAAGAGGTAACACCCGATCAACATGCATATCAAAACCCCAGTCCAGTCATCTCTGAGCGTTTGCGCGAAGAAACCCGGTGCAACCATCAATAGTAGAATCAACGATCCAGGCATCTCGAGGCAATCTACAATTGTTATAACATTATATCATGATGGTACACTGATATATCTCAATAATAGTGTCTTTCATTTCGTAACAAGATAAATAATAAATTTCTGAACACCGAGTTAAACTCACCGGGAAAATGTCGGGGAAAGAAAAGCCTTAGTATAACCGCGAAGAAAGCAATCCATTTTCCAACTTCTCCTCTAAAGAAGTGGAAAATGACAGATGGAAGGCTGAAGAAGATGTAGGGGACTAACAAAGAAGTCAGCATGTTTGTTCTCCAGTTTGTTCGATCTAGTATCAATAAATATCTGCAACATCCATTACAAAATTAGAAAATTAATTAATAATGATAGTTCATTATATATATACAACACTATTTTTTGTGTGAATAATTTGAGACTTTTTAGATATAATAAAATTAACACGGGAATATAGTTTTGTTTAAAATTCGTTTTTCTTTATAAATTGGGTAACTTATCAAACTGATACTTTACATTTCGGCACTTGGATAAATTAATAGCTATAATTTTTTTTGGATAATTTTGCTAGCTCGGGGTTTTTTCTTTTGTTTTGGAAAAGGTGATTGATATGACAAATATTATGTTTAAGTTTGACATAATTAGTCATATGGTTGACATGTTATAAAAAAAATGTGAACGTAACTAAAATGACGAAACTGCGCTCATGGAAAAGACAATTCTTGGGATGCTTCTTATGTTAGGAAGAAACTTTGTAATTTCATTTACATAGATACTTATGAATGACAATGTGGATAAAGTTAATTTCGTAATTTTAAGTTAGTTTTCAGTTTTTCTTTAATCACATGCAACTCACGTGATTAAATTTGCTCAAATTAGAGGAAATATTTGTTAGAGCTACCAATTTGTCCACAAGCAAAACTCAATTTAATAAATTTTTCAAAAGAAAACTACAGCTAGCAATTTGTCAGAGTGCACAAACGTCAACTAGTCATACGTACAAAAAGAATCTTACATAGCTGAGAAGGAGGCTACCCCTTTAAGAAAAGAAGTGCCGAAACCCAAGCTCCCGAGCACGGCTTCATCGTTGAAGATTTTTTTAACGGCACGCTCCACCTCATTCATGTCGTTACTCAGATCGACGCTCGAGTCATCAGTTTTCATTGCCAGATAATCCATCTTCTTCCCCATGATGACGATCAATAGGTTGCTCTGAGGACTTAGAGAAATTACATTCAGCTCAAAGAAACCTTCGGTTACAAGTAAAGGAAATAATGCTGGAGACTGATCTTCAACGGTAATAACTGATTCTCCAACGGTAATAACTGAATTCCTTATTTGGGTAAGGACGGAGCCGATTTTCTTAACACGTGGCAGGGGGAGATTGGAGGCCCATGTTCTTTTCAGTGGAAGGGCCATGTGGCACGACATGAGAATCTAGTGGATCCAAACATTAGTTTGCATTTTCTGGCCCAAGAGAGTAATTAGACACTATATAATATATATATATAATGAGGTCCAATTTATTATTTGGGAAGGTCGATAGACTTAGTCGATAATTAGGTCGATTACATTAAATCATCATTTATTTTATTATTATTATTATTATAGATAAATAAATCAATATAATTGGTAGGTTCATGACGCAATTAACTGAAATGTTTCATATTTGTTTGGCCAAAAAAGATTATATAAGGAAGAAATTAGAAAATTTATCCCATACATATATATTATGTATAATTTAAAAGCTCCAAAAAGATCCTAGTGAATACAAATATTGCATAACTTCATTGTTTACGGCATGTTTGGTCTGTGGAATTAAAATAGAAATAAAGAATGGATAATTACTATGGTGGTGTTTGGTTATTTATTGTGTGGAATAAATATTCACACAATTTCCAATTTTGAGCGAATACCTAATCCTAGCCTAAACCCTACGATTAATTAAATATTCAAAGTTTGCTGGAATTAGGAATAAAAACAAAAATAAGATTTTAAACTTACGTTTTAATTGAAATTACAAAGCTCGCCAACCGCAGCTCGCTCGCCGCCTGCCCACCGACGCGCCCACATGCCCAATCGCCTGCCCTTCACCCGCTGCCGGCTCTCCGCAGTTAGCGCCCTCCCTCCGTCGCCGCCGCCGCCGACCATACACCAACCATGTTTGTTCTCTTTTTACTGCCAGAGAGGACTTAATTGTAATATAAGTAAAAGTTTAAAAGTATGTTTTTTTAGCTATACCTAGAATTTACATCATATAATTATAAATGTTAATTTTCATATAGGGTTCACATTTAGGGTAATATAAAAATGTAAAAAAAAAACCACAAACATGATACTTGATA
Organism: Clarkia xantiana subsp. parviflora; assembly: GCA_036873135.1. Classification (NCBI taxonomy): domain Eukaryota; kingdom Viridiplantae; phylum Streptophyta; class Magnoliopsida; order Myrtales; family Onagraceae; genus Clarkia; species Clarkia xantiana. The sequence continues at coordinate 4,400,976 of JAPTYO010000004.1, read as the reverse complement.
AATATGGTAGAAATATCCGCACATACATATACTTGTGAAACAGGCTAGAAAAATCTTGTATTTTCTTGCACAAAAAGTAGGACCTTAAAGGACTTCAAAACGAAGCTCAGGGTGTAACTCACATGCTAACAAATTGAGGGTGTACAAGTGAAATTCTTTATATTGTGCTAATAATATGAGTTTGGAGTTTTCTACTATTTATTTATTTTATTATAGAGCAAGTAGTAGACAAGTGTGCCATATAGTGGATGCATGAAGTGCGCCACGTTGCCTAAGCCTGGTCTTTCCTATGCCACTCTTTTTTTTTTGGTAAACACTCTTTCTTTACTTTTTCATTCAATCGCAATCAATCTATTCCCTTCTTCATCATCTACCTCCCCGTTTTCTCTTCAACATTTCAGATTCTCTTTTGTTCTTTCTGCAGACGGCTCCTGATTCACACCCACGTATATGCAGATCAGATTCCACTCATCTTTTTCATCGGCCTCTCTGCACAGTGCACACGGATGCTGAATTCAACGAGCTTCCAGATTTCTGCCGCATCTGTCTAAGTATGGAACCTGCTGGAGCTCAATAATTCGCAGCTATAGTGAGCCTTCTTATAGATATATAGATAAGATAATAGTAAAAATTGAAGCTTTGTTCTAGAAAGGTTTGAATATTGCGTTTCAATAAGTTATCTTTTCAATTGGCGAGTATAGTTGTTGATCAAGAATTGGTCGTTTGTGCAGGAATGATGCCCAATTGAAATTTAAAAAAAAAAATAAATCCTTTAATTGCTTCAAGCTCTGTTGGTTTTCAGAATTTAGTTCTAAATGGACATCACGAGGATGCTAGAAAAGAATCTTGGGTTTGGTTTCTTGTCGGAGAAAGATGATTTAAGGCAACTAACCAGTGGAGGTTGCAAAAGGTGCAATCTTTAGCTCCAATCTCTCTGTTATTACTGTTATTGCTGCTGTCAAATGAGTTGGTTAAGTTACTTGCAATTATCTAATTGTGAAATCTAGTCACTAGAATTCTATGAAAATACTGAATGAGCTATCCTTGATCATTAACCAATGAAGGAAACTTAGTTAAATGTGCAAACTTTAGCTCCAACCTCTGTTATTATTGTTGTTGCTGCTGTCAAATGAATTGGTTAAGTTGCTTTTGATTATCTAATTGCAAAATCTATTCATATTCGATGAAAAAATTGAATGAAGCTAACCTTGATCATTAACCAATTATGAAGCTTAGCTAAAGGTGCAAACTTAGCTCCAATCTATGTTGTTCTTGTTGTTGCTGCTTTCAAATTACTTGGTTAAGTTGCTGTTGATTATCGAATTGCGAAATCTATTCATATTCTATGAAAATATTGAATGAAGATAATAACCTTGATCATTAACCAATGAAGGAAGCTTAGCTAAACGTGCAAACTTTAGCTCTAATCTCTGCTGTTATTGTTGTTTCTGCTATCAAATGACTTGGTTAAGTTGCTGTCAATATCGAATTGCGAAATCTAGTCATTAGAATTCTATGAAAATACTGAATGAGCTATCCTCAATCTTTAATGAAGCTATCATTGGTCATATTAATCATTGAATGAAGCTTTAGCTATTATTGATCATTTTGCCTTGGTGCGGATGATCATTTTTTGTTGACTTCTTAATTGCTTTTTGATTGACAGTGAAGATGGAGGTCTCAGCTGCGGATATTCAAGTTTTAGGGGAAAAAGAGTGACAATGGAGGATTGCTATGATGTTAAAACATCCAATATTGAGGGTAAACCAGTCAGCATTTTTGGAATTTTCGATGGTTAGTTCTAAAAAAAAATGTGTTCAATTTATAATATTGTTCTGCCCGGTTCATCGTAGCTAATGGAATCAATTCTAATCAGGTCATGGTGGTTCTCGAGCTTCCGAGTATCTGAAGGAGCATTTGTTCAATAACCTGATGAACCATCCTCTACTCATTACCAACACAAAATCAGCAATATGTACTGTATCTAGCTTCTGTTTTTCCTGCTTGTCGGATTGAATTTATAGCCTAAATATGAAAAACGACTAATGTAGATCTTCACTGATGATTTGTTCTTGTTTTTTGCAGCCGAGACATATCAGAAAACTGATTCGGAATTCTTGGAGTCCGAGAGAGATTCTTTCCGAGACGATGGTTCCACTGCATCATCAGCAGTGTTGGTCGGTAATCATCTGTATGTAGCTAATGTTGGTGATTCTCGAACAGTCATATCCAAAGCTGGAAAAGGTACCTTTTTTTTGGCCAAACTTTACCTTTAGTGACAGGATAAATGCCTTTAGTGACGGATAAGGTCCAAATTATACAGCTATTGCGCTGTCTGATGATCATAAACCGAATCGAAGCGATGAACGGAAAAGAATAGAGAATGCAGGTGGGATTGTGATGTGGGCAGGAACGTGGAGGGTGGGAGGCGTCTTGGCAATGTCTCGTGCGTTTGGCAATAGAATGCTGAAGCCGTATGTTATTTCCGAACCCGAGATACAGGTACAGACATACCAACTAGCCTAAAACCTTAAAATGTTAATATGATACACAGACTTTAAAAAAAAAAAACACCTTATGTTTAATAATCGAGGGTCCTCACAAAAATTGAACTTGAGACCCGCGATCATAAGTAAAGGCTCTGATATCATGAGTGGAAACGAACTGAATGCCCAGTTAATGGTTTTATTATCTTACAAAAGGGATCTGCTTTTGCTAATCAGTTTTCCTTTTTGTTTATCAGGATCAAGTGATTGATGAAGAATTTGAATTGGTTATTCTTGCAAGTGATGGCTTGTGGGATGTTGTAGAGAATGAGGTAAGCCCCCCATATTTATCTTTTTTAATCAGAGAGTTAGTGTAAGCTTAATTAGTCTTTTTTTGTTAATTAATTAAATAAAATATGATAAGCTTTGTTGAATTGTATTATTGACTGCTTAATCAATTTATGAATTAGTCATAGTCAAAAGGATTAAACGGATAATTATTCTGTCTAGTCTGGTCTACTTGTTTGTTAATTCAGTTATTAATACAGATTAATTAATTACGTTGTAATTATCTGTCTATGCTATACAGGATGCTGTATCAATTGCCCGATCAGAGGAAGACCCAGAAAAAGCTGCTAGAAAGTTAACTGAAACTGCATACACCCGGGGCAGCGCTGATAACATCACATGCATCGTTGTCAGGTTTCATCACAAGAAGAAAACATGACAACCAGTAATATAAATCCACGTGGATCCTCAAACACACAGACAGAGCAGCTGTATTATTATTGTAACTAAACTGATTGTTGGTGTTGGTTGCCTTGCCTTGATCCAATTTGTTTGATTAATTGATTTTCTTTCTTCCACCTCAAATTAAACTGTTCGAATTTTATGTTTTCATGCATGGAGTGTTCATGTATAAATATGTAATATATATATATTTCTATTTTATTATGTATATTTTCGTAATAAATTATAATTAAGAATAATTATAGCAAAAAATATATTTAATCAATAATAAAATAATAATCTTTTGGTATATTAGTTAGGAGTTGATCAAAATGAAACTAAGTTTATTTCATTTCAGTTTCTCAAATTTTAGATATGCATAATCATTTTAAACAGCTTAGGAAAACAAGTTGAAATAAAATGAAGAATAACCATTATGTTATGAAGAATAAAATGTTTCTTTAGTATATTAATAATTTAAAATAATTTTTTGCACAAATCATTTGTTAATAACCATTACAACATAAATTTCATTTAAATCTTGGCAAATACCCGTGTCAATTATAACATTATTAAATACAATTATTTGTAAAGGCAATGACACGTCTTACCATATTTGAGAAAATCATTCTTTCTAATATCATTATAATGTGTGATCAAAACGTAGCTTCCTAATATAAATTATATATAGTAACTCTCGTTACCAATAAAAATAACACATAATAACTTGTACATTACAACTACACCATATATGATATATAGATGTATCTATAAGATTATTGGAACACATTTAAGATAATGTACACAAAAAGTACCAGATTCTTGTCGGTGAAGTAATTATTATGTGAGTGATTCAACTCGTCACCGCTTAATTAATAGGATAGAGGTTTAAATTCCGTTAAGACTTTAAGAATAAAAAAATATTTATAACAAGCAGAATTTTATTTTTTATGGGTTAATTGGATGCGAGGAGATTAATTAAGTGACATGTTATGACTTTACGGATATTGCATAATAATAATAATAATAATTTGTGCGGCAGTGCCTAATGAACAACCTTTATAAACGGTCATCGTTGACTACATGCACACTACACAGATTGTCTCTCCTTCAAATTAAGGTTACTCCATAATCCATAAGTTGAGAAGATCATGAGTTTGAGTTTGTTTTCAGCTGCAGCTTTTAATTATAACTATCATCGCCAATTCCCAATCCCAAGCCATGTAAGTGAACCCTAGCTAATTTTAACATTATTTCAGTTATTTTTATTCTTCTATATATTCCTAATGCATTCATCTACGAACCAACAGAAGATCACGAACCTTACTTTGAGAAAATCGAGTTCCGATATTCACAGCGAAACGAACGCCGGTCAACGGGACATCTCCGTTAGTACAGAAACAAGTCGTCTAATCGGCCGACTGAAGGATATTCGATCGCACGTTTTAGCGTCGGAGAAATCGAATAATTCGCAACTGACATTATGTCACAGGTATGTGTTTTTCTTAATTCCAACACAAATTTATGATGTTTTTTTCCTTTCCGAATTTGAAAAGGAAAAAACACAGTAAAGTTCGATTTGATCGTATCGTACTGCAGGAGCCACGTGGTCGGTGCGACGAACATGATTCATTACCTAGCGATGAAACAAATCGATTACGAGCATATCGAAGAAGACGCCGCTTCCATTGGCCTTCTGAATTTGCAGACTATTCGTTTACATATCCTTGCGAGCCTCGTGGTAGCCATTAGGGTTTTGAATCCGGTTTCTTCAAACCCTAGCATACAGATTATTCACTCGAATATCGCAGGTTTCACGGTTGATGAAATGAGGAAGAATGCATCATCCAATCGGAATCGGCTTTTCGTTCAAGGAAGCACGACTCGTATCATGGTTACAGTCGGAGAAGAGGCGGCTCAGAATGAAACCCTAGTTACCGAGCTTCTCGACAAAGGAGTCGACGTTTTCCGAATCAACTGCGCTCATGGAAACCCTAGCGTTTGGAGCACGGTAATCGGAAAGATAAGGCGTGCTTCGTTCCTGCTAGAGAAACCGTGCCAAATTCTCATGGATTTAGCGGGTCCGAAGCTCCGAACGGGCCCACCTGTCGAAGAATCCGTAATTCAACTGAGAACCGGAGACACCCTCGTTATATCTCGAGACAGCTCACCGAAAATACCACCGGAATTTGGTACGTATATGATAACTTGCATGGCAAGTTATCTCTTTGATAAGGCTCAAATCGGGGATTCTATTGCTTTTAGTGATGGTAAAATATGGGGGGTTGTGAAGGGAGCGAGTGAGACGGAGATTACGGTCTCGATAACCCGAACTGCGTTGAAAGGATACGAGCTCGGGAAAGATAAATCGATCAACCTACCGAACCGTGACATTCCTTTCAAGGGCCTCACTTCAAAGGATCTGACAGATCTCGATTCCGTTGCCTCTATGGCCGATATGGTGGGATTTTCCTTCGTTCAGGATGTTCGAGACATTGAATCGGTCCAGAATGAGTTGAAGAACCGCGGGCTCGACAACCTCGGCATCGTGTTAAAGATCGAGACGAGGAGCGCTGTCGAGAATCTACCTCTGATGTTGTTAGAGGCAATGAAGAGTGGGAACCCGATCGGGGTAATGATTGCCCGAGGCGATCTTGCGGTGGAATGCGGTTGGGAGGAATTAGCCGATCTGCAAGAAGAAATCCTGACCGTCTGCTGCGCGGCACATGTGCCCGTAATATGGGCGACTCAGGTCCTCGATTCGCTAGTCAAGGCAGGTGTTCCGTCCCGACCCGAGATTACCGATGCGGCTTGTGGGAGAAGGTACGTGAACCCTCGAATGTTTTTACTCGAACCGTGTTGTGATCGAGGACATTATATTGGTGTTTATGTACAAGATTTATTTGCTTGCAGGGCAAGTTGTGTTATGTTGAACCGAGGGGCGAATATCGTCGAGGCGGTTTCGACTTTGAAGGCCATTCTCCATCGCGACACACCGAAGACTCGACCCTAACACGATCAATTCCATAATTTCTTTTATATATTTAAGATATTTCTCAAGAAACGTAACTCGCCAATTCATTTACACGATACACAACTATTAATCCAACACATAAATCGAACTTTGTTCTAACGTATATTATGTTTTTCCGTCACGGGACGACCATGTTACTTAACAATACATTAGCCGACGGAGAGCCCTTCTCGTCTACCCACGGATAGTTAACCGAACCAACGTTGCTTAGTTCCTTTGACTTTCCGTTAGGGTTTCGAGCATCGGTCGGCCTAGACGATCTCCGATTATTTCCAGATGGTTTCTTTGTTGAGATGTTGCTTCCGAAGGACTTCTCGCTGCCGATATTCGGCGAAGAACACGACGATATCGTGTCGTCTGACGAAGCCCACAGGCTAACCTTGATACGCTCGAGCTCTTCAGCTACCTCAACCATGGAGGGTCTCATGTCCTGGTGAAACGCAAGGCACCGAAACGCTAGCTCGGCAACCCTATGGATCGAGGTCAGGGTCCAGGCGTCGCGGTTCATGTCAAGGGACGGGTCCACCATTTCCTCTATACAACCCCTCCCGATGCGATCCACCGCGAGGGCTGCTAAATTCACCTCGCTGTGTGGCCTGCCGAAATCGACCACCTTTAATGCGGTAATAATCTCCACCAGAACGACTCCAAAACTGTACACATCGCTCTTATCCGACAGATGGAAATTTTGATGGTACTGTGGGTCCACGTATCCAGGAGTCCCTTGGGGTGCGGTCGAGATGTGGGAATCGTCGGTCTCAATCATCCCGAGCCTCGAGAGGCCAAAATCGGCCACCTTCGAGTTATAATTATAGTCCAGGAGTATGTTACTCGACTTTATGTCTCGATGGTAGATCGGAGGGTTGACCTCCGAATGAAGATAGGAAACCGCGTGGGCGGTTTCGGTGGCGATCTTGAGCCGCACGGTCCACGGAAGCCCGGTCCCTCTCTCCCTCATCAAGTGTTGGGATAAGGTCCCGTTTGGCATGTACTCATAAACAAGGATCTGCTCGTGGTTCTCGATGCAGCAGCCGAGAAGACGAACGAGGTTCGGGTGGCTAACCGAGTTTAGGAGCTTGACCTCGTTCATGACTTGGTCGATACTATCTGTATCCTGACGCTTGATCCGTTTGATGGCGACCCACGTATCGTTGTGGAGGTTAGCCGCATAAACCGTGCCGTAGGCCCCGGTCCCGAGCTTGTGGGTCTCGGAGAACCCGTGTGTGGCTCGGTCGATGTCTTTGTATTGGTAGAGGGAGATGTTCGAACTGCCCGTGGCTTCCGATAAGAGCCGCTTCGTGCTCATTCGCTTTTTCAAGGAAACCGATTTTCGTCGGACTAAGTAACATAGTACGATGAGACCGCCCATTAGGGACGCGCCGCCGATAAGACCTGATCGGAAAAATAAAAAGGATTTTGATTATCGTACGTATGTTATTTTTTTTTTTGGCCAAGATGTACGTATGATAATAATTATGCCGTATTTTTGTGCTTCGGCAAATGAGGAATGAATACGGTTTGGTACCTGCGATTAGAACGCCGATTCTGTTGCTCCGACGGCAGTTATGAGAGGAGGAACTCGAAGCAGAGCAGTTGCTCACCGGTGAAATTACTGATTCATTACGGAGTAAAGTATTAGTGAGACGTTATGGTTTTGAGCTAATGGCAAAGAGACGCGTAGGATTATTATAGACAAGCCAGTAATTTAATGGAACTTTAGTCATTTTGATAAATACTTTGAAAATCATTCAAATTGTTTTTTTTTTGTGAGAAAAAAATTGGTCCGACTAATGGGAAAGTAAGTTATTGCCGGTTAGGTTAGTTCATCAAACTTTATATATACTATAATAATGGAACCTTAATATAAATGTAATGTCTTAGACAAGAAATTCAAAACTATAATGTTGTCTTAGACAAGAAAGTTTAACGTTGTCAAAGATAAGAAATTCAAAACTATTAATGAGGTGGGGCAAAGTTACATAAAAAAGGTGATCATACCAACAATTCTCTAAACCAAATTTAAAGTTATAATTCAAACTGCTGTTAGCTGATAATAGTTCATAAAATCGAATAAATTGGTAGTTTAAATTATTTTTTATAATATTTTATGACCTCAAATTTTGTATGTGTACACGTTATAAGGAAAATTAGTAGATAATATATAAATAGTCAAATAAATTGTTAACTGTTGTCTTTATTACGTGTTTCGTAGTACATTAAGTCCAAATTAGGGGTAAACATAGTCTAAAATTTATATGTATGCAAAACTTAAACTAACAAATTTGCTAACGATTTAATAATTAACCTTCAAATCTAATAGTTAGTCTGATTCAATTTATGTATATATTGTTTTTAAAAAATATAATTCCCTTAAATAAACAACATAAATTAATTAAAATTATGTAATAGTGTAACAGTAGTTAGCCCTTTACATTTTACATTTTTTTTTCCAACCACTTTACATTTTACATGCTGTGAGATTATTCTACGTGTAGGGAAAAATACACTACAAAAAGTATTTCTAATCATCAACTTTCATTTAATAATTAACATATTCGTTTGGGTGTTTTGTGGCCAAATTCTCATTATTATTTTAAAAAATCGTTGAATTTTTCTCATTATTATTAAATTAGGTTTTTATTTATCTAAAAAAGAATTTTATCAAATTCTGTATTTTGTTTTTTTATTATTGTCTCCAACTTAAAGTCAGACAGTAATGCTGATTTTTCAAGCTACTCCACACAATTAAGACCCACCATTTATTGACCAGTTTCGTTGACTGACCTGTCTGGCAGCCGCCGCCAAGGGCGAATCCATCGCCTTCAGCGCTACCGTTGCAGCGGCAACGCGTCCCCACGGCAGCGCCGGGAAGCGTCACCGTATTGCAGCTCGCACCATCAGAACAAACTGCCCTGCACGATCCATTCAGCCACCACCCTAACTCGATCGCCTGGAGCTGCAGCAACCCGCCGGCGGAGTCAACCGTCGCCACGGACGACAGAAGAAAGTCGCAATTCGTCCGATTCATCTCCTCAAAAGGAATCACCTCCGACTTCTCAGCTTCGTCGGAGAAGCATGTCGTGTTGTCGCTCTTCGCGCTGCAGCTCCCATTGCCGAACGGGTTGCTCACGAATCCGTGCTGAAAGCAACCGCTCAACGGCGCAGGGCAATTCTGGAGGATGAACGCGTTGGTCCGAGTGGGACCGAAGTTCGGGCCGAAGAGCGGCTTGATCGAACCGATTGGGCGGTTGCATTGAGCTGGAAGGCGGACGAAGATGCTCGATTGCGTCACGTTGAAAACTTCGAATTCGCCGATCTTGATCTGGCTTTCGTTGTGGCAGCTGAGCTTGATCGGACAGCCGTCGGAGAAGCCGAAGGGGTAGTGGATGTTCACCGATTTGGCGATTTGGCCGCAGGATTGGTTGCAGGGGGTGGAGGTGTTGCTCTCGGCTTTAATTGATGTCAGAATCGCGGCGGCGGCGGCGATAATTAGTATGGCACGGCGGAGGAGGATCATAGTGGCGGGAATTAGCTCAGACGAACGGATTCATGGGAAATCGGAAACAGAGGAGTCTCTATGGATGGGAAACACCGAAACAGAGAGGAAGATAAAGTGAAAGAGATGGTAGCAAGCAACTATTACGTTGTTATAAGCAAGGTTTGACTCGAGAATATTAAGTTTGGTGATGACTGCAAATCCCAATTTAATAACAAATCACAACTCAATTAGTTCAACTACATTTTGTACATTCGAATCCATTAGTGATAAAACTAGTTGCGATTACATATATGAATTGTGTTGGAATATATCAATAAAAAAACACACTAAATTTAAATGGAACAAAATTATGAATAATGAAAGGAAAAAAAAACACTACATTCCATATTAAAGGAATGGAAAAATACTCATAAAGCACCTTATTCTTATTGACTCAGCACAAGTGAAATTTATTATAAATATGGATCAAACATACTAAAGATACTGCTCATAATAAAAAAAATATATTGTAATTTAGTAAGTAAATGTTTCAAATTAGTGTTGGACATAAAAATTGGTTCAAACAATTTTGTAGTTAACTGAATTGAATTGATGATAAGTTTACAAATAATAATTATTGAATTTTATAAATAATTAGTGTAGTGTTTGAATTCAGTTATTAGAAATTTAAATAGTATAATTCACGATTGAGTTGAAATTAAATTATTTTTTTTAGTCAGATCAATTTAAGAATAGTTTATGGATGAAGTGAATTATGCTTATGGTGAAAATGTATCTTTATCTTTATATGATATAAATTAATAGGAGACATACTTAGCATTTATATATATATCCATCCACTTTAAATGGATGTTAGGGATTAATTTTTGTTAAATAATAATATATTTTAGTTTCACCTTTTTTTTTTTAAATAAAAATCATAATTATCTATGGTCAAAGATCTCCATCCTTGCCGTTCAATGTCTTCATACAGAAGATGCAGCTTAGATTGCTAGAATTTTGACTTTTGGTAGCACCCATTCCCACCATGGGTTAAATCATTGCTCAATCACATAGACAAATTAGCCATAATAAATGAATAATAATAATAATAATTGGGACTAGTTTCAATATTAGCAACATGGGTGTCCAAATCTGTGTTCATATATACAATTGAGGTTGAACACTGAAAGCTTTCGACTTCAATTTCTAAACAAATACAACATGTAGTACAATTTTGACACCATGAACTAAATTTCTTCAATGATCTACAAAATTGTAGCGAGCTTGTTCTTCAGTACTCAACAGAATACTCTTAACTGCCCAACCAACCGAAGAAATCAGTTCACTAACCGTATCGCGGCTCTCTTCTGCAAATAGCTTGCTTTCCTCTACCAACTTGAACCAATCTTTCATAGCAGATCCCGAATCGCCACTGACTCGTGTATCAAATCTCTGCTTCCAGAAGCTCTTGTTCTGGAGAAGCGCCTTTCGCATGTAACATGCCTTCAATAAGACACACATGTATATTATTAGACAGCAACATTCTTGAAGCCTTTTGCAATCTTTGGAAGCTTTGATTCAATCACAGTGAAAAATGATGTTTTTTTTGTAACATTTTTTAAGAAAATATTGAAACTTTACTAATTTCAAGAACTTTAGCCTACAAAACTATATTTTATACATTATTTTCTTTAATTCGGTGGAAATGTTATAAAGATGAAGCTGCATTTAATAGTTCCATTGGGAAAAATCATATTTTTATTACCTGCAACAAACCGGTGATTATATCTGTAGTCGTAGCGCCTTCTCTGGGGCAGAGTAGAATATGTTCCTGATTTAAACCGGAAATTGTCATTTTTAGGGTTAATCATAACTATTGATGCTATCCAGTAAACAGCAAGAACTCACCTTGGTTTTGGTTAATTTACTGTGGAGTGTCTCCAAGCAGATGAAGTAATAATCTTCATCAGTTATGGATCGCATTGCCATCATAGACAACTCGGGTTTTTCACTCTTGGCACTTAAGCAACCTATTCGGATTGGCCAAATCTCTTTGGCTGATTAAAAAACACGATATAAAATATGCTTTAGAAATAGGGTTAATAACTAAAAAACTGTCCAAGGTTTACCTTATGTTAAAATTAGGTGTCTGAAGTTTGAAATGTTAAAATGGAATGTCACAAGTTTCATTTTTGTTGAAATTTGGTGTCTCGGTGTGATTACTTTAGAGAAGTCAATTTCGACGAAACTGTCTGTCAAATTCGAGCTCTCATACACACTCCCTTCTCGTCATCTTGCCGGGACCGTCACCTAAAAAGTTGGTCACATTCGGGCAAGTAAATCTCGCTCTATTGTCCTTGGAAAATGGCTCCACACCACTCTTCTAGAAACTTTTTTTTTAATGTTCAATTTTTAGGTGAAATTTGACGATTTTGTGAAAAGTAAAGAGTGATGGATTATGAGTGAGTTGGTGGGTTGATAAAAATGATTGAATGGAGATGAAAAGACGCACAAAGACACCAAATTTCAACAAAAATGAAACTTGGGACAGTCCATTTTAACATTTCAAACTTCAGACATCTAATTTTAACATAGGGTAAACATTGGACAGTTTTTTAGTTATTAACCCTTAGAAATAACTTAATATACTGATTAAGTCAATATTCAAGTTTGATTTTTTTTTTTTTTAACAAAACTTACCTTTGTTATTGAAGATATCAATTCCTTCCACTTTACTAACTTCAGCAGGGGACGGTACGTAAAGGGAATCAATCCATGTGTTTAGTATAATCTCAAGTCTATCCTGAATGTTTCAAGAATGAATTTTAGCAATAAATAGACAATTTTTCCCCATAAAAACTGCAAGCAATGAACATGATTTAATAATAAACAATAATTTAAGGAAAAAAATAACTAACCTTAGTCAATGTATGCAGATGGACATGCTTAAGTCCCTGATATATACCAAGCAGGTCCATTGCTGTGAAGGCGGGATATACAAGAAAAGGAAAAATTGCTTGCATTCTGAGAAGGAAGCAAAATCAGTAAATATCGAGCTTCAATTTGGTTTTTTTTTTTTTTAATCTAAGTCAGATAAAATGAATAGGGTTGGCAAAGAAAAAAAAAAACAGTACACAAATAGTACAAACCTTTGATTATTCTTCAGTAACATGTTGAAAAGTGCGGCGAGCATAAGACCAATATTATCAAAGCAAACTGTTTGAATCTGAAACACAAAGTTAGATCAATTAAATTCAATGATAAAATTATAAATCTGCCATTCTCCAGGAAAAATATGGTCCTGTAACGAAACCTGAGACTTGGCAGAAACTTCACCGAGGTTATCTGCTATTGCAAAGCTTCGATGAACTGCAGTCTGCCAAAAAAAATGACAGTTAATAAACGAACATATGAAAACCTAGAAGGGTTGCTGAAAATGCACAAGGAGAATCTATTTTGTAACCTATTAGTTGATTTGGAACTCATATTCATAACTGCAGATATGCTATTATTTTCTATTGACTATATCGATGTATTCATATTGGTTATATTTTATTCAAAGCCTTGCTTCATTTACATAATTAAATAAAAATTATCTCAAAGAAGTCATTATATATCAAGCAGGCTTAAAAAAAGACATTTGCAAACAACAAGATACTTACACCAGTAGCTAAGTAGCATGCAAGGCTAATTTGCTTGGCCACGTTAGCTAGAGTAGCGATAAGCAAGAAGTATTGTGGAAATGCAGGAGTCAGCAATTCAACCCCTATACTCAAGCTGAAGAGAACAGATGTTGAGAACCGGACCCTCTTCAAAAGATAGAAAATTAACAGTATCAGAAAACAAATCATAGATAACCTTCATGAGTGAAAATATTAAACCTGAAAAGATTTGAAATTGAACCTTGAGATTTGTGTCAAATGCTGATGCGAAGCTAGCAGTGTAAATACATCTACTTAGCCGCCCAAGTCCGTCCTTCAAGACCCAATTTAGAGCAGCAGCAGATGGAAGTGAGCGGGAGTACCCGATTCCAATAGCTCGAAACATTGCCTGGAATCCAAATCTTATTTCTTATTTCATAGAAATTATTAACACTCCTGGAAAATGGACTGAAAAATATAGACCTCAAGATATGAATCAACTCTAACACATACCAAAAATCAAACTGCATCTACTAAATTACAGTAATCCCGGACATTCTTATTCTTGCAGATGAAAAGAACATAACCTTGCCCACTATGTTTTAATTCTGGCTAACTCAAGAGGCAAAAATTTATCTCTGATGTGGTCATAGCATTGAAAGGTAATTTCACCACGATATAGCATACAAATCAATGATTTGAACTTGCTACAGGCACTCTGATGGCTAAATAAGAAATGAAAACCCATTTGTTCAGTAAAACACTAATCTTAACCAAAAAGAAGCTCAAGACATCATAGACTTCAAATTCAACAAGTCAAAATCAAAGATACAAAGCTGTTCCAGCTTCAGGGTGCTCAATTACTCCCAGTAAAAATAAATTGCATAAAATTTGTCTTACCTGGGTGGCAAGAACCTGGAGAGCGGAGCTGAACACTCGATGCAAGAACTTCCACTTCACATACTCAATATAATTCCCACTCACTTGTTTTGGGAGAAAGAAGTCCCTCACCACTCTCCTAACCTCACGACTCAAATCAACAGAAAGCGGCGCCGCGCCGCCGACGCTCTCCAGCCGCAACCCGCTTCCATCCCAGATAAACCTAGACACCTTCCCGGACCTCCTAATCACCACCGGAAGATTCCTCGGCGTATTCGAAACATGAATTTCTCCACTTTCCTCCTCGTGCTCATGGTGAAGTGGTGGTGTGCTTAATGAATTGGCGGAAGTTCGAAACTTTACGAACTTTCTGGAAAAGGTTTGTTGGGAAGTGAGCTGGGATGTATTGGGTTGGCTGCGGAAGTTGAGATGGCAAGAGTTAGCGCACAGAGTGGATTGCATGAGAATCCAAGTTCGAATTGAGCTTTCTTTTGCTTCTTCGCTGCAATACGGTGGAATTTCTGGGTTGAGAGTGGAGTATTGAAGAGTATAAAGAATTGGAAGTCGATGAATATGGCGTCTCTTCTCTGCCGCCGAAAGACTTCCTTCCCCTCGCAAGTGCAGGTTTCTAGAGTTGGAGAGGCGCCAGTGCCACAGAAGAAAAAGGCGCTGGCTTGATCGTGAACCCGTTCGAAACCGGACTGAAACGGATCAGGACCCAAAGAGACCTCAAAAATAATCTTAGCCCACATTTAGGGTGGCAAAGCGCGCATTTTAGTGTCATAGAGGTAAAAAGGTTTTTATATTTTCGGTTTGAAATTGCGGAAACAATTTTGCATATACGAAATAAAGTTTGATATAGTGCGTGTAAATAAGCAGCTTATTGTTTTTCACTAACCAGTCAATCACGAAAACTCACTTATCGCGTTATGTTTAGAATTATTAATACGAGTTGTAGTTATTCGTGTATTCATGTTCCTAAATAATGTGTTGTGTTAAACCAACAAATTGTAAATCTCTACATACATAATTATCCTTAAGTAATAATAAATATACAAATAAGAAAGTTCCTGTAATAAAGCTATGAAATCATATATTAAAGTGTTAATATATTATTTAGTTATTCATAGTTGTACACTGTGATTAAATAATTATTTTTATTTTTATGTGATAGTTTAGTTATTTACATTTTAAAATGTAATTAAATAATTCAAACTTGTTTCATTTAATCATTTATGTTTAATCTGATATAATTAAATAGTTATACAGTGTGAATTTTACTCTTACTTTAAATCAATTCAATGGTTCTTCATCGTGTTCTTTGTGTTATTAGTTATGTTCATCAAATTTATCAGGTTTGAACTCTATGCCCTAAATCACCGGAATTTATTAAGAGAAGCATGTTCTTGAACAATGGTGCTCTGATTGACTCAGAAAGCGGAGTTATTAGACATTCCCAATTCAAGTTGACCACATTGTGCAAACATAACTAACCAAACAATATTATTAGACATTCCCAATTCAAGTTGACCACATTGTGCAAACATAACTAACCAAACAATATATTAATCCAAGAATATAAAATTTTCTTTTGGACATTTCATCACAATATAACAAATATTCACATTAGCAAATATATATAACAAATAAGTACATGTAATATGTTTTGTACATGTAATATGTGTACTGAGTCAGAAGCATGTTACGTTTGGTGCCTTTATGATGAAGACCCTTAGGACACCACATGTAAAAAAATGTCACATATAAAATGTAAAAAAAAAAAAAAAAAAAAAATCACTGGTTAATGGAAACAAAAAAGCTTGAGGAATGAATTAAATTTCGACATTTAAATTTGGCATATTTGAGACATTTAGAAACGCATTACATAAGGTATGTTTTGGAGAGAACCCTAAGTGGTTCAGTTACAAAAATACATAAGTTGCCAGCATCAGAAGAGCTCCTCCCATTAGTAGTTGCAAGAAGTTGCCAAAATGATTCTCCCAAACTTGCTTCCTATCTTCAATCTTGCCCAGAACTTCTACATTTTGATCATTAATTATATGGTCACCAATTCCAAACACTCACTAGTTTGCACATTCTGAATCCTCCTCCTCTGCCTCAATCTTGCTCCGATGCTATCCGGGCTAAGTTCAACTCGAGAATTTCGACTTCTCTTGGGTTTTGCATTGCTGTCATTATCCTTTGAACACGTTTCTTTTTCAGGATCGACCCCATTCTTATCATCCTCTTCTTCCTTGCCGGAAAATATGGTCAGTTCCAAACACTTACTTTGCACATCCTGAATCCCCTTCTTCTGCCTTAGTCTTGCACCGATGCTATATGGACTAAGTTCAGCCCGAGATTTACCACTTCCTTTTGATTTTGCATTCCTGTCATTATCCTCGATACGGGATTCCTCATTTTCAGGCTCGAGCCCGACAAGTCCGTTGTTGTTCTCTTCTTCCTCTGCCTCCTCCTTATAGGAAAATGGCAATGAACGCTTGGCGAGCTTTTCCACTTTTTCGGGCTTCAAATCATTGCAATTGGATTCAATAACTTGTTCATCTGCAGTTTCTGGATCCGAGAAAGGCAGTGAACGCTTAACAGAAGCATGCCCAACAGAATCAGCACCAGGAGTTTCTTCTTGTTCTTGTTCTTCTACATTGTTCTCTGCACGCTGAGTTTGGATCAGATAGTGTGCCACTGACTTGTATCCCAAGTTTCGCACCTGATAGAAAATCGGATCCATCTGAGTCATTTTCTTCTACCAAAACTAGAAAAGGCAAGATCACGGATCACTTCAAAGTTCAACCAATACAAAATGGTTGGAAGAACACGAGAACATAAAAGATTCATAAACCGAACATGTTTCTAAAAGTGAGAGCTGTTTTTTGTTTTACATACCTTCTTATATAGCATACCAGTAGGAGGCCATCCCTTGGCATTTCTGCACAAACTGCAATTGCAAATCCCACGACAAACAGGACAAACCCAGGCAGGATTCTCCAAGGCTTCAAGTACATGTTCTCCGTATCTGGGAATCAAATTTTAGTTCCCCATATGATTTCTAACTTACAAACTTTAGATAGTAAAAAACGGAAAGAAATGGAAGCAGGTTAACATTTATCCACCTCATATACAAGCAATCTCCACAGAACTGTCCCTGAACCATATTGCATTTGAAACATTGTGTTCGATGCCCAAGAGTCTTTTGCCTGTAACGTCAAAATGTTCCAATTTAAAAACATACACAATCATAGCAAAAGACCGTTCTTTTACGGGTCATTCACTTTCAATGGTTATATATTTCCACCAATGTAGAAGACATGAGTTTCTGACATCTTCCTTTTTCACTGACAAGTTTTATACCAACTTAGACATCAGCAAAAGCCATCTTATTCAAGAATACTCTCAGTGATCACCAAAATGATGACTACAGTGGTTGCCAGTTCAGTTATATATATATACTTCAACTATCACATTATTAAAATAATACCGAACTCACCTACACTGGTGGCAAGTCTTTCCTTTGAACGAATCATATATTCGTTTTCCATCTTTCCCGCACCCATCGACAAAAAGCTCCCAGCTTCTTTCAGTATTGCCCAACAGCTTCTCATGCTCCTCAGTGTAAATCTCGGGCTTCGCTCCTTCTTCAAGCACTATTATTCGGTTTTTCGAGTTCAAATCTTTTTCTTTTAATGGTACTTCCGAGTAGCTAATTGGGGTCACATTCTGCAGCCTAATCAACAAAATCAAACATCGTCATCAGGATTTTAACGATGCAGAGAAATCAAGGAAAGGGAACATTTTTATTGGACAAAAGTCCAAAAAAATGAACATTTCCGATGGTCTATCCCTGGTCTATCCCAACAGACACAACATTTCTTCAGCAGCTACATCTAAACTACCAACATGCAAAATCTCAAGTCAAACACCGAATTAGCGAGTCCGATTCTTACCTCGACGACCGCCGTGCAGGTCCACGTGTCAGGAGGATCTTAGCAGGCTTTTCAGCTGACGAATTGGCCGAGTTCCTCCGCGGGGTTCGCTTCGGAGGAATGGAGCTCCTGAGCTTCTCAGAGAGATCAACGATTCCAAGCTTCTGCAGCCTCTCTTTGTTCTCCCTGATCCTCTCCTCCCTGGACTGCTCGTAGAGCGAGATTTTCGGGATATCGGCGTAGTCGTCGCCGGATTTCGGGACAGGGGTCGCAGAGAGTTCCTCTGAGGTCTTCGTCAGGGTGGGCATTGTGTTGGAGATCTCTCGTCCGCTCAAGAATTCTTGTTCGTCTCTCAGTCTTCCACTGCCAAGGTTTTCGAGTCCAACGGTCGATTTATGGTTTTAAATCATAGTGAAGAGAGGAAGAGGGTAACTGGAGATTCCTGCAGTAATTGTACTTTCTTAATTTACCATAAAGAATTAACTTATTTAGCCATAAAAAAAATTAACTTATTTAGTCTAAAATAAAATAAAAAAATATCTTTCTTTTACTGAAGTCTGACCTCGATATTAAAATGGAGTTAATTATATCATTTAGGTATGGTAAAATGTTTTGGAAAAAAAAAATATATGGTAAAATGTAAATTTGCAGTAATTTTATCTCCATCTATCTGAATTCACATAGATAGCGGTGATGATTATAACGGTGATTATGGACTTAATACCATAACCATAACCATTGTGGGTGCAAAACTCATTACCATAACCGCCCCTCACCATGATGATACAGACTACAGTTAACTATTGCGGTAAATGATGTGAATAACCATGGTAATTTGATTTTCACCACATCATTAATAATATGAATAACCATGGTAATTTGATTTTCACCGCATTATTGTCGACGTTAGTACAGATTGAATAACAATTATACGGAGAAAAACTGGAATTTTAACTGCTAGGGTTCGTGGGGGAAAAGGGAAAAAGCGGTTTAGGGCTAAGATGGCCCATTTAGAATAATATGTTGGACCTTGACTCACGAGCTCAGCCCCAATAGCCCTTCCAATAGATCACCTACCACCATGGTGTGCAAGATATTCCTTATATTTCTACTACATTTTTAAGGTGCAGGGATAACGCACTCAACTAAAAATGCGGTCGAATTTCCAATTGTTATATTAGACAATGTAGCGGTCGAAATCTATATAAATTTATCTTTCGTAAATTCTAATTTATTTTCAATTCTGATTCGATGATTAGAAAATTACTACATTTATAGTTGATTGCATTTTAGCCAAACACTTATTTTTTTAAAATAAAATTATTATATTGGTGAATGAATGAATCATTGGTTATGGTTAGTGAACTACCTATGTACGAGGCCAAAAAAAAGCATAGGTACAAGAATCCATAGTAATTGATATATATCTAATATAAATACGATTGTAATGTCAATTTTTTTTTTAATTCTATAAAGTGTGGTTAAAATAAAATAAAATAAAATTGGTGAATAAGCAAAATCTTAGTTTATATCGCAAAAATATATCTGTATAATTATGATAGACTTATTTATGGGAAATGCTGAAAATCCATTATTAATATTATATATTTTGATGAGAATCTATACTTCTAACAAAAAAAAAAACCCTAGACATATTGTTTTTTTTTTTTTTTTTTTTTTTTTGTAAATGACTAACAAAATTTCTAATGATTTTTTAAAATTCCAATTTGTTGAAGCCAAAAGGGATCTTTCTTGAAGAAATAAAAAACCAGAGAAGCAAGCAAAAGTGTTTGATGAACAACCAAGAGGAAAATCCCATCTACTACTCCAACCAAGTTAGTTCTCTTCCTCCACATAACATAAGACACACATTGTCAAACCTAATAACATATATTACAAGACAAGACAATCTCTCCCTTTTTTATTAATCACACTAGCTAGCTCCCCTTCTTCTCCATATAATCTATATTTGTCTTCTTCATCTTTAATTTGTGCTAGCTAGCTATTAGCAATGGTGGTTTGGAGGATTCACCATTGGGCTCTGGTTTTGAGTGTGGTGTTCCTCTGTGGAAGCTGTCTAGGACAAGGAGATGATGATGTCGACTTCAGCAAAGGCGCGTCCTTCATATTCGGAGATTCGTTGGTCGATGCGGGGAACAACAACTACTTGCCGACTCTTTCGAGGGCTAATATTAAACCGAACGGGATCGATTTTAAAGCCAACGGCGGGAACCCTACCGGAAGGTATACTAATGGCAGGACCATCGGAGATATTGTTGGTACGTGTTTTTTATATCTTTCGTACGTTTGATACAATCGTTTGTGATTCCTAAGCTTATACCATCCATGTGGTTTATGCCGAGAGTAAGTCAGGAATTTATTTCTGTGTAAGAATTTAGAGTATGGCACAGGGAACACAACATAAAAAAACGACGTGAAGCTCATTGTTCTAACAAATATATATATAATATATAGGGTTAAATGTACTTTTGATTTTTGATATTATATATTTGACTGTTTTTTTATTTTGGTATCATATGTTTTTTTTTCGTATACTTTTTGTATTAAACGTTTGAAGAAATTATATTTTTGGTACAAACCGTTAGAAATTGCTGTTAGTTTTGACCGTTAAATGATATGTGCAAGTCACGTGACCCTGACTTAGGGTCGGACCTCGCCATGGGCTAATTCTGGTTAGGTCAATTTGGGTCAATGGTTCAATTTTAATTTTTTTTTTTTCACTAAATTGAATAAAATAAAAGTTAGGAATATGTACTAGAGGGATTAAAATGAAAAAAAATCAAAAGTTCATTGCACTCACGTGCATGACATTAACAATGAAATCAGACGGAAATATAACAGAAGTACTAAAAGAATTCAAAATACAAACGGATGGTATTAAAAGTGTAAAAAAAAAACAAGTGGTATGAAAAATGAATTTCGGTCAAAACAACTGATATGAAAAGTACTTTTATATTTTATTTTTTTTAACTCTTTATATCCTCTCATGTGTATGTGCAATTAATTTTGATCAGGAGAAGAATTGGGACAGCCAAATTATGCAGCTCCATTTCTATCCCCAAACACCACTGGAAAATCCATTCTATATGGAGTTAACTATGCATCTGGAGGAGGAGGCATCCTTAATGCCACTGGAAGAATCTTTGTCAGAACTCTAAACCTTAAATTAATTAATTAATTTCCTTAAAAACATAATACCTGGTATTCCTCAACATGTTTGGTATTAATACCAAAATTTAATGGCAGGTTAATAGGCTGGGTATGGATATTCAAGTGGACTACTTCAATTTGACAAGGAAGGAGATTGACAAGCTTTTGGGTCCAACCAAGGCTAAAGAGTACTTAGCCAAAAATGCCATATTCTCCATCACTATTGGATCCAATGACTTCCTTAACAACTACATGCTCCCCGTCCTGTCGGTCGGTGCTCGGATCACACAGACCCCTGATGCGTTCATCGACGATATGCTCAGCCACTTGAAAGACCAATTAACTGTACGCTTTTCTACACACTTCATAATTGCATATTTGAAAAGTATTTAACAACTGTTGTATGGAGAGCGGGCGGGAGGTTCAATTACCGTTATTTCGAAACACGGCGTGCAATTAGTTGCGTCAAAAAAATGTTGGGGGAGTATATGTATTTTCACAAATATAATGATGCAATTTCATACTTTTTTTTTGCATGTATGAAGTTTTATATTGTTGTTGAACGATATGAAATTATATATATACACAATACAATGCAGAGGCTTTACCAATTGGATGCTCGGAAATTTGTGATCGGAAATGTCGGGCCAATCGGGTGCATACCTTACCAAAAGACGATCAATCAGCTGACTGCCGACGAATGTGTCGACTTACCAAACCAGTTAGCGAGGCAGTACAACGTGCGGCTCAAGGACTTGGTCTCCGAACTTAACACGAACCTCAATGGCTCCACTTTCGTCTATGCCAATGTCTATGATCTGGTCATGGAGGTCATTACCAATTATGACAAATACGGTAATCCATTGTGATTGCTTTATCAATAGTTGAGATTCATACTAAAAGATATTTCAGTTTATATTCAAATTAATGTAATTTCCTTTACATACGGAAACCGTATCAGACAACTTCATATTTGCTATCAAATTTTAACATTTGTTTCCGAATTTAACCGTGATGTAGGATTTGAAACAGCGAGCAAAGCCTGTTGCGGAAATGGAGGGCAATTTGCAGGCATAATCCCGTGCGGCCCGACATCGAGTTTATGCGACGATCGGTCGAAGCACGTGTTCTGGGACCCGTACCATCCGAGCGAGGCAGCGAATCTTCTATTGGCTAAGCAACTGCTTGATGGAGATGCAAAATACGTATCCCCAATGAACCTAAGGAAGCTAAGAGACCTTTGAGTGTCACTATGTGTCTTGCTTCCATGATTTATTTGTAATACAAACAACTCTCTTTATAAACAAAATAACTAAGAAATTGCATTAATCAAACAACATTCATATAAAACCATTACAACACTGCATTCATCAGTTAGCTGATGATGAAGCACAACATCTATCGACTCGAATGGAATGGAATCTATATACAAGAATCGGAATTCGACCACTGAATCTTCGCATGAATCTTCGATGAGAGATAGAGAGAAGAGAGGGTAGCCCTCTTCAAATTATTTTCTCTCGTGTAGACTTTCCTAGCTTAGACTTAAAGCAGCAACAAATTTAAATTTTTTAACAAAATAAATGACATTTTTAAGCCTTGGAGGGGTTCGAGTTGCGCTTGGTTGGGTACGATGGTTCGGTTGCTATCCCGCATTTGCCTGATTCACTATTATCGACGTTTCTTTCCATCCTTATGTATCCTTCTTCACCCCACGTTGCGCCCCAAGAATTCCTGACAGTCCAGTAATCGAGCCCGTCTTCAGATCCATAACCAACCACAATCACACCGTGGTCCACTTCCGACCCGCATTCTCCCGTAAATACACCCTGAAAAATAAATATAATTGTCATTTTCTCCCTGACCAAACCAATAAGAAATAGCGACGGTCTTTATTACCCGTCGTAGTACAAACTATACAAAACAAGTCCCAAAAACGATGAATTAGACTTAAACTATATCAAATGACAGTTTGATTGGACCCTACATGTTGTAAGTAGTATCTGGGATTGTAGCTTACCGACTCATACAGCTGAAAAGCTCGACCACTGGCTTCGATGGCAACACTTACGGGTTGGTGTGCCACTGCTTTCTTCAGAGCCGCCTCGTCGTTTTGAGGAACATCCTCAAACCCATCAATAGTGACAACCTTTGCGTTCTCCTATAAAAACACCATAAAACGTCATTTGAATAATTTCGTATAACCGAAAAAGTATACACATATTCAATCTCAACAATCTCTTATTTAAAATAATTATACTCTAAATATGCATCCTTACCCTTAAGCGGTCACATTGACCATCGTTGGCTTTGTAAGGATAGTCCTGCTCAGTATCCATGCCTCCGTTCTTGATGATGAATTGAAAAGCATAGTCCATAAGGCCGCCATTGCACCCGGAGTTAACTTTGCGGTCGCAGTCCACGAGCTCTTGCTCCGATAAAGTGATAAGCTTTCCAGTGACGATTTGATTAATACCCTCCACAGCAGCAACGGTTGAAAATGCCCAACAACTCCCTATTAATGTCAGAATAAGCAGAAGTTAGAGGTTAGTTTGGGGCATTCACATCCAACATTTTAAGCTTAAATTAATACTGATATTTCTATCATTATATATATCTAATAAATACTGAATTAAATCAACATTTGTTTGGCCAGCAGCATAAATCGTATAATAATAAATAAATTTTAAACAACAGTCTTCAGTAAAGTACTTCTAATTCTTTATTGTTCAATAAAATTACTATTATGCATAAAAAATGAAATAATACAAATAAAAAAAACTTGTATCAGAAGATTACGCATAATTATAATAATTTTATCTACAAATTAAGTTACCATTTTTACATTATAAAATTTATTGTTTTTAATCTCCTAAATCATTTAGTACAAATACATTCTAACTAAATATTTCTATATTTCGGCCCAGACAAAAAACTAAATATTTGTAAAGAAATTAACTTAATAATAATTTTTCCCGCGTTTAATTACGTACCGCACGAGCCCTGATCTTTGACCGCGGCCACCGCGCCTCTGGCCCTCCAGTCAGCCACCAGTGGAAGCTTCTCGCCGGCACGCGTCGCATAACGGCTGCTGGCGTTCCTTCCCTTGACAACCCTCCTCTTGGTGTCGGTCCTCGTCCCGAGAAACACCGAACGGTACTCCTCGTTGGTGAGATCTGCGAACTTGTTGAGTCCGACTCTGTAACTGCGGTTCTGACCGGCGTTGTGCTCTTCGACGAACCGCAGGTTGTCTTTGAAGATGTCGAACCTTCTCTCCTTCTCCCCGAGGGCATTATAGACCTTTCCATGCTTCATGAGCCACGTCTCGTAGGCCGCCGCGAGGTCAGGCTCGGTGAGGCCGTGCTTAGCGTCGTAGTTTATGATGGAGAAGGCGGTGTCTGGCTCGGCGGCGGCGGCGGAAGTGGCGGTGATGGTGAGGAGGAGGAAGAGGATCGCCTTGGCCGCCATGAGGGAGGAGAAAGAGAGAGAGGCAATCGATGCTTTGGTTGAAGATGAGAGGCGTTGGTGGTGGTGAGAGCAATCGGACACGGCGTTTATAAAGGTGATCGATAATGTTTAAATATTCATGCGGCGGTTAATGGCACTGTCAAAGTTAAAAGGTAAGGTTTATCAGCTGTTGATTACTTGAGGTGGTAAAAGAAAAATAAAAAATGGAAAAGTTTTTTCCCCAAACATAATAAGGGATAGGACTAAACTATGAAACGGCTGCTGTTTCATGCGGCCTAATTTCCACCAATTAGAGACATGTATTTAATGGCAAACTTATAAATAACCAAAAAAGTGAAAAAATGCGGTTTAGTGGTTCTTGTCACATCATATCACATCACTTAAGTGAATTAGACCACGGTTCGAAGATTTATCCAGACCGGATGTGAAGTTTTAAGTGACGTTTGAACTTGCCGTTTACTATACGTTCCGTTTTGGGTCTGTAGTCAGTCCATTTTGACGAAGCTTCAGACAGGGACGGAGCTATATAAGGTCCAGAAGGGGCAATTGCCCCTCCTGAACTCCATGGATGCTCAAATAGATACTTACAAGTTTTTGATAAAAATTGACTTGCTTAAGTTTGCCCCCTCTGAAAATATGTGATAATGTAAGAGATTACTTGCTTGCCCTTATGGTCAGATTTTGAACTGCAATGAAGAAAACAAAAATGTTGTTATTTTTGTTCTTCCGCCATTGATGTTCTTCTCGTGGTTGATGAGGAAGATGAAGAAGATAAGCAGGAGAGAGGGACAGAATCTTCTTTTCCCTTTTCTTAAGATTATTTTTCAATAACCGTACCAAAAAGTAAGAGAGATAAAGACTCTTCTTTACCCATTTATTTAATATATATATATATTTATATTTTCATGATTGTGCAAAAGTTATCTTACTATTTATTAACTGCATACATAGTTCTATTCTAGTATAATTATGTTCAAATTTACTAAATTCTCTTTTAAATCAACGATTCTAGCCAATAATTTTTTTCTATTCACTTATATTGATGTATACCTTAGGCATTATTTGGATAAATATATATTAATAATATCAAGTTATTTTTTTCCAATTATTTTAGGGTATCAATTTATATGATTATATTATATATTATAATAGTAATGATAAGGAATATAATATTAAAAAAATTCAACCACTAAGGCATAGTGGAAATACTAAACCCCTAGTCAAGTTTACTATAAACCTTATCCATACCCTAAATGAAAACCACCACCATAGTAAATAAAAAAAATGGACATTTAAATAATTAATTAATATTATGGAATATAATTCATGCACATAAAATATTTTTAGTTGCTACTGATTTCATATATCAATTGGAACAAATATAATAGAATTAAATATTAAATTTTAAAAAAATTCAACCACTAAGGCATAGTGGAAATACTAAACCCCTAGTCAAGTTTACTGTAAACCTTATCCATACCCTAAATGAAAACCACCACCAGAGTAAATCAAAAAATGGACATTTAAATAATTAATTAATATTATGGAATATAATTCATGCACATAAAATAATATTAGTTGCTACTGATTTCATATATCAATTGGAACAAATATAATAGAATTAAATATTAAATATTAAAAAAATTCAACCACTAAGGCATAGTGGAAATACTAAACCCCTACTCAAGTTTACTGTAAACCTTATCCATACCCTAAATGAAAACCACCACCAGAGTAAATAAAAAAAAATGGACATTTAAATAATTAATTAATATTATGGAATATAATTCATACACATAAAATAATTTTAGTTGCTACTGATTTCATATATCAATTGGAACAAATATAATAGAATTAAATATTAAATTTTAAAAAAATTCAACCACTAAGGCATAGTGGAAATACTAAACCCCTAGTCAAGTTTACTGTAAACCTTATCCATACCCTAAATGAAAACCACCACCAGAGTAAATCAAAAAATTGACATTTAAATAATTAATTAATATTATGGAATATAATTCATGCACATAAAATAATATTAGTTGCTACTGATTTCATATATCAATTGGAACAAATATAATAGAATTAAATATTAAATATTAAAAAAAATTCAACCACTAAGGCATAGTGGAAATACTAAACCCCTACTCAAGTTTACTGTAAACCTTATCCATACCCTAAATGAAAACCACCACCAGAGTAAATAAAAAAAATGGACATTTAAATAATTAATTAATATTATGGAATATAATTCATGCACATAAAATAATATTAGTTGCTACTGATTTCATATATCAATTGGAACAAATATAATAGAATTAAATTTTAAATTTTAAAAAAATTCAACCACCAAGGCATAGTGGAAATACTAAACCCCTAGTCAAGTTTACTGTAAACCTTATCCATACTCTAAATGAAAACCACCACCAGAGTAAATAAAAAAATGGACATTTAAATAATTAATTAATATTATGGAATATAATTCATGCACATAAAATAATTTTAGTTGCTACTGATTTCATATATCAATTGGAACAAATATAATTTAATTAAATATTAAATTTTAAAAAAATTCAACCACTAAGGCATAGTGGAAATACTAAACTCCTAGTCAAGTTTACTGTAAATCTTATCCATACCCTAAATGAAAACCACCACCAGAGTAAATCAAAAAATGGACATTTAAATAATTAATTAATATTATGGAATATAATTCATGCACATAAAATAATTTTAGTTGCTACTGATTTCATATATCAATTGGAACAAATATAATATAATTAAATATTAAATTTTAAAAAAATTCAACTACTAAGGCATAGTAGAAATACTAAACCCCTAATCAAGTTTACCGTAAACCTTATCCATACCCTAAATGAAACCACCACCAGAGTAAATAAAAAAATGGACATTTAAATAATTGATTAATATTATGGAATATAATTCATGCACATAAAATAATTTTAGTTGTTACTGATTTCATATATCAATTGGAACAAATATAATAGAATTAAATTTTAAATTTTAAAAAAATACAACCACTAAGGCATAGTGAAAATACTAAACCCCTAGTCAAGTTTACTATAAACCTTATCCATACCCTAAATGAAAACCACCACTAGAGTAAATAAAAAAATGGACATTTAAATAATTAATTAATATTATGGAATATAATTCATGCACATAAAATAATTTTAGTTGCTACTGATTTCATATATCAATTGGAACAAATATAATAGAATTAAATATTAAAGGTTGTCAGGTGCAGCCACTACTATGCTGTTGGGTCACAGTACATCCAAACATATTTAACGGGAGATCCTAACGCTGTTAAACCGGAATTAGTCGAACCAGACCAGGCCAAAAATCATTAAACCAGATATTAAGAATAAAATACATTATTAATAGGCCGCATGAAGCAGCGGCCGTTCCATAGTTTAGTCCTAAGGGATATGTAATTGAGGTGATTTTTGGATAAAAAACCAGTATCCAAAGAAAGTATCTTATCAGCTCTTTCATCGAGATTCATGAATATTGGTGGTTAGTAGTAGGGGTGAGTAATGGTCTAGCAAGACCATAGCCGAACCCAAGACCGCCCAAGACCAAGACCATTAGCCCAAAACTGTTTAGGACCAAGACCAATGGTCTTCTTTTATTGGTCTTAATTGGTCCTGGTCTTAATTTCGGTCCAAGACCATTAAGACCATTTGAGACCATTTAGGACCATTAAGACCATTGTATTATTAAAAAAAACTGGAAATAATAATTTATAATAAAAGTTAAAACCTCCGCTGAGCGTCGAGAGCAAACTTGAGAAACATTAGATTAGCTGAATAATTAAGAGTTTTTGACCAAAATAGGTTTACATGGACAACCAAATACAAATATAGGCTAAGAAAAAAAAACTAATTACAAATATAGGGCTGGCCGAGTTCCCCCAACCCGGCCAACTGAAATTTTTTTTTTCGGGAAAAAAAATAAATTGGAACTCATTTGGCCGGGTTCCCCCTACTCGGCAAAATATGTTTTTTTTTTCGTTTTTTTTTTTTTTTTTTTAATAGAAGTTGTAAAAATTAAAGGTTTTGTAATTATTATTTTTTTCTAAAAAACCTATTAGAGAATTTGGTTGTGGTTTGTTGACATCGCAATTAATTAATTTTGAGAAAAAAAAAAAGAAACACTACTTGGCCGGGTTGTGGGAACCCGGCCAAATGAGTTCGAAAAAATATAAAATTAGTAGTTTTGTAATTTTTTTACGAAAACTGGTAAACGGCAAATGTCTGTCAATTTGCCCTCTAGGGTTCACCATTTCCAATAGGTTTTTTAGAAAAAAAATTTACAAAACCATCAATTTTTACAATTTCTATTAAAAAAAGCAAAAAAAAAAAAAAAAAAAAACAGAAAAAACGAAAAAAAAAAAAAAATTACATATTTGGCCGGGTTGGGGCGACCCGGCCAAGTGAGATCCTTTTTGTTTTTTGTTTTTTTTGTTTTTTGTTTTTTTTTTTTTTTTTTCAGTTTACCGAATTTAAAAAAAAAAAAAATCAGTTGGCCGGGTTGGGGGAACCCGGCCAAGTGAAGTCCAATTTTGGAACTCACTTGGTCGGGTTCCCCCAACCCGGCCAGCCCTATATAATTGGTTTTTTTTTTCTAGCCTATATTGGTATTTGGTTGTCCATGTAACTTATTTTGGTCAAAAACTCAATAATTAGTTTATGAAGTTGCTTGCTACAGAGGGATGAAAAGTTTATGTTTGTAAAGTGCAAAGTGCCAAAATACTACATTTTCGTGTTTGATTTATTTTCTGTCTAATATCAGGGAAATTGTAACTTTGTTACACCAAGTTACGTAATTTGATAAGTGTCTTATTTGTTATTTATGGATCGTATAACCATAAAACTTATTTGAACACTTTATCAGGTATTGATTACACCAATCTCAACTATTATATATAATTATAATAAACATATTTTCAATTTAAAATTATTACAAAATAATATTCAACAAATTTTAAAAAAAAATAAATTAAATTAAAAAACATAAAATATAAAAATGGTCCTAAATGGTCCTAATGATCTGGACCAAAACCAGAACCAAAAAGACCAAGACCATTTTAAATGGTCCTGGTTTGGTCCTAGACCATTTGGAGGAGGACCATTTACAAATGGTCTTGCATGGTCTTGGTCTGGTCCTGACCAGGACCAGACCACGCTCACCCCTAGTTAGTAGTTTCAAATCTTATTCAATAACGGAAATGATTAGAATTCCGACTTTCCGTTATCCTCCGGTTAGTGAGGGAATAAATTAATGTCACTAAAGTTAAATGTTAATCATATCATGCTTTAAATTGGATTCTCAAAATTTATTAAGTCGGACTCTCTATCACGGCTCTTAAGTAAATTGATTTAGTTACTCTTTATTTTCCCTTCCGCGACTTTTTTTTTTTTTGTGCTTTATGCTCTATTGCGTAGTCTTCTTGCTCAATAATTGTGCAAGTTAGAGTGAAGAACTCGCTAGCAAGATAAAAAGATGTGATCCTATAAGAACTCGACATATCCTTCCATCTTGACATACTTTTATTAAATTTTTAGTGTTAAACTGATAAATATCATCTTCGCAGAAATTATGTATTATAACGTTCGATGTTGTGACTAGACAATCATTTACTACAGACGAGGTGAAAGTTTGTACATAAAAAATCTCTTTCCCATATAGAGGCTACTCAACAAAACAAAATATAAGGCTATAAGGTTTATTTTGTAAGAGAACTGTTGAGTTATGGATCTGATTATCGCCGTTAGAATAATTTTGTATTCTCCTCTATTGTAACTAGTCTGTGAATACCTAATAGAAACGCCAGCCGCCGGAATTGTGGACGTATGTCGATTTTGACCGAATCACGTTAAATCTTGTGTCTTTACTGTTTTCATATCGATCCTATTGTGAGTGTTGAGAGAAACCGATCCTAACAATAACAATGATTTTTATGATCAATATATATGAATCATTGATGATTTTAACATTTGGCAAGGAAAATGATATGCAAAATTGAATTTTGGAATTATTATTTTTATCCGACTATTTCGGACCTCTGACTCTGGGGAAGCCTTGTCTATCGCTATAATCTTGAAATTCCACCTTAAAAATAGCTATATATGGGACTTCTTTTTTTTTGGCCATGATATATGTTTATGTGTATATGGGACTTTTTTTTTTTTTTGATATATTACATTGCTTTCGCAAGTTCGGACCGAGAACGTTAAGGTTAAAGTCCTTCTCAAGAGGGCGTCTCCGGCGGGTTTCGACCTCAGGTCGCCCACGGATAACACAACTCGCTCCCGAACAAACAACTCGCTCCCGAACAAGATGACTATATGTGTATATGGGACTTCTTCTAGGTTTACAATTTACAAACAAGATGACTATTTTTTAATATAAATAAATGATATGCATTATTGCGGCCGGGTAGCCATGCACCTATTAATGTACTTGAGACAAGTTGCACCAATAAGCATTTATTACTCGTGAGCCGAAAGATTGAAGAGGTCCCCTGATGATAATTGTATACAATGTAGTAGCAACATAAAAAACTACAAAAATTCAGCTTTGTATGGTTTTTTTGGTAAACTCTTTATATGGTTAGAAACTTAGCACTTAAGTTAAAAAAGTAACTAAAATATATTTTCACATAGAGTGAAGTGAAGGTCCCTAGATTCAGGACATAGGGAAATGGAGAGAGTTGATAGCGGTTATAAAAAGGTGGCCCAATGGTTGTAGGGCACATTAAAGTGTTACGCAGCTTCCTAAATGCTGGGGGTGCTTCCCTATGTTCATATACATACTAATAATACAACACTAGCTATAGATACACACCGACTATCTAATCTTGAACAGTTCTTTAAAAAAAACTGAGTAAATAATCGAATTAATATACGGGCAAAAAAAAAATCCAATTAGTAACTGAATTTTAATGAAAATGCAATGAGTTAGTTGATTTTTTTTTAAATTAAATAGCTTGTTAAACTTTTATTAATGAGCAATTAGGTAAACTCCATTCAATCTAATATTAAAATTTAACAGAATTTGTTCACATTCCTTAGAAAAAAATGTAGATCATCTTAATTAGTTAATTGAGTGGATGGGTTTAAGTGGATAAGTTGGTTGAATTCCAGAAAAAGTCAAGTTCAAGTTGCTATTATTCCTCTTAATATGATCAATGGAAGTATTTTTATAAGTGAATGATCATATCAATTATGTGGATCGCATGAGAAGCATGTGACAAATTACTTTAAATTTACCACCAAACTGACAAATGTATAGTTGTTATTTCGGAAAGTTTGACTATTTTTTTTTTAAGTTCAACTATAACTAATTGCATTTTCAAATAAAGTTCACATAATTGTCTAATTCTATCACTTACGCACAGAGCTGACCAGATGAGAAAGTTGTCTAAAATTAATACTAGTCATACGATCTCTAATAAGGGTACGTACGTAGTAATTAAGGATACCATAACATACATGATCGTATATATACAGATAATCTAAATTAATATGTATTTTGAACCGAGTAATAATAATATTATCATTGTCATGGTGCAACCGCAACCGTGCATGCATTTACTAAGAAACAGTGATCTCTCTCTAGGAGACTTCCTATTTTAGGTGCCAACCAAAAAAGTAGTTAATCATGATCTGCAACATTTTTGTAAAATAATAAAGAAACAGAAATCATGATCCCACTCCCAGTCCACCACCTAAAGAACAGCGGAGCCGCTATTTCAGCCAATCATCGTAGGTTTCTCCATGTCCAACAGTTGAGTCCTCTCCCTGTTCTCAAAGTCTTATCCTTTTCTTCTGAAACATCATGTGAAGGTTGTTGCAGAATCCAGACAACTACTGATACTCATATCATATATACCGTTTATTCTTTTTTAAAGTTAGTTCTATACATAGCTAACAGTCAAATGTAAATACTGAGAAAAAAAAACAGTAATGTAAATGTTCAATCACATATATAGAGATATTAATGACTGTTATTTTACTTTTTACTGTTAGTGTGGATAAAAATAATTTTAAGTGAAGAACAAAATATCCTAATAGTGATTTCTTCCTAATTAATCGATTATTTAGGACATAACCGTAAAAAAAAAAATGCATGCATGTTATGGGGCTCATTTTGGATCTTTGCCTTCGCCTTCCTATTTGAGATAAATCTCTGTAACAATAAAACAGGATGAAAAAGTGAAACTTCAACGAAATGGGCATTATGGATCATGTTTCAATAAGACAAACAAACGAACATGGTCGGGATATCCCTTGTTTTGTTCATTTCTAGTTCGATGTTTTAAGCAAAATATATAGTTAGAAGTATGAACTTACATATGAGATTTCACAAACCCTTGATGCAGAAGAAACTCAAACAAATAACTAAATCACTTAAAGAGATAAAGTTATTAAACAAATTTGTTCAAACAATTACACAAGTATCATATTACTAGTACATTTTTATCATTCATGTCGTGCTATCATAGTTAACACTGACATTACGAAAATTATATTGTGTTCGTATTATTGTGTTATTGTTAATATCGTATATATACATGAATACGATATTTCCTTGGATATTAGGGTGTTAGCGATAGCTCTAAGAACATATTAGGGTTCGAAAAGGTTCATATCAGAATCGAATTAGACATGCATAAACTCTTCCACTAGCACGAAAGGGAAACAAGGTATGGGGATTCTCTGAAAAATCAGACAATCATTCCGCTTCCAAATGGGAACTAACTAGATTGTGTTTGTGTATAATAGATCCATCGAATATTATTAGCTGAAAACGAAAGGATATTGGTAAGGCACGTACTTCAAGTATTGACCTAGATAGATAGATATATAATATTATTTTATATATATATATATATATATATATATATATATATATATATATATATATATTGTATCTACCTAAATGGACCACAACAATAAAGCACCATAGCGCTTTAATTTGTGGCCTTTAATTATCAAAAGCCACGAAATCAAACAAACAATCTAAATGAGGGAATGGATTGAATGTGAAAGTGAACTTCATCATTCATCAATCAATATTACAGTAGGAGTGTTAGTTACTAAACTAACTAAATAAATTGTTGTCACTAACTAGTAACTATACATACTAACTACGATCTCCTATATAATTCTCTTCCTCTTCTTTTGTTTTTTCTTTTCAAAATACATCATTGATGTCATAATGCTTCAGTAAAGCAATATGTTGCTTCTTGACTAAAACTTCTGTCAAGAAATCTGCAAGTTGATCCTTAGAAATTATATATAAAGCCCCCACACAGTTCCAGAATCATCAATATAAAAACGTGTAAAATGGCAATCAATTTTAATGTGTTTTCTTCCACTTCAAGAACATGTAAAATGGCAATCAAGTTTAAATCCTAGTCGTTTGTGAGTGATTTGTTTGTGAGAGAACATATAACCTTATTTGTAAGGGAATTGTGAAAATCCCTTACAAATACAACATTCAATTTTTTTTAAGAGAATGACTCCTAACAAAAAATTTGGCTAGAAATTCCTTGAAAACTTCTTTAAAAATCCCTTAAAAATCTCTTAAAATACAATAAATTCCTAGAAAATTCTTATAATTTGTAAGGGAATTGGTTTCCTTAAAAAAGTGTCGTCACAAATTGCCAATTTTCTTGTAGTGTTCGTTCATGGAAGATTGAATTCTTTGCATTTTAACTACTGCTTCACTGTTTAATATAAATGGTAATTGAGGAGTCAATCAAAATATTCAATTCCTTCAATAATCTTCTTATTCAGATAGCTTCTTGAACAGCAACCCTCAAACATCTATACTCATCAGCTTCTGCACTAGATATTGAGATGTTTTACTGTCTTTTAACTTTCCAACCCATTGCTTCCCTAATCTTAACACAATAGGCACTGCCTGATTTTACTAAAAAGACATGAAGTCCAATCAGAGTCAAGATATATTGCCAAGTTTAGAGAATTCCGAGAGGGAGGGGTAGATGAGACATTGACCAGGGCTACCCTTTATGTACTTGATGACTCTCATTTCTGCATCATAATGAGATTTCTTGGGTTTGCCAATGAATTGACTCGGTCTTTGAACTAAAGAAGTAATGTCAGGGCGAGTCATTGTCAAATAAAGCAGCTTCCCAACCAATTTTCTATACAAACCATTATTTTCAAGAAGAAAATCATTTGTGCTTGTTCTTGTTGCTTCATCAAACTCACAGGTGTCTCGTGAGCTTTAAGTTGTACTCAAGTGGTGTCTCAGTTGGTATTGCAGCTTCTAGCCTACTTCTTCAATCAATTCTATTGCATATTTTATTTGGTTAATAACCAAATCTGCATTGGAATGTGCAATTTCAAGTCCAAGAAAATATCTCAAATTCCTTAATTCTTTTAACTTGAAATGCATTTGTAGAGTTTCTTTTAGCTATTAATGAGTTTGGGATTGGAATATGTGATCAGTAAGTCTTCTACATAGATTAGTAGAAAGACTTTGTCATAACCTTCTACTTTGCTAAATAGAGAGTGATCTGAATTACTCTGAGTGTAACGACTTCGTAGTTAGGTGTTGGTGACCTTAATATTTCAATGTCGTGATGATTGTTTCAAACCATAGAGTGATTTGATCAATTTGCAAATAGGTTTCATAGCAGCCTTTGAAAATTTGTCAAGTTCAAAACCCTATGATATATTCAAGTAGACCTTCTCAAAGAGATAACCCTGCATAAAAGCATTATTCACGTTTATATGAAACAATTATTAGGAATTTGCAGCAGCTATTGCAAAAGGATTCCCACTGTAATAATCTTGACAACATGTGAAAATAAAATCTCTGTAAATTCAGTACAATATTAGCCAAATACCACAATTTAATTGATATGATGTTTGGTATATCATAATTATGAAAGAAATGAGAATGTAACATAGTATATAAATGCGTATTCTAATTGCAGTTTTATATTAATTATCTGATTTAAAACTATCACTTTCCTTTCTATTAGGATGGAGATTGCAACCACTTGCATTGGATTAAAATATTATATATCTTTTTTTTTTTTTGGACAAGAGATTAAAATATTATATATCTAATATCACATTTCCTTCCCGTAATTTCTAATTTACAACAGTAAACTTGTGAACAAAATTACGGTCAACTAAACGACCCTTTAAGCAATTATATGAGGCGACATGATGATGATATACACCCAAAGTGTTGGACTAGGCCAGCCCGTTGTTGGGCTAAAAGACCAATCTATTCTTGGATAATTAGCAAATAAACTAAACGGTCTCGTCAACTATAAGGGGTGTGTGTAAATTAGGCCTTATGGAAGTACAATCAAACTTCAACATTGTTAATTTATATAGGCATCTGTTTGCTTGGTGATTGAGGCCGACACTTTTTCAAAATTCAACCTATATGGAGCATTGCCGTGAAATCCATAATTATAAAGTTTAAGATAAATTTTATAATTTTTTTTACAATCATAATTATTGATTATGATCTTTAAGATCTCCCAATTTAATTTACGTAATTAAATAATATTATACAAGTAAAATGTTTAAAAGTATATTTATTACTATATTAGTATCAGTTACTAAATATCATAATAAAATATCATAATTTTTTCTACAAATTTGTATGAATTGATTTTTTTTTTATGTGAAAGTGGAAGTTAACATAATATGTTTATTATATGTGTATGTTCTTTTAATATATTCTCCGTTATCGACTCGAACATAATCTATACACAAAAATCGGAAATCGGCCAGTGAATCTTCACATGAATCTTCTACGAGTGCTAGTGAGAAGAGAGGTATTCCTCTTTAAATTATTTTTCCTTATTAGACTTTAAATTAAAATAAATAAATTATATATTTTAAGCCTTGGAGGGGTTTGGGTTACGTTTGGTCGGGTATGAAGGTTCGATTGCTATCCCGCATTTGCCCGATTCGTTATCGGCGACGTTTCTTTCCATTCTTATGTATCCTTCTTCGCCCCATGATGCACCAAAAGAATTCTTGACGATCCAGTAATCAAGTATGTCCTCAGATCCGTACCCGACTACAACCACACCGTGATCCAATTCGACCCCGCATTTTCCCGAAAATACACCCTGGACAAATGAATTGATCGTCATTTTATCCCTAGTTGAACCAATTATAAATAGTGACAGTCTTTATTACCGTTGCAGCAAAAACTATTCAAAACAAATCAGAAAAAATAATCAGGTGGATATTTTATATGAATGAAGCTATAACACATTGTAGCTTACCGACTCATATAGCTGAACAACACGACCACTGATGTCGATGGCAACACTTACAGGCTGGTGGGCCACTGCTTTTTTCAAAGCTGCCTCATCGTTCTGAGGAACATCCTCAAATCCATCAATAGTAACAATCTTTGAATTCTCCTAAAAAAAAACCAAAAAAACCATCAAATTTTTCTAATGATGATATAAATTCAGCTTTAGCCTCAATAATATCCCATTTAAAATAATTAATGTGTATCCATACTTTTAAACTGTCACATTGGCCTTCAATGGCTTTGTAAGGATAGTCTTGCTCAGTGTCCAGGCCACCATTTTTAATGATGAACTCAAAAGCGTAGTCCATGAGACCTCCTTTGCAGCCCAAGTTACATGTGCGGTCACAGTCCACGAGCTCTTGCTCTGATAGAGTGATAAGTTTTCCGGTGACAATCTGGTTGATACCCTCCACAGCAGCGACAGTTGAAAATGCCCAACAACTCCCTATTAATGTCACAATAAGTAGAAGCTAAAGGTTAGTATGTGTCTTTCACAAATCACATCTAACATTTTAAGAACTCTTATTTTATTAAAATTAAATAATAAATTATTAAAAGGTAAAATAACTAATTATTTTTACTTAAAATTGCAATAAGTTAAACTTTCTTTAGAATTAAATAATCAAAAAGACTTCTGTGAATGGACAATTATGTACTTTATGTAAATTTAATGTTAAAATTTAATAAAATTTGTCTCATATTCTTCAGAAAATGGTGCGTAAGTCATTATTTTGTTGAGATAAATCACGTAATATGGTTTACTGGTTTAATATTGTATCCACTAATTGAAACTTTTGAGTTTTACGAGCTTTGGAAATGAGAAAATATCAATAGCCAACAATTTACCTTTACAAGTTGATTTGATACAAGCGAAGATCATTTTATCTATAACTATGAGGAAAAAAAATAGATAATAATTTATTTTTTCTGATATTTTTTAGATCTTCCATTTGGAAAACTCTTAATTTACTCACTCACGGGTAAGTTCATAAAAGAAAAAGTACTACCCATAAATATTTTTTTCATTCTTATAATCAGATATTTGAATTTTGAACCAGTGAACTCTGCTGGTTTATGTTAAACTAAATAAAATATTCGTATAGGAATTTTCTTAATAATAATTTTCCCGCGTTTAATTACATACCGCACGAGCCTTGATCCTTGACTGCAGTCACCGCGCCTTTAGCCCTCCAGTCCACCGCCGCCGGCAGCTTGTCACCGCCGTGCGGCGCATACCGGCTGCTAGCATTCCGCCCCTTAACAACTCTCCTCTTAGCGTCGGTCCTCGTCCCGAGAAACATCGTACGGTACTCCTCTTTGGTGAGATCCGCGAATTTGTTGAGTCCGACTCTGTAACTGCGGTTCTGACCGGCGTTGTGCTCCTCGACGAACCGCAGGTTGTCCTTGAAGATCTCGAACCTTCTTTCCTTCTCCTCGAGGGCATTATAGACCTTTCCATGCTTCATGAGCCACGTCTCGTAGGCCGCCGCGAGATCGGGCTCGGCGAGGCCGTGCTTAGCGTCGTAGTTGATGATGGAGAAGGTGTTTGGCACGGTGGCGGCGGCAGTGGCGGTGATTGTGATGGTGAGGAGGAAGAGGATCGCCTTGGATGCCATGAGAGAGAGAGAGAGAGAGTTCGATGCTTTGCTTAAATATGAGAGGCATTGGGTGGTGGTGAGAGCAAATGGCACGGCGATTATAAAGGCGATTCGAAAATGTTTATATATTCAGGCAGCGGTTAATGCCACTGTCAATGTGAAATATGGAAGGTATGGTTCTTCACCGTAGAGGTAATTGAGTTTTTTTTTTTATTTTATTTTAATGCAAGATGTCGAATCCGGGAATATTCAACTAACTGAATTCTTGTTGGACCAACTATAAAAACAAGCTGTATTTATAGACGAATTAAGTTTAAATATTGCTTAAGGTTTTACCTCACGACGATTTTAACCTTAACCTAATGATTACAATTCAAAAATGTGGAATCAATTTTATAATACCAAATAAAAAAGTATCCAAAACAAATATTTTTTTTCATCTAGGCTACTTCACAACAATGCATTACAATGAATCAGACCTTTAATGACAATGGAATTGTCACAAAATGTATACAAAGAATTCTAGTTTCAATAGA
This sequence comes from Clarkia xantiana subsp. parviflora, assembly GCA_036873135.1. NCBI lineage: Eukaryota > Viridiplantae > Streptophyta > Magnoliopsida > Myrtales > Onagraceae > Clarkia > Clarkia xantiana. The sequence continues at coordinate 4,361,658 of JAPTYO010000004.1, read as the reverse complement.
GTGTGATTCTTAGGCATTTGTGACAGTTTTGTTGTAACTAAGGGAAAAAACAGAGAGCCATTTCATGACATGGGACCATTTTGGACCCTTGCCTCCTTCATATTTGGGATGGTATATGATAAACAATAAATCGCGATGCAAAAGTTAAAATTCAACAAAATGGGCAAATATGGATCATGTTTCTATAAGACAAACAAAGGAACGCGATCGTGATCCTTGTTTGTTTGTTTTTTTTTTTTTTTCCAATTTCTTGTTCGATGTTTTAATTCTTCATGTACTAATATATATTACTACTCTAATGTAATTAGGTAAACTTTCAAAGGAATGCATTATTTACTACGATAACACGGTATCGACAGAGAGCAATTACAGTCACGATCCGAATCGATTAATTGCTGATGTGGTGAATAAGAGCAAAGATTAGAGTAGCTAGATGTGGTAAATTGTGTGTGCATGCTGTTAGTAAACAGTAAATTGTGTGTGCCCGCGATGTGCGACGTGTGTACACGATTGTCGGCTTGAAAAGCCTATTTCGCGCGAGCCTGGTTTTGCTAAACGGAATTTTTTGTTTATTGCCAAAAATCGAATTTGGAAACATATTATCTTAAATTCCAGATTGGGCCGAGTCAAAATCCAACGGGCCAACATAGAGCAACCATTTCCACAAGTGGGGATCCATCCTAAAACCAATTGGTGATAGGAGGAGGTAACCCTAACCCACTTGCTTATATAGTTGCTCTAACATACTAACCCACACAGTGTGGGACACCATCTCATGGTGATATTCAACATATTATTCTGTCAGTATATCAAATCGAAAATTACCTGCTTTAGTGATGTCCAAATACATCGAATTATGAAATTTGGCGAGTATATACGCGTGAATATTCGGTGTATATTTTATTGAGCCGAAATATTGGTCAGTTTATACACTGTCCATATTTGGGTTGAGCAATCCTTGCACTATAAATATGATGGTATTCCTACAGTTTTTTTACATACAAAAATCCGAAAATTTTCTCTCAAAAATTCGAAGTTAGTAGTTGCAAGGTGCTCTGTTCCATCACATCTATTTTCGTGACATCTTGTTGCTCAGGTTTAATCCTTATTCCGAGATTCAATTTTTTCATATTATTTTCTCTCTGAATCTCACATTCTCTAGTTCAGGTATTGTTCGGTTCGGTTGGACGAAATGTATGCACGGTTCGTGTCAACGACACTGTTGGGAGGTGATCGCCCCTTGTGTTAAACCTCGTTGCATAGCCTGAGGGTGAGGTGGGGCGAAATTGCCTTAAGGAGAGCGTGGTCAGCACGTTCCTCAGTAAAAGTCGTCTTTCACATTCGATCTACGGATCGCTAATTTCGGTTTTCACACACATACAGATTACTCGTTAATTGTATGTTGATCACCGAATAAAAAATTAATTGGACGTTTGTCCTAAATATTTCAGAATTACTGTTTTACCTTTTAACACATGCATTCTATTGTATGGGTTAATATATACGTTACACTTATCAAATACAAACCGCTCAACAAGCTCATCGTGTAACATGTGCTCACAAGTCACAAATATAAACACAGTACAAATTGTTTTTGTGCTTATTTATGTAATTATATAGTTATAACGTCCACATGTGAGAAGTTATTTAATTAGACTTATCGAAATAAGTTATTTACTAGCATAATTTATCGTATTTGTATTATTATTATATGTATATACGAATACATTTTTTTCATACGAATTTGTATAGTATTATTATCGTTTCGGCCGGTGATAGATCTTAAGAATATATATATAAGGGTTCCAAAAGGTTCATATCAGACTCTAAGACATGCATAAAGCCATAAACCATTCCACTAGCTAGTAGAAAACGACTAGAGATGTATGGGAATCCTCTGAAAAAATCAGATTATTATTCGACTTCCAAATAGGAAGTAACTAGATGATGTATAACGGATCCATCGAAGTTTTTTTTTTGCTGAAAACGAAAGGATCAGTAAGGCACATTCTTCAAGTAATGATATATATATATAATATAATATTCTAATATTATATAGGCTTAATAACTAATTAGTTATTAACCCTACATAATATTCGACGGAAATTGAAACTTGCCACCAAAATTTTAATTCAATTACATAACTATCTGAACTTTAATTTTATTCAATCTTTATATTTTCGAGCAAATTGTTATATCTATTTCAATTTCCGTCAAATTATATTGAAATGAGCATGTTCTGGCCACATGATTTTTCATGTGTATAAAAAGATTTGAGATATAAATTGAAAGGATTGCAACGAAATATCTTCAATTGGACGCTTAATTAGACATCTGTCAAATTCCAACTGTGTATTTCAGTTGAGTGTCCACTTGAATGTACTTTCATTGCGTTTCTTTCAATTTATGTCTGAATTTATTCTAGGTTTACATAAAAAGGCATCGTGCGGTCGGAACATATTTATTTTCTGTTCAATTTGACGGAAATTGAAACAGATGTAGCATTTTACACTCATAATTGAAAGTTCGAATAACCAATTTTTAAAAATATTCAGGTAATAATTTGTAATTAGATTAAAATTTAGGTAGCAACTTGGTTATTAACCTTATAAATAATAACATATATGTATCTATATTCAACTCCATGTATCAATATATATATATATATATATATATCTCATGTATCTAAATGGATCACGATAGAGAACCATACCCTTCTTTTGTGGCCCTTATCAAAAGCCGTGAAAAATCGACTCATTAGTATCAATATTTTTTTTATTTTTTAAATACACTTTCAGATTAAGCGACCTGAATTAGAATATGTTAGCCAAATGCTACTATGAAATTGAGATTCAAGAAATATAATGTTAACGAGACGTCGTGTGTGGTGTGTCATTATAATGTTAACGACTATTAAATAACCATCTATACAAATGGGCATAGTAACGCTACTTTTTTTTGGGTTAAAGAGAGATTACAACCACCCACATTATTGAATGAACATATTATATGTAATATCATTTTCTGTAATCTTACTTAGAGCATCCACAGTGGCATTACGTAAAGATTACGTAAACGTGGGTCCTACATATTTATTTAAGTAAAGCAACAAAAACTATCTACAGTGGTTTTACATAGCACTCCTTAAAGATGGGACCCACACGTAAATTTATGTTTTTACATAAAACATTCCTTAAATATAAGTAATGCACTATGTATTACGTAACCAATTTTTTATTATAAATTAATTCATTTTATAATTAATGCTAATATCTTATTGGTGGTTGTTAGAAAATTTAATAATAAAATATATTTAAGGAATATGTTTAAGTAATAGGATTGCAGAGAAAATATTTTTTACGTGTGTCTTAAATTTACGTATTACTTAAAGTGTACATAAATGTCTACGTGGCAACTTTAAAGAATACAATTTATGTAAAACCATTGTGGATGCTCTTAGCGTTATACCAAATTGGGCGTAAGTGAGTCAAGCTAATTGGAATCAACTTGGAAATTTTTCAGTTGAGCTCAAGTCGAGCTTTTTATTTATCGAGATCGACCTTGATAATATTCGGCTCAAATTACTCGCAAGTCTAACTGAGTTTTATAATATATATATTATTAATCAAAATTCACGTCAAATCGAGCTCGATTAGTGTCATAAGAAATGCTAATATATTGAGATATATTATGAGTTAACGAGTCGAGTCCATGTTAATTGTATAATGTGTTTATTAGTAGGGGTGAAACTAAAATCCGAATTGTCCGAAAAACTGATGAAACTGGACCGAAAACCGCACCTGAAATATTCAATTTGGTTTTTGGTCGGATTTTCTTTTTAACTTTCGATTTTTCGGTCTGATTCATATTTTGATTTTTAAGGAACATGGGACAGAATCGACCGTTATGTTAATTAAATGTATACAATATATATTATATTAGTTGATACTAATCAATATAATTAATTAATTAGGTTAATATAAATTGTAAAAGAGGCACTTACGTATATTGATTTTTCTTCTTTCATTTTACAATTTATTTAATTATATAAATGGACGTAATTTATCATTTCGATTTGATTTAGTCCATAAAAATGACGATAATTTTAAATGGTAATTGTTAATTTTGGATTTTCAGTTTAAACCGAACCGAAAAACTGTATTACCAACGGGCGTTTATTTTTTCTCACACGGATTTTTGGTCTGGTTTATTTAAGGAAAAAAAAAAAAGCTGGTCCAAAAATATAGGTAATCGACCAAAACAAGGGGAAAAAACCGGCCTAATCGATCCAACTAGTCATGTTTCACCCCTATTTATTAATCGTGCTTGAATACAAACAGAGTTTGAATTTTAAAAAATTAACTAAGTTCGACAGAGTCCAGCTTCAAGCTCAGTACTTTTTAATCGAGAGGAGTTTGATATATATTCAGCTCGGTCACTCACTGTAAGACCCTTAGGGGGCGTTTGGATGGACGTAGTGTGAGATTACAAGTAACGTGAGCTACGACGTAATGTAATGTTAGATTGCAGTGTTTGATTGTGCTGTAATGTGGAATGTAATGTTAAATTACAATGTTTGGTACGCGTTGTTATGTGCATTTCAATGTGACTTTATTATTATTATTATTATTGTTATATTTATCTATATGAGAATATATTATATCTTAATATGATAATATTTAAAAGAATATATATTTTTTACAACAACTATTTTCTTACAGATTACGTATGTATTTCATACTATAGTCATTTATGAATTCTAAAGACTAAATATTTAATCTCAATACGCACAACTACTAAAATTCTATTAATTAAAACATTATATATAGTTTTGTAAGATAATTTTCATAAAAAAAAAATGTAACGAAAAAGACTTATTCATTTTATACAAACATCATGTATATTATTATTTATTATAAAAATGAGTTATGAATTATATATATATAAAACTAATAATAATAACAACATTATTATCATATAAACTATAAATATAATACAAAATATTTTATTTATTTAATAAATAATAATCATATAATAACACTCTGTAATGTTGGATTTAATCTCACATTATATCTATTTTTGGGATATAATCTCACGTTACGTTGAATGGAATTTGGACGTAATATCAAATTACAGTGAACATTATATTACAATACACATGACGTCGTTTGACAAACTAAATAACGTAATGCGGACGTAATGTTACATTCCAAAATAAATCCATCCAAACACCCCCCCTTAAATTATTATGAGAAGTGACATATACCTAAAGAGTTGGGCTAGGCCAGCCCATTTTATTGGGCTAAAAGACCGATCTATTTTGGATTATTAGCAAATAAACATTACTGGTCTAGGCCCACTATGACCATAGGCCTTTATAGGGAGTACAATGAATAATCAACCTTCGACATTGGGCTTTAGGCACCTGTATTGAGGAGGCTGACACCTTTTCAAAATCTTAATCCTTGGGTAAATTTTCAAATCTAACCTCTACTACATTATTTTTGGCCCAAAAAAAAAAAAAAAACTCTTCTACATTTTAGTTTTTATTATATTTTGGAAGTAAACAACCACAAGTCCACAACCGCTTCTTGTGTGTTGTTATACATTATAAACTTTATAATTATATATTTGATTACTAATATTTATCAATATTATCTTTTTATTGAATTCACGATTTTTAACTACTCAGTATTTCATAAAATATTGATATTGGTCATTTGTCACAATAATAATAAACAGAAGTTGGCAGAAAATATTTAACACACAGAAAACTGATATGACAAGTATTCGTTGATTATTAAGAAGATTATTTACCATAAAGTTTTAGTAAAAATCGAATTCACGGATGGTTGGATTTAATCCAAAGTTGCAAAACTAAGGGTTAACCTAGCTACCTACTCACATGATGTTTCCTTTCCTAAACTTAGTTTAGATGAGCAATCATTATCCTATCCTATGATATATATAATAAATAATAAATGGAAAGAATGAGGCGATAAAAGTCAAAACCTCAATAGTCAGTCAGTCAGTCCTCTTTAATTAATCAAAGTAAATAATAAAGAAAGCATTTTGGTTTGGTTTTACTTTGTGTCTTTCTTTATTTCTACCTTTGATCAACCCACTTCCTTTTCCGTTTCAAAGTGTAAAAAACCTAAAAAGCCGGCCCCCCGTGCTCTTCTGTTCCTTTCTCCAAAAAAATAACTAAGGAAAATTACTATAATCTACTACATTAAGGGAGAGTCTATCTATCTTTAACCCCCACCCCAACTTAATAATGTTTATCTAGGTCCTAGGATTTTCTTTAGCCCCTTTTTCTATTATATTATAATAATAGCCCAATAGCGTGATTATGTATTCACAAGTTTGCCTCATCTTGTTATTTGCAACAAAGTGCTTTTTCATGTGGTTTAATACACATTCATGCTTTTTTTTTTTTTTAATGTTAATGCACTCACTGATCACTACTATTGTTATGATTAAAAAAAAACACGTCCAATTTTACTATAAACAGATGGATTCTGCCTTGTAATTCATCTTCATTTGCTGCTCTGAGTTCGATTGGGGCATTTAAAAAAAACACGATGTCAATCAATTCTAAAGTTCATCATCACATTCATCTACATGAAGCTCGTCATCATACTTTAACATTCATCTTAATTGCAAAGATTAAAATGGTATTTTTGATCAAACATCTAACAGTAATATATTTATTCAATGCAAATAGTAAACATGTTAAAATTTGATATAAACAACAATCTGTGGTGAAACATATTGGTGCAGTGCATTATTGAAAAAAAGAACCCAAACTCTTTAGTATGGGAAGTTTCAAGGGTTTCCCACGACGAGGACAAAGAAGAGTCCAACTCCAACACTTCCCAATATTTTTCCACACGCTTCCCCACTTTCACGTGATCCTCTCTTCCTTCCATTTTAACATGGAGAGTAAGACTGACCACTCAACTCATGACCCAAAGATGCCCGCCGGTAATAGTCCCATCCTACTCCTAATCCCCCTCTTCCTCACCGCCTCCGCCGCCGCCTCCTCCCTCCCCTCCGACACCATCGCCCTCCTCTCCTTCAAATCCGCCGCAGACCTCGACCACAAACTTCTCTACTCCATCACCGACCGCTTCGACCACTGCCAATGGCAGGGCGTCAAATGTGCTCAGGGCCGCGTCGTCCGCCTCTCCCTCCCTGGCGCCGCCCTCCGCGGCGTCTTCCCGCCGGACACCCTCTCCCGGCTCGACCAGCTCCGAATCCTCAGCCTTCAGAACAACTCTCTCTACGGACTGGTACCGGACCTCTCCGCTTTGGTCAACCTCAAGTCTCTGTTTCTCGGCCACAACGGTTTCTCCGGCGCGTTCCCGCCGTCGATTCTGTCGCTCCGCCACTTGAGGGTTCTCGATCTCCGGTTCGATAACTTCTCCGGTCCGATACCGAACCAGATTATTAGTCTCGACCGGCTAGAGACGCTCCGGCTCGAGTTCAACCGGTTCACTGGGCCGCTGCCGCCGCTGAATCAGATACTGTTAAGAACCTTCAACGTCTCCGGCAATAACCTCACCGGAATAATCCCCGCCACGCCGGCGCTATCTCGGTTCGGCGCGTCGTCGTATTTGAAGAACCCGGGCCTCTGCGGGGCGAAGGTGAACCGCCCCTGCTCCTCCGGCGAGCCATTCTTCGGTGGCTCCGGCGCCGTCCCCGAGCAGAGCACTCAGTCGCAGGGGGCGGTAGTGGTGGTGAACACTTCGCCGCCGCCGGCGTCCCATTTGAAGAAACCAAAAAGGACAGGTGTCATCGTGGGTTTCACAATGGGAGTTGTCTTGCTAGTCGCTGCTGGATTTATCGTCTCATCGCTGATCAGAGCTCGAGGAGGAGGAGGAGGAGAAGCAGAAGTAAACCCTAAAGAGCCCGCCGCGCTGGCCGCCGGAGAAGCAGCCGAATCGCCTCCTGTTGTTTCAAAAACTGTTGAACTCGTAATCGAAGAGCCGCAGAGAGTTAACAGAAGCGGGTACTTGATCTTCTGCGCAGGTACCGATTACCATCTCTGATCTGTTAACGTCGATTTCCGATTACCGCCGACAATATTGCTGTCGTGTCTGATTTCGGATTCCGGCCAGGGGAGGCGGAGCTGTACAGTTTGGAGCAGCTGATGAGGGCGTCGGCGGAGCTGCTGGGACGAGGGACGATGGGGACAACGTACAAGGCTGTCCTGGACAACCACCTGATAGTGACGGTGAAGAGGCTGGACTCGAGCAAGACGGTGGCGATCGGAGAGGAGGCCTTCGAGCGGCATATGGACGCTGTCGGTGGGCTTAGACACCCCAATTTGGTCCCTCTCAGGGCCCATTTCCAGGCCCAAGGGGAGCGGCTCGTTATCTTCGACTACCAACCCAACGGCAGCCTCCATAACCTCATCCACGGTATATCTTCCCTTCTTTCTTAATATAAAAGTTTAGCACGTTGAATAGTTAGTAAACCATTTTTTATAGTAACACTATTTTATTTTTAAAAATAATTACTAAATTGCTAGTTGAATTGAACTTGTAGACTTTTTTTTTTTTTTTTGTCTTAAAACAACAATATATTATAATAGGAAGAAACAACAATGAAACTAGTAAGTTATCTATGTAAAGGTAAGAATTAAAATAAGATTAAATAATTATTAAAAGAAAATAGGCAGGAAAATATCAGATGTTAAATAGAAAATAACTCCATTTTATTATTAGTTTAAAATTGCACGTTGCAATAAGTTAATGGGAGTTATTGCTCATCCTTGTTCTCACTTGCCTCTGTTAGTACTTGTAGTTGACGGGTTGATTATTAGTTGAATTTTTTTTAAATAGTATTTATAGTACAATTTGTTAGCTTTATCCAATTTCTTTACCGTACGGATAAGAAACCTACATAAACGTATGCAATCTCGACACTATATATATAGTTTATGTACCACGTTAAATAGTAAATTGCATTTTAGTATTAGTTCATCAATAAAAGTCCAACAGAATGTTAATTTAGTAATCAATAGTAAGTTCAGCTAACAGTTTAGTATTCAAACAAAAAGATTAGTCATTTTCTAACGAAGTTTCACAATAGAGTCTTACCGATCATGAAATTATGCAACAGGTTCAAAAACAGCTCGAGCAAAGCCGTTGCACTGGACGTCGTGCTTGAAAATCGCCGATGATGTGGCGCAGGGCCTCGCGTACCTCCACGAATCCTCCCGGCTCATCCACGGAAACATCAAATCTTCCAACATCCTCCTAGGAACCGAATTCGAGGCTTGTCTCACCGACTACTGCCTCTCGATCCTCCTCACCGACAATTCTCCAACATACGACGATCCTGATTCTGCAGCCTACCGGGCGCCGGAGGCCCGGAAATCGTGGCGGCGGGCCACCACAAAGTCCGATGTCTATGCATTTGGAGTCCTTTTGTTGGAGCTCTTGACGGGGAAGCACCCGTCGCAGCACCCTTTCGTGGCGCTGCCCGAGCTGCCCGAGTGGGTTCGGGCAGTGAGGGAGGATGATGGGAGTGAGGATGGGAGGCTTGAGATGCTTGTGGAGGTGGCCGGAGTTTGCAGGCTTAGCTCGCCGGAGCAGAGGCCGGCAATGCGGCAGGTGGTGAAGATGGTGAATGAGATTAAGGAGAGTGTGGTGGGTGAGGATGGTAGTAACTAGATAAAATTAGATTCAAGAAATTAAAGTGGAAATTTGTATTAGGGAAAGTGTTTTAGACCTTAATATAAGTTATTAACTAAAGTTAAGTTACGATTTTGACTTAAGAAATTGATCTTAAAAGAGTGATATTATAATATTATATTGAGCTTCTATATTAAGGAGTTATACTACTTGATATATGCGTGATGGACGATGTTTTATAATAATTTATATGTTATAATAGCTAATAATTTTATTTTTATACATACTAAAAGACTATAAAAGTTAATTTATTATAATAAAGTACAAAAATTGCTAGTGTATGGAAATGATATAATGCATGTAATAGAGGAGAGTTCTGGAACGGGTTCTGGTGGTTGTCTCGAAACAGCGACACGGGGTCATGAATCTACTATCTTGGAACTGTCGGGGAATTGGGTCCAACTTGACGGTGTCACATTTGAAGGATCTCGTGGGAAGATATAAGTCGAATATTATATTTCTCATGAAGACGAAGAATTTGTCGGGGGTGTGTGAGCGGGCGCGATGGGAGGTTGAAATGCGTCATAGGGCTCATGTTGATCCAGGGGTTTGGCTCTTTGGTGGACGAGTGATGTTGATGTTGAGACTCTCCTTATCTAGCCCAACATACTTGATTGCAAAGTTTCTTGTGTCTCGAGTGGTATGGTGTAGTACTTGACGTGTGTCTACGACCATCCATTTCTGAGTCATCGTTTGGAGAACTGGAATAAGATCACGGGGATAGCGCGTGGGCGATCGGAATCTTGAATTTGTATGGGGGATTTTAATGATATCCGCGCTCATCACGAAAAACATGGTGGCAAGCGGAAGGAACATAGTCGAATTAATCCATTTAATGCGATGATTGATTCTTCTGGGTTAATGGATCTCTCTTTTAAGGGCTCGGTGTTTACTTGGTCTAACAATCGCCGAAATGGTGTTGTTGTGCGTGAAAGGCTAGACCGTGGCCTAGTTAACACTGCGTGGTTGTCTTGCTACCCCTCGGCACAAGTGTTTCATGAACCGGCGATCGACTCCGATCATAGCCTGATCGTCATAGTCACGGATTGCAACGATAGGAGGGGTCCTCGACCTTTCCGATTTGAGGAAACATGGACGGATCATGCGGAATATGACCCTCTTGTCCGCTCGACTTGGTAAGAAGAGGGAAATGATTTGGCCCCTATTCGGCAGGGCGCGGTGGTTGCCAAATTGAGTCACTGTCGACGTCATCCTATCGCCTGGAGTAAAGCTTGATTTGCGAGCAATCGGGATGAGTTGAGAAGAGTCTATGATAGTCTAGGGGCTATTCGAGAGGGTGTCCGAGATAATGGTTCATTCGTGGAGGAAAAACGGCCTCTCGACAAAATCTCTGATCTTTGGAACGGGAGGAGATGTATTGGCGACAGCGATCACAGATTAAATGGTTAAATTATGGTGACCGTAATTCCAAGTTCTTCCACATGACAATTATTGATAGGCGACGGAGGAACAAAATTCTGGTTTTGGATGATGACAGGGGTAGGCGTGTATGTGATGAACGGGGGATCGACAATGTTTTGGACCAGTTCTTTGATCGTTTATTCACTTCATCTGGAGCTCGGAATTGGGAGAATTACTTGGACTATGTGCTGAAGTTGGTTCATGGGGATATTAATACTGAGTTATCACGTGATGTTACGACGGCAGAGGTGAAGACTGCGGTGTTCAGTCTAGGTGGCTCGAGGGCGCCGGGCCCTGATGGATTCCCCGGCTTATTCTTCCAGCGGTATTGGTCTATAGTGAAGGATGATGTGGTTGGACTGGTGCATAATTTCTTTGATACTGGGTCTTATCCGACTGTTCTTGGTCGTACCGACATTGCTCTAATTCCGAAGGTGCCTAATCCCACGTCCCCTTCAGAATTTCGGCCGATTAGTCTATGTACGTTCGGTTACAAGATTATATACAAAGTGCTAGTCAACCGCCTCAAGCCATTTTTGAACGATTTGATCTCCCCAAATCAAAGTGCGTTTGTTTCCGGGAGGCTTATCCAAGATAACATGATTGTCGCTCATGAAGCGTTCCACTTCCTACGCACACGGGGTAATGCACGGAGGGAGGATTGCGCGATTAAGGTGGATATGAAGAAGGCATCTGACCGAATTAAGTGGAACTTTTTAGCGGCGGTTATGAAGAAGATGGGGTTCGATGCTAGGTGGGTTCGACTAATTATGGCTTGCGTCTCGAACGTTACTTATCAGATTTTGATCAACGGTAAGATGTCACGTCTGTTTCACCCGACTTGAGGCGTTCGACAGGGGATCCTTTATCTCCATATCTTTTCATTCTCGTCTCGGATGTCTTGTCTCGAATGGTTACTTCGGCGGTGAATACCAATCAGCTGGCTGCTCTTAAGTTACAAAGGGGTTGTCCGGATCTTGATCATTTGTTCTTTGCTGATGACTCGCTTTTCTTCATTTCGGCAACCGAGGAAAACGCTATAATGATCCGGGATGTTTTGGATGAATATTGTGTCGCATCATGGCAGGATGTTAACATCAAAATCTAGCGTCTATTTCAGTTCGAATGTCTGCTCCTATACGAGGAGATCAATTGAGGGTGTTCTTGGTGTTCGGTCGGTTCGGAATCCAGGGAGGTATTTGGGATTGCCGACTATTTGGGGTAGGTCGAAGAGGGAGGCGCTTGGATTCCTTCGGGAGTGAATTAAGTCCAAGCTACGGGGATGGAAGTCATTGTTACACAACAACGCGGGTCGAGAGGTGTTGATTAAGTCGGTATTTACAACAATTTCGACCTACGCTATGAGTATCTTTGAATTGCCAAAAACCTGGTGTTCCGAGATAAATTCGCTCATTGCACGATTCTGGTGGGGTCAAAAGAATGGGGAACTGAAGATTCATTGGAGGAGCTGGGAAGTCTTAACCCGATCGAAGCATCATGGGGGCCTTGGATTCAAAGAGCTGCAAACTTTTAATGCTGTAATGCTTACAAAAATTGCAAGGAGACTTTTGCGTGAACCAGATTCTTTTTGGGCTCACATTCTTAAAGACCTCTACTATCCACGTACTACTCTTCAGTTTGCGGTTAAAGGGGCTCGTGGATCATGGGCTTGGTCGAGCTTATTGTCCGGACGGGATGTGCTTTTTTATCACGGTTTGTGGAAGGTGGGTGATGGCAATTGCATCAATATTTTCGTCGCTCCATGGATCCCGGGTTTGCCTCGATTTCGTTTGCATGATGATGGGGATCTGCTGCCTTTGGAGGTCTCGGCGATAAGGGTCACTGATCACTCATGCACCAAGACAGTGGAATCTGCTGCCTATTCAGGGTCACATTACGGAGGCTGAAAAGACAGCTATCTCGCAAATACTGTTGCATGTAGTTGATGCATCAGATGAGCTTATTTGACCACATAGCAAGGTGGGGTATGTCTCGGTTAAATCGGTATACTCGCGGCTTAAAACTGATTCAAATGAATTATTAGCATATGGGGAACATCCGTTGGAGCACATCACGAGCTTATTGAAGTGGAATGATCTTTGGTCGATGAAGATTATTCCTAAGGTGCGCCACTTCTTATGGAAACTCGCCTCTAATGCATTTGTGGTGAGGGTGAATCTCCGTCGGCGGGGAATAGATATCGATGAGCGTTCCCGTTTTATCCGGAGCCTGAATCTACTGAGCATATGCTCTTTCAGTGTCAGTGGACATGAGCTGTTTGGTTTGCGACTGTGCAAGTGAGGCCGGATGTATTACATGTAGCGTCGCCCACTTTTTTTCTCTCGAAGTTGAAGCTCATGCCGGACCTCTCTAAGAAGGAGCAATCCATGCGATGGTCTTTGATCGGGTGCACTTGCTGGGCTATTTGGAAGGAGCGCTGCCGAGCGATGTATGAGAATAAAGCACCGGATCCCGCGAAGACTATGTGTAGAGTTTTACTTGATCACTCCGAGTTTTGGGATAACGCTTTTTCTTCGGCGACTATCCACACCGGCGCTAGTCTGGAGTTTGCACGAGGGAATGAGGGTCATCGTTGGGTGCGACCTGTGGATGATGCTGTCAAAGTGAACTGCGACGCATCCCTGGACGTTCAGCGCAACATTGGCGGTATAGGTGGTTTAGCTCGAACCAGTTGTGGAGCGGTCCTGGACGGGTTCGGGCGGCACATGACGGGTTCATTAGTGTTGGAACTTGAGATGGCCGCATTAGAACTGGGACTGGAGCTTTCGATCTCGCGTGGATGGCAACGGATAGTCATTGAATCAGATTTGCTGGAGGTGATCCAGAGTATCCGTAGCGATATCTCTCGAGTGGACTGGCGAATTGCGACTAGGGTGTCGAACATCTTACATCGAGCACGTTGTATCCGGACTGTTTCGTGGTCGTGGGTTCCGAGGGAATCGAATGAAAGCGTCAATTGGGTCGCTTCGGAGTTTAGAAAGAGATCGTGTTGTCCTAATTGGGTATGCGTATCCTCGGCCTCTCTTTTATGTTTGTTTTTTTAGGTTGGTTATATAACCCTCATTGAACTCCTTGTATCGTTTAGTTTGAATGAAGCATCTACTTGGCCAAAAAAAGATATAATGCATGTCATAAGAAAAAGTAGTTTACATACAATTTTTTTTAATCTACTCTAGAAAAAATTATAACGATTATTATTCAAAAATTAAAAATATACATTATATATTAAATATAAATAAACAAATATTAAAAAATGTGATATTGTTGATTATTCTAGTTGAGTTGCAAAAGCTCTATATAGTCGATTTGAAATTTTTTTAAATTGTCAATTTTTATATGTATTCTTATTTTACGTACATAATAAAAGAGAATTATATTCTTAAATCATTAAGAAATATATTATGTTAAAGTATAAATATTAAACTATAAATTCACATATCGCCTTAAGATTTTAGAACAGATGATTAAATGGTTAATCTAAACTTCGTAATTTAGACGATAGATGAAAATATGTAAATGAATATATGGTTAAACGTTATACTTCAACCTATTATTATTAAGAAAAAAAAAAAGCTTCACCCAATGGGTGTTTACGTAATTTATCTAACAATAATAGTATATATTTTTTTCCCGGAACAAATAATACTTAAATAAGTATAACTAGAAAACTTAATATTACTTTTTGGAAAACCAAACAATGCCAAACCCATGGGTGTTGGATAGATGTAATGTGGGATGTAATTTCACATTACACATTACATTCACATTACGTTGTTTGGTTTGTCAAACGACGTAATATGCAACGTAATGTAATGTCCATTGTCGTCCAAACTCCATTCAACGTAATGTGAGGTTATCCAAAAATGGATGTAATGTGTACGTTCAACATTACAGAGTGTTATTATTTTAATATTATTTATTAAATAGATAAATTACTTTATATTATCTTTTAGTTTATTGTGATAATAATAATATTATTATTATTAGCTTTTTTTTTATACTTCATAACTCATTATTAGAATAAATGATAATGCACATGATATTCGCATAAAACGAGTAAGTCTTTTTCGTTGCATTTTTTTTATGAAAATTATCTTATAAAACTATATATAATTTTTTAATTAATATAATTTTAGTAGTTTTGCGTATTGAGTTTAAATATTCAGTCTTTATAATTCATGAATGCCTATAGTATTAATTACACACATAAATTTTGAGAAGTTAATTTTTTGTCAAAATATATATTCATTTAAATCTTATCTTATTAAAATATAATATAATCTCATAATATATATTAATATAATAATAATAAAGTCTCATTACAATACAGATTACAACACATACCAAACACTGTAATCTAACATTACATTTCACATTACAGCACAACCAAACATTATAATCTAATATTACATTACGTAGCTCACATTACTTATAATCTCACATTATAAGTAATCTCACATTACGTTAATCCAAACCCCACATTATGGTTCTCTTTTCATTGACAAAGTACTTTCTTTGAGTTCTCTTTTCATTTGTGATGAATAAAAGTTAGCCTTTTAATTTTCTTTCAATAATAAAGGGAATCCAGCAAAAAAGGGTGATTATGAGGACGGTGGTGCCAAATATTATTATTGAATTAGCTAAATTAGTCATTAGTTGCTATCTAGTCGTAGGTGATTAACAATAATTTAGATGCAATAATGATATATAGCTAATTAATATCTAAGTAGATAGTATTAAAGTATACGGTAATGTTACTGTATGAAATCTAATCTAATACAAGAAAGCATTAATAATGAAGGAAGACGTGTCAAATAATGATAAAGTGGTCCATAAATAAACACCATATACTTGCAATATAAAACTCCAGTCTGGTTGGTTGGCCACTGTTTAGCGGTGGTCTCTACACTGTAGACATGATAAATGTGAAAAGTCAACTCTAAAACTTTGAACTATCTAATAGATATATGCTGTAGCAATTCACTTTTTCACTAAAAAATTCGAATTTAATTTTTTTTGAAATTGTAAT
The DNA here is from genome assembly GCA_036873135.1 of Clarkia xantiana subsp. parviflora. Taxonomy (NCBI): domain Eukaryota; kingdom Viridiplantae; phylum Streptophyta; class Magnoliopsida; order Myrtales; family Onagraceae; genus Clarkia; species Clarkia xantiana. The sequence goes on along the minus strand of JAPTYO010000004.1, from coordinate 4,345,482 downwards.
AATGAAAAATATGTACAATTAATATTAAACAATTAATGAATTATGATTTTGATTTGAGTAAGAAATAATTAAAACGTGGAGTGAGTATAAGACTCTTCGTTAAAGAAAAAAATTTGAAATACGTAATATTGTATATCAGTTCAATACTTTATTTTTCAATCAGAAATTTTATATTTAAGCCGTGTGAGACATAAGAATGACAAATATTCTTATTAATGGTGATATAGCGTTGAGCAAATATATATCTTTTGTCCTAATTAACTCTTAAAACATACTGTGAAAAAAACTCTAAACTTTAACCCCAAACTTATTTCAATAGTTAAGTATATCCTCCAACTTTGATTATGTTGAGGAAAATTGGCACAGCGCACACCTGTCATGGAGTGGAGGAAAAGTCAATTCCTAACGGTATCCATCCACCGACCTGCTCCCCCTCTCTTTCTCTCCTAACTAATAGAGTAATAGTTATTATTATTATTAAGTGGTTAATTGATTAATTTAATTTCAGTTAATTAATCAATATAATCCAATTTCAGTTATCATCATCAAATAAAACCACGGAGATAAGACACGATAATACTGCCATAAAGGCTGATTTTTATAATGGGAGTTAACAAAGTAATGAATCAGAGTAACTGTTCCGCTTTATATGTTGGGTTAATAACTAAAAAACTGTCCAAGGTTTACCCTATGTTAAAATTAGGTGTCTGAAGTTTGAAATGTTAAAATGAACTGTCCCAAGTTTCATTTTTGTTGAAATTTGATGTCTCGGTGTAATTACTTTAGAGAAGTCAATTCCGACGAAATCGTCTGTCAAATTCGAGCTCTCATACACACTCCCTTCTCGTCATCTTGCCGAGATCGTCACCTAAAAAGTTGGTCACATCCGCGCAAGTAAATCTCGCTCTATTGTCCTTGGAAAATGGCTCTACACCACTCTTCTAGAAACTTTTTTTTTAATGTTCAATTTTTAGGTGAAATTTGACGATTTAGTGAAAAGTTAAGAGTGATGGATTATGACTGGGTAGGTGGGTTGATGAAAATGATGGAATGAAGATGAAAAGACGCACAAAGACACCAAATTTCAACAAAAATGAAACTTGGGACAGTCCATTTTAACATTTCAAACTTCTGACACCTAATTTTAACATAGGGTAAACCTTGGACAGTTTTTTAGTTATTAACCCTTATATGTTTCAGATAGTATTTCGTTGTTGTAATTTTGATATATGTATTTGTATTTTTTTTCAAAAAAAAATATTAGGATTTGTAAATTATAGAAAATAAATATTAAATCTAAAAGCACGTGTTTATATCTTAACAGTAATGCAAAATCTAGAAGAAAAAAAATAGAACAAGTGATTTGTATCCTAATTAACATATTGTGTGTTCTAATGTTTATCATTAAAAAATTTGGAAAAGTAATAACTGAAAATATTATAACATAATAAAACGCGAGTCACACTAGTTACTACATGACCATTTTAAAGTATAAATAAATAAAAATAATTATGCAAAATTGGTTTTAAGGGATAATTAAGAGAGCAGCCTTTATAATATGATTGTTTCACACTAAATTAATTATATTTGTAATTGGTAAATGATGACCATTAATATTTTTAAATTTTCACGATTTCAATGATGTTTGAACTTTTAACATCTGATTAGTGGATGAAACATTGAATCATTATACTAAATTACATGGTTTGAATAAATTATTTACTAACCTATAAATAAAAAATAAAATGAATAACTATTTATCCAGGATTTTTCTTATTTTCAGGTCTTTTACATATGCATTACCATTTTTATCATTTGGATCTGTGTCCGGAATTTGACAACATTTTGTTTTAGTTTTTCCTAAATAAAGGTCGTCTGCTCATCATCATGATATAATTGATGGCACGTATTTTTTTCTCAACTAGACCATTAATTCTCCATCCATTAATAACGACCAACTTTTTATATTTTAGTGCATTTGTTTATCTCTGCACTCTATATGAATGTATTATGCTTTTCTTTTTAGGCTCTCATTTATATATATATTCTTTAGTACAGTACTATAATTTAACCCATAAAAAACTTATACTCTCCATACATATGCATGAAACTTTCACGCTCTGATGTCACATGTAGAAAAAAAACGCAATTTTACGAAGTACTCTATAAAGTCAAGCTCTTTTATTTTATTTTATTTTATTTCTTTTTTCCCGAAATTCAAGCTTATGAATAGTTAAATTTATCAGTAGTAATAACTTGTAACTGTCGCGTGTTGTGTCAAATAGACCATTTTACCCCTGCAACTGAAAAAAGAAGATGAATATAATGCTCATGAGCTCAGAGCTCCACGATGATAAAGTTAACTAGCTATGAACTTCGGAATCGAGTTTTTTTTAAGGGTTCAAATTCGCAAGATCGTCAAATCCTTTTAAAAAAAGAAAGTACAGGTACATTTGATTTATCGATATGTACAATAATATACAGGTGTATTAAACCACATGAATATATATGAAACTTGAAAAAAAAAAATAACAAAATAGAGTAAACCATGGATGCACAGACCATTATTACCAATGCTTAAAAAAAAAAATCACGCGGTATGGTTTTAAGAGGGGTCTCATTTGTAAGCATGACACTTACTTAAATATTAAACTAATATTATTTACACTGAATTAATTCATAATGTGGGAAATGTTAATCATACGTAAATAATATCGTATATCTATTTTTACAATCTGTCTATAATTTTTAATTTCTATTCTATCTTCTGAAACTAGGTAAAAAAAACATTGAGTGAGTGTAGTTTGGTTTGGTTTGGTTTGGTTTGTGTCGGTGAGGTCCAAAACCAGGAGTTTATATATATTATTGGATTGGATGGATGCAGTTATATATGTTGTGTTGTCTTGTTTACTTACTATATGGATTCTTAATTTATTCCTTTCATGGAATTCAACGTGTAGCTCTTTACCCACCCTCTCCAGTCTCCACCCCCGGTCCCTTCTGCAGATGCCAACCTTCACTTCACTACTTCCCCACCATTAAAACCCTTCTCTCTCTCCATCTCCAGAATCTTCCATTTCCGCCATTCTATGGACCCGCCGGAGAGAAGGAACAGCGCCGGCAGCGGCGGAGGAGATACCAGAGAGAGGCAGTACAAGGGGATAAGGATGCGCAAGTGGGGAAAGTGGGTGGCGGAGGTCAGGGAGCCCAACAAGCGCACCAGGATCTGGCTCGGCTCCTACTCCTCGCCGGTGGCGGCGGCGAGGGCCTACGATACGGCGGTCTTCTACCTCCGCGGTCCGTCCGCAAGGCTCAACTTCCCGGAGCTACTCGCCGCTGAGAGTCTCGATGCGGGAGGGGGTGACGTGTCGGCGGCGTTCATAAGGAAGAAAGCGACTGAGGTGGGGAGCAGAGTTGACGCTGCCTTGCTGAATCGCAAGGGTGGCGGCGGTGACCTGGCGGCGGCGGTAATGGAAAGAAGCTGCAGCGGAAGCGGTGTGCAGCAGCTGCTTGACCGGGTCGATCTGAATAAGATGCCCGACCCGGAAGATTCGGATAGTGATGATCCGTGGGAGCAGAAAGATTAGGGGCAGAGTTGCAGAAATTCGAATCCTAGGGTTCGGAATCTAAATCAGAATTAATGAGGACTTGTTTCTCACAAGTGAAGAAGTTGAAATATTTTCATGGGTGTGGTGGGGGGTGGGGGTGGAGTTGATGGTGGAGCTAAGTTAGGGCAAAAGTTCTTTCTTATTGGCTCATATATCAATATCATATCAATGGCTAATGAAGAAAATGATTAGCCCATTTCAATTTGTTGTAATTAAAGAGTTGTTATGATGTGATAACAAAATGTACATTTTTTTTTGAGTTAATTGCACACTTCTTATTTTTACATTTGTTATAATTGTGTATTATATAGAGCAGTATATACAACTCGACGTATTGGTTCTAATAACTTATGTCTCAGTCACAGTGGTATAAGATGTAATTTTGATCGATATAGTTAAAGAAGTGAGGCTGACTAAATCCAATTCATAAATCCAGGAATGTAAACTTTGTTTGTTCCCTTTCGTCAAGTAGGTGATGTGTGGTCGGATTTCGATAGAATTAAGAACAAGTAAATATGAAAGCTAACTTCATAATCACTCAATTTTTATTAAGACTAAATATAGATATAGTTATATCTTTGGCCACTATTATCGGTTGTAACATTACTCCGCCCTTCGACTACAAGCTTGCCCTCAAGCTCGTGTTCTAGATAAGGTTTAAGAAACTTGCTTGTATCACCCCATATAGATATGTCTTCAGCTTCTTCTACCCATTTTTCATGTTTCATCAATGTTTCATCCTCCCACGCTGAAACATCTTTCTTTTCCTTTTCCTCTTCGGGCAACCAGAAATTGGCCTGCTCAGCCAAGTCAAGGTCTTTTTGATCATGCAGCCTAGATTTTTTATTTGCTGCTGTAGCGCTGCCGTGTTTCCCTTCAGCCTCCTATCTCCAAGTCCCCCCTCTTTGGGCCCGAGGTCATCATCTTTACCCTTTAAAATGTCAAACTGCTTTACAATTTGCTTATAAACTTCAAACTAATTCTCCAGACCGTATATCTCAATTCCATCTAGAAGCCATATTTCAGCATCAATAATCCAATTTGCACAATATAGAAGAAACGACATATTACTCTTTTCTGCTGGTCGTCCTCGACTTTCGAATCTGCATGTTCCATTGTATGCCGCCAAGGAACATGTCGGCGCCACCACCTGGAAAAAGTTGTTAACTCCGGTGTGGTTGAAATCCAGATCCTTTAGGATGCTCTTCTCCTCGGGTTCGGCCGAAGGAGAGGAGACCTCAACGTGGTCTCCTCAATAGCTTCCACGGTTGTAGCGTCTTCCTTAACCACCTCGGTTACATTCTCAACCACCTGTTTAACGACGACGACCTCTTCGGTCTCGATCACCTCTTTGATCTCGATCACCTCTTCGATCTCGACCAATTCAATCACTTCTGGTACCAGAGGTGGTGTTTCCTCCATCTTCTTTAAACGCTACTTTAGAAGTGCCTTTAATTCCTTCACCGTCAACGTGGACAGGTCCACCATAGGATCGTCAGCTCTGATACCATAATCTGGCGTAGCGGAAGCGTGGTGGGCTCATAACCCACATGTCCCAGGATCGAAACTTGTCTTTGATACCAATATGATACGTGCCCGGATTTTGATAGAATTAAGAACAAGTAAATATGAAAGCTAACTTCCTAATCAACCTAAATCTCTATTGAAGACTAAGATTAATTGTTGGAAACTTGATCAATTCATTGATAATATATAACAACATATATATACGGATTACAAGAATCCTAAAAGATATACTACGATATAAGATATAGATATGTAGGGATTACAAGATCCCTAAGTCCACTATACCCTACTAAGACTCCTAAAGATATAATAAGATAAATTATTAAGACTAGATATAGATATAGTTGTATTTTTAGCCACTATTATCGGTTGTAATAGTAGGCATACAAACAACTTTTATTTTGCCTTAAATCGAGTTATTCTATTCCACCTATTAAAAAAGAAAATAATATAAATCAAAATACTTACTAGCATGCTAAGAGCATCCACAATGGTTTTACATAAATTGTATTCTTTAAAGCTGCCACGTAGACATTTATGTAGATTTTAAGTAATACGTAAAGTTAAGACCCCTTAAACAAGATTTGCTCTGCAATCGTATTACTTAAATATATTTTATTATTAAATTTTCCAACAACCATCAATAAGATATTAGCATTAATCATAAAATAAATTAATTTATAATTAAATATTAGTTACGTAATACATAGTGCATTCCTTAAATTTAAGATATATGTTACGTAAAAGTAGGTGGGTCCTACTTTCAAGAAATGCCATATGAAACTATTATAGCACGTTTTTATACATTTTACGTAAAAAATAAGTAAAACACATGTTTAAGGAACACCATTGTGGATGCTCTAATACATTTATACATAACTTTTACCCAAGCACGCATGTAATAGAGTGTAGACAAATCGAATACATGAAAAGATCTAATCTATAGATAGCATCGCTGTAATAAATGTTGCAGGAATTATCAGAAAATAACGATAGGGAACTTAGTTAAATCATTTTCCATGTTTTTAATAACCATAAATTACTCTCGAAGTGAATCCACCAGATCTTATAAAACCAACCATGAAAGGAAAGGAGTACCTAATTTGATTTATTTGTTATGCATATTCCACTATTACAGAGAGATTAGATCGATTTGTCAGATAATAATAACTTATAATTAATAGATTATAGAAGAATTACGTGTCGTGTCATGCTTGCTATTGAAAAAATAATAATATTCAAGCTACTGGATTATCGAAAAATAAGGGTGGGATTCGGAGTTAATCAAAGAATTTAAAACTAATAATGAATTCTTTAACCTCTAATACTATTTAGTTTACTATATTATCCATGATCTAGCATGAATTATATATATTAAAAAAAAATCCTGAGATCTCATATCTAAACATTTAATAAATATATAAATAATTACTTTAAATTTACAGGATCAATGCTACTTTGACCACGGATGGATAAATCATAAAACAAATATGTATGATTGGTTTTTAGTTGATTAATAAATATCTCGTATTATGAGAAGTTTTACGTCACATATTTATATTCTGCAAATTATCCAATCTAAAGAAATATAATTGTGGTCATCAAATTAGATAATTATACATAGTCAAATGTATAGTTTTTAATTTTAAAATCAACTCTAGAAATTACATATGTATGGATATATATATATATACCTGAGATAAGTCGGAGACTAGTTAATTCATATAGTTAATAGAGATTTTATAAGTACGAAATTTACTAAATAGGACTTAAAGTACTCCATATTTTTTGGATTTTTTTAATTAAAACATGGGAAATGAACTTGGGAATGAAAAGAAAAATAAAGAAAAGCTCAAAAGACAAGGCAGTTGGTACGATCAGACGAGTGTGTAATTAAGTTAGGTATAGTGGCGGTTTCATAGGACTGTTGGTGATTTTGATGTGGTTGTCTTATGTTTTGTCTGTCACTCACATAACAACAATCCTCTAAATTCTTCTGTTTTTTCTTTCCGTCGGTCGCACTTCCCATCAGATCAACAACTGAACAGCAACAAATTAAGTAAATCAATCAATTCATCAAATGGATATTTGAATTTTGAAAAATTGAACTTAAGAGAAAAACTGAAACCTTAATTTATTCATAAAACAGGATAAATTTCCGTATTAGAGCAACAACTACTTCGAAAAATTAAAAAACTAACTTACATACTAAGTAATCTGTCAAAACCCACTAAACTTAACCTCTCCTACTAACAAGCTGAGTAACTGTTCTTTAACTACATATTAAACCACTAATTACAGCCATCTTAAACTCAAAACCGATCCATTTAACTAAGTAAACTAACATAAACTTCAGCAGTAAGTCTCTTACTTTCAGCTCAAGTAAATTTACTTCAGCTTCAAGTTATAGCTTGAACTTGTTTCTCTTGAACTCATATTCTTCTTCACTTGACTTCAAGTTAACCTCCTGTAATACTAAATTGATCAACTCTTATACTAGATATACTAACACTTTAAATACTATTACTTACTCTCTACTCAAGTTCTTTCTACTCGAATTGAATCAGACTGTAATGAATAAAATATTAACTATATATACTCTACGGTGAATAGTGCAAAATAGGGAAATGTTAGTGATTACGATTTTTTGAATCCCAAGTGTTCCAATTGTGAGGGGGAAATAAAAACCCCAAAAGTTAGCACTATTTACAGGTTATGCCACTAAGAGACAATTCGTGATCACTCGAAATCTGATTTCGGATTTCATATCTCACATCTGTAGCATATTATAAAATGATGATAAATGATACTTTATAAGTCTTTCAACCAAAAATTATGGTAAGATACTTTAAAAAAATTTGAGGCTCCACATGTGAAAAATAATCAACTCATTTTGAAAAATGATAAGCACCTAACAGTTATTCTAATATAGACGGGTATTAAAGAAATACCATTTATCCATAAGTTCACTATAAGTTACGAGTTTTAAGTTCGAACTCGTAAGTAAAAACTTTCGGTATACACTTATTCATACTTCTACAATTTTGTAAACAGTTGTATCATTTAAAACTGTTTTGATCAACATGTTGCACAATTAAGCAGACTAGTGCACCGTAGGCTCAAAAAGATTACATTTTAAGCAGTATAGTATAGAGGATCATTTAACATTGCAGCTAAGCAATCACCACCTCGCTTTTTAAACAACGCAAAACACGGTAAGGAAAAGAAAAGAAACTGCTGCCCTGAATGAAGGGTAAGAAATCAAGTTCTCAAGTAACCCAAACGAACATACACTACTACAATAATCTATGGTTTTGCAGCTTTTGCTTCACATTCGCGCTTTATTTGAAGGGCAGCTCTCACGACGTTTCCTCTTGTGATAATCCCGACCTGATTCGAAACAAAAACACTCGTTAAAAAACGATAACAACTATATATGTTCTTGAAAGAAGGCATCAATTGAACTGATTTTACCAGTTTGCCATCAGAATCTACGACCGGGAGTCTGCGGTACTTTGTCTCCAGCAATAATCTGAATCAAATCACTCAGCAAGTAAGAAAAGGAAATGAAGCTGGAAAAGAAGATCATCGCCGGTATAAAAGTCTTTTCCGTTTCAAAAAACTATGATAAATTTATTAAGTTTTTCCTAAATGGTATAAAAGGAATTTTTTTGTAGATTTTTGTTTGTTCAAGGAACGAACCTGACAGCATCTTCGAGATTTGTGGTCTCCCGAACGACGATTGGAGCAGGCGTCATCAGATCACCAACAACTTGCCCATTGGTTTTACTAAGCAACTTCTGGACTTCATTGAAGGTCTGCAGCATCAATTTAATCATTAAATGTTATTGCTTATGTTTGTATATGAAATCGGTGTTTTATAGGAAGAGATGAATTAAAACTTACTTTCCAGGTGCTGTCTACTTCAGGAAACATGCTATTATCAGCTCGGCCACCACCTATTATAAAAAAGATCAATTTTTCCATGTTCGGGAGAATTCACTATACTTCAAAACCCAAATACAAATTTGTCCACCGAGTAGTATATATACTATACAAGAAAGCTTCATCCATTTGCCTCGTTGAATCATAATTTGAGAATCTAGACCCAACCAATAACAAGAGGGTAAATGGAACTATTAATACCTGATATGGAATCCAACGCTAACAAGTCATAATCAGAAACAAGCCCGACCTGCAATAGCAGATTGCATTATATATCATTAAATTTCTCCAACTTAAGCTTAAAAAATGAAGTTCTTAATCAGATTTTGGCTTACAAGATAAAACCCAATAAGGCAATAAGTAACATGTAGTATAATAAACCCAATCAGCAACTAAAGTATGACAGTAAGTCATAAAGAGTTTAAATGGGCATCAGCAACGAAAACCATATTAGAGAGAAAATGATTTGACAATCAAATGTGTTCAAGACAAGCTGGACGAAGATACACAAGTAATTGCTTCACATTATACAAAACTATTTTAATCCCAAAATAAATCCAATTGGATATCATTACGTCGAAACATCTAAATCCAACTCATCATAATCACCCAAAGAGATATGGCATATTGGAATTGAACAATAGAAAGATGCTAGCTCATGAACGAGATATGATCGGGAATCATACATACCAGTTTCCAGTCTTCGTCAATTACAGGAAAACCAGTGATTCTGTTCTCCACAAGCATCTCCAATGCTGATGAAAGAGTCATTGTCAAAAAAAATCGACACAGCCTTAAATATGAACTGCGACTTTTTAGATGAACAAACAAACCTTCATCCACCGTTGTTGTGCTCTTCACAACATGCAACTCATCTTTCTTTGTCATGAAATCTCCAACCGTGTAAAAACCGCTTCTGGGCTGCTTCCATAAACACGAAAAATGAATAACTTTGTCAAGTTTAGTTAAAGTTTCACAATGCAATGGAGTAGAATGAATTTCCGAATAGTGTCAATCCTGTCTCCCTTTAGAACAGTTATAAGATACATCTGGTATATGATCTACATCATCCTCATGTAATTTAATGACAGCCGATGATTCGTATGAGCATATTTCGATAATTAGGTTAGCACTTAGCAGAAGGAGCTTCCTTTTAGAAATCAGGATCTCCCGCTGTTGAATCATCAGTAATTCACTCATAAAATCAACAGGATGGTTGTCCTAATAAGCTCTCCAATTGTAAAAGATAATAATTCAGATGCCTAATCTGTTCCAAGAAAGCCGATTAATTATAAGCTATGTACAGTTAACAGTCAGGATATAGATACATTAAGATCAGCAAGAGAATACATTTAAACGAAGTTCATCAGCGAATACTGAATTCCGTGGAGGATAAATATCGACTGCAGATATCAAGAAAACGAACCGGAACGGAATTGGCGGTGAGAGTGGCACCGGCGGCGACCGCTAAGGATCGCCGGACACCTGAAGAAGCTCGATAGAAAGACGCCGAAATTGGAGCAACGGAGCTTCTGGAAGGTACGAAAACGCAGGGGAGCTGAGATGGAGTAGCCGTGTTGAGGCGAAAGTGGGCGGCGAGGTAGGAGTGAACGAGAGCTGACTCCATCTTATTCGTCAGCGATTACTGCAATATTCTTCCTGTGCTTCTTAGTATCGAATTACTGCAGGTTGAGGGAGGTGCCACGGCTGACGGTGGCGGTTAACTTCTCGGCCCCCGGGTGGCGGAGGTGGTAGAGAAGGGGCAAGGGAAATGGAGGAAGCTTGGGTTCTCTACCTTTGTTACGTAGATTAGACTAGAGTAGAAGATGAAAAAGCCAAGGAAACTCGAAGTTATCTACTATGCAAGTTAATTTAATTTTTTTAAACTTTTTTTATTGACATCTTTTTCATGCTTATCCCCTTCTTTTACTAATGACAATCAATAATGTGATTAGTAAAATATAAAAAATCATAATCTCTTGTTAATGAATCTATAAGAATTAAGAGGTTAATTGTATCAACTACTAAAGATTACGTAGTACTTGAAGCAAACAATATCAAAGTTCTGAGAAAAAATACTTTGAAAAATGTTTTACTTTTAACTAGGTAATATCAGATTTTTTTTCTAAAAAAATGTTTTACTTTTAACTACATACTACATAGTACTCAAAGTCAAAGCAAATAATATCAGAGTTCTGAAAAAAAATTATCTTGAAAAATGTTTTACTTTCTATTCATAGTTATATATTCTTTTTTTTTTTAAAAAATATGTGGATGAACCTGTCCATGCTATGTGCATTTATGAGTGGTAGGTCAGGAGTAGAATGAGAACATTTTTTTTTAAATGAGAGGATTAAGATTGTAAATTAGGAACTAATTTTATTTTTCTGGTTATAATTATATATTATGAATGATAAGTTGAATACTGAAAATATTGATCTTCATTTTATTGTTATAAGTTCTTATATGATAGTAGATAAGTCATTAATAACATATATATAAATAATAAAAATGATTGAAGGAAAGAAAGAAAGTGAAGGATTAAGGTCATGTTGATGTTGTCAGTTTTGTTTTTGCAGTTTGTGACTTTTTAAAAGGGTTAAGGGTATTTTTGTGGATCATGTTAAAAAAAATACACTATTTATATCATTAGTATTTTTTTTGTACCAAATTGATACCACATGTTTTCATTTTGTACCGTTTGCATACCACCGTTAGTGTTCCGTAAAAAATGGTCGTTAAATAGCATGTGTCATGCACGTGAGCAGCCCAAAACTTTCAATTTTGTTACAATTTAGTCCCTCTAATACATCCCTAAATTTTATTTTGTTCAATTTAGTCCTAAAATTTCAAAACCAAACCATTTTTCCAAATTGACCTAGCCGGACCTAGCCGGTGACCTCGACCCAGGGTCGGACCTAGCCGTAACAAAATTGAAAGTTTTGGGCTGCTCACGTGCATGACACATGCCATTTAACGGCCATTTTTTTACGGAACACTAACGGTGGTATGCAAACGGTACAAAATGGAAACATGTGGTACCAATTTGGTACAAAAAAATACTAATGGTATGAAAAGTGTATTTTTTGCAAACATATGGTACCAAAAAGACCCTTAACCCCTTTTTAAAATGATATATAAATTACCATCTTAATCGAACTTGAATTTAATTAAGGGTTAAATGGTCTTTTGGTGTCATATGTTTAACCACTTTGGCTTTTGTTGCTACATGTTTTATTTTGTAGGTTTTTGTTGTCATATGTTTGCATTTTGTAGAGTTTTGGTGCATCTGTTAGTCAAATGTTAAGTTTGACCATTAAATAGTTTATTTGTTAAATTTAGTTCCTAATCTTTTTCCGGCCACCGTCCAAAATATTCCGGCCACCATACAAGGCCGTAGGCCACCTCCCAAGGCTGTCGGAACCCATACAAGGCCCCCGGAACCCATACAAGGCCGCCAAAACCAATACAAGGCCGCCAGAACCCATCCAAGTCCACCAGTGACCACCAATCGGGGTCATCCGGCCCTTATAGGAGTCGTCTGGCCTCGATTGGGCCACCGATGGCTCCGATCGGAGCTGCGTGGCTCTTATCGGAGCCACAAAGGTTCATATCGGAGCTCTGTGGCTTCGACCAAAGTTCCAAATCGGAGCTCTGTGTCCCGACCAGAGCCACAGAGCTCTGATCTGGAACTTTGTGGCCCCGACCTGAGCCACAGAGCTCTGATCTGGAACTCTGTGGCCCCGACCTAAGCCACAGAGCCACAGAGCTCCAGATTGCAGCTCTGTAGCTCCGACCAGAGCCACATAGCTCCGATCAGGGCCACAGATGCTCCGATCGAAGTTTTGGGGCTCCGACCTGAGCCATAGAGCTCCGATCGGAGCCCTCGGTGGCCAGTTCAGGGCCGTGGTCACCGGTGGACCTGGATGGGTTCCGACGACCTTGTGTGGTGGCCGGAATATTTTGGGCGATGACCGGAAAAAGATTATGACTAAATTGAACCAAATAAAACTATTTAACGGTCAAACTTAACCATTTACTAACAGATGCATCAAAAGTCTACAAATGCAAACATATGACACCAAAAGCCTATAAAATAAAACATGTGGCAAAAAAAACCAACGGTAGACAAACATATGACATCAAAAGACTATTTTAATCTTTTAATTAATACAGTAATAAACCTCATAATAATAATAATAATAATAATAATAATAATAATAAGTAAGAAAGTTAACTACCGGAATCAAACAAATTAAGAAAGAAAAAGAAAACTGAAAAAAAGCAAAAGTACTTATCTCTCTATTTTTACAAAGAAGCCCGCCTTGAATACACGAAAATGCGACCACTCGTTAATTGGCGCTGTCACCTTCCCAACTAAACACTGTTAAAAAGCTTCCCTTTTTCTTCATCCTTCTTTCTGCTTCCTAATCTTTATCTCTAGCGGACCTCCAAGTTCAGCTGCACAAGTCGGCAAGTTACTATGTTGCTTTGGTATGCTCAGAGTCGCATCTTTTGCAGAACCCCACTCGCCACTACTTCGACTTTCTTCTACTTGCTTCTGCTGCTGTCTTCTTCACTGTCGATCACCAGAACCTCTGCTTGCTCCAATGGCGGCTGCCAGGTTTTTTTTTCTGAACTCTGATCTAGTATTTCGCATCTGTTATGACTTCTGGTGATTGTGTCGACTGAGCCAGTAGAAATAATAGAGACATTTCGTTTGAGTGATCTGATTGTGCATTTTTGGTTTCTGGATTTATGATCCGCTGCATTATTTGAGTGGAAATTATGAACAAATTTCAGGTTCTAGAGGAATGTGCGGCAGCCACGGATTGTGGGTCAGGTCTTTTCTGTGGGAATTGCCCTGCTTTGGGCAGGAATCAGCCAATCTGCACCAGAGGCCAAGTTACAATACCCTCTACAGTTGTAAGCGTCTGAAATTTTCAAATTTTACTTTTTTTAGCTGGTTTCAAAATTCATAACCATTTATTGATGAAAGAAAGCATTCTTGAAGTACAGGAAAATACTAATTCATTGGAAAATGGATATCATATAATTGTGTTATAATATGAGCTTGTCTCCAAAACTGCAGAAGCAAAATGGGTTTGGTAAAAAGATCCGATTTTGTGCAACAATTTATGTTAATTGAATAAATTCTTGTACTAAGAAGTAAGAGGAACTGAACAAATTATGTTTGATCTATTGAATCGTTTGAAACATACACCGGTTGCGTTTTTTGCAGATTGGTGGATTACCTTTCAATAAGTACTCGTGGTTGGTTACTCATAATGCTTTTGCCATTGTCGACTCGCCTCCTTTGCCTGGTGTGGAGAGGTTGACATTTTACAACCAAGAGGATTCTGTAACTAATCAACTAAGAGTATGTGTTCATTTCCCTTAAACGTAAAACTAGGTTATGATTTTTTAATTCCTGGATTTATATCATTTTGATCCGTTATTGACTAATAATGTGCTTAAACTTCATATTGGCTTCATAAGACCCTCTGAAACCATATTCAATGTACATTGTTATCTTCTAATTTGGCTCTTATCTTAATATTTAGAATGGAGTGCGGGGATTGATGCTCGATATGTACGAATACGAGAACGATATCTGGCTCTGTCATTCATTTCATGGGCAATGTTTCAATTTCACTGCCTTTGTATGATTCTTTCTTCCTTCCATCTTACTCATTAAGCATCGAGTAGCACTGTTATTCATCTCAACTCTATATTAAATCTTTGATATTTACAGCAACCTGCAATCAACACTCTAAGAGAAGTTGAAACATTTCTAACCGAGAATCCAACCGAAATTGTAACCATTATTATCGAAGACTATGTGCATACTCCAAAGGGTTTGACCAAGCTGTTCAATAGTGCTGGGTTAGATAAGTACTGGTTTCCAGTCTCCAACATGCCAAAGAAGGGTGAGGATTGGCCAGCAGTAACAGATATGGTAAAAAATAATTACCGCCTTCTTGTATTTACTTCTGTTGCTGCAAAGGAAGCAGAAGAAGGTGTTGCTTATCAGTGGAAGTACTTCATTGAAAATGAATGTAAGTCATTTTAGATAAATTCCTTACAAATTATGTCAATTGTCTATTGAGTGCTTTGAATGAATTTATGTCACAGCTGGAGATCCTGGGGTGGTTCAAGGCTCATGCCCTAACAGAAAGGAATCACAGCCATTGGATTCAAAAGCAGCTTCTCTTTTCTTAATGAACTATTTCCCGACATATCCTGTTCAATCTGATGCATGCAAGGAGCATTCAGCTCCCCTTGCAGATATGGTTGGCACCTGCTATAGGGCTGCTGGGAATGTCCTGCCTAACTTCATTGCTGTTAACTTTTACATGGTATATCTACTATTATCCTAAATTTACATAGGAAAATATTATTTTTTGTGGAAGATTGAAAGATTTTATTTACCATGAGTCTGAATGGATACTTTATGTTGTAGAGAAGTGATGGTGGGGGTGTTTTTGATGACCTGGACAAGATGAATGGACAACTATGTGGATGTAGTTCAATTTCTGCTTGTCAGGTTTGTCTTCATGCCTTTTTTTTCCGATTAAATTCACTTTGTAGGTCATAAAAATGCATACTCTGTATCATAAGAACTTACTTGTTATAGTTTTAATTGAAAAACAAAAAGGTTTCTTTCGTAGCTTAATTAGATTTCCATTAGCTGTATTATTAACATATAACTACTTGCTATAGGCAAACAAAAGGCAGAAATTTAAGTTAAATGGCAAAAGTGATTAAAAAAAGTGATTTTTCTTTCATCCTTCAGTTTTTAAGGAACAAATATTGAAATTTTTGGAGGGAAAAAACTGAAGCTTCTCATTTCTTGAAATTTATTGTATGATGAAATGTACAGTAACTCTGGTGAATGGGTGCAGAGTGGAGCAGCTTATGGATCATGTAAAAACGTGAGTGTCCCGGCAAGAAGTCCTGTAACTGCTGCTGGATCCTTTTCTGGATCGGTCCAATTTGCAAATTCTGCTTATACTGCCCAGTTTGCAGACTACTTCGTTATTTACTTACTTTTCCTACTGGTGGCATTTTTCTTCTAAGTTAACTCACATCAATGGCGTAATAGGGGGTATTGAGCAATGGTCTAGTCAAATTTGCAGTTGAAAATGGTAAAAAATATCGGTTATATTTACGGGTTGAGACAGATGCTAAGGTTTCTGTTAAGGCCAGTGTTGTAGATGGATGAGGCAACAAATGGTTGAGCCATACACCATTGCACGATTCTGGTAAACACTTTAATTTTTTTGCGAAAAAATGTCTTCTTGCTTCATCATTCAAAAGTTAACAGTGTCATGTTCGTTATTATCTCTTACTTGGTTATGTTATCTCCATCATTTGCAGGTCTCTGTATTTCCGGGTTCGAGCTAGAGATTAGGAGTTTGCTTAGTTCGGTTTTTTCGACGGCATTGTAGCTTTTTCTTATTAAGAGCAATCTCTTCTTTCCCTTATTAGGGCATTTGCTTCTTCTAGACATTTGTGGGTGTTTCACCATTGAGATTCTTATTACGGTACTTGGTTCTAGATGTAATACATATATATTGCATTAGAATTCACTACATATATATTGCATTAGAATTCACTTGTTCATGCTTTTGTTATAATGAAAATAAATGTTTTCCATTACATTATGCCATATGGAACTTTACAACTTCAATACAAGGCATTTCTTGATTCACTAAGAAGGTAATAATAATATTACAAACATCAACTATATGTACAACAAACAACAACTGGGCAGTAGTAGCTTTTCACATTTTGATCTCCAGGCCTGGACGAACATCGAGCATGCCGAGAAAGCAAACTGCAGGAACCCGCGTTCCCCAGACATTGATCGATTTGAGATTTGTACAGTTATTTACAAGAAATAGTAGGCCGTTTTGAGTGACATGGCGGCAGCTCCATAGAACAATACTCTGGTTTTTAAAGACAACAAAAACAAACATAGTCAATTTATACGTAAATCACTAGTTTACTTGATCAGCAAGAAACACCAAAGTAATCGCTAATTACCAAACAAATTTATCAACCAGTATATCTGTGAGAACTTACTTTCAAATGAGGGCAGCTGATAGCAATTGCAAATAGCGATTCATCGGTGATGAATGTACCACCAATGTTCAAATGTCGCAATGAAGCAGCTTTGGAAATCTGCAGATTTTTAAGTTAATCTTGAGAAACTTAAAGACATACTTATGTAAATGAGCATTCTCCATCTACTTAACAATATAGTGAAATGCAAGGGAGAAAGAATAACATACCAATTGAACAACACCAGCATCTGTGATTCCTGTTATACCCCACAGAGATATTGACGTAAGATTTCCGATGCATTTTGCTGAGGCAGCTCTGCAGAGGCCTCTGTCTGATATTTGGCAACCCCAACGACTTCTTGAACTGATAATGTAATCAATAAGAGATTCAAGCAATTAGAAGATGGCTAATAATCAAAATTTTAGCTTTCCTTGTACTTGGTTGTGGGAAAAAAAAACAAGAAATTCATCAGCTGACTGTAAAAGTGTAGTAGAATCGCAACAATTAATAGAACCAGCTTCATGCCATCACATTTCAAATCTGCTTTAAAATATGAATAATAAACAGAATCACATTAAGTTGGTCAATTCTGGAATTTCGTCTCCAATTCCTACCCAAAATGAGGAGCAAAAATCTACATTAGATTGAATTTTAATGCCAAATATTCAATTTTGAGCATCGGCATTACGAATCAATGGAAACAGCTCCATACCATCACATCTCGAATCTACTAAAAATATGGATAAACAAAATCACACTAAAAGTTAGTTGATTCTAGAGTTTCCTCTCTATCAATTCCTATCCCACAGTGAGGAACACAAAATCATTTTGGATTGATATTAAGATTTTTGAGCAGGAATAGCCAAAACACTCATGAGTTTCGATCGATTCTGGACCAACCTAAATTTCCCACATTTCAATTTCCAGGCAGTGTCACAATAGAGAGTAAAGTTCTACCATTTTTCTGCATTCAATTGAGTTCTGAGCTAAACAGAGCTGAAACAGAGCAGATATTCAATAGCTATGGTAAATGGAAATGGAGAGAGATTACATGTCGAGCTCTTTGAGACCGTACGCATATCGAACGATACGTACAGTGGAATCATCATCCATCTTCCAACCAGCGAAGCTCAGGCTCTCTCTCCTCCCGAACGATAGCTTGACCCCTCTTCTCCATTTCTTGCAAACGCCGCTTGCCCTAGAAAGTTTCCTCAATCAATTAAACCCTAGAAAATTGAAAACAGTAGATTCAAGAAGTAGAGTTTGTGATACTTACTGCGCCAAATCCGTGAAGGAGGTGATCATGACAAATATTTGAGCTAACAAGTCCATCGGCAAGCGATCAATCTCGGCCTCCTCTTCCTTCATATCTTCTTCCTTCATCTCGAATTTAGTTCGTCGACCCAGAATCAGAAAGGAGCTGCTTTGAAGGAAGAAGAAGATGAAGAAGAAAGGTGTAGAGGTTGACGTACGTGGAATGAGTCGTCGGTGTCATCTTTGGGTTTAAACTTTAAAGGGTGAAATGATGTGGTCATTATTCTGTCATATAGAATCTTTCCGCTTGTTCTCATTTTGATTTTTTTAAATAAAAAATTTGTAACCTTTCTATCTTAATTCTGATAATTTTTTTATCTCAATTCTCAGGCTGACATGAGATGACATGTCACTATGATAAATTCATTAATAATTTTTGTTTAAAAAAAGTTGAATATATTCATTGGGATCGGTAATATAAGGTTTTGAAACTTTAAATAAAGAAAACCGAGACTATTTTAACATTTCAATAATAGCTAAGGTTCATTCTGCAATTTCAAAACAATTAAATTTAAATTTATCTATCGTCGTTTCTTCTTCTTCATCTCCCCATTTTTTATCCTCCTCAGAAAGCAAGGGTAGCTCGGTAACTGGGTGCACCTTGTCATCAGCAAAAAAAACCGATAAAGAATCATCAATAGAGCTTGACCCAGATTTCGCCCTCCATTGGGAAAATGACAAAAGCAGTATGAAATCCCGCTCCATTTAGGAAACGATGAGATTATGCATGCCTCTGAAGATGCATGAGAGAGGCAAATCGCCTTCTTGAATTTCAGAACCCTATTTCGTTTTCAGCTCAGGAATAACAAAACATGGGTATAAGCTACGTATGCTTTCTCTAAGGAGCTCACATTTCAACCAGCCTAGGGATTTCTTTATTAGATGCTTTCTCGTTCAACACCTAATTCTATTAGTGCATCCTTGTTGAAGGCATTCTTCATTAGTTGAATTATGTTTCAATTTATCTACAAATAGACTTACAGATTGTACACTAGCATGTTTTTTTTTTTAATGTCCATGTAAAAAAAACAGCTTTTTAAGATGAATTATTATTTTCTAAATGCGATCTGTTATTTTAAATGAAGATTGATCATTTGATTCCTATAATTCATTTGACATTTACAAGGTATTAGTTTGAATGAATTTAGATAGTCTCATGCAACCTTTCCATATTGAAATGTATTCATTTGTTTGTTAAGACTTTTATCTCTAACATCTCAACTAGACACCCAATACTAGTCGTGGCAGTATCAACAAATTGTTTCTTTGGCTTTTAGGACTCTGTAATTTTTCTCATATTTTCAAGTGATGTTATTTTATTTCTCATCAATAGGTTTCAATGGGCTTGCTATGAAAATGAAGCTCAATGTTAAGGCAATGATCAATGTAAGTTGAATGATGATGGAACTTGGGTTGTAGAACTAGTTCGGTAATGCACAGTTTTGGCACTGATAAAATGAGGAATTGTAAACATCATTATTGTTTGAAGTTTTTTCAATTATACATGAATGAATTCATTAGTTAAGTGTTAAAAACAAACAAAAAAAAAGCAAAAAAAAAAAAAAAAAACAATAACATCACTATTAAAAGTGCCACTTTTTTATTTTACTTTTTAAAATTATTTTAATCAATAACAACACTTAAATAGTGTCGCTAACAGTATTCTTAAATGTTTTATTTTTTAAATAAGTGGTACTAACAACTATGGAAACATAGATAAATTTCTTATTTTTTTGGACTGCATTATTTTTCAAATCAATAAACGTTGAAATAAGAGCTCTTACCTAAATGCAATTGGATTATTCTTAACACAAAACATGACATATATATAATGCAATTCTAGATGCAGGATGTTTTATAAGTACATTATCTGTAGATAGGAATGGATAAAAAGTTTCATTTATTTATTAGAACTGCATTACATTCAATTGAAGAAAAAATAAAATAACCATCGATTTATGTGTCCTCTAGTAAAAATGGTTTCAGAATATTTTCACCTCTTGATCCAAGAAGCACTCAGGACAGGTAAAATCATAATTAATCATCTATTCCTCCCGTTGAATATATTCCTCCTCACGTTGATCCCAATACATGGCAGAAATTTTGAATTCGCGTGGAGGACCAATCTGACAACATTTTTCATTAGCCCAAACACCGTACACCGATTCACAGTTGATCATATATCTAAGATTTCTTCGGCACATTATATAAATGTCAGCATGTACTATACTATAAGTATTTATATTAGTGTACGTTTTATACTTTAACTAATCCTGTGATTATATCTCATGTTTTAAACTGTTTAGGTTTTTAGAAAGAAATTGAAATAGACATGGCTGACCCACACGTGAAGGAAGTTGTGGATGCTGCAATCGCAAAGCGGTTTAGACCTTTCAAACATCAATGTCACAAACACTACTTGAAGTTTGATGACCAGATGATGCAATAGACAATCCAAAAGAATGTGTAAAAACAGAACATTGGACTCTGTGTAATCATTTAGAAAACGACAAGTTTAAGGTTATGTATTTGAACTCCTCGCAGTAATTAACATCTTGTATATTTGTTGTGCCTGAATATTATATATGTCATTTTTTTCATTGTCGTTCTAAATTCAATAACTTGTGATATTTCATATTTTACAGAAAATTAGTGCTGCAAACAAGAAGAACCGTGATAAAGTGCAAGTTCGCCATACCTCTATATCAAAATCAATTTGCCAAAGAATTTATGAAATATATGTTAGTGTATTTGTTTTGTAAGTTATTTAATTATAATAAAAACACTTTATTTATACATAGGAAGACTCTGAGGATCCAACTCAGTAACTTCAGGAATCTGCAGAGATGAAGATTTATCAGGATACTCATCAAAAGAATGAAGATTGAACTCACATCCTGAAGCACATAAGGATTATGTAAGAATGATAATCCTATTTTTATTTTATGCTATTTTTTTAGATTTATTTTATGGGTAAACGCCTCTCTATTTTTTTTTTCCTTCTAAAGTTAACTTGTATTTCAGGAACAAATAAACTTCATGTATTCATATTCAATTGAGAGTGACGATAGATTGACGGGAAATCAAATAGTTGATAAGGTTGTTAAGCCAAAGAATAGTTATGTTGGAGGACTTGATTATGGTTTTAGATCTAGCACTAAAGTAAGAGCCTCAAGAGAATTACATGAGCATGTAAGTTTCAACTTAGAATTGCGTGAATGACTTAAGAAAAAGATACAAGGCTAATAAGCTGAAATAGATGAACTCAGTTCACTTGTTAAAAGTTTGATGAGTAAGAAGAAGAATAAGAAAAGTAAGAAGGGGTCCTCATCCATTCACATACGAGCATAATTTGGTGTGAGTTTATCTCAACTAGGTTTGTACATTTTTATTATTACACTAAATCTTGTGATTTAATTAATGTAGCACATTCATTTTTTTATTTATTGCAGAGTGATTATGATAGCATATCAGCTTGAATTTTGATGATGCAACTTTTAAGATGAAGATTGAGGCTCGGATAAAAGCTGCACGTGAGAAAGTAGAGGCCGGATCAAGGAGGCAAAGGGAAGAAGCAGAGAAGCTGCTTGTATTGCCCTTGAGGAGGTATATGATCTTTCAGTGATTGATGGAGAAATAGTGTGTTTTGAAATAATAAAAATTTGGTTGGTGCTGGGAGAGCATGAAGATATTGAAGGAGCTTGAGATGAAGATTTGTGTGGTTACATCATTATTGTCTCTAGAAGGAGGTTCAAATTGGTTTGTTTAGAATTTGTATTTGGTTTGGATACATGATTTTGGATTGTCTAATTGTATTACTGTTTTTAGTATATATATTATATATATATATATATATATATATATATATATATTTTATAAATGGATACTTCAGTAATGTTTATTCAATTTATTATTTATTATTAATTTAGAAAAATATGATGAAAAATCAATTAATATTAAATATATAATAATAAATAAATTCGATTTTTATATTATATATTTAATATATATTTTTTAACTAAAAAATAGCTAAATAATTAAATTGAAGTGCAATCCAATTAATTTTAAATATATAATAAACAT
Organism: Clarkia xantiana subsp. parviflora; assembly: GCA_036873135.1. Lineage (NCBI taxonomy): Eukaryota > Viridiplantae > Streptophyta > Magnoliopsida > Myrtales > Onagraceae > Clarkia > Clarkia xantiana. Next base: position 4,322,935 of record JAPTYO010000004.1, on the reverse strand, counting down.
AAATTTGATTTTTTTATTATATATTTTTTAATTAAAAAATTGATAAATGATTCAAATTGACTGCAATTCCCATTAATTTTGACAAATTGTATTTGTTAGAATAGACTTGTTTTGACAAGCCGGATTCGTTATAATAGACCTATTTTGACAAACTATCATATGTAATAAACAAAGTTTGTGTTTGTTAGAATATTCTTATTTTGACAAATACCTTTTGGAAGAATTGACATTATTGTAACAAAAATTATGTTTGTTAAAATAGACTTATTTTGACGAATTACCATTTGTAACAATTGATCTTATCGTAACATAAGTATGTGTTTGTTATAATATAGTTAATTTGACGGACTTATTTTGACAAAACTCATAACAAAAAATATTTGTTACAGTATGTTTGTTTTGACATCAACTTATTGTAACAAACCAGTTTGTTACAATATATTGAAACTGTTGTAGTGTTGACAGAAACGTTACATTATTTATTATTATTATTATTATTATTATATATATATATATATATATATATATTATATGATATATTATTGTAATTGTATTTAACGTTTGCAAATTACACAAATCCTTGTATGGTTTGAAGCATACTTCGAGGCAATGGAACATCAAATTGACTGATGCTCTCTTATCAGAAATGGGTACAAGTAAAGTCATTTAGATTATTCTTTTTTTTCAAAGAGAAGTGGTAAGGAAATTGTTATCATATTTTGGTATATGTTGATGCTTTGCTTATAATTGGGAATAGTGTTGGCTTAATTTATGATTTAAATCATCATATTTTGCAAACCAGTTTTAAAACGAAAGACTTGAGAAATTTAAAATACTTTCTAGTTATTGAGGTTGCAAGATCTGATAAGAGTATTGTGCTTTGCCAGATAAAGTATATGTTTTATAGAGATGCTTTCAGATGTGAGTTTTTCTCTAGTAAGCCTTGCAATACTCCTATCCTATATGTGAAGCAAAATGCAATGTTTAGTCCTATTGAATATGATGAGAGCATTAAACTGAATAAAGATGATTCATTGCTTTCTAATTCAAATTTTATTAGCATTTAATTAGAAAATTAATGCAAATCTGTATAGAATTAGTGGGAAATTATAAGATGGAAGAGTGAATAATTCTTATAGCAAAAGTAAACTTATATATCCATGTCATTTATCCTTGCCGTAATTTTATATATCCATGTCATTATCCTTATATTTTCTCATTATTGTTGAAGTAAGGCCGTAATTTTATAAATGTATCTCCAATCATATATGGTTATATGATCTATGTATAGTATATTCAAAGGTTTGTAGTTATTCTGATGTGCCTTTGAATACTTCCATTGTTGTGACATGACATGCAAATATCCGGTCTTATTGTGAGAGTTGGGACAAGTATGAAGGTGATAAGATCTATGCGATTTATAGCTCGGTGGTACATTTGGTCGAGCAACCATTTTCACTTGGAGGTACTTTCAACCACTTGGTCATTATAGCTTTCATTCTTTAGCATTTCCTAGTTAGCTGATTGTAATCTCAGTATATATATTCTGTAATTTGATTAAGAGAAATACATAGCAATTACCAAAATATCATGGTATCAGAGCCGTGATTTTCTCTCTTGCTGTTGCTCAGTCGTGGTCGTGGTTTGCCCATCTACCACTGACTGCTGTCCATACAGCCTCCGCTCGTTCGCCGGCCATCTCTTGGATCGGCTATCTATTGTTTTCGCTCGATCGTTCAGTCCGACGAATCCCGCGCCGCTCTGCCCGTTGTTGTGACCGCTGCTCTGTCTGTTGCTGTGACCGCTGCTCAGTCCGTTGCTCTGACTGGTCGGCCTCCACCCCTCAATACTATTGATTCAGGTTTCTATTGCTACGCTTGATTCTGCCTGGTAATAGATTTGCTGCAATCCCTAGCTCTGCTTCAGATTCACAATTATATATTTGTTGTTCATCTGAATATCTGATTGATTTGCTGCGCCTGCCTCTGATTGATTGACTGTCTGATTGATATTCTGCTGGTCTGGTTCGGTTATAAGTTGTTGGTCCGGTTCGGTTATAATCTGCTGGTCCGGTTTAGTTTCTATTCTGCTATATTTTGGTTTGGTATGCTGTCTTGGTTCGGTTCTGGTGTTATGCTGCTGGTCTGGTTCAGTTCGAATTTAGTTGCTGGTTTTATTGCTGGTGTTGGTTTTATTTCTGGTTCAGCCTATTAGTAATTTATTTGCTAATTTAATGGCAAATATCCTATGGCTCCACAACCAATATCCAACCAGCTCCTAAAAATTCCTGTTTATCTCTCTAATTCTAACTGGGATCAATGGTCTACATTCGTTGTGACCGGGTTAGATTCACTTTGAAAGGGAAAGTAGTATCTGACTGAAGAGCCACGATTGGAAAGCTGATGATAGCTCTATTCACATGATTCTTTGAAATGCACTAATGGAAGCCTGAAATTTTATCCAGTGGTCCATACTTTTAAGACCACGCTAAGAAAATGTGGGATCACCTCCTATCCACATATTCCAAAAAAATTAAAACCAGCATATGGCACATGCATACACAGTTTCTTAGGCACATGCAAGGTGTGAAAAGGGATGTTGAAATAAACACTCCACCATGAGTCAAGAGTACACCGGTTGATATATATATATATATATGTATAATCGAGTAGTACTATATAAGCAAATGGACTACCTCCTTCTTAGTTTTAGGATAGAACTCCATTTGCATATATGATTGCTATCTGCTGGCCCATTAGGCTTGATTCGGCCCAATGTGAAAATCTAACAATAACTCATAAATCATCAAGTCCGATATATAGGATGGAGTTGCTTATTAGTACTGTACTGGTGTAACTTGTTTTTGTTATTAATTAGCAGGATCCGGCTCCATGTATTTGTATGGATTCTTCGTCGATCAAGCCTAGAAAGAAGGCATGACCCAGGATGAAAGCAGATGTGCATAATACTCTTTTATAAAAGCATCTCATATCATGATATGGTTTACTATATTAAATTAGTTTCCTAAACACACACAAAAGCTTGAAGCTTTTAGTAGTTTTAGCATTAACCATCATAAATCGAACCGTTGCTGGTGTTTTTTTTTTTGGGCTCATTTGAGTGTGTTGGATGATGATATGCAGTAATTGCCGCGGTGAAGGCATGCAGTATCCGTTGCAATGGCACGGGGACGGTGCTAGGTCGAACGATCACTGTAAGTCTTCCATGCAGTCGAGTTCTCTCTATCAGTTTTTGGCATTGAGGGAATGTTGTGATGGTTTCGTCGTTTTTGTTGTGTATATAGTACTATATATATATATATACAGATAAATGAGGATGGAGTGAAGAGGGGCTACCTATATATATACTACCCACCAGGAGATAAGTTGCAGCTGTTTCACGAGGAGCTCGAACCGCAAAACTTACTGCTTGACATCCTCAACAATGCAACCAATCCGGAACCAAATGACTGTATAAGTATACTCCAAAAAAAAAACATTGTGGTATGATATGATGTCGATCGAGACAGATTATATTGTACTGTGGTTATATCGGTTGTTGATTAGAATTTGCTGGAGATTGTGAAGTTCATTTGTGCTAAATGCTAATAGCATATAAATGGGTTAGTTATATTAATTATCTTGCGTCGTTGTGCCGGCCGGTGTCACGAGGATTAAATATAATCAAATCACGAAAAATCTACACAATACAAAAATAATTGACTTAAATATATAATTTTTCATGTATTTCTATCGTACTGTACTAAAATATAGTCTAGTGTTTTTAAAAGTAAAGGTAAGGATCTCGATATTATAGAGTTTAGATCCAATGGCTGCGAATACACTAAATTCGAGTGTATTGGTTTGATCCCTTCCTTAGTCAGATTTAATTTTTTAATTAATTTACCCGAGAAGTACGACTCAGACAGTCAGACTACCTACAAGATGCCGGTTCAGTTTCTGGTCCGGTCTAGAAAACATCAAGATACGTGGCGAGTCCTGACTGGTTTCCTCCCTATCTAAGGAACCAAACCGGAGCTGGTTACACATACATAGAGGCTACAGCTACTTGGCGAGCCTAGTGAGGGCCTGAGAAGAAGAGGGAGAATTAGGGCGCGTAGCGCGAGAGAGAGAGAGAGATAGAGATAGAGAGAGATCTGCGTTGTTTTGGGTTTCGGGGAAATCCAATCCAATCGAACAGAGAAAAGGTCAGTGAGTGTGTCTCTGTATCGAAATTCGATTCCTTTAATGTTATTTGAGCTGTTTCCATTGACAGAAATGGAGAAACTGGTGAGTTTGAATCGGTATTTGATGATGGTGATCGTTTTGTGTGAGAAAGAGCTGTTTGAATTGACAGGGGTTGTGGTCGAGGAAGAGTGTGATAGATTTTTAAGAGAGGAGTGTATTGTGGGTGAGGCTTTCGAGCGTCAGAGCGGAGAGATTTGATTTGAGTGTGTTAGGGTTCAGTTCATTCTTTCTCGCTGAGCTAATTATCCTCTGCTTCTCAACCTCATGGAGCGAAAGCTTGTGGTTAGTCTCCCTTCTTATCATCATATCTATTTAATTTACGTTATAGGAACTTGAATTGAGCTCAGTTTCTGTCAAAATTCTGTGTTTGCGGTTTTTTTTAAAGCAAATTCTTTATTGAGTATTTGTAATACATTAAGGCTTTTCAGAAACATAAGAAGTGATCTAGATTTCATTTTCAGAGAACAATGTCTGAATGTTCCAAATATGGTTGTGGAAACTTTGATGCATCTCATAATCTTGTCAAAGAACTAAGAAGTGGGCTACTAGTTTTGTTGCTGATATTTGTGTGATTGGATAGGTTTTGGGGATCCCATGGGATATTGACACCGAGGGTTTGAAGGAGTACATGTCCAAGTATGGAGATTTGGAGGACTGCATTGTGATGAAGGTACCTTCCTTTTGTCATCGAACCTAATAAAACATCAATTTTGTCTTCTCTATCTAGAAAATGGCCCTAATTTCTGGTGATGCTATGAGCTTATCATACTTTGTAATTATTATTATAGTTATTTATATATATATATATATATATGTGTGTGTGTGTGTGTGTGTCCATATCTGTGACATATCTATATACTGTGAATTTTCCATGTATACTTAACTTGTTGTAGAGCTTCTTTGCTCCATTCTAGCATTGAAAATCTAATCTTATTTTTGATCGAGCAAACTAAACAAATCTAAGAATTGTAATAAAATCATAAAAAGTTCAGTTCGAAATTTGCGTTCAAATTTGGTCTCAGTCACATGTATAATGCACTTCAAACCTTCCATTTTCAGTTTTTCTTAAATTCAATGGAGATGATATTTTCTTGTTTTGTCTTTCATTAGGAGCGGTCAACGGGTAGATCTCGTGGCTTCGGATACGTAACTTTTGCAACAGATGAAGATGCTAAAGTAAGTGCAGTTATGTAATTTAACTCTACTGGAATTAAAAATAAAGTTGTTTTGGTACAAGCACTCAATATTAGTTTTTGTTTGCAGGCTGCACTATCCACTGAACACTATCTTGGAAATAGAATGCTGGAAGTTAAAGTAGCCACTCCAAAGGTTCTGTAAAAAAAATGAACTTTCCTTTCATTTATTTATTCTTATCCTACTTGGATCATTTATGCAGATAAAGATACGCATCTCACAAAATCAGACCTTAGAACATGGTTAGTGTTCCTGACTTGCTTCGTTCTACCTTTTCAGGAGGAGATGAGGCAACCTGCAAGGAAAGCTACTAGGATATTTGTTGCTAGGATCCCGTCATCTGTTACTGAATCAACCTTCAGGAGGTATGAGGAATTAGGATCGCTTAGTTGCCACATTTTAGGATAATTGAAACGAATTACAAAGTAATTTTATTTTTCTGTGTTCTTCAGCCACTTTGAGCAGTATGGCGAGATAACAGACTTATATATGCCAAAGGTATCTCAATTTCTTAAATAGTAAATCTTTCCGAATAAGAATTGTACAACATCTATGTGCATGTGTGATGTTTTGTTGACACTGCTTCCATGTATTGTTTAGGACCATGCCACTAAGACGCATCGTGGTATTGGATTTATCACATTCTCAAGTTCAGGTCAGTCAACTTTCTCGAGCAGATTATTGCAACTTTTAACATCAATTTTCAGTGTCTGCATTGTCCTGATTCATTTTGAACATTGGATTTTGATACTTAAGTATGCTTTCTCTACTTTGGCATGTTATGTGCAGATTCTGTGGACAGTTTAATGCCTGAGACACATGAATTGGGAGGTTCTGCAGTAGTTGTTGATCGAGCAACGCCCAAGGTAAGTGCATTTGAGGTTTTAACACATTGCCGCTGTACTAGAAGTATTTCATCAATAAGATACAACCATAGCCAAATCTTATCTTTAACTCATCATGGACAAAATGTCAAATTAGACCTCTCTAAATCGTGGTTTCGCACTTGCAGGAAGATGAATTCAGACCAATCAACAGAATGGACAGGATGGATAGAATGGACAGGATGGACAGAATGGACAGAATGGACAGAATGGACCGGATGCCTCATAATAGTGGTGGTGGGTATGGTGCATACAATGCATACATATCTGCTGCAACTAGATATGCTGCCCTTGGTGCTCCAACCTTATACGACCATCCAGGCTCAATTTACGGAAGTAAGCTATTATGTCTTTTGCTACATCCTAGTTGTACGTATTCGAAGTTTCAATTTTTTTAACAAAATTATTTGACTAGGAGCCGAACCACCTCCTTCTCGCGGTTTGGGCAAAAAGATTTTTGTTGGCAGACTCCCTCAGGAAGCAACATCAGAAGATCTTCGCCGATATTTTGGTAGATTTGGCCATATATTGGATGTTTATGTCCCTAAGGTAAGGAAGGAGACAATTAAATTCTTAATATACAATTGTGGGCCTGATTGCAATCAAATGACAAGTTAATGGTCATTTGTTAGGATCCCAAACGAAGTGGGCATCGAGGTTTTGGTTTTGTGACATTTGCTGAGGATGGTATTGCTGAGCGTGTGGCGAGGAGATCTCACGAGATTTGTGGACAGCCGGTGCTGACTCATACTCTCTTTTTCTTTTTTTCTTAGCGTGGTGCATTGACTGATGGGACGATATTGTTAGGTTGCAATTGATTCTGCTGCACCTCTAGATGATAGAGATGCTGGTCCAAGTGAAGGCTTTATGATGCCTGAGCCTGAACCTTTTGTGGGATTCAGTGGGGCCTACGCTGGTGGCTATGGTGGTCCGATGCGCAGCTATAGTCGTATGTATGGAAGCTTTGATTTCAACAGTGTAAGTTATTTGTTTCCACCATGTTTTACTGAGAAATGTGGGTCATTTGCCGAATCAGCTCGCTGAATATCATGATTCATTTTTTTGAACCCTGTGGTGGATGCAGTGGGGCTATGGGCTTGGTGGCGGTGCGATGGGTGGTGGGGGGAGGCAACCGAGAGCCGACATGAGGTACAGGCCTTACTGAATCGGAAATTCGACACGATCTGCTGCCTTTGATGTTCTGCAGTTGGTTCAACATAATAAGACAACAATTTATGTAACCAAACTATAGCAGACAGACAGTAGTTAGCTTGTTCTGTTGTTTAGACCTGAAAACATGATTCTGAATGTCGAACCAAAATTCTTAGGTAAGCTTGTTTGTAGTTTATACTAAGTTAATCACAATCAGATAAATATTCCATAAATATCCCATTTGGCTTCTAGGCTCACTCAGCACAAATGGGATTTTTTTTAAAAATACAAAAATCTCTAAATTGCTCAAATTAACAAACATTTGTTACATATTTATTGGATATTATAAACTCTAATCTAAGAGTTGGCCCTCCAAGATTCACGAAGTTAGTTGGACGAGAAATTGATTTCTAATTATGCTACTGTCACGGGGGTCAAAAAATATAGTACTAAAGAGTAAAGACCATCTTAGTGTATATTCAAACAATTAGCAATATAAGAGAAATATAGTAAGGGGTGATTTAAACTTGAAGTGAGCTTGCTTCCCTGAAGTTTGAACACGAGAAAAATGCAATTGTCCCAAAAAAAAACACGAGAAAGTAAACGAGGCATGTGAAGTAGTGGAGGGACCGGTGGAGGTGACACGTGATAAGGGTTTATAAACTCCAACGGTCGGTTATGGACTACTGTTTTGGCGGATTCGACCGTTGGAGAGTTTAATGTTCTGCGGTGTGGAAATGATCAAATGAGGATACAACCATATTATACATATAAAAATACAGTCTGAAGTATGTAATATTGTATTATGGTTCATCAATTCATATTTTAACCTACGAGAAAAAAAATAAAATTTATTCATATTTCAACCGGAACTCGTGTTTACAGTTTTTATTAGAATTTTGTGAATAGAAAATGTGAATACACACTGTATCACACTCTAATTTTTTTTAGGACACTGAGGGGGTGTTTGGATGGATGTAATGTGGGATGTAATCTCACATTATGTCCCACATTACATCAACATTACGTTGTTTGGTTTGTCAAACGACGTAATGTAATGTCCATTGTAATCTTAGATTACGTCCAAAATCCATTCAACGTAATGTGAGATTACATCCAAAAACGGATGTAATGTGAGATTACGTCCAACATACGGAGTGTTATTATTTTATTAATATTTATTAAATAGACAAAATACTTTGTATTATCATTATAGCTTATTATGATAATAATCTTGTTATTATTACTATTAGTAGTTTTTTTTTATCTACCTCATAACTCATTATTATAATAAATAATAATGCACATGATGTTCGTATAAAATAAGTAAAGTCTTTTCAATGCATTTTTTTTTATGAAAATTACATTATAAAACTATATATAATGTTTTAACTATTAGAATTTTAATAGTTGTGCATATTGAGTTTACATATTTTGTTTTTAGAATTCATAAATAAATATAGCATTAACCACAAAACATAAACTTTAAGAAGTTAGTTGTTGTCAATTTTTTTTTGTAATCTTATCATATTAAGATATAATATACTCTCTATAAATTAATATAATAATAATAATAATAAAGTCACATTACAATGCATATTACAACACATACCAAACACTGTAATCTAACATTAGGCATTACACAACAAAACACTGTAATCTCATATTAAAGCTCACATTTTAAGTAATCTCACATTACGTCCATCCAAACGACATCCAAACGCCCCCGAGAGCACTGCAAGTTTTTTTTTTTAAAACATTTTATTGTATTGTAATTTTTATTTACTACTATGTATTAAGTATTTGACTGAGTATTACTATTTGTTTACGGTAAATATGAGTTTTGTCATAACTATGTTTTACTTTTACTGAAAAGCTCAAGCTTTTGTCGTGTGCTGTCTCTGGAAAGATTAACTTTTAGTCAGAATTTCTCCGAAAAATATGAAAACTACTGCCAAGTTTTCTTGGAAAAGAATGACAGTGACTAGCAAATTTGTTTTTTTACAGTCTACTTATCTTAGGCAAGGCAGTTACTTTGATACTAGTTACTACCATGCTAATAAAGTGCAACTGACGTTATTAATTATCTAAGATACATTTAGATTCTCTTTCTCTTTATTTGCTTTTAAATGAAGTAAATATACCATTACTTTGTGGTGTGTTTTGTGAAATTTAGCATCCATTAAATATTAAGACCAAAAAAAAAAAAGCATCCATTAATATGTTGTGTTTTACTTCCTAAAAATATGTTATGTTCATGTTACGGTAACTTGGATAATCTGTGTTTGGTCTAGTTATCCAGCGGTGCTTATATGTGTTTATGGACTTTCGTAGATTCCTTAATTTCGTTAAAAAAAAAAAAATCCTACTTGATAAAAAAAAAAAAAAAGTTTTTTAAACAAAATCCTCCATAAAAGACTCAAGTACATCATATGTGTATAGGAAAACAGACACAATGAAATGGGTAAAATTAGACTTTTACTTTTTTACAAAGAACAATATCAATTACCACGTAACTTTCTTTTCATCATTCTTTTATAATATATATATGTTTTACAAGTTCGATTTCTTTATGGTATTAAAACGCATCTCGTTTCCCGAAATCCTATATATTCTCCTTTTTATAAAATAAAAAATGAAAATAAAAAATCACCCTTTAGTGTAGCCCAAAGGACAAATTATGAGGCGTTAAGGGCATCCGCCAGTCTTCCAAATTTCTTAACGAGCTCCGGCGACAGCATCTTGGCCGGCCGCCGCTCTTTCTCCGCTCGGAAGTTGAAACCGAAAACATCTGACACTTCCTCGGAGCTCCAACCCGACTTGAGAAGCCGATCCGAAAACCGGTTCACTTTCAGTAGAAGGGCATCGAGTAAGGCCTGGTTGTCTAATAACACCACGTCCGGTTCAAAAAATCCCGACCCAGTTACCTGTAAATATCAAGAAATTAGTATTTATCAGGTACGAGCAGGATAGATATTATTTTAAGTATAAAATATATATTTGAAATGTAAAATAAAATTCAAAGTTGTAAAACATATATGGATTTAACTGCATTTAAAAAAATTACAGATTGGGATGTATTTTAATTACAAATAAAATAATTAATAACAATTTACCTGTGCGATCTCGGATATATCCGACTCGCTCCACCCGCCTCCTCTTAAAACCGACCCGATTTCACCAACGTATTCATCGACCCATTTCGGCGTTTCGGACCTCGGCATATCGAAGAACCTCTCCGGAGACGACGATGATGACGACGAGGAATTTCTCCGGCGGCGGTCCACCGCGGCGTCGCTCCAGAACTCCACCCACCGAGGCGTTCTTCCGCCGTTGACACTATCGAGGCTCCTCCGGCAGAAACTGGACGGCAGCGCGGATGCGGAAGAGACGGGTTTCTCACCGACGGATTTTTGCCGCTGGATTACGGCAACGCGCGGCGCCGATTTCGAGCTCCGGAACAAAGATTCCCGCTCGAAGAAATCGGAGAGATCGAGGCCGCAGCAGAAGATCCGGTTCTCGTCGACGAAGAAGATCGGGTTTCCGGCCAAGGAAGGATGGCAGGGGATGTAGCAGTTGTTAAAGATTGGGATCAAGAGTGGGGCACGCTTCAGCGCGTTTCTTGCGATCCGGAACGCTTTCTCAGGATCGGAGGGCTTTGGGCCCCACGATTTGGCCCAGAAGGTGTTGCGTGCGATCTGGAAGGAGATCGCGGCGATGGGGAGGTCGAGGGTGGCGCGGAGGTGGAGGCGCGCTGAGCCGACTGATCGCCAGTCGGGGAAGCCAGCACCGACTGGGAGTCCGGCGGAAAGAACCGCTCTGAGGTCCGGTGGGAAGACGAAACCGAACTCCGCCTCGGCGCGGGCGAACTCCGATTCGGAGAGGCCTGGCAGGACTTGGATGCCGGAGTTGCGGAGATGCGTAATGACTTCGTCGGCGAGGGAAGAGAATGAGAAGAGGCCGTTTCGTCCGCCGGAGGCAGCCGGATTGGCTGCGGCTCGAGCAGAGAGGCGGCGGAGGCCGGCGACGTGGGACGGGTTAAGGCCCGCTAGTCTCCGGTCGACGTCGACCATTCTGTGGGTTGGTTGAAGGTCGGTGAATCGAGGTGTCAGATGCTTCGGCGGTAAGGAAGAGAAGGAGAACGGTGGCGTTATAACTTATTATATAGAAGTTGCAGAGAACGTGTAACGGAAGAGAGTACAGTGTAAATGGAGGAAAGTGAAGAAGCTAGAAGAACAAGAAAAGAGAGGTGAAGAAGAAACTTTTCTTGGGAGGGAGAAAATTAAATAAAAGATTAGTTGTGAATTTATAGCTGCGCTACAGAGTGGGACCCAGTGACTAGATTTTGTCAGATAAATCAATTTTTTTCCTCTCTATGATTTATTTGGTTATAGAATACAAAATTACAAATTGTCCCCAAAACTTTATATTTTGTTTTGATTTAATCAGTTAGAATATAATTGGTAGGAAAAATTTTGGGTTAAAAATTATTTCTCTTACCTAGGAAATTATGTTGATAAATATGTACGTGAAGTTTTTTTACTTTAAGATATTTGAGATATAAAGTATTAATGTCTAATGACTCGTGAATCATGTTGGATGAAAATTAAAGATATGTCATAACAATTTTTTTCTTGGCCCTCAAAGATATGTCATAACAATGTAATTATATGAAACCATAATAATATGACAAACTAAAGATACCCCATATGAAAGACGTTCTCATAAAAAAAAAAGACTTTCTCATAAAAAAAATATTATGAAAGAAATACAAATACTAGATTATAATCTTAATACGCCACATATGTAAATGTGTTCAGCTTCAATTCAAAATTGATTGGATATCAAACAAAAGCAACAATTTTGCTGATCTTACATACACCTAAACGTAAAATAAAAGTATATACATATTTATCCAAGAGTATGATAGTTAGATAAAATTATATACATATTTATCCAAGAGTATGATTGTTAGCCTGACAGAAAAGATCAGATTTATTCTATTGAGAAATACTCTAATACTCTTTAAAACACTAAAAAAAAAGTCTAATTAAAATCAGTATGGAGTGTATTAAATATAATTATCTCCTAATTTTAATTTAATATTATTTTTCTAGAGGGCTAATTACATTAGCCCTACTGTTCATAATTTCTATTCTTCTTGCCTTTCGCATTTAAATAAATATTTTTTTACTTTCGGATAAATATTATGTTTGAAAATTATACTACTTTTTTCCTATATAATATTAATTTTTATAATAATCTAGTTTATTATAACATAAAAAACTTATAGACTCATTTATGCTTTAGGGTTCACTCGACCAAAATGTTTACCTAATTAATAGGTTTAAAAAAAATTATAAAATTATTTAAACATATTTACCTCTAGAGTTCACCCGTCTCAATGAGATTTTAGAAAAAATCATAAAATTATTTAAACACATTTACCATCTATGGTTCACCCATCTCGATAGGATTTTAGAAAAAAAAAAAAAAATTCACAAAACTACTGTAAATTATCATATCTTAAATGTGAACTTATAAATTAGTCAGAAAAGAAAATGTGCTAACAAAGAATAAATATATTTTCTAATAAAAAAGATATATTATATATATATAAATCAAGTAAGCTTAACAAGATTTAAAAAATAAATGGCCAAAAGAAATTGTTACATATTTAAGCATGTGAAAAAATCACACGTGATGCACTCTACAAAAATGTAAGAACAATGTTGATATGTCATTGTACTAAGATCGATCTCTATTTTTACGTTTTAAGGGTCTCGTTACCTTAGACACTCTCTATTCTATTATAACTGACGATTAAAATGCCCTAAAAAGTTGTTATAATTATACAGCATAACATATATATATATATATATAGAGACTATATAGTCTCTATGTTGGAACAAATCGAAACATGGATGCATCATTTCATTGTATCAAAACGCGACTTCTTAGATATTTGGACAAATTTTATCCGTAAATTAATTTTGAGAAAGACACTTTTTTTCTTGTTCCATGAATGCAACCCATTGTTGTTAATTAATGGGAAATTCAAAAGTCGCAATCAAACCAAACTTTTTCACTAGCTTTAATACCATCCAAACATTAAAAATATAGTTGCAATTATAATCTGTTGAATGGGTGAGAGCTTATAAAGTTAAGCATATAATCATCATTCTACGTTAATTCCTTTATGTTAACGTAAACTATATATTAATCTTCTCTTCTTCAAAATTTAATACAACCCATCATGGTTTAGATGACCATATTAAGGTTTTTTGGCAAAAAAAAATAATAATAATAATACAAAATAACTCTTGATAGAAATAGTGTTCATTTGATATTCCTAGAACAAAATTATTTAAATTATTATTCCACCTGTAATTAAAAAAAAAAAAAAAAACATATGTATATATAAATGTAATTCTGAACTCTTAAAAGAACTATATATATATATATATATATATATATATATATATATATATATATATATATATATATATATATATATATATATATATATATACGGGATACATACTAATAATATGAATTTACACGACTAAAAAATTACCAAAGTAACATTTAATATTCCAATAACCACTTCTATATATATGTATAGTCTATAGTTGAGCTCGAACTCACATTTAGAAAGATATAGTTGATTAAAACGTCATTGTTAACAAAGAGGTGCATGTTTCAACTATAATCTCACAGCTAATCTTATTAGTTTATGGTCCATAGTATTGTTAGTAGTGAAAGTTATCAACTAATGATTGGTCATTAGCATGAAATTAAAGATGGGAAATGGAGATGTTCCTTATACTGAGGACAATGTATCATTTATTCAGGCTCCTTAAAGTACTCCCTTAACATGGAGCAATTATCACTTCATGAATTCTTGTGGGGGCTGATTAATAAAAAAGTGATTCCTTCAATTGTAAAAAAGTTACTTCATTGGGGTTAAAATAGACTTGAACATTTTACCTTTACTTTAGGAATAGTAAAAAATTAGAAATTTAATTAAGATCAATTAATAATTAGATATAAAACTAATAAACACTTAAAGGAGACCAATTGTTATATATATATATATATATATATTTGAAAGATGATAAAATTCTAAAACTAACTAACATTACGAGACATTCTCATTGTGAGTGCTACATTTATACTCCGGGAGTTAATGAAAATTACAACCACTGTCATTTTATTTTTTATTTTTTTATTTTATCTCAAGTGCGCCGATTTTATTGAATTCAAAGACTATTACAAATTACCAAATAGACCGTAACTGCTTCAGAGGTATTGGTTAACGTTCAATACCCGAACAAGTAGAACAGATGCAGCCCAAACAAAGAAGACAAAGATAACAAAGCAGGAAACAGAAATACATCTAATAATGAACAACCTAAAACAGCAAATCGGCTTATTGACGGATATGACCCCAGGCAAAGGATAGAAGCTTGGAGATGAGGGACGTCTGAAACAGCAGAGTACGCAATCCTTCGGAGGGTAAGAGAACCTCCCTTGAGACTGACATAGCCAACAGATGACATGCACACCAAACGATACCAAACCGGACCCATGTATAGCCGAAACGCAGACAGCTTTGTACATAAACGACGTTTACCACATGACTAGTGTAGAGTATTTCTGTAAGGCACCCCAGCCATAGGAACATCCGTGAAGGACTAGCGCAAGGGGGGGTACCAAAGAAATACTCTGATTCTCCGTGAGGAGAGGAGAGAAATGAGATACGACCGTAGTCATATCGTGGATACCTCGAAGGGTATAAGTCATGCGGTGGGACGTTCGATGTATAGAGTGTTGGTTCTGACGAACTATGGGTCCGACTGGAAGGGGTTATGAAGGCGGAAGTAGTGGACTGTACCGCCAAGATGTAGGCATGTTTGAGCTTAAAACGGTGAACAGCATCCACAACAGCGCGTGGAGGGGCGTAGACAACCGGCGCGCGTGGAGGGGCGTAGGCGACCGGCGCACGACATTGGGGCAGCAGAGGTGGGCTGTGGCGGCGAGTGAAAGTGCGTGTGGCGGCGCGTTGGCGCGCAAGGCGGCGCGTGGATGACACGCGCCGCTGCAGTGGGCGCGTGGGTGACTGGTTGACGGCGCGTGGTCGCGTGTGGCGGCGCGTGGGACCCCGTGGAGGTGGTTGTGGTGGTGGTGGGGGTTCCTTGTGCGGTGTCGGGGGTGGTGGTGGTGGTGGTGGTGGTGGGGGTGTATGGGAGGACGTATGGGGCGAGCAGGTGAGGCGGATTCCGCTATTTGGCGAAGTGAATCGTGGGATGAACACGAGGTTGAACAAGGCCATCCGCTGTGGT
The DNA here is from genome assembly GCA_036873135.1 of Clarkia xantiana subsp. parviflora. NCBI lineage: Eukaryota > Viridiplantae > Streptophyta > Magnoliopsida > Myrtales > Onagraceae > Clarkia > Clarkia xantiana. The sequence continues at coordinate 4,307,113 of JAPTYO010000004.1, read as the reverse complement.
GGGGCTTCTGGCTTTGGCTAAGGCTTAGGCTTATGCTGGAGGAAGAGTTGCTCAATGCTCATGGCCGGCGAGAGAGTGTGCGAGAGCAGTGACTTCCCTCCGGTTTTTGGATCGAGAGAAGGAGTTATCTACTCCGGCCGAGGCAAAGCTATTCAGAAGCTCTCTAGCTTCTGAATAATGCCTTGAGAGGAGAGAATTACAACCACTGTCATTAAGTCGGAACAATTCAGAATAATTATCACAACTCTTAAAATTTGATAAAAATTATACTCATTCTCACCGAGTCTCAGTCTCAATCGGAATGTTTAATTCTTTTATATATATATATATATATATATATATATATATATATATTTAATTATGTAATTGTTTGTTTTTTCGTTTTTATTTTCAGAAGCTATATTTATTATTCATATAAAAATATTGAGGAATAAACTAATTTGGGATACAAAGGCCGGCACTTTAGACTGGATCCACCTCTTCAACGTCTCACTTCCTTAGCAAATCCAATTCATTCATGGCTGGATACGGCCCCCTCTATTTTCTTTAATATTTTGTATTTTTATATTTTCTAAATAAAAGTACTTTCAAAATAATGATCATTATGTTTTAATTAATATCACATATATAAGAGAATACAAAGTTGTTCAATTGTTGAACTTTTCTGCATAATAATAATATTTTATTTAATTATAAACATACATATTATTAGCCTAAATATAATATACACATATATATGGTTAAAAGTAAAATGTCAAATAGTTATTATATAAGAAACCGGCCCCTTGCATGTGATTAAGAACACGATTTTTCTCTGTAAAACGCAATTAGATAATTCTGTTTAATTATTCTCAAGTGTTTACACACTGAAGTAAGTACAACATGCACAGAGGGGAATATAATTCGAATAAAAAAATATACTAGCTAGGAGTAAACGAAACATTAACTTATATTAATAGCTATTGGCGTCTATATTTTACTTTAAAATATAGAAGACAATTAAGAGTGAGATTCGATTTTCAAAAATAAATTATATTTTTTAAAGGTTGGATCAGTTTTAGTCATATTTTTTAAAAATTAAAAATCCGACATACATGTGCATGTGTATGCAACCTCGAGGGTCGAAGTTTCGGTAATATATATATTACCAAAAATAAATAATTATATCATATATATATATATTATATAAAATTGTGTGAAGGTTGTGACCACGCAACAAGGTTTCAATGGGTAAATGTCATAATCATTTGGTCGGTAAACCCTACTTGATGTTTACTAAACTAACACAATTTTTATGGCTTACAACTTAATCGACACGACCCATCACTAAGCTTATAACTAAAATGCCATTAATTTAATTATCAAATACACATTAGTGGCGTTTTTTATTTACTCATTAAATTAGGTTGTACTAATGAATAATACGGAATGAATTATATTATTTTGCCAATAATAATATGAAATTAACTAGTAATGTAAATATGATCATCATTTATATTTGATCAGATGTTAATACGGATTGAACTTATTTGAAGCCACATATACAGAGATGTAGTTAGTGTATTTAGACATAGGTACCCTATATTGGATATATGCTCAAGCTATCGCTAATTGGACCCGATAAAATAATCGAATATAATTCGAAACTTAGAACACGGACACCCGAGGCCCATCGAGTAGGTTCGGAGAACACCCCGAGTGGCGAAATCTACTCGGGAAGACCCCGAGTGGAAAGCCCACCCGGGGTGAACCCAAGCAAAGGGACCCCTTGCTCGGGCTACCCGAGCAAGGTCCCTCTAGCTCGGGTAACCCGAGCAAGGCCTTGGGAGTATCCCTTCGGGTACCCTCATCCGTCTGGACGAGTCCCCCTTGTATGGGCCCCCACCCCCGACGATATTTCGCCTGGGCTTACCCTTAGAGGCCACATACTTACACTTGGCTATGATAAACTCATCTACGGTCGAACCGGGGTCAAAGGCACCTTATTTACGGTCAATGCCAACTCATATTACGAAACACTGTCACAACCGGACCAGAGAACCACTGGAACCGGGGCGGTCCGATAGAAAATTTATAAATAGAGAGCTCATCCCCTCATTTGAAGGTAATAACTCTCTCTCTCTAAGCTCACCTTCTCTCTAGAAGCTCTCACTGACTTAAGCTTCGGAGTGGGCTTACCGGGACCCCCGGTGCCCTTTTGCAGGTAAACGAGAAGAGAGAAGGGAATCCAGGAAGAAGAAGCCCAACAAGGAGAAGATCGGGAAGAAGAAGCCCATTAAGGAGAAGATTGAGAAGGATAAGCCCACAGAGAAGACTCGTGTGCAAACACCCTATATTCGTTAATATCCGTCAAACATTGAAAATATATACCTTTTTTTTTTAATGATGTGACACTATAATAATACACGTGTATTAACTTATAAGGCATATTTTTTAATCACCCACTCACATCCATCCAAATATTACACATATAATGTATACCGCTATATATATGACATATTCACTAGTACTAATTAACAAACCAAATGCCTCTAAGAAAAGAAAACTAATATATATAATAATAAATGGCGATCGATCGACATTGACAATCACGAAATCTTTGTCTTTAAACGAAGGATCCCCAACAATGTAGGGCCGGAGAAGCACGGCCACATCCAAATGAAAGGAAAACGTTAGATCAATATATATACATATATATACAAGTTACAACATTGTAGGGAACTTAATTTGCAATAAGTATGAATGAATAATGGGGCAATTATATATATATATATATATATTCATCAATTAAGTTGGTTCTCTCAGGGAGCTACAAAACCCTTGGAAAGGTCACTGTATGTAGTGTGGGTGTGGAACCGGCTAGGGTATCCCCATCATTAATTTCGTTGTCCTTATATATATGCAACGGGAAAAATAAAATGGTAATTCTCAATTAATTGAATGCCAGATAATTCAACATTTGTATCCCTAAATCTTCTCTAATTTTTTAATTATTTTTTATTATAATAAATAATAATTTGATTAAAAAATGTATTGAACAAGATTGATTTAATGGATTTTTTTTTATTAATTTAGTACCACCTACTATAACTTAATTAGATAAGAGTAGTTAACCCTAAAACTGAACTAGATATAACTATATTTTCTAAAACCAATACATGCAATATAGTGTAACCGCAATTAAACGCTTTATTTTCGGATTTAAAACTCATCGGAGTCTAAGAATAGAAAAATATTTATAACAAATATGTTATTTATTACGTGATGATACAAGTATAAATTATTTTAAATATAAAACAAGTATGTTCTGAATGTATTGCTCACCCAATTTGGTCCCTAGGACACCTGTCTAGAAAAAGGCTAAACCGCAGAGAGTTAGACGCTTTTCACCATTTAGTGGGGTTAGATGCGTTCGTGCATGTCATAGGGTATACATAATTAGGAAAATAAAGACCTAAATCTAGCTTATATAAAATATTCAGTGGTTAATTATGGTAGAATCCAATCCATTGCTTCTTCGTGCTTTTGAGAAAATTAAATATATATTGTATTAAAAATAAAGTTGTTACTATTGTATCGCGCGTAAACTTATATATTAATTAAAGTAAAAGGGGTACAAAGTTCTTGATTGAGTGTGATCGAGTCTTGCACAAATTAAAGGATAATTTGCTTTTAGCATCAAAATTTGTCCATGATAAGAACTAATAAGCATAGGATTGCTTTGCATGTTAGGAATCTACTAAAGTCGTCCACTATGCTTGCTTTTATTTTTATTTTGTTTTTTATCATCGCATGTTCACATTATAAAGAACGTACATATATATATAGAGCCACTTTGCACAAAGGTGGTAGAATCTAGCTAGGTTAATAGTCATTATAACGAACCACCTTGTGCGGCCAGGGATAGAGCAATATATAAAAGGGTTGTAAATTTTTAGTATTATTATGCACTTTTATAGCTAGTAAAAAAGCTTTTCATTTCAATTTATCGAAGTTTTATTATATATATAATACCCGCCTTTTACGCTAAATTTCTATCTAAAAATTTCTATTGTAACATTATTAAATCGTGTTTTGCACTAAAACTTATCTTTTAAATTAATATATTAAAAGAATATATAGTTTTTATTGTTAATTAATTTGTTACATAAGTTACAAATATATATATATATGTTGTATGTCATTCGGAAAGTCTTTATCTCTACTTGCGTCTGAAGAAATCGTTTGTAACGCAGAGCACCGTAGATATAAAGTTACATAACTTTTATTATGATATTTAAGAGTAATTAATATTATAGAAAATTAAACAATATATATGTATATATATTAAAATTATAAAATACTATTCAATGGCATAGATTTTTCTGTATGTCATGTGTCATAATTATATACATTTAAAATCCTTTAAATCAATTATAGCAGACTAACAATATATATGTATAGATATTAAAACTATAAAATACTATTAAATGACATAGATTTTTCTGTTATATAACGTGTCATAATTATATACATTTAAAATCCTCTAAAATTGATTTTAAATCTCAGAAATGATCAAATTCGCCACATTTCATTATCTAATTTAATTTGAATTTCTGATTGATTTAGATAAGATGGTAACATGTCCAACATTCAGCATGTATTGAACAAAAACTCAGTTTAGTCCAACATTCAACATGTATTGAACAAAAACACAGTTTAGTAGTTGATTTCAAAATTCGATCAAATTGTTAGTTATTTCATGTGACCTAATGCTAACTAACGTGACAACCATTTTCTCCTTCATGTATATACCTACCTACCTATTTGAAAACTAAATAAGCCCTACCAAAAGTACTATATAGACTTAAACACAAAATAAACAACAAGAAAAAAATTAAACTAACATTTGTAAGGCTTTACCCCTTAATTAAAAAGGGAGCCCTTCCAGAAATTCTCAACAGTCCAAGACAAGCTTAGACTAAAGAGGGGGTTTGGAAATAGTTTTCAACCAGCAATAGACGCGCCTCGGTTAATACCTCATTAGCTGCGTCATTGCCCCAAGCGCAAAGATACTTTTACATAAGAACCACCATAATATTTTATAAGATAGAATTCTCCTATTACCACCTATTGGCTACGATGTGGTACTTTCTATAATAAATATCATCTATCTGGGCTTATTGGGCTATAAAATTGGGCTCAATCTCTGTGTTTAAATGGGCCACACGGCCCTTCAATAGCTGAATTCAACGAAACAACAGCGTTATATTGTGCAACGATCTTCTACGGATTCGCATATTTTTGTAGAAGACTTCTGACCGGAGCACTCTTTCTACGCGCGTTTCCCCTCCAAGATCATCATCCGTCCACCGGAAGAATCAAAGGTGCTGCTAATTTTATGAATTTCTTATATTGATTTTAGCGAAAAGCATAATCTTGGATCCGCATCCTCAGTTCTTATCGACTTCATTTCTGTCTGTCAGTTAGTACTTCAGTTTAGTGATTATTTTGTTTTGAATCGACGATTGAGAAGCAAAATTAGCTACCAATTTCATTTTCTGGTGCTGGTGCTGCGCTGTAGCTGAAATATCTGATTTGTAGTAATTCGTCCCGATTCAGTATTGTTAAACGTATATTTTGTATTGCTTTGATGAATATTGCTTAGTTCATTGGAAATTCATGTTTTATCCAGGTTTTCTAAAGTTGAAACTGCTTCAATGTTAAGAATCCGATTCTGCAATTTTGCGGAGTGAATTTTGCTTTTTTTGTTGAAGTTAAGAATTAGTGTATGTTGAAATTAAAGTGAGATCTGATTTCATAAACTTTATTTTGTGGCTTATACTTGTAACTCCTTAATTTGTTTAGTCATTAGTGGATGATTAAGATTATTTCTGGTAAATGATCAGGTATCATGTATCGTGGAGTAGCGGCTTCTAGGAAGGAAAATCCGAAGCGTCATCATGGATTGACCCAGCAGAAGATACAAGAGATCAAAGAAGCATTTGAGCTGTTTGATACCGATGGCTCAGGTATTGAACTGAATCACTGATTTATACATCCTTATAACTTTTACAATTCATTATCATAAATTGTCTGATTGAACTTTGTTGCCAGGAACTATTGATGCCAAGGAGCTGAATGTTGCCATGAGGTAAGATTAAAACCAACCCCTACTTGCACCATTTTTTTCAGTTTGTGAGGATACAGCTGAAACAAACATTCTTTTAACAGGGCGCTCGGGTTTGAAATGACTGAAGAGGTAACCTCTGAAGTGATGATATCAAAATGTCCTGCCACATTTTGTTCTTCTGCATTTTGAATTTATTTTAAGAATTGTTGTTTATACAATTGCTCTGCTGCTTATGGGTTGAACTTGAACATAAGGTTGGATTCTTTACACAGCTAACTTTTATAAATATGTGGATAAAGCTGCTACTCTGCGCTGAACAATTACTGCATTCCCAGATATTCTAGGTTTGAAACGTATTACGACCTTATAACATGAAGAACTGTCACTCGTCCTACTTTCTATGATTATGTTTCATGACTTCTGCATATTGGTTCCAGTACCATGTGTATTCATCAGCCTTCCCTATACTTGGAATCCAACCTCTATACTGCTTTCTGTTACGAAATTAGTTCATGTCTTTGATGAAAGAATTGCATTGTCCTTGTGTACCTTAACCATTCATTTTCTGGCTTATAGTATTTACATATCTAGAATAATTGAACTAGTTTCGAAGATTAAGCTCTAAATTTTGTTTGCTCTGCTTTTGTGAGTGCTATTTACTTCACCCGTCAATGTCGATAACATGAATTGATGCTTGAATATACTGATCAATGACTTTGTGATGAAAGCAATAACATATTTGGTTGATTTCAGCAAATCAACCAAATGATTGCAGACGTTGATAAGGACGGGAGCGGTTCAATCGACTTCCATGAGTTTGTGCACATGATGACTGCTAAGATCGGCGAAAGGGATACTAAGGAGGAGCTCATGAAAGCTTTCAAAATTATCGACCAAGATGGTGATGTATGTAATCACGTAATATCACTTCAACACAGTGAAGTTAATTTATTCATTTCTCAAATCTCAATTTTGTGAAATTTTAGGGAAAAATCTCAGTATCGGATATCAAGAGCATCGCGAAGGACCTCGGTGAAGGCTTTACCGATCGAGAGATTAAAGAGATGATTGATGAAGCAGACCTAGATCGTAAGTATCATCGATCGTTAAACGATTTATATACCTGATTTTGTATTGATCTGACTGTGTTGGTTTCAACTTTCAACAGGCGATGGTGGAATTAGTCCTGAGGAGTTCATCAAGATGATGAATAAAACATCTTTTGGGTTTTAGAATGACTCTATTCGGGGCATGCGCTTTTAATTACTGTGATTGTGCATACAAGGATTACCCGTACTTTGAGATTTTTACTACTCCACTAGTTATATTCTGACGGTAGTTTGTGTTGATGGGAAGTTACTTGCTAGTATTATTCACTATTGAGGTGCCGAATTTGGACTAGTGGTATTCTTTTAAGTTTTACCATTTATCTCAAGATTTACCGAATGGGAAAGTTGAGGGCGAATTCTTTAACCGCTACGGATGAATACGATCACACGATGGTGTGATAGCACCAGCATCATAATACTGTATAAGGTTCCAAAATACGTAACACGATAGAAAGACACCTACTAATAAAGGGTTAAGAACATAAGAAGGGTTTGAATAATGCCCCATGTTATCAGGAGAAGTCTGAATGTTCAAATGTTAATATTAAGTGTCCGAATTATTATGTTTGTTATTTTTCGGTTTTCCATCCAAATTTTTTGTCAAATTTAACAGAACCACGTGAAATGTCAGAATTACCCATTTGCAATTATTGAAACAATTTAGCAGTTTAATTAATGAAATATAAAATGTCTAAAATACCCATGTCCACTAATTATGCCCTTAAAGTCACCGCCACTCGATGACCACCACCCCGACCGGAGCCACAGAGTTCCAGATCGGAGTTCTGTGGCTCTGATCAGACGGGAGAAGTAAAGATCATCGTATGGCTGCCGAACTACTGCGGCCACCAGAATTGCGACGGTCTACCGGTGGTAGGGTTGCATGCGACGGAGTCACAACGAAAGAGCAACAACAGAAGATGTACCGGTTAATTGCATACCAGTTCATTGAGCGATGGTTGGCAATGGTAACTGTAATCATGATGAACCGTAGAAAAGATAATGGCCTTGTAAGATTAAAAAAAAAATGATCGCCTAAAAAATGTAGCGAGTAAAAGGTTTGCTTAGGTTTGTTTACCATTATTTTTTATTTTATTTTATTTTTCAATTCGGACCATCATGGTTTGGGATGAGAGTTATATCAAGCCGCAAGAAATAGATCGTTTGAATAGTGGCACCTTTTTTTTGGCTAAAAAAATATCAGTGGCATCTTTTGAATTTAAAGTGTCTTTTTAGAGCACTTCCAATGGGCAAAGCCATTTTGGTTGCCATTTTGAGCCACCTCACCTCCACATCATCAATTGTTAAAAAAATATTAATTTAATTTAAAATGTCTTAACCTCCTACAATGGCAAAGACAATTTTTGTCTCAATTTTGATTATTATATAATATAAATATTAGATAGGACATGGAGAGAGAATAAAAATTATTTCAAAATATGAAAGAATACAAAATGTCCCATGGACAACTTAGAGGAAAGAGAATAAGAAATTAGATGGACAATTAGTGGTATGGACAAATTTTGTCCAAACCTCTCACATCCACATAAGCAAATGTCTTGAAAAATTTGCCCATTGGAAGTGCTCTTAGGTTGAGGACAATCTTTGCATTTTGTATTGGTATGGTATAAAGATAAATGATAGTCAATAATAAAATAATAAAATAACAAAAGTCATAAATCATGATTTTTTTTAATTGATATTACGGCGCTATCGTGTAGAGTTAGTGTTTGATATAATATGGAATTTCTTCGTAACGATATAATTGTATGGATTTTTTGTTTTGTTTTCGTAATATCGTGTTGTCCGGGTAATCCTGAAAACAACTACATTTTTGTGTGTACGTAATACGAATATCACATGTATTACGCGCATAATAGTACGAACTAACTCATGAATTGAATGAATTACTTCTCGCGAGAAGAAAGAAACTACCTTAGAGTGAAAAGATCAAATTGCTCACACAATGGAATACATAATAATAAAATAATAAACATTATATATTCATTATATAAAGCTGGATGGAATCACAAAAGTAAAAATAATAAAATCAGGAAAAATAAGAGAAACAAAATAACGACCTTATATAAAGTTTCACTAAATCTCAAAAAAACCCGAACAATGAACATTTATTATAATCATCAACCAACAACGAACTTGATCCCATTAACCATGTCGGAGCCGCGTCGTCAGATGTCATAGGGTTCCGACCTAGAATACTGGAGGAGGCGGTGGAGGGTCAGAAGTACTAGGGTTCGGACCCGTAGGGACTACCCTCAACGAACTGAATATCGATGGAGGTGGCGGAGATGGTGGCGAGTCAGATGTTATCGGGTTCGGACCCGTAGGAACAACCCTAAACGAACTGAATATCGAAGGTGGCGGTGGAGTCGGTGGCGAGTCAGATGTTATCGGGTTTGGACCCGTAGGGACTACCCTCAACGAACTGAATGTCGATGAAGGTGGCGGTGGAGTCGGTGGCGAGTCAGATGTTATCGGGTTTGGACCCGTAGGGACTACCCTCAACGAACTGAATATCGATGAAGGTGGCGGTGGAGGCGGTGGCGAGTCAGATGTTATCGGGTTTGGACCCGTAGGGACTACCCTCAACGAACTGAATGTCGATGAAGGTGGCGGTGGAGTCGGTGGCGAGTCAGATGTTATCGGGTTTGGACCCGTAGGGACTACCCTCAACGAACTGAATATCGATGAAGGTGGCGGTGGAGGCGGTGGCGAGTCAGATGTTATCGGGTTTGGACCCGTAGGGACTACCCTCAACGAACCTAATATCGATGGAGGTGGCGGAGACGGCGGTGAGTCGGATGTCATAGGGTTCGGACCCGTAGGGACTACCCTCAACGAACTGAATGTCGAAGGTGGCGGTGGAGTTGGTGGCGAGTCAGATGTCTCCGGGTTTGGACCCGTAGGAACAACCCTAAACGAACTGAATATAGAAGGTGGCGGCGGTGGCGAGTCAGATGTTATTGGGTTCGGACCCGTAGGAACAACCCTAAACGAACTGAATATCGGCGGTGGCGGCGGTGGCGAGTCAGATGTTATCGGGTTCGGACCCGTAGGAACAACCCTAAACGAACTGAATATCGAAGGTGGTGGTGGAGTCGGTGGTGAGTCGGATGTCATCGGGTTCGGACCCGTAGGAACAACCCTAAACGAACTGAATGTCGAAGGTGGCGGTGGAGTCGGTGGCGAGTCAGATGTTATAGGGTTGGGACCCGTAGGAACAACCCTAAACGAACCAAAGATTTCCGGTGGTGGCGGTGGAGAGGGGTCAGACGTCTTCTTACTTGGCCCGGAAGGCGGTACTTTCGGGCCCTTGGGTTTTGAAGTAAAGACTAGTTCCGTAGGAGGGGGAGGGGCGGCCTTACCCTTAGGGTTAGGGTCAAAGATTATTGTATCAGAAGGAAGAAGTCTTGCTCCATTAGAGAGAGCAAACAAAGATAGGGTTAACGAGAGCAGGATGAAGCTGTAAAACGTAGCAGCCATAATGGATTCTTCTTCTTGATAATAATTAAGAATCGTAGAGGTTTATATATTACATATATATAGTATAGGTGAATAACATTCTATGGTAATTTGGATGCCAGTTTTGGTTACGTCGGTTTATATTCTCATCTGTTTCTGTTTTATTGGCTCTAATATAATTATATGGTAAGTGTATATTTCGAATGTATAATTCGGTGATATTATGTCCAAATCTATCGTCGTTATTCTCATCTATTTCTGTCTATTACTATATATCACATTAAACAATATTCTTATTTATATGATGAATATATATATACAATTATTGATTTTTTTAGGTAAATTGTATATATATATTTTTTAGGTAAATTATATATATAATATATATTTACTAGGTGACGTATCAAAATATATATATATATATGTACTGGAAATTACGTCACCTAGTTTTTATTATTAAGTTATTAACAATAATTTACTTAAGTGCATTAGTAAAGTGCATTGCTTCATAATAGTGTGATTAGTATAGGGGCGCGGTGTAACTATTATTTTTAGTTTTATATTTGATACGAACCGAATCGATAAAATAGAACGTGATAGATTAATATCGGAGAATGAAAAATTCAAGAAGATTAGATTATAAATGTAGAAATAAAAAGAGCTAAACTCTTTAACATTCATTCATGTTTTTCATAGTTCTCTTTTCAACATCTCATATATATATATATATATATAAAAGCAACTAGCCATTAATATCCATTTTACCCTCCAAACTATCACATTCTACTATTCCCCCCACATTATTATCATACCCCTATAACTATAATACCTTATAACATAGCTCCCCCTTCAAGACACATTGTCCTCAAGGTGTGTCCGAGACCATTAAACCCGTCATAATCACGAAGGAGAGCCAAACAAAATCAAATGCAACATGGAAGAATCCCGAGTCGTTGAAGTCATCACAGTCTCGGACCGTAGCTAAAATAAAATCAAAAGCAACATGAAATAATCCCGGGCCATTGAAACCATCATAATCCCGAATCATTGCTCTCCCCAGGGTTCACCTTTGAGCACAATCTTCAAATGCATTTGAGTTATCGAATTAGAAAACAACTCATTGTTGCAAGTGAAAAGCAAACCCATGACCATACGGCGTTGTCGAGTTTCGATTGTGGAGTCAAGTGTGGCTATCCAAAATGGATCATAATTGAGCAAATTTTGTAAACCCGGAAATAAATCAATCAATTAAATATCAATGGTGTATTTCTCAGAAGGTGTTATAATGCTGCTCAAGCAAAACTCCATAGTATCCTCTCCAACAAAGTCAATGTTCTCTGACAACTTGTATTCATCTTTCTTTTCATATTCGACATCAACATCTTGGTGGACTTGACTCATAGGAAATATAACTTCAACATCGGTATGTAATTCTTCCACATTGTCAAGCAATTCAGATATGGATTCTTCATTAGCTTCCATTATATGATGAAAATACTTGATATCAAATATAGGACAATCCTCATCCAATCGTTGCCCATGTAAATTCCATTTTGCAACAATAGCACAACAAGTAGAGTAGACTTAAATTGAACCAGATATCTGAAATATGATTCTGCCGATATTTCAATCCGTTGAACCAATCAAAACTGTGAGAATGTTTCATATAGAAATTCACCTGAAATGGCCATGGATTAACATCATTGATTTGGACAAGAAGAATAGGACCTGAGTCCCTCACTTTATTTTGATCAATCCAATCTTCAAAAAACACATACATCTCGTTGAACTTCAGCTCAACAGATTCCAATATTGCTCAAATATTTCTCTTAGGAATTTTATCGAACACCAGTAATCAAAAAGACAGAAATGCAACTGAGGCAGCACTAGGGATGGCAACGGGTCGCGGGTACCCGCTGACCCGCGGGTACCCGACCCGAGTATGACCCGGTGACCCGCTGACCCGAGTGGCACGAGACGGGTTCGGGTCATGGAAAGCCCGGGGCGGGGCGGGTTCGGGTCTGGGGTCGCGGGGCCCCGTAGACCCGCCCCGCAGTGTCAATATTTATATGTTGCATCTGTTCATTTATTAATATAAATTACCAAGGACTCAGTTATAAATAAGAAAGTTACTTTATGTAGGGTTTTAGTCTGAGAATCTTAATTTGAGATCTGCCGCAGTCACTCTCCCTCCCATCCCTAGGCCAGCCACAGTCTCGCTCTCCCTCCCATCTCTATCCCAGCAGCATCGCAGTTTCTTCAGAGACCACCAGAGCTAGAGGTGATGCGCCCACTTCGAGTCGCTAGCCAGACCAGAGCTGACCTCGATGGACGCCCACTGCGACCACTGACTATTGCGAGTCGTTAACCGGAGGTGAGGCGACCACTGACCAGAGTAGACCTCGCGTCCGTCGGCGCCCACTGCAACCAGCGCAGAGCCAGACCGAGTCTCCCAGCAGCGACCATCACCAGAGGCCACTGGGTCGGGTCGGGGCCCCGCGGGTCAATCCGCGGAATTTTTTGCTCCCACAAGACCCGCCCCGCAAGGTGTATGGGCGGGTCCGGGTCCACCAGGCCGACCCGCGGGGCGGGTTCGGGGCTACCGATACCCGCCCCGATCCGCCCCGTTGACATCCCTAGGCAGCACCAACAGTATAACAACACTAATATAGCAAAGCAGCAGCAATACCAAATTTGCACAAATTCGCAACAGCAAATTGGAGAGCTTGACAATAATCCAACATCAAATACCTAGGGGTGAAACCAAAATCCGGTTAGTCCGAAAACCTGGTGAAAATCGAACCAGTTCGGACCGAAAAACCGAATATGAAATAATCAGTTTGGTTTTTGGTCGGATTTTTTTGCTATAATTCGGATTTTCAGTTCGGTTCGAATTTTGAGCTTTGAGGACTGTGTGGCTGAACCGACCGTTATGCTAATTAAATATATACAATATATATTATATTAGTTTATATTAATTAATATATTTAATTAAATAGATTAATATAAATTGTAAAAGAGGCACTTATGGAGATTATTTTTTCTATTTATTTTATAATTTATTTAATTATAATAATGGAAGTTATTTATCATTTCGATTTGATATAGTCCATGAAAATGATAATAATTTATAATGGTAATTGCTAATATTGGATTTTCGGTTTAAACAGAACCGAAAAATCGTACTACAAATGGACGATTTATTTTTCCTCAAACCGTTTTTCGGTCGGGTTTTTATGGAAAAAAATCGGACCGAAAAGTCATGTACCCGATGAAACAAGCTAAAAACTGGTCCGACCGGTCCGGTTTCACCCCTACAAATACCTCAAAATATTTTTGTGGGCGGAGCTGGTGGCTGAGTAGTGGTAGTGGTCGGATCAAGTGGCGGCGGAGGTGGCCGTGGACGACAGAGCGAAGGTCGTGGTGGTCGGAGATGACGAGATAGGTGGTGGTCGGAGTCGAAATTGGCCGGAATCGAACCAAAATTACCACAACCGAGGATAGATCGACTCTGATACCAATGATATGAACCGAATCGATAGAATAGAAGGTGGATAGATTAGGATCGGAGAATGGATTATTCAAGAAGATTAGATCATAGATGTAGAGATAGAGAAAGCTAAGCTCCTTAACATTCATTCATAGTTCTCTCTTCAACAACTCATATATATATATATAATTTTTTTAAGTATAAAGATATATATGTATATGTACTGTATATATTTCAATATTATTCTTAGTCACCGTTCATTCGGTCATTCCTATAAATTTTGACCTATAATTATATATGATCATCCATTCATTCTATAGCCTATACAAATTTTGAAATTATTTTAATTTGAATTTTTTTATATGAAACAAGAATGATAATGTTTCGACTTAGGATTCCGATACAGTCCGAATTAAGTTACAATTGCAAAGACAGTAATAAACACCAACTTAGATGGCATATTGATTGACTCTCACACCTCGGATTGTCTCGGAACACAGATGTCGGAATGCAAATCATTTTCCAGGAAACAATGAAGGTTTATTTGATTTGATTTTTTGTATGAAATAAAGATGTTGTATTAATTTGAATGATTATGACTAAATGGTTTAATTGCGGTAAAAAAATGGTTATGGTTTTAAGAAATATAACCATAATGGTTATTGATGGATCACGGGCTCTTGACGTGATGTATCACATGCTTCGAGCGTGCTTCTAGATCCTTGTTGTTGCATGTCTTCTTGTATTCTTCCTCGTGCTCCTCTCGAGAATCTGCAAGAGGGGTGAGTCAGGGGATGTTCTCGGTGAACCCTCTCTGATGCTTAAGTAAGTTTCGAGTGCTAAAGAGAGAGAGAAAGTAACAGTATTTCTAGAGAGATGTCAGAGCTCAAGTAAGTTGAGTTGCCAGTTACCTTGAAATTAAGGCATTGAGTTCTATTTATAGAGCTCATTGGCATTAGGGGTGAAACCGGACCGGTCGAACCGGTTTTTCGCTTGGTTCGGTCGGTTATCCATATTTTCGGTCCGGTTTTTTTCCTTAAAAAAATCCGACCAAAAAACCGTATGAGGAAAAATAAACCGTCCATTGGTAGTACGGTTTTTTCGGTTCGTTTTTCGGTTTAAACCGAAAATCCAAAATTAACAATCACCATTTAAAATTCTCATTATTTTCATGGAATTTATCAAACCGAAATAAAAAATAGCGTCAATTAATATAATTAAATAAATTATAAAACAAAATTAGAAAAAATAATCTTCATAAGTGATTATTTTATAATTTTTGTTAACCTAATTAATTAATTATATTGAGTAATATCAACTAATATAGTATATATTTTACATATTTAGTGTGCATAACGGTCGGTTCGGTCCCCACGGTCCTCAAATCTCAAAATCCGAACCGAACCGAAAAACCGAACTAGAGTAAAAAAATCCGACCTAAAACCATACCGTATATATCGGATTCGGTTTTTTCGGTCCGGACCGGTTCGGTTTTAACCGGTTTTTCGGACCAACCGGATTTTGGTTTCACCCCTAATTGACATTATCCGGTCAAGGATTGCACTAACAGGGAATAACACTTTATTCGTGGATATGACATGTTTATATCTTGTTTGGCATCAGAGGGGTCCATAGTGTTTGGTGAGGTCCGCGTATTTTTCATACGGATCACTGTTTCGAAGTGGACTCTAAGGGTGTACTCCGGGTATGCGATCAACCGGGCTCAGATGCGCGAAGTCCGTCCGGACTAGTCCAGATGGGATTAATCCATCTGGACTAGTCCGAATGGATTTTGCCCATCCGGATTAGTCGGAGGTCAGGATGGTTTTTTTATTTTTTTCCATTTGTACCTCTTTTTACCCGAGGTGTGGGTTTCTAGGTCTGTGTTTAAGTCTTTGGTCAATCAGTGTCAATGTTTCGGTTTATAACCGTGCATAGAGCCGACACGGCGACTAAGTTGAGTCTAAAATGAGTTCAAATGGAGTTTATATCCATCAGTTATGATTATAATTATGGAATGAGTAAAAAAAATACGGTGATATTATGGTATTAGTAAGTAACATCACCATATTATCAGCATCACAAACCTTATAAGTGAGTGTTTCTGGGAAGAAAGAACAAAGTTATAACTATATGTACAAACTCGTGGCTGTAAAATCACGGCACTTTGAACAAACTTGGGGCTGTAAAATCATCGGCTTCATCTGTAAGTACAAACTCGTACTTTTTAGTTTTTCAACAACAAATAACCTCGTTCTTCGTACTCCACTCAGAAATTCAGAATCAACACGTAGTAAATAGTGGCTAGTGAGTAGTTATGAGTGTTCTGCTTCTACAGTTCCATAGTTGGTTTCTCAAACTTACCAAAATAGTAACCATAAAGACACGTGTCCGCTCCCGACGCCCCTACCTGATCAGAAATCATTTGCACGTACGTGTCCTTTCCTAAAACGAAGCAAGTACCCCCTGAGCTCATCCCCACCCTCCACGTGTCTCATGACGCTTCTATTTAAAGTAAATGGTAATCTGGGTAACTTTGGATTTTTCAACAAATGTATACACATAATAAGTTATATATACAGTCCCCCTAAACCGGCTCTTCTTATTTCCCATACACATGGCCAAAAACAATGAAGTGAGCTCTTCTTATTTTACGTAATTGTCCAAACAACTTTTTATGATGTATACTTTTATCTTAAAAATGTGTAATTATACTTGATTTGATCGTTTATAATCTTAATTTTATAATCTGAAATAGTTTTATAATGTTTATATACCTCCAACTCAATTCCTATTTCCGAATAGAAATTTTGCCCGCCTTTGTCTCTGGGTCTAACAAAGATTGATTATAAATGTGATGGTTTCTTTGGTCAACCATTCTTATAATGTCTGCATTAGCTTTTTTTGAAGAAAAAAGAAGTCAAATATACAGCGCTGTAAAATCAGCGGCTTCTTCTTTAAGTACAACCTCGTACTTCGTACTTGCTATAGCAGCCACAGTGACCAGTGATGAGTCTTCTCTTCTACTTCTAGAGCTCCATATTTTATTGTAACTTACCAAATTTAGTAAAACTGAACTATGGCGCCACGTGGTGGAACCATCATTCCCCCAAAGAACAACGCCGTACAATACGAGTTCCATAGAGACACGTGTCCTCTCCCGACGCCCCAACCCAATCAAAGCCATTATCACTTACGTGTGCTTCCCTATAAAACGAAGCAAGTATCCCCTGACCTCATCCTCACCCTCCACGTGTCAACCAGGTCACTTACCTCACTCCACTCCTTTGTCGGGGCGCACCAGCTAGCTGCCACGTGTCCTCCTCCTTTTCCATCTCAAATCCACAACAATATATATATACACCATATATACGAAATCTCCCGCCACACTCAAAACCCTACTCACTCAAAAAACCACAACAATGCAAGAACCCAAATGTACTGCTTTGACACCTGAACAAGAACATGACATCATCGTATCCGCGCTAACGCACGTGATCGTATTCGGCTCCCCGGAGTCGAAACCAGAGCCGACCGTCTCCGACGTGTTCGCCCTACCAGACGGTGCCACGTGTCAGGTCTGCAGAATCGAGGGATGTCTGGGGTGCAACTTTTTCGCGCCTTGCAAGCAGCAGAGAGCGAGCAGAGCCAAGCAGCAGCAGAACCAACAAGTGAAAAAGAAGAAGAAGAATTACAGAGGAGTCCGGCACCGACCATGGGGGAAATGGGCGGCGGAGATACGCGACCCACGTAAGGCGGCTAGGGTTTGGCTGGGGACATTTGACACGGCGGAGGAGGCAGCGAAGGCGTACGATAGGGCCGCCGTGGAATTTAGGGGGAGTCGCGCGAAGCTTAATTTCCCGGTACAAGACGGTGGTGCAACTGCAACGACGTCGGAGAAAGGAAAGTGTAGTGAGACGGGGAGCTCCGGCGGGGTAACGGAGGATCAGCAGGTCAAGGTGAAGGGGGAGACCGGAATTGACGGGAGTGATGAGTTCTGGAAGCTTCTAGAGAAAGAGGAGCTTCGAGAGTGGACAGTTATGGACGGTGGTCGCTGAGCTGCTGATATCAACATATTTGGCCTGGCTTCAGTTTATTATATTATTTTTTTATTATAAATTTTGCAGATAGGGATATGGTTTGCTTAGGGCAGAAGGGATTTCAAGTTTTTTTGCGTCGGTTACCTTTGGAGAATTGCAGAGGACAGAGTGACGTGGCGTCTCCTCCTTTTTCTAGAGACGGTCTCTTTTTTTCGAGGATGGTTAAGCTTAGATTAGATTGAGATTAAGATGGAGTGGGTCCATCTTTTTCGTAGAGACTACAACACGCGCTCTACATGCATGTTATTTAGAGAGTCTTTTTTTTATGTAAGAATCAAAACCATGCAGTGTAGGGGTGAGGATTAGAGTGAGTCATTATATTTTTAATGGTATTATTATTTATTAAGTATGCATTAATCTCTTCTTCTTTTACTAAAACGTAATCTAATTGCTCTAGTGCAAGGAGAATTGTTTTCTTTTCAAGAAAATGAATAGGTTATTATTGCGATTCTAAAATTACAAATGTTTAGATTCTTCTGCTTATAGTTTGGAATTCTTTTTTTATTAGACTAAGTTAATAACTAGTGTATTCACTGACCCGCGTTGTTAATGTAGCTTTACTAACGATCTAGTATATATAGATAAAATGTTAATCTAGTCAGTTCTACTCGCTCCCTCTTACTTTGACATAATATGTGGGTCATGCGAGACTTGCTATTTTAATCATATCACCGTGCTGTAATTCTCGATAGATTTTGTATCTAGAGCTTCCCGAATCAAATCACGTGGGAGTAAGCATTCACGACATCACTACCAATATCATCTTAGTTGATTTTAGTTCTATTTTTTATTTAATTGTTGCTATATATATATATATATATGTTTGAATGGATATCTTTTATTTTTAAAATGAATTTGACATAAACAAAATGCCAATTTCCCGTTAGTTTTAAAGAAATATAATATAATATAAAAAAATCAGTGCATTTTTTTTATATGGGGTGGTATTTTAGATGCCACAGAAATCCCTGAACTGAAGGTCACGGAAAATCGAATAATTAATGTTACTAGTATGTTAACGCATTTGCTTTCTTCTCATTAAATTGAACACAAAACTTATGATTATATATATACTAGGTGCTTTATTAGTATATATTTATATAAATTGAACACAAAACTTATGATTTGGTATATATATTTAATTAATTAGTAGATTTGATTTGCTAACTAAGCATATTTTAATTGGTAAATACAAAAATAGGCACACTAAGTTGGAAATGTCAAATCTGAGCAAACCCTCGAATGCCATTCTAGGGTTTGACTGAGAACTCCAGTCAAACCCTCAAATGACATTCGAGGGTTTGACCGAAGACTCCAGTCAAACCCTCGAATCTCATTCTAGGGTTTGACCAAAGCGTTTGACTTAAATTATATAAAAAAAAAATCACAGCATTTTAATAAAAATTATTTAAAAAGAACATCCAACATTTAAATTAATCCTAATATTTAAAATACAAACCTTAGAATCTTGTTCCTTCAAATAAAATAAAAAAACATTATTCCGACAGCCACTTCAAATAATGCATATTTAATCACAATTAGGCAACCCATTCAACAATTAAACACTTAAATTGTTCATAATTAAAGAAAATAGCATCAATTTACCTCAAATTGACTAATAATCATCTAAATAATGCATATTTAATCGCAATTATGCAAACCAATCAACAATTAAACACTAAAATTGTTCATAATTCAAAAAAATAGCCTCAAATTGGGTAATTGCCCCAAATTCTGAAGTTAGGGTTTTGGATTTGGAACTACTCCGGTGAGCGACCTTGCTTGTCCAAAATTGGCTACCTCCGGCGAGCCGTTGCTGGCGGGACGACGACGAAGCAACGACGAGGCGGTGTGGTGGAGCTTCCGGCGAGTTTAGGGGTGGAGGGGCTCGACGAATCGTGGGCTGGCTGGCGGGTGCTGTGGCGCGGCAGAACAGCTGTCTTGCGGCGTGCGGCGCGGGTGGTCTGGCACAGCAAGGGCGGTCGCGGAGAGAAAAAGCGTGAGAAGTGAGATGAGTGAATGAGAGAGAAGAACAAAAATGCTTTAGTTAAAAAAAAGAAAAATTAACTTGGTCAAATCCTTGAATGAGATTCAAGGGTTTGACCAATATTTTGGTCAAACCCTTGAATCTCATTCGAGGGTTTGCCTATTTGTGAATATTTTAATTTTTGGTGCCTAATTTTGTATTTTTGATTTAAAACATACTTATTTTCGTAAATTTCTCTAATTAGTATATTATTTTATTAAATAGGTGCATTATTACCCACATTATGCTAAGAAAATAAACTTGAAAATTTTAAGTTCATAAATAAATGATATGTTTATGAATTCAGGTAAGCACATCATCTAAAATATTTTTTAAAAAATGTAATAACATTTAAACATTCCTTTAAATGACCTTTATTAACCGCATTGAAAAAAAGAGCACAATTAAATTTTAAGACACAAAGTCAAAAGTCCATCTGACCTACCCATCCTAACAACCAATAATAATAATAATCTAATTGGTTCTTAGTATCTCAGCAATTGCAATATCTTCATGCAAAATACTTATTTTTAGCCACCCTACAATATTATTACTAAAAAGTAAAAACTATATTAACAATACATAATACATACAATACAATATATAGACTTTTTCCTTAAAATAGTTAAAATCAAAGCCCAGCCAACCAAAAGCCCAAACTAAATTACTAACCCTACTACATATTCAATCTATTGTACAGCTGTAGTAATTTAATGTCCCTCATCCCTCACAGACAGCGAATTCTCTCACAGTGCACCCACAGACGCCGAATCTCATCGGCCAAATTAGCAGATATTACACTGAGGGGTGAGTTTCTACTCTGCGACCTGATGAAGTTGAAAGCTCAGATCGACGGAAACCTTTGTCGTGTCGCCTAGATCTTTTGATTACAGTTGAAGAGTGACATATGTGAACGGTTGCATGCAGCGGAATAACTGTAAAGCGCTGGACCGAGCTCAGATCTACGGAGACCCGTGCAAATCGCCTAGATTGGTGGATTACGGCTGAGGAATTGACGACGCAGACGAACAACTGTCGGGTGGTGGACGGCCGAGCTCAGATCTCTAGAAACTGTTCCGAATCTTCTAGATCAATTGATTACAGCTGACACGCGTACTTTGGTTGAAGTAAAGCTCTCCTCCACCGTCTCTTTCCTCCTCTTCCCTCGGTCGTTGAAGTCAGCTGTCCTGTTGTTGAAGATTGTATTATTTGCACTGGGTCTGTTCAAGCAATTGGTGGGCCTTTTGAACAATTGGTTCTCCGTGTGACGGCAATGCTAGAGAGGTTGCTGCCTGCTAGATGATCTGATTATATATATATGTATAGCAAATATCCCATTTAGAAACTGCTAGCTTTCATTTTTTGCTCTGTCGTTTCATCTGCATTCATTGATTTTTCATTTAGAAATTGGAGTTGAATAGATTGCGTTTCGATTTAAGTGGTTTATGGCACTTTAATTGCCGGAACACTACTCATCTTGAATAAATGCAATGCTCGCCAAACTCTGGATTCTTTTTGGATTGTCGCTAGTTTTTACGTGTGGCACACATGGGAAGCTCAAAAATGCTGATGTGTCAGCTCCATGCTCAACCATTCTCTTTCCAGCTACCTTATATAATATATAGATATATGAAAAAAAAAATAGGATCATAACGTTCAAAAATTTCAAATACATTATAATTTTGAAAATAGAAAGAAAAATATCCTATCGCTAATGATAAGAAATTGACAAATTTATACTGATTAAATTAAAGTTGTTTCCTTAAATGAATGCTTCAACGAATGAAGGGCGAATGGTACACTATTTAAAACATTTTGGGTGCATTTAATTAGGGTTAAATGGTGTTTTGGTTTGTTTAGCCACGGTAAGTTTTTGGTGTCATATGTTTTATTTTCTAGGTTTTTGGTGTTATATGTTTGCATTTCGTAGACTTTTGGTGCATCCGTTAGTCAACCGTCGTTGATCGTTAAATAATTTTATTTTGTTCAATTTAGTCCTTAATATTTTTCCGGCCACCACACAAAGTCGTCGACCTTTCTCAAGGCCGCCGGATCCCACACAAGGCCGCCGACCACCATCAGTGACCACCAATCGGGGCCGGGCGACTCCAATTTGAGCTATCCAGCCTCGAATAGGACACCGAGGGCCCCGATCGGAGCCACAAAGCTCTGAATCTGGAGCTTTGGGGCTCAGGTCGGAGCCACAAAGCTCCGATCTGGAGCTCTGTGGCTACGATATGGGCCCTTGGTGGACCAATCGGGGCCGGACGGCCCTAATCGGAGTCGTCCGGACCTGAGTGGTGGACGGTGGTCACCAGTGTGCTTGAATGGTGGCCGTCAACCTTGTGTGTGTTTCGGCGGTCTTGAGAAGTGGTCGGCGGCCTTGCGTGGGTTCCGGCGGTTTTGAGAACTGGCCGGCGGCCTTGTGTGGTGGCCGGAATATTTTGAGCGGTGACCCAAAAAATATTAGGAACTAAATTAAATAAAATAAAAATATTTAACGGTCAAACTTAATCGATAATTAACAAATTCACCAAAAGTTTACGAAATACTAATATATAACACAAAAAATTACAAAATAAAACATATCACACTAAATGTCTATATAATCAAACATATGACTAAAAAAAAAACATGTTAACTCATTTAACTATTTGAAACAATGTTGGGGTCGAATAGTGCACAAGTTAGGGTTCTGATATTTTCTGTGGCGCGCTCAACCGTCTGATTCACCACCGGTCGTACGCTAAGCTACTGCTGAAGCGGCGAGGAATCTCCGCCATGGCAATGGACCATACAGTAGAGCTACCTTCTTCCGCTGCGATTACTCAATCCCCTTCACGTTTCAGGTTCTCTTCCACTCTCTACGCCGATTCAGTTGTCCACATTTGGATCTTACATTAAACAATTTCACTAACTGATGGACAGCCAGCCCCGCCACTTCTACGTCGCCGTCGATCGCCTCCAATTCAAGCTGGTTTCTCCGCCCTAACAATCCAATTCTTTCAATTTTGATGAATTTTAGGATTTTCTCCGTATGAGCTTCGTTAATTTCTGCAGGAGACGTTGTTGGAGTTGCTTGGCGTGGCGGGACAGCGCCCAGGCCTGCCGTTGGTAGTCTGCTGCAGCTCACGCGACGAGCTCGATTCCGTCTGCTCTGCCGTCTCCACTCTTCCTTTCATCTTTCTATCTTCCCTGGTAATTTGATTCATTTCCTCGATTTGAAACAATCTATGCTCAATTACCTGGAGAATTTGGTTGAATTGCAATTGATGAAGAATCAAATTTCACTGAAAGGGATGAATAGATAGCTTTGATGTTAGCTCTGTACATGATTGCAAATTGCAATTGAGCTAGTGTGTTATTGAATCTCATTGTTATAGGTTGATCAGTATCTTAGATTGGTTAATCTGATTGTGCAACTTGTTCATTACTTTAGTACAGTGACCTAGCTGAAGCAGATCGTGCTCTTGTTCTCGAGAAATTCCGGCAATCATCCGTGAGCTGGAACCGAACTGTTGCAGTCCAATCCAGGGAAAATGGGGAAATGGTAGAACATGACAAACAGAAGTCTCATATGATCGTTGTCACAGATTCTTGCCTTCCCCTTCTTGCTTCCGGGGAATCGCCTATTAGTTCTCCAATTCTGATCAATTACGAATTACCAACAAAAAAGGTTTGATTCTGTTTTGGTTTCTTCAAGAGTTCTTATCTGAAAATTGTTAAAAATGAAGCAAATAGAATTCTTATGACTTATTGTAAAGTTCTGCTATGTTCTTCTTGCCTGCAGGAAACATATGCAAGGCGCATGGCGACATGCCTAGCATCCGGTCTTTTTCTCATGACATCTTTACCTTAAATTTCTGCTTGAATTTTAACATCTTGCCTTACTGTCTATAGCAAATACACATCTGCAGATGGGGTTGTAATCAATATGGTTGTTGGGGGTGAAGTTGTAGCCCTAAAAAGCCTGGAAGAAAGCAGCAGCATTCTCATAGCCGAAATGCCAATAAATGTAAAAACTGAATGGCTTTGAATTGTGATCAAACTATATATATAGTAATGCAGACAACAATATGTAGTTTACTTAACTAGTGTGCTGATTATATGTATCTTGCAGATATCAGAGATTCTGTGAAGTATTGAGTACATGGGCAACTGCAGAAACTGATCCTAGTGGCTCTTATGGATGTCAGATCGGTCTTGCTTGATTCACATTTCCATGTTTTCAAGTTTAAATACTGTATGTATTTAGCTCGCCATTCTTGTATGAGTTGATTTGGTTCAGGACCTAGTCACCTAGACCATAGACCCCGTCTAGTTGGGTTTCAATCGTGTTACAAATTTACAATTGAGTATGACATCAATTGTACGATTATGATAACTGATAAGTTTATTAAAACTTAATTGTGACATTTGATTTTATTTTTTAAGCTAATTCGGTAAATTCAAAACGTTTAATTAAAGTTCGGACGGATATTATGTAATATGGTGTACTACGTTTAATCTTTCATTTCTTAATCAGAAGTTCTAATCCTGTTTGAATCTCTTAATCAGAAGTTTTAATCCTGTTTGAATCGAAAAATGAAAAAATATTTATAAGCAACAATTTATCTCTATTACGTATTGACTTAACACGGATGACTATAAGTAGGGTTATAAATTTTTCTCACACGACATTAACACACATAAAAATTATGCTCATACAAGCATTTAAGAGAATGATAACAAAATAGCACGGGCACGAGACATAATTTGCGTCGCGTGTTCGTGTTTAGGTGTCATAACACAACACACATGATAAAACAAATTAATTACGCTACAAAGTCTATTTCCTGAGTACTTATTTTAGAACACTTACTAAGCAACTTTTAAAAATCAATTTAGTGGCTTAATTTTTAGAGTTTGTCCACCGTACGACAATTCATTGTTTTTTCTATACAAAATACATTCTATTGATTTTTGCTTAGAAATTTCGTTTATAAATATATAATTGAACAACTTAACACATAATAACACGATATGAATATGCACGATTTTCGTACCGTATTCGTATTTGTAAAATATATGACACAATAAGTTTATCGTATATATTTGTGTTTAATAAGTTTAACACATACCACTAATTTTCATCCAAAATGTAAGTGCCTTATATTACTCTCGGAATGCAGGCAAGAAAGTATATATGTGAATATTATTATTTTGTCATTGAATCGGAACATTCATTATATATTCATCGTGGCCGATATATTACCACATGCAATAAAGTGCTGTCTGAATATTTATTTTAAATTATTCGGTTAGCTTGAGAGAATATTCGATAGTAATATAGTGAAGGAGAATCATCAATCATATATATGTGATACAAAAAACTATATCCATTATATTAGATATATTTCCATTTTCCAGATCAAGCATTGACCGGTCTTGTCCTCCGAATCTGCATTGATTTAATGGGGTTGAGCCACGTGTCAAGACTCATTTGTCTGTCTATCTAGTTTAAACATGTGAATGACAACTATGCTCCACATGGTTTGATTGAAGAAGAAGTGCTGTGAATTAATGAATCTCGCTCCTTCCCACAACAACCATTTCATTTGAATTTGAATATATATGTATTAACTATCCCGTAAAATGCTCCCTGATTTAGCCTCTATCCCCACCCTACGTTAATAATCTGGATTAAGCAATCATAATAAATTAAACATATTTAAAAGTGTGGTTATATAGTTAGGTAGTAAATAATAGCAACATTAACTCCCCTCATAATTCAGGGATAATATAATAGAAGAAATAGATGCTTCTTAATATTCTTCATGTGACAACACGTGAAGGACTCTAACTTGAATCAACTAAGACTCCACTAAACCTTAATTATGATGCAAAGCAAAAAAAAAAAAAAAAAAAAAAAAAACTTATCAACTATTAACAAATATATCATATTGTAATTTTAATCACTCGTCAAATTCAGTTTTTGGTTCGGTATTTGCTTTTTTCCTTTCATATTTATATTTATAAATATATTTATATTTGCTTGTATTAATAATACCATATTTCGTGCACGTAAAATATTATGTACCATTTACTTATAACAAACCGAAAACATGAAACTTTAATGTAATAGTAAATTAAAAGGTTAAATAGTCGAAGAGTAGTGTTATTGGGGAAATTAATGTATTATTTTCATAAAAAGTGGAATGATTTTATAACAATATTTTACATTTGCATTACATAAACTTTCTCTCATATTTTCACAACAATTTTTCAACAAATTTCGCGGGGAGAACTAAACAACAAGTAACTAGTTAGTTGATTTTTTTTTTTTAATTAAATACCTAATCAGACTACCGTGAATAAGCAATTAGGTAACTTTGGCCACTTTGATGTTACACTTTTAGAGTCAAATAGTTGAACTTTACTAAACAATCAAACATAGTTTTTTTTTTCTCGGTTCAAACATAGTTAGTTAGTTGAACTTTTTTAATCAAATAATCAGACTACCGTGAATAAGCAATTGGGTAACTTTGCCCACTTTAATGTTAAATTTACGGATTTGTCAAGTTTTCTCACGTAATCGATAAGTTAGGTCATCTAATCTAATTTGATTATGAATTCGGTCGATTGTTGTTTCTCCTTGTATGATACGGAGATATATATGTTCTTATAGATGAAGGGTAACAATTCAGTCGATCACGTAAGGAGTATGATTGAAGACTAAAGTATTCACACATTGCTCATTCATAAAAGTCCGATTAATAATTTGGTTAAAAAAAATTAATTGGATAGATGTATTTTTGAATAAAGTTCAGCAAAGTATTATATTTTTTCTAAATAAAAATACCATTGGACACTTTTTATTTATTTTTTGCATATATCAAATCAAAACTGGATCTCTCACGTTAGTTAATATATAAATAGGCATAAACTAGATCGGTCTTCAACAGTGAAGAAAGGTCGCTCATATTTATCCACCACCTTCATCTCTCTCTTCGTCTACTTCTTCTTTCAATGGCGTCCTTAGAAGTATGCAGCAACAACAGCTCCAACCCAGCAGCCACCGACAACCCCACAGCCAATTACTTCTCCGGCGCGCTTCCGATGAGCCACAGGATTTCCTTCTCCAACGACTTCGTCGAGTCCTCCGCCGCAAATAAACTCCCACTGAACCTCGCCGCCAGAGCTCCGGCGTCGTTCGACTTCGAGTTCTCCGTTTCCGGCAACTCCATGATGAGCTCCGAGGAGCTCATCTTCAAGGGCCAGATGCTGCCGTTCAAGGACACCGGCAGGAAGACCACCACACTGAGGGAGGAGCTCCTCGCCGGAGATGAAGACGTGGGGTCGAAGGGGTCGGTGGCGACCAAGTGGAAGTGTTTACTGCGGAAGGCTCATATCGGGCCTAAGACGACGTCGGCTGTGTCGAAGTTGTCGGAGACTGTTACCGCGACGGCGGTTTATCAACCACAGTGTCTCCTCCTTCCTTAAATGGTGGATCCGACAATATCGTTAGTTTGATGTGTGTGCCTTTTTTTGTTTTTTTTTTTTTTTTTTGGGTTTTATAAATAATTCTTGCTAGTGAAGTTAAAAATATGAGTTTGGAGGTAAATTAGCTATCGGTATGCATGATTTATGTTAGCCTGAGCTACTATGGTCACTATGGTTCTGTTTTCTGTGTACGTACAAATGTAATTAAATATGTAATAATGGTCCCATTGTAGTGCATTTTGCGCTTTTTTTTAATAATCGGTGAATAATTTTGTGGATATAAACTTTTAAAAAATGGTCTGTTGACCCGTTGATTTGTTCAATTCAAATAGATTCATTATTTACTCAAGTCACTTTTCTATCCACATACGATAAAAATAAGTGGTGTCCACCGTTTTTTTGGTAGTTGATTTTGACTTTTGACCTTCTTTAATTCACTAAAAGAAAATTTAGTCCACTTGTTTGTGAGGGACGTATAACATTAATTATAAGGGAATTGTAAAATTCTCTTCAAATACAACATTCAATTTTTTTTTTAAGAGAATGACTTCTAACAAAAAGTTTGGCCAGAGAATTCCTTGAAAATTCATTAAAATCTCTTCAAAATCCCTCCAAACATAATAAATCCTTATAAAATTCTTATAATTTATGAATGAATTGGTTTCCTTAAAAAATATCGTCACAAATTCCAATTTTCTTGTAGTGATTGGGTATCAAACTACCTCCAAAACTAAAATTACTCATACCTTTTTGTCGTGACAATTTTTAGTCAAATTATGTCACTTTTTAGTTTTAACTTGTAAAAAATATGCCTATAGTAGAAGACCTTATTAGGAATGAGTCTAATTTGAATCTCACTGGTAATATTGTTTGGAGAGGGTTTAATCTTAATCGTTTTAAATCTGAAACTGTGACAACAATATTGTAAATAATAAAAAATAAAAACTCATTAGATTGTAATCCCGAGCCTTTTGGGCTAAATATTTAGATATTTAAGACAAACTTTAATAAGAAATTAATACTACTAATTCAAACGAATGATGAGTTTTAAGAATAAAATTTCATCATGATCTCACCACCACAGCAGTAACTTGGTGTAACATTAAACTTAGTCTAAAACTACTAGTTTCTAGTACAGTTGAGACGTAGCTTTCACCTTAAATTTAGTATTTATTACTGTTCATTAGCTTTTCTAACTTAATTTTCACAGGAATATACATGTGGCAAACCACGTGGACCCGAATCAAGATTTTTTTGACAAGAGTGGGTTATTTTTAAGTTGCAGCTAGCCCTAGATTGCTTGGGCTACCAAGACACCATCAAACCCAATTGCTTTAATTCTTCGGCCCAGATCAAACCCAATAGGCAATGGCTTTGGAGTGTTTTTTTTTTTTTTTTTTCCTTTTATTTATTTAAGTTTTTGTATTATATTAATTACTTATCTGAAAGTTTTTTACTTAAATAAAAAAATTGTTCAATAGTTATAGATTCAGATTTACCACAATTTTTTTAAAAAAATAAATCAATATACTAAAAGAGCATATGTAGTTTATTTTTTATTAATTTACCAGTAAGATGAGTAATTTATAAAAAAAAAAAAAAAAAAAAAAATATTATATATTAGTAGAAGCTATATACCTCTGAGTTTGGTGCAACATAAGTAGTGGCTGTGTCCTCGGATTCTGGATTTGTCATCGATCTCACCAGGCACGTGCCATTCATTTGGTACAAAAAGAAACACCTTACCAATAAAAAAAAAAAAAAATTTAAAGGTACTTTTGGTGTCACATATTTAACCTGTGTAGGTTTTTAGTGTCATATGTTTCATTTTGTAGGCTTTTGGTGTCATATGATTGAGATGTTGTATGTTTTTGGTATTTTCGTTAGTCAACAGCTAATTTGACCGTTAATACCTTTATTTTGTTTAATTTAGTCCTTAAATTTATATTTCTAAAATTTAATATTTACAATTTAGTCCCTATTGTTTTCTCAAGTCACCGTCCAAGGCCGCCGACCGCCACAAAACGAGCCAGCCACCACCCTACGGCACCGGCCACCACCGCTTGGGGCCGAAAACCACCCCAATTGGTGGTGGCCACCTCAATTGGGGCCGGCCACCACCAGTGGTGGTGGCTACGGCCCCAATCGGGACCGGCCGCCGGCCCCGATTGGAGCCCTCTGTGGCCCCAATCGGGACCGGCGGCCCCAATTGGTGGTGGCCGGCCCCAATTGAGGTGGCCACCACCAATTGGGGTGGTTTTCGGCCCCAAACGGCGGTGGCCGGTGTCGTGGGGTGGTGGCCGGCCCGTTTCGTGGCGGTCAGCGGCATTGGAGGTGGTGGCCAGCGGCCTTAGACGTTGACTTGAGCAAACAATAGGGACTAAATTGTAAATATTAAATTTTAGAAATATAAATTTTAGGACTAAATTCAACAAAATAAAAATATTTAACGCTCAAACTAACTGTTGACTAACGAAAATACAAAAAATATACAACTTCTTAAACATATGGCACCAAAAGCCTACAAAATGAAACATATGGCAGCAAAAACTTACACATGTCAAACATATGGCACCAAAAGTACCTTTAAAAAAAAAAAAAAAAAAAGTAAAGAATCATACAAATCACATAAAAGATGGCTTGAACATCTCAAGCCATAAGAAACCAACAGATCTTTACAAGTCCATGAATTTATTTATACCTATACCTCACCCATATTACACTATACCATACACAGATTCTCCCTCCCACTATACACAAAATCATACTACTAGCTACAATTATTATTATTATTATTATTATTATTATTATTATTTTTATTATTATTATTACTGCTGTAAAATCAACCGAAAGCTGAAATCGTACGGCACGACTTGCACCACCTGAGAAACCGGCTCGTTGGTGGCTTTCCTCTCCAGGCACTTCACTGCTTCGTCCCTAAGCTCGTTGGGGAGTTGAAGGCATAGCCAGTCGAGGAGAGAGTCCATGTCTTTCGCAAAGTCGAGGAGGTACCAATCCAACAACTTGGGAATGACAACCTTGTTGGTCTTTGATATGCCTACGGCTGCCTGCAAGTACTCTTTTTTTGCTACTTCTAGCTCTTCTTCTACTCTCGATGCTGTGTAAACCCTCACCTAATTTAGCAAGGAATTTTGATTAGTACATTTCTGTTTAAATTGATACTTTCATGGAGTTAATTTAGCTAAGATGAACTTTGTAGGTCCAAACAAATGTGCTGGCTGAGAAAAATTGCTAGTTGAACATTTATAGGGTTGCAATAAAATAGCTCCGTCTAATTTGCTGTTAAATATACATGGAAAACTTGTTGTGTCATTCTATGAAAGGATGTAGAGTGAGAACGAGGGCAATTGCCTCCCTCAACTTACGACATTGTGTAATTTTAAGGGTTAAGGTCCTAAAAAGAGTCAACTATATGTCATATTGCTACTCGCTGTCCTATATTCAAAATGTTAATAGTCTCAACTATTAGATTTGTTGACCCATTTTTTGTCTTAAAAACTGAAGGAACAAAAACATCTTTTTTTTATCATCAAATAAGCATAAACTATGAGCAACAAATTTGATACTTCGTAAAGTGGAAAATAATATGTTTTTGTTACTTAAAACATCAATTTTAATGCCAATGTCGAAAAAGGTGAAAATCAACAAATATGATAGTTGAGAGACCGAATATCAACATTTTAAATCTGGGACGGCGAAAAGCAACATGACATATAGTTGAAACTGTTTTTAAATTCTTAAATTTAAGTTTAATCCTAAAAAATGTATTTATTTTCAATTTAAAATTTTGAAATCTTATAGTAATACACCTGAAATTATTTTATTTTAATTGTATGTCCATATTTAATCCTTGTCACCATTGAGGTACATTCCTGGCTTTTTCCATGGTTTTATGTGTTATCTGAATGAACTTTGATAACATTTTGCAATTTGATAGTTGAACTCACTAGCTGAAAGTAAGAATATACAATTTACTACGTGAACTATGATGGTGCGTGATAGACACGTGTGGATTTCCATTCAAAACTTTACTTGAGTTAGCAATTTGTAAAAAAAAAAAAAAAAAAAAATTATAGCAGATTGTACAAACTTCCAAGCTGCTAGTTAATTAACCTGTGTTTCAGTATTGTAGTTGTAAGATGGGGTTATTAGAACTTACTGCCGGAGAAGACCAGCTCCCGCAAGAGAGCGCAAAAGTGACCTGCGGCTCGGACCACTCGAGCCCAAATGTACTCCGTGCCTTCATCTCTTCGTTTTTTGAAGCTTTCGGACATGTCTACATTGCACCCGAAATTATACATTGATAAAAATTAAATCAAAATACACTTTAAAAAAAATGATCGAACTATATACTCACAAATTTCAAATGGTACGGCAGCCTAAGAATAAAATGCTCAATCGTGATCGCGTTTAGCAAGTGTCCTCCCACATTTATCGTCGCCTGCAATTCCGATATCATAAACATGAACAAATCAACACTTGCATTATTGTTTTTATTTTTACATTTGTTAAGATGCAGAAATGTATCCAAACCTTCTTCATTAAGGCCACAACCGCCTCAGGCGTATCGGGGATCCCGTGTTCCAAAAACGCCTGCAACATAAACAACGTAAGATATGACTAACCTAGGACTAAGATTGCTGTGTTTTTTTTTTGGGAAGGAAAATGACTCACATTCATTATACAAGAATTGTAAGTATTTATCCAGAAAGCTAGCTTCTGCTGATGACTGAGCCCGTTTAAGGTAACCGCCTCGAGCTTCCCGATCAAGAACCTGAGAGTGATTCATCAGTTCATCAGACAAATTCAACGAAAACAAATCATAAAACGAAAAGATCATAAATAAAAACTAACTTTATTCGATGGATTAAGAAGAGAGCATTTGTTCTTCTGTTAAGATCGACCGAACCGACTTCAACTGCAAGAAAATTCTTGTAAGGGCCGATGTCTCTTGTCCTGATTTGTGAACATACTTCATAACAGTCCCATAGTTCTTCGACTCCTCGACCTTTCCCTTTCGATGTGCTCATCCTTGAGAAGATGTTGGAAAGACACCGAACCATTTCCTCGGATACTCTGTTCGGTGTGTAATCTGTCTGAAATTTTTTATCCTCCAATGCACTTAAGGAGTTCTCTTGAGCTTTTTCTTGGTCTGCAAATCTGCTCTCCAGCTGAAAAACAAACAAGAGAGTTTCTGAAGTGCTTAGAAAAGCATGATACTTTTGCTATTTTTAGTAATAATTCGGACTTAACTGTAACATTAAAAAAAAAAAAACAACGATATTTTAGCTACACTTTAAATTTGTATCATTAGATTACTAATGTCAATTTGAACAACTTTCCAATGGGTTGTTCAATTTTAGTGCAATGGGAAACAACAGATAAGTTGCAAAACCAGCATGCTTGTGAAAAGATCAAAACTTGACTGTCCTAAACTTTCGGTTAATGCATAATTGGTACCTGAACTTTTACCGAATCTGGGTAGTGCTCGGTCGGTTCTTTCTTGATCGGAGTCCTCTTAACCGGCGTGGATGCATTTTTGTCAAGGAGCTGTTTTTCTTTAGCAGAATTCGTCGAAGAACAATTCTCCTTGCCCCGAACATCTTCGGGAATCGACGGTGGGGATTGATTGAGCTTCTTCATCGGGAGCCGTCCATTTATCAGCTTTCTGCTCGATGTGCTTCTACCAACCGAAGGCGATGCTAGAGAACTGAATTCGGTCTGACAAAGAGACTTCGATCGCTCGTGCTTCGCTCTTCTGGCAGGGAATTCATCGATTGAGTCGCTCAAATTTTCGGCATTTCTCTTCGATGAGATATAAACAGCTTCTTGGTAGAGTCCTTGACGGAAATTGACAACTTGTTCTTCCAGACGGACAATTTCTTCTTCCAGTACAGCAACCTCAGCAAGTAGTTCCAATGTCTATGATCAATACACATTTTTTTCATCATTTTGACATAAAAAATCAAAATTTGACCACACTATCAATGAAAGATCTGAAATTTAAGGGAATTGAATCAAGAAATACTGACATAAGGAGGGAGATAGGGAGGGAGACGAGGAAGAGCGCCGAGCGGCCGAGTCAAAGCCCTTTCCAATGCTCTATGAACATTCTCTTCATGCCTGAGCTTCTTCTTCAGCTTATCAACCTGAGATGAATCCAATTAACAGAAATTACTAATTATACAAAGATAAAGTTTCAATTTTGGAAGCTTCATATAGACAATTGACCAGCTTACATCATTAAGTAATGCCAATTTCTTCTCTTTGTTCAATCGCCGTCGATTGGTCCAGGGTCTGTCGGCGACGGCGTTTTTGCTCGCCGGAGTCGCCATTTTCACCTTCTTTTCAGAAAAGCAAGAAATTGAAGAAATGACTATAAAAGGTGATAACTATTCGTTTCTTGAAACAAGCTAAAGAGAAGGACCCAGTTCAGATTTGGATCAAAAGTGATTGCTTGAACAAAAAAAAAGAAATTTATGCAGATTTATCAAAAGGGTGTGAATTATGAACTTACTTTATCGTTACTTGCTGGAGATTTGGAAGGCGGTAGAGAAACTCTTGCCCTGGAGCTCATCCTTCGTCGGAAACAGAGGAGCCCGCAATTCTTCGCCGACTAATCGGGAAATTCACCAATTGATGAAAAATATCGAGTGGTTGCAGATATAATAATACGCAGAAAAGCAGTGGCTCTTTTTGCAAATTACAAAAATGGCGTGGTGCTGAGAGAGAGTAACAGCAGAGAGAGCGGGAAAACTAAAACAGAGCACTTTCAGAGATGGAGGATTAGTAAATAGTAATGGCTCTTCTCGATCTGAGAGAAGGAGAAGACTAAACAACAAAATAGCCGCAGGCGGAGGTTGTAGAAGAAGCGCGAAACGACAGGGTTTCGAGGGGCGTCAACCAAGAAAGGTTCGACAGATGGATAAATATAGTTTTTAAATTAGTGGGAACTTTTTAAAAAAACTCAAACTCTGAAACCAATTTTCCATCCTGTTTAAAGTTCAAAATCTGCAGCCGTGGAAGGAATATAATAATCTGGAGACACCGAATCAAGCAGGGTTTCTTCTCTCTCACTAAGATGGAGTTTGAGTGCTGCTTCCGTCTTCTTCGATCGCGGATTGTCTTCTGTTTCTGTAGAATTGTTTATTCGTAGAGAGAGAGAAAGACGAAATGATGAAGATGAATGGAGATTGTGTTGTGTCGTGTTTGTGCTCTGCTCTGCTCTGTTTTGATGAAGGAGAATGAAGGACTTTTTCTTAGTGCATTTGTGGGATAGAGAAGACAACCTCCGCTCTCTCATCATCAACCAACGTGAGCCCTTTTCTTTATATCTTCGATCTACTTTTTTCTTTTTTATTTAATAAAATATATATAATTTTCATTTTCTAATTATCAAGTAAATCTATGGTTAATTATTAATATAATGGCCGATGTTTGAATTTAATTGTTAATGATTTTTTTTTTAATTTATTAGCTCAAATTTACATGTATACAAATTGATAGTTACATTATGATTTTCATTTAATTTGAACGTAATAGTACATATCCAGCATATTCTAAATCAAAATGCGGCAAATTGCTAAATATTTGAACAATTAAAAGAAAATCGCAAGCTGATATTTGGACAATCGAGCAAATTGATAGCTATTTTTTTCATCACGTGCAAAACACGTATGTGATTACGTAAAAAAAATATATATATAAAAACCCGACGATACTAACAATTTGTACACATAAGAAATGAGTTAACAAAATATTAAAAAAACATCAATTAACAAATTGTTCAACGCCAAAACATTACCTCCCAATTTGATAGTTAACTATTAAGCGTAGTTTTAGTACAAAGTTGCTTCGATCAAAACTAACAAAATGATATATCCCCGTGTTTTGATATAATTTGAATTCTGGTGAAGGAACTCATTGAATAAAGATTTTAATTTTAATATTCTATGTTCAAAATTAGAAAAAAAAAATTGTAAAAGAAATGTATTTTTTTTTCATTGTGCATGTTTATTTGTGGTCGTAATTTAAAATAACAATTTGAGATGAATTTAAATTTCTGGATGATTGTTCATATTGAGACTATTCAGTTTGATAGAGATTACAAAATTATTTATTAAGTATATATAAGATCTGGTAATTGTGCATGAATTTTAGTGATAGGTTAAAATAGTGTAGTAGGTATAGTCCAGCCAAATGCATGCCAATGAAGTGACAAAGACTAAACGCAATAGTCCATAACTTGACCCATCATATTCTATTGCTTAATAATAACATACTTGCTAAGACAAAATCCTAAATTTTATATTTAGTATAAAATGCTTCCTTAATTAACAAAAAAAAAAAAGTGTCATATCTTCTTTGTTTTTACTATTATAACTATAATAAGTTGGGACTCCGCCAATTTACTTAGCTATCAAACATCCAAACATAAAATAATGTATATGTCGTACCGATTCAGTGTTCAATTTCTTAACTAATAGTTAGAAGTTCAAACATCGCTAAAATTTTAAAAATATAAAATATTTATGATCAACTCTTTATTTTATATATCGGCAAAAAAAAACTTTTCACCCTTTTGGATTAACCCGACAAGCCCTCCATAGTCAATATTTAAGTGGATTTTGGTGATCCTATATATATTTGCTTGATTAAGCTTGGTATGACACCTTTTTTTAACCATATATGTAAATATTCATGTCGGGTTCAATTTTATGAAACTTTAACTCTATGTCGGGATAGTTATATAATAATAGAAATTTCTCGTATAAGTTTGAATGGAAAATATATATAGTAGAAGATGTAGGATGGACAAATAGCTAGCTAGCCAATGATTGGATCAATTACCATTTGCACTTGATCTTGTGTCTTTCTTGGAACATCTTTGAGCAAAAGAACATAAAATACGTGAACTGTGTCTAGATAGTAGATGTCAGTTTCTTGCTAGCTAGCTAAACCCTAAGATGTTATTTTTCCCACGTGTAATTACGTTCATTCAAAGTAAGTCAAATTACCCATGCAGTATATATACTTACCGTGTGACGCGTACAAAGTAACGTTTATATTGATGTAATCTTGTAATCCATAGTATAAATATAGACTTGACATATAATAATAATAATAATAATAAAAATAATAATAATAATAATAATAATAAGAGATATAAATGTTTGAAATAAATTTTTATTTCGAAATAACATTATGTACTCTGTCTAAGAAATTGACGAATTATATATATAATAATTAAATGATGCATGGAAAAAAAGCTTGTCCATATATATAATTAGACAAATGATGTGGGAGTCGAGTGGAGCCAACTCAGAAATAAGTAAACCTTTACAACTAAGCAAAAGCTAACGTGCTAATAAATGATGGAGGTAACTAGCCAGTTGCCCACAAGTAAAAAGCTGCATTTTTCCCGTATACAATTTATATAGTAACGAAAGATAATATTTTATCATGACTAGCTAGTAAATTTCTTTCTTGGATCAATTATTAAATTTAACTTTCTTACTGATTAAATAAATAACGTTGTCCGGTCCAAGACAACATATTCTTGTATATTATTCCAAATAATTTACCACAAAAAAATGTTATTCCAAATAATGGCTACTCTTTCAATTATTTCAAAGTCATTGGATCAATTGTATATATATGGTTTTATATATACAAATCATAACTATACTGTTTACTAAAAAAAATCAGAACTATATTGACGAGCCTTAAAAAGCAATCATCGGATCTTATCAGGTTATAAATCTACTGTTATTAATTATTATTATAAACGGCAATTTTCAATTTTCTCGTGAGATGCTTAAGAGAGTTTTATTATGAGGACAACACTCATAATCTATTTGACTTTATATTTAGAATAACCATCAATCACATTAGGTTATTTAAGTAAAGCAACAAAAAGTATCTACAGTGGTTTTACATAGCATTCCTTAAAGATGGGACCCACACGTAAATTTATGTTTTTACATAAAGCATTCCTTAAATTTAAGTAATGCACTATGTATTACGTAACAAATTTTTTATTATAAATTAATTCATTTTATAATTAATGCTAATATCTTATTGGTGGTTGTTGGAAAAATTAATAATAAAATATATTTAAGGAATATGTTTAAGTAATACGATTGCAGAGATTATATTTTTTACGTGTGTCTTAAATTTAAGTATTACTTAAAGTGTACATAAATGTCTACGTGGCAACTTTAAATAATACAATTTATGTAAAACCATCGTGGATGCTCTTAGCTCGTAATAGTTTAGTGTTAGTTAAAAATATTTTTCAATTTTTATAACTCTAATAATAAATTTTAAACCTAAAACCTTTAATTATTAAATAATAAATTGTCCAATCATTATATAATATTATACGATTTATTTATTTATTGAAGTTAAATAACCCTAAACTGTAAGTTAATTGAAACTGAGAGTACACTTGTATTAAATCTTGATCACATGGATATGTGAGAGTATGAGATATGTGTCAAAATGAATGTGACAAAACAAACTAGTATAATATATACATTGTCATGTCATATGGCCTAGCTAGATAGCTATTTTAGGGCATTGTAATGAACAATATATTTTGTGTATTTCTTATAATTAATGAGACGATGACCATATCTCCGTACTCATTAAGGCATCTATTGTTTAATTTATATAGATTGTACCCGACCTCAAGTACGTATAGCCTCCGCCATCCCATTAAATACCCTATTATTAGTATAACAACTTCAACTAGGGCTCTATTACGTTAATCTAATTAAGATCAGACACTTAACCCTAGACATGGGTCCGACCGTTCGAGCCTGTAGACTCAAATTTGAATTGGGTTAGAAGTAAGTGTTTTTTTTTTTAAGTGTAAGGAGTAATTTGAAGGTTCTAAATCTAAGTACAAATTGTACAAAGTTTGAGTGCACATAGAGTATAGAATAATATATAACCATATATAATTCGTTCTAGAATATATTCCAAATAACTCCTTTTTCCTACCTTAGATATATATATTATAAGCTGTCATGTTCGTGATATTTCTTGTTTTAGATGCATGATTCCTTGACAGAACTGATTATTCCAAATTACATGGATTCAATATATGTTACATAGTTATTATAAACCCTAAAAGAATTTCATCGAAAGTTTGGATACCAAAAAAATATATGTATATACTCATTAATGTAAAGAATATATAAGTTGAGATGACTATACGGTCGAATAATGATATTAGCTAATCATACGGGCTGAAATGTGAAATCATTATAAGACACGACATTATTAAATAGGCCGGACGATAAGATACGTACGCGTACCTTAATTATAGCCATACGATATTTCCTTCAATTTTTTTTTTTTTTTATTTCAACTGAAAATAAGATAAAGCGGAGTGTTAGTGTACGTACGAAGGAAAGGAAACATCGTGCAAAGTCTCGTAAAAAAGCTGTAAGCCATAAAACACACCACTTGTTATAATGGACATGAAATTTCAGCTTCCATGCGGTCTCCACCTAGCTATATAAATCATTGTACCCCTCTCATTGTCTAGCCTCTATATTTGTGTCATTTTTAAGCTAATTTCTCTAAACATAATTTGAATTTGTCCGGTTAAGCACTTCATCTCTTAATTAAATGTCCCTAATTCGAATTTCCACTCTGATTCATAACCTATAATAATGTAAAATATTTATAACCATCACTTGAATAATTAAATGTTGACATATATAGGGAGAGCAACAATTATATATGATTTAGCACCTTATAAAGCATCTTGTGGAAAAAATAATAATTTATTTACTCATTATTATTTAGTTAGAGATAATTATTTATTAATATTAAATAAGTTTAAAGCTATATATATTACCCTATAAGTGAAAGCAAATAGTATGAAAAAGATTTGATGAGATTATAAAAGCATGTTTTATGAAAGATCAAAGTGAAATCAATAAATGGTCTATCATGAAAATGAAGCTAATTAATCGGGCAGATCGATTAATACAAGGGCTTTGCTAGAAAGTGTGAAAAAAAGTGTGAAAAAACCATAGAAAGTTAACAACTGCCACATGGCAATGCATTGGATGATTCTCTTTCCAATTTATATCAAATTATTAACTGACAATCATGAAAAAATATTAAATGATAAAAAAAACAGTCTTTCCATTATTAGGTTGGCAACATTAATTAGCACCGTCCAAGTCCTCAATTATTAGTTGGACAAAAAAAGCTCTTAATTATGAAATTATTCGATTGCATTTGAATCGATTTTATAATTATTCTGATGTTTCTCCTTCTTCATTTAAGGTTTTTCTGCCATACTTCTTCAATTAAGTTGATATTTATTTCAACCTTTAATTTTTTTCTACAAAAGAAAACCTTCATTTTATTTTTATTTTTATGTTTTTATTGAAATGAAATTGTTATTGTATGTAATTTCTATATTTAGGAGAGTTTTTTTCGCATTTAGAGCATCCACGGTGGTATTAAGTAAAGAATACGTAAACGTGGGTCCTACATGTTTATTTAAGTAAAGCAATAAAAACTATCTACAGTGGTTTTACATAGCATTCCTTAAAGATAAGACCCAGACGTAAATTTATGTTTTTACATAAAGCATTCCTTAAATTTAAGTAATGCACTATGTATTACGTAACCAATTTTTATTATAAATTAATTCATTTTATAATTAATGCTAATATCTTATTGGTGGTTGTTGGAAAATTTAATAATAAAATATATTTAAAAAATATGTTTAAGTAATACGATTGCAGAGAAAATATTTTTTACGTGTGTCTTAAATTTACGTATTACTTAAAGTGTACATAAATGTCTATGTGACAATTTTAAAGAATACAATTTAGGTAAAACCACTGTGGATGCTCTTATACAACAAAAGAAGAGTTAAATTAGGACACTCATTTACCCAAAATAAAAATAAAACATAGGACACTCTTATTTACCAATTAAGTTATTCCGCAGCGATTCAACATTTTTACTTGTATTCCTTTTTTTTTAAAAAAAAATAAAAAATCATCATCCTCCGTTTTTCAATTTTTTCCTCTTTTTTATAATAAAATAAAGGCACTTAGAATCAGACAGATACTGAAAAGAAAAGCGATGAAGGGAAATGGTCCCATGTGTTTATTTATTTATTTGTTTTTTTCTACTCTTATTTTCTTTCTTGTTATTGTTATATTTCTATTTTATTTCTTGGATAGAGATATTAAGCCATAAACCCTTTGCACTTAAAGGGTACTGGCCCACCAAACCATAGAAGTTTGGGCTTGATTGCTCCTTTAGAAGTGCGTGGAGATGGGACTGGGACCAAGTTTAAAAGGAAGAAGCCCACTATTAGAAAGAAATTAATTATTATTCATATTTTTAAAAAAGTTTAGAGTTAAAGTGAAAAATAAAATAAATCATATATATATTATAATCTAGTGGTTCAGCACTTTTATTCATCTCTTAACTAAATGTCACGGCTCAAACTCTGCTGATAATTATGAGAATGAAAAAATATTCATGCTCATCACTTTAGCAATTACAAGTTGATTCCGGTACAAGTGAAGATTAGTTAAGATGTTGAGCAAGCATACTACAGGTGATACTCTCTTGATGGGACCCACTTAGAATAACCCCACAGAAACTAAAAATAAAATAAACAAAATCTTAAAAGGACTAATTAGAAAGGATAAGCAATAATTAATTACTATGAATATTCAAGTTATTAATGCATTATTAGAAACTGGATATACAGAGTTTTGTTTTTTAAGATGTTTTAGGATGACTTATTAAGAGAGCAATATCCATAATATGTTTGTTCTATACTTAAAATATATTAGTAGCATGGAATATGGATACACTGAGTTTAATAGTGATGAATGATAAGGAGATAGTCACTTAGTTTAATAAGGATTTTGATGAATGATAAGGAGATAGTTGATATTTGGTGAAAGGAAATGAAGGAAGAAAGTTATGAAATCAGAGCCACATGCAAAAAGGAAAGCTCTTCTTCTTATCTCCCATAGATCTCTTATTTTGTTGCTTTGCCTTTCCTTTATTTCAGGTAATAATGTGTTCCCCTTTTTTTTTGTTGACAAGTATTTTTCACCCTTTATTTATTATATTTATTATAAATGATTTTAAAGGTGAAAATGACCAACATTTATATGTGCCTATGTGAAAGTTGAGGAAATATTTAAATTTGTATATTGTTGTACCTCATCAAATTTGCTTATTATATATAGGGTTTATACTTTATTGGTTTAACAAATATGATATTATAATAATTACAGATATATTGGCTTTCATTCACAATATTATATTATAATTTTAAAGATTATAATTAAAAAAATTATAAAATTTCTACAATACTCTAAAAGTTATATAGTCTAATTTATAACAAAAAATTAAAATAAATAAATAAATAGCTTATGGATTTATGATATGACAAAAGTGCGTTCGTAGTCAAGTCTATCTACTCTCTGCAAGGTAATAATACAATGGCAACTCAAAGTATTGCCTCTTCAAAATAAACATTTAATTGTTCTATAACTAGAATATATATATATTTCCTCGCACACGGCCCACATGGTTAATATACCCCTAATTAATATGTATGTAAGCAATTAAACATTGTAAACAATTGAGATCTAGAAAAGGAAAGAATCATTGATGTTAGGTTATAGATGCGCAAATGTTTCTCTTTGACCTGTCTCATGCTTTTCATTTATTAATTAAAATAAAGTACAATAT
Organism: Clarkia xantiana subsp. parviflora; assembly: GCA_036873135.1. Classification (NCBI taxonomy): domain Eukaryota; kingdom Viridiplantae; phylum Streptophyta; class Magnoliopsida; order Myrtales; family Onagraceae; genus Clarkia; species Clarkia xantiana. The sequence goes on along the minus strand of JAPTYO010000004.1, from coordinate 4,264,530 downwards.
ATAAAAGTTGTGTTGTCACTTTATTCTTAGCAAGGCTTATCGACTGACACGACATGTTACATGGATATTCAATGCGCGGTATAGAAACTCATCGGATCTGCCCCATAATTACTATGAATATGTCGTTTCGCTACTTTATTTACATTTTTTTAGTTTTAAGGAAATAAAATAACAAAACTAGCCTACGGTTTCAGCTATAATTCAGTCTTTACTACTACCGATAGAATCATACAACAACAATATTTCTAATTTTGAAAGATTAGATAAAATCATACTAAAATTTCTTTCATTTAAACTGCATTTTTGGCGAGTCTCTCCACAACTTAATTGTTACAATCCAAAAGTATTTCATCCCAATTATTAGTAAGCAAATTCCCGCGCAAGTTCATGCGCAAATTAGATAAAAATATCTCCATTTTGAGCATAATTTTCTAAGTGACATGACAGAACAGACTGAGAGACAATAGCCTAAACTAATGGGAAGTCGTGGCATATTTAAAGAACCCTACACATGGAGTCGTATTTTTTCCATCCTTATCTTATTTTTTAATTAACTAGAATATTTGGCATGCGCGTTGCACATGCACTGTGTGTTCAGTACAGTTGTATTTATTAATTTAAAATATCTAATTTGATTTTAAAAAGAAGATACGTATATTCTAATTTGGTAAACAAACACTACTTATGATCCCTTTGATAACTTATGGAGCTATTTTAACAATTTCATCCCTTTAATAACCTATATTATGAAAAAAAGAAGAGAGAATTAATTAGAAAATGTTAATTTAATATATAAGAAAAACATAGTTAAATTTAGGTGAACAAACAATCGTTGCATGTCTTCTCCATGTACAATTTTATTTTTCAAGGAAAACAAGACTAACAAACTGGTTATGAGAGAATAAACACAGAGAGATTAAGCGGAATTAGTTGAGATTAGTAACATTGGTTCTAATTACTCATGCATTTCGACTAAAAAAAATTAAAAATTACTCATGCGTTAAATCTTGATTGGCTTAAATCAGATGTAGTAGAATAATATATATTATTGTATGTATATATTTAGAAATTAGAAAAAAAAAATTAATATACCATACATTAAGACCGAACCCTAAACATTCGAGGATAACAAATATATAGGCAAGTTCAACAACATGTTTTAAAGAACACATATTTTTCCGTTAAACTATGTTCTCTAGCATTCTAAAGTTAGAGTTACCAAATACCCATACCTTGCTCAAAGTAGTTCCTAGAGTATGATCTTATAATTGTTTTGGGCCACTAATATCCAAGAACTTGCAAATCATATATGAAACAACATCAAGCTGTGATGAAATTCTTGCATGCACCATTTTTTTTTTCTAGAAAGGAAAATGGAATTCTCCATGCATAAATAATTGTACGTATGTTCAACTATAACAAACCAATTATAACTTAGAGTTTTGGAATTTTGACAAATTTTTTGGATCAAATTCAGACGGAAATACTCATAATCATGGAATCAACCCATACCAAATTTCTACCAAAAACAACACTTTCCTATGAGGCTATAATGAAGAGGTGTTTTCTCGATGGAGGGTTGATCCCTTTTCTATATGATTAACGTACAAAATAAAAATAAAAATCACAGTACAAACAAGTATGAATGAGACATTGAGGTTATTTTTTAAAAAGAATAAATGTAGTGAATTAATTATATATATCATGTAAAATTATGATTAGTGCTTACTGGTTTGATGCCATTGTTCTCTGCAAGATGAATTAAGTAGATGATGTGAGAGAAAAAAAAGAATAAATGAAGAGAGTGGATATAAGACGACAGACATTAATGGAGTAATTGCCGGTAGAATTCTTTGTCTTGTACCAGCGTGGGAAGTTAGTTGAGCCGCAATAGGTAGTGCATCTTGTTGCCCGACGACTCGGGGGCAGTATCCTGTGGAGTATACATAACAAACAGATCTGAGATATCAAATTGGGTGTCCAATTTTTCAATTGAATAAGTTGAATGACAGAGGTATAGAGCGAGCAGCGAATTGTAGAGATCAAAGCAAATTTGAGAGGGATCTCACAAGGAATCCAAATTGAATGTTCATATTTGTACTGATGAGAAGTTGCGATGTTTGAAAGCACTATGAAGAGGCAGTAACGTTGAAGAGGCGAATAGGTTTGAGTGTGAGGACATTTTTTTTGTGAGTACACAATTCAAATATTCAGATTTTTATTTTAGTAATAGATATTCAAGATTGTGTATATATCTTTTAAATAAAAGAATATGAAATAAAATTCTAATGATGAATTATTTAATTCCCTCTATTTCCTATATTAGTTAATTTTGTAGATTATAATGTATTTAATTATTTATTGGTGTTCAAATAATTTTGGCTGGTGTTGACTTTGCGACCGCAAGAAAACGTCGAAGCAAAACTTAGGAAGATGAAGCAGAACTAGAAGTGCATCCGATCCAGTCATATCTGTCAGCTGTACGGCCCCAAAAGCTTCTTCATCGTACATTTACTCAGTGTTATCAGAACCGGACCAGGGCCTGAACCGGCAGGGCCACCGGTTCCCGGTTCGGCCGGTCGGACCCGGTCCGAACCGGGTCCGACCGGTTTTAGTAAAAAAAATGCAAATTTGCATATCCTCTTTGTAAGTTAACCCTTCTGTAGGTTTTAGTCCGGATCGGGGCCTGCCTCTCTATAAGTTTACCCTAAAAAAATTTTTAATTTTTTTTTAATTTTTTTTAATTTTTTTAATGAAAAGAGTCCGAACCGGCGAACCGGTGAACCGCCCGGTTCGCCCAAAACCGGCCGGTTCGGTGAAAACCGGACTTCAGAACCGGGTTCGCTTACATCCTCCGGAAATAAGCAAACCGGACCGGTGAGGGGTCCGGTTCTGGTCCGACCGCCGGTCCGGTTCTGATAACACTGCATTTACTCTTCAATAATTTTTTTTTTATTTATTTAGAAAAATGAATAATATACTATAATGAAATGTTATACTGATTCAGAGCAAATCGGTCCAATCAAGTTATAACACATTAGCAGAAACATTAATCAATTGGGAGTTATAAACATGGAATGTTGGTTGAGTTTCTCTTGGAGATACGCAATGTGTAACTATTATATTTCATTGTTATTGCGTTAACTAACAAGTTAATTAGCTGAACTTTCAAGGTTTCACAGGTTTGTTAGCTGTTTATTTTTTATACATTTATAGTTGATGAACTTATACAAACTTGTGATGCACTAATTAACTTCATATAGTTTTACTGTTAAAGGATGTCATAAATTCGTTTATTTGTGTTGCCCCATTTTAATGGTTTTCGTAAAAATCTTTGCTAAACTTACAATTCATTAACTGAATTTTTTGAAAACATATATACTTTGCTAAAAAAAATTAGACAAATTTGCTACTTAAATTCTGATAACACTGGATGCAAGTGCGCTTGTGTATATATTCTTGTGTCACCATTTACTAAAAAATCATTCAGAGCAAGCAAATTATAAGGGGTTGGTTCATTTTAGACATTATTATTAAGGGGTTCGGACCCTAGTCTAGAGGGGCCCGGTTGTTTGTTAAGTCTCAGCAATCGATTTGCTGGAAGGCGCATGCATGGTTGCTATATTGTGGTGGACCCGACCCGTTTGCGGGGACCAACAACCTGCCTAGCTAGCTAGATCGAGTGAGTCCATATTTGTCTTTCAGTTTATATAGAATATACATGTAGCTAGATAGTAAATTGTTGTATATAAATGTAGATATAAGCAATACTGCTTTCTTCTCTTTTCTACCAATTTAGCAAGCCACGACGCTCCTTTGTGTGTGTGGGCCTATGGAAAAATATTGGATTGGTCCTAGCTAAACAATTATAATTTTAGATTCTTATGTAGAAATGTATGAGTTGTAAATATCTAAGGAAGATGGCAAACAAATATATATATTTAAAGAATTGCGAGGTTATATATTAATATAAAGTTCATGCAATTATTTTTATAATTAAATGGAATAAATTTTATTATTAAATGAAACTACTGTAGGCAAATTTCTACACTAAAGGGGTTTTTTTTAATATAAAAATATAGAAGATATTTATAGCATAATAACTCTTTTATCAAACATGTCGCGGCAACCAAACGGGGCTAATTAGTTGCGTTAGAAAGAGAATTGCTCTGCGACCATACATAGGTATAGTTACTCTCTTATGAATATATTTATATTAGAAGATAAAATATGGAAAATATCGCATCCACAGTTTTTTAAGATATGACTAGTGTTACCCTCTAAAAATAACTATTCTCATTTCCTATTTTTTATTTCATACATATACATTTATTTAACTAACCAAAACATTCCATAATAGTCTATAATAACATTAAAGTCTTAATTTAACAATTTATAAACTTAAAGAGCAATATATATAGATTCGTATCCAATCCAAAAGCTAAGTTTAGTTAAAACATGTATTAAGTATGGGATTGGCACTGAACTGCAACGCATTAGATGTAGTACTAACAAACTATTATATCACTTTTTTCTCTCCATAGGTGTCCTAACTCTTAAGGCTTAATCAAGAGGGTTATTACCTATAACATACATGTTCTATACGTAAAATAATATACACTCGCAATCTTGCACTAGAAATATTTCGTAAGTGTAAAATGTTATCCATAAATATATGTTCATTCCATAAGTAAATTTCTGATTAAATGATCAATTACTGACCCAAGTGTTTAACCTTTTGTGCGTAAGTTATAATAATTAAAGGGATGGCCAAGAGAATGAATGATTATAGTTATTATTATTATTAGTAGTAAGTAATTAATGAAGTAAATGATAAGGGAGGGTGTTGGGAGTGAAGAAAGTGAGTAATTAATAGGCGTTTGGTGAGGTCATTCATTATCAAGCTAGCTAGCTGCGGAGGCAACGAGGAGGACACATCTCCTACTGCAAGACAAAATGGTCCCCAAAAAACGCAAGGTTATCTTCTTCTTCTTCCTTCGTCTCTTTCCCTATAGTGTGTTTTATTAGGGTTTGTTGCCATTTACCATATATGGGAGTGGAGGTTTCCCTACTTTGTTCAGATCACACGCACATCACTCTCCTCCCTCTCTATCGTCTCTATCAACCAACGCATGCATGAGCAATGCCTGTGTCTTATCTGTCTTTTACGCCTCATCATTTATTTCCATTTATATTACCATCTTTTTTCCTAAAGAGTAACATAATTTAGATTTTTAAAGAAAGTAAATTTCAGAAAGCTTATGATGGTGGTAAAAGTTGCAATTCTTACACTTTGGGATAAAAATAAATATATTATATAGTTTTCAAAAGTTTAGGGGCAAAGTTACAGCATGTACAAGTTTCACTGTCTGAGATCTTGACTCACGTCGGCTATCATCTTTATAGGAGTGTCGATGATTGTTAATATCGATTGATTTTCCTACCGTAACCAAGCGGGATATATGACATCATCAGTTAATGCATGATACGTCTTTCGAAACTTTATTTTTTTTAGGTTGATATCATATTACTGTTAGTAATAATTTGTGGATGCACTCTTTTGAAAGTGTTTATTATATATATATATATATATATATATATATATATATAGGTTTATTGGGCTATTGGTTCATTGATGAGCCTGGACCAATTAAGTAAATGGGCCTAATTACTTCCCACCTAGATTGATATTTATCTATCTAATTTTACGCTTTTGAGAGCAGTACAAGACAAATTAGTCTTCTCCTTTTGGTTTTCTTGGAAAGAGCTCAAGATAAGAGCGGTAACAATCTTAATTCTCTTCATCATCACGATCTTCAACTGGATTCAATAAGAGTATGCATATCACGGATCCAATAATTCAACTTGGTATGTTTAATTCAATGTCCATTTTGTGATCAAATTATAAATCAATCCTCTTCAGTAAGTACTTTTACGCAATTTATTTTAACAATTACTTCCCTATTATGCCTAAGGCAGAGCAAAAATCGGTCAACGTGCTCTAACGAGTTGGATACTCTATTGAAAATTCATTTCAGATGAAAGAAAAATATTTGTTATCCGTATACACAGTGCGAATGTGGACAATGAGGAATATTGCACGCCCTAATATTGTAAGAAGACAGTTAATTAATCCAGTATCGAAGAGATGAATATTGTACGCCCTAATTATGCAGCACGTTTCAAAAACTTTCAAACCCGTGAAACAAACATAATTGTACACACAACAATCGACAGAATTGCCAATTCCATGCACATGATCCGGATATTTATTATTGGGCCTGATTATGTGACCCTAGCGGCCCACGATGAGATATGTGGGCCATACATTTACGTTTTAAGTCGGGCCTGAGAGAGTGTAAATGATTGTGAGGTTGCATGAAAATGTATGACAATTAATTAATGATTGATTACTTCTTGTAAGGTTTACGTTAATTAGTTAATAAATTTTATTTAAGTCTTAATTATATACATATCAATTATATTTTTCCCATATATTTTTTTAAATACTTGTGATATTTAATAACCTAAAAACATTTTTAACTTTTTAGTAAAATCAAACCAATAATTTGTACTTGTATGTTTCGAACTTTAAAATAAAACGTGAATAATACTAAATAATATATTCGTCGATATGTCACTTTTTTTTCAGTGTTACGTACGTGTTTAATGGATAGTTAATATAGTGACCAATTATAACAATGTTGGTACCGAATAAACCATTATTATATGTAAATTAAACATAGGTAACCAATAATATTACTGACATTTTTTTTTCTTACGAGGTGTTATTCTTAAGATTAATAGCTCGCACTAAATCAGTTCGTAAAATGTATATTACTAACTATGAATATTTTTTCATTATCGGAATTTGACCGATATATATATTTAATGCATCACACACGTTTATTTATTATAACGCCCTATGCACTTACCGAAAACACAGAAGTGATGTAATCTAAAAAGTGAAAAGGGAAGTTGTTCATGCGGGGAATCGGTGGTTGACATGCGCGGCTGACGAAGACGTGTTTAATTAATTAGTCGAGCGAGATCCAATATTCCTAATTGGTCTCTCTGCTGTATGAATCTTTCTGCTTATTGAGACTACTAGTTGAACCTGTCCAATAAAAGATCCAGGTACATGTCCAGCAAGAACATATACTTAGAGAATGAACCAAATTAAACTAGTAGTTAATTAATTATGGTTTATGGACCTTTTTCTTTCTTTTGTCAGTTAATTAATCTATATATTATTAGTTAATTAATCTATATATTATGTATTTGCCATAAAGAAAACATTTTCGAAAATCTATACAATTCTAATGTATTATTTCACATTAATTAATTCAAAGATTCAAGGGGTTTCATTTCAGTATGAATCTCCATTACAACAAACGTATACAAAGGTTTGCGACTTCACTGTGTACGTATTTTTATTTTTTTGCCCCAAATTTGAGTGTTTGTCCACACTAGTCTAATCTAGCATAACTGAATTCGCTATTCTTACTTGGACCCATGAAAAAATGAATTCATTTTAAGTTTGAGAAGTACATCTTTCTTACTTATTAATGCAATAGATATCTTATATACAACCAATGTGGTACACAAACCATATGTGGACTGTGGTATTACAATCTACCCATTAATACGTGTGACGTCCTCATCGCATCCCATACCAGAATCTTTTGATCCGGTAGATGATCAGAACTCCAAGGGTGGCACGGCCCAGACCAGAATCTTTTGCCCATGGCAGCTGACCGAAACTAACCATTGCTCTACAAACTCGATCACAATCCCGAGTCGGCTCTAATACCATTTTGTCACACCCCCAAACATGAGCGAGTATCCCCACTACCCAAACCTAGCCTAACTGAGAATGTTGTTCTTAATTGAGCCAATAAAATAAGGAATTCTTATTAAAGCCTCAATTCTCCTATTTCCAACAAATGAAGTACACAAAGATACGAGTATAACACGTATTATCATATCATATTATGTTTGTGATTTTAACTCGCTATAATAATGCATTTATTATCTTTCATATTCGATTTTTTCATAATTGAATTTTCAAAATTTAAATTATTTTTGGAATAGATAAAATTCAATCATTTCTTACAGATTCATGTAAAAGTTTTTTTTTTTTTTTTCCCAAATAGTTTCATGTAAAAGTAAATGCCAAAAACTTCCTTATAAGTTCTAATTTACGTTAGATTTCACAACATACGGGTTAATGACTAATTTTAATATATAAATGCTACAAGTCACAAATGATAAACACACATGCATTGCCTTGTATCTACTACATTTATTCTTTTTCACGAAAAAAAAAAAAATAACACACATGCACTGAATATTTTCTTTATTTTCACACACGATAAATCCACGCATTACATGCAAGACTTGATAGTAGTTACAAACAAATTGACCTCACACACGTCAAATACAATTCAAAGTAGTTCCTTAACAGAGGAAACTATAGGCTAGCAACTAAAAACAAATTTGCACTACATTATTGTTACAACACACTTACGAAACATGCATGCTTCGAAATTTAATTATTCGACACGTACGTACATACCAAATTAAGCAAACTTTTCATGATCAAATGCACTGGCACACACATATACAACTTTAAGCACCGATTAGCTAGGGTTTGAGCTCCGATGTAGCCGTCTTCCCTGCATGGCCAGCACCAGGGCTGCGGCCCGGGCCGGTCGGTCTGAAATCATTCTCCGAAGACCCACGAACATTATTATTGTTTTCTTGACGACTAAGTCCTTGTGGTTTCGGGGCTTGATTCATTAACCCCTGAAAGGAATGGCCTGCTCCAGGGCTAACCCCGGGACTCGTAGGGCGGAAATCGTTATTGCTCAGCGCATCGATCGCCACCGTTTTATCGTTCTTCATTAGCCTTCCCTCACAAACTGAGGCTGCAAATAGTAGAGCAGCAAGAAGAACAATGATAGGGTTTCTGGCTGCAGCCATTGAAGTGTTTGAGGGAACTAGAGAGAGAGAGTGAGATCTAGAGAGAGATGTAGCAGAGATATGCAAGAAATATGAAAATGAATTTAGTTGCAGAGATGAGTTTAATTAGCATTCAAGTGACCTCCTCTATTTATAGGAAGGAGATAGCTAGCTAGCTCTACCACATCAAATTTCAGGCTAGCTAGGGTTTTAACCATTACTTATTATTAATCCATATGCAAATTTGCCACTTCCTCGATCGGGGATTGGCCATGGATCGTTTAGTGACACCAAGGCAAATAACATTTGACCACGATTTATACTGTTAAAAATAGTATAATTACATATTTGAGCCGTATTTTAAGTATTACATAAATTTTCTACTCTTTAAAATATTACATTTACTCAGTTAAAAAATAAAATAAAAATTTTACTAATTACTTAGTTATTACTTAGCTAGTTTAGTTATTACCACTCAAAAGAAAAACCACATCTTCGTTAACTTTGGTAATTAGTATCACGCGCCTTAGGAAAATCGATATGAAACCCTGCTTAATTATATATATAGTTATATATAGTTTTATAAAGCACGTTTTAGGGTGTCTACTTTTTTTTGTCCATTTACAAACAAAGAATTAGGATGCTCGAAACCGACTACATGCATCTTGACTCTTCATTGTTCTCAAATGTTGGTAGTTGTTAACTGCTTGATATTAATATAACTCCATTTTTTTTTTTCATGGGTGTTACAGGTGTTAGAGTCTAATATAATGTCGAATCGTACTGAGTAAGTCTGTAAGGGTTAAGTAGCCAGCCATAAAATTTTTCATACTCCAAAGAATCAGAACGAGATTTAAATTACGAGATGAAATGTTAAACTGCTATATAATATTATACGGTTATTTTCCAATTTCCTTCTTGAAAATATTTAGAAACTCGAATCCTTCAAAAAGAAAATAAAATAAAGTAGGGAAAAAAACATAAAAAGGACAAAAGTGGTCAAACCAAAGATAGTGACAGGTGTGTATTCACTTCGCGGATGGATCCAAGAAGAGATCTCCCGCAGACTAGCACCCGAACAATATGATATTCATTTATTATTAGTAGTAAGGAAAAATAGTAGTATACCATTAATTAATTAATATCATGATTTATTAATTTGCAGAAACTCTTTGAAAGTTTTCTGATAGTTGCGCACAAGCTGAGAATCTCTTCTTCGATGTGGTTGTGCTCCCCGTGCATGTGGTGGGCCGGGGAGGCATAGTGTGTAGTAGGCGCGTATATAGCAGAGATGAACCTACAGAATTTTTGTTTAGTGAAAAAATTAAATTAAGAGTAAAAAAATTCAAAATTAATGGAGTTTGATATTTTAGATATCGAATATATATATTAAAAAAACGTAAAGACATTAAATTGCAGCATGACGTATATTTTACGACTGTGTTTGAATACTAAACCTATAATATAATATAATATGAATAATTATATATGTTGGCGGCTGTAAAGGAGAAGATTCTATAACATGATTTCCTCATAATATATATATATATATATATATATATATATATATATATATATATATATATATATATATATATTATTGAATTAAATATTATTTAAAGATGATAATAACAATCTTATGAAAATAATATCACATGATCATCATAGCTAGCTAGCTAGCTTGCTTGCTGCCATTTGATGCATTACGATTTCATTGGAAGTTGGAACCGTGAGATCCACAATCTTCGATTTTGCAGTTTCTAAATTATATATACTTTTTACTCATACCTTATAACTAGTAGCAGATTTAGAATATTTGTAATGAATGATCACAAGATAAAGTGTTTTAATAATGCATTAGTGTTTTAATTTTTTAACCGAATGGAATTCTCTTAAAACAAAAACGATAATTTATGATATATTTTTGTTCAAAAAGATATGTAGAGTCCTACTCCGCCATCCTTAAAACTTATAAGATTCACCTTTCTTTTGTTGAAATATATTTATTGACTCATTATCAATATATGAACCCGTTTTGAAACAACCTAAATACAACTTGAATTTGATCGTAGTAATATCATTTAGATTGTGCCTTAAGTTAGTCTGACCAACTGATAAAATGAGCTATGTTCTCATGAATTAATAGAGGTTGAATTTCGCTAAAATGTCATTTGAAAATAACTTTTAACACTCCTAAATCTGAAATTGCAGAAGCAATCTAATTATATATATATAATTGGATCGTGAAAATTGCACAAAATAGTATGTTAATGGCTGCTGTCTTTGGATGAATGGCGAGGGATGACTTATGATGTTACAAGTTGGCCCCTCTAGCTAATTTATATATATATATATATATATATTCTAAATTAACGTACCACAAGATATTCTTCAGAAAATAAGTATATACCATGCATCTTTCCAGTTTGTTATAGTAAAAATTAGAGCATAGCAAAAGACACATGAAGGTCAAAGTCAAAATGCACAACAGCCACAAAACTCCCCAAGGCCAGCAGCGCACTTTCCCTACCCACTTGTTTCTGTCTCATAATACACCAAGACATCAATATCTTATTTAGCTAGGACTAGTATAATATTCATTAATTAATTAGGGTATACAACTTTTAAATAACATGGTTTTTACTATAGTATGATACTTTTTTTTTAAAAAAAAAGAAAGTTACTCTTCATATTAATCTCTAGATATAGGGTTAAACTTTTTATCTTAATGAGGTTGCATAATAATACTAGTTTTTTTTTTTTTTTGCCAATATATACATGTTATTCACTTGACATTAATTATATTTTTTATTTCATATTATTCAATAGATGCTAATGCTAAAAGAGAAAAAATAAAAAAAAGCCCTTGAACCAACCAATACCTTACCGAACAAAATTATAGGGTTAAAGGTACTTTTGGTGCCATATGTTTGACATGTGTAGATTTTTGGTGTCATATGTTTCATTTTGTAGGCTTTTGGTGCCATATGTTTGAGAGGTTGTATGTTTTTTATATTTCTGTTAGTCAACAGTTAGCTTGACCGATAAATACTTTTATTTTGTTCAATTTAGTCCTCAAATTTATATTTCTGAAATTTAATATTTACAATTTAGTTCCTATTGTTTGCTCAAGTCACCATCCAAGGCCGCCGGACACCACCCACCACCTCCAAGACCGCCGACCGCCACGAAACGGGCCGGCCACCACCCCACGGCACCGGCTACCACCGCTTGGGGCCGAAAACCACCCCAATTAGTGGTGGCCGGCCCCAATTGGTGGTGGCTACAGCCCCAATTGGGACCGGCCACCACCAATTGGGGCCGACCACCACCAATTGGGGCCGGCCACTACCAATTGGGGCCGGCCACCACTAATTGGGGTGGTTTTCGTCCCCAAGCGGTGGTGGCCAGTGCCGTGAGGTGGTGGCCGGCCCGTTTTGTAGCGGTCGGCGGCCTTGGAGTTGGTGGGTGGTGGTCGGAAGCCTTGGACGGTGACTTGAGCAAACAATATGGACTAAATTGTAAATATTAAATTTTAGAAATATAATTTTGAGGACTAAATTGAATAAAATAAAAGTATTTAAAGGTCAAACTTGATGGATATACGCTCAATTTGAACCCGTTGACTTCCTAATTGTTGTATTTTTATCATCCCATTAATGATTATAAATCGAAACTTCAACCCGAACACTTCGCGAGAACACCAACGGCCCGGACGAGGCCGAAGCGCTCGTCCGGCCGAGTCAAACTCACCTAGGTGAGGTTGGGTGGCCACACCCGATCTCCCCTAGGGGAGATCGGGTGGACCAACCCGATCTCTCCTAGGAGAGATCGGGTCGGCCAACCCGATCTCCCCTAGGGGGGATAGGGTTGGCCAACCCCATCCCCCCTAGGAGGGGTTGGGTGGCCTCACCCAACCCCTACCCTTGGGGGTCGGATTTCCCTTCCCCCCAAGGGCCCCGACACCATTCTTGGACTCCCATACTCGGTTTATTCCGCCTACCTTCTCCGTATCCTAAGGTCTTAATTATGTGTTTAAGGGTTAATTAACTGTGTTTAAAGGTTAACGATGCCATTAAGCCACCTTAATGACATCGTTGCCTATAAATACCCCACCTCCACTATTCATTTGGCGCATCTTGGCAAGTTGGATAATTTTGCTCTGACACCTCTCTAGCTTTATCTCTCTAAAACCGTACTGACTTAGGCATCAGAGAGGGTTCATCGGGCACCACCCCCCTCTGTGCCTGGTATTGCCCTTTCTGCAGGGTGAAGGAGAAGAGAAGCTAAGGACGGAAGGACACGAGTTAGGACAGTACAACCCGAGAGCATCAGATCCGCGACATCTCCAGTGAGGAACGAGACTTGAGTCGACCGCCCGTTGACCCTAGACTCGGAACCTAACACTTGGCGCCGTCAGTGGGCTTTCGACAGAAAGCCTGGCTATAACAAGAGCAATGACGAACAGCAGGGTGTCTAGGCACCACCGCCCACCAGGGGCAATGGGCGAAGGAGAGAGCCTATACCCCCAGGAAGGCAGCCTAACCCGGGAAAGCAGCCAGTGCAACCAGAACCACAAGGAACCCCACAGCCTCCCCAACACAACAACCAGGAGGGAGGACTCTCACGCCCAGCTGGGGCTGAGTCCTCCACAGCCTCAACCCCCTTGGCAAGGAGGCCACAGAGAGAGAGGGAGCAACAGAGAGTGCCATCCCAACACACGGCACCCCCTGAGTGATATTACTACGAGGCGCAACCCCAAGGGTACCCGTATGGGATGCCGGCCCAAAGGAATAACAACCGCGCCTACACAACATACACAAGGCCGGTATACACCCAGGGGACAAATACAGAAGATCATGAAGAGGAACAGATCCCAACGGAAGAGCACCACTCGCACCCCCGAGCAGGGCAGCGAGAGGAGCAAAGAAGAAATTACCAGGAGCCACCCCCAGAGGGAAGGCAACAATTCGTTCCTTCTAGGCAACAGCAGAACGCCAGGGCTTACACCCCACTGGGGGAGGGCAGACAAGCAAGACCTCCAAGGAGGCAAGAATTCTATGAAGCACCCTAGCAGGGACACCAAGGATACACTTACAGTCCGTATCAATACGAACAAGAGATCCCGGCAAGCCCCATCTATAACTACGGAGGCTATCAGAGAAATTACACTCCGACACCGATATTGATCACTCCAGAAGAAATAGAGGCAATGATAACAAGGAAAATGAACGAGTCAAAGAAACATAGCTTGCATTGTCTAAGTGACAAAACGAACCACCCTTTCACAAGGGAATTGGAGATGAGCAAGGTGCCGGACTCCTTGCATACAGTCCAGATCGCAAAATACAATGGCAAGGGAGATCCTTTGGAGCATATTCAGCAGCATGAAGCCTCCCTATTTGGGAGAACCACTGATGAAAGATACAAGGCACTCCTATTTCCAAACACCCTATCATGGGTGGCCTCACACTGGTTCTTCAGCCTACCCTCTGAGAGCATCCACTCATGGGAGCAGCTAAAGGCGAAGTTCCTTCAGAGGTATCTAGGAGAAAGAAAGCTCCTCAAAGGAACAGGCTCCATTGATGATGTGAAGCAAGAAAATGATGAATCATTGGCCAGTTACTACACTAGGTTCAACCAAAACATAGCAGACATCCAGGGCGACATCACTGAGGGTGAGATAATACGAGCCTTCATCAGAAACCTAGGCCGCTTCGGGTCAACGCTGGCAGAAAAGATGGCCAAGAAACCAGCGAGCACCTTAGAGGAGCTTGCAGGAAGAGTAAAAACTCATATAGATCTGGAGAGGCACAGGGCAAGCAAGAAAGCCAAGATCCAAGCAGCTAAGGAAGACAATGCAAAGCCGAACAAAGGAAAGCCACCTCAGGCACCTTAACACACAAGGCAGCAGGAATGGCGTCCGCCCCAGCAAAGAAATCAAATGGGTGAACCACTGAAAGCTAGGGAAATCAACGTCATCAAGTTCATCCCATTGAACGCCACTCCAGCTACTATCCTCAGAGAGATGCGGAATCAGAAACTCTGGTCACCCCCTGCAAGGTGGAGAGCCCCAATGGTGGGGACACACAAGGATAGATGGTGTGATAACCATGAAGCATACGGACATGACACGAACGAATGCTTCAGCCTAAAGCTAAGCATCAACAATGTCATCCAAAGGGGAGAACTAAAGCAGTTCGTGGATCATGGGGGCAACAGCATACAGTTAGGGCCATCATACAAGGACAAAGGCAAGAGCAAGGTAGACTACAATCCTCCACCCAACAAGAGAGGAACCATAAACATGATACACAGAGGAGTGGCATCAGGTGGCCCAACTGCTAATGCAAGGGAGGTTTACGCATCAAAACTGAGTTCAGTGCCAAGGTGGAGGAAAAGGCCACGAGAAGGAGAGGAGATGAAGATTGAATTATCGGAGAAGGACAAGAGCCACATTGTCTTCCCACATGACGATGCATTAGTCATCACGATAGACATTGACAATTTTGATGTAAAGAGAATATTGGTGGATGGGGGCAGCTCAGCAGACCTCCTAAGCCTAAGGGTCCTAGAGGAGATAGGGAAAACGAAGGCAGACATCAAACCAGTCAACTTCCCTCTGGTTGGCTTCTCAGGGGCAACAAGCTACCCCCTGGGAATGATAACCCTGCCGGTGACCATGGGCCAAGGATGGACACAGCTGAAGGTGAACATTAACTTCTTGGTGGTTGAAATCTTGGGAGCCTACAACGGGATCCTAGGAAGAACAACCATAAACCCATATGAAATCGTGTCATCCACCGTACACCAGAAACTGAAGTACATCACTGAGAATGGAGTGGGAGAAGTCCTGGGTGACCAACGCACTGCAAGGCAGTGCTACGTCAACTCCATGAGACGGGGATCACTCAGGACAGACACAGTGGCAATGGTCATGGTAGGACCCAACCAAGACAACAAGAAGGTGATGAGGAAACAAAGGCAAAGAAAAATGAAGAACGGAGTTGCACTCCGCATGAGCAGACAGTTTTTTCAAACAATGCCTAAGAAGAGACACATGAGCAAGGCTGTGAAGGTGACAGCCATACCTTGGCAGCCAGAAACCTTAGAAGGGAAAAGAACAAGGGACTCCATCACAAGAGGCTTCCGTCACATTGATGATATCAAGCAAATGCCGCGGGAGTCAATATCAAGCTACTTCCAGAGATTCTCCAATTATGGTGCTAATATGGACATCACAAGAGGAGAAGCCGTCAAAGCATTCATTCGAAACATGCATCCAAACTCATTTGAGGCTTATGGAGGGCTCTATGAGATGGTCATGACAAGCACGATGAGGGAGCTCAAAGAAAAGCTAGACAAGGCATTTGCAAAGGAGATGGAGCAGCCGGAGGAAATCCCGGAGAAAGAAGGAGAGACCGATATACTGCAAGGAGGTGTAAACTTCAAATTCACACCCCTTACAGTGAGCATAGAAGAACTTTTTCAGAAGTACCTCAAGGAAGAGCTACCCGCATGCAGGGAGGAGGGCAAGGCTTTCCTAGGAAGAGATGCACAGGAATGGTGTGAGTACCATGGAACCTGGGGGCATCAAACCAACAACTGCATGGTGCTGAAGATAGAAGTGGAGGAAATGATTTACAACGGAGGCCTAAAGGAATACGTGGCAATGGACAAATTGACCACCCCATATCCTTAGTTTCATATTTAGCACTCTGCATGTTAAAGCTTTCTAAGTTTTTCAAAAACAACTTTTGAGAAGGAGAACTCACGAAGTTACTCCAACTCTACAACTATCTTTGATTTCCTCCAAAGGGTGTCTTGACCCACCCAAGGCACCCCATCTGTACAAAAAACATGAATGCTCATAAGGGAGTAGGATTTCCTTTAAAGGTATTTTCCAATGAATGTGGTGATATAATCGTAAAGTTATCCTTACACAGATATGACTTCAAGTCAACAACGAATTTCGACGCCCCCAAGAGCGTATCTTGAGAGTAGTTTCAATACTACGACCCTCGACGCCCCCAAGAGCGTATCTTGAGAGTAGTTTTCATACTACGACCTTCGACGCCCCCAAGAGCGTATCTTGAGAGTAGTGTTCATACTACGACCTTCGACGCCCCCAAGAGCGTATCTTGAGAGTAGTTTTTATACTACGTCATTCGACGCACCAAGAGCGTATCTTGAGAGTGGTTTCCAAAAACTACGAACTTCGACGCCCCCAGGAGCGTATCTTGAGAGTAGTGTTCATACTACGACATTCGACGCCCCCAAGAGCGTATCTTGAGAGTAGTTTTTATACTACGACCTTCGACGCACCAAGAGCGTATCTTGAGAGTGGTTTCCAAAAACTACGAATTTCGACGCCCCCAGGAGCGTATCTTGAGGTAGATTTGCAACCTACCAGATTCGACGCCACCAAGAGCGTATCTTGAGGTAGAAAAAACACTACCAGATTCGACGCCCCCAAGAGCGTATCTTGAGGTAGATTTCAAACTACCAGCTTCGACGCCCACCAGGAGCGTATCTTTGGTCTAACTTGTGCCCTCCGGGAGCCTATCCTGTGAAACGTTAAGTGCCCTCCGAGAACCAGTCTCGTGAACAGAC
Source organism: Clarkia xantiana subsp. parviflora (assembly GCA_036873135.1). Lineage (NCBI taxonomy): Eukaryota > Viridiplantae > Streptophyta > Magnoliopsida > Myrtales > Onagraceae > Clarkia > Clarkia xantiana. Next base: position 4,246,953 of record JAPTYO010000004.1, on the reverse strand, counting down.
TTCGACGCCAACCAGGAGCGTATCTTTGGTCTAACTTGTGCCCTCCGGGAGCCTATCCTGTGAAACGTTAAGTGCCCTCCGAGAGCCAGTCTCGTGAACAGACTTCGACGCCAACCAGGAGCGTATCTTTGGTCTAACTTGTGCCCTCCGGGAGCCTATCCTGTGAAACGTTAAGTGCCCTCCGAGAGCCAGTCTCGTGAACAGACTTCGACGCCAACCAGGAGCGTATCTTTGGTCTAACTGTGCCCTCCGGGAGCCTATCCTGTGAAACGTTAAGTGCCCTCCGAGAGCCTGTCTCGTGAACAGTTTTCGACGCCCACCAAGAGCGTATCTTTGGTCTAACAGTACCATACATACCATTCAAAGGGTATCGGAAGGGAGCATTACACCATCATTAAGAAGGATCCCATGAGAAAGTAATTTCAAAGTAAAGTGATATGAAGAACATATAATGTTTTTCTTGATGAAATAGCAGGTATGGCATGAAGGAAAACACGAAAGAAGGATAAGTAAAGGAAACACACCAAGAGAAGAGTCCATAATCAAAGGAGCACATACAAAAGCATATGAAATACTAATATAAAGGCAAATGAACCACACAGCCAACGACAAAATACGAGAAGAGAAAGCAACACAAAACCCCACAACAATCTCAAAAGATACTCAACCCATCAAAGGGGAGAAAAAGTATGGTTATATATACAAAGATAGCAAGATGTAGAAACATCAATCAGAGCCCTCAGGAGAGTCACCCTGACCCCCTGAGACTGAACCACCGGCAGAGATGGAAGAAGAGGAGGAGTCTGAAGTATCGATATCCACAGGCGTTGCATCCACCTGTGTAGGGGCAGGCTCGTCTGCAACAGCAGCCTGACCCCTAAGGACAGCCATGTAGCCAGTAGCGTATGGCCCGAAGTCACCAAGATCGCCAACTGGAAACTGAGGATCAATGCGGAAAATATGATCAACCAGATACTCACCAAACTGGTTCATCTCCTGAGTGAGCCGCACGCTATAGTCAGCAGTGAAGGCAGAAGAAGCCTTGTACTCAGACACTGCGACAGTCCTCTCCTCTGCCCGACACCTAGCCTCCAACTTCCGCAACTCCTCAGAATGGAGTGAAGCTGCGACCTCAGCCTCCCGGCGCAAGCTACCTACGGTAGTCTCAAGTAAGGACACTTGGTCCCTGAGCTCCTGCATCTTCAGATCTGATAGGCGCGCCTTCTCAGCAGCAGTGGCGAGCTCCGCCTTTAGGGAGACCTGGCTGTCCTCTAGAGTCTTCTTCTCGTCAGATAGCTCGAGAACGAGGGATGACATGTTCACCATGTCAGACATACCCTGTAAATTTAAACAAGAGATGAGTACCTGAAAAACCAACCACATAAAAGCAAAAAGGAGAAAGCAAGGAACAACTCACAGGCGCATAACGAGAGAGTACACCCTGAACGAAGCGCCGAGTCTCCCCAGGAGACCTAGGCTGGGCAACACGATCGCCAGGGGGGATGGCACCGCGAAGTACGCGGATGCCAACCTCAGGAGTCCGCAAAGAGGAGCCGCTATCAAGGTGGAACTCCTTCAAACCAGCGAAAGGAGTCCACTCAGACCCAACGACATCTTCATCAGTAAGACGTGCGAAATCCTTCCGACTCAAAGCCGGAGGCCCACCTATACAAAGAAAGCAAGTCAAAGGAAAATATAAACATAGAAGCATCAATGATAAGGTGGATATCGAACCTGAGGACCGTGCCCTCGGCTGGGGGGCAGGGGAACCATCACCAACAGGTCGCTTCCCTTTGTCAGTGTGGGAAGGCGCCTCTTCGACCACCATCTCTTTATCGCGAAACAGGGTCGGGGGACGAGCAACAGGCGAAGGAGGATCCGCAGCTTTCTTCCTCTTGACAGCCGAGGCCCCGGCCTCAGAGTCAGATCTCCGCGACTTGGACTTAGAAGGTCCAGAGTCCTTGCCTACGGAGACAACCCTCTCTGTCACCAATGCAGAGCGTCCTAGCAACGTAAGAAAAACAAAATAAGGAAAACACAAGTATATCATAAATAAGCAAACAGAAGGAAGTATACCAGAGGCCCCAGCCTTCTTCCCAAGCATGGGGGATTTCTTCAGAGTGGAGCTAGAAGGAGCCTTCCTCTTGCTCAGGTCGACCGGTGCTCCCTGCACGTTATAGGTTTTTCCGTGAAACCAACCTACAAAGGAAAAGCAGAAAGTAAATAAAGATGAGAAGACTAAGTAACATACCGAACCCCCGGAGTCAGGAGTCAAACTGATCCCTGCCTCATAAAGATCCGTCTCAGTCACTAAGGACACGGGGCAATATGATCGGGTCCTGTTGCTCTCGTGAATGATCTTCATAGTCTCTAAATCAACAGGTGAAAACTCCCCGAAGGCAGGCCAACCATCCGACCGATCCTCATTCAATACCGACCAAGTGACATATCGATCCGTGATGAAGAAATAGTGCTTGGCCCAGTGACTTGCCGAGTTGTCACTCCGAGCCACGAAGCGAAGAGAGGTATCCCACTCGACCCCACTCAACCCGAAATCAGCAAATCGGGAATCCTTGAAGGACGGATGGCGAGTTACAAAACTCGCAAAGCCCACTTTCCTCTGATATTGGAACCGGTAGAAGCATCGGAACAGAACCAGCGAATACTTCCAGGAGTACCAGTGGCACAACACCCGGAAGCCCACCCAGACGCGGAGGGCACTAGGAGCAAGGTTCACAGGAGAAATCCTGAAGAACCTACTCAACTCTACGAGGTCATCGCAGTAAGGCAACCTCAAACCAAATCGAATCTGGGAGGGGTAAACGACGACCTTCCCCCTAGGGGGCTCTGTCACCGTCTCACGGGTATTCCCCAAGGAAGGGAGGAAAGGATATAGAGGCTCATCTAGGGGACAGATATCTCCTAAGGTAACGTGCTCATTGTAATCAGACCTAGTAAGGTGGTTCTCCGACAGAGCAGCAAGACCTAAGTCAAAGGTAGCAGGAAATCCCAAAGTCCGAATCAAGTTTCGACTAACACTCCAGCTCAGATCGCGACACTAAGCTAATGATAGGAAAAGAAGTAATGCGACGAAAAGAAGAGAAAAGGAACTCATTCATCCTTCGGAGGATGTAACGCCTCTGTAGAGTCTGTGTGCAGGGACACCACCAGGAATACAGTACCTGCCACGACATGACAAATATCAAGACGAGAGAATTTCCGAAAAACCGGGAGTACTCCGGCACTCAACCAACGACAACAACCAAAGATTCGAAAGCATCCAACAAAGATAACGAACATGAGCCAAGGACACCACGACAACCAAATCGGACAATTTTATCCGAACCTAAAGTCGGTTTTCGGGCAAAATTACCATTACGCCTTTCAACGGAAATCAACACACGAATGGCGACTCAACATCAAATTCAAAACGGGGATAGTTTAATCGGACAAGAAACTATCTCCGGACGACCGGCCAAATTTTTTCCCCAAATCCACAACTATCTACGGCTATCTACGGCAATCCCACATTCAATCAAGCATCGGTAATCAAGTATCGGCAACTCAAAAATCAACATTTTACGCGATAACGGAAAGGAAAAGAATGGACCTTCGGAAAACCCGACCCGATGTGATAAACGGGTCCGGAAGTCGAATTTTGGAGTTGGCCGGAATCAGCCCCTCGCCGGAGCCTCGATTTTCCCGCCGCCGGAGTCGAGCTACGTCTATCCCCGCCTGTCCCGCCGCCGTGGCCGCCCGTCGAAGCTGTGGAGCCCCTCGCCGTCGTGAATGGCGGCCCCTGTCGCCTCCGTCGCACCCCGCACCACCGTCAGCTGCCGTCCGCCTGAGGCCAAGTTGTCGTCTCCGGCTGGACTTTCTCCCGTCGCCGTCCCCGCCTTGGTCCACGCCGCCTCAAGCCGTCGGATCGCCCCGCCTCCGCCGTACCGCCGGGAGTTGCTGCCGTCGACGTAGCCCCTTGCCGTGCCAGTGATTCCCTTTCTCCTGCGCCGGCCGGAATTTCTGTCCCACCACCAGAATTTTGGCCGGCCCTCCTCCTTGGGTGTGCTCCAAAGTCTTTCTTGCTCTCCAAGGGTGAGAAAAGAGGGAAAATGATGGCTATGGTGACTAACTAAGGTATTTTCTTAACTCTCCTATATATTTGAAAGATGGTAGGGTTTTTTAAAGAGTTCTAATCACCACCCTCCATTTATTTTTAAGTGAGATCTAAGGGTTAAAGAAAAACCATCACTTTTACCCCTTTTAACTATGGCTAAGTATATCTCCATACTTAGAAAAACCATCAAGTTAGGCTTATTCTTGAGCATCCCATACTTAGAAAAAAAATTTAGGCCAAAATTAAATTTTTCCCCACTTAGGCAAAATCCCGGCATGAAATTGAAGCATAAGTCACTTAGTTGCATTCGTATTGCATCCCTATGCGAGCGTGTATTTTTCGAAATATACGCCCTTAGCAATGAAAGATTTATTATTCCCACTTCAGACGGACGCGTGCTTAGGCACGTGTCCGTACTGCTCTGACGTTTACACTTCCTCTATCTTATAAGGCAGGGGGCAGAGTCAGCGGCACGCATCCATGGGTAAGTAAGCATTCAGATGAAAGGTAAAACCCCGGTTTCAAATTGCGCGTGTCATACCATCCTAAAATAGAGTCAATCAAGGGTTAGGCCATTGGTTGACTCGGGGGCATGTGATGGATATACGCCCAATTTGAACCCGTTGACTTCCTAATCGTTGTATTTTTATCATCCCATTAATGATTATAAATCGAAACTTCAACCCGAACACTTCGCGAGAACACCAACGGCCCGGACGAGGCCGAAGCGCTCGTCCGGCCGAGTCAAACTCACCTAGGTGAGGTTGGGTGGCCTCACCCAACCCCTACCCTTGGGGGTCGGATTTCCCTTCCCCCCAAGGGCCCCGACACCATTCTTGGACTCCCATACTCGGTTTATTCCGCCTACCTTCTCCGTATCCTAAGGTCTTAATTATGTGTTTAAGGGTTAATTAACTGTGTTTAAAGGTTAACGATGTCATTAAGCCACCTTAATGACATCGTTGCCTATAAATACCCCACCTCCACTATTCATTTGGGGCATCTTGGCAAGTTGGATAATTTTGCTCTGACATCTCTCTAGCTTTATCTCTCTAAAACCGTACTGACTTAGGCATCGGAGAGGGTTCATCAGGCACCACCCCCTATAAGGGAATAAGATATATTATAGATAAATATATCTTATTATATTTAGATAAATATATCTAGATTAGGAATAGATATATTATTAGTATATTATCATATTATGTTTCTTATTATATTGCTATAGATATAGTCTTGTATCTATATATATAGGTACATGTACTCAACCCTAAATAAGATCAATAATACAATTATCATTCTTCTATATGGTATCAGAGCCTTTCTAACTCCAACGAGTACAACTTACAAGCCGTCGCCCACCATCGCCACTGTTCAGGGGCGGTCGGCACCGCCGTCAATTATGAAGATGTCATGCCGGCCGCCCCTGGCCAATTCTAATTTCAGTTTTTTTTTTCTTTCTTTTCTAATAAGACAATAAATCCCCGCTTCCGTATCGACGATTTCTGCACCAATCTTTTGGTACCCGCTCCAACGAGCGTAATTTTTTTATCGGCCCATGCTCATGGCGGTATTTCTATCTACCAGCATCATCGATCATACTAGCTCCAACGAGCGAAAGTATCTGATCGCTACACCTGAGGACTCTTCCGTGGCTCCGTGACTAGCTTCAAGCTTTCTGATTGAGACTTGCTGCCTTTTTGCTGCATTTTTGTTGGAATTAAGAGGTTTGCTCCAACGAGCAAATTCACCTCTGTCGTTTGCTTATCGTTTACCAACGTGAACATCGTGACCAGCAGCATCCTGACCGACCGGACTTCTCCGGGTCTCTGCCATTGCCGACTGGACTTCCGGGCTACCGCCGTGCCGACTGGATGGATATTTCCGGGCTACCGCCGTGCCGACTGGACATCTCCGGGCTTCCGCCGTTGCCGATTGGACCTCTTCGGGCATCCTCCGATGAAGACTGGACTATTGGGGCATTCATTAATATTCTTCGTATCAAGATCGGCATTCTTGTCAGAACGTCCGTCTTGCGGGGGCGTATAAGGGAATAAGATATATTATAGATAAATATATCTTATTATATTTAGATAAATATATCTAGATTAGGAATAGATATATTCTAAGTATATTATCAGATTATGTTTCTTATTATATTGCTATAGATATAGTCTTGTATCTATATATATAGGTACATGTACTCAACCCTAAATAAGATCAATAATACAATTATCATTCTTCTATACCCCCTGTGCCTGGTATTGCCCCTTCTGCAGGGCGAAGGAGAAGAGAAGCTAAGGACGGAAGGACACAAGTTAGGACAGTACAACCCGAGAGCATCAGATCCGCGACATCTCCAGTGAGGAACGAGACTTGAGTCGACCGCCCGTTGACCCTAGACTCGGAACCTAACAAAACTAATTGTTGACTAACGGAAATACAAAAAACATACAACCTTTCAAACATATGGCACAAAAAACTTACAAATTGAAACATATGGTATCAAAAGCCTACACATGTCAAACATGTGGCATCAAAAGTACCTTTTAACCCAAAATTATAATATAAAGTGGCGGCAAAGATACAATAGTAGGACTTCGTCATTTAATTTTCGAGAGTTAATTTTTATTTAAATTTCAAATTTATTTTGAGTATATATATATATATATATATATATTCTTATTTTTATTAAAAGACTATATATTCAGCCTATACTACTAATCAATTATATTGTTCGGAAACTTATATAGTAAAGGGAAGTTCAGTACTATTAATTGCTTTTTATAGACTAGAATTTATTATTATTTAAATTTTTTTTAGTTATATTTTTATTTTATTTTTAAAAAAATATCAAATAAATCATAAATTTATTTTATGAAATCTTCAAAAAGATTACAACAATTATAAGAATTTAAATCTAAAAAGAAACTGAAAAAAAGACAATTTAAAGTATATTATTCTTAAAAGAAAAGGTTAATATTTGAGATTTTATTTCTATAAAAAAATAATTTATGTTTTTAATATATATATATATATATAATTTATTATTATTATAATATATATATATAATTTTTTAGTTTTTTTAAAATAGTTTTATGTATTTTTGTATTATTTTTAGAATAAAAAAATTTAAAGAATAAATGGACAACCTTTACAATTTTTTAATCTGGATAAAAGCAATTAATAATATACGAATATAGCTTTTATATATATAAACTCCATAATGTCCGTTGTAAATTCTCTAAATCTGTCATTGAAATATATTCCATTTTGATGGTTGAGTGGGACTAGGTTAGTTGACTATTTGGAAACAAAATCTTCCCCACAAGAATCTTCCCACATTCATGTAGATTCCCAATGATTCAAGCATCATAGTTACTGTTTCACGGCGGCTGGTCAAGTTATAATTTTCTTAGAACCCGTCAACCGTTGCGTTTATAAATAGTATCTTCCTCGGTTAATTAATTAATCTTAAATATTAGGTCCCGGTTCACATACCGCATCAGACATATGAGAATATGAGTAAAATTGGGTTTAATGAGCCGGCATCTTGACTATATTAGACTGCTGGTGCGGTTATGTTGACGGAGTCAATGCATGCGTTGGTTGTTCACTAAATCTGATCGGAAAAAACTCATACCGTAAACAGGAGAGCCCAACAACGTAACGTGGGTCTTAAGTCGCAACTATTAACTCATTCCAATTAAATTTTGAGTCCAGGTGGTGGAATGACTTTCAAACTCCATCACATTCATAGCCATCACCGTTGAATAACCAAATTTGGTTCCGAAAATACTGGTCTAAAATGGACATAATAATAATTATGGACAATTAAAAAAAAAACGAATTTTGATCATTTGAAAAATAACAAATGAAACTTTTTATTTTCTTAGAAAAAAAAAATGAAACTTTTCTTCTTAACAAAATTAAACTAAACTCACAATCACATAATATATCACAATCACATAATATAGGGAAAGTTATAGTTTTATTATTATTAAGAATGACAAATATGACACATGTAACATTCATGTGATGCAATTTAAAAATAGTAATATTCATTATCTCATACATACATGCCGCGTTAAAGTGTATCATGTGGCTATCATGTATGCGGTTTAGTCTTAAAGAGAAAAACTAAGTTTGTCTTTTTACAACTAATTATCAAATTGCTAGGTGATAGATTTTTTTTTTTTTTTTTTTTTTCGTAGGTTAGTTTCATAAATTGTGTTCAATCACGTGCAAATCCCATTGTAAATTTCGCCTAGCAGTTTATCTGCATATCAAACTTCAGCGTTTGTCTGCATAACAATGCGACTAGCAGTTTGTCTGCATATCAAACTTTAGCTACAATTTAATAATTAACCATTTTATAAAATAATTTAACATTAGTTTTTTTTAATTAACCTTTTTAATCAAAAACCCAATTAAGTGAGCAATATTAACAATACATCCATCAACTATATAGTATTTTTTTTTTCCAAACTATATAGTATTTAAAAAACATTATTACAAAATAGTCAGCTGCGAATGAGTATTATTATATGTTTGGAACAAGATATTACGAGTGATTAGTAACATAGATACAACTATCGGCATGTTTGGTTCACATAATGGAATAGGGAATAGGTAATGGGTATTCCCTATTACGTTGTTTGGTTAATTAATTGTGTGGAATTAGGATTCCTAATTGCCAATTTTGAAGGAATACATAATCCTAGCCTAACCCCTAGGTTTACCTATTCCACATTCTCTAAAATAAAAATTAGAAATAAAAAATACAATTTTAACCCTAATCTAATTTATTTATTATATAGAAATTATAATTCTCTCACGCAATGCATCTATCTCGCGACTATCGACTGCCCTTATTCTGCATGTCCATCTCGTGATCATATTTTAATTTAATTAATAATAATAATTTAACATGTTTTTTCACTTTACAAAATGTTATATTAGCTATAGTGAATTTTACAATATCGAAAAAAAAATTGTTTTTTTTTAAAAAAATCCTTTAAAAAATTTGTATTTTGTAAAAAAAATAATCAATTTTTCATTTAATAATATATGATTTGAATTTTTCATTGTTAATTTGATTAATATATGTAGCAAAAGGGTATATCTGTCAATTTGGACTTATTCCATTCTTTTCTCACTATCATTTTATCAACCAAACATTGGATTCAGAATCATCATTCATTATTCCTCATGTCAACCAAACAATATCATATTAATATTACATATTCCTTATTCCCTATTCCTCATTCTCTATTCCACGAACCAAACACGCCGTATGAGTTGTAGCAATTCAACGTGTCCTCCGGTTAATCCTCAGGGGGGCTGGGCTCAAACCCCACAGAGACACTATAAATGGAAATATATTCATATACGGGCTTATTCGATACAAATTAATGATTAATTTAGGTGAGTAAGCGCATTCTACTATTGTTGCCCTTCCTAATAGAGAGATTCCTAGAACAACCCCAAAAAAAGAGAAATATCTTCGAATTCGCTTCTCTTATATGCTTGAATAAGCAAACATCAACTTCATCGAATCCTACCTGATTTTCTTGTCGGGTTCTCCCTCAGAATCAATCTATCTACAATTAATACATAAAAATAGAAACAACTCTAAAACAAAACTGCATCTACGGTCCTTCGACAACTCCCTACGACCAAAAACACACTGATTACATAAAAGAAGCAAGAGAAAGCTACATTGACTTCAGATAACTCAACGATTAGTTGAGTTAAACCAAAACTAAAAGCCAAGGGAACAAAACCCCGATTTGGTTCCTTGAGCAACAATTAACCGTTAGAGAGTCTGAGTGAGGGCTACGAAGGATTTACAAATTACATGTTATGTGTAATCAATCAATTAGCTTCTGGGTCAATAGTCTGGGTCTTGGGTGAACATCTGGAAGGCCGTTCCATTAAGCGATCGGCTAACCTCATCCCAGTTCGTGATTAGCTCCGTCAATGGCCCCTTATGGATTTTCACTTGTCGGCTCGTGAGCCTCTGTATGGGCAATCCAAGAAACTCCTGCACTTCTCTTAGTTTCTGCAGTAAATAGTAAATTGAATGACATCATGAGCACAATATAATCTGATTTAGCCACGTCAGCAACCGGTATCTACGAACTAAACTCTGATTTGAAGAAAGAACCCATCAACTAGAACCTCTGGTTTTTCGGGTTCCATTATCGGATAACCCAAGTTTGAAAATGACTTATCAGGCACAGAAGACAAATAATTCTATGGAAAGTTTGAAACTTTAGAAGCTATGAGTTGCGAAATGTAGTAGTGAATTAAAGGTGATGGTTTGACCTTTTATAAAACAAAAAAGTATAGATACATATGGACTGGATAGGGTAAAAAAGGTTTCATTTTTAATAGCCAAACTCATACTCGTATATAAATTTAAATACTTGCACTGTAAGTAACATCGGAAATATCTAACAGTCCAAACAAGATAGGGTTAGAAAGTTCGGAATTTGGGTAGGCCGGGTCACCTGGGCAGCCCTAATGAGGAATGTGCAGAAACAATGAACAATGTTGGCACTTACAGCTCGGTTTCCGACTATATCTTCGTAGTAAAGAACAATGTGCCTCGTGCTATTGAAATATGCCAGCGCCTTCTCCACTATATCCTCCACGCCTTTCAACTCACTGAAAAGACTTGTGGTATTGATTATAGGCTTGTATTTCGAAAGGGTTCTCGCCTATAAGCAAATGAAGATTCAGATTTTGCTTTAGTCCGATATATAGGAGGGGAAACAAAATAGACTTGTAAGTATAGAGATGGATAGAAACCTCTTCTATTGAATGCACGTGAGACTTGTGGGTCCCATTCAATAACTTTGTGTAAGTATCGTATGAATTTGCTAACAATGAAATCATGCGCCTTAGAGTGTTTCTGCGAAAGAGGAATATTGCTGAGACGCCTCTTCTGTTGAAGTAGTTTACAATCTCTTCATGGTGCTCCATTAATCCCTGCACAAATCATTGTATATGTTTTCTAACGGTTAATTACCTGACCAATCATACCCTTTTTACCTGGGAAAGGCAGCTCTTTTACTTCCTAGATAATGTTCATAGTTTGTAGAATTTGATACTATACAAGAAAAATGTACCTGATTAAGCATCCACTTGAAACCAACAGCAGCAGAGCACTCATTCTTAGAAGCACTGCTAAACCAATCCAAATTGAATACTTTATCCATAGTTTGAATAATCGAAGAAATGTTTGCTCTTCTTTCTTTGGTGAATATCTCTCCATTAGAGCTTACATTTGTATGGCTATTCAATAATGTCTCAAACCACCCGCTTCCTGATCTCTGCATAGATATGATCGCAAATAGCCGCACAGGATTATGTTTGCACTCCAACCTGATAATATAACCAAAACATGATTCTTGTTTTTTTTCTCAAGGCTTTTTTTGCAAAGAAACCTTAGGGAAAAAAGACCTGATTTTAAAACTGAAAAAGAATTTTCAAAGTACCTGTTAAAAGTTTTAGGTGTTGGGTAATGCAGTAAAGGAGCACTGGATTGTTTCTCATCAACATTGTCAGAGGAGGGCCTCTCAATGATTCGAATATCGTAGAATCCAGTGCCACAGGCATTTATCTGCTTTATACAGAAGATAACGATATATACTCCACATAACAATGAGAATATCAAGAGAATCATCCTTCGCAATGAGGAAGACGGCTTCTTTGAAGGCTTCAGAATTTGAGCATCCTGCCATTCATAAGAACAAATCAGATTTGATGAGTTCATACAGAGTATACACTGAACACTGAAGATATGTGTATAATACCAATTCACTATCCCTAAGAACTAGGCACAATTCTAAGTTATAATAATCTGATGCAGGATGATATTTCTATTTTATCTAAAGTAGGTAAGAAATCAGAACCTTAGCAGATAATCAATAATCCAGAAATTCCAATAAGAAAACTATTTTTTTTTTCCAGCATTGACATATATACCAGGAGAATAATCATATCAACAGAAAAATAATAACCACGGAGCAGCTGGATCTACAAACAAAGTAAAAATCAAAGTTCTAGCAGATAATATCCTAAAACCCAAATACCCAATACCAAAAGCTCCAAAGGAATTAATTTATTTTTCAGTATTGAACAGATACCCAGAAGAATAATAAAAAATATAAAGCTCCCAACTTAATGTTCTATCCAGAATCAAACATGCAAGTAAAGAGAAGAATCGAATCGTACTGGGCTATTAATTAACAGCAAGCTAGGTTCCAGAAATCGACTAGTCAATCAAAAGAGAAAAAAAGAATGCAAAGAGAAGAGAATGAAGTGGAATGAAGTAAAATCAAGTACTCAGCTGAATCAAGAGAAACTGACGGACCTTGCTTACGAAATAGATGAACTCGGCCATGGTTGCTGCGTATGCAGAAGCGATCTCTCTGTTCTTCGAACAAAACCCTTTTTCTCAGACGCGCATTGCGTCTTCTTCTTCTTTGACCAAGATTAAAGAGGGGCGCAAGACTTCTGCTTTCCTCTCTGAAGCTCGCAGGGGGAGCGGTCGGTCGAGGAGCGAGAAGGAGCCAACTTGGTGGAATTTTAATTCAGATTTGTGCCTCGTGGAAATCAAAATACAGACAGAGAGAGGGATTTTTTGTTAAAATGCCCTCCTAAAACATGGCATTTCTAAAAATGCCCTCCAAAGGAGGGCATTTGTAGAAATGCCCCGTCCAGCTGCTATTAGCAGCTGGACGGCCCAGCTGGCTGGCTCGCGTGTCCAACGCGTGCCAGCTGGGCACCAGCTGGGCACTGTCCAGCTGCTAATTAGCAGCTGGACCGGTCGGACCGGGCCGGATTATCCGGCCCGGTCCGACCGTAAGAGCAAAGACCAATTTTTTTTTTTTTTTTTTTTTACGAAAATATTAATTGAGTTTAACTAGAATCGAACACAGGACTTACACTAAAAACGCTGACGCACTACCACCACACTACAAGCTAGAATGTTGACAAAATAATAGTTAAATTTGTTTTATTTATAATTCTATTTAATCAATGGAATGGAACCGGGTTCCCCATCCCTCGGGTTTTTTTTTTTTTTTTCACTTTTTACATTTATTAATATTCACTAAATTCAAATTTACAACTCCAAATTCAATGAAAATCGAAAGTTAGCGTCTTTATAATGTAATAAATAAACAATGTGCTATTTTTTTAAAATTTATTTTAGTAATTTCGAAAATTAATGTTTTCATCACGTAATGATGTTATACCACCATAAAACCTAAATTTGGAACAAACATAATTTTTTAGAAAATGTTCAATTTTTTTTTCCGAATTGTCACGTATTAGTAAAATCCAATACCGAAAACGGGGCCTAATTTGAAGTCCGGTAATATATTTTTTGAACATTCTAAAAAATAAGATTTACTCTAAATTTGCATTTTAGGGGGGGTATAACACCATTTGGTGATGGAAACATTAATTTTCGAAATAACTAGGATAAATTTTAAAAAAAATAGCACATTGTTTATTACATTATAAAGACACGAACTTTCGATTTTCATTGAATTTGGTGAATATTAATAGGTGTAAAAAGTGAAAAAAAAAAACCACGGGATGGGAAACTGACAAAAAAAAAAAGAATATTTTTTTGAACATTTTCTAAAAAATGAGATTTACTCTAAATTTAGGTTTTAGGGTGGTATAACACCATTCGGTGATGAAAACATTAATTTTCGAAATTATTAGAATATTTTTTTTTAGAAAAATAGCACATTGTTTATTACGATATAAAGACGCTAACTTTTGATTTTCATTGAATTTGGAGTTGTAAATTTGAATTTAGTGAATATTAATAGATGTAAAAAGTGAAAAAAAAACCCAGAGGGATGAGGGAACCCGGTTCCATTCCATTGATTAAATAGAATTATAAATAAAAATATTTTATCTATTAATTTGTCAACATTCTAGCTTGTAGTGTGGTGGTAGTGCGTCAACGTTTTTAGTGTAAGTCCTGGGTTCGATTCTAGCTAAACTCAATTAACATTTTCGTAAAAAAAAAAAAAAAAAAAAAAAAAAAAAAAGGTATTTGCTCTTACGGTCAGACCGCTACCGGTTTATCCGGCCCGGTCCGACCGGTCCAGCTGCTAATAGCAGCTGGACAGTGCCCAGCTGCTAATAGCAGCTGGACAGTGCCCAGCTGGCACGCGTTGGACACGCGAGCCAGCCAGCTGGGCCGTCCAGCTGCTAATAGCAGCTGGGCCGTCCAGCTGCTAATAGCAGCTGGGCCGTCCAGCTGCTAATAGCAGCTGGACCGTCCAGCTACAAATGCCCTCCTTTGGAGGGCATTTTTAGAAATGCCATGTTTGAGGAGGGCATTTTAACAAAAAATCCCAGAGAGAGGGGAAAGAGAGAATTGTATCTGCTTAAAATATTATTATTAATTAAAATTGAAAATTTTGGCCAAAAAATAAAATAAAATTGAAAAATTAAAGTATTGTTTTTTGTTCTGGAAAAGGTCCCTGTATTATAGATAATTGGAAAAAGTGCCACTAAAAAGCCATTTAGACTAATTATTAACTGAAGTTCGGGAGTATTCAGGCAAATTACTTGTTAATTTTTTTCGACAATTTATTATTTTAGATTTCTTTGGATTAATTACCATTATTAAATATATATTTTTTTAATTAAAAAAATTAGTCAAGTGACTTGCATGTGTTAAAAAAATATTAAAAAATTGACCTAAAATTAATCATCCACATAGCTATTCATAAGCATCCACGTAATCGAAATTATAAATTTTCATCCAATCGCGAGAAACATTATAAGAATCGCATTTTCCTTGTGGGCTATTTTATTATTTTAGATCAACTTTCTGACTTTTCTTCAATCACGTACAAATTATGTAACCAATTCCATCTAGATTAAATGAAATATTCAACATAGCTAAAAATTTATCATGTAATGTAATTTAAGTTAGTAAATTGTTCGCAAAAATGAAAACAACTAGCAATTTTATGAGTGTTCAAACTGCAATTAGCTAATTAATGCAACTAGTTAACCTACATTTAAGATTTTATCCCAATATTCTAGCTTTATTTTTTTTTTCCAAATATAAAAATATTGTAGTTGATTTGATTGTTCCAAGTCGAAAGAGCACATTGTAAATCATGAAGTATAAGGATGAAAAAAACACTCCTTACAAGTTTGAGGATAGAAAATAGAATTCTTCATCCTCTTTAAATATAACCTGACACAATTGCAGCGACGTACCGTAGTAATCTACTACTATGCTGCCATACTTATGTAATTAAATTAAATTATTAGAATAGAATGAATAAGTAAAGAGTTCGAGGTACGCACTACAGCTGTTTCTTCTTTGTTTTCGATGCTATATTCATTGACTTGTGTTGGGGTTTCGATAATAATATTCACTAATTAATAATAATATGATTACTTTTTTTGCCATTACATTAGTTGATTATTTAATTGTAATTATGATAATAACAATGTTAATATGTTTATCTACTGCAAAATAATTTAACCAACCGGCGTCAGCGATGACATCTATGTACACAAACAAAATAGAACCCGCAGAAGAATATATTTTTGCACATATTATTTTTATTTCTCTTACCTTTTAGTTTACAATAATCAAAATTGGTGAAAAGAAATTAATAACAACAATTCTAATCATCCTATAAAATCCATATCATCGCATATTAGCACTATAATATAGCTTATAAGTACTTTTGTACATTAAAAAAAAAAAAAGTTAATAACCAAATCGCTATATGGATTTTGACCAAGTTAGAAATCGTTAATCGGACTTTTATTTTATAAAATTATCTATCTGAACTTTCTATCCCCAAGCAAATTGTTACATTTGTTACAATTTCTATCAAATTTGACATAACATAAGCATGTTTCAGCTACGTTGTGTTTTTTTTATGTATATAATATGGGTTCGACAATAAATTGAAAAGATGCTGCGAAATGCATTCAATTAAATGCTCAATTGAAAGGACATCCACTTAATTCTAATAGTGCTTTTCATTTTAACATCTAACTGAATATATTTCGTAACATTACTTTCAATTTCTTAACAAATCCATCTTGTGTACGCTTCAACAGACCTCTCATAACCAACACTCACTTTGTTTATCTCTAAATTGACATAAATTTTAACGGATGAGTAATGTGCTCATAAATTTAAAGTTTACAATAAATTTTTTTAAATTTCAGATAATAATTTGCAATAGATCAAAGTTTATGTAGTAATTTAATTATTAACACTTAAAAAAATATTTATCAAAATTGTTATATATGTGTATTATTATATTTTATTAATTAAAAGGCCCTGTCTTTTTTAGCTAAGAATTTTCAAGCCCGATAATTGCGTAAATCAATCAAAATGGCGGGTGACCGTTTTCTTCTGATCATTTGACCTTGTCGTGAGTTGATAAAGTCATCTACCATTAGTCCGTTACTCTCTCTCTCTCTCTCTTTTGACATTTGATTAATGATATATAACAGGAAAAACACATTTTTGTTGATTAATAATAAGAGACCACGACGCGTCTGTCACGTACAAGAAATTGACGGGTTTCTTTTCCTGCCAAATGTATTTTGTTTAATTAATCTACATTAATGTTAATTTCTACAAATCGATCGGACTTCGAAATTCGTACAAAATTCTGAGAAATTTGAAAACAAGATCCTGTTTAGAAGGCTAGCTTGTTTGTTACTATTGACTCTCAAATACTTAACTGTGCATGTGTCTCATCATTATAATGACAATGTGTTGTGTTTCCCTTCTCATATATATAAATATATATATAACCTTGCACATGTTTGAGAGATGGGTTCGACAAATTAGTAAATAGCATATCATATGTACTGTTAACACTCTGCATAATAATAGCATAGATATGAAGGAATGAAGTTTAGGGAATTTTTAAATGTAGCGGTTTAATATTCAAATTTTGAAAATATAAAAATATTTATAATTAGTACATTACTTTATATTTTACGGTCCGATCCGATGTGATACTATTATCTTACGGTCTGAAATATAGAAAACATTCTGTGGGAAACCAGTAAAAAAAATGTTTAGGACTTTCACAAAAAAAAAAATTATATGGAGCTCGAAGGCGCTTATGTGAAAATAGTTGGATCGAAAGGTAAGATAATATATATATATATATTATATACTAAAATTGAACATAGAAAGCACGTCCATTTGGATAGGTTTCGTTAAAGGATGGGCCTACACTACAATAGTAATCGTATTTTTCACTCACCTAACTCTATCATTGGATTCGAACATGCTTGATGCTTCTCAGTAAAGTACTTCCAATTGAGTACCTCTATTATTTATATATAATATACGCGTGTAAAGGTAAACCATTTTGATTTAGCCTTTTGATATTATATATATACACTTAATAAATATAAATCTCTTTGAAAAGTTGTCGCTTTCATTATATTCACGTGAAAAAAACAAGAAATATTATGAATATTTATTTTATATTTATTAAAAGGCACATTGATACGAAATATAGAGATTCAAATTACGTGATCCCCCACTAATAATTAATATAATTCTACGATTTCATAACTTGGTAGGTCAGTTGGTGCGACGAATAATATAATGCGGGCCATAAAGAATATATGTAGTTGGAGCTTGGAAAGACACATATATATATAGCAAATTACGTACAAGTCGGTCGTGAACTGGCCCATTAATCAGCTTACTCTGAAACACACATTACTGAATATTCAAGTCTTCAACCAACTAATTAAACAGATAGATATATAAATATAACCATCAATATCATCTAACTAGCTCAACTAGTAAGGTGTCCAACCATTTCGTTGTTCGCCACTTATATCAAACGAGGTAAACGTATCTCACGCCCAGTGGCGGATCCAGAAGGTCCACAATGGGGTTACGTTATGCAATTTTTTGTTAAAAAAATTAAAAACTCCTTTAAGTTTTTTTTTGTGTGATAAAAATGCATGTTTTAAAACGATAAAAATTAGTACTTTCTTCAACTACTTATTCAAAATTGTCGTTAAATACTTTTCAAATGAACAATATTAACTAAGCACAAATAAATCGTACTTGCTTGTGCAAATGTTACAATTTAGTCAAATTAGACTAGAACCATTTGTGGGTCAAATGAGTCTCAATCGAGTCAATACACTATTATAACACTTATAGAAGTTATTAGATCTTGATTTAGATATTTAGAAAAGTATTTGGCTAATTTTGTAAGTTTAAAACGTATTTGACGACAAATTTGGATGAGTGATTGAAAAGAGTATCAATTACCATTTTTTGAAACATGTTGTATATTTTAAAACATATTGGTACTAAAAACCATTTTTTCAAACATATTTTATGGTTTATATATTTGTTCTTATTGAACCTCATATTGTAATACATTAGGTTAGAGTAACTAAAATTTATAGTTATAACAAAAGAGTGATAAATAATAAAACGTACAAACAAAGTATTTAAGTGAAAAACCCCAAATTTAAAATTGATGAACTTTTTTCCGAATGGATTGAATAATAGTGTTACAAAATATTAATTACAAAACATATTTGACGACAAATTTGGACGAGTGATTGAAAAGAGTATCAATTATAATTGTTTTGAAACATGTTGTGCATTTTAAAACATATTGCTACTAAAAATAATCTTTTTCAAACATATTTTACGGTTTATATATTTGTTCTTATTGAAACTCATACATTAGGTTAGAGTAATTAAAATTTATAGTTTAACAAAAGAGTGATGATTAATAAAACGTAAAAACATACTATTTAAGTGAAAAGCCCCAAATTTAAAATTGATGAACTTTTTTTCCGAATGGATTAAATAATAATGTTACAAAATAATAATGAAATCTTACAAAATATTAATGAGGGCTCATTCTTTCACACTAAAATAATGTGGATCTTACAACAAAATAATGAGGATCGGGATATAATTTTCTTCAGGAATAAACCTAGAGTCTCAATAAAAATACTCAATAATGTGGTTACGTTCGTAACCACATTATTACTAATGCATCCGCCACTGCTCAAATCCGAGCGACTATCTCATTAGCTCAACCTAGTATATCTAAACTCCGTTATCCTCATTTAAGTCCAGAAAAATATTAATTTCTATTAGGCTTGAATACCTATGTTGCCTTATTAAGACTCTAAAACTCTTATTTCCAACCAACATAGTACACAGACATATGAGATATTATGAATTACCTTTTAATACACTGTCCCCATCCCACTAGCCCAACTCAACATGATTGAACACGTTGTTCTCACTTGAGTAGGGGTGTCAACGGGTCACGAGTACCCGCTTCGTTTTCACATCGCCTGCCCCATGCATGTATTATACATCTTTATATAATATATGTATATTATATAAAATTATATGGGTGATATAACACATAGTTAAAATAACAAGGGTACTAACGAGTTTGGTGATTTATATTTAAATTTTAAGTTAAATTTTGTAATTTGAGATTCTAATTTGGATATAATAAATATAAATTTTAAGGTTTAAAGTTTCTAAAAAAATTATTTCCCACATGGGGTGACCTGCGGGTTGACCCGCCCCGCCACACGAGATGTACGAGACAGGTCGACCATATCGACCCCCAGACTGCTAGCGCCCCCACCACATTATATAAATTGTAACAGAGCTGTTTTTTTTTTTTTAATTCACAAATCTCTGATCGACATGAAAGGTCCACAATCTCGGACGCGAATACTCACGATATTGAGCATAGTGTAACTCTTAAACTTGTATGTGGACTATATATGACGATTATCTGAAATATTTACTTGTAGATTCAATAAGTACACCAATATTGCAACTGAGTCCTTAAAAACAAATCAAATCCAGCAGAATTATATTTGTTTAGATATATGTTATTTTTTTCCTTCAAAGAAATAAAGGCATGTGCTTTTTTTCCTTGGAAGCTATTGAGAAATAATTAGAGACTTAATTATTAAATAGGTGAATTTAATTTAGGGTTCCATATTAAAGGGTAAGGCCTATTATAAGTTGGGCCACATTTTACTATATATATAAGCCCAAGAACCATACGAGTTTAGACAACTAGTATATTTATGAATGGGCCAGAATTGGGCTTGGCCCGTAGGCGGTGATGACGTGTCTTTATTTGGGCCGATGTTAACGTACGTGTGTCCTTTCTGCATGAAACTTTGGATACCATGCATGATGTTGATGTATACGTACGTCCATAAGTTTTAACTAGGGGGGAAAGGACCACTTTCTAATTGCGTAGTGAAGACGTTTATGTTGTCACTATCAAACACTGCCTTATGTCCACATTGTATCAATTGTCGTTGTCGCTTAGTTTGCAAGAGTCTCTCATGGCGGCACGGCACGACAATTATGAAAATAGAGTTTTATTCCATTAATAACAATTGTACTAACAAACAAGTTACATTTTGAATGATTGATAGGACAAATAAATTGTATATATTTACATACATAAATTTACACCGGACCTTTCGCTGATGTCTACATATTGTGTATTTTTGGCATGTCTGCCTTCAGCACTCTAAATAGGAGATTTCAACATTAAACAGTGTCACTAGTATAGTATTCAAACATGCATGATATGAATCATGATACCAATATTGGAATTAGACCATTGTTTTCTTTTAGTTCAACTTTGTGGGTGAAAGCATTCAGTGTGATATTTAACATATTTCAACAAATGTAGAACACGATCCCCACATAAATTGATATTTGCATACATTTTCTGAAAGTGTCGTGTTTTGTACGGTATAATGCTTTGTATCACAATAATTTCAACTCAGGACTCGCATATCTGATCGGTTTATGAGCAATCACAGTCACGAAACCCTAACTTTCATGCTAGTGTTGGAAAGAAAAGTAAGTAAGCTAAAAAAGTCTTTGCTTTTAAAGATAAGAAGGGGCAAACATTGTGGTTGATGTGAGATGAAAGGAAAAGAGAACTGAAGAATAGAAAAGTGAAAAAAGTAGTGTTTTCTATAATAATAAAAGAAAAAGCATGTTTTAAGATTAATGTGAAAACTAAAATGCTTTTATATATATATATATATGAACGGAGATCGAGAGAGATTTGGACCATTATTGCACTACACAAAGAGAAACATGCATGTTTTCAGAGTTGACGATCGATTGATAAAGTTTGGCCAAAAAAAAGAAAAGATAAAGTTACATCTCTCATTCATTATTAGTCATACATCCTCACGATATGTTTATGATCTTTAGCAAATTTAAAGGGCTTTTGAGATCAATGAAGTCAAGTATAAAGTTTCCGACCGTATTTATCAGACCATCAATGTACACATAAAATAATATGACAAATTGAGAATTAAGTATGGACTATGTTTGATTCCATATTATCGTGCAAAAAATATTATATTAAAAGAGTTTTAATATTGTTGGCCAAAAAGAGTTTTATTATTAACGTTCTACTGTATACAATTTATAAATTAAAAAAAAAAAAGTCTCATATATATGTCTTCCCTCTTTCTGAAACATCTTGAGATTCCTTACGTACACTTGCTTTTTCACTTACATTCCCCCACAAGTCCCTTTCCGTAGTTAATGGAATTTTTTTTATTATTTTATTTTAAAAAAAGACTTATTTAACTTAACTGCAAGATCCATTTGGCACTCTGGCAGTATATATATATTGAACTATTGAAGTGTAGATCCAAGTTAATGGTGTCTTTGTACTAATATTCCCCTTTACCATTTCCCAAAGAATCTAATGTGCACCATCTAATCATGATCTTTCAGTTTACTTTTTTTTTTTTTTTTTTTTTTTTTTTGTTCTTTTGCTTTATCTTCCATACCACTGAATAATGAAAGTGATGAATAATTATGATCCTTTTGATTTTTGGGATCATAGTCGTTCTTAGCGATAAGTATGAGTTCATGACATTAATTGACTACATTCCTAATTTATGCAATATCATGAAGATTTTTTTAAAATATTTTATGCCGTGACGTTATTGTATAATCAGCCACTATTGATCCTTAAATCGGAACTGACTATTCTTACTAACTAGACGGGCCTTTCTACTAAGGCTCATCAACCTTTGTATTTATTATACTATTATTATATATGTACTATATATATGTAGCAATGGCGGTATAATTATTTGGTACTTAGCTAGGGACGGAGGCACAGACCTATCAAAGCTTGATGACGAAAACTCTATTTATGATGCACGATTTTTACTTTTAAATTTGAAACAATTATCAAATTGATCACCATTTAAATTTTATATTACCCCTTGAAATTTATTTATACTATTTAAATTGCCTATAATAACTTACTTAACTTTTGCGCCCTAAACAAACTTTAAGGCTTCGTCCTGGTACTGCTACTATATAAAACCCCATAATAATTATGTGAAACCTACCAAATTCTCAGAGAAAATATAGGTGAAGTATATGAATAGATCCAAAGTATGAGCATAAAATGAATAAAAGTGATGAGTTGGAGGACTAAATTTGTTTTATTGCATGCAACCTTATCACACATTTATTATGGAGACGGGCCATCTAATTAGGCTAGCTACATACGTACAGAAGAACACTGTAGAAGTGATGTTGACTTACGTGGGGCTCCGTTATTATTCATTCGTATGCATGCATGGACCACCCCATCTTCATTAAAACATTTTTGAAGCCATAACGTAACCCCGTTATAGTAGCTAGTCTCCGTATATTTTACATCCACACACCGACAGATGGCCATTACGACTCTTGGATATCCAAAACGGCGTCACAGGAAACACCCGTTTCTTGGAAATTATTAGTGTGGTTTTTACATAAGATTAATTAAGTAACGTTTAGTTGACAGAGGAAAAAAAGAATAGTAATGATTTCGTGTTTGATAAAAATATAAAGTTATTTTACTAATTAAGCAAGATTGAAAAAAATAATAAGACATAAAATGATCAAATTACCCTTAACTTTTTAATAAATTAAGCAAGTGCCATCACATAAGATAGTTACCAACGACTCTAAATGTGTCGATGCTAGCTAGCTAGGTATCTCCAGATTGGAATTAACCCCATGTCCCTTATGAGACACATGGCTAAATCGAAGCCATGCATGCAGAACTTTGACTGAGTCCTCTGTAGCTTATTACTTGGGGCTTGATGGCTCAGTTGGATGGTTTTGGCTAGAGTCACGACTTGCGACTCCAGTTAATTAGAGGCATAGATGGCTCTGAAAAAAAGCACTCTGACCCCGTTCAGTTGTTGCAAGTGATGATGGTGTGGTAATCCTACAAAGTGAGACAGTACATATGGTGATTGGAAGTGGGTGGCGGGTAAGAACTTAGAGGAGTATTTTTGTCGAAATCATCTAAACTAATATTTTATGAGTGCCCTTCTTTTTAGGACTTCCTAAATCACTCTAAAAAAAAAATATATAATTCAATTGGTAGTAGTGTGACTGACTTCACCTGATTTTTTTTCTAAGAAAAGGAATGGCAGTAGTGGCTGCCTATTAATTTTGGACCCGATCAGAAATGAACCCGAAATTGACCGGGCTCGGGTAGGGTTCGGATATTAACTTTGAGCATTTGGGTCAATTTTGGGTTGATTCGAATCTGACCTTAGAAAAAAACTAGTTGGGTTCGGGTATTGATATTGGACTCGAACCCGACCCGTATGACTTGTATATAATTAAATTATGAATATTTGTATACAAATAAATATTAAAAGCAAAAGTAAAATCAAACAAATAACAAAGTAGAAACTCTAGTTTCATCACTTTTTGTCTTTTCTTAAATAATCTTCTTCTCCTCAATTTCAAACGTTCAGTTGACGCTTAAACATATTCATAACTCAACTCATTGAATCACCGACCTCACGCACGGGCACGACTAACAGTAAGCGGGGACGGAAAAGTAAAAATATCAGCCACGTTCGACTCTTATTCACTCAGAAAGAATCATCGATTATAATTTCTGAATCACATATTCTAATTCTCGACGACTGAACCGATGATTTGAAATTGACGATTGGATTCTCCACGACGGGGATAAAATTATTGACAAATACCAGGAAATGGAGCTCTTTTAGGCGGAGTAGTAAATAACGAGTTAGGAGAAAGAGAAGAGTTTGACAACGAAGATGGAATGGGAGAAGCAGCAAGCCGGCCAGCGACCAAACATATGAATTTAGGTCGGTTCGTGTTCTGAGGCCTGGCCAGTTTTGAAATTAGGGTTTGTTTCAAGTTTGACTGTATATTGACATGTGAATCACGGGTCGACCCGCTAAATCGGGTTCTGAGGCCTGGCCCGTTATGAAAATGGGTATCGGTTTTGGAACTGCATATTGACATGCGGGTCATAGGTCGACCCAGTTTGACAGGCCTACTGGCGATCCTAGACTCATCTCAATACGTAATGCTCAGACTCTCTCTTACTTATATATGTCTGGCGCGGTATATAGACCAAACGGTACCTAATATTTTAATCGGATCACCGCGAGATAACGCTCCTCAAGGTGCTTTGAACCTAGAACTTCAAAACTAAAATACGTAGAAGTAGGCGTTCATAACCATCAGACCACCACCGCTGGTGATACTGTTTCACCTGATTTAAAAATCAATTTATTCAGAATTCACAAAATAAACGTCAAAATAGAGAAGAAATAGAGAATTCGTATTCTCTATAACCAAACATGCGTGCTCAAATTCTAGGAGATATATAGAGATCTAAAACTAAAAGGCTTTCTTCAGAAGTTAAAGCTTTTGTCACCTCAACCGCCAAAGCTTTAATTTGGCTCCATCACTGACACCAACATATCTACATGATATTGTCGGAGGTTGATAAAATATTCTAAATAATCTTCAAAGTCTTATTATAAGATATGACACGCCAATAAATTAGCACTATCAAGTCACGGATTATTAATTTACACTATGTAATGTGATGCGGCAGGATATACTTCAACATTTCATTTCATAATTTTTTTTTTTTGCCAAGCATTTTATTTCATATTTAAAAATCTCATGATCTGGCAAAAAAAAAAAAAAATCTCATGTTCAAACTTAGGGAATTAAAGATTGTTTATAGTTAATATTTTACCTTTTATAAATAGATAGATTAGTAAAGATTCTTTTAGGAACGGACACCACCGTGGAAACTCTCTATCAATTGTTAAAAAAAATGTTTGTTTAATTAAATCGATTTCTCATCCTTAGATTAGACACATCGATACTAATATAAAAATACATTTTTTTTTTTCTATATAAATGTGTAAGAAATACACATTTTTCTTTTTAATATTTTGATTTGAAATATAATTCATTTTCTCTCTTAATTAATAGCTGCTAAATTAACTTAAAATAAACTCGATTTCAGTAAAAAAAAAAAAGTCCTAATATCCGAATATAGCGATTGAAATTACTAGCAAACCCTAAACAATGTAAACATTATTCTTCTTCCTTTATAAAGAAGTGATTGTTTTTGTCCAAAAGGATACTTGGTTCAGCTTATCAAAGGTATAGAATATTACGGATATTTGCATCAATACATACATAAATTAAACAAACTTGAGCTATGCTATTAAGATCAGCTTATTAAATTCATCTTTGCTTTGGCAAGTTATTAGGACCACAGTTTTCGGCTTTCTCCATCATCATTACCACCATCACCACCACATTCTCCAATCTTATCATCATCACCATAAGATATGAGAAGCAGATGACAACATCGATCTAGAGACGGAAGGAAAGTAGAGCTGTGGAGGGACGCAGTAATGGATATGCCGACTGCAGGAGTGAGACGGCGAGCTCGACCGCCACCTTCTACTGCGAACTCCGGCGGATCTGTCAAGAGAAGGAAGATCGGAGTTGATTTAAAGTTTTCAGGGAATCCAAGCTCCGACGATGAAGTGGCAGTTTCGTGCTGCTCAAGCCATACGGAGAAGAAGCTGGAATTCGCAGATCTGGAGGTGGAGTTTCGGAATTGAACAGAAGTGCAGTGAATTATTGACCATCTCTCTTTGCGTGTATTTAATTTCTAGGTTTTGATTTCTCCGCGTTTCGTTCTGTTGCAGCATTATGAGGATGGGAGCGCGGGAGCTGATACATCGACGGCGCCGCCGCATTTATGCGGAGATCGAAGGTCTCTTAATTAACTCTTACGTACATTCCTTCAGGCACAGAATCCGAAATTTGATTTGAAATGAAACTGACGACCTTTTTTTAAATTCGGAATTCAAAATTGGATCGACGGCGGATCTGCATTTAATTCCGTTGCTATAAATACGAGTACTGTATAGAAGTTCAATCTCTTGTCCCTCCTTTCGTCTTCGCTGAAGAGATAATGTTTTGGATTTGAATTTGAATTTGAATTGCAGCAGAGAAAACGACGCGTCTTCTAGCGAGGTAGAAGAAGAGTTGGAGGAAGACATGGATTCGTTAAATGATGAATTCCAAATCCCAACGGACGCTGATGGCCTCCAATCGATACCGAAAGTTGAATCTCCGGAGATTACGAAGCCAACTCAGGCTGAGATCGAGGATTTCTTGGCCGTCGCCGAAGCAGAAAATCTCCAGCATTTCAAGAACAAGTGAGTAAAACTTACGATTGAGCTTAATTTCAAAATGAGTGCAGATTTTTCAATTTTTAACTTGAAACGCAGGTACAACTTCGATTTCGCCAAGGAGGAGCCACTGGAGGGACGATTCGAATGGCGCCGATGTGAACAAGAGAAATGCAAGTGATGATTCCACGAAGAATAGGATAACTGCTCAACTGATAAAATCATGCAGCATTCTGTTAAAGTTGAGGAATATTGGCTAGCTGTGTACGTAATTAGTCAAATAAACTTGATGAACAAATATTATCAATTTTTCAGATTCTCTTCCGTACAGTTTGAGATGATGAAGTCGTCGTTATATTCTTCCGTGTGCATTAATACGGAGAGGAAGATGGAGGAGAAGAATTTTCTCTCTGCAAAAGAATGATGGTGGCAGTGAGAACGACGAGAGTTTGCCATTTCCATCATCGTCCAAGTCGCCCAAAATTCTCGTGTCTCTTTCTCTGCAGAATGCCAGAAACTCTCACTTCTTGGTACTTTTTTGCAGTTATATTATAATCTTTGATTTATTATTATTACTCATTTTAATATAATTTAAAAATGATGAGGTGGACAACATTTTTGTATTTCTATATCGTACCCCACCATCACGTGGAGAGTAGTCTCTCTCAAGTGGCAACAACATTTGGCTACTCTCGTTATTAAGACTAGCAATATAGGCTTATAGCTAGCCTCCGATGAACGTAAATGAAGAACGGTTGGGACCTCTCAAGTGGTCCTTCACTTTTAATTTGAGATTTTTTTTTCCCTTTCACGCGGGGTATTTAATTTACTCCTAAGCGCTAAACTTAAGAATAATTTATATCATCTCTACGTTTTTTTTTATATAAAAAGTATAAATATCTATGTATACTTTTTCATTTTCAGAACACAGTCGGAGTTTAAAAGGTATTAAAAATCGGCCTATTGGGCAGGTTTTGGTAGTGTTTTTGAAAAAAAAAACAACTATGGCAGATTTCAAGTAGCATATATTATTATCACAGTAATTCTATTGATGTCGTGTTAGCATAAGTTCCATCAATGCTCAATGCTATTTTTTAACACTTCGCTTAGATTTCAGGTAAGTTTGAAGTATAGTTTCTTTTTTTTTTTACTGATAAATTTCAAGGTAGTATAATTCATAATGAAAGTAATTTAAATTTCGGTTCAGGAATTGTTGTAGGGAACCAGAATCGACTTTATTTATTGATAATAATATATCATATTATATGACATCTATTATATCCGTGGTGTTAGCGTAAGTTCCATGCAACGATTGATGCTATTTTTTAGCAGTTTGCTTAGATTTGTAATATATCAAGCTACATAAAAGTTGTATGAGTATGCTTCTTCTCTTGTGAACATATATGTTCATAAATTATTTAATGTTGGGGGAATTAAAAAGGTAATAAATAGATAATATATGCCGAATGGGTACTCAGAACTGACATATTCCTATCGGGTCCGGTAGATTCTGGTTTATAACAACCTAGTAGATTTAAGATATGGAACATTAAGAACCATTTATACGTGGGACAAGTTTATAATATAGATTAGTATATATAACTAAAATTACAAAGTATACGTAACCACGCCTATGTTATTAACTTATTATTATTACAGTTTTTGGCAATTTTATGTACTACAATATTAAATTATTCATGGTAATTTTTTATTTACATTATAGGACTTGAGTTTTGCCTATATATTCTTCTTTCTTTTCTACGAATATAATAGACTATAATGTAATAAAAATTAAATAAAACAAACTACTTTAAATAATTTGACAGTTATAGTAAAAATAACCCCTAAATGTTGGACAACATAATGAATGTACGGTTTCAACTGCGTAGAAGGAATTGGATACGACAAAGCATCTTGTTTCACATCAACTAACAAGTCACATAGAAGTTACCTACCTAACTGATCAATGTAACTTGTAGTTGTATGTACCTTTTCTATGCGTACTATTATATATATAAGTACACCGTAGAAAAGGTAAAAGAGTACGTGCCGATGGCCCGATACAATGGTGCCAAAATTAATCTAGAAAATGTACATATGTGTTTGGTTGGAAGGTGATAAAGAATTGAATGTAGTTTGCAGAACATCATATGCACTCAATACCGTCGAAAACATAAATAAATCTCATAACTGATTTACTAAAATTTTGGGTTAATTATTAATTGCTAGTTGAAGTTTCGATAATTGACGAACTGCTAGCTGATTATACTTTGAGAATTGGTAGTTCAGATTTTATTTTTAGACAAATTGCTAGTTTTATTAAATATTTCGTCTAGTATAGAAAAATTGTTCACATAGTTTGTAAGTAATTAAGAAAAAAATTGATTTAAAATGACGAAATTGTCATTGAATCTTTGACTTCTTATTACTAGATATGTCTTATTATTACAAATATTAAAATTACAATGGAAAGTATGGAATGTCCATGATCTTGATTGTTGACTCCTTGAAGGGCAAAAGTGGAATATCCATGTTTATCTTGGAAAGGCAGGCTTAGGAGGCCTACTAATCTGGGCTTTCAGAAAACGTAGAGGAAAGCCCATTTGTACCTGAAGTCCTAAAACCAACTTCATTGAATATGCTGAAATTCCACATTTACCCCGTAGTTTCTAGGTTATAAAAATATTTAATTTCAATGCTAACGACCGATGTTGAATTAATTAACCACTTTCACTGGTGGTGATTAATATTTAAGGGAACTAGATTTTGAAGCCTCATATTTTAAACTTCTTGGGGCGTCACTTCATGGTAATCTGAGGTATCACTTGGTTTTTGTTCAGGCATATGACAAAGATAGTAGAATTATGTTTAAACATTCAGTCTCTTGACTATACTACACTATTAGTGATACTACGTCGATGGAGCCAAAGCAATCATTAGTTATTCACTAAGTCTTTTCGAGAAAAAAAACCCCAAATTATAAGCAAAATAGTTCGAACACTACGCACGGGTGAGTTTAGGATCGCCATTAATCTATATAAAAAAAAAAATAGCCACTTGTTTGAAACCCACGTGCGTGCCAAATCCAATGATGAGTAATTATTATAGTACTAGTTGGCTTATTCGCGCGTTGCGCGAGAAATTTTTTTTTTTTCTAAATTTGTTGAGATGTTCGGAATATTAATATTTGATATTTATAATTGTTAATTTAAATAATGTATTCAAGGTGAATGAAACACTATTAAACGAATTTAAAGTATGTAATACACATTCAAAACTTCTTAAGCAACATGTGTAAATTGATGTTCTATTTGTTATGTAATGAATTTACATGTACGAACTTAATATTTTTCAAGTATACCCATCAAAACCAACAAAATATTAAAAGATATTATGCTATACATATACCATTTAAATATAAATTCAAATCGAAAACTAAAATTGAATATAGTAAGAAAATAGAAAGACACGCATTTAATCCATAAGCATATACACATTAGACAAAGTCATGCTACAAATGTGTAGTTGTCTAAAATAATGTGTATGTAAACCGATATTTTAATTTTCGCTTAATAATATAAGAAGACGATTACTCACCAAGATATTAAAAATGTAGAATAGTAAACTTAGTTTTTTTTACATGGTTTCATACTTCAAATATATTTATTGATATTAAAGGATAGGGAAAAATAATAGAGCTCTAAAATTTGTAACTTTCAAAACATCTTAAACAACGTCTGGAAATGGATGTTCTATTTGGTATGTAATGAGTTTACATGTACAATATTACGATTTTTCGAGTATAACCATCTGAAACCAACAAAATATTAATTATATTATGCCATACATATACCATTTAAACATAAATTCAGATAAAAAACTAAAATTGAATATAGTAGAGAAATAGAAATACACGCATCAAATCTCATAAACATATATATTAGACAAAGTGATACTACGAAAAAGGTTTAGTTGGTAAATGTAGTTTTTTTAAATAATGTGTATGTAAACATATATTTTATTTGTTACTGAATTAGTAATATATGAAAATGATTACTCACCAAGATATTAAAAATGTAGAACAGTAAACTTGATTTTATTTACATGGTTTCATACTTCAAATATGTTTATTGATATTTATGGCTATGGAACAATTAGGGAGCTTTATAATTCGTATCGTCTATGAAAAAAACTGAAGAAATAAGGATGCTTGGAGGTCATCCAAACTATTAGAGATGCTTACTTGGATAGATACATATTATCTATGAGAGGTAATGAATGAGATTGTCAAATTATATTGAATTATTTATACATATCATCATTCATATTTAGTACTTATCAATTATATATTAAACAAACACAAATTATATTACATATTTAGTATTACATGAAGATGGTTACTCACCAAAATATTGAAAATGTAGAATAGTAAACTTGATTTTCACATGGTTTCATATATATATATATATACTTCAAATATAGCGGAAAATATATATATATACACTTCAAATATGCATATTGGTATTTATGACTATGGAACAATTAGAGAGATTTATAATGTGTAACGTCCATGAAGAAAAAAACGGTTTCTATGGAGGAATGAGGATGCTTGGAGGTCATCCAAGCTATTAGAGATGCTTAGTTGGATAGATACACATCATATATGAGAGATAATGAATGAGTCGGTCCAATTATATTGAATTTTTTGTACATATCATCATTCAAGTTTAGTACTTGTCAATCACATATTAAACTAATCCAAATTATATTATATATAGATATAGATTCTCCGCCTAACACTAAAGAAAATAGAAGAAGACGCAGAGTGAATTCCCAAAATAGATTAGTTTGCCAAATTTATTTATAAATTAGGCTTCTTCAGAAACTAATTCCCAAACTAGGTTTTTTTTATTTTTTTAATCAGAAATATTATTTATTTTACATTTCAAAGTTTATATTTTGTTACAATTGACCTGAACCGAAATAATACAAGACATATATTAGAATAATTGAAAAAATAAGGTAACCATATGTAAAAGTTAAAAACTAAAAAATAATAAATTATTAATTGTGAAAAAAAAAAATTGTAAAAAAAATTATGCTAAATATATAAATTAAAAAAAAACTGTGATATAAAATGTAAAGAAACTAAATACTCGTGATTTTTTAAATATGAAAATATAAAAATGAAAGCGTACATAATCTCTAAGTAAAACATGTTAAATTTATAAAATTAGTGTCTGAAAAAAAAAAAAAGATAAACTAATTTAAATTTGAAAAATCAATAGAATAAATTTAAGAATGAATTTCAATTTGTATTTTTTTTCACTCTTATTGAATAGTTTTTATATCATTACATGTTGTTTTTTTGCCAATATAAAGTTGTTTAAAAACTTATTTATTTTTATATGTAAGTTTTATCATTTAATTTCACATATTTTTTAAGACATAAAAGTTACAAAAAAATGTTTGTTTGATAATGTATATTTTTATCATTTCATTAATTAATTATTTTTTTTCCATTTTTATTTTTATGTTTTTCATATATTTAATCTTCTTAATTTTCAGCTTTTTTTTCTTGTATTATATTTTGATTGATGGTTCACTTGTAACATAATGTAAACTTTAGGATGCAAAGTAAATAATATATATTATTAAAAATATAAAGAGACCTATTTTGAGAATTAGTTTTTGAACAAGCCTAATTTGAGAATTAGTTTCGAAAAGTAACATAGTTTGGTCATTCTCATCTTGACATATAGAACTTTAATAATTTTATAGTTTACCTTAACAATGACCCACACGCTTTCCTTTTGTAGAAAACTAATTATGTTTAAATTATTAATTTTCAAAATATATGTATTAATATATATATATATATATATATATATATATATAAGATTTTTCTATCATGCTCTATGGACACTTTATTAGCTTGCCGACATACACGTAGTTAGTTAAATAATAGTTCTTTAATCCTAAATTTAAACTAAATTAATCCTAAATTAAGTCTGTATCCTGCTAAAAACACTAACTGTGAATACTATTCCTATTCCTATATAGTTGTATGTTTCTAACACCGGTGTTACGTGGTTAAAATTCCATCATTAGGGTTAATTAACATATAATATTTGGACAATTAATCGAACAAATGGTTTAATGGATGTCTTTGAAAATACTTTGCTAGCTTTAATTTCAAACGTATACAAATTTCTAACTCCGTTTGAATTTTATTCGAATTTGGGCATAATGGATATCTTCCTCAGCTAATGAATAAACGTGACAAATTGTTAGTTGATAGACCCTAAAACAAATTGGTAGTTATTTTTTCTTGATTACGTTGCAAATTTACGAAAATTATAACAGAGTTAACAAATTGTACACATAATACAAGATAAACGAGTTAGCTAAATATTCAAAAGTAAATTTCAATTAGCAATTTGTTCAACTACCCAACCATTAATTAGTAATTTTATAATTAACTCTCTATCTCTATTAAAAAAACAATAAATTACAAATAACTATCTCAGTATGAAATTTAATGAGCAATTTCCCCCATAAATTAAAACTCGTCAAATCACGAATGCAATATAATTGATATGAGTTAATTTGATATGAACATTATAATTTTCGACCAACTTAATCAAAACTGAGAAAAAAAGGAGACAAGAAAAAAAACAATTTTATTAATTGAGAAGCTCTATTTGTAAAAAAATTTAAGTTATCAAGTTAGACTACAATAAACTAGCTTCTCGTGACGGTGTATATAATTTCTCGCGACACAAAAATGAGTCGTCATGAAACAAGCTACGTTTTTACCTACGCAAGTATATATGTTATTGCTGATACCGTCGCGAAAAACACTGCGACACTTGCAGCAAGCATAGCAAAACTCTTAAAAAGACGACGATTTTGCTTGCGTTGCCAGTGCAAGCAAGCGGCAAGCATCTAAGTGTCGTTTTAATAACTTTTTTCTTGAAATGTATGCTACTAGTAAGCGTCGCCAAATTTGAACAAATTTGATTAATGTAAAAAAGTTTGTAATGTTTGAGCAAGCGTCAATAGTGAAAAATCTTCTAAAATTCCTCTTTAGTTGTGTTACTCTTTAAATTCTATTAGTTTTTAATTCTAAAAAATAACAAAAAAAATAGATAAACCTATTTTTATTGAATGAAAAATAAATTTCGAACTCAATTTTATACAAAAAAATGATACATATTTTGTATAAATATTTTTTTCAATAAAAATAAATTCATAAATATTAAATTATCCTTTAAGAAAAATGTACATTTTCATCATATTTTTCAGTTTTATGCATAAGATTACTATAAACTACGAATTTTAAAAATATATTGTGATTTTTTGCATTTTTAAGTTAGTTACCAAATGCTAGCTAAACTTACGTGAAAGTGCATTTTGCTAGCCATAATTATTTTTGTAACAAATTGTTAGCTAAACTTTTGCTAATGTGCAATTTGTTAGTTCTGTCAATTTTTCCGTTAACTATGAAAGTAATATATATTCTAAAAGTACTAAAGGTACCCTAAAGTTCTATTATGATTATAAACTAACATCAACTTTTATATATATATATATAAAAGAATTTAAATCTCGAATAAATTTTTTGAATGATATTTATTATACAAAAAATATTTATATGTATAAGTTAAATACATTACCAAAAAAAAAACTTTTTTTAAATTTTTTTTGGTCTTATGGAATTTGTAAAATTATTTTGATAAATTAATTATTTTATTTTATATATTTTTTTTAAAATGTATTGTTTGAAAATTTAATTTTATATAAAACATTATTATTATAGTAAAACTTTATGGTGTTTTTAGCTATTTTTATATAGTGTTTTTAGCTATTTTTATAAATGTATTTTCTATCGAAGATTAACCGAAAGATGAACGGACCTAATTTTTGCACAATTTGGAAGGAGAGCCTTCGTCCGTCACTTTAACGGTAATTCCTTCTCCCAGTTAGCTGCAATCGCAAAGTCCCAAATGCTTAGATCCATCTTCCCGCCGCTAAAACCTCATTTTACGATCATTGATCGACCGGAAAATAGTATTCCCACTGATCTCCTCTTTTCGTCACGAATCGTCGAGTTATTTAACGCCGTAAATGTTTTCTCCACGAAAATCCGTTGAAATTGTGCATAAGAACAATTTTGAGCTCTCGGTTCTGCAATTTGACCACGGAATTGAAAATGTGAGCTGAAATTTGGTCGTCTTCTTCATTTGCTGGTGATGCGATTGCAGCTCATGCCCTAGGTGTGGAGGTTTCTGTATTGTGATATGGAGGCCCTGAATTCTGCTGAAACAACTCTTCAGTGGTTTTGGATGACCGAATATCTAACGACTCTTCAGCATGTGGGCGTGAGGGTTCTTAATGGTATCTGTTCTTTAGTTGAATAACGGTTACTTCAAGTTTTTGGTAAAATTGGAGTATGAAAGGCTGATTTGGTTGTTGCTGACATTAGATTTAGTTGAAGAAGCACCACCATTTCCAGTTGATTTGAATAGAAAAATTGATGAATTAGTTGCACTAAGAGCTTTGGAAGAAATATGTAAAGATGGAGATAAATCGGGCGATTCAGGCAACAAAGTAGGCATTGATTTATCTGAGACATGCCTAAGTGTATTAAACTGTATACTTAAAGAGGTAATATCAGAATCCTGCCTGGCATTTAGATTATATTATGAAGCAGTTTCTTTAATGAACTGCTTTTTAGGCTTCAGTTTCAGATATTATGACTAGAACGAAGCCGCTGCAGTTCGATATAAGGCCATTCATTTTGCATAAAAAGCTACCATGCCTAAATCTGCTCTTCAACAGGCAATTGGCTTTCATGAACATTAATCTTTTTTAAGAGAGTAATCTTCTTGAGACAGCTAAAATAGTTCCCATGAGATTTGTTTTTCTTGAATGTGTTTAGTGAAAAGCAGTTTGTTTACAATCATGATCCTATCAAAGAAACAATATCACGGGCTTTTATCCGCCAGATGCCGGAAAAACCTTTGCACAGCCCGAATTTTATTTCACTTACCAACGATCTTGAAGGTGTTTCAACTAGTAAGCAGACTTTCCCTATTGACACTGGATACTTTGCACACGAAGATCAACCAGGTCGGGGGTGATGCTTATTTTCTTCTTCCAAATGCTAAGAAACTCAAACAGGTAGTCCCAAATACTTCAGAAACAGAATTATCAGTCCCTACTCCTTTTGTGAGAGAAGAACTCAGTTGCTGGAGTTGCAGTAGTTTTTGAAGGTGATGAACTAGGGAATGAAGCTTCACACAATGTAGCAAATGGAAACTCAAACTGATAGCCTTAAAAGTGGCAGCAGAGTATTGGGAGGAGATTTGATTAGAAGCAGTGTTCTTCCTTTGAAGAAGAGGCTTTTCGAATATTCTGGAAACTTAGCTGAGAATCTCCAGGAGTGTCAACAAAATCGTGAAGATCCTGATCTTCCTCCGAATGCTAAGAAACTCAGACGCTCTGCTTTAGAGCCAGAAGTAAAATCAGCTGTGGTTAACATGTAAATGGGAGAACAGATGCTGAAATAATTGGAAGTGAGACTATAATAAAGGAAAACTATGTAAACTGCGTTAAGCCTAGAGAAATTAGTGATAGTGAAAGTAAACATCAAAACTTTGTTTAAGAATCCACTGCAATGAGTTCCCTATGGTCCAAGATCGGACGACTTCCCTATATCTCCAACCGATGAGGAGGCTAAGAAACACAAGGTTCTTGAAAGACACTTTATATGTACTGCCAAATTTACACAAATTTCACAGTACTCGATTCGTAGAAAAGATTTTATGCAGTTTTGATTGATCATGGAAAACTCTGTGTTTCAGGAAACTAAAGTATTCTCCATGGAAGAAAGTAATTTGGGACCAGTATAAATCTTTAAAATGTCAAA
Source organism: Clarkia xantiana subsp. parviflora (assembly GCA_036873135.1). Lineage (NCBI taxonomy): Eukaryota > Viridiplantae > Streptophyta > Magnoliopsida > Myrtales > Onagraceae > Clarkia > Clarkia xantiana. The sequence continues at coordinate 4,210,291 of JAPTYO010000004.1, read as the reverse complement.
TTTCTTATGAAATTTCAATAGAAAGTAGGAAAGATAAGGTAAATGATCGGAACATTATTATAGAACCATTTTGAGCTACATAAATAGTCCTGATATGATAGGATATGTGGATCCTTAGTGGATGCACCTTTTTGTTGATGAAATCAAATGGGTCAAATTGGGTTGGGTTCTTTATTGACTAATTTGGTAACATGCTGCGCACAACTATATGCAGAAGTGTGTATCCTTTTGGATATTTACATAATGATGATATATGGTTCGATGGCCACAATTTTATTCCACAGGTGGTTATAGGAGGGCAGTTTGTTTCACAATTAAACTAATTATCACTTGCATGGTAGGTGCTGACAGACGTTATATGGGTAAAATTATCTTTAGGAATATTTTTTTATTTCTAAGAAGTCAGTTGGATTGAAATTCAAGAACTGCAATTAAGGATAAAATGTTGAACCGTTGTTATTATATATCAATTAATACATTGTAATAGTTGTGACCTTATGCACATTTCGTTATGTAATGTTCGAGCTCTTCTACTCGTGGTCTAAAGTTTTTCTCCGATCAAACTTAGTAAACAACCAACGTCTGTGTTGACATCATCAATATAGTCACAATATCAACCTAATATAGTCAATAGGTAGGCGCATTTAGCTCATTTTTAATGGGCTACTCTTATGCCTGACGCGATAAGTGGACCGAATAACATCTGATATTTTAACGCGATGTGACGTCCAGAGAGATTTCGAACTTGAAATTGGAAACCAAATTACATAGTAGTAAACGTTTTTAACAACACTACACTTGCAAAGAAAAAAAAAACCAAGACCAATTGTGTTATAAACTTCTATTATAATAGCTCTTTTTGATTTTATTTCCGTACGCAGTGCACGGTAAGCAAATATAAGATGATTTTTTTTTTCAAGCAAGATGATTCTAACACGAACTGATAAGTGATATGGAAGAATATAATCGGTCAACCAAATATATACGGACAATTATCGGACTAGTATAATGAGTAATGTAATAATGTAGATAAAATAATAAGAATTGTAAAAATAAAATATTCAAATATTGGGGGCTAGCTAGCCTTGTAATTGTTGGTCAAATCCATGCACGTGATAACTCCATTTACCTACTCCCATGCAACAAACATAAGTCTACCCTACCGGCCTATTTTAGCTAGCTAGCTAAGTGGGAAACTAGGGATTTAGTTGAATTTTGTTGCAACAGAACGGTGTCCAATTTAATTATGTTCAATCACACAACTTTTTTTTTTTTTTTTTTTTTTTTTTATATATTTACATTGCTTTCGCAAGTCCGGACCGGGAGCGTTAAGGTTAAAGTCCTCCCTAAGGCGGCGTCTCCGGCGGGTTTCGACCTCGGGTCGCCCACGGGAACACAACTCGCTTTACCAGTTGGTCCAACCAACCTTGGGTAATCACACAACTTAATTCAATGCTTATTTACTACCTGTGGCAAAATAAATAAATAAATAAATGTAGACAAAATAGTTCATTAATTATTAATGGTTTAGTGGACAAAATAGTTCAATCACTTCCATACTTCTCATAAATTACACGAGGGAGACTTGACCGAATTTTCAATGACCAATAAAAAAAAAAGATAATTGATGTTTATAATAAGAAATCAAAAAACATCTTGCAGTTATCATTAAAATGTAACACTCGTATTATATTTATTTTATATTTAAAATAATTTTTACTTACTTCGCATCAATTAATAAATAATAAAATGTTTACTATAAATACTTTTTTATTTTCAAAATTTTAATGAAATTTGAACTTAACTCCGTTACAGATTGATTATGAGTATGTAATTTGTCCCCTCAATTTTCCTCATTCCTCTCTTTTGTCCCCTTCTCCATCTTTATATATAGATGCTGTGTATATATATATATATACAATAATACTATAACACACCTAGCTAGCTAGCTTATTTGGTTGAAGAACAAGGGGGCATTAATGGTGACTCTCAGAACGATGATGTACCAGCAATTTCATATATTATTAGTTATAAGTTATAAGAGAGAATAGTTGACCAAATAGAATATATATTATCCTGATCTAAATCTAATACCCCTTCTTTTCAGTGCCTCATCAATTCATTCATTATCACAATTAAATGACACATTAAGTGTAGTTGAGTTATTATAATTCAAGTAAACTTCTCTCCTTTTCAGTGTTCACACATTACAATAGTATATTATTTATTAGATACCGAATGTTGCTTGGCTAAACTAGTGTCGTCTGTCGAATTTATAATAGTTAGATCATAAGAGAAAAAATAATTAAATTTCAAGAGAAAACAAATATTATTTTTGGCCAACAGGTGAAAAAATAATTCAATCTCATCAATTACACAAATTTTAATGCACATAACCTAATAACTATAAATTCAATTATAAATACTGTCAAAACTAATTAATTTAGTCAATCCGTATATAATATTATGCAAGGTGGTTGATGAGTAGTCTTGATAATTTATATATATATATATATGATTAAGATCTGAAAATAGAAAATTATTATATACTTTTTTTTTTGAAAATATACATTCCCAAATATAGCCACTACTCATTATATTATTCAATGATTATAACAATAATAACAACAATACCCTAAATCAATTAATTAATATTAACAAATCAGTTGCTTCAAATGGAAAAAAAGCTAAAAAAGGGTAAAAAGAAGGCATGAATTTGATCAATCAATCTTCTAAAACTAATTAAAAGAAATAACAGAAATGATTTGGTCAATGGATGTGATCACGGTGGTTCTGCCCACACACGATCCCTCCCCTTGGAAACCCTTCCTCTTAAAAAACCACAAATTCCCTAACACCCACGTCTCTCTCGTTCGGGACTGGTTCTCTTTTGAATCGATTTTGTCTGCGATTTCTGCACTCTTAGAGAGAGAACATATAGAGAGAGAGAGAGGACGACGGAGAAGGAGAGGGTTAAGCCCCTCCGTTCCGTCTCCGGCTGGAGACTCGGAACCTGTGGTACGTCCTCTCATTCCCTATTTCTTTCTATTTTTATTTTTTAATATAAAAAAGGGGGCAGATATCGAGGAAGGAATCCTCCATGAAAAAAGAGATGCGGCAAACCCTAATCTCTCCTCCCAATCATCCGATAAGGTATTTGCGGAATCGGATCCCGCCGCGGTGGCTCGCGGCGGACGATGGCGATCGGTATCAGTGTCCACGATCGTCTTCGATCCGAAGATGAAGAAAAGAGAGATTAAATTTTGGTGGAGAGATCGAGAAGCCGTGTAGCGTAAAATTAAACAATTCTCGATCTTTTTACTATTGATAACAGAACCCGAGGCTCTGGACTTCACCGATACGTCGTTTTCAGTGAATAAAATCACCGATTGACCTAGAATTGAGGAAGATCTGATTCTTGACGCGTGCCATAATTTGATTAGGGCTTTAGGTTGATTCTTTCTTGATTGGTAATAATAGCAAGCTAGCAAAGATTTGCAATATGAATCTGCTTCATTGATTGATTCTCCAGAATGTAGTTTCTTGATTAGGGTTTACCTTTTTTCAGATTCAAGAACGGTGCTGCGATGTCATCGTCGAACGCGCCATGCGCAGCCTGCAAGCTCCAGCGACGGAAGTGCACACCGGACTGCGTCTTTGCGCCGCACTTTCCGGCCGACCAGCCTCAAAAGTTCTCGTACATCCACAAGGTGTTCGGCGCGAGCAACGTGGCCAAACTGCTGAACGAACTGGACATTTCTCAAAGAGAGGATGCCGTGATCTCTCTAACCTACGAGGCCGAGATGCGGCTGCGGGACCCAGTGTACGGATGCGTTGGCCCCATCTCTCTCCTAAATCAAAAGCTCACGATGCTGCAATTGGAGCTACACAACGCAAGGAAGGAGCTCGCCAGCTATATCGGCCCCCAGGCCATGCTTCCGATGATCCAACCACAGCAAGCAGCCGCTTTTCATCCTTCAGGAATCCCGACGGCGCAGTACATGGGGGGCCATCAGACGATGGCTGGTCCTTCTGAGGCAGGCGGCAGCCAGACGATACCCAGTCGTTCCAGGCTATTAGGCCGTGGCAGGTTCATGGCCGGTCCCTCCAGGTTAGGTGGCTTTCAGTCGATGGCCGGACCTTCTGGGCTAGGCCACGGTGGTCATACGATGGCCGGTCCTTCTGGGCTTGGCGGGACGATGGCTGGTCCTTCCGGGCTAGGCAGTCATACGATGGCCGATCCTTCCGGGCTAGGTGGCAGCAGTCAGGCGATGGCCGGTCCTTCCGGGCTGGGCGGTGGTCAGATGATTGCTGGTCCTGCTGGTCCGGTGATGATAAGAGATCAAGCCGCCCAACAGCAGGAGCAGATGTTCGAGGCTCAGCAGCTTGCAATGTCGGCAGCAAGAGAGCAGCAAGAGTTATATCGGAGGTACCAAGAGATGAATATGAGCGGTGGGTTTCATGACACGGTGGCCGCCGGAGGGGGAGGTTCTGGGTACGTCGGTCAGGGAGATGGACAGTTTCTGCGAGGGCCGTTTGAAGGGGGGGATTTTGATGGGCAGTTTGAGGGGCAATATAATGAAGAGCAGCAGTTTCACCAAATCCAAGGAGCGGAGAATCCAGATCCCCACCACCATCTTCAAGCTCACAACCTGTCTCTTCAGCCGTATCAGCAGCAGGAACAGCCATTGATCATACAGGATGAGCAGCAAGATCATATGGGAGCAGGCAATGATGATGAAGAGAAGAACACAATTGGACCTTCAAGCTGAAGTTTCTACCTTTTTTTCCTTTTACAGAAGAAGCCTTTGTTGATCCTTGGCCAATTTTGCTTCACATCCAGGTATGACTCCTCTACACTTCTTAATTAATTATCTAATCTAATCTTATTAAAAAATATAAAGTTTTGATTTTTATATAACTTTTTTTGTGTGATTTTTTTAACATTTTAGTGGAAATTAGGGTTTCTGTATTGATGAAGAGATGATGATGTGTGATGTCTTGCTAACAGAGTATTTTCTAGGATATTTTCATGAATGAGGAAAGATTTGTTTGGTGGCAGTGGAAAGACAACATTACTTGTTTGTCAAAAATAGATGTATGCAGAAGGGATTTAGGTGAGGGAGGGTGGGAATTGCTGTTCTTACACTGAAATGGGGTTAAGTCTAGTTCAATATACTACTGTTCATAGCTAGGGTACCCTACAGACTGTATCCTTAGATTTGATTCAGGAAGATGTTATTCAAGGCTCTAGCTAGCTAGTAAGTATACCGAAGCTAGTTCTTTTAACAACTTATTATTATTATTATTATGTTGTTTTAAACACCAACCAAGCATACACATAAATTGACTGGAAGGGAAGACTTGTTAATTAGTAGAGTTTGGTAGATCGAAGTTATTGTCTCTAAATAAATTACCATGCCTTTGAAAATTTACCGCCTCTTGATTGAATTGTTTGATGATTTGCAGGGTAGTAAAAAGAATTCATATGGTGAGAGAGGGACACAACATTATCATAACATACACATGAAGAAACGTACGTAGGATCTAGCGTTGGTGCTGACTAATTTCTCATTTTGGATGTCAATTCTCTCTCTCTCTCTCTCGTTGATCAAGAAAATGTAAATCTGTAATTAGGAAATTAAACCTCAAGCTTTGGTCATATTCATGCTATGCTCATAAGTGTAAACAAATACTAGAGTGGTTTTAGCAATTCATTTTCTTTTGTCAATACCCATACGATCATTGACTGTTTGGAATACTTTAATTCCATCCACGTGACTCTATTTTAGGATAAATCTAGAATACTTCTACTTGGGATTAATTTTTTATTACGTAAGAGTTTAAAGTTTAAACAATATGTATACACAGTCCGTCAGATGTACTCCACCGTGATTTTTGTTCTTATCAAACTTATTAATTATAGGATTAATTATAGGGTTAAAGGTATTTTGGTAAAAGATTTTTTTTAATACTTTTGGTATTAAATATTTGAAAAAAAATTGTAGTTTTTTAGTACATTCGTTAATTAACACGGTTAGTTTTTGTGTTAAATGACATGTGCAAGTCACGAGACTACCTTAAACTTTTGATTTTGTTCAATTTAGTCCCTTAAATACATACATAACTTTTTCCTGTTCAATTTAGTCATAAAACATCAAAATCAAACTCTATTAACCTAGCTGGACCTAGTCTAGGGCTAGGTCCGACCCAGGGTCGGGGTCGCCAGACCCAACCAATCCCGACCCAGTTGGCCCAATTGGGGCAAGATCCCAATTGACCCAGCTCTGGGCTAGCTCAAAGTTGGTAGCCCAGGGCTAGGTCAATTGGACTAAGTCTAATTGGCCTAATTAAACCCAGGCTAGCCCAATTGGACATCGGACCCCAACCCAAGGTCGGACCTAGCCCTAGGCTAGGTCCAGCTAGGTCAATTAGATTCGATTGGGTTCGATTTTAAAGTTTAGGAATAAATTGAACATATAAAAAAGTTAATATGTAATTTGATGGATTAAATTGAATAAAATTAAAAGTTTAGGGTGGGTCGCGTGACTTGCACGTGCCATTTAACAGGTTTTTTCTACCATGCTCTTGAAGCAACATGCTTTTACTTTTTTTATTACTAGGGTGGACTTAGTTGTAACATATGTAAAACTTTAAAAGTATAAAAAAAAGTATGAAATTTTTTAACTACACCTAATATCTGCATAATACTATTAATAATATCAAATTCCTTCTAGGGTTCACCTTTAGGGCAATAGAAAAAAAAAATTACCAAAAGCATGGTGCTTGTGGAGCATGATAGAAAGTCCCCATTTAACGGCCAAAACTAACCGATGTACCAAAAACTACAATTTTTCAAACGTTTGGTACATAAAGTATACCAAAAAAATTTCATATACCAAAAGTTACATTCGATCAAACATGTTGCATGAAAAATACATTTTACTCTTAATTATACTAGGAGTTGACCGCGTTTTGAATGGTGTTTAATTAATAGGATGAAAACTTATGTTAAAAAATGTTTAACTCGCGTTTACATATAAATATGTTTTTAGATAAATAAATATAGTACAAAGTTTATACATTTTATTATTGAATAATTTATTAAAATATTAGTTGTAAGTAAGTTAGAAATATATAAGAGCATCCATAATGGTTTTACATAAATTGTATTCTTTAAAGTTGTCACGTAGACATTTATGTACACTTTAAGTAATACGTAAAGTTAAGACACACGTAAAAATATTTTATCTGCAATCGTATTACTTAAACATATTCCTTAAATATAATTAATTTTAAATTTTCCAACAACCACCAATAAGATATTAGCATTAATTATAAAATGAATTAATTTATAATAAAAAATTGGTTACGTAATACATAGTGCATTCCTTATATTTAAGTAATGCTTTATGTAAAAACATAAATTTACGTGTGGGTCCCATCTTTAAGGAATGCTATGTAAAATCACTATATATAGTTTTTTTTTTTTGCTTTACTTAAATAAATATATAGAGCCCACGTTTACGTAATCTTTACGTAATACCATTGTGGATGCTCTAATACGACTTGTCAATTAGAATGTCTTCATTTCTACTTTATATGAAAAACCGTATGTAAATCGAAGTACCGTATTCAATAAAAAAAAAAAATTATAATAAATTAGAGGAAACAAAAAAAAGTTTGGCAATAATAAATTTATAATTAAAATTATGTAACCGTGTAATATATGTATCGATTAAGTGTTTTTTCATCTCTAATTAACTAAAGATCTCAGATTCAAACTTGGAGGCTTGGATAACTGACAATAAAAAAATATTATTGGCCAACACTTATTATGGTACAGATAATGCACTTATGATTAGGGCCGGCAATGGTGCGGTGAAAATCAAATAACCATGGTTATTCGCACCATTTACCGCAATGGTTAACCGCACCATTATGGTGAGGGGCGGTTATGGTGATGAATCTTGTAACTGCAATGGTTATGGTTGTGGTGATGGTATTCAGTCTATAACCGCGGTTATAACCATCAACTCTATATATATAATATTAATATATTATATATATAAATATAAATATATTACTAATACTTATATATATATATATATACATTATTAGTCAAATATTATAATTCTTATTCTGTTCCCTTTCCCGCCCACTATTTTTTTTTTTGCCAAGCAATTCCTAACATTCAATCTTGACCCTTTATTTTTTTGCAAGCAATTCCCACAATTCAATTTCAATCTAACTTAATTTGTTAAACTCGGTCTCACTCTCACTCTCAGAGACTCAAACTCTCGTTCTCTTCATCATTTGCCTAGGTCAACTGATAAGTGAGAGTAATTCAGCAATTATATAAATATGCTTAATTTATGTCTATATTTCTTATTATTAGGTAACCACGATTAAAAGTGATGGCGAATGAGGATCAATGATCGCAAGTGATAAGTGATTGAAGATGTGTTTTTTTTTTAATTTAGTATAACAATGAAGTTATGTTTATTTGTATTTCATGTATGAAACTGAATGTATGTTTACTTTTATTTTATGAAACAATGATGTTGTATTAGTTTGAATGATTGTGGTTAAATAGTTTAACCGTGGTGAAAAACCATGGTTATGGTTATGGTTATGGTATGAAGAATCATAACCGCAGTGGTTATGGTTATGGTTATAGTATGAGTGAAAAAAATATGGTATGGTTATGGTATTAGTGCTATTCGCACCATACCCTCACCATCGCCAGCCCTACTTATGATGGCCCATGAGAAGAAAATTATATATATAGTATTGCTTTATAGCATCTCGTAATTGTCGATTGCGCATGTGATATAATATTATGCAATTGAGACAATAAATTTTAGAATTAATTTTAAACCTTAAAATTGCTTATTTGACTACTTGTCATTAATTAATATATTCAAGCAGAATCATATTTATTTAGATTTAATCACGTGAATTAATATTGTGTATTTTAAAGTATAGAATTGATTGTTGTGCCACATGACACATTAATACACAGTTATAAATTATTATTTTTATTAAATTCCCCCTAAAATAAAAATTAATTCCAAAAATGACTCACATATTTATTTTTTGAAAATACTTTTATTCGGTAATAATATTTCTGGCACAATCGACAAATGCGCCGATTGTGCCGAGATGCGTCATTGTTATTTTTTTTTTTTTTTCCAAATTTTTAGATTTTATTTAACGATTCATGTAGTTTTACAGGTTTTTTTTTCTTTCTAAATTCATATTGGGTTGGGTGAATAGTTTGGACGGATTAATGCTAAATTATTATTTTTTAAACAATTTTAGAGTTTATGATTAACCTGATCATACAATTCACCTAACACAAATATAGTTTTAGAATTTACAATTTACTAGGTGCATTTTCCGCGCATCGCGCGGGGTGACTTACCAAATATGTATAATTAACAAACTAATATTCAATGAAATTTATACCGACTATTTGTAATATGTTGAAACACTATTTTTAAATAAAATATCAGTCTAAAATTTGAAAAAGTAAACGAAAAACTGAAAATTTTGAACCATAAAACACCATTGCGCAAATTCACAAATAAATTTTAGATGCTCGTACCGCATGCTACTTTTGGTCGTTGGATCCGTGTCAAGCGCCAGTTCTTCAACAGATATGGCTTCGACGACCACCGACGATATCTCGCTAAGATAGAGATGGCTCTACCACTGAGACTGTCAGCCGCCCGTACCGCCTGATATCTTCGTTCGCCGGCTCCGCATCAAGCGTCTCTTAAAAATCAGCGAAATTTTAATTTTGATTAATTAAATATATTGAATCTCGAACGGTCCGAAATTTTAATTGCGATTAATTGCATACATTGAATCTTGAAATGTTCGGAATCAGGGAAATTTTAATTGTGATTAATTGCATACATTGAATCTTGAACGGTGCAAAATTTTAATTGCGATTAATTGCAACTTAAAAACCCTCAACCCCCTAGTGCAATCAATGTTATGAAATTTAATGACTACAAAACTCTTAGCTCAATGGTCATAAATACATCGATTAATGTAAAAAAAAAAAATACTCAGCTCCACATTCACTCTGTTATTATCTTTCATTCAGAATTTATAATATATATATAGATAGATTTTGTTTAATAACTTTTTTTTTCTAAAATAATATCGTGTTGGGTGAACGATTTGCACATATTAACTCTAATAATAAAGCAGTTTAACATTTTTATATTCTAAGTTTAACATGACAAAGCCGTTAAAAAAACAATAGATTTTTTAAATAAAAAAACCATAAAACTAATTTAAATAAAATATATAAATTTAAAAAAATAGAAAAAAAAGGAAAAAATAGCAACAATGTTGCATCATTGCAACAAAAAGTTGCAGCTTGCAGAAATAAAATAAATTAATACCTGTCAATATTTGCGAAGATAATCAGTTTTTTTTAAATCTTAGAGATAGCAAGTTCAAAGTGGTATCATTATATATATATGGCAAGTTCTGATATATTTACTTTTTCAAAAAAAAAAAAAGATTTTCATATTTAATTTATATTTTTTTAACGTTTTATCTTTACTTGACGCGCGGGTTTAGCAGCTAGTATGGTAACATATTTGCAACAAGTTTATATATGTGGTTAATTAATTAGATATCATAAAAGTTTATTCGTAAACTATCGATTTACTTTATACATACCAGAATTCATGATTATTCAAACTTTACTTTTAAATTATATTGCTTATTTTATTTATAAAAAAAAACCAATGAATATATTTATTTAAAAAAAATTAAAAATATTTATAATAATCTTATGCTGAAAATATGAAAACTGAAAAAATATATTGAAAAAGCATATTTTTCTTTTTAAGGTTTTATTTTTATAAAAGAAATCCGTTTGAAAAAGTATATATCATATTTTTTGTATAAAAGTTAATTTCCATTTTCTTAAATAAATTTATCTATTTTTTTAGAATAAAAAACTAATAAAACTTAAAGAGTAAAGTTGTTAAACTTTGTAATTGGTTTTGTAGCATATGAAAATTACTTAAATGATTTACGAAAAAGTTTTCCTTATATATTTGGTCTCACGGATATATGTTTAATTACTGATGGTTTTGATTTTGATTTTTGTTTTTTTTACGTTAATTAACGGTCAGTTAAATATCAAGATGTTCCTAGCTAATTGGTGTTTGGTCTATATGAACTTTCCACCCAGTTTGCATCCAGTTAGTTTCATGAATGCTCAAAATTTAATTTAGGCCTTATACACTGGCAATCCTAGCATATATTATTGTGGTCCAAACCTTTTAGCTATGATAAAGTGACTAGCTTTGGATCACTCCTATTGGTCAGGCTTTCCATGGCTTACCCATATTTTCTGGTGATAATAATAGCAAAACTAAGATCAACTATATGCCATGCTGTTTTTTTGGTACTTTATAATTTTCTTTTTATATATTTGGTTTTCCAAATATAAGAACCGATTAAAAGTTTTCCATTTAAATAGAAATATCACGTGGCTTTTTAATCACATTCTAAATATTATCTAACAATTAAATTAGTCTCTACAATAATAAAAAAAAAACTTGATATTAACCATGATTAACTCACACCTCAATTAGGTGAGCCTCTGGCTGGCTCATCAATTTAATTCTTAACCAATTTAGGACTAAACTGAGTATGATTTAGTTGGTCGAGCAAAGGCCTAGGCATGGTCAATGACTCAATATAAAGTTGTTTTTAAAACTTTAGAGATTAAATTGATTATAAAATAAACTTTAAGAAGTAATTAATAAGGACACTAATATTTTCCGTTCATACGATGCATAATAACAATATGGCATTCAGTTACACTATATTCGTTCAACCAAAAAGAGAAGAGTACTTAACCCTACTTTATTTGCATTTCGCACCTACATAAGTCGTTTGCACAGACCACAGTATATACTATATGATAATAATAATCAAATAACGTGACAACATTTTCCAGTTAAAAAATAAATTATGCTACAAACTAACTCTATATCGAAACCCGACCCAAGAAATTCAAGCTCCTATCTTCAGCAGCCACCTTCAGCTTCAGCTTAGGGCTGTTCTTGAAATACCTACTAAATTTAAACACATGCTCTTTATCAACAATCAAGTACTCCAGTCCCTCCAGTCTCCTAACCGAAGAAGGCAACGACCACAAATTCGAACACCAACTCAAATGCAGCTCCTTCAACTGCTGCAACTCCCCGATCCGATTCGGCAAATTCACAATGCTAATGCAGTTCGAAACGTCGAGAAAGCTCAAATTTTCATTATCTCCGATCGAGCTCGGCAGAGTTTCTAAATCCGTGCAAGTGTTGAGCCTCAACACTTGAAGCTCCAATAGATTTCCAATCTCTTCAGGAAGTTCAGAAAGTTTGTGACAATGAGTGATGCTCATCTTTTTCAACTTCTTCGCCTCGCAGATTCCGTTTGGCAGTGTCTTCAGATTGTGGCAGTAAGAAATGTCTATCTCCTCTAACTTCGAAAACGCGTTACAGAATTGAAAATCCATTGTCTGTATCTCCTGGCTTATATCGCAGTGGAATGCGGATATTTTCTCCAGATTGTTCATTGTGTTAAAGGAAGGTATTTTGATATGTTCGAGTCGGATCTTCTTCAGGGAGGGTAAGGAAGTGATGAGATGGAAGTTGGTTAGCTCGACGAGGAGGGGACTGTTGTTTGTGACGATCAAAGTCTTGAGATTCACCATTTTGTTGATGAAATGGGGTAGATCGTGGTTGTTCTTGGTTGTCCTGAAGTTCAAAACAAGAACTTCTGCTTTCGGAAAGTCCAGATCGGGCAAGTATGAAGAATAGAACTCTTCATCTGCAACCAAACTTGTAAAAATCAAAACTTGGAACTATGAATATAATGTACATCAATACCAAATGGATATGTTCATTAGCAACTTGGTAGCTTAATTTTGGGATTGGACAATTTGCTTAGCTGAACCTAAAGTCCCAACTATAGGCCATTTTCTTAATCGTAATTGCTGTCCCAGATTTAAAATGTTGATATTCTTAAAATGTAACTTTTTCTGCACTCAATCACTAAATTTTTGTCACTTCTTATGAGTATGGTAAAAATCTAACCTGTGCAAATAGATACAAGGCGAGCTTTGAGAGGCTGCTTTTGATCCAGCAGCCACTTGGGGACATTGTTCTTCCGAATTTCGAGATTAAGTCGTTCCCTTTCTTCGATCGGCCCTTGGCTGTTCTGATAGATGGCGAGCTCTCTAAGCAGATCATGTTGCATTACATACATATCATTGTAGTAACCATCTCCTTCACTTATACTCTCCCTGCAGATGAAGAAGAAGAACATAAAAACGCGAAATTCAGACATTTACAATTTCTATTCTAATTTCTAACGATTTAAATACCTTCGAATGTTGAGATCAGCTAAGCTCCTTGCACATAGTTCCTTGATGTCTGCAATGAAATCAACTTCGTTCCAATCTACATCGAGCAATTCCGACCACATATCAATGAGGATCGCTACAGAGATCGCATGGTCTTCAGGGAATGAACCTAAATCAAGAAAGAACTGCTTGAGTCGGGCTGATTCATCCGCGCCACAATCAAGGTCCTTCAAGCTGTTCATCAGGCATTTCAGGATTTCACTTTTGGACTCGTCGGCACCGATCAAAGACATCCCGTTAGACCAGTCGTTCAGTTTTCTTTTCCATGCATATTCTTCCCGCCCACAAAGTGACTTGCCTACTACCGTCAGTGCCAACGGAGATCCCTTACAACGTTTCACCACCTGCATATATTATTGTTAGGGTTACATGTGAGTGAATAGTACAACATCAGAAAGTTTGAAAGGTGCCATGTTAAATCTTAATTCGTGTGTTTTCAATTATTTGACATAGTTTTTCACATAGTTGACAAAAACCTTCGTTGGTGCAACATTTTTTGCGATGATGAATGGTCTAACATGTTTCAAAATGATGATAATTGATGATTTCAGGAGAAAAGCTTACCTGATTTATAATCTCGATATTTGGTAGAGTATAGGTGCTTGGCCTGACTAAAGGTGTTGCTGCATGACATAGAAGTTTTACAGCATCTTCATGTCCTAAACCTTTCAACAGATGTGAAGATCCGATAGCCGGGAATTGAAACCTTGATGTCACCAGAACTTTGTAATTTGGAATGTCTACGAACACAAACTTCTCAAGGATGGACTCCGATCCAGACCAAATATCGTCAAGAATGAGTAGAACAGGATTCTGTTCTCCTCTTTCAGCTATCATTTGCTTCAAATGTTGGATTGCGTATTCTTCGGTATGAGTTATAGCATCCGGAACGGTTCCACCCAAATGATGCGTAATTTGCCGAACAATTGCCATCAAACTGGGCGACTCTGAAACAACTACGAAGATTATGTCCATGTATTTTCCTGTCAAGGAAGAAAATTTATCAGGATAACCTTAACAATTTTCTTCGAAATCATTCAGCTAAATATTTATAATTACTTATCATGAATAATAATGGATCAAAAATCAAATCATAAAGAAAAACAGGCAATTTTTGTTCTTGACCATATAAAAAAGTAAAAACTATACCTGTAACTTGTTCATCACGGTAGAGTTTCTTGACCAAAGTGGTTTTCCCATATCCTCCAGCAGCAGATATAACAATCACGGGTTCCGACCCGTTAAGCAGCTTTTCTTTGATGGTTTTAATCTCTACATCCATACCCACCAGAAAATCCGGGCACTGAGGGACACTAGTAGTACAACTTTGAAACTGTATAATTCTATCTTGCTGATCTTCCCTAGTTTCTTTTTCTTGCATCACACTCATCCTAACAAAACTGTTATTCAGCAGTGCCATATCAACCCGACTTGCCTTCACATCCTTGGAAGTTACAGCTTGCAGATTAATCTGACAGAACCTTAAAATGCCATTGTCGAGAGCAAGCAGCTTCTCGGAATAGCATTTCTTGCGCCAAAAGTTCCACATCCCGACCCTCGAGCACTTCTGGGTGAGGACTTGGCATTGTTTGAGCAGATCATGGAGATGACTCAGTTCCTGCTCGTTGGAGATGTCGAGTTGGTCATTCGATGAATTCATGCTTGCAATTGGACCTTCTAGACATTTCAAGGTTGAATCGATGCTCTTGAATCGGGATTTGAACATTCGAACAGTTTGCACTTCTTTCTTGACGATTCGGAAGAGTTCTGCAACTACTGCTCCTGCAACAGCTCCTGAAACAAGGTCATCCGCCATAGTGTATTATACAGTGTCCTGTCTTGACTTCAATACCCAAAGAATCTGTCAATGCAAAAAAAAAAAAAAAAAAAAACAACTTTAGAAGGTTCAACATATTAAAAACAGTCCCAACTATAGGCTATGTCGCTAATTGATATCTCAGATTTAAAATGTTGATGTTCGGTACCCCAACTGACGAATCAGATTGGTTGATTTCCACATTTTTATCTTAAAATTGACGAAACTAAAACATGTTTTTTTAAACATCAAATAAGACTAAACCATGGACAACAATTTTGATACTTTCGGAAATGTGAAAAACAACATGTTTTTGTTGCTTAAAACATCAATTTTTTAGCTGGAAAAAGTGGAAATCAACACATCTGAATATCAACATTAATGGGACAACAATTAGCAACACGACTTATAATTGAGACTGCTTGTTTTATGCTGTTAATCCATTTAGAAATGAATCCTGTGAAACTTTAAACGAATCACTTAAGCAATTGTACTAAAACCAACCTGAGAGCATGCATTAATACAAGTGAATTTCATCCTAAAACTAATTGGTGAAATCATGATTTAATCTTTATATTTCAAGATCATATTCATTATGTACAGGCCGGGGACACAAATTTTGGCAGATGTGGTTTTCTCAAACCACACCCATTTTACACATGAGATATACAGGACCACCTTGAGATCAAAAAGGGAACCCAGTGTAGCCAAACTCAAAACCAGGGACGAAGCCAGGATTAATGTTCAGGAGGGGCAATAATTGAACTATGTTAAAAAAAAGAAAATTTAATGGATAAAATATAAGTTTTTAATGATCAAATAAAAAAATTACAAATTTTAGAGTGAAAATGTAGATAACTAAAATGTTAAGGTGCAATTTCCCTCACCATAATGTAGTTATGTCTCTGGAAAATTAGCTAGAACTTATCTTTAGCATACGAGAAACATAATTTTTGTAGTAAATTTAAGTAAAATTTTATCCACTCGTATTAATAATTGACATTATTATAAGTATAATACAATAATATAAGTTAACATCCTTAAAATTATTGGAAAAAACTTCTAAAAGTAATTCGATTAATATATACAATTATATATTGATTTAAACTCTATTAATTAATAATATATACATGAATATAAAATTAGGCACTTATTAATCTCCATTTTTTAAGTTTTATTATACTGAACAGTTTATATTAAAATTATGTACTAATATATATATAAATAATCAATGAAAAAAATATATGGTAAAGTAAAAAAAATCGGCCAAAATTGGTAATTTGGAAAAGAATAAGAAAATGTTGCAAATAGCTTACATTACCTTCACTTTTAGCAAAATAATATATAAACTGGCACATAGTTATTATTAAAAACAAAATGAAAATAATAAAAGAGAAAGGCTGGCCCACCAAAAAGGTAAAGTTCTTATCTCTCGTTCTATTATATTTAAACCATCTTCATCTTCTTCGTTCCTCCACTGCTCCACAACGAAGAACCAGACGAACCAGAAGTCCATAATTTTAAATTACTTGGTCTTTTCTTCATACAGATATGAATAGGGGCAAGCTTATAATCACCACATATTTCAGGAGGGGCAAAATTAAGCAAACCCGATTTTTGTCTATACTTTACATGGATATTTCTGAGCTTCTATAGAGGTCAGGAGGGGCAAGTGCCCCTCCTGGACCTCAAATAGCTTCGTCCCTGCTCAAAACCCAAGGCAGCGAATGAAAATTGAATGGGAAATGGTCAAGACTTTTTTCACAGATGTAATGTAATTATAAAATGATCATACCCAGAAGAAGAACAGAGCACCAGAATGAGCTTAGCTTGGCTTCCCAAAGAAACACCTTTGACGCAATTACAATACACAAGGTAGTACTGGAGCTGGTAACTGAATCAATCAGCTGCAGTGCAGAGATAATGAATGAAACTTAGAGAAAGGCTTGCTTATAAAATAAAACTTCCTTCTTGAAGAAGGTGTTGACTGCAAGTCTTCTACGCGGTTCGGAAATTGAGTGTAATTTTCTAAGAAGAGTCGGCCAATCTCCTTTACATGTTTGATCCCCATTTATTTTTTTCTGGTCGGACCGGAATAGCATCTGCTTCGATGTTTTTTTCGTCCGACCATACGATTCAGCCCGGTTTTAATAACATAAACACAATTAAACACTACGTAACTTTTGTATATTTAATTAAATATCATAACACAACCATATTATAACATTATTATATTCTAAAGTACTTTTAAATAAATCATTTGGCCAAAAAAACAAAAAAAAAATCTTGAATAGTTTTTAAAACTTAATTAATTATTTAATTTTTAGAGTTTGTAAATTATGTATTAAGAAGCTGTGAAATTTGATATATCAACTTATAAATTCTAATATATAAAGTTAATTATTTGATATTTGACTACATATAGCTGATACAGAACCTCTTTATTAGAAGCAGCACAAGAAGTTACATTTCTTATCTGGCAATTCCACCCAAGAAGTTCAGACTCCTGTCTTCTACAGCCACCTTCAGCTTCAGCTTGGGGCTGTTCTTAAAAAACCTCTTAAAATTTCCTTTCTCCTTGTCAACAATCAAGTACCCACGTTTCTGGAGTGCACGGACGGATGACGGCAATGAAGACAGATATGGGCAGCGACTGACATGCAATTCCTTCAACTGATTCAACTCCCCAATTTCTTTAGGCAAAGTTTGGATCTTGATGCAATTGGATATGTCAAGAAAACTCAAATTTTCAAGACGTTTTATCAAGCTCGGCAGAGTTTCCAGATCCGTGCAAGTGTTGAGCCTCAACACCTGAAGCTCTGAAATCCAATATGTTCGGGGAGATCACATAGTTTGTGACAATGAGTGATGCTGATCTTTTTCAAGGTCTTGGCCTTGCAGATTCCCTTTGGCAGTGTCTTCAAATTGCGGCAATAAGAAATGTCGATCTCCTCCAATGCTGGGAACACCGTATGGAATTGAATCTCACTTGTCTGAATCTCATTGCTTATATTGCAGTGAAATGCAGACACTTTCTTCAGATTGCTCAAGCGGAGACCGGAAATAGTATGGGAAGGTATCTTGACATGTTCAATTCTGACCTTCTTCAGGTTAGACGAAGAAGCAATGAGATCTAAGTTACACAGCTCAACAGGGAAGGGACTGTTGTTTGTGACGATCAAAGTCTTGAGTTTCACCATTTTCTTGATGAAATTGGGTAAAGCGTAGGTGTTCTGTTTTGCCCGGAAATTCAAAACAAAAACTTCCACTTCAGGTAGCTCCAGATCAATTTCAGCAAAAAAAAGGTAGCTCCAGATCAGGCCATGCTGAAGAGAACTCCTCATATGTAACAAAAAGATCATAAGAATTTAGAAAAAAAAAACAAAAATGTGCAAGGGCGATGTTTAGACCAATCTCCTACCCATCTAGGGTTCACCCTTATGAGTTTAGAAAAAACCCCTAAAATAGTGTGACATATTTCTATTGATTTGTTATAAACACCAGGCTTACACAAGAATTGCGCGTGCAAATAGACATGAGAGAGGGGCTGCCTTTGTTCCTTGCAGAACCACTCTGGTAGATTGTTTTTACGAATGTTCAAGTAAGCCTCTCCCTTTCTTCTAATAGCCCCCGCTTGTTGTAATGAATGGAAAGATCTCTAAGGAGACCGTGTTGCGTGACATACATATCATTGTAGTAACCATCTCCTTCACTTATGTCTTCCCTGGAGATCAATTTATATCAGCCATATTTATAAGGGTTAAGAACCTAAGAACTGTCCCAAGTTTGCGTCATGTTTCAATTTGGTGTCTGATGACAAAATTAACTGTCCCAAATTTCATATGTGTTGCTATTTGGTGTCTCCATAAATTTTGGGTTATGTTGAACATAATGTGGTTACGTGAGTGGATAATTTTGAGAATTCATAAATTAGCCCCCTCCAATTCTTCGTTTACGAGCCACCCACCTCCGATTTCGAGCCACACTTCCGATTTGGTTGAAATCGGAGGCGGGTGGCCGTAATCAGATGTGGTGGCTCGGAATCAGAGGTGAGTTGCCGGAATTGGAGGCTTTGCAAAAAAAAAATATAAATAGGCAAAATAGTATTTTCAACTCAGTCTATCAAAGTTAACCCCAAAATCTAACAATAGTGAAACTTGGGACACAAAATATTAACAATTTAATCGTGAGATACCAAATTGAAAGTGAGGCAAACCTGGAATTTCAGACCTCTGTTATTAACTTTTTAAATTTCAGACCTCTCCCGTTAACATGGGTGATAGTTCAGACCTTTCATAGGTTCTTAACCCTTTTAGGTTCTTAACCCTTTGCTAATACACCACACGAGAATTGAGCAACAATAAAGAGGAAAGCATCATTAAGCTATAAACACTAAGTTGTACTAATTAAATCAAACCTGAATTTGCTTTTTTCTTATTCGGGATCAGGTGAAGACCAACGAGACATTGTAAATTTGACCACAAAAAAAAAAAAAAAAAAAAAAAAACAACAGATTGAATTAAAGCCGTAATGAAGAAAAAAGATGAGATGTACCTTTTAACAGAGAGATCTACTAGACTTCTTGCAGAAAGTTCCTTGATATCAGCAACTACATCCACTCCATTTCCATCTACACCATGCAATTCTGACCACATATCGATGAGGATCCTATGGTCTTCAGGAACGAACCTAAATCCAGGAAAAACTGCTTTGACCCTCCTCAATTCATTGGAGCAATCAAGGTCTTTCAAGCTGTTCATAAGAATCTCATAATTTCACTGTTTGGGTCATCAGCGTCTGACCACTCATTAAGTTTCGACTGCCATGCTGATTTATGCTTCCCACAGAGTGACTTCCCGAACACTTTTAGTCGACCGGGAATCGGCCTTAATCGGCCATAATTGGCTTTAATCGGCCGGCCGGGAATTTGCCGGAAATCGGCCGGTGGCTGATCGGGGTTACTTTTGAAATTTTAAAAATTGGCCACTCACATGACCACCAAATAACAACATATATGAAAATTCTGACAGTCATTCTAAACCTCAGACACCAAACTGACACATGGGTCAAAATTGAAACAATTTTTAGGTTCTATTCCTTATAAACAATTCCACTTCTTTTTTCCAAACAAATATTCAATGATCATTTATTAAATATACAAACTAGATTATGTTCGTTCAATAAAAGAGAAACCTGAGGAGATTGGATAACATCGATCTACATAACACATAATTTTTTGGCGCGTCTATATACTATAGTTAAACTTCTAATATTTTTGGGTAAAATTTGTGCAAAGTGCTTAATGTAATTGACGATATCTGTGGTGCTCCAATCAAATTGATCTGTTAGACCTTGAACATATCCACCAACCATCTTCCTCACCAATCCCTTAGAGAAGATGTCATTTCCACTGATATTTTGGTTACCTATCATTCAAACAACCAACCACAAAAACAGTAATGAAAAATCTCCAAAAGCAAAATTTCACATCTGATACATAAATATGAACCATGTCTACTCTATAAACTCTTAGTTCTACCGGTTCTGAAAGTCTACTTTACATAAATAGTGGACAAATCGAGTCGGTTGACTTTGAAAATTTGTTTGGTGGTGTCACATCACCTGTTAGGGTTACATGTGAGTGAAAATAATCACATCACCTAGTTTGAAAGAATTAGAACTTATATAAGCTTAATGAGCTACTCCTACTATTACTAATTCGTGTTTTAGTAAAAGGAGTCTTAGTGGACTTATGTAGTAGGTATGAGCTTACTCCCCATATTTAATCTTCATTTAATCTCCTAACAACTGATATCAGAGTTACGTGTCACATCAGATAATTCAATAACGAGATTGTTAGGATTATGTGCGAGTGGATATTGTCACATCAGATGGTTTGAAAAAATTAAAACACTATATAAACTTCACCGGACTTATATAATGAGTCTGACTCGCTTCACATAGCATATGTAATGGATCTGGCTCGCTACCAGATTTAATCATACTTCCTTTATAAAATATAATGTCAGATTGTATAACATATACACAATGCTTAATTCTAGTATAGCTCCCAAATAAAAACAGTATTTTTTTATGATTGGATAGCATGCGTGTCTACTTACTTTACTCTCAATCATTATAAAGAAAAAAATACTAATTTTATCAAGTTCAAACTTATATATATTAGAAAATAAGGTTAACATGTCTTTTAGTCCATAATGTTTGATCACTTTTGGTTGTTGGTTTATGATGTTTTTTTTTGCCTAGTTTTGGTATCATATGTTTGCAAATTTTTCTAGTTTTGGTCCGACCGTTACATTTCGTTCATTTTTTCCGTTAAGTGACATATGGCGGATCACGTGACTTGCACATGTCACTTAACGGAAAAAATGGACGGAATGTAACGGTCGGACCAAAACTAAAAAAATCTGCAAATATTACAAAAATTAGGCAAAAAAAAACATTATGGACCGAAATCTAAAAATGGTCAAACATTATGAACCCAAATACCTGCTAACCCTAGAAAACATATAGTTAAACGTAATTACAAATATAAATTATAAATGTTATCCATGAAATGCCTCCACCATTGCAGCTTCCCCATGACATGACAGGATAACAACAACCCTATTGGTAGATGTTTACCCAAAAAAAACCTTTTTGGTAGATCTAATTCTACAAACAGTTTTCAATACGTAGCAAAGCTTATTCAACAACACCAAATCACATTATTAGAAGCAACACAAGATGTTAAATTTCTTAACTGGAAATTCCACCCAAGAAGCTCAAGCTCCTGTCTTCTACAGCCAACTTCAGCTTCAGTTTGGTGTTGTTCCTGAAAAACCTCCTTAAGTTAAGCTGCTCCTTATCAACTATCAAGTGTTCAAGTTCCTTCAGTTGACGAACTGTTGAAGACGATATAGACAAATTCGAGCACCTATTAATGTGAAATTCCTTCAACTGTTCCAACTCCTCAAATTCATCAGGCAACGAAATAATGCTGACGCAGTTGGAAATGTCAAGAAAGCTCAATTTTTTAAGATCTCCAATCGAGCTTGGCAGACTCTCCAAATCCGTGCAATTGTTGAGTCTCAGCACTTGAAGACCCAAAAGGCTTCCAATCTCTTCAGGAAGTTGGGTTAATTTGTGACAGTTTGAAATGCTGATCTTTTTCAAGGTCTTGGCCTTGCAGATTGCATCTGGTAGGGTCTTCAGATTGGAGCAGTAGGAAATGTCAATCTCCTTCAACTTTGGAAACACTTCATGAATTTGAAGATCAGTTGTCTGAATCTCACTGCTTATATCGCAGTGAAATGCAGATATTTTTTCCAGATTGTTCAAGCAAACACCATCGTTCATAGTGGTCAAGGAAGGTATCTTGATATGCTCCAATCTGATCTTCTTCAGGTTGGTTAAGGAGCTGATGAGATGGAAATGTGCCAATTCAACAAGGCTGGGACCATTGTTAGTGATGATCAGAGTCTTGAGATTCGCCATCTTCTTGATGAAACCCGGTAGAGCATAGCTGTTCTTGGTTGCCATGAAGTTCAAAACAAGAACTTCCGCGTCGGGTAGCTCCAGATCGGGCCATGATGAAGAAGTGAAGTCTTCATCTGCAACCAAAATCACAAAAAGTTAGGATCAGAAAAATCAGAACTTTGAATCATAAAAATCTTACCCGTGCAAATAGAGACAAGACGAGCATTGAGGGGTTTGTTTTGATCCATGAGCCACTTCGGGACATTGTTTTTCCGAATGTTCAAATTAAGCCTTTCCCTTTCTTCTACTGGCCCCTGATTGTTTTGATAGATGGCAAGCTCTCTAAGCAGATCGTGTTGCTTTACATACATATCATTATAGTAACCATCTCCTTCACTGATGTCTTCCCTGATGAAGAAGAGCAAAAGAAGGTGCAGTTCAGACATTTGTAACCGCAAAAGCTTGATTAATAAACCAAAAGTCAATGAAAATACTTTTTAATGATGAGATCAGCTAAGTTCCTTGCAGAAAGTTCCTCAATGTTTGCAACAGCATCAACACCATTTCCATCCACATTGTACAATTGTGACCACATGTCAATTAAGGCTGCAACACTGATCTCATGGTCTTCAGGAAATGAGCCTAAATCGAGAAAACAACTCTTGACTTGTTTTAATTCTTTAAATCTTTCATCATCGAGGTCTTGAAAGCTGAACATAAGACATTTCAGAATTTCACTATTGCAAATCAAAGATGTGCTAGACAACTCCTTCAGTTTTGCGGCCCAGGTTGCTTTAGTCTTTCCACAAAGTGACCTGCCCACTACTGTAAGAGACAATGGAGATCCCTTACAGCATCTCACCACCTGCACATATAAAAAGATGAGTTCAAGATGAAATTACTCTAAAAGAAAATAACTTTTCATTCATGTTGTTTCAGTAAGTGTTGCACTTGTGGGCCTTTATGCCTCCTTCTGAGATAGTCATGAATTTCAGACATTACTTGTAGGTAAACCGTTTATTTATCCTAAAATCATGTAAAATTTGAGAACCACTTCCAAGTACCTTTTTTATTTTTTGCCCAAAGAATTATATTCAATCTGACATAATTTAGCCTCTCGAACCTCGGTTATATAATTCTAACAAGTGTCTACATTAAGGAATCACCTTAAAATGTCATAACAGAGTCACTTTATACAAGCAAATTACCCATAATACATTATATATTTTTCGTTTTAGTAAAATAATTTTCGTAAAATGGGAAGACAGGTTTACAAAGCAGAATTCAAGTTTTTACTGATGGATCAAGCAAAATAACGGTTACTTTGCTTTTCTGTATTGTATGGTGACTCCTTCCAAAATTACTTCCAAATTCTAACTATTCAAGCAAAACTAAAGTAAAGTAGTAGGCAATTCCAACTATGTAAACCCGAAAGTGCAGATGAAATCAAATATACTTCAAAACAACTCTCAATGGCAGCAGCAGCATAGAGATTTTGATAATATATATTATCTTATGTCTGTTGTAGTGGTTCACATCCATATAAGTGAGAATAAATTACCTCATGTACAATCTCATCATTGGGTAGACTGTAATACCCACTGTGAGGTGTTGCTGCATGACATAGAAGTTTTACCGCATCTTCTTCTTTTAAGCCTTCTAACTTATCTGCACATCCAAAAGCTGGGAACTCGAATCTTGATGTCACCAGAACTTTGTAATTTGGGATCTCTTTGTTTACAAATTTCTCCAGGATGGACTCTGATCCAGACCAAATATCATCCAGAACGAGCAATACAGGATTTTTGTCTCCTCTTTCAGCTATCAGTTTCTGCAACTCACGAACTGCATCAGCGTCTTTGTGGGTTTCAGGATCAGGAACAGTTCCGCCCAAATGATTCATAATTTGCTGAACAATTGTCATCAAATTGGGTGATTCTGAGACAACTGCAAAGATTATGTCCTTGTATTTCCCTGTCCATACACCACATATGTAAGAGGATGTCATTCCAAAGAAACTCTAAATTTCTATGTTCAAATAAATTTTTTTCCTTGATGGCAAATATATTTTATTACTATATATATTTACCCATGCTATATTCTATATAGCTTGAACTAACACAAACTCTGTAAGAGAAAAGCAATATATATGATCTATCTTTTTTATCAAATCGTAGAAGAAACCAATAACATGTTTAGGGAGCACTTTCAGTTTCATATCAAACAAGATAGTGTTATCGCCCTAGTAAAACTTGGCTGATTCAAATATCAATTATGCGGTTTCATTGGTCCAAAATGCGTGTTCCATTCATCAAACAAGAAAAATCAACAGAAGCACAAAAACTAAAAAGATTGTACCTTTAACTTGTTCATCATGACAAAGTTTACTGACCAAAGTGCTCTTTCCATATCCTCCAGCAGCAGATATAATTATCACTGGCTCCGACCCGTGAAGCAGCTTATCTTTTATGTTCTTAAAAGGAACATCTAATCCCACCACAAATTCAGGGGCTTGAGGCACAGTACAACTTTTAAACTTACTTCCACCAATACCTTTTTCTCCCTTATTTCCCGTTTCTACCCGTCCACGCATCCTATTCATTTCGACCATGGCATCCTTCAATTCAGAGACAGTGCTCTTTAGTTCCTTCATATCACCACCAATTATAGCTAAGAGATTAACACCACAGAAGTCTACAATTTTATTGTCCAGCTCTTGCAACTTCTTTGAGCATTTAAGCTTTTCATAGTATTGCAATTTCCTGATGGTCTTGCATTTCTTGACGAGGTCTCGACATTCTGTGAGCACATAATAGATCGGCCTCAGTTCCTCATTGGGGAGGTCCATTCGGTCATTATACTCTTTCATTTTGTCAAACTGAGGTTTCAGAGAGTCCAGCCGCTCGACGATGCTTTCTAAACGACTACGAAACCTTTTGATGGTAGTGAGTGTGTCCTTCACAATAATAACGACCTCCCCAATTAGTGCTCCCACCACACCTCCCGAAACAAGATCGGCCATTGTGTCGTCTTAATCACAGCACCAAACCAGCTGCATTTGTTCAGATGAATTCCTTCAGACAACAACGAAGGAAGAGGCAAAAGAGAGGATCTTAAAGAGAATGGGAAAAAAAAAAGGTCCACCCAACCACAGCTAATCACAAGAAAATGAGTGATATTGAAGATTTCAAGATTTCAGATGAATCAAGGAAATGAAATGGATGAGTTAATGAAACCCCAGCTGCTTATATTTTGAGCTGGCCTATTGATTTCCAAACAAGATCAAGGCTTTTTCACGAATACCATATAACCGGATACACTTAAGCCTATATAATCCAAAACCATAATAGAGAATCACAAGAAAATGAGCATCATCAAAGATTTTCAAGGTAAGCAGATAAATCAAGAAAATTTCATGGCGAGTATGTGATCTTGTAAGGGAACCTAATAAATTAATGAAACCTCAGCTGCTTACAGTTTGAGCTAGCGAATTTATTTTCAGACAAGATCAAGACTTTTTCAAGACTGCTAAGTAATGAAATACATTTCAAGTCTAAATCATCCAACCACAGGAAACAGAGTATACATAATACCTGAACAAGCTTCACAAAAAATCAGCTTTGCACTCCAAATACAGAAAAACGATAATACCCAGAGAGCTACTGAACCAGTCACAGTCACAGAGATAAATACCGATAAGACCGGGACTAACCCAGAAGCTTACCTGAGGAAGAAGAAGTCAATGACAGCAACGCCCCCTTTGGTCCACGGCTTGGGCAGATGTAAGTTTCGGAGGAGAAACGAGGAATTTAAGTAAAGAAACTGAGATCCGCGTACCGCGTGAGAGACCCATAACAAAATGAAAATTCATTGACGAAGACTCACTCACTGGATAGAAGAAAACCAAGACGGAGGTGCCTCTCTCTTTCTACACATTGGAGGGTGAAAATGGCGCGAATGGACGAGAAGAAGGGCTATGTTGTGATAAATAAAGTCAATTGGACCTTCATAGCTTTTTTTTAGGCTTAATTTATAAATACTATATAACCTCCAATGTTTAGGTTGTTCACATATAAGATATAACGGTCAAATAATCTGAATATGTTCAGTAAGAAATATTCTGCCGAACTGACTTAAAAAATATATATTTATAATCAACATTTTATTTATTATTTCTTATGAATTAATTCGAAATTCATTTGTTATTATTTAAATTATTATTATTATATAAATATTATAAAGTAAGTATATTACGAAATTCATATTGTAGCACCCTATAATATTCTGCAGAAAAAAATCATATACTTTTAAGTGCCCAGCACATTCACAATGCATACTTCGCTTTTTTACCTTAGTAATAAAACTTACAAAAAAAATATAATTATTTATGATTGGATATAGTTTATCATATGTTTTGCTTAATTCTCAATCATCAAAAATACTAATTCTATCGAGTTCACAATTATAATATAATATATTTTATATATACATAGTTAACTATAAGAGTATAAACACAATTATATATTTATATTACCGAAAAGAAATCTATATCTACTATAATTACGTTATAGTATATAACTTTTATATATATATTGATTGTCCAGAATTAAAGTGTGGAGAAGATTGATGATGTAGCAAGCTGCCAACACGCAATATCTACAAAATTTGATAGGAATTGGAGCTTGAAATCTCAAAGCTATGACAATTTCTAATAAGTGCATATACTTCCTTTCTAATTATCTATTTTGTTGTGGAGTGTAAACACAACTCTTTTGATAAAGAATCCAAACATCAGTGAAGAGTTTATTGCAGACTGAGTTGATGAACTCCCCATCGTTATCACTCCGTATCTGTTTGATTGACTTTCCAAATTGAGTTCTAATCATTCTTATATGCAGGACAATATCGCTTTTGCATTTCATTAGATAAACCCATGTGCTTCTACTAGAATCATCAATAGAGAGAAAATATTAAAATTATCTCATTGTAGCAACTGAATAGGGACCCTAAAGATCCAAGTATATCAAGTCAAAAGATTCATTAGCATGAAAGCAACTCTCTGAAAATGGTAAAAGAGTTTGCTTTGCCAAATGACAAATGAGACAACTCTTTACACAACTCTCAGAAACATGAACTTCAGAATTATGGAAATAGGCTAAATGCCTATTAGATGAATGACCTAGTCTTCTATGCTATAAAACTGAGTCATCATCTTTATTCCTCACCATAGCAGCCACTGAATGAACCATATGAGCTTTCAGTAAGTATAGTCCCTTATTTTGTATCTCAATCCTTATAGTCGTCCCATCGATGAGGTCCTGAATACACACATTGTCAGGAGGGAAGATGATAGTACAATTTAACTGATGAGGAAGCTTTGAGACTGAGATCAGATTAAACTTGAAGTCTGGGACCAATAATACATCGACACACTTATCAGGAGTTAGCAAGCAGCTCCATATGTGAGTGACTCTACACTTATGCTCATTAGGTAAATGAACTTTTTGATAAGCAGTATGATTGACTTGTAAGTCAAATTACCAGTCTTCTCTATGATTGATATGATTAGTAGCTCCTGAGTCTACTATTTCTCCATTAGATCCAGTATAAGCTCCATCAAACTGTAATGAATCACAAATAGGAGATGATTTGGCTGCTACATGTGTAACTCTTGAAGAAGTAGAAGAAGAAGCTATATGATGTTGGCCTTGGTTTGCTGCAACATGTAAAGTACCCTCATGGGATACTGTATGATGGATAGAGTCATTTGCAGCAACATGCTCAATAGAATTATCTTCAAAGACTTTATTAGCAGTTGCCTAAGTATCAATCCAACAAGTATCAATCCAGTGACCTTTCTTTCCACAGTATGAACACAACCACCCAGTTTTATCAATTCGGCATCTACCAACTCCGTTAGCTTTAGTGTAAGTAGAATTATTAGAATGTGACTGAGAAGAACTAGTTCTCCAATATCCTTTTAAATTCCTTGCTGAATATAGAGTTGTGGCTTCTAAACCATTTGAAATAGATCCTGTAATCGACCGTTGACTCTCTTCTTGAAGTAAAACAGAATAAGCCATACTTAGGCTAGACAAATGATGCCTCATCAAAATGTTGCTTCTAACATGAGCATATGTGTCATTTAGACCAAGTAAGAACGAAATCAACTTTTGCTTTTCATTATTAGCACTCACCAAAGCATTATCAGCAGCACATTGCAACACTAAATCATATATAGCTGCTAAGGTATCCTATAACTATTTCATTTTAGCAAAAAAAAACTCTGTCACATAGAGTGTACCCTGAGAAGTTCTATAAATATCTCAAGTAAGTTGAAAGAATTGTATACCATCAACCTTATCAAACATTTCCTTCAAGTCATTCCAGATCGACTGAGCTGTGATATTATAGACCAATTCACTTACGAAATCCTTAAAAACTGAGTTCCTAAGCCAAGCCTTGACAATTGCATTCGCCATGTTCCATCTTGTTCTTTGAAGCACATCAATAGAATCATTGGTACAAGTTCCATCGATGAAGCCAATCTTGCTCTTGACTTAGTGGAGGTGCTCCAGATATGGTAGTTGGATGATCCTACGAGCTGAAACTGAATAAGCAATGTTCCAGTGGTATCCCCAAGATATAAGTATAATGGATTTTCATTCGGTTGTTGATGAACGTCTCCTATGAATCTTGAATTTTTCAAATCAAGAACGTGCAATCAAAGATGATCAACACAATCGAAGACATGAACAATCAAATCGACGCAAAGAGAATCACAATCGAGCCTATGATCAAATTGACGAATGAAGAAGAAAGGAATCAATCATCGCGATCGTCTTCGTGAAATCCAGCTCTGATACCATATTATCGTAGAGAGTAATTTGGAAATGAAAGAAATCAAATGTATTGAATACTGAAAGTTAGTAACAAACTAATTGAAGGGAACTATATATAGCAATAGTTAGTTTAACTAACTAACCGCTAACTAAAGTCAACTAACTAAAGGTCAACAATAGTCTACAATCAACACTTACACAGAATCTACCGTAACGGGCGGAATACATATATAACAATAATACAAATGTGTGATCTTTATTATTACAAACGTTACCAAATTTGCATCAACTAAAAAAAAAAAGTAAAAAACAACTCATCAAAACCAAATCACCATCCTCATACAGGAACTCTATCTTAACAGGATAGACACACTATATACATATTATACAGAGATTTGTAAAAGAGATCACAACTTAATTAATTCTTAACCAATTCAAGTTGATGTCCTCTTCAACCACTTTAACATTGAGCTTCGGTAGAAAAACCTTGATAGATCTCCACATGATCGCTCTTTGGGCATCGCAAATGGCGTACTTCAACTGCTCAAGCTTCCTGATCGTCAATGGCATTGCAGTTAAACTCAAACAACCCTTCACGTGCAGTTCCTTCAGCTTACACAACGAACCAATCTCATCTGGTAGCTTCTCGATGCTAAAACAATCGGATAGATCGAGAAAGCTCAAGTTTTCAAGCATCCCAATCGACTCGTGCAACCCTAGCAAACCCGTACATGAACTGAGCCTCAAAACTTCAAGATTTATAAGATTACCGATTCGCTCTGGAAGGTGGGTGAGATTGTGACAGTTTGTGACACTGATCTTCTTCAGAGTCGTAATATCGCAGATTTCATCAGGTAAGTTCTGTAACTGGTTGCAGTAAGAAATGTCGAGCTCTGTCAAATTCGGCAACGTTTTAGGAACCGTCATTGATTCCTCGGCGATGCTGCAGAAGAAGAACGACGCTTTCTCTAGATTGTTCAGGTGTTTACAGGAGAGGGTGATGGAAGGAACTTTGACTCGCTCGAGTCTGAGTCTCTTTAGATCGGGCAGGGAGTCGAGAATTGGTAAGTTGGTGATTTCGGCACAGGAGAAGGCATTGCTCCTCACTATCAAACTCTTTAGATTCGTCATTTTCTCAATGAAGGGTGGTAGAGTGTATCTCTCTGTGTGGAAGATCAAGACGAGGACTTCAACTGTGGGAAGATCGATCTCGGGCCAAAGAGTTGAGAATTTGTCATCTGCAGAGAGTCCAATGAACAAATTACTTGTAAGTGAATCAGTAAAGAAAAAAGTTGCACTTAAAAAAAATAGCAATTAAGATGGATAATAATCAGTTTCCTGATATGGAAAAGATTCAGTTTTTACTCTTGTTAAATTCCACATTGGGCCGAGTCAAACTCAACGGGTCAACATAGAGCAACCATTTTTACAAGTGGGGTTCCATCCTAAAACCAATTGGTAATAGGAGGAGGTAGCCCACTTGCTTATATGGTGCCCAAATATTCCTCACACCACCGGTGTGGGACAACTCTCACGGTGGAGAGATTATAATCTCAACACACCCCCGCACCGTGAGGACTCTTTTTAACTAAGGCACCGGCTTTTCAAATCCGGACGGGTTGGGACTTAATTTCAACAAACCCCACTCTCACGCCAGACCCGACCCGGTAACCTTGTAAGTGGAGCCAACAAAGGGGACAAACCCAACACCGCCTATCGGAACCGGGCTCTGATACCATGTGAAAGTTTAGACTAACCACTTGACCAACTGTCCTAAAACCTTAAGGTGTTAGGTGAAGGCGTGATTTAATCTTTATTTCAAAATGTGAAAGTTTAGACTAACCACTTGACCAACTGTCTTAAAACCTTAAGGTGTTAGGTGAAGGCGTGATTTAATCTTTATTTCAACACTCCCCAGGCGTGATTTAATCTTTATTTCAACACTCCCCCTCACGTATGGGCCGAGGCATTTTTGAAAGCCCATCACGTGAAACTTATTTTTCGTGTGGGCTGACAGATTTTAGAAAGCCCATCACATGTTTGCTTGACCATATCGCAAACATGATGAAATTGGGGTTTAACTTGGCGCTGCGGAGACTCGAACATGCGCGCTCTGATACCATGTTAAATTCCACATTGGGCCGAGTCAAACCCAACGGGTCAACATAGAGCAACCATTTTTACAAGTGGGGGTTGCATCCTAAAACCAATTGATAATAGGAGGAGGTAGCCCACTTGCTTATATGGTGCCCAAATATTTCTCACACCGCCGGTGTGGGACAACTCTCACGGTGGAGAGATTATAATCTCAACAACTCTTTTATTTATAGCATTAGTTTGTAAAAGATTTGGTTTTTACTCAAAATATCATACTTTGTAGCATTGTACAGCTAAAAGGAGCAATACTGTAACATACTAAATCTCAGTGAAAACCAAAAATGTCATCTTTGTAACTAAATCTTTTGAAAAAGGTAAGATTTTTACAAACCTGTGGAGATAGAAACAAGACGAGCTTTGAGAGGAAGTCTCTGCTCAGGATTCCACCATTCAGGAAATTTGTTTCCATGAATTTCAACATTGAGTCTTTCCCTTTGTTCGATCGGCCCCTGGCTGTTCTGATGAATGGCGAGCTCTCGAAGAAGATCGTGTTGTGTAATGAACACGTCGCTGTAAATACTGATCCCTTCACTAGCATCTTTCCTGTAAACAATAATTTAAACCCAGTTTCAGTTTACTGTTTAAGCTTGAAATCAAGAAAGTTTGGATTGAGAAGATGAGGAGATGAAAATGACCTGGTGACGAGAAGATCGATTAGACTCCTGGAAGCGAGTTCATGAAGAATTGAATTGGCTTGGACGCCCTCTGCATCTAAACCGTACATTTCAACCCACATATCGATCAGAACATTGGAAGGGATGACATGGTCGACCGGGAATGAACCGAGGTCCGTGAAACACTCCTTGAGCCAAGTAAGACCTTCTAAATCATCCAAACTCTTTTCCAGACAATGAAGAATGTCAGGGTTTGAATCAACGAGGGAGAGACCTTCGGACCATTCGAGCAGTCTACTCTTCCAGATAGAATGGTCCATACCCGATAAGGACTTGCCAATGACTGTCAATGCTAGAGGTGATCCTTTACAATGTGTCACTATCTGCAAAGAAAGCGCATTTTCAGTCCTAGACATTCATTCAACTGGGAAATTTTAGACTGACCAATTAACCAACTGTTCTAAAACGCATTTCAGTCAAATACATTCATTCAACTGTGAAAATGACCAATTGGTCAACGGTCCAAAAATGCATTCTTAGTAATAGATGATTAACTGTGAAATTTTAGACAGATCAATTGATCAACTGTACTGATAGGCGTGGGATGAAACATTTTTTAAGTCCCGGATCTGATCATGTGCGCTTTAATTCCATGTGAAATTTTAGACTGGCCACCTTAAGGTGGTAGATGAAGACATAAGTTAATCTTTGTACTTAAACATCAACTTGACAAACAATTGTGTTATCAGAAACCAAAGCCTTACCTTATCTACAAGATCTTCATCAAGCAGTTTAGAGGCCCTATCATCAAGTAACGCGCTTTGATAGAAAAGTGTCAAGGCATCGGTATGACTCAATGGACTTAACCTATGAGGGGGACCGAAACAAGGGAACTCAAATCTTGATGTCACTAGGATTTTGCAATTGGGAAGCGCAGTCAGCGCGAATTTCTCCAGAAGGGACTCTGATTGAGGCCAAATATCATCAAAGACCATCAATATAGGTCCACTGATTTGGGCCAGCAATTGCTGCAGCTGAGACTCAGCCTCATCTTCGGTATTAATATTGGATGAATCCTCACCCAGACAGTGTATCAGTTTGCGTATCATCATCGAACTGGGGGACCGAGAAACATGGACAAAGAATATGTTGTCCTTGAATTTACCTGTTGAAAAAGATCACATATTGTTAATTAACTCAAATCTGGTTAATGTATTCTGCAAATATCATGCAGAGATTGTCAAAAGAAATAGATGTCTTGTTTTATATCAGGTAAGAGTTCAGCTAAAAAATCAGTTTTCTGATATCCTACTCAGAAATAATGCCATGTAAACCACCACGTTGCTTAAAAACAGCAATTGAGTAGGATAATCATCAGTTTTCTGATATGGGGGGAAAAATCGGTTTTTACTCTTAATTTGATCATTTCTAGCATTGTCAGTAAAAAAATCAAATTTTAGTCGAAGTTTCGTACTTTGTAACATTGCAGCGAAAAAGATCACATGTTCTAAGTTAACTCGAATCTGGTTAATGTATTCTGCAAATATTATGCACAGATTGTCAAAGAAAATAGATGAGTCTAGCTAAAAATTAATCCTTTACTTCTGCAGATAATGAAACACAAATTGTAGACATCAATTCAGTAACTAAAATCTCAAAATTTGTCAAAAATGATACCTTTAATCTCTTGATCATGGCAAAGTTTCTTCACCAATGTAGTTTTTCCAAACCCTCCAGGACCGCTTACCACCGTAAGACAAAACCCCTCTACAAGCACCTGTTTCTTGAGGCTCTGATACGAAACATCCAACCCCACAATAAAATCAGGAGCCAAAGGAGGTGCGCAACTTCCAAATCCACCCGAAGCTTTCTCGAAGCTTCGATTACCCTGGTATCGATCCGTTAAGCTCAACTTCCTCAGAACCATCCTCAAATTCCTCACCTCCGCTAACGTATCCTTAATGTTCCTAGAGGCAATTAACTGTACATGGACCTGAAACAGCCGTACGATGTCGTCGTCTAGCTTCTGCAGCTTCTTGGAGTACCGGTTCTTCTTGTAGATATGCCGGTGGCTGAAATTCGAACACTTTCCGACGAGGTCAACACCGTATCTCATAACCTCGACAAGATCATTCATTTCCGACGGATCCTTCACTAATTTATCGGAATCCAAGTCGTTAATTGCTGATTCGATTGATTTCAGAGTCGATTTGAGAGCTCGAAGAATAGACCAGAAAAAGATTGACTTTTCCGACGCTGTCTCGAGTGCAGCTTGCAGCCGCTCAAAAGCCGTCCGTAAACTCCAGTCACTGCTACTGAAAATTGAAATTTGTGTGAAAATCAAAATGACGGTAAATTGAAGGACAAAATTAGGTTTTTGTTCAGCAAGAGAGTGTACTTAGTAATTACAGTACCTGGTATCGTCGGGAGCAGAACGGATTGGGCTGCTTGAACCCTTGGAGACACCTTGATGCTTCTTCATTATCTGAGGGAGACAGTAATGGGGGCTGTTCTTGACTGTTGTTTTGTGGACTGGTTTAGAATTGAAACCTTCGGTTGCTGGCATGCTGTTGTTGCGGAAGATTTTTTTTTTTTTTTTTTTTTCTGCTAAAAGTGCAACACAACGTATAGAATATGAGAATATATTTTAGCCAAATTAGTACAGCAGAGCCGGTCTAATAATAATTATAGTTGGTGCAAACCGAGTGTGTCTGTGATTATGAGCTTCTCGGTAGGATCATTATATATATACGAGTAAGACGAGCTTGCTGTGAACGTTCCTCCATAACTGACAAATTAATGGTGTATTTTAAAAATAATTTAAGATCTGATCTGAATGAAATTGTAGAAATAATCTTATATAAAAATAATGTATGGGAGGCAGATAATGGATTTATTTACTTGACCCAGAAATAGTACGGGTATACTAGAATGACATGTCAATATTAGCAATTTTACCTGTTTTTATGCGGTAGAGGGATGCAATGGAGAGTTAAATATTTACACACACTTTCAAGTTTAACAGTTACATATCAAAACACTTTAATAATATAAAATGTTTGAGACGCAAAAGCTTTAGCGACAAAACAAAGTTGGATTATTTATTTGAAACACTTGCTCATTATCTTAACATTTTAGAGCATGCATAATGATTTTACATAAATTATATTTTTTAAATTTCTACGTAGATATTTTTATACACTTTAAGTAATGCGTTAAGTTAAGAAGAATATAAATAATATTTGATTTATAATCGTTTTATTTAACCATATTACTCAAATATATCTTATTATTAAATTTTTCAACAAACATCAATAAGATATTAACATTAATTATAAAATGAATTAATTTATAATAAAAAAAGTAGTGACGTAATACATAGTGCATTCCTTAAATTTAAGGAATAGTTTATGTAAAAACATGTGGGTCTACTTTTAAGGAATACTATGTAAAATCATTGTAGCGCGTTTTTATACAATTTACATAAAATATATGTTTAACTCACATTTAAGTTATACTATGTAATATCATTGTGGATGCTTTTAGTAGTGTTTGGACGGATGCAATGTAATCTTACATTACATTCCATATTACATCAACATTACTTTGTTTGACAAATCAAACAATATAATCAGGGACAGACCTACATGTAGTTGAGGGGGTGTAGTCGCACCCCCCTCAACTTTATATAATTTGTATAGATATAGTGGATACTGTAGTATATATGTAAATTTCGCACTTTCTCATTTAAGTATGAAAATGCTTGTTGCACCTCTCACTTAAGTCAAGTCTATATCTAAGAATCTATCTAAGATTCTAAATAATAATTTATATTTATTTATTTAAATAATTAATTAATTATTACCAAAATAATATACAATAGTTTTTTATCCTTAGTTTAGTTTAACGAGAGATAGTTTGATCAATGATTTTTTTATAAATGTTTAATCAACTGATTCAAGCATACGAATGACATGCAAATTTGTGCAACACATTTAACCGTGTTATGTCTTACGCAAAAAGACGTGTCTTTTGGGAAAAATACATGTATTTTTCGGTTAATATTAAAGTCCAGTCATCCCAATTATACATAAATTTCGAAATTATGACTGCTTGATAGTTAGCACGCGATCTTAGTTATATTCACATTAAATACTTAATATATATGTATTATTAGTGAATACTCATTTATTGAATAAATTAATATATATATATATATTCTTTTAAAATTTGGCACGCTAAAAGTAATGGTTAGTTAAGCGGCAACCATAGACTATCTCGCTTCATAATGTTCGAACTGTTATGCTTATGGTCAGGTTTTTTTTTTCCCAACCAGAGTTTATCAATAACTAGTGCATGCATTTTTCCGTCAATATAACTTCACCACAAAGCTAGTATTCTAGTTAATATATGTTTGACATGTTATGTGATCCATACAAAACCTCATATGTTAATCAAATAACTACGAGTTGTGTTTCCGAAAAAGAGGCGAAATTCTTTAATAAAAAAATCGATGAAATTATATAAAACATATAAGTTTTGTTTTGTTTTTTTTAATATAAATAAAATTAAAACGAGACTAACAAATAACATTCTTTTTTTTTGTTAATCAAATTATTAATAAAACTATTAACTAGTGTTGAGCGGCGAGTTTGGAAACCCTAATTAAGCATGCGAAGGAAATAGTCTTAACGGTAGTATATCATTGATTATAACAATTAATTGTCCCAAATGTTAATTCTAAAGGATTACTATTAGTTGTATAATAAATAAATTAAGGTAATTGTTAGTCTTCCTTCCTACACGCGCACCGCACTCTGCAAGGGTGTAGTGGACACTGTCGGAAAGCTTCAAGCATATACATATATAAGAGGGGTTATGCTCAGAAAATATGCATGCATAAGTAAACAAGATAGATAATTTGAACATTCATTTATATATGGTAATGATATCGAAATCAGCTAGTTGTGAGGAAATTAATCTTATAAAATCATCATGCTCTCATTAACTATTTTCTTCTTCTTCATACCCATTTATAACTGTCTGTAGCTACATCGAGCAGTGATCTTGTGAGAGTTGAGTTGATCGATGGCCGATTCCGCCAATTCCGGCGTTGGATCCGGATTCGATGGTGGATATCTAGGAGATGTGAGTGGCAGTGAGAGTGACGTTTCCCTACCTGCATGCCAAGAAGCTGGATTCGGATTTGATGATGAAGAATGAGTTATTAATAGCTACCTCACTGATTCAAGCATGCGAATGACATGCAAATATGTGCAACATATTTAACAGTGTTATGTCTTAGGCAAAAAGACATGTCTTTTTCGGTTAATATTAAAGTTTAGTCATCCCATCTTTATGTAAATTTTGAAATTATAATTGCTTGATAGTCACGCGATCTTAGTTATTTTCACATTTTCAACCCTAATATATGTTTGGTGGTAATACTTAATATACATGTGTTATTAGTGAATACTCATTTATGAAATACATTAATAATTATCTTAATATGTTTTAGAACATGATATTATTTCATAAACAAAATATTTTACATTTACCAAATGGATAATAATTCGACATTCGATCGTACTCTTAGTAGTAAGTACATTTTACTTAGGGTTGCACCATTCATCACGAATATAACTACGCTACTGATTGCACTCCCTGACCCCGGGTCTTGGGTCCGGACGCAGGTTCCCTGCCACACTTATTGTGTCTCACTACATGCCACACGCTTAGAATTGTGACACATGTATTTTATTTATGATATTTTATTTTATTTTTTCAAAACAGTTAATTAATAAATGTATCTCACCGTTACTTATACCTCAACTTTTTTTTTTTTTTTTGTGTGATAGAACCTTAAATAATTCCTCTTTTTTCTTTTTTTTTCCACAAATTAATTCGTTATTGGTAATTGGCCAAAAAAAGAAATTCGTTTTTGGTATATAACACACTTTTTTTAATCATTCAATATATAATATATAATAGTAGCCAAAAAATATAATATAATAAACTGACATAAATAATAATAACAAATTTAAATATGTGTTTATCTCTTCAAAGAGACAATACTTCTAAACTCTAATAGATGTATTATCTTTTTATGAGAAAATATTTTGTGACTGTTATATTACATTATCAATGCTATATGGAGCGACAAATTAATGAAAGTGTGATATTTAGAAGAAAAAAAAAAACTTCAAATCATCAAACTTTTTAAATAATTAAAATTATCTCTCTTAATTACTAAAAAAACTTATTGAGGAGTTTTATTTTTTTTAAAACACTATTAGATTGAGTGAACAATTTGGTTGTGTAAACCATAGAGGGCTAAATTTGACGAAAAGTTTCGCCGGGTGAATCCTAGAAAGTTAAAATTGGAGGATGGGTAAACCCAAATTTAGTATTCTAAGGTTCACCTGGCCAAAATGTTCGTCCAATTTTAGTCATCCGTCCCTTGGGTCCGCCACTGAATATAATACATTATAATGTGAGATTTCATTAAAAAAAACTGATGTAATATAAGATTGCATCCAAAATTACAAAATCTTTATTTTTTTTATCATTATTTATTAAATAGATAAAGTATTTTCTATAATCTTTATAGTTTATATGTTCTTTTTATTATTGTCAATTTTTATCTACTTCACAACTCATTATTATAATAAATATAATGCATGTGATGCTCGTATAAAATGAGTAAAGTCTTTTCGTGGTATTTTCTTTGAAAATTATCATATAAAAATATACAAAATGTTAGTTAATAGAATTTTAATAGCTATACGAATGTGGTTTTAATATTACTTTTTTTTTTTTTTTTTTTGTAAAATAGCTTTAATATTTGGTTTTTATAGTTCATAAATAGTCTTTACTCAAATATAAAGTTTAAGAAGTAGTTAGTTGTTCTCGAAATATATTTGTTTAAATTTTATCATATTAAGATATAGATAGTATACTCTCACATAGATTAATATAACAATAAAAAGTCACATTACAATGCACATTACAAAAATACCAAAAATTGTAATCTAACATTAAATTTCATATTACAATACAACCAAACAGTGTAATCTAATATTACTTACTTAGCTCACATTATTTGTAATCTCACATTTTAAGTAATCTTACTTTACGTACATCCATACGAACTCTTGGAGCATTCAGCATTATATTCCACAACCTTAAAACATTCTTAAAACATTCATATAAAACGTACGTCGAAACAGTTTTCAGATAGAGTGTTTGATGTGTTTTGATATGAAGTTGAATATGGAAAATATTAAGCACTGTATAACTATTGTATTACGTTAATAACTTAAAAAATCACTTTGTAGAAAAACTATTCAAGTAGTTGATGAAGAAAAGACAACAAATCTTCAGGAATGTTGATGACGGATTAAGAGAATGGTGAGACTTTAATTTGATGATCTCACTATACATATTTACGAAGACTACATTTTTAATATATTGTCTAGCTAGGTAGGTCAATTCAGATGACAAATAGGTAGGAAACTTTGTTTGATACGATGAAATTATAATAAGTTAAATCATCATTATGTGTATTAATAATTTATATTAGTTTTGAATTAACTACTTCAAATAAGTTATATCAATAAATAAATTATGAAACCATGTCAATTTATTAACAACTAAAAACCGTGTTATCTATACCGCAAAGCACGGGTCGCTAGTAAACTTTTGGACAAATTTCTTCATCGTCAATTCGTCATGAACACTCTCCATTAGGGGTGAGCAAATATCCCAAGAGGCTCAAAATCCCGCCCGTCTCGCCCTAGTCCATCCCAAAAAGCCCGATCCAAAAATGTGCCCAAGCCCTAATGGGCGGGACTTTTCTTATCAACTAGGGCTAGGGCTAGGATTATGGTTTTTTTACGAAGTCCCAAAAGACCCGTCCCGTCCCTTTTTGCTAACTAATCAGCTATAAACTATAGTTAGTTAAGTTAACTTTAGTGATGTTTCAGGTTGAAGTTCCATTTGATCTGGGATTTGCACTTATAACTTGTTATGTCAGAATTGTTGGTGACTTTGTGTTAGAGTCTTGATAAAACTTAGTTTTGGGGTCTTTGGTGAACTATTTTGGAGAACCAAGTTATGTGTAGAAATTGGTGTTCTTACAAGCGACAAAATGTTTGAGTGATTTTGGTGTTTTATGGTGAACTTTGTGGTATGCGTTGAACTTTGTTGTTGTTCTGTGCTTAGTTATGGTTTAAGTAAATTGAGTATGATTTTTTTTTTTAACTTGGATGGGAATTTGGGTTTGTCCCATTTGTCCCTAGTCCCTGTAGGCCCGTGGCGGGCGGGCCTTTTCCTACTAGCTAGGGCTCGGGATAGGGCTCGGGACATCCATTAAGTGGCCCTAGTTTTAGGGCTTGGACCAATTTTTAGAAAAAGTCCGCCCATTCGTCTCATGCTCAGCCCTACTCTCCATGAAAAAAATTCCAATTTAAGACTAATCACATGTATAATAAATTCCAAGTCATGCATCCCTTGCAATGAAATTTGAATATAGAAACATTCTTGATTCAACAATTCAAGTATTTCCACCTTAAATTATATTCTACACTTCCGCGTTCATCATGAACCTTTCCTCATCTCTCTCACGGCGGCAATTGCATCCTATCTTCATCACTATTAACCCTTTTTAGCGTAATTACTTAGTTAAGTTTAAGTAGATCAGATTGACAAATAACGTATCTGTTTATAAAACAAAATCTCTGTTTGGATATACGTATGCATGCATTGCGTACCATAGATATATATGGTGGCAGACTTGTTATTAATTATTAATTAGTATACCAAGCTAACAAATGAATGATTACCAAAAAAAAAAAAAAAAACTAATGAATGACGTAGATAACAAGGAATATCACAAAGGTGTCTACACGTCAAGAACATACTACCTTTCAATTTTCATTTTGCGTTTCGAGAATATTTTTTTATTTCCCCTTTTTCGCGGGTGTCGTATCGATGATATCACTTGTAATATGATTGCTCCAAACTTAAAAGAACAAACACATGACTTGCATTGAGTCAACCTATAAGAAATAAATTGCATGTCATGAATACATTTTCATTTATCCATAGTGCGATTGAGTTTGAACATGACTACTAGTTAATGGATGATACTCACTTCAGATCAGAGTGGAATGGGTAAACCGGGTCAGACAACTCGGTTTAATTACGGTTTTCTTTATAATGCATTCTGCCATTCTTTATTGAACTTTTCATCTATATATAGGTTGGAACAGGTCGGGCAAGAACAGGTGTTTAATTATATATATAGATAGATAAGAATAAGATGCAGGCGCCTTGGACAACACCGTTGTTTAAACGTGTATACAACCTTAAAGATGTGTAGCTGTTATTACGCGTATCTGTATTATTTATACTAAAAGGTTTAATTATTGATTGTTAGAAGATAGTTTTAGCAGTTGAACAAATTTATAGCTAAAATGTGTGTTTTTAACGTTTTTCTAACTTAGTTATTTTATCTGTTCAATTTGCTAGTTTCATCCCATGAGATTGTGTCCCATACTGATGACACCGGTATGATTCCATCCTAAAATCAATTGATAATAGAAGGAGGTAGCTCACTTAATTATATAGTTGCTCTAACATATTAACCAATGAATTAATATATTAGAGCAATTATATATGCATGTGGGCTACGTAGCCTAATGATTTCATCCTCCTATTATCAACTGGTTTTAGGATGAAACTCACACTTATATAAATGGTTGCTTTCTATCGACACATTGGGTTTGAGTCGACCCAATGTGAAATTTAACACGTCTATTTTTAACGGAAACACTCACGTGTTTGACATGACATCAATAAAATAACTAGCAATTTGCAGTATTTTTATTCATTACATCATTTATATGTGATCGTTCGACAAGTGACTTGTTACTTCCAAATTAGAAAGAAAAAAATACTAAATAAGCTAGCAACTTTTGTACAAGTAAAACTTGAACTAGCTAGCAAAATATTCAAAAATGAATAAATTTTAATAAAAGTTTGTTCAGCTGCCTAATGTCAGCTAATGAACAACATAAGCAATAACATGTATGTTTTGTGTATTGGCCTTATAAACAGGCATGAAATCAATATTCCACCCATAAACTTAACCTGATTGGTCGTTGTAATCTGTCTTTGATCGATATATTGGTTAAGAAGAATGACTCTTGTATGATTTTACTTCGGATTTAATTAAAAATCATTTTTATGGAAAATGATTCTTTGAATTTAGTATATATATATTATGTTGATAATGGTCTTACATTAACATATTAATACATACGTTGTTTATTCATATATCTCATATACTCACGAATAGACATAAAAATCCAAACATAGTCGTCATTCTTAAATCTAAATACATCCATTTTGATTAAAAATATATATCTTTTAGCTGCAAAATAATTAATAACGGCTGAATT
Organism: Clarkia xantiana subsp. parviflora; assembly: GCA_036873135.1. Classification (NCBI taxonomy): domain Eukaryota; kingdom Viridiplantae; phylum Streptophyta; class Magnoliopsida; order Myrtales; family Onagraceae; genus Clarkia; species Clarkia xantiana. The sequence continues at coordinate 4,167,458 of JAPTYO010000004.1, read as the reverse complement.
AATTTGAGCCGTTAAATTCTTCCCGACACTCCATATAGCGGCTGATCTCTCATTAAGCCGTTTAATATTCACAGCATCTTTTTTGAGCCGTTAACTAGCTACTCTTTTTAAAGCCCTATAACTTCCTCCCGTAGTGTTCGATTTTCCCCAATATCTTTGTTTCGAGTTAAGGTGAAGCTTCATAGAAGACCATTATTATTATAGTCACCGATTAAATTTCTGTATAACTTACTACCCATATTCATTTATTTGTTTTGGCCAGCTACTATAGTACTTATATCTATATATTCATTATTCAACAATATATACTCGACTACATCAATTATATATTTGGTCGATTGTGTGATCCAGTCGAGCCCAATCCTTTAGAAAACCAGGAAAATCTTTAAATTATTAAAACAAAATTAGAAGTTTGAGAACAGCATTGTTACATTTTCAAAACATGAGTGGTCATGTTAGACGTTTTTTGAAAATATTTTAGATAACTTTTTAGTAAGTGGTAAACAAACGTTTTGAAGTAGTGGTATTTGAATTATTTTTTTAAAACTATAATGTGTGTGAGATCTACAAATTGTTGTTTTGTCTAATAATGACCAGTCAAGTTTGTGTAGTAACTGAACACAGTATCACACACGTGTTGCTAGTAATGTTACAATTTAGTGTGTATGTACTTTTGTGATGATATTACAATTCAGTATCTGTAATTTGATATAAAATTATGGTATTTGTATACTTTGGTATTATATTTTTGCATGACCGTCCAAAATAGAACAGTTAACTGAAGCAAAACTTTGCGGATATATATCATGGTCTGCATGCATGGGAACGTATTCACCAACACGGACCACCTTTTAAGGTTCACGCGGTTGTAACTTTTTTTGGAAAACGCGGTTGTAACTTGTCTGTTACAGAAGAGACATTTGTCATTTGTGGATCTCGGAAAAAATATTATAATATCATTAAGGTACAAATTTTTTTCGTAGTAAAAAAAATGAATTGGTAGCGATTCTAGGCACATTAATTTACACAATTTTTAGATTTTACTATTTATTTATGGTTTTGAGTTTTCTCCGTTCATTCTAGTGACAACAAACTTTGGCCTCATCAACATAGCTCATTAGTAATTTAGTAATTGAGAGGTTAAACTTAGTGAACAAATAGGGTTGGCCTCGTCAACATAGGTTACTGCGAGGCTTTTGAATTTGAAACTTGAGAGTTAAACTATTTATGAGTAAATATTTTTAACCACTAAATCACCGAAAGTCAACAAGATATTATTAGATAATTAAGTCCTATTTTTTTTCTATTTATTAAAACGTGATTGCCGATCTTTAGTGCATGTTCCAACAATGTATTTGCTATGATATGCATATATTGATAGAATACTGATATTTTTTTGCCATGACGACTGAGAATGATTCATAAACTACAATAAGTCAATATCAATACCAAATTTCCAGATATATGTGGATTGTTTGACTCAGAGTCATCATGCGCTTCCGTAGGGCAAAATGCTGAGAATATTATTATTATTATTAAATATAATGTAGATATGGTTTATAAGGTCCTAACAAAAACCCAAGTCAATCAAACAATTGAAGTTCCCGACATTGAGAGGGGAGACTAGCTAGTCTCCCCTCTCAATGTCGGGAACTTCAATTGTTTGATTGACTTGGGTTTTTGTTAGGACTAGCTAGTCTCCCCTCTCTATAGAGCTCCCCCGTAGTCGTCTTCCTCTTCCATGCCTCTGTTATAAAATGCTTGGTTCAGATTCCAAGTTATCAACAAATAAAAATATACTCTTTGTATAGTATTCATTGACTCGGTACAAAAATATAACATTCTTTGATGTTTATTATTGTTTCTTACTTTCATATAAGGGGGCGTTTGGATGGACGTAATAATATGAAATTACTTGAAATGTGAGATTATAAGTAATGTGAATTATGTAATGTAATGTTAAACTGCAGTGTTTGGTTGTGCTGTAATGTGGAGTGTAATTTTATATTACAGTGTTTGGTATGTATTGTAATGTGCATTATATTGTAATGTGATTTTATTATTATTATATTAATATATATGAGATTATATTATATTTTAATATGATAAAATTTAAAAGAATAGATATTTTGACAACAACTAACTTCTTAAAGTTAATATTTTGTGGTTAATAATTAGTCATTTATGAATTCTAAAAACTAAATATTTAAACTCAATATGCACAACTATTAAAATTCTATTAATTAAAACATTTTATATAATTTTATAAGATATTTCTCATAAAAAAATGCAACGAAAAATGCTCTACTCATTTTATACGAACATCATGTGCATGATTATTTATTATATAAATAATGAAAAAAAATAATAATAAAAATATTATTATCATAAACTATAAAGATAATACAAAGTATTTTATCTATTTAATAAATAATAATAAAATAATAACACTCCGTTATGTTAGACGTAATCTCACATTACATCCGTTTTTTGATGTAATCTCACATTACGTTAAATGGAGATTGGACGTAATCTCAGATTACAGTGAACATTACGTTACAATACACATTACGTCGTTTGGCAGTGTGGATGTAATGGGGAACGTAATGTGAGATTACATCCCACCTTACATCCATCCAAACACCCCCTAAAGGTTTTCTAATTACTACTTTTGCTTATATCCATCTCCGAGAAATTAATAATTGGACCCAGTTCAACAACTCAGTATATAAAGTAAATTAATTTATAAATAAGTGGCATGTCATAAATTAGATTTAAACAAATAATTTCAATTAATATGGGATTATAATCTAATAATTTATTCTAATTAATCTTTTTTTTTCTAATAAAATAATTTCTTCTAATAAATAAAAACAATTATTTTTACTATACCAAAAAGTGGTACTATTAATTAAGAGAAATTATTGGATTGTAATTTCGTATTTAGTAAAGTTATTTATACTTTAATTTATAACGTGTATCTTATTAGCTAGTCCATATACTGAGTTGGGTGGGTAATGTCTAATTAACAATAAATTCTTTTTGTTTGTCGTGGAAAAGAATATGATAGTAGTGATGACCTTAGGCATCCCACTACATAATGTTCGGGCTCTCATGTTCACAGTATCGGGTTTATTCCGACCAGACTTAGTGAACAACCAGAACATGCACGGCCTCATTAACAAAGCCCCAGTAGGCACTAGCAGTCTAATATAGTTAATTGGTCGTCCCGTTAAACATATTTCTACTCGGCTCCTTATATCTTTGAGTCTTGAAGCGGTATGTGGATCAGGCGGGACATGATATTTTAGTCAAGTCATCATAAGGTGATGCCCCAAAAGAGTTTCAAACTTCAAACTTTAGAGTCAAAACACACGTAAGTAAGTTTTATAAACCTCTAAATCACAACTTTCAGTGGTCAACTAGCAACAGCTAGCTCGTAGCTTTTACTTTAATTAAAATTTTAAAAAAGTATGATGAACTTCACATTATAATTTATATTACATTATTTAGTTTGTCAAACGACATAATATGGCAATGTGAAATTACATCATACATCCATCCAAACGCCCCATTAATAATTAAACAATACAATAATACATATGATAGTTCTTTAATTATTGAAGTTTCAGATTAGTTTCTTTTTATTTGCTTTCCACCTAATTTCCAAACCACCACCACCTTCTCCATTACGTAAGAATAAGATTCTTAACTGTTATGATGTTTGTCAACTTGCAACAATCATACAACTTAGGGGTGTTTGGATGGATTTAATATGGGATGTAATCTCACATTAAGTTCCATATTACGTTGTTTGGTTTGCCAAACGACGTAATGTGCATTGTAATGTAATGTGTATTGTAATATGAGATTACGTCCAAACTACATTCAACGTAATGTGAGATTACATCCAAAAACGGATATAATGTGAGATTACGTCCAACATTACGGAGTGTTATTATTTTATTATTATTTACTAAATAGATAAATTATTTTGTATTATCTTTATAGTTTATTATGTTGATAGTATTTTTATTGTTATTAGCTTTTTAGTTTTTAGATACTTCATAATTCATTATTATAATAAATAATAATGCACACGATGTTCGTATAAAATGAGTAAGTCTTTTTCGTTGTATTTTTTTTATGAAAATTATCTTATAAAATTATATATAATGTTTTAATCAATAGAATTTTAATATTTGTGCGTATTGATTTTAAATATTTAATATTTATATTATAATATTATTGAAACAAACAATTTTTTAAATGAATATATATTAAAAAATATATATATTCATTTTATTTTGATTAATTTATTTTACATTTGTGTACGTAATTTAGAAATATATAGTATTATAGGTTATTCGGAAAGTCTTCACAACTTATTTCACATATAAAATCTTATTTTATAAATCGGAGTACCGTATAATTTTTTTTTTGGCTCTTTTATTAGGATATTTAATAGAAAATAGTAATAAATTAGAGGCAACAAATATATTTATAGATATTAAAATTAAATAATATTATTTAATGACGCGGATTTTTGTGATGCATTTGAAGCTCAGAATCGGCAGTTGTGGCACGTGCCACAATATTACACATTTTGGATCGGACACTCTATATGATTTTAAACCTTAAAATTTTTGGCTTCATAATTTGCAATAATCTAATATAATCAGCATAATTATACTTCTTTAGATTAGATTTTCTTATGTTTAAAAGTTCAGGATTGTCGATTGTGCCATATGCCATGTGCCATAGTACTATATATTTGGGATCATCGTTCATTTTTCCGTAAATCCAAGTCAAGTCAAATTCTTAAAAATATAATAACAAATGGTTCAAATTGGCACAAAATGGAAGTTTGAGTGCCATATGTAACGGTTTCAAAATATAGACCATCTTGTACTAAGCGTGATTCAATATCAGACATTTCTACTATACTTCATAAGCATTATGTTTGTGGTACTTTTTTTTCTACTCAAATTTGTTCGAAAAATGACATTTTTGTGTATTTCACAAGTATGAAGTTTGTGCAATTTTTGTTTATTTTTTTTTTTTAAAATCAGTTAATGTGAACATGTTAAACAATAATACTAGTAAATTCTAGGTGCACTACAATATTTTTTATGTTATAATTAAGTCTTTTAAAAACACAAACACCATATTTTGGTACTTTTTTTTTTGTATTTTCCTATTGTCATAAATGTGAACTCTAGAAGAAAATAGATATTATTAATAATATAATGCAAATATTAGGTATAGTTAAAAAAATTCATACTTTTAAAGTTTTTCGTATGTCACAACTAAACAAATCATAGTAATAAAAAAAGTAACAACATAGTGCTCCATAAGCATGGAAGAAAAGATTTTTTTTTTTTTTAAGGAAATGGGAGGTTATAAAAGCAAACTTTCAGGGGGATCCTTATGTTGATGAAACACTAGGGGGAAATTCAATTTTTTCACTTAATTAGATTGTCATGTAATTTAAATTAGTTAAGATTTCTACCATCAAAGGGGGTAATTACATAATTTACCTTATGGAACACAAGAGAATACATTCATTTAACTCAATCAGATTCATGACGGAAGAAGCTCTGTACGGGCCCGATCAGGAAGCAACCGAACTTCAGATAGATAGAAGATTTAAATGTCTTCACCATCTCCTATTTAATTCCTCTGCTAGCTCAATTCCCAAACACCCACTCGTACACGTCTCCTTCTGTCTCTACATCTCCGCTCTGTGATCGGAACCAACCCCCAGTTTGCTCCGGCAGCCCATCATGAACTGCGAAGTCTGCCAACTCAAGGAACTGGTCAGTTGAAATCCTCCCGTGCACTCAATTTTCATCATTCGTGCTTAGCGGTAGTGGGTTTTGCTCCGGATTGCCTTTATTGAGTTTTGACGTCAGAAAAATTTGATCTTGTTTCGTGTAGGAGGTGGAGCACTATGAAATTAGAGAAGTTCTTCGCTGTAAGTTGATCCCTTTGATGTTAATTATCCTAATTTTGATACTCTGATTGTGATTTTGGGGTTGCTTTAGCTGCATGTCCTGGGATTCTAAGCAATTGAGGCACCAATTTGGTAGTGACTGACTGATCCTCTTTTATTGCATTCATTGGAGATAAAGAATTTGGCATTGTGGTGACGAAGATGTTGATCCCAGTAGTTCACTTGATCTCTGTGTATTCGCAAAGTTTAGTTTTTTGTGACCATACATATCGGATCGAATTAGATTGGATTGGATTCTTTTTATGGAAATATTGTGCTTGATCAATTGCTTCTTTATGTTCTTCGATATGCAGGTATTCTGCACACTATTGTTTTTCATCGAGCTCTTGGCCTTGTGCGGCCTAAGGAAATCGATTTGGACCTTTTTGAGATTACCTATGTAAGTCACTCGGACTTCTGACTACTTTCTTCCTGTGAATTGCTGTATTTAGATCATTTTGATTAAATTGATAAAAACTTCTGTTTTCGGTATAGGTGCAATGTGGGGACTTGGATGTTGAGAAGAAAATAGATGAGAAGATTGAGCAGTTCATCTGCTGGGTAGAGAAGCATCCGAACAAGAAAAGTCAGGTTTGGAAATTTAAGTGAATTTTGGGTATTTCTAAGTTAATTTTTCCACATGTTATGTTTTCTTAGCATATATCTGCTGATCTATACAATTATAGTAATAAGCGAACCATTGCATGTTTATGTTTCTTCTGCATCCTGATTCCAAGGACCAACCAATAGCTGCATTGTGCCCATTGACAGCCAATTTCCTTCGTTTTGGTCTATAATATGATTTTAAGTAAAGGGTCTCGATAAAGAAACTTTGATATATTTATGCAGATATGCTTATCTTTCTACGAAGTCAAGAGCAAACAAGCGTCGTGGTTCACCAACAAAATGGAACGCTTATATTGGGAACAATGGAATATCAATCTGAATGTGGCACAACAGCCCAAATTGCATTCAAGCAAGTCTCTTACTTCTAAACTTGTGGTTGATCCTGAGGGTAGGCTAGTCCTTCATTGCACATGTGTATGGTTTTAGGTTTCCTCAATTACTTTTAAAAGTGTGTAGCCGCCTTATCCTATTTACATATCTCTCTTATTCTGCAGTATGTTCCGTGGAGGATAGGAGCGTGCGAAGGTCGTCTTTAGAAGCATCCCTTCGCGATGTTCTGTTTCAGATAATTAGGTTTGTGAATGACAAAAAAGAACATGTTCCTCCAATACCGAATCGGGAGGGCGCCATCTCATTTCCCTATGAAATTACACTCCCAAGGTGAGCTCTTCTCTGATTTGATGCCTTTGTACGGATTTGAATCCGTAAATTTCTCATTTTTGTCAGCTTAGTCTTGATTAATATATTTTCTTGCCTTATGTGCGAGAAATTGATGCTTAACAAAATGTGCATCATATCAATTGCAGACAAAGACAGAATATTGGTTGGTTTTAGACTATATAGATGCTGTGGTGGTTTCAACATTAGATACAAGTTTATGGTCTTATTCAGTACTAAAAATAAAATTAAAAAATCAATTCAAAAGTAAGAATTCTGCAGTAAAACTTGGTGGGTTTAGTGAAAATCACTTAAAAACTCTTTTTTTTTTTTTTTTGAAGTTTGATAACTGTTGTTCTTTCCAATTATTCAGTTCATCGGATTCAGCATTCGGGATGGACATGATCAAGAGGATGCTTCAGAGTGGAGGACATCCAACTATGCTGAGCTGATAATTCGTAGTTCGGTTCTTGATTTTTCGCATCTACCGCATTATTATGGTGTTGCAAGCTTTGATTTTAGTTTTCTGCTCATGTACCTTAGACAATGCTGTTGCTTTCTCTTTGTATATACTCATTCCTTCTAATCCAAGCAACCTCTTTGTATAGAAGAAACTGCTTCCACATGCGCGCAGTTACATACACATTTTAGCAACAAAATACAGTGTTCTTAACTATATTATATATAATAATATAATAAATATTTCAAGGTTTCTAGAGGAAATCAACTGCACATGAATTTCTTGTTTGGTATGACAATGCTTTATTTGATTTGTGCCAATTTATTGAACCGAGTGGATGCTTTTCTTGCCTGCCAAGAAAATAAATTTAGATGTTTAGGATGTAATTTGCTCCAAGGTGGAAGCTGAGGGTGTAAGTGCAATTTTCTCAAACATTTAATTACTTTGTTTACCTCATTATCCCAATCACATCGGATGGTGATAATTGCCAAAATTACGGTTTGAACCGCTGTCCCACCAAATATCATTCCTCCCCAGATGCCCTGATTTTTCCAAATAAATTTTAATTTCAATAATAACATATTACCAAATATAAATAATTTTATCTTATCACATTTATTTTTATTTTTTTATTATTATTAGCAAAGAAATTGACTTAAATTAGGTATATGTTGTCATACTGCTAAAATTGAAATAGCTTCATTGATCACATTTAAAACAAACATGTATGATAAAGATTAGGGCTGGGCATGGTTCGGTTCTTGGCCGAACCGGTTCAGAACCGAACCGGAACGAGATTTTAGGTTCAGTTGGTTTTCTGTACCAGGTAAGAACCGAACCGGATTTTAGGTCCTAGAACCGAACCATAGGAGAACCGGTTCAAAACCGGTTCGAACCGGTTTTGAACATTTTTTCATTTTTTTTACTAAAATTCAAAATATACACCTTTTTTTTTTTACTAAAATTCAAAATATACGACCAATATAAAACTATTCCTAAGTTAAGTTTCGAGTTCAAAACTAAACTCAATTAACTGTAGAACTGATATGAGCTAACATAATATATAATAACTATATATAAGTAAACAAACCTGCTACGACCACCTATATATCCAATATGAACCAAACCCAAATAGTGAAATATCTACCCTATGGGTGTAAACGATTCAAGCTACTCGTGAGCTTCTCGAGATCGGTTTGGTCGATATTCAAATTCGACTCGGTAAATTTCGAGTCGAGTTGAACTTTTTTTTTTATACCGAGTCGAGTTCGAGTTCACTTGTACTCGACTCGAGAGGCCCCGTGAGCCTAATCGAGCTTTTTTGTTTTGCATATTCGAGTCGAGTTCGAGTTTGAGTTTTTCGAGTTCTACATAATAATATTATATATGTATATATTGAGTCGAGGAAGAGTTCGACCTCGAGCTAAGATGCACCATTTATTATTTAATTGAATTTTTAACCTTATCGAGCCGAACTCGAACATGTCAAGTATGGCACCGAGTCGAGCTCGAGCTTGAAAAATTAAGGCTCGGTCGAGTTCGAGCTCGAGTAAACTGAGTCGAGTCGAGTTTGCCGGATACTCGGTTTGTTTATAGCCCTTTAATCTACCCAAAAAAAAGATGCAAGAGTGTGTTACTATTTAACAATTTAGGCTTTATGTAATAAAAGTGGTTCTGAAAAACTGGTTCAAAACCGGTTCGGAACCTGTTTTGAACCAGTTGAAAACCGCTCCATATATTCATTATCAAAACCGAACCATTTAAGAACCGGTTCAGTCAGAACCGGTTTGTATTGGTTCGGTTCCGGTTTGGTTCCGGTTCGGTTCGCCCGAACCGGTTTTTATGCCCAGCCCTAATAAAGATATGTCCATCACTCTATACGAATGATATGAGGCTATGAGCTATGAATATCCTAACTGCAATTAAATTAGTTATAATAAAATATCTCATCAATATGCATCTACCAATACGCGCGCGTATGTCTACACTCAATATTTATATTAGACATCAGCCCGCGCTACTCGCGCGCGTACATTTTGTAAAAATGTTATAAATGCATGATCAGACCGATTTTTAGGATGATACAAGAGTAGAGACTTATTAAAACAAAATTCACTTAAATTATATAATATATATATTTTTTTAAATCTTCATCATTAAAATTAAAACACTAAAACGACCAGGAGCGTTTTAGTGGTTATTTCCTCAGGTCGCTCTGCCGTGATTTTTTTTTTACTTATAAGTGTCTCAGTTGTCAGAGGTGAGACTATTCAATAACAAATGTCACGTTTTGGTCCTAGTCCATGCTAGACTTAACCACCATGTTTGGGATACCATATTTATCATGAGCTCGGATCAAGGCAAGCTCTATAACTCAGCCAATTGAGTCGTAACTGATCTAGAGTTTTTATCGTTTAAAGTGAGCTAGGGGGGTCGACATTACCCGTGCTCGTGCTAGACATGGTCTAACATACTGGGTGATCAGGTTTAGCATGAGCTCGATTCAATGCGAGCTGTTAATGAATAATCACACTTTAAATAGTTAAAACACCTAAAAGTAAAATAAAAATAAAAATAAAAATTGAGATACTAAGAGCCTCCACAATGCAAGCACTTTTTGAAGAACAACTCATCTATGTTGTAGGTTGTCTTGTCTCATTTCATTGGAGATACCTTATTTTGTTGTTCAACCCCTCTAAGTAGGAATCCACTATCTCACATCCCACCGTCAATTTTTCATTTTTTGTTTTTTTTTATGTTATTTCTCTTACTTTTGAATTTACATTTTTTTAAATATTTTTTGATATAATAAAACATGTATCATTATGAGGCTGAAAGTGTAAACACAATTGGAGTAGTGATGATAGACAACTCTTAAACACTTTTATTTTTTAAGACATGTTAATTAGTTGACGCTGGTGTGATAGAAAGTATGATAGGAGTTGGGGTTCTGCATTATGGATGCTCTAAAAAGTCAATGACTGATAATTAAGATACTAAAATTATAATTTTCCCAAAATTATATTATATAATTATATATATATATATAAATTAAAAAGTAGCAATTAGAAGACATACCATAATGCTTAAATTAAAGCCCCATCCCATTAAGAAGCCCAATGGTAGCCCGACCAGATAATAGCAGGCTAGATTTATGTAGGCCACGTAGGATTGCCATCCCGATCCAACGGCTACCCCTGTTTTTTAAACATTATGATTTTAATTATTAATATAAGAAACAAATATCATCCACTAATTAATTAACTAATTATAAATTGGAAAAAGTTACCTGAGAGAACGGGTTGGATGCTATTTAGTAGAACAGTGAAGGCAAGAAGCACCGATAACTTGTTGACGGCGTCAAGGACGACGTCACTCCCGGTGAAGAGAAGAGCGATTTCACGGTTGAAGAGCAATATAAGCACCGAAAAAAAGATACCTATTGTAACGGAAGTCGTAACGGCAACTATTGTTGCAAATTTTGCAGCTTTTCCATTCCCAGCTCCAAGCTCATTTGCTACCCTTACTCTGATAATTGAATTTTACATTAACCCTTATATCCATTCCGTATGAATATTCAGTAAAAATTAAGTGATTAATTATTTTTTTTTCATCGCAGGTTCGTTCTAACCTCCTAACTAAGGGTCCAACAAAAAGAAAGCATTGATGTAATTCATTTTCACTCGCACCGATTTCACATTGTATTTTGAGCCTACAAGTTTGAGTTTCTGTAGCGTTATTTAAAATATTTGAACAGTAATATTAGGAGAAGTATTAAAGCAATAATATATTAATCTATTTACGAAAGGTATTAAGTATTAAAAAAACTACTGATGAAGAAAAAAAAGTCACTTAAAACTTAAAAGAAGGAGATTAATATTAATTTTGTCTCAAAATAAAACTATAAACTCGGAATTTTGGCAAGAAAAAAACTATGAATTCGAAATACTAATACAAACTTTCTCGGTCTATTAGATATATATATTTATTTAATTATGTAGCTAGTTCAAATTTGTAATGTTTGCATTTTGCAGAAGCCACATTTAAAGCTTAATTAATTAATTTTTTTTATTCCTATAAAAGAAGAATTTAGTTTAGCCTTAGCAACTAGGATCTAATGGAGAATTGGAGTCTGGAGATACGGAAAGTCAAAACTTGATCGGTATTATTGTATTTTTGTCATTAACTAATAATTATTGGAACACCTAGAAGACGACATTTAATTAGGTTTATTTATAGTGGGTACCCGGTCATTAATTAAAAACAACCCTATATATATATATATATATATAGATATTAAAATTATGACTTGAGCTTGAAGACTGAAATAATTACTATCTTAATGATGATTAATAAGAATATTTAGTTTATTATTATTATAAGTAATATTATTATGATTCTTTAAAGGAGATTGTCAAAGTAAAGCACGTACCCGGCAGCAGCAAAAAACGCTAGTGGGATCATCATTTCCCACCCATTTATTGACATGCTGCCAGTTAAAACAGTTATATATTATGTAAAAAAAAAAAAACAAAAATTATTGTCAAAATACGTACAAGATAATAATAATAGTTACTATAACAATAACACATTATTTAGATTTGATAATTACGTACCATATGGAAAGAGCGTCCACTGCTATTTCTACATTTGCTAGATTTCCTGTCATCAGCAACAGCACTCTATAGTACCAGTTCTCCAAACTGTACCCATGCATTAAAATAACACAAATATTTAGTTAAGTACATTCTAATTGTTACATTACACTATATATAATCATCAGCTTCTATCGATAATCATCATCTTACAAATAAATCGAGATAAGGAAACTAAACTTAATAAATAAAACCAAAAAAAACACCGAAAGATGCACTCAAGTTACGTAATGATGCATATTTCATGCTCTTTTTATCTTAGAACTTTTTATAAGGTTCACCACTCTCAAGTTTCACTGATTTTAATAGATTTTTTTTTTAAAAAAAAATACATAAATTAATTACACAAAGAATATGTGTCAATACCACAGGCATGTGATATGGACCCGTCACGTAATAGTATATATTTATTTTCTTTTTTACAATTGACTGTCAAATAGATGAAATTAAATCTCAAAAATAAAACTTAGTGTAACTGAAATATCAACTATTAAAAAAATAATAAATCAATTAAAAAAAATATGTAATCTATAATTAAGTTATTTTCACTTACCAGAGCATAACCCCAGAAGCGGCGGAGAGCTTAGTGAACTCCCAGAGCCCCGAAAAGGCCTCCATCGAGAACCCGGTCCACGTCAACGGGCACCCACCAAGGACCGTGTACCCCATCATCCCCGCAGTCAGGACCCACCACGAGAATCCAACGGCTGCAGTCGCCCCCGCAATCCCTAGCTTGAGCCAATATATGGCAATCCAGCTCACCGGAATGTGCACCACAAGCGCCGCCAGTGCAGCCCACGCGATAACGGCCATCTTCAACTGGCTCTGGAGGAAGCGGTGGAGCGGGAACTGAAAGGCGAAGCTGACGTGGAGCGGGATCAGCCACATCGCCGCCACGCCTGAAAGCTCCGCCACGTCATCGGGCTGGCCGAGGAGCTTGAGCAGCGGGGTGGCGAAGATGTATAGAGGGAGGAGGAGGATGCAGCAGAGGAAGAGGACGATCCATGACCGTTGCATGTAAATGCCGAGCATGTGGTGCTTTTTGGCGCCGTAGGCTTGGCCGCACAGGGTCTCTAGGGCACTCGCCATGCCCAGCTGTATCATCACTGTTGTGAGAATCACTCACTAATGCAGAAATACATTACTTGAAGTTTGGGTGGTCGAACAAAATGATAATTAAGGTTTTTTTTATTAACATTTTGTTAGTTCGACTATTAAGCTTAGAGTTGTTAGCCGGTCAATATTTAGGTCTTTATTAGATAAAATCACTCACATGTGTCAGACACGTAAAATAGTTAATAGTTTGTTCTACTGCTCAAATATCATCTAGTGATTTTCCATATTTTGTTCACGATGTGTTGTGCATACAATTTATTATGTCTAAATTAGATGAAAATTCTAACACAACTAACAATTTGTATAAATGTGAAATTTTAGCGCAATACATTAAAAATAAAAACTTCAACTAGAAATTTGTCCAATATTTCGAACATTAACTACCAATTTCATAATTAACCATATAAAGAAAACATTTCATGTCATAAAAAATATTATCTCTCTAAATAGTGTATTATTATAATAATAAAAAAAACAGCTAGGTATAAGTTTAAATAAACAATTAGAGACTAAAATATCATTCAATTTTAGAGATTAATTAAATATTTACATAAATGAAATATATTATTATATATTTAACAGATACAAATTATGTAAAAGCGCATAATATCCTATAGTAGGGCCTGAAGTAAATTAGGTTAGTGTTCGGGGTCTATTCCTTAAAAGTGGCATAACTAAAGCACGTGATTTAGATCTTTAGTTGACTGGGGTTAAGACTCGGCATTGTGAGAATGACAGCTAATTACAGTGGAATGTGGATAGTTTGTTAGATAACTAAATACAGCAAGCTTAGTTGCCCAAAAAACTAAAATACTACAGCTAGCTTACCATGAGGCCGTAGTCGATGCCGACGATAACGTTAGTGGCAATGGAGACGGCGGCGAGCTGGAGGTCGCCGAGGTGGCCGGCAAAGGCCTGGGTGATGACCACGATGGAGTAGGAAGTGACGCGGCTGAATATGGAGGGCCCCACGATGTGCCATAGCTTCTTCGACTCTTCCAGAACCTTCTGCCCCAGATTACTACTCTCCTCTTCTTGTTCGCCGTCTCCGTCGTGGTTTTGTTGTATCAGCAGTGGAACGGACAGTGATTCATCGTCGACGATGGCATATTCCGGCGACATAGAATATGTTCGTTGGTTGTCTCTGTGTGGTCTGTTTGCGCTAGTCTGCTTTATTGAAAGAAGCTGTAGAGGCCATGAAAATGATTAAAGGTGGTGGGAGAGACAGACTTCACCTACTATATACTTTTTACTTTTTATATTTATATTCATATATTTATTTATTTATTATGAGAAATATGATATGATTTTTTTCGTCCTATATAAGTAGAGCAACTTAATTTATTTCACACATGATGGATATATGCCCAATTAGAACTCGTTTTAGTTCAGACTGTCTTATTTTGATTACCTCATATGTAATTGTAAATCGAAACTTTGACCTGAATACCTCGCCCCAAAACGCTAACGGTCCGAACGAGGTAAAATTACTCGCCCGGACCCTGGTTGGGCGACCGGGTTGGCTCACCCAACCCCTCTTAGGAGGGGTTGGGCAAATGTGTCAGGCCTCGGGGTCGGATTTTCTGCCCGACCACAAGGGTCCCGACTAGGGATGGCAACGGGTCTCGGGGCCCCGCTAACCCGCGGGGCCCCGACCCGGTTTTCCCGAGGACCCGCCGACCCGCGGGTCATTGGTCGGGTTCGGGGCGGACCCGCGCCGGGTCGGGTCCGGGTCTAGGGGCACGGGGTCCCGTTGACCCGCCCCGAAATGCCTATATATATATATATATATTTTAATTTTTTTTAATGTTAATATAATGTAACATTTACTAAACAATATGTTTAATATAGTACCTATATAAATAACATGGACCAAATTATAAATAGATGTATATTTAGATTATTAGGATTTGTTAATTTGGATTTGGTGTTCGTATTCGAATTTGTATTTGGTGATGAATTTGATGTGTTTGTATTTGATTGATGTTAGATTTATGGTTTGAATTTATATATAATGTAATATTTTGGCAAAAAAAATTGTTCACGTCGGGTCAGGTCGGTGCCCCGCGGGTCGACCCGCGGGATTTTTGACCCGCCCCGGGAGGTACACTTACTCGGGTCCGGGTCAGCCAGGCTGACCCGCGGGGCGGGTCCGGGGCTGCGAAAACCCGCCCCGACCCGCCCCGTTGCCATCCCTAGTCCCGACCTCTTTTTCACCCGTCCCACACTTAGATTATTTCGCCTACCTCTCCATGCTTTAAGGTCTAATCATACGGTTATGAGTTAATTAAATACGCTTAGGGGATTAACGATGTTATTAAACCACCTTAATCCCCCTGAAGCCTATAGATAATGCTCGTATCCTATTCATTTCCATCACGTTGATTATTCACTAGCTTCTGCTATGCCTTCTCTCTAGTTTGTCTCTCTAGAAATATTAGACTGACTTAGGCATCAGAGAGGGTTCACCAAGCACCCCCCCCTCAGTCAGAGGAAAGAAGTCGGAAGAAGAGAAGGATACGGATCAGATCATCTAGCAGATAAAGTATCAGATCAAGCTTTTTACCCGTGAGAAGTGACACTTGAACTGACAACCCGTTGACCCGAGTGACGCGATTGAACACTTGGCGTCGTCCGTAGGTTTTCGAGCAGAAAGCCTGGCTATCACGAGAGCGATGAAGAACAGTCTGCCATCCAAAGACAACCGTCAACCGGGGGCAACAGGCCAATCAACCAAGCAGGACAGAATGCACCCTCGGCAAGACAGCCTGTGCCTCCACCAAGGGAACCTACCCCCAGAGGCAGCTTGTACCCCCAGTACGTCAAACAACCCAGCAAGCACCCCAGGCTAACAATGAAGGAGGACCATCACGCCCAGCTGGGGCAGAGTCTTCTACCGCCTCAACCCCTTGGTCCAGAGACCACGAATGCAAGGTGTACAACAAGGAGTGCCATCTCAGGGGTACCAGTACACGACACCTCCACAGGGGTACCACTATGAGACGCACACCCAAGAGCACCCTTATGGAATGCCAAGGCAAGGCATACATGGGAACAACACCAGAGCCCGTACGACCAACACAATGCCAATGAATTCACAAGGAGCACAACCAGTGACTCATGGGTTCATGAATGCTTTAGACAAGCTGTTGGCTTATTGGGAAGCTCTGGGGGCAAGGGCAAGGAATGCAGCACCAACAAGGAGAACAGAATCCGCATGAGGAACAGTTTTACGAAGAAGAACAAGTCTCATAAGAAGAGCAACACCCCCGAGTAGAACAGAGAGAAGGTCGAGGAAGAAGTGAGCAAGGACCACACCCAGTGGGGAGGCAACCATCTATGCCTCCAAGTCAATATCAAGCTCAGCCAGAAGCAAGGGCATACACCCGACTGAGGGATGACAGGCAAGCCCGACCTCCAAGAAGAGAAGAATTCCAGCATCCACCCCAGCAGGGATACCAAGGTACACATACAGTCTGTATCATAACGGACATGGGATCCCCGCAAGCCCGGTTAACAATTACGATGGGTACCAGAGAAATTACAGCCCGTCTCCTGTAATGCTGACCCATGAAGAAATTTAGGCCATGATCACAAGGAAAATGAACGAGTCAAAGAAGAGTGAGTTACACTGTCTGAGTGACAACACAAATCACCCATTCACAAGGGAGTTGGAGATGAACCGAGTGCCAGACTCGTTGCATTTGATAAAGATCGAAAAATACAATGGTAAGGGTGACCCCTTAGAGCACATCCAGCAACATGAAGCTTCCCTCATATGTAGGACAACAGAGTATCGCTACAAGGCACTTTTGTTTCCAAACACCTTGTCAGGGGTAGCATCGCACTGGTTTTTTAGCCTACCTACTGAGAGCATCCATTCATGGGCACAGCTGAAGGCAAAATTTCTCCAAAGGTACTTGGGAGAAAGGAAGCTACTCAAAGGAACATGCTCACCTGATGATGTGAAGCAGGAGAATGAAGAGACACTGGCTAATTACTACACAAGATTTAACCAGAACCTGGCTGACATACAGGGTGACATTACCGAAGGCGAAATCATATGAGCCTTCATAAGAAACATGTGTCGCTATGGCTCTACCTTAGCGGAAAAAATGGCCAAAACCCCGCTAGCACCCTAGAGGAGATGGCAGGAAGGGTGAAGACACATAACATAGAATGAACAAGAGAGCAAAGGTCCAGACAACGAAAGAAGAAAATACAAAGCCAAGCAAGGGAAAACCACGTCAGGCTCCCCAGCCCATAAGGCAACAAGACTGGTGTCTCCCCAGCCGAGGAATCAGACAAGGGAATCACTAAGACCAATGGATATCAATGTCATTAATTTCATACCACTAAATGTAACCCCAGCCGTGGTCTTGAGAGAAATGAGGAACTTGAAGATATGGTCACCCCAGGAAGATGGAAAGCCCCAATGGTGGGAACGGATAAAGAAAAATGGTGTGATAATCATAAAGCACCCATCCATGATACAAATGAATGCTTCAGTTTGAAGTTAAGCATAAATAATGTCGTGCAAAGGGAGAGCTGAAGAAAGTTGTAGATCATGGAGGAAGAAGTACACTAGCAGGACCAATGCAAAAGGATAAAGGCAAAGAGAAAATGGACTATACCCCATCTCACAACAAGAGATGAACGATCAATATGATACATAGTGGTGTCGCGGCAGGCGGACCATCTGCAAATGCGAGAGAGGTGTATGCCTCCAAGATAGACATGACAACATTACATTTTTATGCATAATACTACTTAACATCTTATATTTATTATGTATATATATAGCTCGTAAGTACAATTGTATATCTAAGATTACATATAACTGTAATTTCTAATTTCTAACTAATTATAAATATTCATTTAAATAAATAAGTGCAAAATACTTATAAAAAAATCTGCAAATGTTTTATTGTCCTTACTATAAGTGAAAATTTATGTTACAGTCGTACTTCCGGGCGTACCTCTTATCGTACTACATTAAATGTAAATTTTATGCATAATACTACTTAACATCTTATATTTATTATGTATATATAGCTCGTAAGTACAATTGTATATCTAAGATTACATATAACTATAATTTCTAATTTCTAACTAATTATAAATATTCATTTAAATAAATAAGTGCAAAATAATTATAAAAAAAATCTGCAAATGTTTTATTGTTCTTACTATAAGTGAAAATTTATGTTACGGTCGTACTTCCAGGCGTACCTCTTATCGTACTATAAGTAGTATGTATATTTTATTTTGGGTTGCACCATTTTACTTTGGATTACACCTAGACATCGAATCCCGACTCCGCCACCGATTGCACCCCCTGGCCCCAGGTCTTGGATCCGCCACTGATCATTGGTGCAAAACGGCGGGAGGGTTTGGTCACTAACTGGACTTTGACCTTATCTTTTTATATTGTTTTATATTATATAATGAATAAATGTGTATGAGAGACACTGGATTGGTGGTATGTGATTTGAGTTGTTCCACCATATAGTATGTGTTATTTGGATGGTTTTATATATATAATATTTGATTTACTATCTGTTTTTCCGATCAAATATATGATAAAAGAGTTCCCATTTAAATTCAAACGATGAAGCATTTTATAAACATAGCGAGGTCTAGTTCCGATAATGCTTTCTGAGGCTCTTCGACTAACATCATAGTTGTTTTTCCCATTTGAATTGAATAATAAACATTACATTCACCTGGAGAAACCACAATTTGATTAACACTCTTTCTTCAACAGCTATACAACATTTCAGAAATTATAAACTATATATTTGATGCAAGCAATACCACATACAAGATGCAAAGAGTGAGATTATAACCTTGGTGTGAGAGCAATAACACCTTAAGTCCTGACATAATGATCCTAAAAATTATGCTCGCTGCTTGAACAAGATACAAATGGGTTGATCTTACTTACTTGAGGATTGCATGTTTTACTTGAAATGTTTTATGTCTGTATTATATTTATGCAAGTTTTGCTGCAAAACTTAAAAACTTATGCTTTCTGGAAGAGGTTTGCTGTCTGTGACTATGAGTGTAATCTGATTGTCTATCTCATTAATATTCACTTTGAATCTATGCAGATGTGCCGATTTTTCATTGTTAGGGCACACACAGGGCACACACGCCCATGTCGAACTTGTTCTATTGACTTTGGTTCAACGAAATTGATCAGTTTACTTCAAGAAATCAACTAAGTTTTTCTTACACATACCAGAAGTTGAGAAAGATGAACCCTACTAAACCATTTCCATCTCAATATGTTCAAGGTGAGAACCGAACCACTTTCTTCAAGAAAACAAAACCTTCCATTTTCGCTCGTAAAAAAACCATCTTTTTTGAATTTCAGGATTGTGAGAGGAAGTGCGTAGCAAAGTTATTCTGTCATAGATCACCAGAGAAAATGAATACCTATCAACAAGCAACAGAGTAGTGGTAGTTAAGTGCGTTATGTTCGTAAAAACTGGTTATTTGCTCTGATTCTGCAAATCCCGACTTAAGAGACACACTTCTTCAATTCCCGGGGCATTGATTGAGATTTTTGTGAAGTTTGCTTATGTGAAATGGTTGCAGAAGCATGGGAAGTGTATGTCATCTGTGTGACTGTAGATTGGAATTTATTTACACCAGTTGTGACCTTTTTTTTTAACATTTGTGACATTTCATATTATGACGTTTTATTGCATTTATTCCACAAAGTTGCAACTTTTTAAAAACAAGTATACGATAAAATTAAACGGTGTATTAAGTTTAAGGATGCAATTTCATATATAAGTAGAGTACGGGGACAAGTAAAGTAACTAGTTTTTTTAATTATTATTTTTTTATACCAAACTAGATTTAATTTAACTGAGAGATATAATAATTATATATATATATATATATAGACGGAAAAAGCGAAAACCGCGTTATTGAACACCTACCAATTAACGGTCAAACCAGCAAATGCAGAAAAAGAACAAACTAATTATTACAAATATTATTACTTTGCGCAGAAAAAGCCAAACAATCGCCTTTACAGGAGCCAATCTTCGTCGGAGATGGAGTCGGAGACAAAACCGGAGACCGAGATCGATCTCAAGGAGGAAACCTCTGTTAAGGATCCCGGTCCTAAATCCGATCGGACGGCCGCGACGACCGATGCCCCTAACGATGACCATGCCAGTAAAGATAGCACGGTGATTGGATCGGACTCGCGCGCTGGTTTGAGGAAATCTGTCCACTGGAGCCCCGACCTTGTCTCCGAATCTCCTCCGCCTCCACAGCCGAATAATTACTCCGGAATGGCTCTTCCTGACGGTTCGAATCCATACCTGAGATCGTCGCCTGCGAACCTAACCAATTCCTTCTCATTCAAAGGTATTGGATTAGTTGTGCGATGAGAAGTATTCCTGTAGAAAATTTGAGCTATGTTGATGCGGAATCTTTGTTGTGATCAGAATCGATGTTTACGGTGAAGGATGTTCTAGGAAGGTGGGGGAAGAAGGTCGCTGAGACGAGCAAGAAAGCTGAGGATTTAGCTGGAAACACATGGCAACACTGTGAGCTTCTTTCTTACATTGTTTAGTACTGCATGCGATCGTTTTCTGGTTGATTCGATTATTGAGCAGTTTCTTCTTCTTCAATTGTTTCTGTTTCATTTGAGCATTGTCTTATTGATTTGATTCCTTGCCAAATCTTATTTCTTGGCTTCTATACGTCTTGTGTGTTCTTAGATAGTTAAATTCAACTTGAACATGTTAGGACTACATCAAAAAATGTTAACGTGCCCAAAAGTAATGGTTCTTTTTCCTGCAGTGATCAGTCTTTTTTTACCATTGCATATTGATACAGCTGAACATTTCAAGATCATTCTGTCCACTTGACATTTATGGGATTTTACTGCCATTTATGGAATTTCAGTGGATTTTCAGTAACCATGCAATTACTGGATTAACATGAACTGCTATAACAGAAGTTATTTGAGATTTCTACTTCATGGCTTTTTCTCGAGACATCTTCTGTGGATATCATCTTTTCCACTGCTGTGTTTTCTTGCAAGATTTAAATGTGGGCTCATAAAGTTTTTGAAGGTGTTTTATCATGTCTTAAGATGTTTTTGTCTCACCATCTTAGTATTTTCTATGTTGATCGTGCATAAAACAAAAGTTCATGATATCATACAATATACAAGTAGAAGTTGAAATTATACTGTGAAGAGAGTTAAGATCCCGAATAAGTCAAATGGAGGTGAAATTTACTAAAAAAATGCAACATATAGACCTCAAAATTGCATGTAAATTGAATGTGATACATTATACATTATTACTAAATACTGGTCAGGGTCCATATGCTATGGTGAATACCTCTTTTTCAATCAACTGATCAAAGAATCATGAATCACGTTTTCTTGTTTATTCCCCGTGTGGTTTTCTTGTTTTGATTCATTTGTTTTATTTGGTTTACTCATCTGCTTTGTCTTTTCTACTTGGCCTCTGTTTGTTCAACTTTCCATTTCTAATGCTACTTTTAGTGATAATTATAATGTACCTCATCAATATTCTTTTTGGATTCAGTGAAAACCGGTCCCAGTTTCACTGAAGCAGCCATGGGGCGGATCGCCCAAGGGACGAAAATATTAGCTGAAGGAGGCTATGAGAAGGTTTTCCGCCAAACTTTCGAGACAGTACCTGAGGAGCTTCTGCAGAACTCATTTGCATGTTACTTATCCACTTCAGCAGGTCCAGTCATGGGAACCTTATATGCATCTACTGCAAAACTTGCATTTTGCAGCGATAGTCCTCTGTCATACAAATCTGGCAGCCAGACTGAATGGAGTTATTACAAGGTTTGTCTAGTTCTTCGACAATGCCTTTATCGTTGGCAAATGGTGCTTATTCTAATCAAGAACACTCTTTCTAGTTTCAAGTTACAAACAATCTACCCACATGATCTAGCTGTGTTTGTTTGAAGAACAGACGTAGATATCACAACAAGTTATATGTAGAACCCTAGTTATCAAGTAAGAATAGAACGCGGAAATGATTGCAACTGAAAAACCCCTACTTTATGCCCTACTTGAAAATAAACTATGCAATTGGACACGTACATTGGTGATTCTGCTTGTTTCATTACATAATGTTCCACCAGTAACTACAGACCAAATGATCTGTTGTCAGTTAGTTAGTGCTTGTCTAATCTTGTGATCATTTTATGTGGATCATTTTTGGTGTAAATAGGTAGTGATTCCATTGCATCAGCTGAAAGCAGTGAATCCATCAGCAAGCAGATCCAACCAGTCCGAAAAGTACATTCAGGTGATCTCACTCGACAACCACGAGTTCTGGTTCATGGGTTTCCTAAACTACGACGGCGCCGTTAATTGCCTTCAAGAAGCGTTACAATCTAACAGTGTACAATCCCCTTGAGCTTCGTAAAATCTTTCCTTTTTTAGCAAAAAATATGTTCGTCTGTTGCTCGATTTGTACTCTTGTAGAATTGGGAGATTTACAGGTGGTTCCTTTTTCTCCACTTGGTCGGAATTATGTAACTGTGAAACGGCTGTTTCGACATGTTCCCCGTAATATCCAACGATTTGTTAAAATTATTGATTAATAGTATATTATGGATAATAACTGCGGTTCATTTTTCTTGAATGGGAAAATTCTTGGATTAATTACTTACTTACAAACTCGATTATAGAATTTGAAGTTTGAACCATTTGTTAGCTCAACCTTTTTTTGAAATTATAAATAAATTTATGTAAAATGGTAATTTACTAACTCAGTCTAATTTTCTATTAAATGGTGCTGAGACATGTACGTGTCTAATCACGTATTGTCAGAATTTAATTAACAAATTGTAAATTTTATTAAATATCAACTAGCAAATTATAGCAGTTACGGATAGGGAAGCGACTACGGATAAAGTTAGTGTTGCACCTGCTACAAATAAATATCAAAATGGGCAAACTGCGGATAGGGAAGCGACTCTACAATTTCTTAGTAAAAATCATAACGAAGAAGGAATCTCATAAAAAGAGTCGATAATGCAATAGGAGAAAACTCTTTATAATAAGCAAACATGAGGTCCGGTTGTTATAGGAGAAAACTGTTAATAGTAAGCAAATATGAAGTGTCAATTAAGTTACTACTGTCATAGGAAAAAAAACTCTTCACAATAAACAATAAGCAAATATGAGGTGACATCTAGCTTACTAACATCTTAAGAGAAGAGAACTTTTCATAGTAAGTAAACATGATATGGTAACCGACTCGTCACTAACTGACAAGATTGTCACCGACAACATTAATCAATAAGAGATCAAGCCGCCAACAGAATAAAAACCTTCCACAACAATGAATAAATCGTCGTATAATCGGTTTAAGACCTCTAAAATAGTAAGCTCTACATATTTATTTTTAAGATTCTCATTACTCGTAATAATTACACTAATTTAAGTTTCAAAATGAAATTGTAAGAGGTTATATATGATTTATTTATAGCTTCATCTAGCAATTTGTAGAAAAGAAAAGTTCAACTAGTGAATTTTTCAACCACCAAGTTATTAAGTTTTTTTTTTGGACAACTAGTAAGTTATTAAGTTAGCATTAATTAACCCTCAAGAAATTCTAATTAATAATTCATAAAATTCATTTTTGTCGTCATGTTTGCTCGTCTTCACAATAGTGGAGCTTCAGAAATCCTTAAGCAGCTTCCGCACCTGTTCCAGCGTAACGAATAGCACAACAGTAAACGGTCCCTGTCTCGATACCGTCGGCACGAACCCCTTATACAGCGCCAACGCCCCTTCCGACTGAACCGTCTTGACGGCGCAGTCCAGAGCCCCCAAATACGGCGGCGCGTGTCCATCCTCCACCTTCATGCTCATCACCCGCGTCTTGATCACGTCCACTGGATTCGACGCCACGGCGGCCACGAACCCAGCCGCAAGGCTCGCCGCCACGTCGGTCCCAAGACCGCAGCGCATCAACCCTCTCTCCAGTATTGTCTCCTTTATCTGGTCGTAGGCGGCAAGCTGCGCCGCCGTCACTAGCATCGCGCGGTTCACCGTCAGGGAGGAGCCGCGCCAGAGGCTGCTCACGCCCTCCTCACGCGCTATTCTCGTGATGGCATCCACCGCGCTCCGGTAGTTTCGCCGATCCGAAACAGGAAGGCGCCCGTCGGCCTGCATCCGGACCACCGCTACGTCAGCGGGGTTCCCGACGGCTGCACCTATGGCTCCGGCGATGAGTCCGGCGGCGATCTTCTGCAGCAGTGGCATTTTCCCGGTGGCTGGGTCCGTCCAATTCTTCTTGAAGATGTCGTAGAGACCCATCCGGGTGGTGGAGTAGACCGCCTGCCGGAGGAAGGTGGCGGATACGCCGGAGAATAAAGCTCCGACGCCGTCCTGCTGAACTATCCGGACGCCGGTGGTTATTAGTCCGGGACGGGATGCCGCCGGGACGAGCGTGGATGTCTGGGAGGCGAAGGCAGGGCGGAGGGTCTGGTCTGTCTGGAGATTGGTGGTCGCCGGAGCTCCGGTCTCGCCGTCGAGCTGCATCCGGACCTTGATGAGGTCGAGTGGGTGGGTGGCGCAGCCTGCGACGATGGACGCAATGCCGCCTTCCACAAATCCCTTAATGCCCATAACGGTGCAGTGGAAGAAGAAGGTGGAATTGTAGGCCTTTGAGACGTACAATGCATGAAGAAGAAGAAGAATAGAAAGGGTGGAAGAAGGAAAGAAGATGAAGTTGTTCTTATTGAGATATTTGTGTGTTGTTGTTTAGCAATTATTCTACTTTTAGTTGGACTAGAAGAGCACATTGAATCATAGGGGAATATTCTACTTCTAGCTAGTACCTCACAAACAATGTATTTAGATCCGTGCAATTGAAATATGGATATAAATATAGCATGTTCCGAATCACGTAGAGTCTTTTTATATATACGGAAGATGAGATTCGTTAATAAATTGAAAATATTTGCAACGAAATATTTTTTTATTAGTTGTTGAACTGAATATTCACTCTACAATGGTGTTTTTCAATTGAATGTCCAATTAAATGTATTTTACTACAACTATTTCAGTTGAACATCTAATTGAAACTATTTTACAACAATCATTTCGATTTCTTAACAAATTTATATTGAGAGAACACCAAAAGACCTCGCATGATGATTACTTGCTTTGTTATATTTAATTTAACAATTATAACATATGTAACAAGTTGCTCAAAAATTGAAATTTAGTTAACCCATTTTAAATAACTATAGTGTACAAGTAACAATTTCTAATTTGGTCAAAGTTATAAGCTACCGATTTGAGTATTAATTAACCCTCTATGACAACTATTTTCATAAGAAAAAAAAGCGGACATAAATTGACGAATGAAGGTAGTTAGGAATTTACTAAATTATGCATGGAAAGATTGTGTAGTTAGAAGGTAGTAGGCACCAATTGGCCACATCTTGTAAAAGGGTGTGTTCCTTACATTACACTGTGATTTACTAATAACACTCTGATCAGTTGTCAAAACAGGTAATTACTTGGTATGGATGGTTTGGCACCAATATATAACGAATTTGCATTCTAATCAATATAATATTAATGTCTTACATCATTAATTAGTTAGCACTGTCAGGGGCAGGTTCATAGTCATAGATACAACACATTCTCCTTTACCCTAATGCAAAATATTCCCTCCTGCCAATGTAGTTCATCCTTACTAGTATGGCAGCCTGCAAAAAACCAAACAACAAAATTGTCCAACTTTAGAGAAGAAAAAAATAATGAAAAGCTTGATCTTACAACAAGCCATTAATCTAATTAATTATAGGATTAATAACTTAAAATACTCACAAAAATAGTTATGTTTTATGTTTTGCTAATCACTATCTTATATTTAGAATGTTGATATTGTATCAACTACTAGCTTAATTATTTTTCACTTTTTTCGGCTAACTATGGCGAGTGGTCAAGAAAAATTTGGTTGTGTCGTTAAAATTGATGTTTTAAGTATAAACATGTTATTTACTATTTTTTTTTTAAGTATCTTTTTGTTGCTCATGGTTTAAACTTATTAAATTATTTGTTGTCTCATCAATTTTAAAAGAAAAATTAGGGAAATTATTCAATTTGATAAATAAGTCACTGAATATCATTATTTTAAGGGTTAAATGGTCATTTTTGCAACATGTCTAATCAAAATTGACTTTTGGCACAACATAATCTTTTGGTAGACTTTTGGTGTAATACTTTTGAAGTTTGCAGATTACTGATACATCTGTTAGTTGACCGTTAAGATTGCACGTGATTAACCCTCTAATTTTTATTTTTATTTTTAGTTTATTCCTCAATTTTTTAATCATAATTTACAACTAAGTCACTAGACTATCTCAATCGGACCCTAAATCCTATTGACCTAGCAGAGTCAGACCCTAACCAGGGTCTTACCGAATCATTGGTGTATCCCATTCTATGTCAATTGGAGCTAGGGTCTGACTGAACCTAGGTACAATTAAAATTGTTTAGGGAGTAATTGGTAAATTGGAAATAAAAATTATGAGAAAAAAAAATTTGAGGGTTAGTCACCTGCAAGGCACGTGACACTTAACAGTCAACTTATAGATACTTACAAACTGCAAAAATATATTGCGCCAAAAAAAAAAAAAAAATCAAAAGTCAATTTTAGTCAAATATATTGCGCAAAAAAAATACTTTAACACATATTTTAAATTCGAAACAAGTAGCAACTTGACATATAGTTGTAGCTGTTTCTTAATTTGAATATATTATTATTATTATTATTATTATTTCTAAAAATTTGCTTCTGTGCCATTTTGCATAGGAGTATCAAATTAGGGTGTCTAGTTAATTACTTAATTTAAAACCTTTTTCAAGTAGGCATTTCCGGTAAGATTCAAACTCACACAGTTCACTTTTGGAAACGTTGCAGCATCTTGACTGCATTGTCCGTCCCTCTACCATTTACAAAATTAGGGTGTCTAATTAGTTCCTTAATTAAAATAAATAAATAAAAATTACCCGAGCTTAAGAGAGGTATCAGAGCTTTCATAGTCGGCGGGAGGTCCTCCATTGGAGTTGTTACATCCTCCATTGGTTACCGACTCAGAAGACAACCCTTCTTCGCTGAACACATTCTCAGCGTCCACCACCACCTGTCTCCGACCATTCGATATCTCCATAACCTAATTAATCATTATCATTAATTAATTAATCATCCATCCAAACCACGCATTGCTAATGCATATATATATATGTATACACTAATATTTTTCTTGTTGGCCAGAATATATGTATACACTAATTTTTTTTAGCCAAAATATATGTATACACTAATTAGATATTAAAAAAATTATATAATGCCTGCACCGTATAACTTACCTGGTTTTTTAGTTTTTCATTCTCTTCAATCAGCTGCAAACCCTGCATGCATCATCTCACACAAGCAAATGAATGTCAAGAATATCGAGAAGTTGCACAAAAATAAATATGTTTTTTTCGACGAGAATGCAGTACCTTTTCCTGAAGATCCTTGATTTCCTTCATAATGAAGTCGCTCTGAAATTCAGTCAAGGATGCAATTATAAGAACCATTTGACACAAAATTAACTATATCATTATGTAATATGAGGTAAACTGCACTTTAATACTACATCTCTATTAGAGTTTTCAAGTTCACATAGTTTCGGATTCAAACAATGTCAGAGTTGTGGGAATAGAAAATAATTCATAGCAAATACTTTATCCCTTATGGACTGACTTAGTACGAGCGGAAAATAATCTTTAGTCTGGCACACCTAGGAAACCTAGAAAAAAAATATATATACACCGACTAATTGACAAAATACACCTCAAGAAATTTAGTTGTTTATAAGAGGCCTTTTACGATATGAGCATATTTGAAAGGAAAATATTAAAAACTCATTATATTCCAAAGATTTTAAAGTAACTTAATGATAACAAAAACAATTGCCATAAATATTTTAACATTGTGAGGAAAGTGTCATTTACAAAAATTCTGATAGTTTTCCACAATTACAATATTTGTATGGGATGTTCATTAAAACTGAACAAAACCTTTGCAAATCTTTATAAAATCTACAGGATTGTTATATATATGCACCTTCTTGTCAATCACTCGGCCTAAACCGACTTCAAGTGACTTCTCTAGACGTTGAAGATCTTCTATACTTAGTCCCTGGAGATCTTCTCCCCTCATCTGTCTGTTTATTAGCAATTTCATCAGTATATATGTATATATTGTTGAATATGTATATATTTTAGATGATTCTGTATAATATATACATACAAATATTACTACCTCAACTGATGGCTTTTCTCAGCAACTTCTTTGCTCAACCTGGAGTAGTCGCTATTCTCTACTAACTGCAGCTGAAGAGATGGTTGTTCCAGTTTCTCAAGGTTCTTGGAATGCAAATGGTGTCGATCCAGGATGTCCTTCATCCTTCAATTACCAAAATATATGAATAAAACCATACACTATAAATTTTAATTTAGTAGCTTAAAACCATACATATACTGATTGATGAAGGGCATGTAAGAGTAGGGTACAATGATTGGCATTTTTATCACAACACCACCAAACAATACCGGAAATAATAATACCTTAAAATTTATAAGAATTTTACAAGGGTGTTCAATCAAAATCTAATCTTGCAAATATTTCAGTTTCGCAAAGCTTAACCTAAATTTTGCGAATGATTTTTGTTCAAAATTTTGAATATTGTTAGCTAGACTGCTAACAGAAGTCAATCCATAAAAAAATCTTTCAAATACTATATTTATTAATATTTATAATGTAAATATATCCTTTGTAAACAATTAGATTTCATGGGGTGCAAAAACACAACTTTAGTGCATATATATCATTCACTTTTAGAGGTACTAGTAATGAACTTAATAAGTACTATATATATATATACTAAACCAAGCATGTTTATGGTGCCACTATATAAAAACCAAAATTATACTTCTTTTTTTTTTGTCGAACATTGAATTTGGTCCTCTATGATTTATATACATCATCTTCTCGAAAAGTAGAGACATTTCATAAGGACATGTTACCAATTTATATATATATCAAAGGTAAGATATCATCTACTTCTTCTATGTGTATAACAATTATTATATATATATATATATAACATTTTCTTATCATCTCAACAATTATTGACCCCCTTGTCTTATCACACTTATTGCACAAATCTGAAACCCCATTTATAACACTTATCTTCTTCTCTTCAAAAACTATATATAATACAACTCATAAATAATATAGATTTATGCCTAATAATACCAAAACAAAGTAAAAAAAAAAAATTAATTTTTTTTATTTACTTTATAGTAATAAGAATGACCTGGTATTAGAGTACTCAAAGAGCTTCCCAGTGGAAGAGAAGATGATGAGCGCCACATCGGCGTCGCAGAGCACAGACAGCTCCTCCGCCTTCTTGAACAGCCCCCTCCGCCGCTTCGAGAAGGTCACCTGCCTTGCCGACGCGTTATCGATCTTCCTGATCTGAATCTTCTCCCTCGCCATTTATATGTATATATTGAGCTTCTGGATATTTTAAAGTAGCTTCCTTTGAGTAGCAATGAAAAACCCAGCATGTAAATCGAGGATTGAGAGTTATTTATAGTAAGTGGGCATTTCGGGCAAAAAAAGTTGGATATTTTTCCTAATTTAGCCAAAAAAGAATCTGTGACACAAAAACCCTAGCTTCGGATCAGTGGAAGATGATTAAAAGAGGAAATAAATTCGACAGAGACTCTCCAATACCCAGAGATCCATAGAGAAGGGGTAAATCTGGAAATTCACTTAATGAATCAAGATATACTTACCAATTTGGGATTCGTCAAGTGTTGGAGATAAAGCTTTGGTTGCCAAAACCACAGCCAATGAGAGAGAGGGATAATGGAGGGAGGTGGAAGAATGTACTAGAGAAAGCAGCTGCTCATAAGCTTGGCTTTGCTTTTTATTTTATTGGACGAGACAAATGGGTTTTATTTATTGATGGAGAAACACAGTGGAAAACCTAATTATTATATTGTGCGCTGTTTCCAGACACGTGATTTTTAATTTTATTTAATTTAAATACCAAAACTTAAAACATAGTCTTTTTTATTTTGGTAAAGTATTAAAAATATAGAGGCCAATTGTGCGGTGAAAATCAAATAATTTTGTTTAATACACCATTTACTACAATGAGGAGTGAATTATAACGACTTCCAATTCTGAAATGTTCCGATTTATTAATGGCAGATCGTGTAATTTTAAGCAACTCTTAAGGTATTTATATTACCATATTAATATCGGAACATCTCGCTACTTTGAATCGGAAAGTTTATCATTATCGTTACTACAATATAATAGTCAACCACACCATTATTGTGTGGTCCGTTTATAGTGATAAATTTTGTACGCATAACGGTTATGGTTGTGGTTATGATACTGAAATTATAATCATGTTTTTAACCATCACTGTTATATATACTACGAATCTATGATCCAATATTATTCTTAGTCACGTTCATTCCTATAAGTCTTGACCATTAATTCTTAACATATCTTCACCGTTCATACTATTCATCTTAAATATTTGATCGTCCATTCATTATACTTTCTATCCCAATCTTATTTCAGTTTTAACATCGCTACTCCTAGCCTCGTCCGCCTTAGATCAACAAATCAAGCATTAGTTTCCGCTCTGACAAACCTCGATGCCACGCTGCCTCGTTGCTTCGGAAGCGATAGGTGATTGAAGAAGTGTTTACTTTGGAAATTATTTTTAATTTGGATTTCTCGTATGAAACAGTGAAATTATGTTTAATTTGAATCTCTTGTACGAAACAACGATGTTGTATTAATTTGAATGATTATTGTTAAATGGTTTGATTGCGGTGAAAAACCATAGTTATGATTATGATTTATTAAAAAATATAACTATAATGGTTATGGTTATATTATGAGTTAAATGTAAGATTATTGTATTAGTGGTAACATTATTATACTCTCGCCCTAGATAGACGTAATTAGATAATAAATAATTAATTAGGGCTGAACTATATTCAACATTTTTCTTTATATATATATATATATATATATATATATATATATTTGTAAATAATACAGAAATTTAAACCCTTAAATTAATAACTGTCTACTGTCGTAGGATACAAAAATAAATTGTATATGTAAATATTTATTTTATTACTAGGTAGAATAGAAAGAACATTTTACCGACAAAGCAATTTTTTTTGTCAGATAGTTAGGACTCATTAGGAAGGTAGCGCATTCGTTGCATACTTTTTATATATAAATTAATTATCATTCGTAGTGGGACAACATGTAAGAAATAAAATGTTGACCATTAATATTTTTCAACTCACATTGTTATTAGTGGGTTGAATTCATAATTTTTGGTTAAAATAATAAGCATTGAATCGTTACATCTTATTATATAGTTACTGCTACCAAAAAAATATCATTTTACTAAAAAAATATCGCGAGTGTCTCAACGACTCTTATTAGGTAGGCAACATTTGTAATATATTTGATTTACTCCAAAAATAATTGTCACTCTCATATCAGAGTCAGCTCGTAATAGATAAAGTACTTTATATATATTTTTATTTTTTATTCTAATGGCACAAACGGAGTTTGAACATAGAATCTAATCAGAAATACAGTATATGTAACATGTTTGCTCCACTTTTAAAACAATTACCACTTATATCGATTCAACTCATAAGAAATAAAGCACTTCATAATATATTTTTTAAAACTCAACATTATCAGATTTTAAACACAAGTCTTCATTAGAAGGACATCAGAAGCAATATATGTTTGCTTCATTCCTATAATAATTGTCACTTATACAATTATGTTGACTTAGCTAATAAAAATAAAATGTTTTATATATATTTTTCAATTTTCAGTGAACCGATGAAGTTTAAATACAAAAGCTTTAGTAAGTATCACTAAAATTTATATATATAATATCTGATATTTCTATTTGTTCTCTTATCTAACTTAACTTATTATTTACATGTCTTCTTCCTGTCTCTATCGCTTTGGGCAATTAAGTTGATCGGATAAGTATGGTAGGTTGGAGTTAGCAAGGAAAGTGTGGAAGGGTAAGCAATAGTATGGACAAAGCATTCAATATTTTCACTCATAAATCATAGCTCCATTATTTATGTGTATATATATATATATATATTACATATAATATACTTATATATAAACCTGAACACTTCAGTCAGCTATAGCGCTATATTACAAATACGTGCAACGCTATTTTATTTAATTCTTTTTGTGTTGTGCTAAGGGAGGGTGATTTAAAAAGTATAGTATAGGTTTTTTTTTTTTTTGTGGTGATCCATATATATGTGACATTTTTCTTTATTTCAAGAGACCTTACTGTATTGTCTATTTTATTCATCAAAGTATATATTTTGATAAAAAAAAATTACCTAATAATTTGGACTTGGGGTTTGTTGAGTATTTTTCCTTTACATATAATAATATAGTTACATAACAGAAAATATATGCTTGTTATTTGTTAAGCATCTTATTAAACTAGGTTAATTTTGCAACATATATAGGGTTCATTGTATTGTATGTGAGGTGGAAAAACATCCAATATCAACGTACAACCACAAGTCCAAATTCGATTAAAAG
This sequence comes from Clarkia xantiana subsp. parviflora, assembly GCA_036873135.1. NCBI lineage: Eukaryota > Viridiplantae > Streptophyta > Magnoliopsida > Myrtales > Onagraceae > Clarkia > Clarkia xantiana. The sequence continues at coordinate 4,134,209 of JAPTYO010000004.1, read as the reverse complement.
AATGCAAGAAAAAATAAAATATTGTTTCTTGAGAAGTGTAGAGCTTTCGATTCTGGTGTAGGTTTCAGCTTTTTAGATTCTCTTATCTTATCATGTCGGTCTACATCCATATTTCTTTCTCCTTATAGACTCTCGTTGGGGCAAGCAGTAGTTCATTTATATTATTATCCTCTTGATCAAACCAGCCGATATAATAGACTCGCCATTATTTGGAATGATATAGTTAGAGATTAGTTAATACGTGAAATTATAATTAATTTGAGTTAAGTAACATAATAATATTTTAATGTTTGATATGGTTGATATAGAGTATAATATTAAATTAGTGTTAAATGTACTTTTGATACCACATGTTTGACCGAATGTGGTTTTTAGTACTGGATGTTTAGTTTTGTATACTTTCGGTACCAAACGTTTGAAAAAATGTGGCTTTTGGTACATCCGTTAGTTGGCCGTTTGTTTTGGCCGTTAAATGACATGTGCAAGTCACGTGATCGACTATAAACTTTTAATTTTGTTCAGTTTAGTCCCTCAAATATATTCTAACTTTTATTTTGTTTAACTTAGTCATAACACTTCAAAATCGGACCCAATTAAACCAATCGAATTCAATTGACATAGCCCCATTTGGGTCAAATTTACCCAATTGGAGATAGGTCCCAATTGGGTTCGATTTTGAAGCTTTAGGACTAAATTAAACAAAATAAAAGTTATGAATATATTTGAGGGACTAAATTGAACAAAATTAAAAGTTTAGAGTCGATCACGTGACTTGCACATGTCATTTAACGACCAAAACTAAAGGCCAACCAACGGATGTACCAAAAGCCACATTTTTTCAAACGTTTGGAACCAAAAGTATACAAAACTAAACATCCAGTATCAAAAGCCACATTCGGTCAAACATTCGGTCAAACATGAGTTTGATATGTTTCATATATAATAATATTTTATTATAAAAAATATTATATATATTTATATAAATATAAATAAGTATATTATATATATATATTAACTTTTATATATTTTAAGAACTACTAACTTATATATAAACTTTATATTTTATGTGTAATATGAATAAATTATAAATAAAAAATGTGAACTAAATTTGTATTATTAATTATTATTTGAAACATTTTAATAATTTAATAAGTTAATTTAAAAAAAAATTAAGAAATATTTGATTTATATAAAAATAGTATGTATTCTTTTTATTATAATAATAAGCTTATTATTAATTAATTAATAATGGGAACATACTGGAATGAAGCTTCTTCATCTAGCTCTACATTTAAATTTCCGCTTGAACAGTCAACATGTGAATAGTAATATTTTTGGATTCATTTCAGTTTATATAAGAGATGAGTTCAGTCAAATCACCTTCCTTTCAATTACTGTGTGTTGACAGGAGGATTGCCTTCCCCATGCGGCCATACCCACATATTTTTTTTATAAAACTTGCCCTCAAATTTGGTTTAGGGATTCAGACCGTGTACTTCAAAACAATGAAGAATGAACCCACCTCTTCTTTTGTGAGTTGGAAAGTTACTAACAGAAAGCACTGTTATCAGAACCGGACCGGCGGTCCGACCGGGTTAGAATCGGAATCGGTGCCTCTAACGGTCCGGTTCGTTCAAAAGCGGAGAATGTAAGCGAACCCGATTCGAAAGCCGAGTTTTCGACGAACCAGTCGGTTTTCTTCGAATCGGGCGGTTCATCGGTTCAGCGGTATCAACATTTTTCAGGAAAAAACAAAAAATAACCCTAAAAGCAGCCAGCAACTTCTCTTCCGCCGTTCCTTCACTTTCTCTGCAATCTTCCGCTGCGTAATTTTTTTACTAAGCATGTAATTGTGTTTTTGTTCCGTACTGTTTATCCCCTAGAATCCCTCAGTAGTATCAAAGCGTGTGTAGGGTGTTCATATTTTTGATAAAATGAAGTTCTTAATTTTTGCTAAAACATAATTTTTATAAAAAATATTAAACTTTGGATTTTTACTCTATGTAAAATTTGATCTTGAAATTGTCAACCAAACCCTAAAGCCGCGGCTGGCTGGCTGAAAATTGAATGGCATTTCATACTAAAAAAAATCTTATAGTTGTCCAACTGTATCCTAACATTTATTTACAACCAATTAAGTCTTAAAACTTTAATAATCAAATAGTCACCTACACCATCACTAGATCGAAGCAAAATTGACTCAACTAGGTCGTCATGACTTGAGTTCTATCAGAGACCAAGGTTTCAGGATACTAAATTTGTTAGGGTTCAATTGACCGTGTCGTTTTCGAGGAGCTCACCCTAGCTTGGTCCGAACTAGACCTAATCATTTTAGAATAGGCGATCTCATCTGAACCATTTGGCTCAAACTTAGAATAAGACAAGTACCTTAGCTGGTCAAACAAGACACGGCTTAGTGGATAGAAAGCCTAAAAATAACACTTGCAATATTTAGAATATACTAATTATTAAAAAATGAAGTGACCAAAAATATAGATCTCATATGTATTTTAATTTTTTTTTCCAAAATATATCTCATAGAATTAAGTAGGCCGGTCAATTTTGGACCCAACCCGAAATAGACCGATATTGATCCGGACTCGGGTCGGGTTTGGATTCCAACTTTGAGTGTTCGGGTCAGTTTCGGGTTGACCCGGGGAAAATCTGTCGGGTTCAGATTTTAATATTGTACCTGAACTCGACCCGTCTGACCCGAATATAATTATATTATGGATATTAATATATAATATTAAAATATTAAAAGAAAAAATAAAATCAACCAAATAAAAAAATAGAAACCCTAGCATCATCACTTTCTATCTTCTCTCGACTAGTCTTCTTCTCCTCAATTTCAAAGGCTCAGTCGGCACTTAGACATAGTCACAACTCCACTAATCGAATCACACATCACCCACAAGCATGGCTTATAGTAAGCAAAGATAGCAAAGCAAAAACTCAGTCGCGTTCTACTCTTAGTCACTTAGAAAAACCATCAATTATGATTTTTGAATCGCATATTCTAATTGCCGACACCTGAACCGATGAATCGAAATTGACGATTGAATTATCAACGACGGAGATAGAATTATTTATAGAGATATGGAGATGGAGTTCTTTTAGGGTGGAGCAGCAAATAACGAGTTAGAAGAAAGAGAATGGTCTGACAACGAAGATGGAAAGGGAGGAGCAGCAAGTAGCGAACAGCGACCAAGGAAACATATGGATTTATGGACGGGTTACGAATTGACCCGGTAACCCGCTAGGTCAAGTTCGGGTTCTAAAGCATAACCCGTTATGAAGTTCGGGTCGGTTTGGATTGAGTACATGTTGAACCTACGGGTCATGGGTTTCGGGTCATGGTTACGGGTCAATCCGATTTGAAAGGCCTAGAATTGAGTGACTAGTTAGGTTATTTTCCATTTGATTATTAATTTTTTTTTTTTTTTGTAAATATAACCTAAATTACTAAAGCAATTAGCTCAATGCCTCTCTCTATATGCTCAACACAGAAGTCAAATCTCATTCGATCTTTCGACCATAAAGACATCATTCGCTCTTTCTTGAACTCTCATCCAAACCCTTTCTTCAGTCGCCATGTGCCGCGGTCAAGATACACCTTTCTCCGACGACCCCGGCGGCCGACGCCGGCCGCCACCTCTGCGGGCCAACTTCGCCGCGTTGGAGGACATGAGGATCCGCCTGGCTGAGACGGAGGCTCGCCTGGCTCTCGCCAGGGCCCGCGAAGCCGAACTCACCCGCCGCCTTGAGGAGATGAAGCGATTCGCCTCCGTCATGGGAATCCTCGAGAACTACCTCAAGCGCCGCCTGCGCGAGCAGCAGGACCGCGTCGACCGCCTATACGCAGCCTTGGGTCGGAGGTAGAATCTCATCGCCGATGAATCTTGCCACACAGAAAACCAATTGCGAAGTCGATTGTGGAGTTCAGTGACTTAGAATCAGCCAATTAGGGCTAAATCAAATCTTTCGATGTGAAGTATTATTAGTACAAGAATTGCTCAGTCTACTCTCCTTGAATTACAGCTTTGATTGAAGAACTCAATGTTCTTGTTCATGTGGACATAGATTTCCCATGATTATCAAGCGCAAGCTTTAAAGATTTTTTTTTCTCGTCTCTGGATTGTCTGAAGGGTACTGTGTATCAATTGCAATCCAAAATGCTGCTTTAACTGTAGATCTCAATGTTCTTGTTAATGTGGACATACATTTCGTATGAAGCGCACTGCACAACCTTAAAGAAATGTTTTTTTTTTTGTCTAGATTGTCTGAAGGATGTTGAATATACTGTATATATCAATTGCAATCCAGAAATGCCGCTTTGATGGTAACATAATGTTTATGGATGATCAAGAATTGGAACCAGGGTTCGAACGATTGTTTTGATCCATATTAAGAAAGCATAATCGAAAAATTTCGAGCTATTTAGATTAATTGCAGTAACTCAGTGGCATGTTCTAGATTAATTATCACTACTTGAGACTAGAGCGAGCTCTCTGTGGCGATTAAGATCTTTGAGATAAGTCGAGCTTGTATAACCCTCCTGGTCGCAAGAATCCAGAATCATTGTTCTTGAATCCGAACCCGAATGATGGTTCCATCCAAGAACACCATCTTCACCTTTCTGCAGAATCTGCACCACCTGTGAAATGACAAAACAAAATCTTTTTATCATTGTCTATTATTTCGGATGGATGATGTTTCTGGGATGAGATTTGGTGTTCTACTTACTCTGTTCATATCTGGGCGCATTTTCGAGAGGTGGTGGATGCACATCGAAGCTGCAAGCGCGACTCTCTTCAATTCGGGATGATCGTAAGAATCTCCTAACCGTGGATCCGCTAGTTCCTTCATGTTATTTGAGTCCAACAACGGTTTCGCCTGAAAAATTACCCGTAAATAAAATCATCCACTTAACATCTGTAACCCTTAATTTATTTTGTCAGGGTCATGGTTTGTACCCACAATACAAGGCTCTGACGGGACGAATCGACCGCTCGTCGCCCCGTTATAAGCTCAAGCAATAATACACCAAAGGCGAAAACATCAGTCTTCTCATCAGCAATCCCGTGCATGAAGTACTCCGGAGCAAGATATCTAAATTTCACAAAAATCAGAATCGGATTTAAAATACAGAGACATGGTTCAGTGTAATATTCACATCCAACCCAAAAATCTAAACTAATAGCTAACTTAGATTAGTAATAATGCGTATTTGGTGTATACTGACCCGAATGTGCCTTCAATTGGGAACATGATATGGTGAGTCCAGTTAGCCGGTAGCCACTTCGCCAATCCATAGTCGGAAATCTGCAGAATCATAGCAGAAATTAGAGTTTATTTTTCTTGGTTAACAAATCTATCATGAAGTTTGAATTTGAAAGAGAATATAAATAACCTGAGGTTCATAGTCTTGAGTGAGCAATATGTTAGATGCCTTGATATCCCTGTGGATGATTCTCCTCGGACAACCTGAGTGAAGATACTGCAACCCTAGCGCCACCCCGACAGCTACCTTGAATCTTATTTTCCACTCCAGTGTGTCGTTCGATCCTAAAACAAAGTAATCAAACATCATAGTCAATTGTCATGAACCAACACTAGAAATTGCCAAAAATGTAACCGACAAAATTGTAACTTTTACCAACGGAATAATCCATTAGTAAAACTCGTAATGGTAAAAGTGACGAGTTGTTACCATGAAGGAGGGAACTGATGCTGCCATGAGAGGAGAATTGGAGGACAAGGTGGAGGTCGCTATCGACACTGAAACCGAGCAGCTTGGCGACGTTCGGGTGGTCGATATGGGCGATGATTCCGAGCTCTGATAGGAAATCCGTGATTTTGTGTTCTTCGTCCTTGTCTTTCTTCATTAGCTTCTTCACTGCCACTACATCGCCGTCCGGTAATATGCCTTTATAGACCTCGGCATGGCCTCCTTTACCGATCATGTTTTCTGCCAATTTGTATAATAATAACTTTTAGTTTTATACAAATTTGTGTGTAAAAAAGTTACGTATCTAAATAACTCTAATACGATTAAAGACAACTAATAAACATATCCAATTTATTTAGAGCTGCATTGCATATGCATGAATAAGTACTTTTTTTAATATAAAAAAATCTTAATTTTATGCTTTGAGTTAAGTCTTGTTCCGTGTCAACTTTCTTGTCAAGCAAATTTATGATTAAATTTATTTTTTGACACGACACAGTTAAAAACACGTCAATCTGAGTGACACGACACAATCCAAAATATAAGATAACATGTACGGTTATGATATAAATACGGTGGACATCGAATTGCCACCTGGACTGAAATTATTGGTAGCGGCGACCAGCTCAGAATACTCAAAGTTCCGCCACGTAGGCTTGTGGACCCGACAATCAATCTGTTCATCAGCACTTTGAATACTCGCATGATTCTTATTCTTATTATTTTTCTCCGGGTCATTCTTCCTCCTCCGGCTGCCATGGCCTCCAATAAGGAATGATTTCTCTTTGAGCATATCGATTATGTTCCTCCATTGCCGTTTCCGGCAAACACCCCCAGAAAGAGCAAATTCTGTCTCAAGAACCAGTTTTTCTTCGGAACAAGAACAGCAGCTGCTGCTGTGGTCGGAATCAGAGCTCACAATTTGAATCACGCTCCTCGGCGAGGAACGGCCCTCTGTAATTTCTTGCTCTTTCGTAGATGCATCTTGTTGTGGCTCTGTTTCTTGGACTTCAAGTAAATATTTTTCTGTTAAAAATATATATTTATTTATCAAATTACTAGTTTATTTATACAGACGAACAAATTGGTAGGTGGAATTTTTTTTTCAACATTTTGGTAACTCAATAATCTTGTGCGTGTAGATAATTGATGAACAAAATAACTAACAATTTATTTAACTTTCAAATATTAGCTAACGATTTGTTCAGTTACTTAAATATTAGCCAGCAATTTGTTATATTTGTATTTATCTTGTGGTGAGGGCATGACCCATATCATTGAGCATTACAAAATGTTAAAAAAGAAACATAAGCAATTTGTTTGGACAGACAAAACTTGATCATCTAAAATTAATAAAGTTGATCAATTTGAGAATGAGGCCAAAAATTATTTATGCATACCTTGCTCTGTTCTTGTCGCCATGGCAATGAAGGATTTCAACTCCCGGCTAAATCATACCAAATTGAAGATGGAGGTCAGAGAATGTTGTTGAACCTCATGACCAAAATCCCATAAAAAAGGAATATATAGAGAGAGGTTTGTAAAATCAGAGATGGTTATTTTTGGAATATAGAGTAGATCTTGATATGGGTTTAAAAAAAACAGAAGACTCAATATGGAATGGAAGATAATAAACCTTTGAATTTGGAGTCAAAAACAGAATATTCAGTCCGAGAATAGGATGGATGATTGTCTGGAACAGAGCAGCAGCCCTCTATGGATTCTGTCTGTTTGGATTGGAGTGAGTGAGTGTCTCTTAAAGGGAGAGGGTTCGGCAACGCTGAGTTGATGATGACGTCATGATAGTCAACTCTTGACTTATATGCTGCCTCGTAAATTAGGGCGCAACTGACGTAACGCTCCATATAAGTCTCCTCCTAATTGGGTTAGATAGATAGATATCTGAAAGTGATGACCGACCCTAATTTTAATTTCATTAATGTCAATTGTCATCCTCTCTTCTCCACTAGGACCACTAATTTTAATTAGGGCGCAACCAACGTAATGCTCCATATAAGTCTTTTCAATGTAAAATCTTACAAAAACTCACTATTTATACCCAAGTTAATCACAATCGAATCTTGGGAAGAAAAAAAATAAATAAATCACAATCGAGTAAATGTTTCATTTTCCTTTTAGGAACTTATTCACTTAATAGATTTTTTAAAAAAATCAAAAATAAAAACTACGTACATATCTATTATTGACAGTATAATAAAGAAAACTATTTATTGATATAATAATTTAGTGTAGAAATTAGATTAAATTTATAATATTCTTTTAAAATATTTTATTATCTCATCGTCATATTATATATATATATAAGTCTCTGTCTGATTATATTTATTAGATAAATAGTACACACAACTAAATTGACAATTCTAAATTTTAAAATCAATTTTAGACTTTTGGGCCCAGTTTCATAATATTTTGCCACGCGACATAACTGGCAATTTTTAAAATTAAAATCCACCATAAAATTTCACGTCATTAAATATAATTATATTGTTTTATATTTATAAATATATTTGTTTTTATTATTATAAATTTTAATATATTTTAATTAAAAAGTCACAACATTTTCTACGTTATTCTGATTTACGAATGTATTGTTTCACGTGAAAATAAATGCGAAAAATTTACTTGTCATATTATTTTAATATATATGCATAATAATATAAAACACAATTAAGAATAAAATATCTAAATTATTTATATATATATTAATTTAACATATTTATAAAATTCAAGTTAATAAATATCATAACATAAGAAATTATGTACGATAAAATTTGCATACCGTGCACGGTATATTATATTATATATATAAATATAAATATAAATATATATTTGTATAAATAATATACTAGTTAATATTTATACTCTTTTCACAAATGGCGAAAGTTCTGTCTGAATTTTAAAGATAATATGTGAGAGGGAGGGAAATGAATTAAGTGGGTGAACTAAATCCTTTAACACCATAAACCACTTCTTATAAGCCTCCCACCAACTTCACCACTGTAAGCTGCTTCCACTTGACAAGATCAGTTAACTCAACCGTTATGTGATGTTGTTGCGACTTAAATCTTAACACAACCGAACCTCAACTGTCTGGTTGGATCTTAAACCGTTCTTCTTAATCTATCTATCTACAATACTAAACTAAATTAATGCCTTTAATGTTTTTGGTTCCCACATGAACATGTCTCATTTTAGTTGGACTTTCATTATATGGACGGCTCTAGATCCATTAATATAATAGGTAGAGTCATGACCCACATTACTAGAAAAATGGCTTTTAGCGACATGCATTTTATGTCACTAAGAGCATCCACAGTGGTATTACGTAAAGATTACGTAAACGTGGGTTCTACATGTTTATTTAAGTAAAACAACAAAAACTATCTACAGTGGTTTTACATAGCATTCCTTAAATATGGGACCCACACGTAAATTTATATTTTTACATAAAGCATTCCTTAAATTTAAGTAATGCACTATGTATTACGTAACCAATTTTTTATTATAAATTAATTCATTTTATAATTAATGCTAATATCTTATTGGTGATTGTTGGAAAATTTAATAATAAAATATATTTAAGGAATATGTTTAAGTAATACGATTGCAGAGAAAATATTTTTTACGTGTGTCTTAAATTTACGTATTACTTAAAGTGTACATAAATGTCTACGTGACAACTTTAAAGAATACAATTTATGTAAAACCATTGTGGATGCTCTAAAAGCCTAAAATTCGGCCGCTAAATGTTTAAGTGACAGGATTTTCTATCGATATCATGTCGTTGTAGGATTTCCCGCTAATAATATCAACGATAGGATACTCATCCGATCGCTAATAGTTTTAGCGACAGGAACTACCTGTCGTTAATACTTAGAGACAGGAAATACCTCAGCTAAGACGAATCAGGACGTGGTGAGCATTCCCTTAATGACGATTCAGCACACGTAGAGCATTATATTGTCAATTTAAGGTGAAGAATTTTCTTGAAGAAGATCCTGTCTCGCAGTCGCTCTGATCGTCGATTTAGGGCTAAACAAAACTTAGGCATAACTCATAGCAATCAACTGAAAGTAATAATAAGAAGAGCCAAGTCTAAACAATCAACTGAGTTTTAACATATATTATATGAGTCAAGTAGACGAGAGAATAGGGATTTTAGATGACTCTCGCCAAACAAAGTTAAGTTTGTCTTAATTGCCAAAATAAGTGATAAGCTTTTATCTATAATTAGTGATAGGGTTTATAATCCTGTCATTAAAAGTTATAAAAAAAAAAAACGGTGACATGGCTATTGTCTTGTAGTTAAAAGTATTTTTAGCCACATGATTTCACACCTGTCACTATTGTCTATTACTCTGTCATTAATACTTTTTTTTTTTCTAGTAGTCCCATCATCTACAACTACCTCAACTGATTTTAAAACCAGCAATGATATACAGTCCGATTTTTTATTCCGCTGTGTTCCGACTTATTAGTCTGTGGTATGGATGTAATTTTTGACAACTTCAATGGCAAATTCATTTGCTGACACAGTCGGAATATTTCCTGACGTTCAGTCGGAACGGCTATCATTTTTCTTTTAAAACTTGGCAAAACAAATCATCAAATAATAAAGGAAACAGTAAACATTCCGACTGAAAAGTGCCGACATATGCTGATTGTGAGGGAATTATAAGTGCCTAGAAAGTTGCTGAATATTATAGCTACTACCATCGTGACTCACTCGGCACATGTCGGAACATTCCAATCAGAATGTATATCATAGAGAATAATTGAATTACATAAAAGAAGAGTGTTAATATATGTATATATATATTACAACTAATTATTTTATATTAAAAAATACCAAATATATAAAATAAAAGGTTGGATGTCAATGGGCCTAACCGATTGTGGTTCGAGTTGAGCCCTAATCAGGGGGCCTTTAGTTTGGGTTGGACCTAGACCATGGACCCATAATTGGGCCCAGTAAAGGCCACTGGTCTTGTCAATCGGATTTAACGGACACTGTTATGTTGGGCCCATTTGCCCAGGTCTATGGGCCTAAACTTAATGCAATTAATTATCAGTCTCTTTGACCGTTCGAGGAGCTCCATTCTTTGCCTAAGCTTCATTCTCCCTCTCTTTACTCAACAGAGGAGTTCCGGCAATAATGGCAATTCTCGGCGACGATGGCCGCGGCTACGAGCTTGCTCGGAAGCTGGAGAGCTTGGGAGTTTGGCGCGCGTGGCTCGGAGAGTCTAGCCACGCCGGATTCGTCCACTCCTTGGCCTCTCCCGCCGCCTGGGAGGCCTTTATGCGACCCGACGACTCCAAATCCAGGGCTCAGATCCATCTCCAGCTCAGGGCCCGCGCGCTTTTGTTCGACAAAGCCTGCGTCTCTCTCTTAATCCGGTCTCCTCCTGCTCATAACGTTACCTCTTCTTCCCAAGCTACGCCGAAGCTCAATCCTTGTTGTATGTATATGTGATCATTGCTGCCTTCTACAAATTCGTGTCTATTTATATTTCTAATGGTGATTTTGTGTGGATTTCGGGTGAAGGTTTACAGTTGCACGGTGATGATATCTACTTCACTCTGGATAGTCCCTCTCCCGAAAGTGCTCAGCAGCAAGATGGCAATGTTGGGTCCGCCACAGTCTCTGCTAAGGTTCAGTATTCTAGTTAGGATTTGATTAATGCTTATGCTCATAGGTTCCTTACTTGGAAATGCTAGCACATTAGATTTCGGTTTGTGATAGTACAGCTACTGGAATACTGTGCTGTTCTTGCATCTACATTGTAGTGCTGATTTTGATGAAGAACACTGGTCAAAACTAGTCTCATTTAAATACTTAATGACATAAAATTTGAATGAATTATTACTTTCGGTGGTTGAGCTGTGAAAGCAGCTTTCTGATTGAAAAGTATATATATCACTTCAACTTCATGAGTAGTTTATTTCATAAGGAATTCTTCAAATTTATGTGAATGTTGGAGACTGCATATGCTCTTCTTAATAACTCCTGCTTTCTAGCTATGATTTTTTCCAGGAGTGTTCCTTGTGTATTTTTAATCCATATATAGTAAGAAAACACTCCCCTGTGCTTTTTGAAGTCTAGGAAAAGCTGGAGAAATCAACGACACAGAAAATTTCTACATTTAATCACTATGTGCCTTCCATTTGATCTAAAACTTATGTGATCTGCTACTGTTTTATTAACTACTTTATAGTCTCTGGAAGGAAAATGATTTTCTGTGAAAACTCGAGTCATTCTGAGTTTGATCTCTCTTTTTTCCACCTTCAATTATGTGGTACGGACAAAGTCAGCTAAGAATATCCTTTCTAGTTGCTTCAGAATCTAAATTAATACTGTCTGCTTAGTTCTTCATCATAACCATTACCTAATTTATTGGTTATCGGTATGCAGAACCAGTCCAAATCAAATTACACTGTTGGATCAAGGTACATTGAATCAGAGGTGCAGGACATGTCTCAGAGATTTAGGACTGATGAATTGCCTGAAACATGGTACAATCAGTTCAACGAGAACTATAAAGTGAGTAGATCATTTAAGGCCTCGATTGGAGGATTAGAGTCAAACGGGCGTACTCCTGAGGACATGTTGACCTATCTTAAGCTTGCTGAGAAACATAAACGAAAGCGTTCATTATATATGGATGATCAATACTTAGGCTCGGGAAATCCTACTGGAGCCAACCCAGCTGATGAAGACACATCTTTTCTCCCAGAAATTATGTTTACATGGAATTGCGTTCCTGATAACGCCCTCCCAGCATCATATAGTGTGGAAGACAAGCCAAAGGTGGAGATTTTAACTGTTTTTGACACCTTACCTAAGGCTGTGACCAAAAGTGCTGTTATGATTGAAAGACTTGGGATAAGGCCTGAATACTTAAATACAGAACAGGGTGGAAATTTACAAAGGGGAAAGAACAGTTCTGAAAGCAGTCGAAAGTGTGTTGGTCATGAACAAGCTTCGGTAATGTCTAAGCAAGTAGTTGCTCGGTTATTGGCAAATGTGGGTTTTGAAAGTGCCACTGAACTCCCTATGGATGTCCTATCTCAATCCCTCGGCGCTCATGTATGTAAACTTGGGCGAATTTTGAAAGTTCTTGCAGACAGCTACAAGAAGCAGTGTTCGGCAGTTGAATTGATTAAGATGTTTCTTCAAGTGGCTGGATATAGGTAAAAATTAACTCATATGCTTCTGCCTTATTTACTTGAGAAATGATCCGGTACTGTTCATAGATATGTAGAATGTGGTTTCTTACTAATGAGTGTTCTGTCGGACAGTAATATTGGAGCTTTGGCAGAACTCGTGAAGGACGGTTCAAGGAGTAATGCTCTGCAAACTCAGCAGCAAATGCACGAGCTTCAGATGCAATTTCAGACACAGCAGCAAGGCTCCCTTCGTTTGGCTCAGCAAGTATATGATCCTTCTATATCAAACATATTTTCAGTAATTATCTGTAACTTATCTTGTCATTCTGTTGCTGATAGTATTGTGCATGTTTCACTCATCAGATTCCGAGACAGCTTCATCCACAAATGCAGATGTTCAATCAGCAAAGTGTGGCTTTTCAGCAACAGCAGATGGAGATTCTGAGGCGGCGTCAGCAGTTACATCAGCAACAGCAGCTACAACAACAACAATTGCAACAACAACAGCAACAACTGCAGCAACAGCAATTGCAGCAGCAGCAGCAGCAGCAGGTGTCTTCAATTGGTCGAAATGCTATGGACATTGACAAAAGGCCCATGGTACAAGTGAAGCTTGAGAACCCAGCAGAGTTGCCAATTGACAACAGTAACTTTAGCTCCATGAACCTCAGAAATCCCCAGATGCAATTCCGACAGCAGCAGATGGCTGCAATGGGGAACATGCATTCCCAGCAAGGGAATCAATTTAGGCAATTGTCTTCCATGCAAGTTCCCCAGATGCCGCAGCAGCAGCAGCAGACACAGTAAGTAATACTCACTTGGGTCATTTGATATTGTTCAAAGTCCTTTTTTTTAATGGTAGTAAAAAAAAAAAGTTGTTATTTTTTTGGTTTGAAGTTTAACACCCTTATGCCTTATGGTGGTGTTGTGTGTCTGCAGGAGCATGAGTAGCATGGGTATGGGAATGAGGGCTCAACCTGTGAAAGTGGAAGGCTTTCAAGAGTTAATGGGAGGGGATTCTTCATCTATGAAGCACGACCTGGATGAAAATAATAAGCTTACTCCACAAAGCAAATAAACTAATGAGGATTAACTCGGGTTCGACCTCATTACTGTACAGGTGAACCCTTATAGTTTCTACTTGTTGAATCATCTGTTGCCTAACTAATACAGTCTGCAGTCACAGCCTCATTTATGGGTTTGATGCAGTGATGAATACTTTACTTATGATCTTGTATCAAAATACTTATTGCACTTAATCTTGAAGATTATTGTTACGTTGGTTGATTGGTGATCAATGCGATATAAACCTAAAAACAGTACCAACTATCGGTTATGTTGCTAATCGATCTCACATATTTAAATTGTTGATATTCGGTGTTACAACTGTCATATTTATTGCTTTTCACTTTTTTCGACTGCTTTGGTGTTAAAATTGGAGTTTTAAGCAATAAAAAGATGTTTTCCACATTTTCAAATTATCATATTTGTTGCTCGTGGTTTAATCTTATTTGATACTTAAAAAACATGTTTTGCTCCGTCAATTTTAAGAGAAAAAATTGGAAATCAACCAATCTGATAGTTAGATACTAAATATTAACATTTTAAATATCGGATAGCAGATTAGTAACATAGCCTATAGTTGGAACCGTTTTTAGGTTCTTAAATTGCTATATTTGCTGTTAAAAAATAACTAACTAATCACTTCATTCCTCTTTGATAGTTGTATAAGCAACATACAAGACTACTAGCTATAATACAAGACATCAAATATGGCACCATCTACCATCAACCTACCTCAATATATTCAGAAACAAATTTCCACATTTTCCACTTACAAAACTCAATATTTGATCACACGATGCCGTAACCAGAGCTCATACATGACCATGTGGAACGCGTCGTACTTGATCGGCGGTGAGTTCCATTGAAAGTGTTTCTGCACCTGCAAAGAAAACGCGCACAGCAGGTTTTGCGTGAATTTTAATGACTATAATAACAAAAGCCGAGCAAGAATTTGGCATCGGGCTCATACCTTAACTAAGTTATTGTGCAGTTGTAAAAACTCGCTATATGAAATGTTCTTCAGAATTTGTTTCAGATCATAGACATCACTCTCTTTGAGCACGACCGTGAATTTTCTCCAATCGAGTATGTCGTTGAATGGAAGGTCATAGTAATTGGATAAGATCACTGAACAAAAAGAAAATGAACCATAATATATAGTATCTGATAAATCGAGCACTGATTCATATCATTGTCATGTATTTCTTATCAATGTCACTAAATCAAGCATTAAACGTATATCAAATATAGAAAACTTCGGTTCATGCATTATTATTTATGAGTGTTAAGGATTAGGAAATGTACCGGGAATGCATCCATAATGGATCGAATCTGCAATGCGAGCACTGTTAACCTGGGATCCACCAGGGCATATGCAAAATTTCGAGGCGTAGAACTTCTTTTGGTACAGCAGATGTCCATCTGCCCGGCTTATTCTGTTATTTGATATGTGGAGCTCGGTATCGTTCTCCCATTGACGAGCCAGTATGACTCTGATCTTAGAGTTTCGGTGACCCGCCCAAAAACCAAGTATTTTCCTGCAAAGATTACAAACCCAAGTTTGTCCATCATGATAAAATAAGTAATAGTTTCTCAGGCTATGAAATAATCAACCATGGGGATACAAGTTGCTGATATGCATAGCATACATTAACATCTAGAGAAATTATATCAATGAGGTGAAGCTGAAGCTAGTAAAAGACATGCTTTTTACTCTTAATAAAAATACATGTTTTTTACCTTGAGCAAAAAAATAAACTCAAGCCAGAAGCATATAGTACCTGTTCTCAACATCATTGCCTCCAGCCGGAAGGGCAAACGGTTGCAGTACTTGAGGAAGGGCAACGTCCTTGTGCGGAATGAATCCGACATCATAGCTTGGAGAACAAACAACTCGGATTGAATTCTTCACAAGAAATGGAACACCCTCTGTTGCCCTAACCCCAACATCATGGCAAGTCACAAAGAAGTGGTCCGCCCCAAGAGTTCTGTTCCAGTAAGGATACTTTGTGATCAGACTCTCTACATAGTTCTGGACAATTATGGTCATGTTTTCATAAGAGGTGCCCTGCATAACAAGCATCACATGATCACAATGGAGGAACAAGGATACGAGAATATTACTTATTCTCATCAAAACTTATAAGTCAAGTAAAAGTCTTGTTGAGAAAAGACAAAGTAAATGTAGCAATAAAACCAAAGCTAATAACAAAAGCAGCACTAGCTGCTGAACACTTCCATTTAGATTAGAAAGCAAGTAAATCCACAAGTTAAGAGCAAGAACAATGCACAACTCTACATAGATATGGCTGTCTCCTCAATAGTTGTTTATATATTATTTCCAGAAATGCATCAGCTTTTCGGAATTCATAAGAAACAAAAACACTCACTGATCTGCTTCATACCGCAAAAATCATTTCTCAATTCAATCAATAGCAATAAAATCTTAGTAATCAAGATCCAGATGTATATGCTTTGTCATCACACATTCTAGAACTAGAAAGACTATCCAACGACAAACATATAGATCATCAAACTTTAACAGCTAAAAATTGGAGAAAGCCTGGCACGAAATGTTGAAGGAATCTTGAATTCCAGAGCAGAGCCAGGAGAAACTGAAATTCTAGAGGATGAGACACAATTACCTTTCCGCGCATCTTATGGCAGGAAATTGGGATGAAAAACAGGTCTGCTCGATCTGGATCATCTGTGCAAAAATGGCTTTCCCTTATATTCTGAAAAAAGTACCCCTCGCTAGCATACTTTCCCGTAAGCTTCCTCGGTGTCTGGTAAAAGGTATCTGGATCGCCGTCCGGATATATGTAAACCTTGAAATCCCTCTCCATCGCCTCAAAGCTCAGCTTAAACACCTCCGGCAAGTGGTAGACGTCCGTGAAAACGTCGTCACCGAGGCTTGGGAATTTCGTATCAACGCTTCCCACATTTGAGTTGCGGAGGTTGGAGATTGTCTTGCTCGAAGCAGAAGCGAATTGAGGAGAGCTGAGGGAGTTGAGAGAGAGGTGGGCGAAGGAGATTAGAGTTAGAAGTGCCAGCGTGAGGAGAGATCCCTGTATGGAGCAGATCGACCACGACGGCGACGGCTGTGTCGCCGACATTGCTGGTGAATTCTCCGGCGAAGGTGATTGGCGCGGTGGGGGGAGGGAAATCAGAAATTGTCCGTTTTTTCGCTTGCTGCCGCGCGTATTTACCCGCTACCCCTCTTCTTTCTTATGTTTTCGTCCTTTTCACCTATTTAACAATTAACCCCAATTCTCAAAATAGGTTAATTTAAATAGGTTAATTTGTCAAATTTATTCACAAACTAGATTTCTTTATAAACTAATTCTCAAACTAGGTTTTTCTATTTTTTTAATCAGATATATTTTTTATTTTACATCCCAAAATTTATATTTTATTATAATTGACCCTATACCGAAATTAAAAAAAAAAGTATATTAAAAAACTGAAAAAAAGGATAATAATATGTAAAAGTTAAAAACTAAAAAATAATAAATTATTAATTGTGAAAATAATTGTAAAAATAAATTATGCCAAATATATAAATTATAAAAAAAAAAGTTGTGATATAAAATGTTAAGAAACTAAATACTCGTAATTTTTTAAGTATGAAAATATAAAAATGAAAGCGTACATAAACCCTAAGTAAAACGTGTTTAATTTTATAAAATTAGCGACCGAAAAAACAGATAAACCAATTTTAATTTGAAAAATAAATAGAATGAATTTAAGAATGAATTTCAGTTTGTATATTTTTTTTTCATACTCTTGATTAATATTTTTTATATCATTATTATATGTTGTTTTTTTGCCCATATAAAGTTGTTTAAAAACTTATTTATTTTTATATGTAAATTTTATCATTTAATTTCACATACTTTTTAAGATTAAAAGCTACAAAAAAAAAATGTTTGTTTGATTAGTTTTTAATGTGTATTTTTATCATTTCATTAATTAATTATTTTTTATTTCCATTTTTATTTTTATGTTTTTCATATATTTAATCTTCTTAATTTTTTTTCTTGTATTATATTACGATTGAGGGTTCATTTGTAACATAATGTAAACTTTAGGATGCAAAGTAAATATTAGATATTATTAAAAATATGAAGATGTCTATTTTGTGAATTAGTTTATGAACATGCCTAATTTGGGAATTAGTTTCGAAAAGTAACCTAGTTTGGTCAATCACTCTGCTTACTGTATGCAATGCTGCACCCAGAAAAATAGATTTTATAAGTAGAGCAAATAACATCGGGTAAAAATTTTAAAATATGTTTTCACACCATTTATAAATATAATAACAATTAGCTGCATTTAGAGATGAAGTCAGAAATTCTATTTAAAAGAGGTAAAACTTGAGTTAGAAGAAAATACTTAGTTTAAATTTGTAAGATTTTAAAGAGTTAAAATGATAATAATTACAAACTTTAAAATAAAATTGCACATCAACAAAATTTGAGTAGACAACTCTAATCATTAGAATTAGAATAAAATAATTGTGATTTTGGTATAATCAGTAAAAATATTATGGTCCGGTTATAGTATATTAGACATACTCGAAATGGGCCGGGCGTAGTCTAGTGAAGCAACCAAGAAGAGAATAATCGCGGCCTAACTGTTTACTATCTACGAGCCCATCCCATACAGAGTGCAACTTATCTTTTTACAGCTTTCTGAAAGATATATATCCTTTATACCAATATATAAATTGGCTTGGGTCCTCACCCCTAATGGGTGCCATTTATATCTAAACGGTGCCATTTCTAAAGTGAACCGGTCGGGTACACGTATATGCACTCACAAACCGGATTAGACCGGTCAACCAACCAATAAAGAACGATGAGTTGGTTATTTTTTTTCGCTTTGGACGAAGAGGGTTATTTCCAAGCAACAGAAGAAAAAAAAACAAAACAAAAAAAACCGCATCTCCTCTTATGCAGACGTCGTTGACCCGACGATCTGGCTTCATTTCCCAGTGGAGTCCCTCGCTTGTTTCTCGACAATCAGCAACATGCAAGGTTTTTTTTTTTTTTTGGCCAACCATAAACGAGGCAAGGTTAATTTTTTCTTTTGCCGATAAACGTCAATTCCAATCAGCAAGGAAGAAGACGTTGTTACTGTCGCTGCTCCGCCGCTGGCTCCGTCGATATGGATCCACCCGCCGCTGGACTCCCAATCGCCCGCTGCTAGAATCCTGTTCCGCCGCCGCTCCAATCATTGAACTTTCACTGCTTAGTCTATTTTGCTAATTTGTTGGATAATTCACTACTTTCTAATTTGCATATCCGATTTCACGGTTCTTTGTGAAATTGATCGTTCGGTATCTACTGATCTCTTTTGCCCCAGGATGTTATCGATCTTAGTTATTTTTCTGTTTACATTTAAGCAGGATTTACGCGGGTGGAGGAGTACTCCTTAGTGTCTCCAATCCGGACACATAAGTTGATGATGCAGAATTTGAAGAAAATGAGGTTTTTGCAAATGATTTAGTTGCTAGCACTGGTAATGGCAAGGTAAGTGGAACCAAAATCATAGTTTAATTTTTTGCCCTCTCTAATTTGCTTAGTATTGATTGATGACTTGACTTGTATAATTTATATAGGGCCTTGGAGTAGCAGACAGCAAGGCTTGGATTGGTTTAGTGTATGAATCATGATCGCTTGCAGCCATGCTTGGAGCCATACCTTGTTCTTCATGAAAAACCTGGTACGTTCTCTAAAAAATAGCATTTTTTTGGAAGAAAAAAAACCATGATTATATTGGAAAGACAATACTAACAACGATGTGAATTGGTGGTTATTTAGGTGACTTGGTGGCGTTCACTCGTTACTACACCTCCCATGTCTGAATCATCAGATATGGTTTCTCTAATACCTACTTTTACGAGAGTTTGTCCATATAGCACAGGGGTACTGTTGTTACACTCCTAAAGGACCTAAACATGAGTCAACTGCAGTTGTAGTGGAGGATGTGATGATTGGCTTTTGAGGCAAATTCAGTGGCTGAAGTGTGATACCCTTGCCAAAGGGATTAGATGGGTTCAAGATGTAAGCTTCCCCTAATTAGTTCTAATATTTTATCTGGCTTAAGAATACGCATTTACTAACATCGACTATGGACACCTTTCATAGCTCAGATTGACACAACTTAACATATCTATTTTTCCCTTTCAGTTTTATATTGAAGTTGGGGGTAAAGCTTGTGATGGTGGTATAGTTGCAAATTTGGAACAACTAGCAAGGTAACTCTAAAACTTAGACTACTATTGAAGACATAACAGACTTCTTTCCAAATAAAGTTAATTGGAACTGAATTTTGAGAAGTGGACTATGTATTGGGATGTCATGAACACTGCACTTTGTTAAGAACATTATTCCTAAAAAAAACAAAGCATATCAAACTTCATGTGGATTACACGTAAACATGTCTTGACTTCTTAGCCAAGGAAAACAGGATAATCCTACATGGCTTCCTTCTTACTGAAACTTGCTTCTATGCAGATTGTTTTATGGGCAAAGATTCATAAAGAATCAGAAATAAATTACTATGAATATAGTACTTATGCTTGACGATTCATGTAAGAGTTCTTTAACCTTAAATGAAGCTTAGTAATCAAAGACATCTTACTTGCATTGTACTCGAATCTGCAGCACTCATTGCTATCATATATGATATTAAGCTTAGGATTATAGAGAAAATGGATAGGAGCCAATTTAATATTTATAGTCTGAAGGGTTTAAACTGCTTTCATTCGTGATGTGTTTCTTTGTACTAGCCGGCAAAATTATGTCGACCGCTTAAGAATGAAAGTCACTCCCTCCTGCCACGTTTGACAAGAAAGTGACAGACCTATGAATGGATTAGCCATAACATGTGTGTTTTTGGTCAACAAACACTAATTATCAATGAATTTGGTTTGTGACCAATTTGTAGTGAGTAATGGCACATCTTAATTTGTTGGTGGTTTTGATATAGAATTTTTCTTTTGTTTTGATAAACTTAGTAAATAATATAATTAAGCTATAATAGCGATGATGGGTCTTGTTTTTAGTTCAAGTTAGCAAAATGTTACTTTTCACCAAAGTAGATGACAACGCCGTTGCGTGTTGAAAAGCAACAAATTGGTGATGATGGACTGCTATAAATTCAATTTAAATTTGTGTTTGTTTATCTCTATATGGTAAATCAGTCTTATATATTGTATATATGCAACAATTTGCACATAAAGTTGCATATCTTCGGGCACTATACAACTCATAATATCAATATTCATACGTAAATCAACTTTATTTGGCCAAAAAAAAAAAGTAAATCAACCTTATAAAACTTGTTTTGGTTTTAGAAATTGCAGATGTTTTGTTTCTTATTGTTCGTAAGATTATATATCTTTTGTTCAATTTATTATGCTTGTTCAATTTATTAAATCAACATTTCCTTAATTTAGGCAATAGTTCAATTTATTATGCTTGTATAATTTTGTTCACCTCTTGAAAGTTCTTATATGTGATTGTAATTTGGTCGTTGCAATCGGTACACACTTGTGACATGTCATTCGTTCTACATGTATATCATATGCAAATTGATTTATAGGTCTTTTTTGGTACCTTATATTTGCCCATTTTTTGTTTTTAGTATCACATGTTTAGTTTTGCCTATTTTTGGTACCATATGTTTGCCAGTTGAATATTTTTGGTCCGACCTTTAGTTAACCGTTAGAGTTGGCCGTTAAATAGTCGCGTGATTTGCATATGACTAATTCTAAATTTTGATTTCGTTCAGTTTAGTCTTCAGATTTTTTGTTTTAACTTTTTATTTTTTTCAATTTAGCCCTTAAACATTTTAACCGCACTATAGGTCTAAATTAACCTAACAATAAGTCGACGTGAGTAGGTATTTAGAAATCATAAATTAGAAATATGCGTGTGCAACGCACGCGCGAAACAACTAGTATATATATATATATATAAGTATATAACTGATAAGTTTTACCACACTATAATAGTACAATCATGTGGGGTGTAGAAATATGTGAAAATAATCATGATTCCTTATCATGTGTGATTAAGTGGTTATTTTTTCTTACAAAGAAAGAGTAGATGAAATTATCATTCATGTTTTTTATATTCTTTCACAATAAAGATACAAAAGCTTAAAAAACAAATAAAAAGTAAAATTAAGGTTTGTTTATATTAATTGTTTAAATTATAATTTGATTTTAATGTGTGCAAAAAACACTACTTCTGTCATGATTTATTTATAATAATATAGAAAAGTACAAAGAATGCGCATAATCTTATTTGGACTCCACACAGGCGGCGTGGTGATTATAATGCTCTTGCACCCGACAAACTGTAGCGGCATATATGATTGATCTTAGGTAGCATATTTTTAAGTAAAAGACTTGACAATATCATACAATAAAAACAAAAATAAATTCAGTGGTCTCCACTATCAACATTGTACTATATATATATATATTACATCGCATAAATGCATACTTTTACCAACTTAAATCCTTGTATACACTTAGTTACACAATCTACATATAGTCATAATTCAAATGATAAGTTAAAAAAGGTAGAGAAGTCCATATATGTTATATTACTTGCCATCAACCTTATTAACACCAAGACAAATGGAAATGTGTATAGCAATCGCCATGTGTCACTTACCCAATGAGAAGACTCCTTCAAACACTTCCATCGAAATTTTACATTAGTAGCCAATGGCCATGTGAGGACTCTATATATATAATATATATCTCTCATTGTTCTACACATAATAAACCCTAAACTGGAGAGATTTCTAGGGTTTGGCATCATTTCAAGAACACAAAAAGATATGATTCTTTATATGGTGAAATTTGCAGAGCTTGTTGTCTGCTAAAGGAAGCTTTGGCCATGGCCAGGACCACGTGAATCTCACTTATATAATCGATAAAGTTAAAACAATATTATATATAATGTAAACCCTAAAATATAATGCATAATTTGGAAAAATTCAAATCCCAAAACCCTAATCTGATCCCTCCAAGGAGTTGTTAGCCAGGTGTCAATGATCAGCAAATGATATGAACACAGAGATCCACCAAAAAGGTGATTTTTTGTGGTTATTTTTTAATATAATTTATCATTTCAATGTCTTTTTTATTTGCTGACTCAGCACAGATTTTGGAAGCCAAATTGGGTTTTGGGGTATTAATCAAATTGGGGATGCTAAAGTGGTTGCACATGAATTATTATGATGGCCTGCCTCAGTCTATCAATTTATCCTCCATCCAATGAAAATAAGACTTTCTTGGAACTTGTTTTTGTGAATATATATATATATATATATATATATATATATATATATATATATAGATAACATTAGTTTAGTGAATATAGACTACAATTCATCTATTCATTCCTTATGAGTTTAAATCCAACCGAGTCACTAGAAATTTTAAAAAAAAAAAAAAAAAAGTAATGGCTAGTATTTACGATTCAACCATACAAATTTCTTATGGGTTGACTCGGTTTGAATAAATTTTTTTCCTATGTATGAAGCAAGCATATTACGGATGATGAGACGCAATTTTAATTGAGTTCATATTGCAAAAAAAAAGGGTTAATTACTAAATTGCTAGCTGAATTTTTCGTGAAAGTGCAATTTGCTAGCCGAACTTATTTTTGTAGCAAATTGCTAGCTGAACTTTTGATAATGTGCAATTTGCTAGCTCCGTCAATTTTTCCGTTAATTATGGACGGAATATACTTTCTAAAATTACTAAAAATACCCTAAAGTTCTACTATTATTGCAAAATAACCTCAAATTTTATATAAAAGCAAATATAAATCTCGAATAAAATTTATAATTATATATATTATACAAAAATATATATAAGTTAAATATATAATCCCAAAATTCAAAAAATTAAAATTAATTATTTTTAAAATTGTATGTTTTTATAGCATTATTAAAAATATTTTAATAAATTATTTTTTTGTATTTTTAAGGTGTGTTTTTTCTTTAATATATTTTTTAACATTTTTTATTTTGATTTTATATAAAATATCATTTTTTATATTATCATACTAAGACTTTAGGGTGTTTTTAGCAATATTTGAAAGTATTTTTCTTCCAAAACTAACGGAAAAATTGACAGAGCTAGCTTTTTGCACAATATAGAAAGTTCAGCTAGCAATTTGCTACGAAAAAAATCTAGCTAGCAAATTGCACATTCATGTAAAATTTGGCTAGCAATTTGCTAACTAACCCAAAAAAAAAAAAAACATTAATTTAGTGAAGTTAGATTGAAAGATTCTTTGTACTTTATTTTATTTTTTGTATTTATTTTATTGGTGACCATAAATATATGAAGAACTACTGAACAATATTCACTATTATAATAAGTTTCAAGCGTACGTATGAACATACGTGTCATTATATTTATGGGTAAATATAATATTCTACTACTTAATAAAATATAGTGGCCGGGGGAGATTCAAATCTTCAATCTCAACCAATTAGAGAGATCGTATATGTTATTCCACTAGGTTAAACAGTTGTACATTGATTAATTATACATGTGTATATATAATTGTATTTTAATTAATTGAACAATCAGTAAATGTTTTGCAAAAAACAAAGGAACAATCGGTAAATGTTTTGGTAAAAAAACAAAGGAACAATGGCTAAAATGTTATAGATAAATAAAGGCACTAGTTTTGGTTGGTGGATTTCTACTGATATTGGATGAGTTGAGACAATGCCTTCGGTCAAAGCAAAAATGAGAGACAAAAGGTACAATTTTCACCTACTCCCATTTCCAATGGTATTCTTTTTGCTAACATATAACTTCAAATAAAAGGAAAAGAACTTAAAGCTTAATAGCTCTAATGGTTGAATATGTTTTTTTCATGTAGTCGGTTGGTTCACCTATGTGATCCGATAATTCTTAAAAAAAATGTAATCTACTTTACTATATATAAAAAAAAAATGTAATCTCTACTTTACTAAATTTTGCATATTTGTCTGCTAAATGTCACATGGTACTGATGCAACACTTATTATGCTGATGTGGTTCTAATTTCAACAACAAAAAATTTATACCTATTTTTTTTTTTAAAATTGCTATTTTTACTATATATATATATTATTTAGATTAAATATTATATCATTTATTTACATGTTGATGTATCAAGTTTGTCCGGTCATGTACTAGTTACATAATCACGGGTCTTTTTACTATGCTTCACAAACACTATATTTGTGGTTTTTTTTTTTTTTTGCGTTGTTCCATTGCTTTAAGATGAATTTTAGAGGGAAATTGTTATTAGTATTGATGTGATACAAATTTGAGGTGTAACTAAAAAAAATATTATTTTTAAATTTTTATATATGTTATAATTAAGTCTACCTTAATAATAATAAAAAAAAATTACAAACATAGAACTTTACAAGTAAGGTATAAAATAACCATAGTCACCTAATGGAAAAGGGTTTACAAATTAATGACAAAAACATCAGGTTTGCAAAAATATAGTGGTCTATCTGACCACACAAAGATACTTAGGTACGAACCAATCACATGGGCTAAACACATAGTGGATCATTGACGCCATTAACACTAAAATAACTATAAACTAGGTATTTGCCCCCGCGCATTGCGCGGGTGATATTTTTATAATTTTTTTTATGTTTATGTTATGTATTAATTATATAGATGATAAATTATAAATATTTATGAGCTAATTTAGGTTGTTTTTCCACCGATTTTTTAAAGATTATTTACGTTTTATTTATCAAGTGAAGCATGTAATGCATAAAAATATCCATAAAAATTTAAAAAATAATCTATCTAAACAAAAATATGCATCCTTCTCGTTGCAATACTATGAGCACAATCAAGTTAGCTTAGCCAATCTGCTGTTTAATCAACATAAATTAATTTAATCCACAATTGTCATCTTTCGAGTAACCTAAAAAAAATTAGCGAGGGTATCAGAAATGAGGGAGTGATCGATATTCCGGGTGCCGAGACCGATTGAAGGGATCTTAATCCTAGTATTCTGCTCGAAGAAGCAATTTTCATTCGACATTGTGTTAATTTTTTAGATCGAAGTAACTGAATGCTGAGATACAAATCCTTTTAGCCGTGAAATGAATAAAACCAAGAATAAGAGTATATGACATATATAGAAGACGAAGATGAAAATTCATGGACGGAGAACTTAAAATAATTAATTAGAATAGTAACAGATGGATGATAAGAATTGGTAGGTTTTATCAAAACACATCCACTTTCAATTTCCAAATATTTCCATTGTTTTTATTATATTACTATGATATATTACTCGCACTCTACGTAAAAAGTAGTAATAAATTTATCATTTTTTATTTTATTACAATATGTAGTACCATAAGTTTTATCATAGAAAACATATGATATATTGTCAATCGATGTTGGCGTAATTCAAACATTAGAAGAAAAAAATAATTAGAGTTTATTTGAGAATTTTAAAAGCATAAACATACTTTTGATATTTTTAACAATGGTTATATTATAGTTAGTTTTAGAAATAATTAAAAAGGTCACAGAATATGTGAAAAAAGAGGTTGTTTTAACTTTGAATGAAAGTAAGCATGCATGAATTTTTTTTCTTAAAAAGTATTTAAATTTAAGGAGGCAATACACATTTTATTCTTAAGAATTCTTATAAGAATCTTCTGTTAAGTTAAAATTTTACATTTTTTACAAATTGATACCCTAATTACAAAACCAATTATCAACCAATCAAAATGCTTATTGGTGACATAACCAAAAATCTAAGCTATTAGCTTTAGAAGTGTACCTAAATTATATTATATATAGATAGATAGATTGTTAACACTATTTTAACTACATGTTGCACAAATTATTTTTATAAAACTCACAAAAACTATTAGAATATAAATATGAAGAATGTGAATTAGTATACCAATCAAGATTATCTAATATACATGTATAAAAAATGAGATTAAAGAATTGAATAATGTGTAACATATGAAGAAATTACAAAACCAATTATCAACCAATCAAAATACTTATTATCAAAATACTTATTGATGACATGGCAAAAATCTAAGCTATTAGCCTTAGAAGTGTACCTAAATTATATTATATATAGATTGAAGAAGTAAGTGTTCATTTTGCAGCATTTTGAAAGAACAGCGAGAAGTTTGCAACAAGCCCCAAACATTAGGATGCAATTATCCATAATCGCAAGAAATTATTATCTATTTATTATTATGAAAACAATAAAATTGTACTTTGCGCATGTTCTACAACTGCACGTGTCAATGATCTATAATAGGAGGGCGGCGGCTCCTAAAATCTCTTAAAATCAATTAAACTCGGACACTCTTTCCATATACGTACATATAGTTTTACTATTATCAATTAATAATTCCTCAGTGAGTGTGAGTTTTTTTTTTATATATATAATTATTCTTACTGTACATATAGATATAGTAAATTTAAGAAATTGGTTTATATGTTAGTATGTCTAAAAAATATATAATTGTGTATAATTAAATTAGATTAATTATACATTACGAAATGAAAATTTAAAATTTTTAAAGAGTTTTCTAACATTAAATTTGTATACATAATCGGCTATTTTAAGTTTTAAAAACACTAAAAAATAATAATACTATGAGCTAGTTAAAATGGTGTTTTGTTTATAATTAAAATGAACTAATTAATATTATCTGCTACTTTTTTGATTCCCTCGTATAAAAAAGCCATGTTTGAGTTTGATACCATGAATAAAAGTGGCCGAGCACACTAGTTAGCTAGGAATCATCATCCAGAAAAGTTCTCTCATCACTTTGTTTAATTAATTTCCGCATCTTCTTTTCTCCCTCAAGCTAAATAAGAAATTATAGTCTCTTCTTCTTCTTCTTCTTCAAAGAGACTCCAGTTTTCATTCTCTGCAGAAAAACAGGAAAAACCCTAAATCTAGCTAGCTAGGGTTTGATGGGGAGAGGGAAGATCGTGATCAAGAAGATCGATAACTCGACGAGCAGGCAAGTGACTTTCTCGAAGAGGCGGAAAGGGCTGATTAAGAAGGCTAAGGAGTTGGCTATTCTTTGTGATGCTCAAGTTGGTCTCATCGTCTTCTCCAACACTGGCAAGCTCTATGAATTTGCTAGCACCAGGTTCATTCATTTTCATTTCTTCTTTAATTAACTAACTAATCATCTCTTAATTAGCTTCTAACTATTTCAACTTTGGTGTTATATTAGCTAATAAGTATTCACTACCGAGTCATTTTTTATTTTACAAAAGTTAACCTAGTTGCTTAACACGGAGCTTGCTAGAATTAAGTTTATATCAACAGAGCCAACTTAATTTTGATTATGTGGACAAAATCTTAATATTGCATAGTTTGTTTAATTAAGCATGAATTTTAAGTTACTAGGCAAATTATATTTATTTAAGAAATAATATCAAGACAATGTTTTAAAACGGTTAAAAATGTTAAAGTATACAGGGTTAATAACATAAAAACAGTCTCAACTAGGTCATGTTGTTAATTAGTCGTCTCATATTTAAAATGTTGATATTAAGTGTCCCAACTATTCAGATTTGTTATTTTCCACTTTTTTCGAATGATTTCGTGGTGTTAATTAAATTGGTGTTTTAAGCAACAAAAACATGTTGTTTTCCTTCTTCTTTTTTCTTCGAAGTATCAGATTTGTTGTCAAAGTGGAAATCAACCGATCTGATAGTTTGGATACCGAATATCATCATTTTTAGCAACATGACATACATTTGAGACTGTTTTTAGCTTCTTAACTCAGGTATATATATATGAAGAAAAAAGTATGTCAGAAATCTTTACTAACAAGTTCGAGCTTATAAAGATGGTTGTTTAGTACACATATTCTTTAAAAAAACAAAAAAAATTGCCTCTGCTTAGTTAGGATATATAGTCCTAGTTAATTACTTCTTAGTCATGGCTAAGCTAGGGCTAGAGACACCTATCAAATCCCTATATACTTACTCTTCTTCATTGTGGATTAGCATGAAATCAATCATAGATAGACATTCTGCGTCGAAAGATGAACATCAGCAACTTGCAAATCCATCGACCGAAGTTAAGGTACATTACATTAAGAATGTTTTGTAAAAGTTAGCACTTTACCCGTAACGGGCTGAGGATGTTTTGTACTATATATCGTGATAAAACCTAATTAAGTTGAGGTTCCAATTTGGACAATGCAGTTCTGGCAAACCGAGGCGGCCATCTTAAGACAGCAACTAGAGAATCTAAGAGAAAATCATCGGTAACATGATATTGATTATGTTTAAAATGCAAATGATCTTCATGATATTGATTATGTTTAAAATGCAAATGATCTTTTTTTTTTCACGAAGAACACCTCAGACCAAAGTTGTTTTTTTTTTTTTATGCATTCTAGATTGCTGATGGGACAACAGATTCATGGTTTGGGGGTCAAAGATCTGCAAAATTTAGAAAATGATTTGGAGTCGAATTTGCGAGGTGTTCGAATGAAAAAGGTGAGATATATTGTTTTGTATAAGGGTTATTTTTATTTTTAAAAAACGAGCTTCAAATATTTTGCTAAAAGAAACCGATTTCTTTTAAATAAATAAATTTTCAACTGCAATGCAAAATAAAATTATACGTTGATTTCTCTATAAAAAAAAGTTACGGAAATCATATACATAATAATCACATCATGCATTTTAACGTGACATGTGATAAACAGACAACATAGCTTCTTTAAAATTTCATTATTGAAATGTCATGTATGCAATTTTCTATCACTTTTTAACAGAAAAATCAACACATCTTGCACTTTGTGATGCATTTGAAAGTTTAGATTTTTTTTAAATAAAGTTCATTTTTTTCTTTCTAGAATACTCATAGTTCGGTTTGTTTGTGTTTGGTAACTACACCCTTCGTATGATACATCAAAACGATCTGAAACTTACCGTTTAAGTTAATGCACGAGTTCCGCAGGAACAACTCTTGGCTGATGAAATACAAGAGCTGAACAGAAAGGTGTGTTCAAAAATGGTATCCTTAATCTCAGTTACTTGTTGCACAAGTAACACACTGCTAATCCTATTATCTATGTTGCAGGGAACTATAATTCATCAAGAAAATGTGGAACTGTATAAGAAGGTGAACCTTGTGCGCCAAGAAAACGTGGAACTTTACAAAAAGGTACTTAACTCTCAACACTGCAATGTGAGATTTATATCGCGCTAATTCGTAACGTAATCAGGTTTATGGCACGACCGCCAGTTCCTATGTTGGATTCGGGTTTAATGTCGGAGAAGACTCGAATATCCCGATTCATTTGCAACTAAGACGCCCTTAGCAGTGTAATTCGCTGAAGCTCAGTAAAATGAAGATCGCGATCTCAATGTATTACGGAATGTATTGAAGATTCTGTGTATAAACTCGAACTGCAAAATCGAAAAGAAAAAAAAAATATGGTTTCAAGCATTATTATGGCAGATGATAATTGTGAAACATTGTAAAGACTCATTATCAAAGTTGTTTCTTGGTAAAATGTTGTTCATAAGAAACTTTCAGTTGATGGATCTGATTAATTAGCTAAAACTAGATAGGAAAATGAGGTTAATTAGTAGCTAAGTGATAAGTAACAAAAGCTAGTAGGATGAGATGTTTTAAATAATATATAATTAGGATGGTTGAGTAGTTTAAGACGCTAGAATTAAGTTTTGGTCTTCAAGAGAGGGCGTACGTAGGGATGGCAACGGGTCACGGGTATCCGCCGACCCGCGAGTACCCAACCCGATTTTGACCCGATGACCCACGGAGCGGGTTCGGGTTCACGGCGACCCGCCGACCCGACCCGAGCTTTCATTTTACATATATATTTAATATATGTATATTATATAAAACTATACGGGTAATATATAACATAGTCAAAATAACAATTATTTTAATGAATTGGGTGATTTATATTTGGATTATGAGTTAATTTAATAATTTATGATTTATATTTGGAGTTGAATTTGGATACGGTAACATAGAATTTATAATTTAATATTTAAAATGATAAATTATACCTCACACGGGTCAACCCGCGGGCCAACCCGACCCGACCCGAAAGTGCATGGGACGGGTCCGAGTCGACCATATTGACCCGCGGGGCGGGTCTGGGTCTGACGATACCCGCCCCGACCCACCCCGACCCGCCCCATTGACATCCCTAGGCGTACGTAGGTTCAAATCCCACTTTGACAGTATAATTTTTGTATTAAAAAAGTTTGATTTTTAAGTATAAATTTAGAATATGTGGTATATTGTGTTAATATAAAGAGGAAATGAAAAAGAAAAAAAATAAGTTGAAATAAATAAGGATGTCTTCTCTTTTTGAAAATAGACACCAACTAAATATGAATATAGCCAAAAAGAAAAGGAAAATGTCATTTCCCCCTGGCCTAAATACATGTTATTGTGAATTTACATAATAAAGTTAAATTTTGTTTAGTATTCCTCTACAAGCCTGGAATTTTATAAACATGGGATGTGTGGTGTATATAAAGTGGACAATTTTGAAAAATAAGTATAATCAATAAATAAGGACATCTTTAGTGTTTTTTCCTTCAAAATTGCTAGGCGCCAACTAAATATGATAGTTAAGAAAAAAAAAACAAGAAGAAATGAATATATCAAGTTCAGGTTATTATGAGGTTCTTATGTAAATTTAACAATCTTCAGCATTTCAAAATAAATTTAAGGAGAAAATTAACTTTATCTCCTAGTTTTGACTTATTTTTAATTCTAATTTTAGCATGAAGCTCTGAAAATATAATTTTTTTTGTTCAATATTTTGAACTTTATTTTAAGAACTGACACTTTAGGACATCTGTAAGAAAAAATGAGAAAATTAAAAATAAGACAAAATTAGAAGATAAAACAGAATTTATCATAAAAGTGATATTGCTTTGCTCCCACATAAAAATAATTATTACCATGAGAAAAAAACAGAATTTATCATGAATATTTACCCGGTTTTTCTTCTCGCTTTTTTCTTGGACTTGTCTTCGTCTCCCTTCCACGGCTTCATCTTCTTCGATGCACTGAGCTGAGCTGAGCTATCTGACCCACTCCAATCCCCTCATGGCTAGAGCAGGAGGCATCACGAACGCTGTCAATGTCGGGATCGCAGTGCAAGCAGACTGGGAGAATCGAGAATTCATCTCCCACATTTCTCTCAATGTTCGCCGTCTCTTCGAATTCCTCGTTCAATTCGGTAGACCTCGAACCCTCTCTATCTCTGTGTTCGTCATCGTGATTTTTCAATTGATTCTCTAAGTTCGATCTTTTGTTAGTACCGTTGATGATAGTCGACATCTTTCTGAAACCGCAATTCGTTTTCTAGTCAGCTGTAGTCAATCAAGTACATCCATCTTGATCCGAAACAGAGAATTTAAATCCAATTTTGGGGCTTTTATCTAGGGTTTGAAATTGGGATCGTGTAATCAGTTCTCTGCTTAAGATCTTGAGCTTTAGCTCCGATTAATTCGGTTATCTTCATGTTCCAGATCCAGTGGCTAGTGGTTTTAGAAAGAAGAGCATTTATCGTTTTACAGCTTCTTAAATTACTCGCCTTTAGTTTCAATCTGTGATGTTCATGACTAAACCTGAAACTTCAGTACAGAAGTTAGCTCTTGAAGAAAGATTTTTGTTCTTCTTCCGAATTCTCTGGTCTGAAATGTTTTCACTGCTTTGCTCTAGATGTTGATGTGTAGCTTCAAGTTATTATGTTGCCTTCAACTTCCAGATCCAATTGCTACTGGTTTATAATTAGAAAGAAGAGATATTGTAATGACCTTGAAGTTGGATTTACCATTTACTAATCATCCATTCATCAAGAACTTGAGCCTATGGATAAAGATACCAAATCTTCAGCTTCTTACATTAGTTATTTTCGATCTGAGAGATTGATGAATCCCGAAACTTGCATATAGAAAGTAGCTCTTGAAGAGAGAAGATAGCAGCTGCAGTAGTAATATGGAATGTCAAAGTAAATGGTCAGACTGCCCAATCATTTTTTGTTTGTTTTGAAGGTTATGATTTCTACTCGATGTTCTTGATTATGGTTACCACCTTACTTCATTGCAGCTTCTGAAAACGGATTAAATCCATCACAATACAGCATATATGAATTATTGGCAGTATTGTTGCTACTTTCGTCTCTAAACTTCTTCTGTTGCTACTTTTTCTTCTGCAGAGGCCACAACAAAGAGCAAGTTGGCAACTTTGAATGAAAAGCTCGATACTTTAGAGCGTCGGCTTGAACTTCTTGAGGTTCAAGTGGGAAGTGCATCAGCAAACCCAGCTCTTTTCAATACATGAGGTGCTGCTGCATGCAACTGCTCTTCTATCTGCATATTTCATTGTGTTGTGTAAAATATATGGAAACCTGCTCTCAACATGAGAATCTGTTTGTGCTTTAATTTGTTCTTTTAATATTGCTTGTAAAAGCCTTTCCTGTCTGGGACAAAAGGGGTTGTTCTGTATCGTATTCATTATTCTGGATGATATGCTATGATTCCTAATATAACATCAATGATCCACCTTTCATTACTAATCTAATATAATTAGTGATTTTTTTTATTATTTTTTTTTCCAAAAAAAAGAATGGGCTAGTTGTGAAGCCGGTACATGCTCGGTTCTACCCGCCTCCTCATATGCCTGAGGCGGTGTAAACCACATAGGAGTATGCGCACTTGATCACTAGACCATCACTGCTGGTGGTAACTAGTTCCACATAGGAGTATGCGCACTTGACCACTAGACCATCACTGCTGGTGGTAACTAGTGATTGATGTGCGCATTACGCTGCATTTTATTCATAATTAATTTGTCATGGTAATGTATCTAAATTATATATATACGATACTGTTAAGCTCTTTAACGATATTTTCATAGTGAAAATGTCATAAATCAGAGTATCTTATAAAACAAATTAATTGATATATTTAATATTAAATAATATTTTAGTAAATAATATTTATACAAATATTATTAATGACATAAGTTATTGTTTTAAACTATGAATTATTAGATGTACATATTGTATGTACATTGATGGTACTTATACTTGTATAGATACATGGTACCTTAGGTTGACTTGTATAGTTGACTAGTTAGTTAGGATTGATCACCTATATATAGTGGCATCCTAACATGTAAATACTTGGTTGAATTATTTATATCATTCATATTTTATATCTCCTTATGGTTCAACCCTCCTCTCCACATTATAGAACTTAATATGGTATCAGAGCTATGGAATTTTTAGCTTCGGTTTCATAATTTTTCGAGAGGATTTTGCATTCATCGATTTGGATCTTGAAGATTGAGCATGGAGCTGATCTGGTGTTTACATAGACTGCTGCATGTTTGCATATGAAGATCTGCTTCATTTCAGCGAATAATTGGAGCTTTTATTCTTCGATTCGAGCTTGAATCTTGAGGATTTCAGTTTCGATTCTTGGATTACTTGAAGATCAAGTCATTAGCTGCTGTATTTCGTGGATTTGCTGCATGATTCTTCATGTTTTGATTGATGATTTCTGCGATTGAAGCTGCTGCTGCTGCTGTGTTTGCATATGTCAGCATGTGTTTGCATACCTGAGTTCTTGATGATGCTGTCATCTGCACTTTGTTGCTGTAATCTGCAATTTGATGCAGCATTTTGGCTTCAATTAGCTTCGTTATCGTGATATGGATTCTTTATGAGATCATCATCACTTCTGGAAGGATTTGGATCATCGTTTTTCAGCTCCGTTCTTCGTTTCTTGGACGTTGCTGCTGTTCTTGCTGCATTTTCCAATTTGTGAGGAGTTGTGATGAATAATTCGAAGGTTTGGCTTCGATTCTGCATTTCACATGCTTCCTGGACATCATTGCGAAGTTTCTGTGAAGATTTGAGCATCATTCGAAGCTTCTTTGAGTTGCGCGTTTAGGTTGCTATTGGATTCCAGTTGGTTTGTTGTTCGATTTCGACGATTTGGAGTTGAATCGAATTGGTTTTGTTGAAGAAAATCTTGAAGATCATATTCTGCCCAGATTTGTTCATCTCTGGAAATTGCTGCATCTCGCTGGGATTGAATCTGCGACCTGTTGCTTCAGTAAATGGCTGGATATTTTTGCGTCGCGCTGGATTCGAACCCGCGACCTCTGGCTGTGTAGCGCCGTGCACCCTCCGTGCACCGGGATTTCCACTTGGAGTTGTCTCGTCTCGTGCACCCCGGTGCTCCTTCATGTGCTCTGCACGTGCCATGGGTGTTTTTGGCAGAATTTTAAGCCGAATTTGGGTGTTCTGGACTATTTTGGCCGAATTATTGACCGAATTTGTGGCTTTTTTTTTTTAAGATTTGTGAAGTTTGGGGCTTCTTTGCAAGCTTTTGGATATTTGGGGCTGTTTAAGGCAGTTTTCCAATTTGGGATGCTCTTTTGAGGACTTTGGGGCTGTTTTGGAGCAGTTTCAGAATTTGGGGCATTTTTGCTGTTTTTGAGAAGTTTGGGGCTATTTTGAGGATAGTTCTGAAATATTGGGTCTTCTTTGGAGCTTTTGAAGACTTTGGGGCTGTTTTGAGGACAGTTCTCAAGTTTTGGGCCATATCCCGAAAATTGGATTTTCGAGGGGCCGTTTTGTGAAGACCGGGTTATCAACCTTGGCATTTTGGAGCGAGTTTTAAATTTCCCATGGATCATTTGAGCGGGTTTTGAAATTTCCTTGGCTCATTTTGAACGGGTTTACCCTTGGCTCTTTTTGACCGGGTTTGATTGGACCTTGGCATTTCATTCATCATCGACATTTTCTCTCAAATTTTCCTTTTAATTCTTTAGAAAGGAAGAAGAAGGAAAAGATGAGGGAATATTAGATGTACATATTGTATATATATTGATGGTACTCATACTTGTATAGATACATGGTACCTTAGGTTGACTTGTATAGTTAACTAGTTAGTTAAGATTGATCACCTATATATAGTGGCATCCTAACATGTAAATACTTGGTTGAATCATTTATATCATTCATATTTTATATCTCCTTACGGCTCAACCCTCCTCTCCACGTTATAGAACTTAATATGTTTCATAATCCGTTGTTACTTGACAAAATAATTTTTTGAATCAGAATCATATAAATAATTTTAAACCTTAAAATTTACTGTTTCATTTTGCATTATTTTAGCTATTTCAGTAAAAAAAAATATATAAATAAAATAATAATAATATTAATAATAATAATAATGGAAAAATGAACTTTTTCGGATCAACATTCGCATCAAGTTTCGATACTTACAATAGAAAACCTTTTCCCCAAGTTACCTTTGGAAGGCCCAAAAGGCCCAACTTTCAGACACAAGATGTGTTTGTTGTATTGTGTTGACGTGCGTGGTCAAATTTAAACAAGTGGGGGTCTGTCTTCTTACCAAAGAAACCTCCACAAATATATATACTCCACCCTCCATTTCTTCTCCGTTCCGTGACGGATCAACGAAGCTTCTTCTAACCTCCTTAAACCCTAAACCCCTCGGTCAGTTCCCAGAAGCAAACGATGGCGTCTTCGTTGCTTCTGCGATCTCTCAGGCGCAGAGAGGTTCGCAGCTCCTCCTTCGCTGCTTGCAAATCGGTGAGCTCATATACTCACTCCCTCTGTCTTTTCTGTAGCAAATATCATCAATGCCCATCGGTTTTTCTCTTCCAGTAGCTGTAATTCGGTTTTGGATAGATTAGTAAGCTGATTTTTAATGTAAATGGGTGAAAATCTGATTGTATTTGCTTGATGGTTGAACTTAATTACGTAGCCGGATGATCTTGCTTGGTTTTAGTTTGTTAAAAGCATAGTTGATTTACAATTCAAACAATTACTATTCATCTCTCTGTTTCTTCCAACAGCTCAATCTTTTTTTCGAATTGTTGCTTCCCTTAGGTGCCTTAGTCTTACAGTTCAAATTTCGCTAAAAAGTTCCATTCGAGCTAAAGTAGACTTATAGCAGAACAGGATAAAATTATTTGCAGAACTGTATTTTCCTTATGTAACTTTTTGTTTTACTCTTATGCAAACCGTGTAAATTTTGGCAATGTATCTATAAGAGTAGAAGGAATTGAGCGAAATTTGTAATGGTTTAATCAGTTGCATTTAATTACGAAATCAGACTGTGACCTGTTCTATAAGATCTGGTCCTATATGTGTACTTTATGTGCAATTAGCTAATATTTGTCCATACGACCTGCAGTTTCTGGGTAATGCCAAGCCGTCATCGACTTCTCCTTTTGTAAACAGATGGACAAGTTTGGCCAGACCTTTCAGGTATGTTGTTTCCTCCTAATGATATCTTCAGTCCTGTTGCTGCTGCTCTTTTTCTAATACTATATGCTCTTTATGCAGTTCTAAACCACTTGGCACTGAGGTTATTGGAATCGACTTAGGAACCACTAATTCATGTGTTTCCATTATGGAGGGAAAGGTAGGCTTGGTAGTTTAGATTTTCAACTATGTTTCCACTTCAATTTTTGTATCCGTCACATATTGACTTATTTTTTCTTACTCAGAACCCTAAAGTGATTGAGAACAGTGAAGGTGCTCGTACGACACCGTCTGTGGTCGCCTTTAACCAGAAGGGTGAGTTAATGGTGGGAACTCCAGCCAAGCGTCAAGCTGTGACCAACCCAACAAATACATTGTTCGCAACCAAGCGTCTTATAGGGAGAAATTTTAATGATCCTCAGACGCAGAAGGAAATGAAAATGGTGCCATATAAGATTGTTAGAGCGCCAAATGGTGATGCATGGGTCGAAATGAATGGACAGCAATACTCCCCTAGTCAAATTGGGGCCTTTGTTCTTACCAAGATGAAAGAAACCGCAGAAGCATATCTTGGGAAAACAATTTCTAAGGCTGTTGTGACGGTTCCAGCTTACTTTAACGATGCCCAAAGACAAGCAACAAAAGATGCCGGGAGGATTGCTGGTCTTGAGGTTGAAAGAATTATCAACGAACCAACTGCAGCTGCACTCTCTTATGGAATGAGTAACAAAGAGGGGCTCATTGCTGTTTTTGATCTTGGAGGTGGTACCTTTGATGTCTCTATTTTGGAAATATCAAGTGGAGTTTTTGAGGTATGCCGAAGAATGGTTTCAAAAAGTAGTATTGGTGCTTTAAATATGTAGCTTAATTAGTTTCTCATCTATTAAACAGGTCAAAGCAACAAATGGAGACACCTTTTTGGGAGGAGAAGACTTTGACAATGCGCTGCTTGAGTTCTTAGTAAACGAGTTCAAGAGAACCGATAACATTGATCTGTCAAAGGACAGACTTGCCCTACAGAGGCTCAGAGAGGCTGCTGAAAAGGCAAAGATAGAACTTTCATCAACTTCCCAGACCGATATCAACCTTCCGTTCATAACAGCTGACGCCTCTGGTGCAAAGCACTTGAACATAACCCTCACAAGATCCAAATTCGAAAACTTGGTCGGTCATTTGATTGACAGAACAAAGAACCCTTGCATGAACTGCTTGAAGGATGCTGGTGTTTCTACAAAGGAAGTCACCGAAGTATTGCTTGTTGGAGGAATGACTCGTGTTCCAAAGGTACAGGAGCTTGTAGCAAACATCTTTGGTAAAAGCCCGAGCAAAGGTGTCAACCCTGATGAAGCTGTTGCAATGGGAGCTGCAATTCAAGGGGGCATCCTACGTGGAGATGTCAAAGATTTGCTTTTGTTGGATGTAACTCCACTCTCACTCGGTATCGAAACCCTCGGCGGTATCTTCACTAGGCTGATCACCCGGAACACTACCATTCCAACAAAGAAGTCACAGGTATCTATCTACTAATTCGTATTACACTTCTGGGTTTTGATACAAACAGCTTTTGATTCTTGCTCGGGTATGAACATACATAGAGTGAGCTTAAATTCTTACTTGTATGAACTATTTACTGATATATCTGCTTCTGGGGTTAGATAAAAATGCCTTTTTTGAATTTGTTCGAGTATAACGAGACTCGAATTAGAGTGATATAGACCGAAATTACAATATGTATATTGTTTTAGGTGTTCTCTACTGCAGCAGACAATCAAACCCAGGTGGGGATCAAGGTTCTGCAAGGAGAGCGTGATCTAGCGAAAGACAACAAAGTCCTAGGTGAATTCGAGCTAGTCGGGATCCCACCCGC
Organism: Clarkia xantiana subsp. parviflora; assembly: GCA_036873135.1. Classification (NCBI taxonomy): domain Eukaryota; kingdom Viridiplantae; phylum Streptophyta; class Magnoliopsida; order Myrtales; family Onagraceae; genus Clarkia; species Clarkia xantiana. The sequence goes on along the minus strand of JAPTYO010000004.1, from coordinate 4,094,973 downwards.
ACCTAGAGGCCTCCCTCAAATCGAGGTCGCATTCGACATTGATGCCAATGGGATCGTGACAGTGAGTGCCAAGGACAAGGCAACAAACAAGGAACAGCAAATCACAATCCGTTCCTCAGGCGGGCTATCCACCGAAGAGATTGAGCAGATGGTGAGGGATGCGGAGTTGCACTCGCTAAAGGATCAAGAGAGGAAGGCTCTTATCGATATGAAGAACAGCGCGGACACGACAGTTTACAGCGTGGAGAAGAGTTTGGCTGAGTATAGGGAGAAGATTCCGGCTGAGGTGGCAGGGGAGATAGAATCAGCTGTGGGGGAGCTTAGGACAGCCATGTCGAGCGATAATGTGGATGAGATTAAAGCCAAGATGGATGCGGCTAACAAGGCGGTGTCTAAGATCGGAGAGCATATGTCGAAAGGTTCTGGAGGTGGTGGTGGTAGTAGCGCTGCGGGAGATTCACAGGCTGATGAAGCAGAGTACGAGGAAGTTAATAAGAAGTAAAAAGGACCGTAGAGCGTTATTTTGATGAATTCATCGTTGGGTTTTTACTGTGGTCATGGTGTCATGGCGTTTAAATCATTTTGCGGATGTGGTAGTAATTTTTGAGGTGATAAGAGGATTAACAATGGATCCGATCTCGACACGCATGAACGATTTGTAATGGATATGATTTTGGATTAATTTGTGCCTAACATGAATTCGGTATTGTGTTTAGACTTTTTTGATACATTTAAACATGATTAATAAGTGTGTTCAGTCAGTTTAGAAATGTATGTGTACGAATAAGATACGCATATGTTCGTTTATCTTTTATTTAATATTTATTTATAGACTCGACAATTTTACTAATTTGATAAAAATTGAAGATTGACTTATTTGATTTTAGATCATTTTAGAATATTCATAACAGTTTTGGTCTGCATTTTTTTTTTTTTAAATATCTTACTTTAATGTATCGTGTCATTGTATCAATGTACATGACGACCTCTTAATGAGGCCACTAAAATAAGAGTTTTCGACTCCAATTTTTAAGAGACTTCATATGTGACTTTTTATATTTTGTTTGGGATTAAAAGCCTTATATAATTAAGTTTATAATTATGACTAATTAACTAATAGTTAAGTCATCTTCATATAATTAAATAATAATAAATAAGTGGCAAAAATAATAATAATAAATTAATTATCATTAGTGGCACAAAAAAATATTTATCGTCATTAAATTCTTTATTTTTAGTCACACTTCTTTCATTTTCCAAAAAAAATATTTCATCTTTTAATTCCAACTTTCTAACAAATAACCACATAATTAATTAATAGTGATAATACTATTAAAATCATAACTGAATATTTATTAATTATTAATCCTAATAATTTCTAACGTCGAGTATTCTTTCTTTTTTAATGTTTATATTTATCTTCCTCTTATAAAAAATATTAGCCCGCTACATTCCCTAGCTCTATTATTCTAGTTTGTAATTTTAATTTGACTGCATTTTTACTATCTTTGTTTATTTGACAATAATTTTTTTTTTAAAGTTGTGTATTATAAAATATGAAATCACAAAAAATACATTTTTAATAAAACTTAAACTTTGACCAAAAAATAAAACTTAAATTAAATAGTCAATTCAAATGTTTGAAAAAAAAACTTTTCAATGAAATAATCCCAAATTAAAATACGACTTTAAACCTTAATTTTCGTTAAGTCGGCCATGTTAATGTAAATACATGTATGTATTTGCTCTCGTGTCACTGTCATGTAAATGTACATATTTATTATGAGTTTTTAACTTGATCTAATTTTTTCAGCCAAAAAAAAACAAAAAACTGATCTAATTTGACATGGCACACGTTTAAAGACACGTAACTTCTAACTTGGTAACAAATCCCATATAGCATTTAGTAACCAAGTACAACAACTCACAGTTTCTAAAGCATCAAACAGTCAGAACAAACAAACAAACAACATCAGGTATGTTGTACAGTAAAGAAGGAATTACACATGATAAGACAACACACAGAAGGGTAGCCAAACAACTGTTCTGAACAAATGCGCAACCCTAATTAATATCAGCAAATAAATAGGATTGATGGGTCGCAGCAGCATTCATCTATGAGGCAGCAGCAACACATCGCCGCCAAACTGCAAAATTATCAAAATTTACCACAAGTTTGTCTACAAGAATATTAAATGAGGAATAATGAATTCAGAATCACAAGTAATGTGTTTGGTTATAAATAGTTTGAAATGTAAAGGTTTCGGTTATAAAATATATTTTCATTCACAAAAACACGGACAAATTCGAAAACCTTGGCCATCTTTTATTTCATATTTAATTAACCAAACGTGATGTTTAATTGTTTTACTAATAATTTACCATCCTTCAATAAAACCGGTTTGTGGCCGTTGCGGTGGAGCGGCGTAGTACTGCGGTGGTGCCTGAACTGGAGGGCCTTGGTAATACCCTAGAAAAGGAAGATGGCGTCAGTAAACTGAAACCCTAAAAAACCTCTGTAACAAAAGGAGAGAGTAGAGCGGTTATATATACAGACCTTGAGTTTGTGCAGGGTAAGGGTAATTAGCATACTTTGGATCATTCATCTCTGCGAATGCGATGCGACCAACAACAAGTTTGGATAAAAGAGTGGAGGCTGGCTTATCTTTTTGTATTGGATCTCCAGTTGGCTTAGTTGGTTTCTGGTTTTGGCAAAGTTATTAATGGTGGAGTGGTTGGATTTTGTTAAGATCAGCAACTTCCACGTCACCGCATTAAAGTTCAATACATTATTATATGGGTCTATGCCAACACGTAGCGTACACTTGGTGACTCTCAATCCAATAATAAAGTGACATGTATCACTATTTGCCTCTAACTTCTATTAAAAAGCAACACGTGTCACTTTCTTATTAGATTGATGGTCAAGTATAATACGTGTTAACTCCGAGCCACATTATAATTTCTCAAAGTACCAATGTTTGGAACTTTTCATACATTTTCTCGTCTTTCCCTAAACTCTAAATTCTGACCCTAAACCCTAGTCAATTTATACCAAATACTCACCATTGGTTTTAAATTATATACTTATTGTTACGAGTTTTCATCATATATATATATATATATTCGGAAGTTGATGCATTATTCATGTAATTGATAATGAATTTTTTCATCGAAAAAGGATCACTTCACCCATTGTATATCAATCTTTATTAGAAGAATCGCATTATGGATATAAAGCCCAGTGGAAAGAATGTAAGGCCCAAATATTAGTAAGCTCTAAGCCCAATACAGAAACATACTTGTTAAATTTTTTTTTTGGCCAAAAACATACTTCAATTCCGAAACATAATTGTTAATTAGGGTGATGAAAATACTGCGCCAAATCCAACAACTTCAATTCCGAAACTCACCTCTTCTTCATTACCATCCTCCTGCAACTGCAGAATTTTCTAAGTCTGGATTTTAATCAACGAAAAGCGAAATCCAGAGCCAATCCAGAGTTTTCGGGAAACAATAGCAGCCAGCAGAGGAAAACCAGTAGCAGTAACAAGAAGGAAACCTAGCAGCCAGAGCTCGCCTCGCCAGAGATCGCTGTCGTGCTGTGGGCTATTCATCGTGTGACCTCTCGACGCGGTAGAGCTTCTGATTCTCTTTTTCCCGAAAAAGAGGTTCCGCTACCAGAAATTTAGGGGAAATATAGATGAATTGAATTCTCTGTTTCTGATATGATTATCACTGTCAATAACCTAACTGAAAAATGAAGAACGGGTTTAGGGTTTTTGGTGCTATCAAGTATAACTGTATAAGACTCAATTCAAGTGTTAAATTTAAATTGATATGAATGACACATTTTCAACTTTCAATTCAAGCACAAGTTACTGACTTTAAACTGATATAAAGACACATTTTCAAGTGTTCTTGAACCCCGCCCTCTCTTAAGTATTTTATTGATAGGGATAGGGAACATATCCCACCTGAACTGTGTACTGACTTTTGTTACTCTTGCTTTCTTGAATGAAGTCTCGTTTATGGCCAAAAAATAAAATTCAAGCACTAGTTAAGCTAAGGTTCTTGAGGATATGAAATGGTTAATGGTTAGGTGAACTGTTTCGGGTTTAGGATAAAAAGCACTATAGTGAATACATACATAATCACAACTCAACTCACTACAATCATCATAGAACACTGTAAAAAAAATCATATGAATCAGATAAGGTTACAGCATTACAAGATTGTGTAATTTACCTTATCTTATAATGTATCAAAACCTTGAGGGTATTAAAATCTTGTAATGTTGTAACCTTATCTATTCGTCTGTTTTTTGTGTGTGTCAGTGTTCTATGATGATTGTAGTGATCTGAGTTGGGATTATGCTGTTTTTTGGCTTAAGATTGTGTAAATTGTTGAAACTTGAAGAACCAAAACTGGAAAATCTCTGTATTCATTATAGTGCTATGGGGAAAGATTCATCTGCTTTTAGTCAATTAAATTTGTATGATGATTTTAGTGAGCTAAACTGGGATTTATGCTGTTTGGCCTAAGATGGTATTTATGTTGATTATTGAAACTTCAAGAAAAGAAAAAAACTTGGTTGTACCAAAACGGGATTCCTCTTTATTCACTGTACATCTACTGGAAAATATGGCTAATTTAGTTCATATATGGATCTACAGATGGCGCTAAGACGGATGTTAGGTTGGTCGGATGGAGAATTGATGAGATCAGATGCGAAACCATGTACAAGGTTGATGAGACAGACATCAGCGGTTTTTACAGTTGGTGGAGGACTTGCATTCTGGATTCTTTGTCGAATGCACTACGGTTTGCTCCAATCTTGCATTCATATTGGTTAGAAAATGGCCAGCCAGCCAACCAGACAGTTTAGTTATTATATGGGTAATGCAGGTCCGAGAGTGACTGTGCCGAGGAGCCTGAGATGGGCTGCGTGTGGTGCAGTGACGGTGAGCTCAAGCTCGGCACTGCTGGTTCGACTCTTCAGCCCTGAATGTGAACCGCAAAATATAGCTGCTTATGACCACATTGGCAAAAACAGCGGGTTTTGATCCCACCTCCTTTTTGGGAGAAGAAGAAGACATTGTAATAAGGTTACATTATTGTGCTATTGTGTGAAACTTGTTTGACTCCAGTTTGATATGAAATATGACTTACTTGAACCTCTAGTTTGAGTACCACCATTAAAATTGAACCTTGTACTTTCAAAACACAACGATATTTAAGTGATTTAGGATGCATGATCGAATATATCAAAACTTTAAATTGTTCATAGCTCAATTGATCTTCCAAAATAGTTTACCAGGATTTATACAAGTTTTGGTTAAGGATGTGCCTCCTAATTAGGTAAATTGAGCCAGATTGATAAGTCACACTAGATACTCTAAATAATATATAAATAAATAAATAAACTGAAACTCCTAAAAGTTACAGTTTGAATGTTTTATCAAAATTAAAATGATGTTGTCTATATCAAAATTAAAAGTAAGAATTTATATATTTGTGTTCTCTTCTTGTAGTGTTGTGTTTGTCTCGCTTGTTAAAGTTGAAGGAGAGAAGAAGACAATAATAGTTCGTGCTAGTAGTAAAGCTACAGTATGCAGCACGCACCTCTCGCACGTGATCCGAGCCGTCAGACTCAGACCTGATCGGCTCAGTAGTGACTGGTGCGTGGGCGACACAGCCAGCCAGCCACTCACGTTCGGTGGCTGGCTCACTTTATATAAAGTTTAAATCCCAGACATGAACACAACCTTGTAAAAAAAAAAAAAAAAAAAAATATTTTTCCACAGGTTGATTGTAGAATTGTTTCTATGGACGAGCATTATTCGTAGTATTGTTGTTTTACATTTAAACTAAAATCTATTCAGATCGTGTGTTGTGTCTATTTATGTAGCTAGTGACACACATGTATGACATGTCTAGTTATATTGTGCCAAAACGAGTTCATTATATTTTTGTGCTATGCCGTTTCACTAAATTATCATGTCGTCTGTGTGACATGATAACTACTATCTCAATAAAATCAATAATACTAATATTATACATTTGGCTTTTTATTTTTACAAATATTACAAAATTATTCAAAATTAACCAACATCACATTTTGATAAATAAATTCATTTTAGAGAAATTCATCATTATTTCATTTTAAATTATTATAAATGTTGCGGGTTCATGATGCAGTGAATATGAGAAATAGTGTAAATATATTAGGAATAGATGGAACATATACGTGCCGGAGCGGATATTGTCCGGATCGAAACTGGTTTAAACATTTCAGGTTAGGTTCGGTCCAAATTTTGTATTGGCTAAGATATAATAAGAGAAAAAAAATCTGTATAGTTCGGGATCTATTTTGTTAAAAATAGTCCGGCTCGATCCAGAACCGATCTGTCCGTTTTTATATATAGATTTAAGCTAATTAAAAAAAAAAAAAAACTCAATCCAAAACCATTATGGTCCAGTCCATAACCAATTCAGTCTATTTTAGGACCGGCTCCAAAAAAGTATATTAACGGTTTTTGGTCAGGTTCTCTCCTTAAAAACCTAGTTTGTTTGGAACTTGTCAGGAATGTGTCGGTTCTAAACGGTCTGGCCATATCGATTTTTTTGTCCATCTCTAAAATATATATTAATTAAAGAACTTAGTTACAATATTAAAAATGATGAGTAGGGGTGAGCAAATTACCCAGTTGGAACCGGAACCGGACCGGAACCGGTCATTTGGTAGGTTCCGGGTAGATGTAAATGGTTCTGGTACGGTTTTGGGATTAAATTTCAAGAACCGGTATTTTCGGTTCCGGTTCCGGGATAAGTTTTCGGGTACCCAAATACCCGGAACCGGAACCGTTATATATATATAAATTAAAAAAACACTAAACATTTAACAAATTTAAAATTGGTTTGTGGAAAATGTTATAATTATTTTTATGATTTACTTGGTATAACATAAATTTCAGTTTCAATTGGCTACCGAGAACCCGGTTCCAACTGGGTATCCAGAACCCGGTTCCAACTAGTACCTAAAATTATATTATTTAGTTTGAAAATTTGTAACCGGTTCCTTAACGGGTACCTGGAACCGATTGGCTCTTAACGGTTCTGGTACGGTTCCAGTTCCTAAATGTTCTGGTACGGTTCTGGGTAATAAAGTTAGGAACCGTTTAGTATTGGTCTGGTTCTGGTATACCCTAAAAGTACTGGGTACCCGGAACCGCTCACCCCTAATGATGAGATCTATATGTAAATATTAAATTTAAAATAACGGTGTCTATTCGTGTTTAGCTGTGAAACCGTGTTTATTCGTATCTTAGTCTTGGGCATGCAGCTCTGAGCTACATTGACATGCTCATAGTCGTGTTTACTCGTGTCATAAAGTTATTTAAATACGGGTTGTATCGTGTCGTGTCAAATAAGTGAAAAAACAGCCTATTACATTTCGTAGTTCGTGTATTCGTGTCGTGTGAGAAATTGCATGCCAGCCCTCATCGGACACAACATTGCCAATTGGTCATTCATTTTTTCCTCTCCATTGTTAAAGGTAGAGGTTAAAAAAACTAGTGTACAATTTTTTAAATACCTTTACAAAAGAGCAGTCGACCTAGAAACAATATAATAATAATATATAAAAATAGATTTCCTTATTAGTTTCAACTTTAATTCTTATGTATAATTACATTGTAAATTATTTAGAACATTCACAATGATTTTACATGTATTATTTAAAGTTGACATGTAAATATTTGAATACACTTTAAGTAACACGTAAAGTTAACACACATATAACCAATATTTTATCTCCAATAATTTTACAGTTTTACAGTTTTACTTAACTATATTTCTTAAATATATTTTATTATTAAATTTTCAACAACCACCAATAAAAGTATAAACATTAATTATGAAATGAATTAATTTATTATTAAAAATTGGTTATGCAATACATAATATACATTTATTAAATTTAAGGAATATATTATTTAAAATAGATGGATCCACAATTGTTATATAAAATATTGTAGCTCGTTTTTATATAACTTACATACAAAAAATAAATTGGCACATATTTAAGTAATACTATGTAATATCATTATGATGCTTTTATGGAAATCAAATGAAAAAAATAAATGCAAAATGACCAAATGGTTTTTTTTTTGGTAAATAAAATGACCAAATGGTTAGTTTTTTTTTTTTGTTTTTACCAGATGGGTTAGTACTTATTTATTTGCTAGTGTAGGGCTGAATTGACCGGCAAAAGCGGAAGTCGTCCAGTATTGGGTCACACTGTCTGGGCCCTGCTGTCCCACTGAAATATGAATTTATTAAACAATTTTTTTCTTTATTATAATTATATATATTATTATAATATAATATGCACTTGCTAATTGCTATTATTTTCTCCTAATTTTTATTTAGTATAAAGAAAAGAGATAACTAAATGCAATTGCATGGATGGCGGGTGACCCTAATTTTTTTAAAGGTTCTATAAGTTTAAGAGATTAAATTAGTGATTCGAGATTTTTTTTGGTGCAATGGCGAGTTGTAACGTTATTTATACAAATAAAATGTAAAAATAAAAAATGTAGTTTATAATGTAATAATAATAAGAATGATTATGATGGGGGATATGGAGATTCAATTTCCCACACAACATGGGATGAGTGGCGTGGCCCCCAAGCGTGCCAAAACATAAATCATGTTGCCTTCCCACATTTTACTAAATATCCCTGCTCTCCATTGAGTTGACATAAAAATTGTTCCATAAAAGTACAATTTTAAATATATATATATATTATGTATTATAAATTTATTTTATTTTTTTAAAATAAAAAAGTGCAAAGACTTATTAATGGAAAAGGAAGTTCCGCAAAACAAAAAGAAAGAAGGAAAATTAAACTAAATAAATTTTAATAAAATAAATAAAAAAAGAGAGAGGGGAAGTTAAATGTCGTGGTCACGACCCGACAAAGCATCTTCAAATGCCGCTTTCTTGTCCCCCCCAATCGCACTTTCGCCCCCTGTTTTCCTCTGTCCTCTTACCTTTATTTATATTTTCACTTTATAATTTCTTCCTTTTCTCTTATATTATATATATTATTATAGAACTCTGTAAAATGTTAAAAAAAAAATTTCTATAAAAAGAAATGTATTATTAGAGGCGATTATTAACTCAATTTCCATTACATATAATATTAAAGCTCTTCTGCTCTTTCTTCGATCAGACATAGAGCATTCACAATTAGCAAAATAATTTTGTAAAAGAAGAGAGACGGAAATATAATTTAAAAATTACAATGGACAAAGCCATTTTGAACAAAATGGTAAAAATATTCTGAACTTATATGATTTTCATACCATAAAAATAAATATGAATAATATATTTTCTAATTAAATAATCTTATTATTATAAATAATGCAAAATTATATTTAAGTAATTTTCCATAAAACATAAAAAAAAAAAAATTAAATCATTAATGTTTTTACCATTTAATTCATTAATAATATTAGTAAAATGAATATAAAATTTCAATCGAAATTAATATTAAATTTTATAATATTAATTTTTTTATTAAAAAATAAAAAAAATTGGCCAAAAACTGAAAAAAGGGAAATGGAGAAACATTAAAAATAACAATTTGTTTTTGAAATTATAAATGTTGCATACCCAATTTTGTGGTGGATAGAAAAAAATTTGGGTGGGACAATTTTTAATAGTAAAGACAAATAATGTATTACCTCTCACATTCTATATTAAGTTTGTAATAAATATTATTCAGTAAGCCGATTAAGTTTTAGATTTTGTCGATCCTATGTTACTAAATACCGATATATTTATTCATAGTTTTTTCTATATGAAATTAATTATTTTGATGATTACTTAAAGATTTCGTTTAGACATGGACAATTGAACAGTTTAACATAACGATAGCACGACACGAAAAATCTCGTGTCGTGTTCTTGTTTGTAAAACGTGGCACGATAAGTTTACTGTGTATGTTCGTATTCGGTAAGTTTAACACGGCATAATTATTGACATGCACAATAACACGGATTATCGCTCTACTACTTGAAGGTTGTCACATGAAAGTAAATGTTTTTAACAATTAATCACCACTGTTGCTGATGGTAAAATGTTAATTAAGTACATAGTAACTCTTAATATTTGTATCCCTTTAATTTACTTTCTCTTATAGATAATGTAATCTATAAAATGTTACCATAGTCTTAATGATCATTTTACCTTCAAAACTTAATAAAAACTTAAAGATAATTTCTGACGTTGTTATAATTATATTATAGCCATTTTGGTAAAGTGCCATTCAATTGACGATTTGAGTTGAAAACCAAAGTATCCAATGCACAGTAAACTCTTAGATTTAATAATATTTATTTATCCACACAACAACTATAAATATATAAAAACAATGTGAATACTAAAAGATAATGGCTTTTAAATAAACTTTATGCAGAAATATATCTAAACTTTATATAATTATAGGCATTATTTAGTTTAGTGACAAAACATTGAATTAACAATGCGTACTTGAGTATCCAATGCAAGGTCATAATCGTCATTCCACTATGAACATAACTCACTATATACATTGTAATGAGTGATTATCTTGAATATGATACATTTGGAGGGAACACAAATCTACCTTTAGATCTTCTTTGCAAAAATCCCACTTTGCTGCCATCTTTTATGGCTTCTTTCTTTCTGCCCTAAAAAGTGAAAACATTTGATTAATTAAACTAATTATACCATAGTAAATCTCTTGACGTAATTACCAACCCAAAGTGTTACTTTCTCAGGTCAAAAGAAAGAAATGTTTTTTTTTTTTTACAATAATAACTGTAACATGTTTATTCTATATTTAAAATTATCATTAGTAACTACACTAGATTAATCGGTAATAGCTAAATTATTAGTGATGAATATATTTAATTCCCATGCCTCAATAGGACTTTGAATAATATTTGGTCCATCTAGTTAATATAATAATTATTAAACATTGCTACATTATATTACATAAATTTGTAATTGAGTTATTTTTTTCTTTATTTTCTCAATGTCAACATTTTAACCAAAAAAAAAAAAAATGTCAACATAAGCTTTATTTTATACTTGACATTTTTTTTTGCCATGATATTTGACAGAGTTAGGAGGCTCGAAAATGACATTATCCTGAAAATAAGCACGTGCCAGAATACGAAAGATATTTTGTTGGACTTCTCCTACTTGGCTTTTTTTTCTTTAAGTACATACACACGGAGAAAGCTAGCACGCATCTTTTTTAGGTCAATCAATATGTTCTAGATAGGAGAAGGATAAGTAACATAAATATGACTAAACTTATGATTAGAGATGTGACCTAGATTATTATATTTATAATTGTCTTAAAAATTATAATTTATATCTTTAATAAACTCAAGTTTTGTTGAACAAACTGGTAAAACAAGTTATTTTCCTAGAGGCAGTCCGATTTCGAATCTCACTAGAAAGACCTCCTTAAAAAGGGATTTAACATTAATGTTTTCGCTCAAAAATGTGAAAGCAATCTTATATGTGTATAAAAAAATAAAGAAATATTAAAAAAAAAAACAGTTTCAAGAATGCATGTTTTAGCAAGAATGATATATTATTATTATTAAAATAATGTATAAATACAAAAGAAGGAGAAGAAAGAATTAGGAACTGTATATTTATTACATATTTATTTCCTAAAAATGTGAAAAGGAGTAATCAATTTCATCAAAAACAATTTTTAATAATATTTTATTATAAAATCAATCTATACATACAAATTTTTTTATGAAATATTTATTTATTTACATTTTCCCTAAAAATGTGGAAAAGAATAATCAATTTCATGAATAATTTTTATTTAAATGCGGGTTGTTTTAAGAGTACCAAGAGAATAATATTCATATCATGCTTTCTTTACCAATAGAATAATTATTACTATCATCACCAATGAACCAAATGTAAATTATAAGTTGTTGATAATGAATATTTTTACATTTCGAAGCTGGATAATGTTTGAATTTAAAACCTTCTAATTAAGAAATTAAGCTTGATATATGTTTGTTTGTTATTTAAATTAAGAAGACGTCAAGGGATACAAAAATCTAATAAAATATAGGAACTGTATATTTTCTTTTTACAATAATAATAATGACTCACGATTCTAATTTCTACATTAGGCTCTTTTTTTTTTTTGGCAACATGTGATTGGTTATAACAAAATTTGGGTTGTCTGAAAAACAATAATAAATGAGGAGACAGAAAATAATGAATCAGTAGAACTCGCAGGTGGATGTAAAATACCTGTTATGCCCCTAGTGAGGCTTTTCAAGGCGTGTGACAGTGTGTGCATCTTTTTCAAGCTGATTTTCGAGTGCTACAACTCAACAGAGAACTGCCCAAAGCTCTTGTTGCTTTCTGCTTAATGGAAGGACCCTAATCTCTCTTTCTCTTTCCCTCTCGATCTCTTCCCCACCTCTCCTTGTTCTGTAATCTCCAACTTCTCCACTCTTCAGCAACAAAGAAAGGTACTACCTTTGAAGCTTTGCTCCCTGTATTCTGCTTCTTTTCTGAAATTTCTTGCTGGGTTTTGCTTCTGTAGAGCTCCAGTCTGGTGGGTCAAGCATGATTTAAGATCTTGGCTCATATTGTTAGGTCTATTTGTTTCTAATTAGGAATTTTCTACTTAATTTCTGTTGTATATGATGGCTTTGCTTCCATTTTAGATAGTTTCGTTCTATTTCTTTGGCAGCTGAAGTAGATCTCTAGAATCTGGAAAATGTTCTTAAATTTTGTTCTTTTAGATTTGGAAGATTGAGCTCAACTTGCCAGATTAATTATCGTTTCCTTGGTTTGATGGCTTGAAGGTTTCTTTTTTGAAACTGAATCGCCATTTTCTCAACTTTGGCTTCATCTGTTCTGCTCTGAATTAATCAATCTGCATGCAAATTCCTCTTTTTAGGGGTTTCCTTTGATTTTTTCTTTAAAAAAAAGGAAAGAAAAAAAAAATCATTTTTTGATTCAAGATAAGAAAAATATTATATTTTATATGTCAATCTTGAAAAGTTCTTGGAACAAAGATGTAGCCTTTGCTTATACTCTGGGTTTCAACACACAGGTGGTTTTGATCAAAGGATGTTCATAGGATTTAAGCTTACTTATTGCAGTAATTCAGTGTCCATCTCTATCTTTGGACCATGACATTTATTGTATGGTGATTTTGATTTGATTTGGTTGTACTATGTAGTTCTTAGCATAACAAAACAAGAAAACTATAGAATAATGGAATAGAACCTTATGTAAATGACTATTTTCCACCATCTTTTTGCACTTTTCATGCCATAACTCAAACTTATGTGAAATTTCCATTTTGTTACTAGCAGATTTAGAACAAAATTCTTGATCATAAATGTCGAAACCACTACACGAAGCAGAGGGAGGGGATGCCACAAGAGTGGCTTCCTCCCCCTCCTCAGATTGTCTGTCCCCTGACCTGAAAGAGAGAAACTATCTCGGACTTTCCGATTCCTCACCTGTTGAAAGCTCAGCAGCATTGAACTTGTCTGCGAAAGGTAAACTCAATCTGAAGGCCACTGAATTAAGGCTCGGTCTCCCCGGTTCTCAATCGCCTGAGAGGGAGCCCCTCGATGAGAAGCCACTCTTCTCTTTGCTCCCACTGAAGGACAACAGCTGCCCCTCTGCTCAGAAGAATGTTGTGTTAGGCAGTAAACGAGGTTTCTCTGATACCATGAGCCGAAATTGGATGTTCCCCGCATCAGGATCTGATGACTCTCCACAACCAGTTGCTCAAGGTGATTTTTTTACGTCTTAATTTGTTGAAATTGAGTTTCTCAAGTAGATGTTTTTAGTAAATATATTGTGGGTACAAGTTCTAAAAGAACATTATTAGAATTTCTCCCATCAAGTGGATGAGATTCTGCGACTTCATTCATAATTTTGAGAAATAAGCAGTACCCTCTAAGAAATAGTTGATTTTGCGGAATAAATTCAGTTAGATCATGCCAAACTCACATCTTAGCTTTGGCTACAAACATCTCCAATTTAATGTAAACAAGTGACTAAAAGTTTTTACTTTGTGCTATTACAGGCCCTAATGTGATGCTTTCGTCGAAACCTTCTGCAACTGTTCCCAAGGAGGCAGCTGCCAAGCCTTTGGTGGATCGCCCTAGTCAGACCATAGCACGCAACAACCCACCAGCTGCCAAGTAAGTTCCATATTTGAAAATTTCATCATTTAAATGGTGATGTGGTACCACAGTTAATATAGTCAAATGGATGGAAATCTTTCACTAGTTTTTGCAATTCTCAGATTACATGCTTTTACTGAAAACTACAATGACTCACCAATACTTAAATTTGTTTTGTTAAATGAATTTCCTTAGGGCTCAAGTTATTGGGTGGCCACCAGTGAGATCATTCAGAAGAAACACACTGGCCACAACTGCTAAAGATAACTGTGAAGTTGATGGAAAGCCACCACTTTTCGTGAAGGTCAGCATGGACGGAGCTCCATACCTGAGGAAAGTGGATCTGAGGAACTACACAAAGTACCAAGAACTATCTTCTGCTCTTGAGAAGATGTTCAGTGGCTTTACCTTAGGTAACAAGGCGCCGTGAATTTGGTTTACCAACAGCTACAAATATCATATGCTGTTTGATCGGATCTTGGATTATCATTAACTCGTGTTATGTTTCAGGCCAATGTGGAAAAGAACCGATGAGTGAGTGCAAGTTGAAGGATCTACTTAATGGCTCTGAGTATGTTCTTACGTACGAGGACAAAGATGGGGATTGGATGCTCGTCGGGGATGTACCTTGGGAGTAAGTTCCTAAGCTATTTACCCTGGGAAAATACTTTGTATTTCTAATAAAAAATTGTTTTTCATCAACAATTTCAATTAAAAGTTCTGTTTTTTCTTGAACAAATTCTAAAAAAATTGCTTTCTTACTTGCAGAATGTTCATTGATTCATGCAAGAGGCTCAAGATTATGAAGAGTTCTGATGCGATCGGTCTAGGTTCGTATCTGTCATCTGTTCTTGGATTTTGACAGTGTTTTGATGTTCATAACATGACTAGGCACAGGAGAATAGCAGAATTTTATCAAAATGTGTTTGGTTTTTCGGTTCAATTGTGAAGTAACTTTTTACCCTGCGATGTTTGTTTTTTTACAGCACCTAGAGGAGCAATGGAGAGATCCAAGATAAGGAGCTAGCCAGTTACTGAGGAAATATGCTATAGAAAATCTGAAAATGGAGGCAGTAAATTATTGCTTTCATCTTTGCGTGTCTTCAATTATTGTCTTATTCTCTATAATATGATATCAAGTATGAACCCTTACTACTAGGAAACTGTAATTGTTGGAGTCAATATGTTATGGTAAAAGTTATGGTTACTGCTAATGTACTTCCTGGGTAGCTGTAAAATTCTTTACTGTTACAGTTATAACTACAAGGGACGATTCAATGTATTGCCCATTCCTTCAGGACCAACAGATTCATAGGATTAGTGGGTTTACTTGGCAAATGTGAACTTCCTTATTATATATATATATATATATAATAAAATGGCAAATATAAATTGAATCACTAAAATATCCACAATTGATACAAAGAAGACCAAAATGCGACCCAATGAATCTTACATATAGATATATGAACTTGAAGTTAATGGATGAATTTCCAGGCCTCATGCATGAGTTCATCATTAATGTACGGTCGCAGAGACCACATCATGGAATAGGTTTCGAGCTCTCCTGATGATTGTTTGAGACCAAGAACAGACACAATCTTTTCCTGAAACAAACACAATATCCTGTTCTAAATTAAAAAAAATATATGAAAATGAACAAGAAAAGATGGAGAGTAATCCAACCTGCATTTCTAGATCTTATTTCAGCATATTAAAGATTATTGCCATCCAGATCGCGTAATCTGTTAATTTTGGCTTCTGCTGATCTGATGAAGTAGATTCCTCCTATTGAGTGCAACAGATAGCAAACGACGGTTTAAATAAGTGAATAATCGTAATTTTCAGTCAATCAAAAGTATGAGCTTTGCACCAATTTGATATATTTTTCATGAGCTTTGGGTTTACTTATTTACCAGAAGAAGAAAAAAAACCCAAAAATTATTTTTATGTCGATAAAGACAGAAAAATCTTGACAAGAAAAAGGGTGAGAAGAACCTCATCAGCTGAAGTAGCTTGATTTTGCGACAGAACATCAACATTGTTATTGCAATAGCGGTGCTTTTCGGTTTCTATCAAATTTCCGACATCAGATATTAGAGATTCCAGCTCCTCAAGCACAGTTTTGGCTGTAGCATTAGTAATAAAATCAACTTATCACACCAAATAAATTAGTGATGCATTAACATTTTAGTATTCAAAAGCTTAATCTCTTTTACATGGACTAAATACTCTTACCTTTAGATATGTAGTCCTGAAGTCCAAGTAAGCATATACGTACTTCTGTATGCAAATTTCCAACTTTGCGGTTAGAAAGAATTTATCATAAATTCACATAAAATATAGATTTAATTCAGCAAAGCATACCATATAAGATAACGTGAACCTTTACAGTGGCACAGTTTTTATGCAAAATCGATGTATGTAAAGAGATACAAAATCAAATGAGAAGTTTTACACTTTTATTCACAAAGTTCTGGCTGCTAGTAGTTTAACCCTGCTGGTTATGGTAGTATGATACATATATGTATGATCCAACAGATTTCAAGACAAGCAAATATCGACATTGCATAGGCATGCAATTTCTTTTTAGAAATTTCTGTTTTCTGCAGTAGACCGCAATCAACGTGCATGTGATCTACTACACGTGTATATACACTGAAGTCAAGAAGATTCAACTGAAAGTCAATTGTTTCGGTAAGATTATCCAACTGATACAACAAAGTAGCTGGCCAGAAAAAGAAAGCATATGAACTCACACTTGTTCATATTCTGCACAGCATCTTGGGGATGGATACATCCAGATTCAAAGTATGATGCCATCCTTTTGGTATCATTAGCTTTGATAATGTCTTCAACCAACTCCGATTTCCTACTAACCGGGGGATTTCGGAGGAATTCTGCATGAAGATGAATTAAAAACAAAGCACATGAAAAGCGCCTCAGCTTGCAATAGATGGTACATGTCTTAACTTCCTACCTAATGACTGCTGAAATCCAGTTAGCAACCGACTTCCAGTAGCAACTGATTCATCTAAGAATGTTACCCTGAAAAAAAAAATACAATTAGTTTTCTTATATTTAGCATTTATTTTAAAAATTCCCAAGTTTTTAAAAAGCCATATACAGTTAAAGGCAATGAAAAACATATGAGAACAAAGCCATACCAAATGCCACCTATATATGACATACTTCAGCAGAATTTACCTAGTCATAAAAAGTTTGTAGTTCTGGAACATCTTCTGCTCCAGCTCAGATTTTAAGCTGCTAGCTTCTTCTTTCTCCATCCTGTATAAATAAGATTAGACGAATAATCATTATGGCATTTTTCTCTGTTTCGTGAGAAGCACCTCAACTCTGGAAATTATATTATGAACAGTGAAGTACAAAATTCTTGAAATTAGGAGAATTAGGCCATGAAACCTGCGCAGAAGCACTATCGCAACACAAAATTGAATATTGGAGGAAAGGTAAACACTTTTGATCTCCTTTTCATGCAGGAGTACCAGTAATGGAGTAGAGCGAGAGAGAGAACGTACAATAGAGTCATCAAAGAACTTACTGCAGATAGAACAATGAATCCGCTGAGACCAGCTGATAGAAGCTTCGACTAATAAGAAAAATGGCAAATTTACAAACTATTTGAATAAAAGATTCTGGAATTAGGGTTCTTGGTTTTTACAGAGGGGAAATCTGAACATTGTCCGAGACAGTTTCGCCGCGCGTGGCTGGGCCGCGGGAAACGGGTTAACCCGTGGTTAACCCGCCCACTAGTCAGGTTTGTGTTAGGATATTTTAATTTTGATATGAACTTTCGATATATGGGTCAACACGCTGACCCATATACAATTTTTGTGATGATTCTATCTATCATAGTTTAGTAAATTAATTGGATAAACTTGATATTTTAAAATATATGTATTAACTTATATGAAACAACTTTAGTACGATTGTAATTATAACTTATAATTAGTTGGATTTAAATTGTTGATTTAGAATTTATGATCGCTAGTCAATTAAGTCAACCCATGAAAATAACAAACAAATTGACCCGCTCAGCATTAAGTTGAGTGGATTCAATATCTAACTCGTGGAATGAGCTACCTTATGATGTAAATGTTATATGTATTTCTTAAAAAACGACTCATTATAAGTAGGAGAAATTATTACCTACTTCAGTGTCAACACGTGGCATTGAGGTGTTGCCTATTCAGCTAATCAAAATAAGAGATGTATGCATGACTGAGCACCTTACTGCCGCATGACTCGTGCTGATCAGCTGAAGGGGTAACACATCAGTACCACGTGTTGGCACTGAGGTAGGTAATAATTTCTCTTATAAATAGTGGGTTGAGTGTGAATTTGGGCATACTTGTTCCAACTCGTTCATGATCGAACCCGCGGGTTGACCCTTTAAGCCATTTAACCCTTTAGGCCCTACTCCTATTAACCTCTAACGGGCCGACCCGGTCAATTATACAGGCCCACGATTCGTTTGACCGAAACGACGTAGTTCGATCACATCTTGTCGGAGTGCGGAATTAGGGCTCCATGATCTCATTTCTCTTCCCTCTCTCTTCTGTTTCTGTTCTAGCACCTTCATCTTCTTCTTATCTGGATTCTTCGTTGTAAATACTTTTCCTTTTTGTTGATCATCATCATGTAAGTTATCTCTGAATCTTCGAATTGAGAAGAAGCGATCGCCGTAGGATTGGTCATCTATCAGCAGTCAGAATCGCGGATTTTTGACAGATCGGCTCAATAATGGAGGGATACGATCTTGATGTTAGTTCGTCTCAAAAATTTGTAATCCAGTCGAAATCGTTGCTTCCCCTGATTTTCTAGAGAAAAATCATTGGTTATATAATTGCTAATTGATCGTCCATGATTGTAGGAATACGAGGAGTATGATGATTACGAGGAAGACGGGAGTGGGGATGAATACGAAGAGGAGGAGGAACAAGAAGAAGCGCCGAAGCCCACGGCTGAGGAGCTGAAATACTTAGAAATGAGGCAGAAATTGAAGGAGTCGTATCGGATGAAGATGCAGAAAGGAGCTTCTGGTTCAAAGGACAAATCGAAGACTCCTGATAAGTGAGTAACATATATCATACCACTGGTCATTTGGGTCTTGAAGAATTTCTTTATCAATGCGATTGGATGGACATTTCTAGCTAAAACTGCTTCTGTTATTTCGACAGTTTCGGGTCCTTCTTTGGTCCCTCCAAACCAGTCATTGCTCAGAGAGTGATTAAGGATACCAAGCCATTGTTGGAGAATCAGCACTTGGCTGCTCGAGCTCTTGCCCAACAAAATGTACTTATCTTCAATCCTTCTCGAGTAGATCTCAGCTCTGATGAACTATTTACTTATCTTATGATAAATAACTGGCGAGATGATGTTAATTGTGACAAGTGCTTGCTAGGTCTTAAAACAAACTGTGAATGTGATGGTTTCATGATGAAGCCACTGTGTAGTGTGTAATGAGCTTTTTTTCCCCTTATATATGTTACTGAGGCATTGTCTTTTACATTTTGACATAATTATTCATGTGTATGTAAACAGGCATGTTAGCATGTGAAACATTGAATTGTTATTAACTGTAGCTCAAATAAAAAACTTTCAGAGTAAGAAGAGTTCTTCAGCCCCTTCTGGATCAAAGCTCGCACCTCGTCCACAGGCTCCCAGAGTTAGTAAGGTACTTGAGTTCAGAACAAATTCATTATGTATTTTGAGATCAAATTATATCACTACTTGAATAGTTATTAAAGCAATTCATTTTTCTAACAGTTGAAACAGAAAGTTGAAAAAATGAAAAGCACAAGGGACTATTCATTTCTACTGTCTGAAGATGCTGAGCTTCCTGCCCCATCAAGAAAGCCGCCACCTCAAAGTGTCTCTACTCCACGCACTGGTATGATGCTACTACGTTATTTGTATATGCAGTTATATATTTTGTGTTTTAACATGAAAGGAAACTCATGCACTTTTTTTTTAAAAGAGGCACGATCAGCTAAATTACCGTTGCCTGATAAACAAACATCAGTAGCCAATGGAAGGACAATGAGCAAGGGTATCGAAGAGAGGAGAAGACCAGTGTCCAGTAATGGTCATATGAATCCTAGATCAGTGTCCAGTAATGGCCATTTGAATCCTAGATCAGGCCCCAGTAAGCTACCTTCATCTAGCAAGCAAAGTAATACTTCAGCAGCCAAACAGCTCAACAGCAATGGTGGCAGTGGACCTGGTCGGCCTCCAGTGCAAAATGGACTTCAATCTAGAAAGCCTGTTGCTTCCTCTCAAAAATCTTCTTTACCCAATGGAAGAACTGCTGTCTCTGCCTCAGTGAAACCACCAGCTGCAAAGATGCAATCTGGTGCTTCAAAACATCAGTTACAGCAGAGGAAAGCAGATCAGAGAAGGGATCCTCGGGAGGCAAACAGAGCTGAACCGAGAAGGGACTCTTTCAGGGCGGAACCGAGGAGGGACCCTCGTGAACTTAACAGGGGTGAACTGAGGAGGGACCCACGTGAACTTAACCGTGGTGAAGCGAGGAGGGATCCACGTGAACTTAACAGGGTTGAACAGAGGAGGGATTCTAATCAATCTAACAGGGGCGATCAGAGGAGGGATTCTCATATACCTAACCGGGGTGATCAGAGGAGGGATTCTCATCAACCTAGCCGAGGTGAGCCAAGAAGGGATCTCCGTGAACCTAATAGGGCCAAGATTCCATCTAAAACACCAGTCTCATCTTCCAAACCTCAGATTCAAAGTCAGGTATACTAATTGATTATCGTGGTTATATTCTTGTGTTTGATGAATTTTAATGCCGTGTGGTGCATAGGTGTTGTCTTTTAGGTTATGTTTGTGCAAAGCTAAGTGAATTTTTTCTCATTTCTTGTCTTTTTTGTTAAGATGATACTGCTCTGAAATAATTGATGATATTTTTTCTTTAGATGAGAAAGCCTCCCCAAAAGCATATGGCTTCGCAAGTCAGTTCACGTGATCAGAAGGCCAGGAAAAGACCTGCTAGACCATTCTCAGATGACGAAGATGAGGGTGCGATGGCAATAAGTATGATCAGAAAAATGTTCGGGTGAGTTGTATACGAATTTCACTCATATTTCATCTGCAATGCACACCTTCATGTTTACGCTAATCGAAGATATTAGTATCTGTGCTATCTTGAATTTTTTATTTTAGCAATTCATGAAAGAAAGAATCGATAATATTAATTCTTCTAAGTATTTATAGAATTAGAATAAAATAATATGATTAATTAGATTATCTAGAGTGGTGAATAGATTCCAGTTTGAGAGAATTGAAGAAACCCTATCTCCTTGCAAGGCTTTATCCATCTGCAGTCCTGTTATTGGAACTCGTCATGTTTTTATTTAGCTCCGAGTTCAGATGATAATGTTGTAAATTCTAAATTGTGTAATCTGTCGCCAAAATCAGTAATTAATTAGAAGTAGTTTTTCTTTTTTTACTTTAAACTGTGGGCAATTCTACAAAATAGGAAACTCTGAGAAAATAGTTCTTTCTTTTTAAGTATTTCGTATAAAGGAACATTTTTCACTTTCACTCTAAATTTCACTGAGTTTAGTACAATTTGTATTCTTGATTGAATTAGAGTATGCAGAGCAATTTCCATGTAGAACTGCTATCAGATTTTTTTGAACCCCCTCTTTCCCTTCAGGTATAACCCTAACAAATATGCTGGTCGAGATGAAGATACTAGAGACATGGAGACAGGATTTGCTGATCTTGAGAGGGAAGAAAAGCGAAGGTACATACATCCAAACAGCCCTTACGGCCTCCATTCACCCTTTATAATCCTATATGATAATGGTAAACTTATCCTTTGTGCAGTGCAAGAATTGCAAGAGAGGAAGACGAAGAACAACTACGGCTCATTGAAGAGGAAGAAAGGCGCGAACGGATGAGAAAGGCAAAACGGCGAAAAATGGGATGAAACGGTTCTATTTATTCATTGGATTGCTTTTCGTTGTAGTTGCTTGTCTTGGAAGAAATCATAGTTGAATTGTTTTTTGATGTTTGTGCTCATGTTGCTATAAGATCGGATCAAGTCCTGATTTGATCAACAAAGTTGATTGTACATCTCTGATTCAATAAAGACTCTAATTTGGTTTGTAATTTACTAACTTTAGCAGACACTATTTAGTGACGGTTATATTGCAGTTTTATTGAAGACCATTCACTTATACTACTGAGAAGCATTGCCTAAAGTTGTTTTTACTACAACAGATACGGTGTCACCAATTTTTCTAGTATAAACTACAAAGTGTCTATGTTTTGGTGACAGTACCCAACAATATCCATTAATCAGATATTTCAGGTTAAACCAGAGATTCAAGAAAAAAAATAGAACCAAACAACTAAATTTGCCACACCAGCATAACCACAACATTACTGATAACAGTTTGACTACAAATGTACACTTAGAAATGGATTAATTAATTACACAACTTACTGCATAGTAAACTTTTATGCTTCATCAATTTTGCATACTGGACATAATGCATTAGTAACTAGTTTTGAAAATCTCATAACTAAATGAAGGCATGTATAGCTCAGTATGCAAAACTAAAGCTGCAAAAGAGTTCACTACCAAATAACAAAACAAGCCTTTACAGATTCAACTGTCTACAAAGAGACGCATCGATATCAGTAGGGCAATAGGGGCACTTGAACGACTTGGAAAGATTCTTCGACATCCTGAATATCGACTGTTTGCAAAGAACATGGCCACAAGACATCAACATTGGTGGGTTTTCCTCAGTGGCCTGCTCCTTGGACACGGGACAGACAAATACAGAATGGAACTGGAAATCATCGTCCAACTCCAAAGGTATGGGCAACTGCTTCATTGTCTGCAGTTCTTGTTTCTTCCCTGCCATCAAAGTCATGAACTTTAAGAGAGGAGGCAGTGCTTGGAACCCTGCAGAAAGAGTGACACTCAATGGACTCTCGCTAGACTGCCCCAACAGATTGCAGAACTGTCGCGTTACTTCATCTGCAAGTTTCTCCCATTTGGTGGGGGAGAGGAACTCTGAGTATGGAGACCGGGCTACTCTTCCACTAAATAGAAGGCAACCCATCAGTTTCTGTATTTCAGCTAAATGGCCCGGAGCAAACGGTGAAAGGTGAGTTCTTGCATATTTAAAAGCATCGTTTCTGCTTCCCTTCTGCAGCAACTCAAGAAATTGCATTCTGTGCAGCTCCAGTTCAAGAACCGATCCATTAGCTTCCAGTTTTGATGAATTGGCAGCAGCCCAATTCAGAGCAGGTCCCAAGTTCTTGTTTTTAATTGCTTCGAGGATCTGATACATCTCCATATAAGGAGATTTCATTGCAGCAGCAGATTCTGGACTCATTGCATTTGATTCATCCACAAAGCAATCGCCAACATCAAAAAGACCCTGCCGGTAGAAATGGGTTGCAATGATCTGGTTCATTGTTGGTTTATCCAGGTCAATGTTCCAGTAAGATTTGGAAATGTTTGGGTTGAATGATTTCTCAAGAAGTTTAACGTACTTGTTGACTGCTATGTTTGTTTCCTTATGTTTACCTTCCATTTGTGCAAGTGGAGCTACTTCTTTTAGCTTCGTTCGGAGCTCAGAAAGGATGGGTTTGGAATCGGGTTGATGTTCAAGTTGCAATTTTTCTAATGCAGACTCGATTTCTACAATGAATTGATCAACGGGTCCTTGCATCTTTGAGTAGGTGAGCTTTTGTTTCTTCTCAACCCTATCAAATGCATCTTTAATGGTGTTCACCTCCATATGGCAACAGAACACCTGCAATTTGAGAAAGTGACCAAAAAAAATTCATTTTCTTAAACACAGGATAGTAGAAGATGAAATATGTATTTTGTCCCACTAATTTATTATAGAATTTCCTGTAATGTTATAGATAGCAGAGCAATCCCATTTTAGCTAACCTTTTGAACTCCATAAAAATCAATTCTTGAAGAAAAGGGGAACCAATAGTGAGCTTCTCATTTCTGTTGAAAGATTCTTAACATAATCCAATAAATCAACACTTGAACAACCTAGAATTGGTTTGGAGGAAACACCAAAACCAAACTTGTCATACTAATTTCATTTCAGCAGAGATTTTTGTCTTCAATTAGCAGTTGACTATGAACAGATATAAAATACATATAAATCAATCCACCATTTGTTAATCCAGTAAGGTCAAGAAGAGGCAATAAATAATCTGCAGAAACATGAAAGGCTATCAAATCATTAAGGATGTCTCAATACCCAGAACATCAAATGATTAAAAATCGAAGCCTTAGGAAGAAGTTTGACAAATAAATCACTAAACAACAAGAATTTATAATTTGAATATTAAGTAGAAACAAAGAACAATACAAACAGAGATGTCGAGCCATGATGAATTAGAAAAGCAAAAATCTTATATGATTTACGGTCTGCAGATGAATATAGAATCACCGTAGAGGAAGAAAGCGGAAGAGAGACACAGTAGCTTGCTCGGAGGGATTTCTGTGGAAAAAATGGCAATCAATCCCTTCACCGTTCTTGGCCAAAAAAACAAAAAATCCCTTCACCGTTCTTGTTCTTGAAGGAGAAAGAACCGTGGAAGAAGATGCAGCGTGATTTTACGGAAATAGCCTAGACTAGGAAAATCGGTCTAAATAATTGTTCCTCTCAGGTTTATTGATTTGATGAATCGATGCTCAAATTTAAAATTGTTTTCAATTAAACCCTTCAAAAAAATTGAAAAATAATTGGATCTTGGTGTGGTTTGGTTCGAGCCAAGATCAAGGCGCGAACCAACCAGTATGGAAACCCCCTACCAAAGGGTCCTAGTCTAACTTGGGCTGGACTAGGGTCCTTAATTTTATTTTACGTATTTCAAAATAAAAAATTTAACATATTTTTATGTTTTATTTTAATATACCGAAGATGATAAATTCCTGGAGTATATTGTTCCCTTTTTACTCCATCAAGTCGGCAAAATCAGACAAATGAGATAATTAGAAATCAATTTGAACTGCAGTATAAGATGAATTAAGCAATCCAACAGTGCAAACAAAAACCTCTATATATATATATATATCCTAAAATAATATGCATTTGGACAATTAGACAAAACCAATGTAAAAAACCAATAGATTTATCAAATGTTTGCATTTAATGTTATATGTTTTTTTTAGGATTTTTTTTATATGTTTACATTTAGTTAGTAACTAAATCTGTCAAGTTTGACTATTAAATACTTTTATTTTATTTTATTTAGTCATCCACTTTATACACTTATCTTTTATTTTTTGCAATTTAGTCTATAAAAAATCTAATTGAACTTTAAAGTCCAATTGACTTAACCATAGTACAACCCATAGCTGAATCTGACCACAATTAGATCGCCGGACAAAAAAACCCTTCAACCCGGAACAATAAATATCCTAAAAGTTTGCACAAATTCAACTCATACCATTGTCTCATATTTCGAAACTTATCAAATTTTAAATTCGAAATTTCTTTCACAATTCATGTATATAACAACACTATTACATATTCTTGGCCAAAAAAATATATATATATACATGATCCAAGTCAACTATAACTTTTGTCCTTTTCTTCTACTTACAAGTTACAACTTAACTTTGATTTGATTTGTCAATATGTCTTATTCTCTTCAAAATTTCAAGTACATTATGCGTTAATTATACAATAATTAATAAGGTATGTGTCTAATTTGCTTCATTTGCATTGTCTGTTAAATATCAGTGTCACTATGTTTCTGCTGACGGGTCTCTCTCGTCAAGGTAATTTAGTTGCAGATACATAAATTAATAAATGCCACCATGCCATAATAAACTTCATTCAATTATTTAATATATGCATATAGTTAGTATATTTGTTAATTTGTCGAAAAGGTGTGGACCATTCTTATATTATGAAAGTGCGTGTATTATATAGTTATAAACCAATTACATAGGGTAGCGATTTAACACTTTATTAGTTAACTAGAGATTATAAGTTTAAAATCCGTTAAAATTTTGTTAATAATAAAATATTTATAGTAAACATTTTAGTTACAAATTGCAAAAAAGAAACTAATTTAGACGTTAAGCATAATATATATGTTACTCCCTCCTAATGAGTTATTTATAACCACTTTGAGGGAATATATATATATATATATATATATATATATATATATATATGCAAAAATGTCATTTATTTTTTATTTATTTATTAACAACATTTATATTGTCCTAAATGTAGACTCTATAGAGAAATTACTGTTAACAATGGCACAGAGTAGTTAAAATAATTCATCTCTTTAAAGTTTTATTTATATTACGATAAAGTCGTCATCATTAGTTCTTAAAACTTAAAAGAGCACAAATATAATAGTAGTGAAACATGTTTAAAAAATAAAAAAAAAAATTAAAGTGTGTTTCTAAGCTGTCATTGGGGGACTTCATAATTCTTATAATCATAATATATTAGGGTTTAGTTGAACTGATCAGCCCCAAGATACCCAAGATCTGCCTCTCTGCATAGAAAAATAGTATTTCCTTTTCCTTGACCCCATTTTTCAGGAAAAATCATTATTGGTTCATCCTGAATAAATTGATTATGTAGCGAGTTTCCATCTATTTATACATATAATTTATAATTTATATATATTTTTTTCCTGAAAAATTACACCCTCTTTTGATAATTAGTACAGAGTATATATACACCTACAGATTACACTTTGTTGTTGTCACGCTTTTAAATCTGAGCAACTGTTCCCAACTTAGCCCAACATAGCCTAACTAAACATGTTGTCCTCACTTGGGTCTAGAAAATGAGAAATTTCTGTTGGATTTGAGTAGTACCCCTATGGATTATTAAGACTTCGAATTTCTTATTTCTAATCGACGTGGTACACAAATATTGAGTAGTATAGTTATGCAATCATGTTCAGTTCTTGTCAAGATTTTTTTTTTAAATGCTAGAAAGTTATATTTATTTTATAAATTTAACACTAAAATAAATAAATAAAAATAGATGTAACATATTGATATAAAAATTCAGAACGAAAGCAACATCTAGGTGATGGATCATGAGAAAGCAATAGACTAAATTATCCAGAAATATAAAATGGACAAATATAAATGACGACATATACTTGTAATATTAAATATATATACATATATATAATATTAGCCAGCTATTTATTCCACATGCTAATTTCTATTTGATTATTTGAGAATTATGAATTGGCATGAACTGGCCAGATATAGTACAACGTTCCATGGCCATAGTTTACGCCTTACGGCGTGTTCACCAAAAATATTCAAGATTTGATTGGTATGCGATCCAACTAATTATACAGATCTCCCATAAATTTTCAGGAATTTGATGCAACCACAACTAGTCAAATGGTTAAATGCACTACTTCACATGTTCAAATTCCGCATATAAATGGGAAAAAAATAAATTTCATAATATAATATTCGAAGGTTCTGAATCGGCTTGGAACAATTTTTGATAATTATACTTGGTCATGACCTTATCGTAACAAGACACTGCGCACGTAAAGTTTGAGTTTGTGCAATATTATATAGTAGATAGATAATAGAGATATTATTAATTGTACGAAATAAGAACAAAATCTTTATAACTTTTATTTATTTTTTTTAACAAAGGGGTCTGCTAGAAAAATAACAAAATGTATTAAACTTTAATACACCCGGTAGAAGCCACCAATTACAGTATTATTGTAATTTTATAAGATTGCGAACAAAAGAATAATAAATTATTAAATAACATATGATTTTCTTTTGGTTCGATCATCTAGTCATCTGCAATGCATTTTCTTCTTTAGTAGTATCTAATCCACACATCTTAAAATTCTGCAAAATTAAGTACCATACAATAAAAAAATGGATTTCGGTGCTAAAAGATCATAATCCTTGTTAATGACTAATGAACACACACATACATAGCATCCATCTCTAAGTGTAAATAGTGATTTTAATTACTTGTATATTTGACAAGATAATAATTTTTTTTCATTATTATAGAGCTTCACATTTTAATCAACAATATATATAGCTTGTCATTTGGTAGACCAACCAGATGATGTAGTTTTATGAAATTATGAATAGTCAAATTAACATAGAGATTTAGTGTTTGTTTGTCTATATATTCTCCATAGATATGGCTTTATCTCCAAAGATTTTATAGAATATTAAATCCTAATTAATAATAGCGACCAACATTAATAATTTCTAATTTAGAAGCTGTGAGTATGAAGTCAGGTTGTTAACTTGGTTCATTATAATAAATTATTATTATCACTATTATTACTTGTTAAAAACATCATTATTATAATAAATATTTTATTGCCAAGTGATAATAGACAATTATATTAATAAATAATAATAACTAATAATGTAAGAGAGGTAGACCACTTACTAAACTTAAAAGTTAAATTAATACTACCAAAAAAAAGAAAGCAATTAATTAAATAAAGTTATTTCCATGTGAATAATGTTAGGGTTTTGTTCACACTGCTTAGTTCTCTTCTATAGTTCTATTTAAGTAATCCTCTACTCTTCTCCTCATTCCCACCTGCAAAACCATCAGCAAGCTGCTGCTGCTCCATTATTCAAAACTTCTCTCTTTCTCTCCCTAAATGGAAATATCATCACCCACATGGCTGTCTGAGCTGGTAAGACAAGAAAAACACATACTATTATGCTTTTCTTCATCATATAATTTGGGTTGATTATCAAATTTCGATCCCTAGTGATGTTTTGGCCAATCGAATAAATTTTTAGTTGGAATTATTTCTTCTAAACATTTTATTAGTTCAAGTTTCACATATTTATACAAATTTGTATAGCTCCATTAGGTTTTTGTCTAATTTGGATGGAATTTGTCACATATCTAACACGTAATAAAAAAAACATGGCAAATCGCTAGATGATGTTTGAGCAGTCGAACAATTTGTTACCAAATGTTTGGGCAGTCAAACAAACTATTAGCTATTTTCTTCATCGTCATGTGACATATTCAGTTCAAATTAGATATAAATTAATCTTGACGACAATAACAATTTATACACATGTGAAATCTACTTAGATGAATGTTAAAAAAAAAAAAACTTCCACTAATAATTCCAGTTTTTGTGCGACTGCTTAAATATCACCTAGCAATTTTATAATTAATCATATATTTTTCATTATATGATCATTTGACTATAATTAGGGTTTATTGTTAATTTAAAACAGGTAGTGGACGATATTCCGATGATGCCTTTTCACCGGCGGTACGCAACGATGATGTCTCCGTTCGAGGACTGCTGCAAAATCGAGGGTCTCAATCCATTTGATCCAGAAGAAACTAATTACTCAATGAATAATCTCCCCGCAAAGAAGCTCAAGACGTCTCCTTCAAATTCGTCCGATAATTCCCAGATCATATCTTTCCAGAACGAGGCGGCGGATTATAACTCCGGCCAGAAGCATGAGGCGGCGGTGATGTCCAGCAAGAACGTCACCGATCTTTCTAGAAGCGTGGACTGTAATTCTAAAAGCTATGATAGGAAGATGAATAGTAATGGAGGAGTGGTAATTGGTAGGAGTCCCTTGCATGCTCAAGATCACGTCTTGGCCGAGCGCAAACGCCGTGAGAAGCTCAACCAGCGGTTCATTGCTCTGTCGGCCATGATTCCCGACCTCAAAAAGGTGTATATATATATATATCATGTATTGCTTTATGTTTTCTTTTCCCACTATGCCATGCTTTATGTTAGAACTTAGAAGATAGTAGTAGCTGGATTTTAATAAATGCTAGCTGAAAATTAATTGCAATCCATATGTGCATCACCTGCAATCAAAACTTAGTTAGTATATTGAATTTCTTTAACCATGTTGTCGGTAAGGTGTAGTGGTTCAGTATGTCACTCTTTAAATAAAAGGTTACGGATTCAAATTTCGTTAAGACCCTAAAAATAAATAAATATTTATGACTATCACTTTACCCTTTATTGGTTGACTTGATGTCGGTAGATATTAATTTAGGTGCGGAGTAAACATGGTATGTGTGCTGCTCTCCTAATGTGAGCCCCCGTAGAACCACCATGTAGGAAAAAAAAATTCTTTAAAGTTCAATTAGCAAATTGCAAACTTCTTCAAAGTTCAGCTAGTTTGTATAAAAAATGACAGGACAACGCATTCAAGTCCAGTAAGAAAAAAAAAGTTTTTAAAATAATTAGCAACTTGTTAGCTCAATTTCAATTTTTGGTGTGAATAAATTGTTAGCTAAACTTATGAAATGCTATCTTTATTTAATTTATTGTTAATGGGGACAGATATTTGCATGAATTATATGTTATCAGAAACTCAACCAGTAAACTGACTTTTCTTAAAATTCAGATAACTAAAAACAAGTTCAGCTAGTTTTGCAGCAAAAACAATAAAACAACAAATTCAACTAGTCCAACAAGACAATTTTTTTTTGCAAGTGAATATAATGTCAAAATAGACCATCGTCCTCTTCATTAGAAACCCTAATAACTTATAGTGTTGTTGGCATATACAGATGGACAAAGCTACCGTGCTCGGAGACGCCATAAAGCACATCAAAGACCTTCAAGAACGCGTAAAGACACTCGAGACAGATGCTACGAGGAAAACGGTGGAATCGGTAGTGGTCGTGAAGAAATCCCAGGTTTCAGCCGACGAAGATGGGTGCTCATCCGACGAGAGCTCTTGCAGCCAAAAAATCGAACATCAACTACCCGAAATCGAAGTTCGGGTCTCAGAGAAGCAAGTCCTTATTAGGGTTCATAGCGAGAGACGCCATGGAAGCATCACTAAGGTACTTGAAATAGTGGAGAAGATGAAGTTAACGATACTCAATACTGGTGTAGTACCTTTCGGGACCTCTACAGTTGATATAACCATTGTAGCTCAGGTAACTTTTCTTTTCCTATATAGGGCTAATTCTCAAATTGCTATATAATGTATGGGCGGTCAAATAAATTGTTTTGATTTATTTTCTAACATTGTTAGCTCAAGTTTTATATATGTATAAATTTTTAGCTCGGTTAGGATTTCCATCTGAATATGGGTCACGTGATTAACATGTGATGAATAAAAATATGTCAGATTTTTAGATGATGTTTGGATATTCGAACAAATTGCTAGTTGAAGCTTTTTTCTTTTACTAGCTCAAGTTTTACTTTTGTACAAATTGCTAACTCCGTTAGAAGAATTTCCGTTTAATTCATTTGGAAGGAATTGTGGGTCAGGTGACTAGTACGTAATGAATAAAAACGTGTCAAATTTGTAGATGATGTTTGGGTAGTCGAATAAATTGTTAGTAGGAATTTTTTTGAACGTTTTGCTACCTCAAGTTTTACATGTATACAAATTATTGCTAACTCTGTTAAGGTTTCCGTTTCATTTGGACGGAATATATGACGTGATGAACAAAAATGTGATAAATTGCTAGATGATATTTGGACACTAGTCGACCAAATTGCTATTTATATTTTCTTTATCGCATGCCCAACACATGAGTGATTCCCACCAAAAAATACGGAAATTCTGACTGAGTTATATACAAACTGTATATACATAGAATAACTGAGCTAACAAAATATTAAAAAAAAAAAAAATTAACCATATATATGGTTGTGGTGTTTCATTTTAGGTTGTAAAACTAAACCCTAATTAAAAAGATATTGATTTCAAATGCAGAAGGAAGATGAATACTGCATGGCGATCGAGGAAGTCGTCAGGAACCTTCGACACCATCTCCTGAATTCCGCCGCGTGAAATTTGTAGATATGGTGTTTTTGGGTTGCTGCTATATATTTTGCAGGTGGGTAATTCGGTGTACCCTGTTTTTGCGTGGTTGACCCGTTGACCATGTTATTACCCACGTGCTTGAATTTGGAGCTCTGTCTAACCTCGACCGACTTTTGGATTGTTTTTGTCTAGCTTGTTTGTTTTTGGATCATAATCTGTCTATCTCGCAAATGGTTCGGGTGCACTTACTTATATTTATCTCATAGTCTCATGTGGATATTTGTAGCTAGCAACATGTCTTTTTGTGTTAATCAATACATTAATATGTTGGAAAAAAAAATTACATTAATATGTTTTCTTTTTATTTTATGTTGTAAATTGCTCCGTCTCTTATGGGGATACATAAATTCTAACAAAAGTTTTTTTTTTCCCCTTAAAAAAATATACATAAACTAAAATATATCAAGACACTATATAAATTAAACTATTATATAAAGCTCAATAATAATAATAGATAAATATTTAATGCTAAACTTAATAATTTGTTAAATTCTTCTATTTTTCTCTTTAGTATTACAAAAAAAAAAATATCACATGAAATATTTGTGTTAAATTCATATATAAAAGATTATAATAATTCTCTAAATGTATATATATAGTTTTAAAAGATAGATATCTAATAAAAGATATTATTTTTTTAATAAAATAAACACTTTGTACACATTCTAACGAGTAGATATGCCGCCAGTGCTGTACGTAATAATTCTGTCTATTCTGGCCAAAGAAAAAAAAAGAGGTTAAATAAATGTCGCGTTGTTTAATAATTTGCCCAATTTCCGTATAGTTCACCCATTATTTTACAGGCCCAAAAAACGACCCGAACATGCTGGATTGATTAATGTGGGCTTTATTCGAAATATTGGGCTGTGTTGAATAAATTTAAGTTTATGGTCAGGTAACGCAGTGGCAAAATGACCTTAATTAATTACACGTGGTAAATAAATAATTGACAGTGTCTGCCTCATTCAAATTACCACAAGCAAAAGCAGTAACATTGCTTTACCAATGAAAATGACTGGAGCTTCATCTTCTGTGGTAATTTAAAAAGGAGATCCAAACTATTATTATTTCACCTCTCAGAGAGATGCCTGATTTATTACCTTCTCTTTATTTCTTACAGTTGCATTTGCATGCATGCTCTTCATGTTGAAACCACACACTTCTAATTGCACAACATAACACAAAACAGAACAGGGCTTGTCTTCAATCAATGTTGGACTTGGATATATTATGTTTCTCAATCTCTGCATTCATTTCATGCATGCTTCTTAAATCTTAGTGACAACCTACACTACATATAGCCTCAACAGTAAATTATGTCTCCCTGTTTTCACTTTCTAGTACATAATATCAGGGTTTTGGTAATCTCTATATTTTACTTTACATATAAGTGAGCATATATAAATATAAAAAAGTATATTCAATGAAAAAGTCTAAGTTTATGAGTTGTAAAACTTTTTCTTACCACATCAACTTATATTTTTTAGTTAAATGTGGGACAAATTATGCACTATTTATTTCACACTATAACATTGGATCTTTGAAAAAAAAAACACTCAAGTAGGAAGAAACATTTTTTTTTGAGGAAAACATGTAAAAAGTTAAAGTATAACTTGGAGGACAATAGATTGATCACCGCTTTTGTCCTTAAATGGTTTCGTATATATTCACTACAAGAAATTTAGTTTGTTTATATTATGAGGGAAACGATTTTAATAAAAAAGACTAGCTATAAATATTCAAAATAATAAGAAAAATTCTTTACAAAATTTTATATTTAAAATTGAGGTTTATATATATATTATGTTTATATATATAAACTACGTACTACACATACCATTATTAGCCAAATGATTAGAAAATATACTAATCCCCGTAAAATATATTAGTATAATAACTGGTTAATGGTTATACAGAACAAACCCAAAACATCATATAAAACCAAAAACAGAATCATCATTTATTTCTTGTTATACAAAGTACAATGATACAATCTCCTTAATTTAACTTGGATTCTTGGTTGAACCTGATATATATTATCATGGCGCGTGGCTCCATTATTGTAACTTATTGGTAAAATGACAAAATAGATCGATTTATGTAGTGTTACTTTTAATATATATATATAATATTTATCTCACGTTTGCAATTATTAGTTATTATTATTATCATGCATGAGACAATGGGATTCTTCCTATATGATGATGATTATCTTTTGGGGTTTATTTTAACACTCCATTCCCATTTTAGATTAATTATATTTTATCTTTAGGATAAATCAAACAATAGTCGACCAATTTTAGTTACAAGGACAATAATTGATTGTCAATGTCTACATCTATTTTTCAATCTTCCTACTTTTACACCTATATATATATATATCATTTTTTTAACAATGCAGCCTAGAAGTAGTCATTAATTCAGTTGCAAAACTTAATAAAAAAAAAAGAAACATATATAGATAAATAATGTCACAGGACAGTCAATTAAGGTGTAGCGGTTGAACGCCTTTTAATTAAATGTATCTAGTTAGCTGAGATTAAAAAAATATTTATGGTTAATATTTATTTTTACCTTTTATCATAAAAAAAAAAGTGCATGGGAGAAATATCATAGAGGACCATAAAAAGAGACCAAGAGAATAAATTATCGGCTCCAACGATACACAATAAAGTGCTTCAATTCAACATAATCATTGCTCTGTATAATGATATTCCTTAGAATCTCTTATGATGCTATGTATAACTTTTTGGAAAAATGCATGTATATGACTCGCTGCTTCCGTTATTTCAAATCTGAAGCATTAAAGTAAAAAATTTCTATAAGAAATATTTAGCGAGATTCGAAATTGATTTGACACTGAAAACCCGGCTCATTTAACAATTAATCTAAGTCGACCTTACTACAAAAGCGTATGACCTTAGAAACGAAGGGTGTCCCTCTATACTTTATGTATTGTTCATATCGTCCTCAATATGTTTATTATTTATTAATATTCAAGTTGGTATAACCGTAAAAGTATACAAGCATAAAAAAGGAAACTTTTGGGAAATAATTATTTTACCCCGTAGTAAAATTATATAATATGAGAATTTGGTAACACCAACGAAGACTATATATTCTTACCATGCTGATTGAAAATTACCACAGAAGATTTAGATTTGGAGACATATTTATGGAAATATGTAATCCACATCTCAAAATTAACGATCAAATTTATATTAATCAATCGGCTAAAGTTGTAATCCCTAGGGGATTAAATTTATTGTTTTTAAACAAATAGAGGGTGGATTCCAGGAAGGAGAGGACAAAAGGAACCCTAACCAAGACCATAAAATGATAATAAAGACAACGTGTTTTGTGGGAAAATCAGTGCTTTGGGCTTAGGGTTCCCTTTACCTAAGCCCTAGACAACAATTTTATTTTCTTCTTTCTCTTTAATTTTTTGCTAAGCCCTATACAATTTCCTTATTTCTTTATTGTTCTAACTTCTAAGGATATTAATACGGCTTTGAAAAAAAAAATGCAACCAAACAAGTTTTCTAATTGAGTTCTACTAAATTGTAATCAACTAAGAATACAGTCAAAATTATAGTTATTAGATTAGACGTATCAGAGATCTATATCATATGTGAATTCTGATTAAATTTTTCTCTTTAGCAAAAAAAAAAAAATTTTTTTCTTCTTTTAAATCTGATTTATTCTCTCTTTAATTAATCTAGTGATAATAAAGTAAGCAGCATGCCTTCTAGCTAGCTATAATAAAGACTAAAATTAATCTAAAGATTATTCTCTTTGGGAGGTTAAAAATGGCATATCAAATAAGTTGATTATGGGCTCCCGCAATAATTCGAGCTGTAAAGTGAAGCTTTATCGAGGTCTCCCCATTTTGATTTTTGACCACCCTTATTGCAGATGTGCCCGTTAATTAATTATGATTTTGTTTTGCCATTTTTTTATATATATTAATTAATTAATCTTCGTTTTTTTTTTCCTCTCTTAATTTTATTTTTCTGGACTTATTTTCTCAGGTTTTAGCAAATGAATAAAACCCATATTTGATCACATTGTCATCAATAAATAGACATTCTCATTTATTTACACAATAATTTAACAAAACAATCTTATAATTGTATGTTTTCAATTGGTCTAGTTATATATTGGCCCAAAAAAATGGTCTAGTTATATCATTCCCCTCATTTTCAACAGATTAAATAACCAATACATGGAGTTATACATTTTTTTAATAAAATATTATATTTCATTTAAATTAGTAAGAGCTATATTACAAAAGGACCGACAATATACCTTTCTCTTTGTGTTATTATGATTCACGTTCCAAAATTATGGAATAGATTGAAGGAGAGCAATATAAGGCCGAAGCCACGTAAAAGACAACCCACTTTGCATGTCTCACAAGGGGCCCATTTAAAAGTAGCAACTGCTTTTTCATCACCCCCTTTATTTTTCATATCACTCAAAAGGTCTTTTCTTTATTTCTTGCGGAGTGGTTCTGAGGGTCCATCAGCAGTGGCGAATTTAGGACCCAACTAAACGGGTTCTAGTGCGGTCTTATGAAAAAATAACAAACCAAATCGATATTAATACGGGTCGAAACTTATAATATAAAATATAATAAAATTCTAACATCATATATATAACAAATGGTTCATCGTACTAATCAATCCGTATAACAAAAGTTAATATATAAAATGATACCCATCTAAAAAGTAAGATCACATTATACAAAATACTACACATTTCCACTTGGACTCTCGAAGCATACAACAAATGTGTCTTCAGAATTTATATCATCTTTCTTTTTGGATATTGTAATACAAAGTGCAATTATTTCAGTTCTCTAACTTTCTAAAATTCTATCATTGATATATTAGAAAAAAGTGAAAGTAAAATATATATTATAGTTGATCCATACGAGGCTCATCTTCTGAAATCTCTATAAAATCAATTCATTATCAACACTGTCATACACATCATTTTCAATGTAAGTGACCAGTCTATCGTTCAAGGAGTCATCACTCATCCGTTTTGCTGAAGCATCTTTCACATAAATCATACCTGAAAAAGTTATTTCCACGCTTGCAGTGGTAATATGCAAAAGCAAAGCTAACTTCAAGGGTCGATAAACTAATGGATAAGAAAGATTCATTTGTGTTTCCACAACTTAAGCATTATGATTCCACTAATATGCGAAAAATTTCCACTTTCATTCATATAAAAAACGTACGTCTGAATATCTTCTTTTAAATCTAGTAACTCCATATCAGAAAAATCACTTGGATAAAACCGAGCAAGGTGGGTCAACCTCTCTTCATCAAATGCGGCAAATGAGTTAGCTGGACTAAAATCCCACACACACAAGAGAATATATGTACTTGCCTCACTGAATCGATCATTCAATTCTTGAAACTGTCCATCAAAAACTACATAGAACAATCCCATCTACAACTTGTTTTTCAGGATCTCTTCTTCTTCTCCCAATTACGAAATAACACTCCATTCATATCAGGAACTTCAATCTCATGTTTGTACAAAACAATGATGTCTTACTCAATAAATCATCACATCCGCTATCTCACATCATCTGCAGTTTTTGCTTGGAAAGCTTCAACAAGTTCATAACATTGA
This sequence comes from Clarkia xantiana subsp. parviflora, assembly GCA_036873135.1. Classification (NCBI taxonomy): domain Eukaryota; kingdom Viridiplantae; phylum Streptophyta; class Magnoliopsida; order Myrtales; family Onagraceae; genus Clarkia; species Clarkia xantiana. The sequence goes on along the minus strand of JAPTYO010000004.1, from coordinate 4,057,199 downwards.
CGATATCTTGATATTTTCTTTGCAATTCTTGTGACAAGCCATGTGTAATGGATAGTACTTTCCTCATAAGGTGCAAAGTGAAAACAAAATTAAATGTATTCAACACTATTGTTAGACCTCTTGCTTCATATCCATGACGTTCATTCACGGCTTCCTTACTAATAATCTCAAGTACACAAGAGTAAATACCAATTAAGTTCTTCAATGAATAAAAATGTGAGCTTCATCGAGTATCTCTTGGTCGCTTTAAACTGGTCTCTTGATTCAAACCTTGACCACTTTGAATTTCTCCATTATCCAATTTGCACGGACTTTCTTAAGTTGTAACTCGCCAAGCCTGTCGACACGCTTTCATGAACTACCACAACATTTATCAATTGACGAACGTGATAAAAAAAAAAAGGGCTGAACTTGATATTCTTCTGTCGCAACAACAACAAGTCTAAGTTGAAGTTGATGAGCAAAGTAATGAATACAAAAAGCGGAAGGATTCTCATGCAAAATTAAACTTTTAAGGCCATTAAGTTCACCTCGCATGTTTCTAGCTCCGTCATATCCCAGCCCACGAATCATTGAGAGACTCAGCCCATTCTTAGAAAGTATAGAATGAACTGCTACTTTCAAAGTTAAAGAATAAGTGTCTAAAACATGTGTTACAGCAATAAACCGCTCCATGATACGTTCATTTGATGGATTCTAGGGGATAAATAATATGGATTAAACATTAGGTACATGCTAGGTAACTAATTACGCAGTGAGAATGGTGCACATACCTATTACGCAATCCGTAGCCCAAGGACGTCAACGAAGGAGTTCACGGTCTGCTGTACGATGTCATACGTGAACTCTGATTAAGGAGCAATTTGCAGACTATGATCTCCACAGCAAAGCATCTTCAATCAGGTCGTTGGATGGATATCCGGGGAGAATTGATTAACACAATTCGGCACTTACTTCTTGGTAAAGTGGTTCGGCCAAACCCTACCGTATTTAGGGGGAATTTATTTTCTGACAGCTAAAGGGAGAGAGTGACTAACCCTAAGAAATCCCGAACACCTCCTATTTATAAGAGGAGATGAGTAAAACCCTATGAAGGTTATTGCTAGTTTCAGCCAGACCTATAGGGCCAATTGGGTCGGCCCACATGAGCTGTGCATGGCCCATGGGGATTTCGGTCTAACCGAAACCCCCTATGTGCCATACCCCAAATTGGACTTAGCATGTTGGGCTTATATTAGTGGCCTCCTATTACGACGGCCCATTTACACTAAATGCCAACAGCTCCCACTCGTCGGAATGGGAGGGTGCCTATTAATATGTTGCTGCCCAACACATAAATATTTATTATTTGATCCAATCAATTTCTCGTATTGTTCATACGAGGTTTGTCGTGCGGCCGGAAGACACAACGGACTTCGTGCTACTAATCGGTTAAGAGTGTTTGTAGCATCCGCAGAACGTTGATTCCCAACATGTTACTTCTATGTGCCGCGTTGTACCCCTGGTCAACTGTTATTCTCCAATTGCCTAGTTTCCCCAAATGAACACTTCTCCAAGGCATCTGTACAAGTATTCACAACCTTCAACTTATATCCGGCTGGTGGCCACTTAGTGAATACAAGAGTCGGAGAATTACATATGGTAGCGACGGGAAATTCTTTGGCGCTGAATCGGGGTATTCAAGAAGAATATATGCATGACCATCCTCATTTCTCATATCCTTAGTCAAACCCAACCGGTTTCCACATCCACGCGAGTAATTCCACTCCATTATCGCTGGAAATTGCTCAACACCACTTTGTTAGAAACCTTTTCTTTTAGATGTTCAAGTTTTGGGAAAAATTTGGCGACTTTGTGAAAAGTAATGAGTGATGGATTATAAGTGACTGAGTGTGTTTATGAAAATGATTGAAGGGAGATGAAAATACGCACATAGACACTAAATTTTAACAAAAATAAAACACAAAATGTTCATTTTAATATTAAAACTTTAAACGCCAAAAGTTAACATTAGTTAGCCTTTAAATAGTTTATAAGTTTTTAATTCTTTTACTAGCTACAGATAGCTCTTAACTAAATTTTATTTAAATAATGTCCTAGTTGAGCTGAAATAAGTATATAATTTAGCAGCTCTGTCCAACCGTTAATTGTGTAAATGGCGAATTGCATGAAAAATTCACATAAAATATCACTAACTTATAAAATACTAAGATCGAAATATATTTGGTATGATATGGATGTTTAGGTATTTGATCCTATAATTCTCGTATGGAAGTGCTCTTTCGGTCTCAAATGTGTCATATGCGTTCCTCAAACATGTTATACCGTAAATAAATTAATGGACCACATAACAGTTAACACAACTAATAATTTAATTTAACTCTATAAGTAGATCTCTCAACTTTATTGATTCATCAATCTAATATAATGTAGCTTTTTAGTGCTTAATGCGTTATGTCTCATGTTCAAACTTCAAAGTCTATGCGAATATTTGAAATAAAAATTTATTTGTGCCCAACACTTTAATCTTACGTATTAACTCGATATTTTGACATGAATTATAATTATTTTAAATTTTGCGACTAAAACACTTTGTATGTATAAAAAAAAAATCTTTTTTGTTTTTTCTGGCCTAAAAAATCTTTTTAATTTGAAAGTAGCCAAACCTCACAATCCAATGCTCCCTTATTTAACCATGAAAACAAATAATTAGGGAGAGAAAACCTTGTTAAGAAAGTTGATGATCAAATTACAATTTTGTTTAATTGTGATTTATAAAATTAGGCAGTTAGACTGACAGCTCATAGAAATGAGACCCCTCTTCAGCTACAAAATCCACCAAAAAATGTAATTTTTTTAAATAAAAAAAATAGAAAGAAAGCGACAATATAATCTCCCACCTCCTGAAGTAGTCCCTCCTCACTTACTCAGTCTCTACTCCGCCATTGCAGAGAACAAGAAACCTTCTTTCCACGGCCAAGAATGCGCCTCCTCTTTTTGCTTCTCCTCCTCTTCCACATCCTCCGCCACCCCTTTTCGGCGGCGGCAGCAAAATCCCGCGACCCGGAGTACCGCGCCTTGCTCTCGGTCAAATCCGCCATCACAGACGACCCCCAGGCGGTTTTAGCCGCTTGGAATTCCACCGCCGACCACTGCGCGTGGCCGTTCGTCACCTGCGACCGGCGAACTCGCCGCGTGACGGCCATCGACCTTTCCGGCCTTAACCTATCTGGAACGCTATCGCCGGAAATCGCCCACCTCCACTTCCTCACCTCCCTCTCCGTCGCTGCGAACAGCCTCTCCGGCCCGATTCCTCCCCAGATCTCCACCCTCCCCCTTCTCCGCTCTCTTAATTTCTCCAACAATGTCTTCAATGACACCTTCCCGGCGCAGCTTTCCGCCCTCAAGAATCTCCAGGTCCTCGACCTCTACAACAACAACATGACAGGTCTCCTCCCGATGGCCGTCACCGAACTGCCTAACCTCCGCCATCTCCACCTCGGCGGGAACTTCTTCGAAGGCAGCATACCGGCGGATTACGGACGGTGGGAGTTCATCGAGTATTTGGCTGTCTCCGGAAACGAGCTTGCCGGTGGTATCCCGCCGGAGATCGGAAACCTAACGACGCTGAAGGAGCTCTATGTCGGGTAATTAAATAATCTACACCATTAATGATGGCAACTTAATTTCTGAATCTAGACTTGCATAAATGTAGAAGAGATTCTGCTTTTGAAATTGCTTTGAATGCGCTTTAATTTCTGTAAGGGTGTTAATTCAGATACTACAACACCTACGACGGTGGGCTGCCGCCGGAGATCGGAAACCTGTCAGAGCTGTCCCGGCTGGACGCGGCCAGCTGCGGTCTCTCCGGCGAGATTCCGCCGGAGATCGGAAAGCTGCAGAAGCTCGACACTCTGTTCCTCCAAGTGAACTCCTTCTCCGGCGAGCTGACGCCGGAGCTCGGCCTCCTCAGGAACCTCAAATCCATGGACCTTTCCAACAACATGTTCGTCGGAGAGATCCCAGAGTCCTTCTCTGAGCTCAAGAACCTCACTCTCCTCAACCTCTTCCGGAACAAGCTCCACGGCGCCATCCCCGATTTCATCGCCGAGTTACCAGAGCTCGAGGTTCTGCAACTATGGGAGAACAATTTCACAGGAAGGATTCCGTTAGGGCTTGGAGGCAACGGGAAGCTCCAACTTCTCGACCTCTCCTCCAACAAGCTGACCGGAACTCTGCCGCCTGAGCTCTGCTCCGGTAACAACCTGCAAACCCTAATCACTCTGGGCAATTTCCTGATCGGTCCGATCCCGGAGTCTCTCGGGCGGTGCCAGTCGTTGAGTAGGATCCGAATGGGGGAGAATTACCTAAACGGGTCGATCCCGACGGGGCTTTTCGGGCTGCCGAAACTAACACAAGTCGAGCTACAGAACAATCTCCTGCAAGGACAGTTTCCGACGTCGGAATCTGTCTCCCCCGACCTCGGACAGATTTCTCTGTCCAACAATCAACTAACCGGACCTCTGCCTCCTTCGATCGGAAACTTTTCCGGAGTTCAGAAGCTATTACTAGACGGAAATGAATTCTCCGGCCAAATCCCGGCAGAAATCGGCCGGCTGCAGCAGCTCTCCAAGGTGGATTTCAGCCACAACCGGTTATCGGGCCCGATCGGGCCTGAAATCAGCCACTGCAAGCTCTTAACTTTTGTTGACCTCAGCAGAAACCAACTTTCGGGCCAGATTCCGACACAGATCACCAACATGAGAATCTTGAACTACCTGAATCTATCAAGGAATCTCCTTGTCGGAACCATTCCTGCTTCCATATCTTCCATGCAGAGTTTAACTTCAGTCGATTTCTCATACAACAACCTCTCCGGGCTCGTTCCGGGCTCCGGGCAGTTCAGCTACTTCAACTACACTTCGTTTATTGGAAATCCGGGCCTCTGCGGACCTTACCTCGGGCCGTGTAACTCAACCAGCTGGCCGCAACAGCCGCACCCCCATGGCCCGCTTTCTGCCTCCATGAAGCTGCTCCTCGTAATCGGGCTCCTCATCTGCTCGATAGCATTCGCCATTGCAGCCATCATCAAAGCCCGATCGATCAAGAAGGCGAGCGATGCTCGGGCTTGGAAGCTCACCACCTTCCAAAAACTCGATTTTTCCTGCACCGACATTCTCGATTCGTTGAAAGAAGACAACATCATCGGGAAAGGCGGGGCCGGGATCGTTTACAAAGGAACCCGACCGAACGGGGACCAAGTCGCGGTTAAGAGGCTGCCGGTCATGACCCGCGGGTCCCACCACGACCACGGCTTCAATGCTGAGATTCAGACGCTGGGGAGAATCCGACACAGGCACATTGTGAGGTTGCTCGGGTTTTGTTCCAACCATGAGACCAATCTCCTTGTGTACGAGTACATGCCGAACGGGAGCTTGGGCGAGGTCCTCCACGGCAAGAAAGGAGGGCACTTGCTGTGGGAGACAAGGTACAAGGTTGCGGTCGAGTCAGCGAAGGGACTCTGCTACCTTCACCACGATTGCTCCCCGTTGATTGTTCATCGCGATGTGAAATCCAATAACATTCTGTTAGATTCGAGTTTTGAGGCCCACGTGGCGGATTTTGGCCTCGCCAAGTTCCTCCAGGACTCGGGTGCTTCTGAATGCATGTCCGCTATAGCTGGCTCGTACGGTTACATTGCTCCAGGTACGTTAATTAACTTGCGACCCAAGTAATAAAAATGTAATGCAGAGTTTTAACTTGTGACCCAAGTAATAATAAAAATGTAATGCAGAGTGTTAACTTGTGATCCAAGTAATAAAAATGTGATCTTTATGAATGCAGAATACGCGTACACCTTGAAGGTGGACGAGAAGAGCGATGTGTACAGTTTCGGGGTGGTTCTTCTCGAGCTAGTGACGGGTCGGAAACCCGTCGGGGAATTTGGAGACGGGGTGGACATAGTCCAGTGGGTCAGGAAGATGACGGGTTCGAGGAAAGAAGAGGTGCAGAAAGTGCTTGACCCGAGGCTCGAGTCGATTCCACTCCACGAGGCCACCCACTTGTTCTATGTAGCCATGTTGTGTGTGGAGGAGCAAGCCGTGGAGAGACCCACGATGAGGGAAGTCGTTCAGATGCTCACTGAGAAGCCGAAGCCGCCACCAAGCTCAAAGGGAGGAGATTTGGAGAACAGTGATGAAGAAGACTCTGTTCTTGATTCTCCGGCGAAAGAACAACTGCCCAAGGACCTTCTTAGTATTTGAGTTCTTTAAGAATAGTAATGTTCTTTAGTTTCCTATCTTGTTTTTTTTTTTTTTTTGTTTGTTAATGTTCGGAGATTTGGGTTTAAGTTAATGGTTGAAGTTCGTAATGTGTACATAAGGAATGGTGGGTATTGTTATTAACTTATTATAAATCTTGTTTTCTATTTGCCAATTGCCCTTGCGATTTTCTTGTTGAATACTTATGATTTTAAAAAGTGTAATAATAATTAATTTAGTTATAAAAATCTTCATTAATTTATATAAAGTTTAGGGTTAACAGGTCTTTTGGTCCATGATGTTTGACAACTTTTGGGTTTTGGTTAATGATGTTTTTTTTTACCTAGTTTTGGTACCATATGTTTGCAGATTTTTTCTATTTTGGTCTAACCGCTACATTCCGTCCATTTTTTTACATGTTCAAGTCACGTGATCCACTCTAAACTTTAAATTTAGTCCCTCTAATACTTTCTTAACCTTTTTTGTTGTTCATTTTAGTCCCGAAGTTTCAAAATTGACCCCAATTGGACAATAGGTCCAATTGAATTTTTGAAACTTCGGGACTAAATTGTACAAAAAAAAGGTTAGGAAAGTATTAGAGGGACTAAATTGAACAAAATTGAAAGTTTAGGGTGGATCACGTGACTTGTACATGTCAAAAAATGGACGGAATGTAACGGTTAGACCAAAACTAAAAAAATCTGCAAACATATGGTACCAAAACTAGGTAAAAAAAAACATCATTGACCAAAACCCAAAAGTTGTCAAACATCATGGACCAAAAGACCTGTTAACCCTAAAGTTTATCGTTTATATTATTTGTTTTTAATTCAATTTTATTTCTGAAGAAAAATAACGGCTTCATTTAGATGGAGCTACGATAGAAGAACGTGTCAACTTTTGGTAATTGTGTATTGTTAACTCCTAAAAAGTGTACCTGTTTTGACCCGTTAAAGTCTTGTGTTTTGTATTAATTATTTACTCATAGAGTCATAGTTCAATTTTTATTATCTGAAAAAAGAAAAAAAATTGGTTTAGACTTAAGCTTGACTGACCCATGGTGAGAAGAGGACTAGATAAGGGTGGGTGCCTTAAAGGGGGAGGGTGGCTCCATGACTGTAAATTTAGAGTCTGAAAAGGACTCCATGTTGGTATTAAGTCCAGAGAGAGAGGTAGAAAGTTAGTTGCCTTTGATTTTGGATTATATGAGAGAAGTGAATGTGGAACTGGGATCCCAATGGGGGTTGTTAGGTTAGACTAGAGTGCCCTAAGAAGGGTGCCTTTAAGGGCCCTCCATGTTATACATGCATTTATAGCCTCATCTAATAAAATTTATAGCTTGCCCTCTAAGACAAGTAATAGCAATCTGTCCTTATCTTAATTAAGGGTGGAATTCAAGTGGCAAATAGGGTTGTTTGATCATTTTGATCACTTCAGGTTTTGTTACTAGCTACATGAACCTTAATTAATTGTGCATTTACAACATCTTTATTTGCTGGAATAGATAATAAATATAAAATTGGAATTTTGAAATTTACTTTGCAGATCCTCGCCCTGAGATGAAACCCGATTTCTAAATGACCATATGTTTTAATCAATTAAGTTGCAAATATTCATTTAATTGTATGTAAAGCTCTTGAAGATAACATAGGTCAAACTACTCTTACCAAAAAGGAAAGTAGGTCAAGTTAGCAACAATCTCCAAAGGAAATCATGTGGAAAGTGTTGGAAGTGCAAAAAGAGTTGAAATAATACAGAGAATATTAATTAGGTTAAGCTTTGCTAACTAATCACCCTTCCAATGTGCCATCATCCTTCCAATACATAGAGACCTTTTTTGGTCTTTTTTCAATCTATATATTTCACTGAAAATTTTCAGAATATATATATATATAAGTACTAAAAGCATAATTTTACATAAAACTAAATAATATTTCAAAAGAAAATTCTAGAGGTAGGTTTTTAAATATGATAACAAAAAGAAGAAAGAAAAACAGAAAATGCCTAAAACACGACAAGGTAAAGGACAGAATGCAAGACAAACAACTTTCCACAACATGGAAAAACACAGACTCCAAAGGAGAAAAATGGTGAGCTGTTTCCAAATAATATATAAGGTTAACAAGTCTTTTGGTCCATAATGTTTGACCACTTTTGAGTTTTGGTTCATGATATTTTTTTTTTTCTAGTCTTTTTGCATGTCATTTAATCCATCCTAAACTTTAATTTTTTTTTTTCGAATTTGGGGGAATTGACAACCTAAACCTAGTTCAATTTAGACGAAATGAACTAGGTATAATTGGTCAAATTTGGGAGAATTGACACCCTAAACCTAGTTCAGTAGGTTTAATGGGTCAAATTTGGGGTGATTGACACTCTAAACCTAGTTCAGTGGGTCAATTCCCCAAAGTTTGAACAAAATTGAAAGTTTAAGGTAGATGTGACTTGCACATGTCACTTAACGAAAAAAATGGACGGAATGTAACAGTCGGACTTAAACTAGGAAAATCTGCAAACATATGGTACCAAAACTAGGCAAAAAAAAAACATCATGGACCAAAACTCAAAAGTGGTTAAACATCATGGACCAAAAGTCCTACTAACCCTAATATATATATATATATACATTATATATCATAAATTCATAATCATATATTTATAATAAATAATACACGATCCGACCGTATCTAAATGGTATGATATGTAATATTTAGTAATTATAAGATAGTTAACTACTTATACACAGTTGGATTGTGGTCGGAAATCATTTTTCTATGTTTATATAAAGATAACACGTATTATTTTTTATTTTATTAAACATAAACATGCATGCAAGGAACGATATGGAGAAATGGAAATGATAAAGTCTGTTTTGTTTATCTTTTTTGGTGCAATTATTGCATAAAGTTCGGGACATTTTGGTGCACATCTCAATTGCAAAATTGCCAATCATGTCACCTTTCACTATTCGACCATTGAATTAATTATCATCTTCTATTCGGCCAAAAAAAATTATCATCTTATATTCTGATCCATAGATGTCGGTCGCCCAATTATACATTATATAAAGATAATAATGTCTTCAAATAAAATTTATAGGGCAAACAGATGGGTATATCTTTATACCAATATAAAATGTGAATGTAGTCCTCACCCCCAATAGGTACCTTTTCAATATTTTTAATTGTATTATTATTATTATTATTATTATATATATATATATATATATATATATATATATAATATTTAGTTCCCATAATTTTAAAAAATTGATAATTTAGTCTTTATTATCTTTGAGACCATATATTTATCTTTACTATTACTTAAAAATCATTTTTATTTTTTAAGTTCACTTAATTGACATGTCGTTGTAGTTATTATTAAATTCTAAATCCAATAAACTTATCAATTAGGGATGCATATCTCCTGCCCCACTCTTCTTGTTCCAGATCGTGTCTCATCATTAAGATTTTGACACGTGTGTAATTAATTGTGTGTTTTTTTTCTCTAAAACCGTACTGAGATTTGTGAAACCTAGAAGGAAAAATAAATTTAAGGACACGTGTGAAAATCTAAATGGTGAGGCACAATCTGGGGCATGAAGAGTGGGCAGGAGATCTGAATCCATCAATTAGAGTCATCATTAACATATGATATGCATTCAATATGTGCAAATGCCGGGTGCATGCATTGTTTCATTTACCATATCACAGATTTGGGGATGTTCCGCCTTTTGACATTTTTGTATCGCATAAATCAGTCACTTGCCAACTCATATAACCTATCAAAATATGGATCAACCGTAGTTCCTGAAGTTTGACTAAAATTTTCATTAGTTAAATTGCATTAATTTTTTTGCTAATTCACTTAACTTACATGTTACATTAATTATCATTAACTTCTTAATGCAATATACCTATAAATTCGAGTCACCCATAAATTATGATATGTATTCAACTCGTGTACACTTAGAGTACATGTTGAGATTTTTTTTGTATATGTGTCAACAAAGGTTCTTGAATTTTGACCTTTTACGGATAACATGTTACTCATCGTCCATCATTTAGGGTCTCGAACTATTAATTTAGTTCTTCCATTTGTCAATTTAATCAAATTGTGTATAACCTAATTAGTATTTAAATAAATATATAATTGATGTAAAGTCAAGTATAAACTTTTGATTTTAATGAATTGAATTTTCCTTTGGCGTTAAATCAATTTTTGTTGGTATTATGGTATAAAATTACATGGAACGTATATAGTTACGTTTGTATAGGTCAAACTGTTCCACTTATGACTCTAAGTGGTTAAGTACGGGTTTACATTCTTCACTCCTCAAGTTGATGAGTTGGATACAACTTTGTCGTTAATAACCCACGTCATACGCGATATAACTCATTATTAGTTCTAACTGTAAATATATATACATGTAAAGCTAATTTAGTACCGTAATGGAAAACAATAGTTAATTTTGTATCATCTTTATATTTTTTTCGTTGTGAATTACATTTGTGTCGTTCTTTTTTTCTCTCAGCCCTTCAAGTTGCCCATGTTTTTTTTTCTTTTGTTTGTCAATTTAATCACATTGGGTATATCATAATTATTAGTGTAATAAATACACGAGGTAAAGTCAAGTATAAACTTTAGACTTTAGTAGTTTAAAATTTGATGATTTAGTCCCAACTGAGATTTTCATTTAGTTAAATTTCATTAAGTGTCGTTTTTTCTAAAGTCACTTAACTGACATGTAACATTAATTATTATTAAGTTTTCAATCCGCCAATATACCTATCAAATTGAGTCACCCACAAATATGATTTGTACTCAATCCATGCAAATTTCGAGTACATGTTGAGATTTTTGTATCACTTAAATCAATCACTAGACAAATCATATAACAATCTCAAAATATGTGTCAAACATGGTTATTGAAGTTTGACATCTTATAGATAACATGTTACTCATCTTCCAACATTTATGGTCTCGAACTATAAATTTAGTTATTTTGTTTGTCAATTCAATCACATTGTGTACATCCTAATTAGTAGTTAAATAAATAATTGAGGTGAAGTCATGTATAAACTTTATATTTTAGTGAATTAAATTTTTCTTTAGCGTTAAATCAATTTGTGTTGATATTATGCTACGAAATTGCGTGAAAATGTATAATTACGTTTGATTAAATCAAACTGTTCCACCAATGGCTCTAAGTGGTTAAGTACGATTCTGCATTCTTGACTACTTAAGTTGATGAGTTAGATATAACTGAGTCGTTAATGACCCGCGTCATGCTCGACCCTACTTATTGACAGATCTATATATATATATATATATATATATATATATATATATAAGTAGGACTAATTTAGTAACATAATAGAAAACAGTAGTTAATTTTATACTTAATCATCATTTCATCTATTTCTCCTGTTTTGAATAATGTTGTGTCGTTCTTCTCTATCACATGAATTCAACGCCTTAACTTGCCAATGTATTATGATTAATTATAGATATTATCGTATTATAAAATTTCAGATAAATTATGTATTTTAAAATATAGATGATCGATGCGCGTGCAACGCACGCGCTAATAACTAGTATATATATATATATATGTCAAAATAACGGAATAACTATGAGTATAATGGGACTAATAAAAGATGATTATGCGACATAATCAAATATAATCATTAATTTAAAGAGTATTTTTTAACATTTGGTGAAATTCAAGAAACTTACACTAACTCCCCTACCTTGGTAAATTTTAATGTAACTTCGAATAATTTGTAGAATTAAATTGTAAAATTCTTACTGCAGTAATTATTTTTCCTCCGATTGTCTAATTAGCTTCCAAGAGAGGACAATATGTAGCATGTTCGCGTTCAATATTAAGAATAATCTCTACTTATAACGCGTCAGTCAGTAATGAATAAAGTACAAATAATGTATACTTTTTAATAATTATGATTTTCTGAGGTGTGAATACAAGACCTCTAATTAATAGATGTAACGTCAAACTATTACACCATATTACGAGTCTTTTTGAAATAATTTCATTATTTGAAGGATGCTATTTAATTTCCAAATAAAACTAGTTTTACTTACTTGATGAAGACGTTTGAAATGGCAATAGCCACTATTTTCACCTCAAAATTGAAAAAGATATTTTGTCATTTTGCTAACTCTGAAAATAATAATGCACAAGCACACACAAGAATGGGCATTATGGGCTCATTTCAATTTTAATATATTAGGTAGGATATTCCTAGAATTGGCTTTGCTGAGCATGTGTATGTAGGAGACTATAGTTGGTTTTATGATTAGGTCTCGGTCTGAATTATGCATAGCAATTGGAATTTTTTTTAGGTAAGTGTGAAAATGGGCCATAAATAATATGAAGAAATGATAAATAATTAAATCACTAGTTATTGACCACATTTTGTATGAAATTTTACTTATATATATAAATTTAAATTATAATATTATTGACTTGCAAATTCGTTTTTATAAACCAATATATTAAAGAATGTATTATTATATTATTGATTAATTTATTATAATAATGTACATAAATTAAAAATATATGTCATTCAAAATATTTTCACCACATGAAAAAATTGTTCTTAAACCAGAATACTATAAAAAAAAAATATTCATTTTATTATGATTTTTAATAGTAAATAAATAGTAATTGAAATGATATACTTTTTAAAAATATTAAAATTATTTAATAATTTGACAGCTAATGTGACAAGATTTTAAATCGTTTTAAAGATTATAATTATTCATTCCGCCACATGTCAGGATTTTAACACTATAGACAGCATAAATTCTAGAATTTATTTTAAAATTAAAATTCACTAATTTCATCCTATCACAATATTTAACTTAATCAATCATGTATTGTTTTAACTAGATTATAGTTTTTTAGATATGTGTAACTAGGCCTAATTTCGTGCTCTATGCAAATATATATTATAACCTATCCATTTCGAAAATAATCATATATATTGGGAAAATTGATAACAGTTATGGAGATTTTTTTTTTGGAAGGATAAAAACAATAAAACACTTTTTTATTCGACATTGTTTTGAAAGACCAACCCGAGGAGAAAAGGAACTGTTGAGTCTTGATCACGTGCCGTTTGGAGGAGTTAAACTTGAATGACCATAAATGAGTGCAATAAATTTAACAGCAAAACAATAATAATAATGAGAAGTCCACAATTTAGGTATATATGTGTATTTATGACAAGGTACGTAGAAATATACGTACCCTACAGGCCACATGGCCCCATTTTCTCCATTTTTTTAAAAATATATATATATATATATATATATATATAAGTTCCATCTATTTTATTGTTTTAAACTTTTAATATTTTCTCACTATGGGAGGTATTTATCTTTTTGAGTTAATATAATATATGCAAGGACTTAAAATATTTTCTTTAATAACACTGACTTCAATTTCTTTTTTTAAATTTAGGCTTTAGGATTGAAGTAAGTGCTGAATTAGTATTTTTAAATTAAATGAATAAATAAATATAAATACCCTATTAATGAAGTCAGCCAAATCCACCGTAGAGGCGGCCCATAGCTAGAATGCCGTGTGTTATTGAAGCTAAATATATAGAGATTCATTCTAGATTTGTTTGAAAACCTGACCCATGCTCAGACCGGATCTGACTGGTGACCTGACTACACAAAGAACCGTGTTTAATGGGTGGGAACCGGATCCGGCCAATACCGATCTGCTGGTTCAAATAATTCTAAAAATAAAATAAACTAAACCTGCAGATTTATATTATATAGAAATACAAATTGGACTTGACATAATGGTTTTTTTTGTTGAAACCTGCGGACCAAAATGAATTGGATCGGATCGAACCGACCGAACCAAGAGCCAATCACTTCATCGATTCAAGATTCAGTCCTGTTATCAAAACATTGCATTCTAGTCATTACAAGTTTACAACATATACCTAATCAGATAGATCAAAAGGATCGATATTCTCTTATTAAATAACAATAAAATTAACCGAGTAGTGAATTCTATCTTTTTATTTATTTATTTATTTATTATTATTATTATTATTAATATTATTATTATTATTAAAATTTATGCACTCACATATATATGAATTGGAATCATAAACTTGACTTTTAAATAAATAAATAAAAATAAATAAGTATATTTATAACCATGTGCTAGCCATATTGGTTGGTTACTATTTAAAAATGATACTGAATCTTTATTTCTCTTTTCTTAATCTTAATATAATACATTTATAAATAAAGTAAAGCTCCTAAAAGGTGATATAAATGATATATCCCATAATGTCAATAGAAATGGGGGTGGAGAAAGAGGACAAATAACTTTGTGGACTAATTGGACTAAAAGTAATTGGTTAGTAAGATAGTAACTTCATGATAAAGTTCAACATCTTTCTCTTATAATGGACTAATTAATGGATGGCCAATATGCATGTTTTCCCTTAGGATTCCATTGATTCTTCACCATATAGATTGACAAATGTTTTACTGTGAGTTATGTGACATTGATTTTAGAGCAACAAGTGGAACAAAAGCTTCTAAAATGCTTGACAAAGTGCAAAATAATCAACTTTTTTGGAAGTTGATTGATACATAAAAGTGAAGCGTATATAATTATTGTTTATACACAAGGATTGTGATGCCCACTTCAAACTACTTTTCTTTGTAGTTCACTCCTAATCTTATAGTTTATACATATATTCATAGGATTAACCTCATTTTCACATTACAAAAATATCTATTTAAGCCTATAATAATATCCACTCGCATCGCATTGAGCTCGTAAGGGATAAAGTGTGACTATGAATATTTTGCATTTTTAAAGCTCCAATAAGATTTGAACTCGAAAATTTTAATTAAGAGATGGAGCGCTGAATCGATACACCATATTACATGTTTTTTTTTTTTTTGCCAAACGCCATATTAATTACATGGTTAACTTATAAGTTAACACCGCATTGTTACGTTATGGATATAAAATAGATCCGATTTAAAAATTGAATAATTGTATATATTAGTAGGTTATAGTGGTTAAAACTAAAAGCTAGCGAGCTAGCTAATGGAGAATAACGAAACCCTAACATAAAGAAAGGCGCATATAAAAATGAGTTGCGTTTAAGTCTTTGATGTAGTTTGGAAAATCAAAGAAAAGTACAGAGAAACCTGTGATTCCTTATCGACTTGTGTTCACTAAAACTTGCTCTTTAATCATGACTCCACTTGTCTAGAATACACAACCCCATCGAAACTCACAGAGATTATATTAAATTTGATCCGAATTAAAGATATAGTCTGACGTACCATACATATTAAACTAATTAACTGCTACTCTAATATTTGATTAATGGTTATTTAAATATATATCAAGATATTAATAAATTGTTATTCTGATAACCGTATTTCTAGTTTTCTATTAAAAGTTGATGTAGTAGTGCCACGCAAGTAAAAAGAGAGTGTCCACACAAAAATATACATTGTTTTAATCATATTTATGTATTTTTCATCGAGTTTTTTTCATTATTTCTTTATGCAAAAACTAACTAAGCACAATTGTTTTTGTTTAGTTAAATACGATTTGTGAAAGAGGACTTGACGATAAATATATGTTATATATGTTGCTTTTCCATCCGTCTCATTACTCTTTCGTCTACTTTCATTAGTTAATGCAACCATACATCAACCTTCCACTACAAGAGAGCAGGGTCAATTGACACGGGCTACTTCGTTTCAAATACGTGTGCAAACGTGTTAGAAACGGGTTAGGCACGACCTGACCTCGTTATTAGTAATCGAGTGTGAAATTTTTTTTGACACGGGTAGGTCGTGCCTATTACTGTAGCTCGTGTCAAAATCGTTGCAGACATGTGTCAGTATACCCCGTGTCAAGCTCTTGTCAAAATCGTTTCCACAACTACACGCCATTAGATACGACCTTGCACACGCCATTTATACACCGATTTCGTTGTTTATTAACGAATGAATTTGATTCAGTAAAACATTTTTAGAATCAACATTCTTGACTCTAATTATGTATACTAAGATCAAATAATTTGTCTCAATAAGATACTTTTAGAAGGAAAAATCTGCACTCTAAATATATATATTAGAATAAAAGAATTAGTCTCCACTCCAATCCGCCCATTTTATTTAATGCAAATAAATTATTATTGTATCATATTTCATTTGCTAGAATTTTGAATAAATATAATAATATATTCTCAATCAAGTTATTTAATGTACATTCAAATATACAAACAAGTACAAATAAAGAGCAAAACATATATAATGTGACCTAAAACTAGTAAAAAAAAGACTAATGCAAAATGCTTTCCATAGCATATCCCCACAAAAGCATTCCATAGCATATCTCCACTCCTAAGTGCAATAAACCTGCAATTAAGAATATATATACCAATTAAGAGTATATATTATTAAAACTGAAGAAAATTAGCTTACCAAGTCTACAAAGAAATCACTATCACCAACACCAGTACCAGCACTCAACTTTCATTACATGCTATTCTTAGACGTATTCACAAGAAAATCGTGAGTGTGCTGCATCATGATCCTAAGAGAACCTCAACCAAAACCAACATAAGATTTTAAGATCAAACAACCATAAAAATGACATTACTGGTGCCATGAATGTTTCGGGAGTTAAGACCAGCAGACTTAGTAGCTACTAAGCATTAGGTGTAAGAGAAAGTTTGATGACACACCAAAAACTTGGTGAAGCACATCTAGAGCCATGGAATCCCACAAATCCTGTCATAAATTGTAGTTAGCAAATCAAAGATCAGTTGATTGATAAAGCATTAATATAAAGATTAAAAAAAGTAAAAGAAGCAATATGAAGCCACATAATGAGAAGAAGCAAACCTTTCTCAATACAGAAGGCCGCTGCAGCTCAAATTCTAAAGTATGAAATGCACCAATCTACAAAGAATATTCACTTCCTGTAATTAACCATAGAGTTCAGAATCGATAAAAGAATTGGCTGAAATGGTAGTGCCAT
The DNA here is from genome assembly GCA_036873135.1 of Clarkia xantiana subsp. parviflora. Taxonomy (NCBI): domain Eukaryota; kingdom Viridiplantae; phylum Streptophyta; class Magnoliopsida; order Myrtales; family Onagraceae; genus Clarkia; species Clarkia xantiana. Next base: position 4,039,868 of record JAPTYO010000004.1, on the reverse strand, counting down.
ACCTTCACATATTCGTTCTCAATAACATATTTTCCCACGAACACAAAAAACAGATCTCACTTTATCGTAATCTACAGTCTAAACTGATGGGGGAAAAGAAGCAAACAAATATGTAAGCAATCTAATATTTCATCATAAAAGACAATCGATGGAATTTAGCATAATTTTATGGCAGAAGACTCCTTTTTGTTGAAGAAAATGCCTGATTTTTTGGTCGAGGGCTGAAATTTAACTGTAGAAGTGTGCGTTGTGACAATTTCCTCTGGTTTCCCCTAGTTAGGCATGTATCTGTCCATCACCAATAAGAAGCTTTAGCATACATGCCACAGATACAATCTGAAATGGCTTGGTTTTTTAGAATTACAGAGCAAACTAAGCTAAAATATGGGTACCCGGATGGGAGTTGATCATGCAATCGTTTCCATGGACTCTTGAGCCACAAACAGGACAAATAGCCCAGTCTGATTCTTTCGAAGCAAGTTCATTCTTTTATTCATCGTTCACTTTGATTTCCGATAATCCATCTCAAATAACGAGATTCCAGATTTTCCACTTGAAGAGCTGCTCAGGTTTGAACAACTCTACAGCAAGGGAATCCCAAGAATTGTAGGATCATAACCAAAACAAATTCGAGAGAAAGGTGAGGGCAATTTACCTGAATCGAAGGAGCATAAGAGAGAATTGAATGGCAATGAGGAAGGAAGTGGCGGTGCCGGCCGACCAATCGGCATAGGTTCTCCTTTCTGGTCAGCATTTGTAGTGTGGCACTCACTGGCTCTTTTGGCGACGGGTGGGCGCGGGTTGGCGCCGTGTGGGCGCGGGTCTCCTTTCTCAGGAATGAAGGAGTTGGAAGGATGCTAGGGAGAAAAAATTGGGGGTGGCTGGGGGGCTGCGATGTAGAAAAGGGGAGTGGGCGAGATTAGAAGAAGCGGCTGCTAGCTAGGGTTGTGTAAGTTTGAAATTTTGGAAATTTTGAGAAACTAACTTGGCGCCAGTTTTTCCTTTTACTAATTTATTTATTTATTATTATTATTTTATTAAGTTCATAATATTAGTTTGGGAAAAGTATAAAAATGATGTTATATATGTTTGCTTAAAATATTATTTACATAGTTATAATTTTGGTACTATTTTTAAAAATTCTTTTTTTTTTTTTATCACTTTTAGATGATTGTTTTTACAATTTTTTAATTATTAATATATTATTATTATTACTATTATTATTATTTGCAGTTTAAGTTAATTAATATTTTTTTAAAAAAAAATCTCATGTTTTTTTAAAGAACCTCATTTTTTTTAATACATTTTCCCTATTTTATTTATTTATTTTAAGGGGTTTAACATTTTTTTAAGAATAATAATAATTATTAATTTTCCATGTCATCTTTCCATCCGGCACATCATTTTCCGTTAGTCATATTTAACGGACTTGATCTAAACAAATAAAACGAAACGTGTTACATCTATCACGAAACATGTTATATCTTTTGCAATTATGGTCAAACATGTTACATATTTTACCCTATTAGTTTCTTGTCTATAATAATATTTGATTTTTTCTCAATATGAATTTCATTTTTAAATGTAAAATATACACATGGAATTAATACACTATATTTATTAGTGTATGAAATCTAACATTTAGTCTTTGTTATGTACTTATTTTTAAGATAAGTCTATTGCGTTAAAATAAATGACAATATGGATCAATGAAAAAAGTGATGTAATAATGTTAAATTACAGTATAAGTTAATTATGAAATAAATATGAGTTAATTGAATAAAATATGTGTCATCTATTACAACAATAAATGTTTATCACCTTTAAAATTAAGTTGAAATTGTTTAATTAGAGCATCCACAATGGTTTTACATAAATTGTATTCTTTAAAACTACCACATAGACATTTATGTACACTTTAAGTAATACGTAAAGTTAAGATACTCGTAAATAAGATTTTCTCTGCAATCGTATTACTTAAACATATTACTTAAATATATTTTATTATTAAATTTTCCAACAACCACCAATAAAATATTAGCATTAATTATAAAATAAATTAATTTATAATTAAATATTAGTTACGTAATACATAGTGCATTCATTAAATTTAAGGAATATATTACGTAAAAGTAGGTGGGTTCCATTTTTAAGGAATGCTATATAAAACCAGTGTAGCACGTTTTTATACATTTTACGTAAACAATATGTAAAACACTTGTTTAAGGAATACCATTGTGGATGCTCTTAGGGTATACTGATTTAGGGTATAGTTATTTAGGGTATTTGATTATGGTTTAAGAAATAGTAGTTTATGGTTTATGATATAGTGATTTAGGGTATAATGATTTATGGTATGGTGGTTTAAGGTATTGATTAGTGATATGAAACGCAACATTAAGTCTTTATTATGTATTTATTTTTAAGATAAGTCTATTCCATTAAAATAAATGAAAATATGGATCAATGAAAAAGTGATGTAATACTGTTAAATTAAAGAATAATAAGTTATTTATGAAATAAATACGAGTTAATTAAATAAAAAGTGTGTCATCTATTACAACAATAAACGTGTATCATATTTAAAATTAAGTTGGAAAATATTAATTAGACTATAGTGATTTAGGGTATAGTTGTTTAGGGTATTAGGTTATGGTTTAAGGAAAAGTAGTTTATGGTTTATGACATAGTAATTTAGGATATAATGATTTATGGTATGGTGATTTATGATTTATGTGTCAAATTAAAGAATAATAAGTTAATTCTGAAATAAATATGAGCTAATTAAATTAAATGTGTGTCATCTATTACAACAATAAATGTGTATCACCTTTAAAATTAGGTTGGAAAATAGTAATTAGGGTATAGTGATTTAGGGTATAGTGGTTTAGAATATGGATTTATGGTTTAAGGTATAGTGGTTTGTGATTTAGGTTATGATGATTTAGAGTATAGCGGTTTAGGATATTGGGTTATGGTTTAAGGTATAATAGTTTATTGTTTATGATATAGTGATATAGGGTATCGTGATTTAAGGTATGGTGGTTTAAGGTATTGTGATTTATGGTTTAGAGTATAGAGGCTTGTGAGATATGATATATTGATTTAGGGTATGGTGATTTAGAGCATAGTGGTTTAGGGTATAGTACTTTAGGGTATAATTGTTTATGGTTTTGAATATCGTGATTTAGGGTAAAATGATTAAGTATACGGAGAAATTATCATCATATTGTTACCATTTACTAAAATTAATATGAGATTCTAAATGTGTATTTTAAGTCAAGAAGTTTATGGTTTATGAATGCAATATTAATTTCATTTTCAAATGTAGAATGCGCGTACGGAGTTAATACACTCAATTAATTATTGATATGAAATGCAATATTAAGTCCTTATTATGTTTCGAAAAATAAAAGACCTTATTATGTATTTATTTTTAAGATAAGTATATTACACTAAAATAAATGGAAAATATGGATAAAAGAAAATGTGATGTAATAATGTCAAACTAAAGAACAATAAATTAATTATAAATTAAATAAGATTTAATTAAATTAAAATGTGTGTCATGTATTACAACAATAAACGTTTTTACCTTTAAAATTAAGGTTAAAAATATAAATTAACATCATATTGTTATAAATTATTAAAATTAATATGAGATTCTAAATGTGTGTTTTAAGGTAATTTTGTAAATATAGATGCGTATTTTAGGATCAAGTGGTTTATGGTATTGTGATTTAAGGTATGGTGATTTATAGTATATATGTTTAAGGGTATTAGTTACGGTTTAAAGTATATTAGTTTATGATTTACGGTGTATTGATTTATGATATATCTATTTAGGGTTTATTGATATATATGGTTTATGAGATTGTGATTTATGGTATAGTGGTTTATGGTAAATATTTTGTATTTTAAACATTTTTATTACTTCTTTTTCTTATATATTTTTTATAGTCTTTTATGGTCTAAGGAATGATTTAGGAACAATTATATTAAAAAAATACATAATTAATAAATATTTTAACCAAATTAAATTAGGGTTATTCATTAATTGTGTATATATTAAATGAATTGCCACACAATTTAGACATGAAGAACCTGTTAGCCTAGTGGTACTGCGCGCGGACTGTACTCATTATTGCAGGTCACGGGTTCGAAACTCAGATGGCAAGTTTCACCTTTTAATAAAACAGCATATATTTGGATCGAGTATAAATCGAGTCAAGGGGCGTGTTAAATACTGTTCATATTACGAATTTGCGACGAGGTAAGGCCGTTTTATCGTAGACGTGTCAGACCCGTCTTAAAGGTCGTGTCAATTTGAGACGAGGACAAAACCCGTCGCAACTGCCGTGTCAAATGACGAGACGTGTCAGATTCGACCCAAAATCCGTGCTGATTTGACACGGGAAAACACCTCGTCTCAAATTTCGTTTTAATTGAGGGTGTTTTCTTGTAGTGTTCTGAAATATAAGTAATTAATTATCACAAACAAAGATTGAAACAAAAACTGTTATTGAACAAACCTAAATAATAAAAAAATGAATTCTGATTCTTGAGAAAAAAAAATATATATTAGTTCCATTACAGTGTTGGAAAATGGAAAATAAAAATATATAGGGCTTTAGGCCGAAAAAGAAGACTTATAGGGCTCCATATTGTATTAGGGGGTCTTGAGAATGCGTCATAGGCTTTATCACAAGTGTCCGAACCAGATATTTTCAGCCCAAAAATAGGTTTTGGGCCAAGCCCAAAATATAGTAAAGTTGCAAAATTGTAAGAGTTAATAGACTTTATTTTTTAAAAAATGGTTAACTGAATTTTCAATTTCCGAACAAATTACTACATTTGTTATTTGCCAAACTAAGCATAACGAACAAATGTTAGTCACATGAGGTTTATTATTTGTACCCAAAATGAATTTGTCTAAAAATTGAAAGGATTATAGGAAAACATTTTCAAGTGGGTGTGGTGAAGATACTCCACACGTAATTATCTATACAGTATACAAAAATAAATTGGGCTTGTACTTGTGGTGTACACAATGCTCCACAAGTAAAATGTGTACTTTTTTTTTACCACTATTGAAGACTTACATATATGTAAAATTTTAAAAGTATGAATTTTTTTAAATTACACTTAGACTTAACCATTATTAATGTCAATTTCCCTATATGATTCACCACATGTTTTTTTAAATTACACTTAGACTTAACCATTATTAATGTCAATTTCCATATATGATTCACCACAAGCATGTTGCTTGTAAAGCATGATAGAAAGACCCCATGGCTAACACTCGCTTCATGTATGTTCAATTTGATATATAACAAATTACAGATGTAACAAACTGCTTGAAATTTGGATGCTCAAATAGACATTTTTTTTAAGAATAAAATTTGGATAACAATTCTAATTAGATAAAGTTCAGATTGCGGTTTGGTTGTAAGTTGTAACCCGTCAAATCATGTAGTTTCACTTGAGCATTTGGACTTTGTCTCAACTGCACCAAATGTTTTTCTTTTACCACAACTTAAAAGCTCAAACACCAGCTAGAAGACAGAATATTCCAACACATGTACATATATATTACATAGAAAACATATTTATATGTAAGAACAATTCCCCATTCCTAATATACATGTCCGGTTCGATGCTCTTTCTGCTTCTCGTGTCGAGCCATTCGCTTATTTTCAGGTAACTTGAGACACAATCAATCCATCCATCAACCTGAGAAAGTATATAATGCAGAGAAGTGTAATCTTCATTTCCTGATGAATGAAACTCCCTTCTCTATGCTTCCTGCCAACTCTTTCTTCGCCTTCTCCAATCCAACTCTGTCGAAACCCGCAAATCATAAGTAAACACAACAACCTAAGACAATGTCTGAAATCATCCTGCAGAAAAGAGTTAGAGGTTTTACTGACCTCTCGTACTCGCTCAATGGACCGAGCGGGAAGATTTCCTCTGCTCCAGTTCGTCCAAGCCGTACTTTTGTTGCAAAGAATGGAAGTTCTGTCACCTGTAAACAAGATTAATCATCCCAAAACTTGGATTAGTATCGGATTAACTGATTTAGTTGACAAATAATTTTGTTTTTTGGGCATTGAGAAGGAAATTACCGGGGACTCAACAAATGCACATTCCACAATCCCAGCATCGCCTCTTAGGCCGCGAAGGCATGCATCTGCAAATTTCACTGCTGCATATGCCTGCGATTTTCCGTGACTAGGAGCGTTAAATTACTAATACATTCATGTAATTTATCAAAACTCTGAAATTTGGAGTGGAATTCAGTAAAAAAAGTGAAATTTTTATATATATGCAGAGAAAAAGGGTTTAGTTTCATAGTTTGTAGCAGTGCTCTATGATTTAGCTACATCAACATTTATAGTCTCGGGACTAACCATTGAAAGAGTCGCAGATCCGGCTCCAGCTTTCGCCTGCAAAATTTAGTGAACTTAATGTAAAAACTTGGGATCAATTAACAAAAGATTTACAGATAAAAAGAAAATTGATACTTCAAAATGGTGGATCCTGAGCTTAATCATGAAACAACTAGGAAGAAATCAGGGTATTGCTTACTTACCTCAACAACTTCTGTTCCACCATTTTGAATGCGATCAGTCAGGTAATCGATTTCTTGTGGTGTGAATGCGCATGGAGGCTTGACCTACAAGAAAGTGTTCCAATTTGATTCTTCAATACCTACAAGAAAGTGCTCTAATACTAGATTCTAAGTAAATATTGGAGTTTGCTGCACAAACCTGAGACAATAGGGGCAAAATAGTAACTCCAGCATGACCACCAACAACGGGAACATCAACTTCCCGAGGATCAAGACCCAATACTTCTGCCTTCATGTAGGGAAGAGAGAATATTTGGATTAACTTTAGAAATGTGGGTCCTACCTTCAAGCTAGACCGTGCTCACTGAATAGTAGTTTCTTGAGGAACAACGCATTTGTATACTTACCACAAAGGTATTTGCTCTTACAACATCAAGCATTGTCACGCCCAAGAGACGCTTTGGGTCATAAGTGCCTGCTTTCTTGAAAACTTCGGCTGCAATTGGAACCGTGGAGTTGACGGGGTTGCTGATGAGGTTGACAATGGCTTTTGGGCAGCATTTAGCAATCCCTTCACAAAGTGTCTTCACAATTCCAGCATTGATTTTGAAAAGATCATCTCTTGTCATTCCGGGTTTCCTAGGAACTCCAGCTGGAATGACAACAAGATCCACTCCTGTTAGGGCATTTTCTAGCTGCTGCTGGCCCAGGAATCCACGTACCTAATTGTGAAAAAGAAAAAAAAACAGTTTCGTCTGTCAGGATCTGAGCTTAATTTGATTGGCAAGTGGAACTCTTGACAATATCTAATGAAACAAAATCCTCAAAATTTGATTACGAACAGATGAGCTTCATTCAATCAATTTAAGCTTCCTCCAGATAGCTTGAGAAGAAATTTATATGCTAACTACGACACAAGAACAATCTCACTGCTATAGGTTTAGTATTATAATTGAGCTAGTTTCAAAAGCCTACTAAACTTAGTTATTTACAATTTTGTAATTTTTTCCTGTCTAGAAACTCAATTACTGGATGATATATACTTCATGAACTAGTAGATTAGCAGATGGCTCATACTCTTTTCTCAGTTGATTGAATAGGCTAATAAAGTTGGCAGTTGAAGGACAAGATTGAGAACTTACAACAGCTCCAGTATCCATGTGGCTGATATCAGCAGTAACTCCAGGAGCATTTACAACATCATATAGGTGAAGAACAGAAACCAATGGATTCATCTTCATCAGCATTGCAAGAGGCTGACCAATACCTCCAGCTGCCCCCAAAATCGCAACTTTAAACCCGGGGGCTGCACCTTTCGCTCTGCAGTTCGCCCTCCTTAAACCCGAGTTATCCTCCATCTAATCAAAAAGAGCTAATTTAGTAAGGAATTGCACAAATAAAGCAGAATCATTCAGAAACCATGCAAATAGTGGTAATTGCAATATCATAATCAATCAAACCCTAATTGCCTAACATATCGAAGAAACCCTGATTGCCATTAAACAGCTTCCTTTGTCCAATTCCGAGTACCAAATAATTTATCAAGAAATTCAATACCGAAAGGATGAAAATGTACTGAGGATTCACAGTGAGAACAAAGTAGCAGAAACTAAACCTGGAATTGAGGAGGGTGGAGATGAGCGGCGATTCTAGCAATGCGCTGATTCGCCTCCGAACTGGACTGCATCTTCGATCAGATAATAGAATCGGTATTTGCGGCAGTATGATCAACAGAGGTGGAGAGAGAAACAGAGAAGTATATATATGGGTAGCTGCCGAAGAAGGTGAATAACTCCAAGAAATCGGAAGCTTGAGGCTGAGGATGAAGATGGTGACGGTGAATTGAGAATTGTGGAAGCAAATCGAGAACTTATCTTATCCGATTCTACGTTGAATAATAATTCAAGAACTTCAATTCTCAGCCTCTCCTCTGCTCTGTCGTAGCTCTCATCTCTTCTCCGACCGTTTGTCAACCGCCGTTCTATTTTCACCCGCGGACCGCGGTACTCATTTCATAGCTTACGGATTTTAGCCCCTGATATTTTATCTCCCTGCCAATTCAATCCCAGGGTTTATTTTGGTAGGAAACTAGGATTTTTCTACCATGCTTTGGGAGCACCATGCTTTTGGTTTTTTTAATACTATGGTGGACTTAATTGTAACATAAGTATAACTTTAAAAGTATGAAAAAATATGAATTTTTTAAACTACACCTAAGATGTGAATCATACTATTAATAATATCAATTTCCCTATGGGGTTCACCTTTAGGGCAATAGAAAATTAAAAAAATTAGTGGCAAAAGCATGGTGCTCCAAGAGCATTGTAGAAAGGTCCAGGAAACTACTGAATTCTTCTTCAATTGATCTCTGGACAAATTTTGCTGACTAAAACTCTCTTAAAATCCATTTAAAGATAGGAAAATGTTAAAGATTCCGACGGTGGAGTCCGACCAAACTCCAAACTATTAGTGCCTTTGAATATGCCATTATATTTGAAAAAAAATTACAACGTATACCTCATCTTATAGTCGGAGTTTCTCGTATATTGAGAATCGGAGATTGTATCATCTCTCTTAAAAATTATATGGATTCTCTAATAAATACTATTTTTATAATGAATACTAATTATCAGTTAATTCTTTAAAAAATATATGTAAATATAAGTAATAGTTGAAAAAATAAAGAAAATAATTAATAGTTATTTATTTAAAAAACAGAATTCTTCTCAATTAAATTAGATAATTGCAGTGAAATTGAAAATTCTAATATTTAAAATTATTCTATTAAGTCACTTGATACAATTAACAATTATGGGTTTAAAATGAGAAATTCATGTTATTAAATAATATTTTAATTTATGTAATTTTTTTTATTTAGCATAGTAAATATTTTTCCTTATATAATTTTAATTTATTATAATTTTTTCTATAATACTCCGACTTGTGTTACGAACAATTTGTTAAAGACTTTCTAAATAATATACAATATACTTATAGCTTATTAACACTACTATGAAAATAATTAATCAACAATAAAAAAAAGTAGGGTTAAAACGTCAATTGATTAGTTTGCATTATGTGACAAATAATTATTTATCTTTTTTGACGTGATTAAATGATTACATATGCTTCAGAATTTGAACGAATTATTAAAACTTATTTTATTTATGTTTGATCATACGTGATTAAATGGTTATAAAATAACGATTTTAATATTACCGTCAACCAATTCAAGTATTCTTCATTGTGTTCATCCTATTTTTAATGAAAAATAAATTTCTCAAATTCGAAGAGCTGAATCAATTTCTGAAAACTGATATTCTCAATATTAAACTAATTCACCTCATTTCCTTAAACATAATTAGAAGGGACCTTACATCGAACAAAATACCAAGAAAGAGCAGCAACTAAAAACCAAACCAAAAACTGTGAAAAGCTTTAAACCAGTGAAAATTCAAATGCTTTGTAGAGCATACCGGTGAAATGGAAACGAATTGAATTCTTCAAACCTCTATTTAGTGTTTATCAATTGAACACAAAACATGAAGTACCATCAAATGCAAAAATAAGAGATACAGAGAGAACAAAAATATAAGACACAGTCAGACGGAACACAACTGAAAATGCGACCTTCAATGGATTAGCGGGTACGAACCCAACACAATACCTTAATTGTTCTTAGGTTGTTAGGTTTTGAAAAAACTTCAAGATTTTTTTATGAAAAAATTGATGAAGACACAATGGATATGATGAAGAATATAGTGAAAAATAAATATATAATTAGTATTTTGTATATTTCATCACATTGTAACCAAACAATCATATTGATAAACATAAGTAACTAAAAAACTCATGTTTGAACTAAACGATCACATTATTAAATGTAAGTAACCAAACTATGTAATAACGCAAAAAATATATATTATTTTAATGTTAATTTACAATGCAATTTTTCGTTTAAAAAATAGTGAATGAAATATCGCAATTTTGAGACATAATGCATGATGGTGCCAAACTCTTGTCTGTCCTCAAATAATACTTCCAAGTTTGCAGTCCCCTGAAAAAGATAATCAGTTAAATATAAAAATAACAATGGCATGTTTCGACTTTAATAGATGAAGTAGATTAATTTATGTTATCGAAAGTAAGAACGAAAGCGCGTTAATTAGGAAATCACAGCATGCGTTGTCTATGCCAAACAAGTAAATTATGCGGAAATACCGGCACTTATCTTTTGTGCCATCTTTACTCTAATGGTTTTAGCACCTTCTTCGTCGACGGTCCTTTTACTGCCCTTAAAAATATGTTTCTTTGGTTAAGAACTATTAAATTGTTACCTAGTTTGGACGGATATAGATTTCCTGCCACAGTTTTTGTTCTAGATCTTGTCTTATTGTTAAGATCTTCATACGTATCTTGCGTGTAATTAATTTTGTAGTTTTTTTCTTCTAAAATTCTATAGATATTGGTGAATCCTATAAGTAAAATATTAAATTTAAAGACACGTGTTAAAATTTTAACGGTGAGGCACGAACGAACTGAAGCAGGAGATCTAAATCCAGTTTGGACTTTTTTTTTTTTTTTAAACTTGTATACAAGTTGTTAACTTTATCAAATATTTCGTCGTCTAATCTGGGCTAAATTAATCACGTAATGGGAAATTAACGTACAATTATGAAATTTACTAGAACTCACATAACTGAATTACAAAGTTTCATCTGAATGTGAGAATACTTCGAATAATCACATTGTATGATTGCATCATTTTGATTAATTTTCCATTTTTTCTTTAATCACCATAGACAGATTAAACATAATATTTAACAGATAGTGATTTAGTTATAATGTCTAACAATTAACTACAAATTCTTTAATCACCCACAAGTTACGAGACAGATTAAATGGAATATTTGAGAGATAGTGATTTAGTTATAATGTCTCTGAATGCTCGAACTTTAGCTAACAATTTGATAATTACCTACAAATTCGTCAAATAAACCGATCCTATCATGAATTGCACATATATATTCAATCAGAGGTTGCACCATCACTAGACAGTAAATACAATCTCTTCTCTCTCTCTCTCCCTCTTTGCCGTCTCTCTCTGGAGAGGGAGAGAGAAAAGGTTTATTGTGATTAGGGTTTTGTTTCGGACATTGATTTAGCAGTTATGATCGGGTTCGTTGAAGCTAGAACACTTGCAGAGGCGAACATATATAACGTTCTACAGACAACATTGTAATCATGTTATTAACACTTTCCCTCTTCTCTCTATCATCCTTACATTATTTTTCTCTCTAAACCCTTTTCTGTTTTTTTTTTTTTCCTGCAGATAGATGACATAAATTATTGGAAAGGAGGCATGCAGAATCGAGCCAGGCATATTTGTAACGCGTTATAGATTGTTACATTTTAATTTCGCAGCTAATATATTATATTGAAAAATAAACACCATTAGCTAGCTAGCTAGCTTCGTATATCTTTAATTATTGCATTGAATTTACGAGCTGATCGACGTATTATTTGTTGAAGCTGAATGAATCGTATATATTATGAACTATATAGCTAAACTTTTGGAGAATATTATTATGAATTATTATTTCCTGGTTAAACTAATATCGATCTATAATTTACTAGCTCCAGCTAACTCTCGGTTAATATAAATAGAGGCGGAAAAGTGAAGTTGTACAGTACACCACGCCGCCCCTACCGAGTTCGTTATTTCAATTGTAATTTTTCAAACAGTTAACTAAGAACTTACTTATAATAATGTCAAATTATTGATTGCAAGTTTATTTTAGTCAAGTAACAAATTATTATTGTATAAAAATAACTAACGAACTGTTATTTACTGTTCAAACCCCAAATTTCAGCTTGCAAGTTTACTCTCTCCAATCTTAACTATATTATGTTTATGAATAAGGAAAAATCACCCAAATACCCAGTATTTGAAACTCAAACACAAAAATAAGGGGAATTTTCGTCCAAAACTCAAAATAACCAATGGCCCATCTCCCAAATACGCTATTTAGGGCGCATCTGGGAGATGCGCCATTTTCCCCGGTGGGGTTAACGGTCAAATTTTTGACTGTTAACCCAATTTTAACTCAACGGTCAAAATTTGACCGTTGAGTCAAATGGCGCATCTGAGAGATGCGCCATTTACCCCGCATATGAGAAATGAGCCATTGGTTATTTTGAGTTTCAGACGAAAATTCCCTTGTTTTTATGTTTGAGTTTCAAATACTGGGTATTTGGGTAATTTTTTCTATGAATATACCCTTCAAAATTCTGATAATTTTTTTTACAAGGTAGGACTTAGAAGATTACAATTGTTTTGCCACGAACAACCAAATTACAAAGATTTTAAATAAAGAAAGAAAAAGAAAATTATACGTCCCGCTGTGCTTGAGCACGGACCCCACCCCACCGGCGCCGGCGAGCCCTTCTTTTCCGGCCATCCACCTTCTCCTTGGCCTTCTCCTTCAAATCCCTCTCTCCTCGCCGCTTATACATCTTAAACGTCGTATTCCTCTCCTCCGCCATCTTCCTCACCTTCTCTGTTATCTCCGCCGCAAACTCTCTGTTGTAAAGCTTCCTCAGCCCCTTCATCAGCTTCGCAAACGTATCGGGCTGCGGCATCAAATCCGCACTGTCCATCATGTCCATACAGTAACTACAAGCCTCCTTCACGTGTCCTCTCGCGAAGAGCGCGTGAATCCATATCGTCCATGCAGACACGTTGAGGTTGCAACCTTTAGTCGTCATGCAGGACCAGACATCCTTAGCTAGTTCGAGCTTGTCAGCTCGAAGCAGTGAGTTCAACAAATCCTTAAAGATACCGTACTGTGGAGCGGATAACATACCTGTCGGAAAATAACGGTACAAGTCTCTCAAACACAACTGAATTAACCGTCAAACACACAACTGAAGTAACCGTCAACTGTAAGACATTAAAGCAAAGAGCTGCAATCTCTAACACTCTTCATTTCATTTCTCTGTTAACAACGAGAATTGAATTTCTGACTTTAACGAGAATTAAATTCCTGATATTTACAGGAAATTGGTAATTGCAAATAGTTGTGTCAGAACTTTGGACTGATGGGATACCTCTTGTTATTAGTTTGGGAATTGAGTCATTCCACATTGAGACCGATGCTTTGACCGCTCAACAACTTATTTGGATAGTTCCTCCCCAACTTTAAAACTCATGTTTATTGTTTTGGATTGCAGGAATCTCTTACTCTAACTAGGAGATACAAACTTCGGCACGCCTATTGGAAGCTAACTTGGTTGCAAATGTGCAAACGCATTTGTTAGAATTAGAGTCACAAGAGTCCAACTTTATTACTTATTGTGTTCCTCCGGAGTAAGCTAGACTATGTACTTTGAATGATATATTGTGGTGCCCCGGTTAATTAGTTGTGATGAGTAATACTTTTAGACTTTAGTTGGACCGATTCTTGTTGAGTCGGTGCAACTTTTTGTTCTACTAATATATTCCTTTTCTACCAAAAAAGACCGTACCTCGACCCGCCATTTCTTTGAAGTATTCGCAGGCTTTGATGAGGTCTCCTTGGTCGATGAATCCATTGATGAAGATGATGAAGCTATCGACACCTGGGGATAGCCCAGCTGCTTCGATTTCGTTCCAAACCTTAATACCTACTTCAACATCACCTACCTTGAACGCCAAACGAATCACTACATTGAAAACAGTAAGATCAGGGGTGCAGCCATTATTAACCATCTGTTTGATGATTCTTGAACATCCTTCAAGATCTTCCTTCTTTTCGAGTGCCAATAAGATGTATAAGTAAGTGGTGGGGGTAGGGCTGCAACCCTTCTGGATCATAATGTCCAAAAGCTTGTAACTTTTCTCCAACTTTCCATGTTTGCAGAAACCGCTGATTAGAGTTGTGTAGGTCACTTCATCGGCTTCACATCCTCGCCTCTCCATATCGACCAAAACCCGCATGGCTTCCTCCATTTTCTCTTGACCGCAGAGACCTTGAATCAAGGTGGTGTAGGATGCAGAGTTTGGCTCACACCCCTTCACCTTCATCTCCTTCAACAAATCATAAGCATCTGCCATTTTCTGGGCTCGGACATAACCACTTAGTAAATTGTTGAAGACAACTATATCCGGGTCGAACCCAGATTCTTTCATTTGGACCAAAACATGCTTCGCCTCAATCAGCTTGCCTTCCTTGCACCAACCGTATAACAAGGACGTAAAATGCTTGATACTAGGGGTGAATCGATACCTCATTTCTTCAAAAAGTGATGCAGCTTCTTTGACACTTCCGTTTTTGCATAACGCGTCGAGCAAACAACCAAAGACATACTCATCGGGCTCACAACCGTACTTGGGCATTTCATCGAGTACTTCTATAGCTTTCTGCACCATTCTAGTAGATGCAAACCTCCTCATTAGGACAACAAACAAGTCTTGTGAGATCAATTCGGGACTCTCCCTCCTCATCTCATCGAGTAATGCCCAGACAGCTCCAAAATGCCTCATTTTCCCGAGAACCCTAATCATTGCCTTGTAGACATCGTAACTGTGTCTGTAACCAGGTTGCCTTGAGGCCCACTGGAAGAAGCTGTAACCTAAGTTCCCTGCATCCCCGCATCGGTTCAAGACACGCTCGGTTAAGCCTGGTCGCATTATAATGCCCAATTCTTGCAAAGCAAGATCCAACTTTGGAGCTCTGGGGTGGAATTTCTTCAAGGCCCTATAAATCTTTTCGACATCAACTGCAAATTCATCATGGCTCTCATTGTCTGAGGAGTTTCCGGGATTTTTCTGGAGGTGAACCAGGCCAAACCTAGTCTGATGATCCATGGGTTTGGCAAAACTAGGATCAGGGTTTTGATAGGAAGTAACATCAAAGTATGTAGAGAAACAAAAGTTGTGTTTTTCGGGGCCAAAAGTGTAAGGTTTTGTCCTATGGATTGATGGAATGTTTGAGCTTGGACAAAACTTGCTCAAATAAGGAACCAGCCTTGAACTAAACTTCCTCATCTCAATTAAGCGAATAGATCTTTCAAGATCATGCTTGATTGCTAGCTATTCATCCTGTATTACAACACCAGAAGTATCTATGATGAAGAAACAATCAAAATCTAGAAAAAATCAAAATCAAAATCTACAATAGTCTTCACTAAGAAACTGACTGTTAATGTCATTCCAGTTACAAACTCAAATAGGCATTTTCACAAACACGTAGGGTGCATACACATCAATATCGTATTGCAGTTACAGCTTCGAAATCACTACTCAGCAAAATTGTAAACACTAGAACTTTTAGGCTCATATCAAACGGAAAGACCTCTGTTGAGAGGCATCACATTAAATCACAGTATACTGTATACGATTAGCTACAACAACACAGTATGTAGAAATTCTCTTATATTTTGGTTACTCATATGAATCATGGCATAGAAAGCAGTTGAAGAAATTTTAGCCACAGTGCATCACCACCAACGTGGGCTGATTTCTCTTTCCGATAGTCAATTCGACCCAGTCACTAAATTGAATAATTACTTTACCTATAGATAGAAATGAAGTTGATATGAACTGAGGATACAGATCGGATCCAACGTTTTGCTTTGGCTAAAATCAAAATCACAAATACAGAATAGTAGCACCTTTGATTCGCTAGATGAACTTTTGTTATAAAATTGCGCAGAAAGAGTGCGGTAAGAAGCCTTGCCTTGCTACAAGATCCATGAAGAAAATCGGATGTTACCATGTATCCGTGTTTCACCGTGAAGGCTCTCCAAATAAAGAGCTATGGTACTAAGAACATACCGTACCTTCTATCATAAATGAACTTAATTAATTTTCCCTTTTACCCAAAATAATTGATCTTATGGAAATGAAATCAAATATTGTTTCACAAAAAAAAATTAAAAAAAAAAATCAAATATTGAGAAACAAAATAAAATGAAATTCAATATTTTCTTTAGTTCACTTTATTTTTATTAGAATTCTCTTCTTTTTTTACAATAAGATGTAAAATAATTATTATCTAAGGAAGTATTGCCAAAATTGTAAATTATTTTTTTTTTCAAATAAATTTTTACTATTATTTTGTTTAATTAACTTTGTTGCATTATTTTATTTTTAAATAATCCTAATATATTTGGCCAAAAAAAAATTAATCCTAATATACACATAATACATCATAATAAGATATGATATCGCATTCTACAATATAATAGGTTTAGAATATATTTTAATTTTTTTTTAAAATATGAATAACATTATATTTATTTATTTTTAAAAATATAAAAAATGTTCAACACTTAGTTAAGCTATATAACATGAAAACTATTAAATATTTATCTAGACTTATAAAAAAAATTATATTTGGAAAAAAATAATTTATAATTTTAACAACACTTCTTTAAATAACTTATTTCATATATATTCTTATTGTACTCAAAATTAAATAACATACAAAAGTGAAAAATACTGACTTTTAAGTAAAATAAAAGTTTTGAGTTAAACTGAACTAATTAAGTGCAATTTTTACATACGGTACGATCAATCTTAGGTACCGTACCTTCACAATATTTTATATTAGTGACAAAATCATTATTAAAAAATTTATATCACTTAAGTATACTTATAAAATTGGAACTATATATTGTTTTGATTTGATTATAATATTAAAAAAATCAGATTGAGTGGGGACATTTCCTGACATTTCCATCTTCAATTATAACAATCAAAGTACGATTCATACAATACAACATTCAAAGTAACAATGATCAACTATCACAGTAGCAAATCAAATCAAAATTAAGCAATAAGATTCACAAAATCAAATAATAAAATCAACTATCAACAAAAATAACAATGTCAGAATATAAAGTATTGCACACAGTAGATTGTCAGAGATAGCAACATTACAACATTGCTGGAGCTAGCAACATTAGAAGATCGCCGGAAAGAACCATCGCCAGAACACTAGCTAATACTAGAGGGAATCAATAGTATTATATAGTGGGAGGAGAAAAAATGAATGAACTCTAGCCAGTGGCAAACCCAATACCCGATGTCTGGGGTGCAATCAGTGGTTGAGTCAGGATCCGGGCCAAATGTGCAACCCAAAATAAAATATACTTACTACTCAGAGTACGACCAGAGGTACGACCGGATGTCGCTATAGTTATTATCCATGTGGTAAAAATAAAAATATTTTGCTTATTAGTCACTCTATGTATTAAATAATACTATGTTCTAAACTATATTTAGCTAATTATTAATTTACTCAATATATGTAACTAATACTTAGATATTATGTATTACAGACAAATATATACTATGGATAAAAATGTGAAAATAACTGAGATCACACACTAACCATCAAGCAATCATAATTTTGGAATTTATGTATAACTGGGATGAATGACATTTAATGTTAATATAAAATACACGTTTTTTTAAACTAAAGACATAATGATCAGTAAGAAACTGACTGTTAATGATCAGTACAGTTACAAACTCAACTAGGCATTTTCACAAACACGCAGGGTGCATACACATCAACATCGTATTGCAGTCGCTAAAGCGTCCAAATCATTACCCATAAGAATCATTGAAAACACTAGAACCTCCTGTAAGGCTCATATCAACCGGAAAGACCTATGTTGAGAGGCATCACATCAAATCACAGTATACTGTATACGGTTAGCTACAGCAACGAAGATGGAGACACTTGCCTGGAAAACGGAGAAGTTCAATCATGTTCATAAGGGGGGTTCAACTGTTAAATGAGTAGTCATATCCACTAGGTGTCGGAACTTTTTGCGATCGGTGAGTCAGTGACCCTCCAGAAGTAAGGACTGGAGTCGAATTTGGCAAAGGTAGCACTAACAAGTAGGGTCCTAATGCTACATTGAAAATTAAATAATCATAATTATTCACACCGTAATATAGTTAATAGTTGATTATATGATTATATTATGGTGTTATTAGGATGATAATTTTTTTTTTATCCATAATAGTTTCAGCTATAATATTGAATTCATAACTATGATTATAACTACCATCATTACTATTATATATATAATATATAATTTATATATATATATATATATATATATATATATATATTATAAGGCAATAGTCCAATTTTATTCTTGGTCATCCATCATTCATTCACTCATTTCGCTATAAATCTTAATCATCCGTTATTGATTTATCTTGACCGTTCGTTATATTCATCCTAAATATTTGATCTTCCATTCATTCTATACTAAACTTAAAAATCTAATATCTCAGTTCATTTGCAGTTTTAGTTGCGCCAAACCTCGTCCGCCCTAGGTCAACAAAATGCACTATTTTCTGCTCTGATAAGCCTCGCAACCATACTATCCCGCTACATCATCGCCCCGCCTCCGCATTTTACCGCT
The DNA here is from genome assembly GCA_036873135.1 of Clarkia xantiana subsp. parviflora. Lineage (NCBI taxonomy): Eukaryota > Viridiplantae > Streptophyta > Magnoliopsida > Myrtales > Onagraceae > Clarkia > Clarkia xantiana. Next base: position 4,020,865 of record JAPTYO010000004.1, on the reverse strand, counting down.
GCCTTGCGCCATATCGCTCGAAGTGTAAGTATTGTTACTGTTTACTGATTCTTATTGTTGTTGAGTCTTGTTTACTGAGTCGCAGGCTCACCTCTAGGTATTATGCAACAACCTAATTATTACGTCCATATTTCTTATTATTAGATAATCTCGATCAGAAGTGTTGGCGATTGAGGATTGAAAGTGATAGATGATTGAAGACGTTGTTTAATTAAGTGAAACAATGTAATTATGTTTAATTTAGATTTATTGTATGAAACAATGATGTTGTATTAGTTTGAATGGTTATGGTTAAATGGATTGACTGTGGTGAAAACTGGTTATGGTTATGGTACTAATAATATAACCACATGGTTATGATTATAGGTATGGTATGTATGAAAAATAAATAAATTATAGTATGATTATTGTATTAGTGGTAACCTAACCATACTCTTACCACCGCCTGCCCTACTAATACTATTAGTAGGTCTAATACGTTCCAAACTGAAAATAAGAAAACTTTCAGTAGCTATTTGCAATAATTTGAAAGTTGGGTATCAACTTGACCGTTGAGTACAAAGTGAGGTAGCTTTCTTCCTGGACCGGGCTTGAATGTTTTGTACTGGAGCTGGGCCACATATTTTTTTGGTCCATAGCCCACATAAATGTATTTTTGGCCCATGGGCCACATAAATAAATAGTCAGCCCAAATATATTTATAAATGCATTATTACCATTTTCATTATTGTATTTCACCCAAAATCTTAAATTTTCAAATATGGGAAGGGCTAAATATATTATTACTTTATTTTTTAAAAAAAAAATTTGAACAAAACATCGTGGATGTCAATTTAAGCTCATGATGATATCTACTCCTAAGAAGGAAGCCATGAATCTACAGTGGATAATAAATTAGAGTTGAGCAAATAATTTAACTAATTTTTTTGGGGGTAATTTAGGATTTTAAAAACTAAATTAAAGATATAATTACATAATTTAGGTTTGAAATTCCACAACACTAAAAAGGTATAGTGTAAACTATTTATAGTTTTATAAATATTATTATCGTTTATCTGGTTCCATCTAAAATAATATTTATATTAAATTATATTTATGTCAGTGTGTCCACATAAAAAACATAGGCCAAAGGGAGCACATACCATGTTGTTTTTGTTCTCCATCTCTCTCTTATCTATATATATATAATATTGTAGTACAGATTAATATGTAGTATACTAGCTAGTATCTTCAATGATGAGGTGATAATATAATTATATAGATATCAACGCGCATTGAATAAGGTTAGGTCGGTATATAACATCATATATGTTGCGTCAATCTGTTCGCATTGCATGCAGATGTTCTATGTTTTCTTTCAAGGCGTTGCTTCATGTGAATATCACATGGTAAGTCATATCCCTAAATGTTGTTCCAATGGGGAAAAAAAAACTATGAAATAATTTAATTTAAGTCGGCTACCTAATTAATTTGTTTATTACGTCCTCTGAAACGTTATTATATTAATTAATATACTAAGTATGTTACAGATAGATGGTAAAATAGACAAACAGCTTTTTTTGGCCAATTTAGCCAAACAACTAGCTTGTGGAAAAGAAATTAGTTGAAATTTATTTTTAAAATAAATAGCTAGCTAGTTAGATTTTCGTTAATGAGTAACTAGATGCCTCTATCCAATTTAGCATTAAAATTTGATAGAATTTATCATGCGATCAAAGTGTACTATTGGCACCCTTCACCAGAATACATCTCCGAATTATACTATGTGAAACAGCGACAATCCAACCCATAATTAAATCCATACATACTTAATTAACGCGATTAGATAGTCTATATTCTCTTGATCATGTAAGAATATAGGAAATTTTTTATTAAATTTTAATGTCAAATTTGACAGAAATATAAGTGGAATTCTGCCTAACGAATTGATTTTTTTTTAAAAAAGAACTTATCTAGGTAATAGATTTTCATGTAAAGTTTGACATGGATATTTGGTTATTACCCGAATCATATACGATATATTAAGACTAGTTGATTCAATTGGTAATTTAACCCTCAATAATAAACGAACTTACTGAAAGTGCGTCTTACGAAGGACCACTACAAGAGAATGTTCAATTACACACCAATTCACTCCACACGGGGTTGGATGTGTGTAATTCCATTAGGATTGCACACTAGGTACATACAATTATGTTGGCAATTGTGAAAATTAGAATACATTCGGACTCCATACTTATTACATACTAACAAAAAATTGGTGTGGAAATTGTATGCAGATTGCCTTTTGTACACACTGATTGAATATTGGTATATTTGGTGTGTATTGTAACGGTATGGACTTAGTTCATATCAATATTCCGTGTGGAATTGGAGTGTTGTTTGCAAATATATGAATATGTGCTTACACAACTACTACATATGTTATCATAAAACACATGAAAATATATCAAAAACTGGTACACATGAACATATTTTGCACACCTAATACATGTATTACATATAAACGCAATCTGATTTTACACGTCTTTATGTTCATTTAAACAACAACTATTGAAATTGTCATCTATGTATGATTTTCTTAGGATATTTTAGGATCACCACCCTAGACCGATCCTAGCCGATCCTAAACGATCCTACGATCCGGCGCTCGATACTACTCCGATTCTAAGTGCTAGTGATCCTAGGAGCGATCCAGATCGATTTAGCCTTGTAGGATATTAGGATCGTACGATCCGAATCGCGATCCTGACAACCTTGCCTTAGACGCTCTCACATACAAATTCATCCATTATTAATTTATGTATTATAACATTATACAAACCCCATGCACTGCGCGGGTCAGCCACCTAATAGATAATACATAGATTATACACATAAGTAAAAACTTGCCCTTAAATTATGAAATTAACACAATAATAATATATGGTAACTATCATATTCTAACGTGTATATATTTTTACCAAAAAAAAAACGTGTATATATATATATATTTATATTGGGTTAAAGGTACTTTTCATACCACATGTTTGACCGAATGTGGCTTTTAGTACTGGATGTTTAGTTTTGTATACTTTTAGTACCAAACGTTTGAAAAAATGTGGCTTTTGGTACATCCGTTAGTTGGCTGTTAGTTTTGGCCGTTAAATGACATGTGCAAGTCACGTGATCGACCCTAAACTTTTGATTTTGTTCAATTTAGTCCCTCAAATAAATTCCTAACTTTTTATTTTTTTTAATTAAGTCATAAAACTTCAAAATCGAACCCAATTGGGACTTATCCCCAATTGGGTCAATTTGACCCAAATGGGGCTAGGTCAATTGAATTCGATTGGTTTAATTGGGTCTGATTTTGAAGTGTTAGGACAAAATTAAATAAAATAAAAGTTAAGAATATATTTGAGGGACTAAATTGAACAAAATCAAAAGTTTAGGGTTGATCACGTGACTTGCACATGTCATTTAACGGCCAACTAACAGATGTACCAAAAGCCACATTTTTTCAAACGTTTGGTACCAAAAATATACAAAACTAAACATACAGTACTAAAAGTCACGTTCGGTCAGTGGTATGAAAAGTACTTTTAACCCATTTATATTTCCAAGCTAGGAAATGTAGGCCTAAATGCAATATATATGGATTGGCCATGAAAGAACAATGGTAGTTGGTCCATGATTTCATTTCAAAAAGCCCATTAGTCTTTATCAATTCAAATCTGAAACTAATTTGTACAATTAAATTTGCTTTAATATGAATGTAAATTGTATTCCCGCCTTAGAAGAAAAAGAAGGAATAAAAATGACAAACTAATTAGTTGTTGGATCTATATACCTAAGCTTTTCTGTTTGTTCAATATATATAGTGATAGAAGTGATGTATTACTACTATGTCTGGTTCATCTATAATGATGGGCATCAAGAATTACAAGTAATTTCTATTGCACTATAGAAAAAATAAGGTGGAAGAAGAAAAAGTTGCTCCCCATTAATATATTATTGCGCTGATAATGCAACTACAACATTTACCCTACGCATATTTAATTAATATATATTGTGTTTACATATTCATGTGAAAATTAAATGTAATAGTCCACTATATCTATTGCATGATTTTAACTTTGTTGAAGTTACAAAAAATATGACTTTCTTGAAAAAATAGGATTATTAATTATCAAATTGCTAGCCAGGAGAAGAAGAGATTTTACAATGAAGCATTTTAACATCAATTTTTTTTTTGGCCAACAACCTCAAATTTACTAACAATTTGTTTCTAGATATTAGCAATTATTATTTTCAATACACCAAAAGACTTGGTCATTAAATTAATTCGATTAATCACTATTATTATTTAAAGCATTTTCATAATTATTTATCTATATATAAGACACTTGCGCTGTGCGCGGGACAGAACCTAGTACTATACTATTTTCGGATGTTGAATTCTAAATATTAATTTTAGGTTCCAAGTTAGTTTATTTATTCAATTAATTCAATTTAGATACTCTTTTGTCTTTAAAATGTAATGAAGCGGGAAATTGAATAAGTGAAAATTTGAATGCACATCAAATTTGGATGTAAAACTGAAGCGGGAAATTCAAAATTTTAAGATATCGAGTAAAAAACTCTACAAAGAGCACAAAAGTAAATGAGCAAACCTTAGTTTCTCACATCAGTTCAAACTTCAAAGCATTTACCTAGCTATACATATTCGGGTCGCTTCCTCCTCAATGGGTCATCATCATCTGTTACATCTCTCTCCCTAGCTCACTCTCCTTTAAATCAAAAACATGGTTTGACCTAGGGTAGGACAAGTATCAAACTTATTGCAACGGTGCTCGACCAAAGCTAGAAACCCATGGGTGGCCAAATCCATGACCTGCTGCCTTTAAAGCCTCACCCATCATATCTTGCTCATAATTCCAGTCAGCGAGACGAATTTCGAAGCCTCTAAATGTCAAAGGGAACATCCAATTCCGCTATAGCATTTGAATGCCGGTAGGTAGCCTCACGCCTCTCCAATCATTTTGCTATCCTTCATTGTCCAGATATGTGGTTGTGTCGACCATGACAGTAACCACCTGCTATAAACATAAATTCTGAGTTGTGATTCGGTAGAAGTTGGGCAATATCTAGTCATTTGGTATGGCTATGCTTATGACACGTAAGTTCTTCCTCTATTGAATCTTCAACATGAATTTTTAGATAAAGAGACTTAATCTTGTCGGTCTATTGTTATATATGATTAATGTTGCAAAAAACATGTGTTGACACATAAAAATTTATGTTGAAACACATAAATTATATGCAGACAAAAGGTGTTGTGTTGACAAGGGGGGTTGTATGTAGTCAATGTCAGGGACGAGTGTACTAATTCTAGTATAAAGTTTCACTTGAAATACTATTTTGTTCGTTTAATTAATAAATAATCCTTGTTTAGATCTCTAATTTGGTGTCCGAATTTTGTGTTTAAAGGTAGGAGTAGGATATGTAATTCTTCTTATATGTCATTTTGTTAATCAGATGGAGGTTGTTCAGTTTCCTATTAACTACCCCTCACTACAAGAAAATGATGATCCAAGACTTTATGCTGATAATGTTAGAAATCTCTATAGAGATATTTATATATATATGACTCATATGATCCATTGTTTAATTTAGTATCACATGTCTTCATTATCATGGCAAAATTCCATTCTTTATCAACATGTCTATTTTGGATATATACAAGTATGTCCATGACATTTTCTTACTTAGTTAGCTGATGTTTGAAATTGCTTGTACGTTCTATCAGAGAGTGGATTTGCAGCGAAACGTATATATCTTGCTGCAATACGCGGTAAGTCTGTCATAGCCGTTGATCTTCATCTGAAAAATTATTGATTGAAAGACGAATACATGGCTCTTAAGATGGTAGCCTCTATTGAGTCTTGGATTTTTTTTGTATATATGTAAGTAGTTGCAGCTATTTATCGCTTTTATCTGAAATTTATATAGCTTCTTGAAGTTTTCATCTCTTTAATTCATTTAATTTCTCTATCTATGTAGGTTGATCGATCTTTGCAATAGAGCGAGAGCTTCGTGTTAGAGCGTATGAGGATGGTAAGATTTTTATAATTTTTTCTATATGTCAACACAATTTTTTCTATGACAACGCTTTTCTAACCAAAAAGTCTACAAACCACATTTGTCATGTTTCTATGTTAGATGAATTAACTATGTTGTTTTCCATATTACAGGCGTTAAGCATCATTATGTGGAGGCTTAAAGAAAAGATGCATTATGTGTTTGGTTGCCAATTTTTTCAAGTTGTTTTACTCCCCGTGTTATGAAATATTGTACTTTCTCAAGTCTTAATATGCATTGTGACTCTTAAAATTAGCATTGTGAATTGAAGTTTCTTGGATCGAGTTTATTAATAAAGAATTAGTTGTGCTTATTTTTGTTTCTACCGAATGAGTATTTCTAAAAAAAACATTGCATCTGCGTTCTCATCGACATTATAGATACATGAGTCTAAATAGATCTTTGGAATCTTTGAATGTAATATAAATGTGCACTTCTAAAATTAAGAGGATTGTATGTAAATAATTCAATTAGAATTAACTTTATATATTACTAAGGATTGTAAATAGATTTTAAATTAATAGTTACTAAACCCGGCTCTTTTGGAACTGCAAATGTAATACTAAAGACACTAAATTGATTATAATGTGTTAATTACTAAATCCGACTTTTTTGCAACTACAAATGAAATTCTAATAGCTATGAATAGATTTTAAATTTATAGTTACTAAATCTAACTTTTTTGAAACCATAAATGAAATGGTAAATACTCTAAATAGATTTTATATTGGTAGTTACTAAATCTAACTTTTTAAAACTACAAATGCAATACTAAAGAGTTTAAATAGGTTTTAAATAGGTAGTTACTAAATGTCACTTATTTGGAATCACAAATAAAATACTAAATATGCACATTTTCTTCGAGATGGGTATAACTATAACTGAGATGCAATATCAAACAATAATGATTCTAACAAGGACTTTTAGTAACGGTACTTGTGATATATTACGTTGTCAACATTGTATATTCTATGTTGACATACACACCGGCTCCACCCGGATTCCATACGGTAAGTGACATGTTGGTGTGGAATGTGAATGTACTTACTTTCGGAGTACACATCAGATATGCCGTGTGCACAGTACACACAGATAGTGTCCACACTACCTACACACTCTATATACGGTGTGCAATATGTTTACACACCAAAATTTCGGTGTGCCTTATTACCACCTCTAGATTCCACCCGGCTTTTTTTAGTGTAGAACCCGAGTGTATACATATCTACACACCACTTGCACACCACTTTATGTGTATGCAAACATGTATTCTCTTGTAGTGGACATTAATTAACTATATTATTACTATTATTATTATTAATATTAATATTATTATTATTATTATTATTATGAAGAGAGTGAATAAAAGGAGCTTGACTCGTTTACTCGAGACAAACAAATCACATGAACCGACTCTAATCTTCCCTAGAAGGCTAGAACCCACTAGTATTGTTCTAATTTAATTAAGTAATTGCTCGTAAAATGCTGACCATACACAGAATTTGATATGCATGTCATGTTATGTTTGCTAATAATAATTATATATGTGGAGCTTCATAGTTGATTAGTCTAAATTTTATTAAATTAATTCGACACTTGTTAAATAGTTTTGGCTCTTTTATTATGTAACGGTTTATATATATGAAAGACAATTTACATGTATTTTAATTACACGTAAATTAAAAAAAAATAGATTATGTGAAAGAAAAAAAGTTGCGTAAATTAAATTAATTTGTTCAATTATTGTAATACTATAAAAAAATATTAGAATAAATACAAATAAATATACATATAGATATTATAATAATAAATTAAAATAACTTTATATATTAAAATAATATAATAATTATTTAATAACATTAATTTTTTCAATGTTTTAAAAATTCACAATTGTTCATCGTGGATTTTTTTTTTTTTTTCATGTGTGGTGGTCGAGGACTTGTAATATGTTTGCTCCATACATACTCTTATTGAGTCAGTCCGTGATGGGTAAAGTGTTGACTATGAATATCTTTCCATTCTCTTAGTCATTGGTGCAGATTGAGCCTCGGACCACCAATTAGTGGATAAATTACTTAATCGCTACACCATATTACATAGTTGGTCGTCAATAGTTAATTCATTATTTTGATTTGATTCATCATGATTATGTTCTTAAATATACATTAAGTTTATTATCTATAAGATGGGAGAGGAATAGAGAATCAAATATACTTCTGTTTATTGAATAAATAAAATAGGATCGATATACTCGAATTATATATGCCAATAATCAAATTTCTTTATATAAAATAGATTCAATATAATATAAATATATAATAAGAAAACTAACCGACTTAACTAACTTGCATGTGATCATAATGTATCCTTATTTTCGGTATTATTATTATATATTAATATATATAAGAACTAGAAATCGTCATATCATATGTCTCCACATGCTAAGGCAGACCCAGGAGATTCATATCATTTTTGTGGGGGCATTTGATGAGGCATGAAAATTCCAACCGATTTTTATTTTATTATTATTATTATTATTATTATTTCATTTTATATACAAAAATCAGATTTCATATGTTTGTTGAATCATATAATGTAAGCCTAACCAACACTTCTTGACTTTCAACTGAAGAGATAGTCGTTAGACCTGCCAATTATATGGAAAGGAAATTATTGATAGAGTACTCCTAGAGCTTGGAATCTCTATAAAATAGAGTTTAAGCTATATTAAATATAGTATATAAAAAAATACGTATAGTTGTAGTTATATTAAGGAAAGTTATTAAAATAATAATTTTGAAGTTCCATCCAATCAGAATCCCCTATCATTACAGTGATATCTAAACAATATATAAGTGTTTTCAGAATTGAACGGAATAGTGTGAAACATAAAAATTACTAGTTCGGTTCATTGTTCTAATTAGTCTAACAATGTACTTGTTTGCTCAATTTGAAATCCTAACAGAATTAGGGTTTAGGGTTGTAGTTTGTACGACTATACCTAAACATTAGCCAACAGTTTGATAATTAACCTATAGTACAAATATAGCATTAATTGGTAATTTATTCATCATGTGAGAATGATTATAAAAATATTTTAGTTTTCGTGATTCGAGTTCATTTTTAAAATCCTTAAGTGGGATTTGAAGATCTCTTACCTAATTGGATTATACCCAGCTACACTTGCTCATTAATTAATTATTATTATTATCATTGTTAACAAGAAAATCTGAAAACAGTTTTCTGTTTGCGGCCTAATAAGTTTCTTCGCATTTTATATTATCGTTATTATTGATTAGTTGAAAATCATTCCACTAGTTCAATTATAATTATTTATAAGGTGAATCTAGTCAAACTTCATTATTGGCCAAATAATACCGCGTGATTCTGCTTGGCGAACTTCCGAAGATAGTAGTAGCCTATTAATAATTAATAATTAACGAATTAATTGATTTTTTTAAAGCACTAGTCGACTTCCTATATTATATTATATATAGATATAATAGAATATTAAAAGAGGATTCCTTTATTTAAGTGAACTCTTCTATATCAATCAATTAAGCATATATGATAATAATACTCTCAACATAATTATTCAATCTGTATAATAAATTCATGTACGGTTATACTCAACTGAGTGCAACATATACGGGCAGCTAAGCTACACAAACCTTCTACAAAAAAATAAATAAATAAATAAAAAATAAAAACTTACAGAAATCTGAACTATATATATACCGACCTCAGGTTATATCTCATTGTGAAAATAATAATAATAAATATATAAACTTAGCTATGTATGGTTATTCAATATATATATGAAATTTTTATGCTTAAATCGGCCCGCGATTTGGTAAAACTCATTTATTATATATATATCAGGTTAAGAATTTTATATATAGAGTCCCGGGTTTATCACATGTTTCTTTTTTACATCTCAGATCAAATTGTTGCTTTTGGATATCCCATGTTTTATTTTGGTTGATTTTCAGTGTCTCGGTATGATTATCTTAGAGAAATCAATCCCGACAAAACCAACTGCTAAATTCGAGCTCTCCTGCAATATGCTTCATTCCTGTCACCTTGACGGGGCATTTACCTAAGAATTTGGACGACTTTGTGAAAAGTAAAGAGTGAGTGAGTGAGAACGACTAAACGGAGAGGAAAAGACGTAAGGAGACATCGAAATATACAAAAATAAAACATGTAATACAAAAGTAACAATTTAATCTAATACACTAAAAAATAACATAGAATAAACGTTAGACACTAAATATATTGAACCATTTTATATATATATATATAATAAACCGGTAAAATAGCAGACAAGAGCCACATATAAAGTGTTTTTCTTTTCACAAAAACCAAAAAAGGCGTGTTTTGAAACCCTAACATGAAACATACCGAAGAGAGGTCTTTGACTTTCTCCTGAAGTTGTCTGTAAAAATACATGCCAATATATAAGATGATAATTGTACCAAGCATATAATATGTAGCAGTGTAGCATTTCACGCTTCATTTTTTAATTAAAAGTTTTTTTTATAAGTTGTCTGTAAAAATACATGCCAATATATAAGATGATAATTGTACCAAAGCATATAATACAATGTAGCGGTGTAGCACTTCAGCACTTTATTTTTTTAATTAAAAGTTTTTTTATATTTAAATTCTGATTGAAATTGTGAATGAAAAAATATGTATAACTAGTTTTTTACCCATTACAGTATGACCGGTGCAAACATGAATCATATCAGACTACAGCACAATAATATACAAAATAGGTGATTAGTGAACATATAACTAATTAATCATCTCCACTTCATCACTTTAAATAATACTTCAAGATATATAAAATAAAAATAAATAAAAGAGAACTCGCAATGGCCATTTATTTTTATTATATATATATAGATAGCTTTACTTAATAGCAAGTAAGTCATTAATGAAATGCGGTTTTATTTATAATGGACGAGCAATAATAATTTTGGCCAAAGACTCAGTAGCAATAATTAGCTAGTGTGTTTGTTATTCTCAAATAAAATTATTTGAATGTATAGGAAGATTGAAGAATGATGTGGTTGGCTGAACCGAATAGAGGTTAATTATTATCAACGGAAAGTCGGTTAAGATAAACAATTTAATTATGAATTAATTAAGATGATCAGTAAGACCCGGCCAATAAACGTCGGCGGCAGCCTCATTGCACCACCTCCTTGCCGCATATCTCGTGCTTTCCAATCATATAGGTCTTGGACCCATAAACACGTATAAAAAATTAAATATTAACTTTAATTTCTTCTTAAATTTAATTTTGTTTTAAGGGAAAAGTACTCAATTATCCACAATTAAACGACTACATATATAACCGTAGAGCCTTTTTATATCAGGAAAGTAATCAGCTTAATTTTTTTTTGCCAAAGTAATCAGCTTAATTATAAGGATAAAAAACAACACGAAAAAAATTCAATTCCAAAGTTTAAATTCAAAATCTCTAATTAACGGATGAAGTGCTGAACTATTACTAACTCACGCGTCTTTATAAAGGTGACATGTATTGTAAGTTGCTTTAATAATTTGGACTTAAATTATTTTACAAATTGTGATATGATGGAAAGGATAGTGTATACAATATGAACACAATCTCAATATTTGATTACATTCAAAGGCAAAGTATACCAAAAATAAATACATAATAATAATGATAAAAATAATATGCACTTAATTAAACAATGGAAGCTAATTAACTAAAAGCACTTCTCATCCCACATGGGCAGAGTGCACTTTTGTAACACACACAAGGAGATTAGCAAGTTCCACCTCACAGATCCTCCAAAAAAGTCTTTTTTATAAGTAATTAAAATTTTAATTTATTTTTCTTATATTTTTATCTAAAAAAAATTGTTGGCCCCTTGTGGTCTATAGTAAAACCAGACTATCCTTCATCGATCCGCCTCACGGTGGAGATACGAATTCGACGATAGCCGGAAAACCCACGAAGGCGACCTCCTATGCCTCGGATGTCGGTTCTGTCCCTCCGATCCACCGCTCGTGGCAGTAACGGACCCCACAAAGTCCCTCAACCGCCTCACGGCAAGGTCTAGGGTTTCCTCCGACATATTCGCGAAGCAGACACGGAACCACCCCGGTTCCGTGCAATGGCACGACGAACCGGGCGAGATGTTGAGTTTAACCTCGTACACTATCTTCTTCCACAGCTCGATCTCCGCCTCGAATGTGGGTGACGTCAGCAGGTGCCTCATGTCGACCCAGCAGAAAAGCGCCGCGTTGCTCTCGAGGCAGTCGATTCCGATTCCGCGCAGACCGCGTACTAGCCGCGTGTGCCTCTCCCTGAGCCGCTTCCGGTTCGTCGATAAATACATTCCGGTGAATTTTTTGTCGGCCAGCATGGCAGACAGTAAATACTGAGTCTGTGACGATACGAGGCCGAAGCTCGACATTTTCGTGGCGGCAGAGACAACCTCGTCGTTGTTCGAGTAAATCGCACCGACTCGGAAACCGGGAAGCCCTAAGTCCTTCGATAAGCTATATACGACGTGGACTTGGTCGCCGATTTGTTGGAGTTGCTTGTCCGACAAGACTTCCATGATGCTCGTAAAATCCGGCGAGCTGAAGACCGTGCCGGAGTAGATCTCGTCGCTGACGAGGTGGATGTTTTTTTCGGTGACGAAGGAGACTAGGAGATCGAGCTCGGCTCGAGTCATGGTGGTGCCCAGAGGGTTCGATGGGTTCGTGACTAGGACCGCCTTGACCTTAAGTCGGCGCGTCCCGGCTTCTAGGAAGGCCGCCTCGAGGGCCGAGGCGGTGATCTTGAAGCCATTGGAGCTGGTGCATTGAATCGGAACTATCTCTGCTCCGGTCCTCCATTTGAGATCTCTGTCGAATCTGAAAGAATATAAAAAGATTCATCGCTACGTTAGAACACAATAGCAAGATAAATAAATATTTGTAAGAAAATATTAAAAATTATTTATACAACATTTTAGAATGTTTAACGAGTATGTCTTTTAAAAAATCGTTTTAAATATCTAAAATTGTGAGAATTTTTTTAAACTGAATTTTGGTCATCGAAAGATTTTTTTTTTTAAATATAATAAATATCATAGTATCTTTATAAATTAGATTTTTTAAAATCCTTATCAATAAAGTCAAAGTACGTAATAAAAGGACGACAGCGACTTTCATGCAGTGGTAAGTAACCAAGTCAACACGTCGCGTCACGTCCAAGAAAATAATTATTTTATTACAAAAGTTGACGTAAAAATAGTTTTTTTTTTTAGAAAATAAAAACTTACCCAGGGTAGTAGGGAGTTGGGATGAGAATGGCGTCACCAGCTTCAGCAAGACAGAACATGAGGGTTTCGTTCGCTGACGTGGCGCCGGCGGTCAAAACAATCTTACTGGGGTCAAATGTAACTTTGTTTCCTCGGATCTCCGACATGAAATCCACCAGTGCCTGCAGAAAAGTCATTGTCACCGACATTTTCGTTAGCCGACATTTCATAAAAATCATTGAAAACAAATATACAAATATTTTCCATTTCAGGAAACTACTTATTTCTAAATAAAGTAAAAACTTTCAAAATTTTACACACTGTAATTGATTTTCTTTTTTTACCTTCTTAAACGCGGGAAGGCCGTGGTAGTCCTGAAAGAGAGCGAGCTCCCGGAAAATAGATTCGCCGCCTCTCTTCATTCCGGCCGCATCGGGGTTCGCCGCCATCCATGATTCGAGGAGGTCGAACGACAGCTGTTATTGCATGAAACGTCAGCATGGATATATGCATGATGAACATGATATATGCATATATATATATAATAATTCATTATAAATAATTACCTGGTTTTCAGCGAGACCCATTTGGATGATTCCGGTGGGATTGTGAGATTGGTGGTAAGCATTTTTCTCATATTCCTCCCATCCGAGAAAGTACGAGGAATCTTGGCCGTGTCCGTTGCACGTGACTTTCTTTGATAGAAGCCCCATTATAGTTGATCGGAATTCGGAACTTCTTGTTTTGTGGTTGCAGAGAACAAAAAAACCGCTTAAAAGGTTGTTGCTTTGCTTGTTGTAGTATGAAAGTGGAAGTGGAAGAGAGAGAGAGAGATGTAGAGAGAGAGAGTTGAATAGAGAGAAAGAAGTGAGTTTGGTGAGTTGCAGAGGAGACTATGACTATTTATAGGAGATTTGGAGGGAATGATTCTTCCTTCAAACATTTGTAAGGGACAGGGATACTTTGCACACAATAAAAAAATATTGTAAGAGTAGAAGATAGTGTTGACATTCAAAAATTATATTATGGCATGGGGATTTTATCACGTAACTCTGTTAGTTCATATACAAAAAAGGTGTAGCTCAAGACTATGTTCGTAATTAACTTTTTTTGGTTGATTTTATTTAAAGAATATCTACATACGTTTGTGTAAAATTTAATAGATTGAAGTCTTTGATATTGAAAAAATATATTACGGTACAGATTTATTACGTCACTGTTAACACACATATACAGAAAAATGTCGGTTAAGATTAGAGATTCATCATTTTTTTTTAAGTGAATGACTCATAACAAAAATCTTGGCTAGAAAACTCATTGAAAATCCCTCAAAACAAAATAAATTCCTAGAAAATTTTTATATTTTGTAAGGGAATTGGTTCCCTTAAAAAATGCCGTCACAAATTGCCAACTTTCTTGTAGTGGATCTACGTACTTCTGTATATAAGTTAATATATAATGACGTCTTTTGTCATTGAAAAATTATATTACAGTAAATATTTATCATGTAGCTCTATTAATACATAATTACATATATACAAAAAAAAAAGTATAGGTTATAAATTTGGAATTACCTTTTTCTATGTTGATCATATTTAAGATTTAAATACGTTAAGATATTGACTAATTAATGTCTTTTGACAGTGAAAAATCATATCATGATGCAATAAATTTATCTTGTCAGCCTATAATATATATATATATACATTGTAGGTTAAGAATAAGGCTCATTCTTTTTTTATCCGATTTAAAATTTACGCACTGTTGTATAGTTTATCGTTGACATTTTTGTATAAATGCTTGCGAAAACGGGACTCAAATACTTCATGCATGTCTGTTTTCTCCTCAATGTATCACCAACTAATTGACCAACTAGTTATTACTAATTAATTAATAAGTGGAGAACTTGGATTAGAGTTTGTGTTCATTATTAGCACACTAGCTAGTGGAACCGTGTGAACTTGATTATACACGTATATGCCGCGGCCGTAATTGGGTCTAAATAATCACGTGAATGTTATTTTAATTTGTACATATAAATTGATTTGTTTTTTTCAATATGATGATGGGGTGAGCTTATCTGTAAGTGTAAAGTTTGCCATAACAAATATGCATGTTCATATATATTGTCAGTCGACGCTCTAATGTATAGTAGATGTTTTGCTTTATAAGCTATTGACGCTAACACATTTATACATACTTTAATTTAGAGCTTACAATGTACCGTTAAAATATATAATAATAATAATCTAAAAATTCCCATTTTACGAAACAAAACAGAAGAGTGGGTCCATTATGTCTGATCTCCACTTGCAATTGGTCAATCATGTCGGGGCACAACATCGGCCTGTCTTCCTCTGTTTCTCATCACTTTTGGTTAACAATACAAATATAATTATCATTTTAACTACCATAAATTAATTATTATTTATACATAAACAATTTTTACAATATATAACACAATAATCTCCAAAATCATGTATCATCTCGTAAGTCATATATAATGTAAGCACAATGTGTTGTATTGCCCACATTGCGCACTTACGTGTAAGTATATATAGTGTATGTCCGCTTCATATATATAGTCTCACCACGTGAAAGACCAAATAATAAAAATAAATTTTAACGCTTCATTTTATAATGAAACTTGTGCAATAAATTGTATTGATCTTATGTTATTAACTTACTCATTTAATATATTTTAGTACTATACTATATAAAATGGAAACATAAATAAAAGTACACGTGATTAATTTTATGTGGAATCAGCACATTGAGAACTATGAGCTGGGATCAATTATATCAAAATCTATGCAATCCTATATTTTATACAAAATCTATATATATTCAGAGTTCACTAGATATCAAGTACATCAAATCTTGGATTCTTTATATATGTATATACATATATCATGCAAAGATTCGTCAAGGTAATTGGATGAATTGATTTAATTTTATGGACGATATATAATTAACGTTCATATGCATATAGTCTCTATATATTGGCAGAAAAATAATGTATATATAAGGATAATTAAATTGAATTGTCAGAGCATGAAATGACGTGACATCGTCCCAATTATTTGCCTTATTAGTGTTGGACCAATACAAAAAAAAAATATTTACTCGATTATATATTACACATATGTATATGTGTGTGAATTTAATTTATGCCATATATAAAATCTTACAACCTAATTTATTTAATTTTAAAAAATGAAATTTATTGAAAGAAATTCTAAATTTTCTAATGACTTTTCATTATAACAATGTATGTACATATTTTACGACCTCTCAATTTAGAACCCGATCGACAAGTATACAATCTACATTGTTCCAATGTTTATATGAATGATTAATACTACTATATGCCAGTGAGGCAGTTGTGTTAAGTAGCCAAATTGGTCTCTCATTATGCCACAATGACATGACCTAAGTCAAAGTCGGTTCTAAATTCGACCTTTAAAATCAAACAATAGTAAGACATGCAAGAGACATGATTTGAAACCCTAAACAATGAAATGTCTCACACAAATATTCGTTAATAACGTAACGTTAATTATATTAGCGCGTCGTCACGAGAGTTTTGTAGGACCTTCGTTGGAACAAGATTAATAACATAATTTTTTTTTTGTCTCATATAGAAAATTAACCTAATTTTGGGTAGCTCAAATGATATGAGTGAATTGATGTCAAACTTTTGTGCCTATAGTATTTTCCTTAATAGGAGACAATGTGTCCACCCACTTAATTTAAGATTTTGGCTTGTTTTGACCATTTTCATAGCCATTTTTATTTAAAAAGTAAAAAGAAAATCTTTTAATTAAGAAAATAGTTAAAGTACGTTGAAAAGTGTGCTAGAAAAATTGATTAAATATAATATGTTCGTCTTCATCAAAACAGAGGTGTTAGCATGGTTAAATTCGGATTATAGCGACGTCATTAGAGTTGAAACATTTCAATATAAAAGTGTCAAAGTCGACTTTTGCAGAAACCCATAATACGTAAATTGTTAATCATAAAACATCAGATAGCATAATTTTGTTTCTAACGTACTTCAAACAAGAGAGCTAGTTAATTAAATTTCTTATTAAAAAACAACACTAAGAGTTAAAAAAATGGCGCAACATGTTTGATTGTAATAGTATTAATTTAGTACCAAATTTTGTTCAAATATGAAGTAATTTTATTCAAAAAATGTATGGATATTATTATCACATTATCTCACATTGAAATTTTAAATACCTTAATTAATATATCTCATTTTAAAAAATAATAATGCTTGTAATATCAAAATACATTTGTGCTTATATAATAACATGAATTAGAGAAGATTGCAATGTAGAGAGAGACATAAAGAAGAAAGAGAGGTAGTGGATGATAATAGATGAGGGAGGGAGATGAATGGCACGTGGTTTGTTGTAGGAGAAGGGTTAATAGAGATCCCCACCCACAAGGGTCAGATATTGAATGGGTTTATGATGAGGAATAATAAGGGGACCATCCCACGCCATCATCATAAATGGGTTCGATTGAGTTCAATAGTGTTCGATTTTAAAATAAAAGTCATATTCGGTCAATCACGTTGTATCAAAAATTAACGGTCAACTAATAAATGTATCAAAAGTCATATTTTTTCAAGCGTTTAGTATCAAAAGTATATAAAAAAAACATATTGTACCAAAAGCCACAATCAGTCAATTTTGTTGTATGAAAAGTACCATTAATCCTAAATTTTATAGGATTACACTCACGGTTACTTACATTTTTTTAAAGTAAAAGTACACGCTATTAAAAGTTGAGAATGAGAATGGGGCAATTTCCGATTCATCCATTTTTTCAATGAAACGAGTTATAATTTAACTCATTAAAGTATTATATTTATTCCTATAATTTGTTTATTTAAAATGTTTACGTTGTTCCTAATACCATGCAAATAGAGAAAGAAGAAGAGAGAAGAGCTAGCTATGGCTAGCCAACTACTAACTCATCTCCATGTTGAGAAGCAAGCTAACATGACTCTTCACGTTACTCTCCATAACCTCAATCTCACTTCCTAGGAGACATCTCCACGCATGGCCCCTTTTGTTCCCCATTCATTATGTTTTAGGGACCATTTTGTATCCTCTATTCCATCCATTTTTTATATCCATATACCCTAGCCCGACTTATCGACATGTGTTCTTTGTCGACCCTTGTCCCGACTATATATCCACTACAAGAAAATCAGCAATTTGTTTTAAAAAAATCAAAAGTGAATAACGGATCGTTAGATTTTATAAGAACATGTATTAAATTTTATTGAAAAACTCATGCATAAATCATAATTTTAAAAGGTTATCTGAATTTTGAATATGAATATTCTAGTGAACTCTTTTTGTTTGACGTCACTCACTTATAAAATATTTAGAGTGTTGTACCTTATAAGAAATTTTTAATATTAATTTTATAAATACAACCCTTGTAAACAACTAGATTTTTTTTGTGGCGATCCACTTCTTTATGCATGTCTCTAGCTAGATAGGTATTCATGAAGTATTAACTACATTTGTGGGTTAAGGCTTGCCACTATTCTAAAAGGGTATTATTATATAATGTGTAGCAACTCAATTTAGCTAGCTAGACACTTGAAATGTGGTAAGTTACAAGTAAACTCCTAGTATCTTTATTAGTGGGAGATTATATTTTTGTATTATATCTTTGAGGGTTGACCTTGATAAAAGTCAATGTCATGGTTGTTTTTTTCACATTGGTCAAACCCTAGCTAGCTAGTGAAGCTAAGTTTACTTAAATTAGTTACACACTATAGCCATCTCTATATGCATTTACATTCATCGTTTAGCTAGCTAGCTTATGACAAAAATATGACGATGATTGAATATATATGTCTATATAAATTTGAAAACATTAGGATAATGTAGAATATGGAAATCTAATCATTTTGTGACATTGGATGCTACTATAAACATAAGTAAAAGCCCGATTTTTCGGAAACATGAGGGAGGTCCAAAGTCGGTCGAAACCCTAAAGAAGGTGATGAAATATGAGGGACCATGGAAGAACTTTGTGTCATGGCTAGATGGAACTAAGAATTGAAGGTTGTGGGTCATATTGGCACAACAGTGAAGCATGGACCTAATGTGTGTACTTAATATGAATTGGCATTACTCTGGACCTATACACATTTGAAGTCAAGCAAACCCCTAATACTATACCCTATTTGTGTTCCTAGAGAGAGAAAGATGAGGGGGGCTCTCTATTGATTCAATTTGAATGTTTTGGCTATATTGTTGCTGTATTGGATGGGGACTTTTGCACCTATAATAGTGATTGTTTTGTTTGGATGCAAGAGGATCTTTCTCGAACCAAAATAATTATTTTTAAATGAAAAACTTGCGGATAGGGGTGAGCGGTTATGAATACTAATTAAAACATACCGTTTGTGTACCGCTTTTTAATTTTTTATACTAGGAACTTACTCTTTCACAATCAGATCCATAATCAGTTGGAATCGATTGGTTCTGGATACTCATTTGTAATCTTTCACATTTTTCTTCAGTTTCTCAAAATATATTAAAAAGTTAAGGGAATATAACCTATTTAGTATCTTAGGTTTACCTTATATGTCAGTTTGGTATTTCAGGATTAAATGTTAATATTTAGTGTCTCAGGTTTCAATTTTGTTGCGATTTGGTTTGCCATCCGATTTTAGGGTTAACTTTGACGGAATGAGATAAAAATACAATTTTCCCCTTATATATATATATATATATATATATATATATATATATATATATATATATATATATATATTTTTTTTTTTTTTTTTTGCAAAACCACTCGTATGATTCCGGTCACCCACCTCTGATTCAAGCCACTCTCCTCAGATTCCGAGCCACCCACCTCTGATTCAAGCCACTCTCCTCAGATTCCGAGCCACCCACCTCCGATTCCAGCCACCCACCTCCGAATTGAGGTTGGAGGCAGTCAGAATCTCGTCGGAAGAGATGGAAGCAGGTCTCGGCCGAGAGAGAAGCATAGAGATCGATGGTACGCAACACTCAGGTATACTTATGGAGAACAAGCAAGTTCGGATAATGCCCAATCAATTCCAGCAAGATTCAAAGAATCCAAGCTCCTCGACCTTGAAACAGAAACGGAGCAAAGCATTGAGGATGCAGAACCTAACATCAGCTAGAATGGGTCGCCGGCCTCCGGACAAGGACGATCGGAGATGGCAGTGGTGCTACATGGCCGCGGACTGTGAAGATCTTTTGATCCGATTCCGGTCAAATGGGGCTAATTTGGTCATTTTAAATTTTATTTGGTCATGTGACCTTTGTCAAATTTAACCCCAAAATTTGATGAAGACACCAAATGAAAACATAATTGAAACCTGTGACATTCCGAAATAATATTTTAATCCTGAGATTCCAAAATGACATATGAGGTAAACCTGAGACACTAAATATGTTCTTTTCCCAAAAATTAATGAAAATATATTCGTAAGAGAAACATCCAAATTTTATATATCAACCAAAGCAAAATGGTAAAGGTAGTATATATATATTGTTTCCCACTGATAGTCTTAGAGCTCATCTGAATGACATACACGTATCATGTTTGTTCCATATTTATTATAATGATCAACTCGCACCATGCCAATTTGTAAAGAGTAATTGCTAGTCATGAATATATTTTTTTACTCACATGGTTTGAACTCAAAATCTATAATTAATTAATGGATGAAACGTTGAAAGTGTTAAGAATAATAATAATTTACAAAAATAAAAATCAAATATTAGGTGAATAAATAGGTTTTTGGATGTAGGCCCATTATATCATGAAAATAATCAAGTCACTTTGGGCCCATGTATGATTCTCTAATTTATTCGACTTTCTCGGCGTTTTCTCTTTCGGCCTGGCCTGTATTATCTTTATATATTTTTTTTCCAATATTTAATTTAATCTTTAATAATTTGGATAAGTGATTTAATTTAATTTTTTTTTAATCTCTCTGACTTTCGGCTACTAAGCATGGGCAAAAGTGTTGTTCAAAAGGGCACAAATAACCCTGAGAGGTAGGTCCAATACTAAATGGGCTTGACCCAGAAGTTTGTAGGCCCAACATGCATATATAACATGTCTTGTATTTTTTGTCTGGTGGCTTGCATGTTCTGCCTTGGACAGCCACTACATATGTCCCTATTGCAAATAATTGGATACAAATTCTGACACATTCAAACAGTAAGGTGTTTAAGTATAAATTAATTAGGATAGAACTCATAATTGTGTATTAATCTAACATTTCTCCACATTGAAATAATTAATTTATAATATCTCCTCTCATCGTTATGTATATTCGTACACGTTATTCAGATGTAGTAGTATTCCATAGTTTGATCCTTATTCAGTACATATTTAACGAACCATCATGACAAACAACCCTAATAGTGGCATACATCATAAATGAAACCATAATAGAATCAAAATAACTGTAAGTGAAGGGATATGCGTTGTTATATCTGATCTAAATACTGCAAATTCGATTAAATTTATAATCTACTACAATTTAACCAAACTCAATATTGTATCTAACTTATTAATTCATGAGCCACCACAACCCTTTAAATTTAATAAAAGGAAAATGCATTTGCATCCAAAAAAAAAAAATTAATAGGTCTTTTGGTCCATGATGTTAGACCATTTTTGGGTTTTGGTTCATAATGTTTTTTTTTTCCTAGTTTTGGTACCATATGTTTGCAGATTTTTTCTAGTTTTGGTTCGACCGTTACATTCCGTCCATTTTTTGACATGTACAAGTCACGTGATCCACCCTAAACTTTCAATTTTGTTCAATTTAGTCCCTCTAATACTTTCCTAACCTTTTTTTTTGTTCAATTTAGTCCCGAAGTTTCAAAAATTCAATTGGACCTATTGTCCAAATGGGGTCAATTTTGAAACTTCGGGACTAAATTGAAAAAAAAAAGACTAATAAAGTATTAAATGGACTAAATTTAAAGTTTAGAGTGGATCACGTGACTTGAACATGTCAAAAAATGGACGGAATGTAACAGTTAGACCAAAACTAGAACAAATCTGCAAACATATGGTACCAAAACTAGGTAAAAGAAAACATCATTGACCAAAACCCAAAAGTTGTCAAACATCATGGACCAAAAGACCTGTTAACCCAATAAAAAAAATAACAGTAACAATAACTTTGGGTTAAAGGTCCTTTTGGTACCACATGTTTGCAAAAATTACACTGTTCATACCACTAGTATTTTTTCGTACCGAATTGGTACCATATGTTTCCAAACCTTACTGTTTTGGTACCTCCGTTAGGGTTCCGTAAAAAACGGCCGTTAAATGGCATGTGCCATGCACGTGACCAGCCCAAAACTTTCAATTTTGTTACAATTTAGTCCATCTAATACATCCCTAACTTTTATTTTGTTCAATTTAGTCCTAAAACTTCAAAATCAAACAATTTCCCCAAATTGACCTAGCCCTAGGTCCAACTAGGTCAATTTGGGGAAATTGTTTGATTTTGAAGTTTTAGGACTAAATTGAACAAAATAAAAGTTAGGGATGTATTAGATAGACTAAATTGTAACAAAATTGAAAGTTTTGGGCTGGTCACGTGCATGGCACATGCCATTTAACGGCCGTTTTTTACGGAACCCTAACGGAGGTATCAAAACAGTAAGGTTTGGAAACATATGGTACCAATTCGGTACGAAAAAATACTAGTGGTATGAACAGTGTAATTTTTGCAAACATATGGTACCAAAAGGACCTTTAACCCTTTTAACTTTTGAGTAATGAAATGATGATATATAGCCCCCAATGATTTCAATCAGATACGATTGATCAAATTATTATTTTAATTTTTTTTTTGGCAAATCTGAATCCTTAGGACGATTCTTGGTAAATACTAAATACAAGGGATCAATATTACGAATCCCACAACAGCAAAATCTGTTGACACTGAACCAAACAAACACACTGCAAAATCTCTGTATACTCCAAGATTTAGACACCATTAATCTAACAAACGCGGCTTAAAACAGACTAAACTTAAAAGATGAAAACACATAGAGCTAGCTCCGGACGAACATAATCGACTATCCGACTGTGATGTTCGGGCTTCATTGCAGCACAATTCTGCTCTTCTCGAAATAATTATACAAAGCAAACGCTATCAGAACCATCAGTATAAACAGTAACAACTGCCCTCGTCCTCCTGCACCGGTAAATTACTCCAAAATATCAATTATCAACACTATACAATAAATAATTAATCGAAAAGGAGTAAAAAAGGAGTCCTAGAATAATGAAACCAGCAACTTTTACAGACTTCAATCAACATAGAGTAGTCAGATATATTTCGAATTCATGTCACTAAGAATGAAGACATACCAAAACTGTTGCTCATCTTGTCCTCCACTGCAGTTACCCGAGCACTTGAATCCATGGATACAGAAACTAGCGCTCTGCACGCATCAAATGATATTACTCAATCTTCTTATTACCAAATAAATTGCAAATTAAATCCTAAGAGTATCTCCAATGGTTTTACTTAAAACTGCCATATAGAGGATTGTGTGTCCCATTTATGCACCGTTTAAGTAATGCCAAAAGGTGGGATCCAGTTAAGTATTTTGATGACCAAAACTTAATATTACTATTCATTACAAAGCTACATAATACTATTCAACATGTCTAAGGCAAATAAATCTAAGGTCAATGCAGTTACAGAACCTCGAATCAGGAGCAAAGGCTAATGCTGTGACAAAGCCAAGATGCGCTTTCTTGATGGTTGTGAGCTTCATTAATCCAGATGACCTCAAAACCGATACGTCCCCATCACCAGTTCCACTGCATTCAGGTGATTAGGAAAACGAACAGCAATAGTTAAATACGTAAAAAGACAAATTAACATAAGACTGGCTCTGATGCAGCCAGCCAAACATATATTGGCTCTAATCTTCGTCGGATGGAATATTTGTTCAATAACTTATCTGTAATAGCTCATTTAACCCCTCTAACTAAAGATACTCCTAAAACTAATTAATGAAAGTTGTTCTTTAGAGAAATTGGTGTGTTATAGAGTATATACCACATATATTAAGAGGTCATCACAATGATAGATCTACTCTGTTATAAACCAAGAACAAAATAAAACAAATCATATTTCTAGATGCAGAGAAATGAAAGTGTAAAATATGTTTTATCTGCTACTGACGGAAAGTCATTCTTTTGAGAGAAACTCCTATAAATTGTCTGAAGTTTGCCCTATGTGAGATTTTGGTGTCTGCAGTTTAAATTGTTGATATTGACTGTCCGAAGTTTAAACTTTGTTGAAATTTGTTGACTCCGTCCAAATTTGCTGTTAAGATTGATAAAACTTGGTCATGTGCTTGTCAATGACCCGGTAAAAAAATAAATTCCAAAATTGCCCCTAGTTGGATGGTGGCCGGCCGGAGTAGGGTGGTGGTTGCCGGAGTAAACATAATAGTATCAGGGGCAATTTCGACTTTTCACACCATTCTGTTAAATTTAACAGTAAAAATGGACGGAAAACTAAATTTCAACAAAGTTGAAACTTCAGACAGTCAATATCAACAATTTAAACTTCAGACACCAAAATCTCACAGGGCAAACCTCAGACAGTTTATAGGTTATTAACCCTAATGGTAGCTTGATTAATCTAAAATGATACTGCGGTTAATTGTTAGGCAAATAGATCATTAAGAACTGAAAAGGCTAATAGCCTCTCAAATCAGCTTATCACTAAATATCATGATTACTTACATTGCAAGAATCTTCCCATCATTGGAAACATTGAATGCATTAATCGATTCCTTGGATACTTTATGGGTACTTATCCTCGTCCACGTGGTTGTGTTCCATGTCAATATATATCCTCCTTCAGCTAGTTGGAAGACAAACACATTGACAGATCTTTAAGGCACCAAAAGTTGATTCAAGAATAAATCTAATCAGGCTTTGAAAAGTAATATTCACCTGTAACTGCAGTAATGTACAAAACCTGGGTCCCGTCAGTAAGTTGACAAAATCTACAATATCCAAATCGCTCACCCTGAGAGGTGTTCATCTCCATTAGGTAGCAAACCCAAGTAGGAATATGGATTATTAGACAAATACACTTAACTAACAGCAAAGATATAAATTTGGCGAGAGGGAACAAAAGTCATAAGAGCAGAACACATGCAACATTACAGATTAATACAACTTAGCGAAGGCACATATATTACTGGCTCACCTTTTGCGGTGATAGAGAAGCTATAGTTTTGGGCAAAGTCACATCCCAAACTCTACAGGGGCCAGAATTCCCTAAGGAGACTAGAATCTTGCCATCTGAGCTGCAAGACAAATGAGGATGATCAGTACAGTTGTCCCATTTCCACAGAGCATCCAAACTCAATATTTGGTTGGATGCTACTAAAACTAGACCTGAAATCTAAGTCCTTCACTGATGAATGGGCTTCACTCTCTTCATGAATGATGTCCATGCTGGGCCACTTGAATATCCGCAACTTTCCGTCCTGTACTGTAGAAAAGGCATAGCATCATACACAACTATTTTCAAAGATATTAGAAAGTGAAGTAATTCTTAAGACTATAAAGACTTCTATCGCCTGAGGTGCTAGGCACACACCTGAAGCGCTTGCCTAAGCAAAGTGAGGGCTGAAATAAAAACTTAACCGTTACTTTATTTCAAATATGCTACTATAAGACTTGATTTCTAAAGAGAGGCGACTAGTTGAAGATGGGCACACAAGAGGGAATATAAATGTTGAAAAACAGTTGGATGAGCCAATTTCTTTTGGAAAACTCTGATGTTCTTCCTGTGGGATATTGAAACCACTATTGCATTTTTGAGTCACACTCCTTAACCTCCGGACACCTCGAGCTTCTCTGGGCATTGCCATCTCAGCTTAAGGTACCTAGGCAAGAGTATTGGGTTCTTTTTAGGCCATTGAACAATAAGTTATGTCTTAAGGGATATTTTTAATCAACTGCATGCTAAGGAGTGGTCTAGCTATTTAGAAGCTTTCAGTTCAGTCACAAACTGATGATCAGTAGCATATCCATACTTAAGGATTCATTAACTGCTCAAATAATTTTTCAGACAAAAAGAGTGATCGACTACAGGACTTAGAGAACATTTTGCACTTCAGTGTCTCTTCACAATGTTAAAGAGGATCCAAATTAGAGCTTAGAAATTGAGCCATAAAGAGTATATCTTCCTCCAGCTACTATTTCCACAGTTGTATTTATCTGACCAGGAAAGCTACATTCAATTTTAACAGGATCCAACATATAAATATGAAAGCATCACACGATATTTTGGAAGTCCGTGCTTGATGCCTCCAAATATCATCAGCTTTACAGTACTCTGAAATTTTTAACTGAATAGCACTATCTACAGTTGAATACCTTTACGAGAACATATCAAGCACCTAGGTTTCCAAGTAAAGAGTTGACAAAAAATCTTTGGAAGTCATTATAGATGCAAAAATGAAGTCTATGCTAAAAAGGGCAATGGAGTAACAAAACTACAAGAGGAATGTTACTGCCATGGCAAGACATTCAGATCCTAACAAAATAACGAATTATCAATACCTCTCCACCAGCAGCAAGTGCTGAACCATCTCTGTTGAACACTAAGGCCAGCTGTTGTCCAACATCTTCTAATTGAGTGAGCACTCGTTCTGATGGTTTAATGCTCAGTTTGTGAAGTTCAGAAGTATCAGATTCATGCCAATCAAACAATCTGCTCAATGAAACATCATGATGATGATTGATGAGTACATTAAAATAAATAACGCCACAGAAAAAAACAACTGTTCAGTATGTCCAATTGTTAGGCCATGGCAGTATGTCCAACTGTTAGAAAGGCCACAGGATGTATGATGATAGTAATGGTGTTATTAACTCAGTTCAAATTCTAGAAAAGAAGACCCACAAAACTACCATGAGAAACCAACAACGAATATCGTCCACGACCAAAAAATTCAAAATGCAAGTAAAGAATCTTAAGGAAAGAGCTAACTTGACCAAGAAACCCTCAAATTGAATGACTCTATGATGGTCAGTAAAGAGCAAAGACCAAGACAATTACCTACACCCATTGGTTAATGCACATACTACACCATCTCCTTGTGGGTGCACAGCCATTCTATAAGGCAAATCAGATCCCAAGCCATGCTTAGCGACCTAGAGTAAGTAGTTTTAAACACAACAAACATCAGTGTTATTTACGAAAAGCTTTGACGTATTATGATGGTATTACATAAAAAGAATAAGATAATTGGAGCATCTCAAAATCCATAATGTGCATCAGTATGGACATACCGGATCTTGAGAAAGATTATTTGAGGCTGAGTCAAACTGACTGATGAGGATGGCATTGGGGATGCCACTACGGCCCTCACCGCCGCCACCAGCAAGGACAATATAACCGCCAGATGAGGACTGTTCTTCTTTTTCCACTTGTTCATCATTGTTGGTTGATGATCTTATATATTTGTAAGGAACCCAAGCAACTCCATAGAAGGGAACACCATACTTACGTAAATTTTCAGAGACATCGGCCATTGAGGTTGTCAGAATAGTGTCTGCCAAAGAAGGATTGATTGAAGGTTAATGAAAGAGAAACTATCATTAGCATTGCAGATTGTAGAAATAGTCACCATTTATATAGAGATCAAAAACTGCAAAAAAAATAAATAAATAATAATGCAAAATCCAAAACAAAAAACTTGGCAACTTACATTGCATATCATTATAACCATTCAATATTTTCAAGATAAATTATGATATTTAAAATATCATAGACTACTACCACTGCATCTTCTTTTTTTGTTTCACGCGAGGTGGCAGCAGTAAAAAACTGTGCAACTTACATTTTTTTGGTCTCATCATATCTTTAAAAAGTTGATTTCTTTGCAAAGATATGATGAGCCTTCTTTTCTCCTCTTTTGTATTTTCTTCTAGAGTAGACAACTCACCATTGAGTTAAAAAAAATGAATATCCACAAGCAACCTATCAATCATAGTCTAAGACACTAATAACAAGCACTGAATATCAAAAAGGGTATAGAGTCTAGACAATATAATGACCAGCATAAGGAGAACTCCAGTATGATTTAATAACAAAAACTTGCATAAGCATAAGATAACATCTATTCCTTAAAATGAATAATAGAGCATTATTCCACTGAACTACATCGACTATCTTGTGCCTAACTTATTAAGTATCATCCCGTCATTATGCTCTCAGCCTCTTACCCATTCACCAACTCACTGAACATGTAACTTAAGTTCATTATAAAGAATGATGCAATCCAAAATGAGCAGAGTCTACATAAGATGTAATCACCAGCTCTCGTGAGAATATCACACACTGTATAATAAGTAATACAAAATTTGTTTGGTAGTGCAAGTGAAATTCTGTTCTATTTTGGTTCCTCATATGAATCATGGCATATAAAGCAATTGAAGAAATTTTAGCCACAGTGCATCACCACCAACGTGGGCTGATTTCTCTTTCCGATAGCAATTCGACCAAAACTCATCACTAAATTGAATAATTAATTTACTGATAGATAGAAATGAAGTTGATAAGAACTGAGGATACAGATCGGATCCAATGTTTTGATATGGCTAAAATCAAAATCAGAAATACAGAATAGTAGCACCTTTGATTCGTTGGATGATCTTGTTAAAAAATGCGCAGAGAGAGTGCAGTAAGAAGCCTTGCTCCAAATCTGAGAATCCTTGCTAAAGGATCGATGAAGAAAATCGGGCCATGTTACCATGTTCCGTGGAGGAGTTTCACCGTGAAGGCTCTCCAAATAAAGCTACGGTACTAAGGATATACTGTACCTTCTATCATGAATGAGCTTAATTAATTATCCCTTTTACCCAAAATAATTTATCTTATGGAAATGAAATCAAATATTGTTTCACCAAAAAATAAATCAAAATATTAAGAAACAAAATAAATAAAATTCAATTCAATATTTTCTTTAGTTCACTTTATTTTTATTAGAATTCTCATTTTTTTCTATTTTGACAATAAGATGTAAAATAATTATTATCTAAGGAAGTATTGCCAAAATTGTAAATTATTTTTTCAAATAAATTTTTTCTATTATTTTGTTTGATTAATAACTTTGTTGCATTATTTTACTATTAAATAATCCTAATATACACATAATACATCATAATAAGATCGCATTTAAGTATTTAACTTTCGTATAATACGTTAATAATATATTTTAGTTTTTAAAAATATGAATAAAATTATATTTATTTATTTTTCAAAATAGAAAAAATGTTCGACACTTAGTTAAGCTATATAACATGAAAAATATTATATTTATCTAGACTTAAAAAAAACCTAAAAAAATTATATTGATTAAAAAAAAAGTTAAGGGTATTTTCTTACCACATGTTTGCAAAAAATCCACTGTTCATACCGGGTGAATTCTTTTGTACTATTTTGGTACCAATGGTTTCAACTTTGTACCGTTTTCATACATCTGTAAACAGTCCGTCAAAAACACCCGTTAAATGGACATATGTCGGGCACGTGATGTTTTTTTTTTTTTTTACAAAAAACGAAAGTTACTTTATCAAAAATACAATTCTTCTTCATTACTTTTGAAGACCTACATGACGCCGTCCTCCCTGCGTCTCCGACACCGTCACGAGATCACTACAAATAATGCACTTTTCATAACATAATCGACTTTACATATAGTATGCATCGTGCACATACTCTACATGTCCGGGCATGGAACATATAGTATGCACATAATTTGCATGCACATGCATCATATATAGTATGCATGAAATGTTCTTGCTTATGATATTCTTCATCAGACATATAGTATGGACATAATCTACATAACAGCATCATATGTATGCATGAAATCTCCATGCCCATGAGAATAATGTGAACTACATGACACAATCAAGAACATGAGAATCAATAAGATCTTGACAATATAATTAAAAATATAAGCAGAAATCCAGTATGATTTAATATTAAAAAAAATTACATAAGAATAAGATAAAATCTATTTCATGAATAAAAAATAAATCAATATTCCACCGAACTACGACTCTTAATGTCTAACATCTCTAGTTATTATGCTCTCAGCCTCTTACTTACTCACTGAACATACAAGGTCATAATGAGTAGAATTTACCTACATCACCATGTGAGAATTCTACACATTGTATCTACAGCTATAAAGAATTTATTCATGCAAGTGAAATTCTCTTATATTTTGGTTTATTGTATGAATCATGACATATAAAGCAGTTGGAGAAATTTCAGCTGCAGGCAGCACCAATCAACGAAAGCGGTAACTGATTTCTCTTATCAGTTGCTAATTTAACCTATTGATCACTAAATTGAATAATTAACTCACTGACATAAATTAAGTGATAAGAAATGAAGATTCATATCGGATCTAATGTTTTGATTTCGATAAAATCAAAATCATACAAAAAAGTAGATGCACCTTTTATTTTTTTTGTTGGATGATATTTGTAGGAAAATGCACAGAAAAGAGTGCTCTGATGCCTTCTCCATAATTTGAGAATTCATTAAAGCATGAAGATCGAAGAAGAAAACCGTGGCCCATAAAAAGAAAAATAAAATCGATATTACACATGATAATGGTGTCGTTTCTTATCTTCACTTGTCAAACATAGTATGTCCATGACAGCATCGGACAAATACTATGCAAAAGTAATTTGAACTCAATGACAGAATCAGACATTTAGAGAGACATCCATTGTAAATAATGTAAACGAATCATTCTTGAATCGAGCTACCTATTAGAGAGAGGGGCATACGATACGATGCATTCTCACTTAACAGTCGGGCTATTGCATGCACAAATAATGTAATCTCCATGATGGAATCAGACAAAGAGATGGTCATTCATCGTAAATACTGTAACCGAATCTATCTTGATTCAGATAATACATGTTATATGGTGCAGTAATATTCTTATAAGACCAATGCAGCAGTGCTGGCATAATCACACACCAGAGAGCAACACTGGTTTCAAGATCAACAAGAGGCAACAATATGTATCAGAATCTCATATACAAATCAAGAAGAAATTTTGCAGCAGCAACAATGACTTGTTTCAATAAATAAATCGAATACTCAATTCGTAGTTCGGTTCAGCTAAGCAAGATCAACCATACAACAAAATTAGGCATTTGTAATCGTCTATGAAACTAAAGAGGCTGTGCAAGAAACAAGGATATGTTGTTTTCCTCGAAATTTCCCGCAAAAAGAACCCTTTTTTATATAAAGGATAAGAGAAGCAGCTAAGTGAATATTGATTACTATTATGGAAGTAGCTGATTTGAGTTTGGTAAATGATCAATGATATGACTTGAGGTGGAAAACCTGGCAACTTGGCTCGTATGAGTTCTTGATTGCAGCTTGCTCAAACTTCTTACCTGCAACTTCGTTTTCCTCCAAACTTATTTGCATGAAGAACCGAATCCACCAGGACGCACTCCGCATTTTTGCCTTCACAAAAAGAACAAAATATTCATTTAAAAAGGCCAACTTTATGTTTCCATTCAGAGCAATGCTATAAAGTGTAAAGACTTTAGGTAATATTTTCATTTACGTGGTAACTTTATATTATATATTTCGGGAGACCGATAATTATCTCACTCGAATAGTTAGTTTCTGATTAAAAATCAACTCTTTTTATTCTCCGAAATTGGCTCCATTTCATTCCGTAAAGTTCTCAGTTTAGCAATCACAGAAATTTGACAGATTACGAGAAGCAAATTTCACTTACTGGTCTTCCGAATTTAGATACTTCTCCAACCTTAGCCTTCTGTTTACCTGGGAATCCTAAATTAGGGAGCACGTACAAGTTAAATAAAAAACTAACAGTGCAGCATGACTTACAAGCAATAAAGGTAAGTAGTAAGTAGTTACCTGTGAAGATAACTACATTATCGGCCGAAACCCTAGCAAGGTCTGGAAGGGTTCTGTTCAGATACTTGGGGGATAAGTAGTCTAGGGCATCTGAGACAATTACAAGAGAAAACGACTTTGGCCTATAAGGAAGAGGGAACTTTATGTCAGCCACACGAACAATGCCCTTTCGAACAAGATTTTTGCAGCTTCCATCAGCATCTTCAATGTCATAAGGTTCCACTCCCCAAGCTTCAGTTTCTTCCTCCTTGAGAAGCTTAGACACTACTGAGCAAGTGTCGGGACCCACATGCAAAACCTTGTGCATACCATCACCATATGCCTTTTTAAGTACCGGTATAGCTCTCTGGGCTTCGAAAGTGCATGAAAAGTCACCTAGAATGAGTAGTAAATAGTAGTTAGAATCGTTATTCCTTCAAACCTCTAATATACACGATTAAAAATTCGTGTGAAAAGCAATGCCTCACCGTCTATCTTGCTAAATACGGATGCCTTGTTACCTCCAATCACGCCTGTAGAAGAAAGTATATTTGGTTCAACTATGTTTTCACATAGCAATTGGAAAATAAATTTTAATTTTAAAAGATAAAATATTTCATCTTTCCATGCAAAATAGCCTATGAATGAGGCAGTAGCATACCAAACCCATATGCCAAACAGATGAGCACAACTGCTCCCTGCAAAATAAGAGAAATTAGTATTCGGAGAGATTAGTATCCATAGTAAGCCTTGAACAATTTTGTTCTGTGCTTGTGAGAGTTGCAGCTTGAGTTATAAGGAATCTCATATTTTTCACTAATGTACTCATAGATGAACAAAATTCAGTAAATGGTAGAAAAGAACATTACCACTATAATAAAGCCAATGGATATTAGTGGAGATGATCGAGACTTTGAATGTAAGGCTCCTGCAAATGGGAAGTTTCCCGTGTCTACAAGTCGGCGTGTTGAGCCTACTTGCCTCCTCGACATGATTTCCTCTACTATATATAATTGATCTGCTTGCACCAAATATTGGAGATCAGATTATATTTCTAATGATCCTTGAATCAATAACAAAGAAAAAAGAAAAAAAAAGTTACAGTACTTATATTAACAAATATTGAGTATGAAGAACTGACATAGCATAAAAGAAGAGCCTCGGTTATTTCGCTCGACTCGTACATAAAAACCAAAAGAGCACTTTATAGAAAACAGTAAGCAAGAAAAGCCTCACACCAAATAAACAAAAAAAAGTTAGGTGTGCCATCAAAGATGTAAACTTTTCGAGGTCTATATGCACATTTTCCAATCAAATCGCTTAGATCGAAGTCCTGCATGGCTGATTCTCTTAAGAGTTTCTTGAATCAAAATAATCAAATTCTACTGACTTCATGATCTCTTAACTGCAGATTGACTACCAAATGTCCAAATCACTGCCCAAGTTACCTCAGTTTGCAGTAGTATCTAACGGGTTAATATTTCATTACCCACCATCATCAGTTTCACTTTCATTAACATGAAACAGGAATAATAGATCACTGGAAGCACAAGACTATTACTCTTTCTTAAACATCATGTCTTCAACTAAAACAATGATATCCATATACATATCTATCCTCATTCCTCAATGACCCAGTCATGACGAGACTGAGGAAAAGCTTCAACTTTACTAAGAACAATTTGTCCCCATGATTTGGAGTAGCTCTTTGATATCCAAATGAAGCCTCAAAAGGAAAATACTGATCATGATTCTTAAAGTAGAGGAAATCACAAGGCTCAAAATGGTTATAGTTCACATCATTAACTCCTACAGACGCAGCATAATTCTGGACACCTAGTTGTTGACTTACCTAGTAGGACCCAACCTTCGCATTAATGAAAATCCAGAACTTACTAAAGACAAACTAGTTCCATCACCAGAATCATCAACAACAAACAGACCAAAAAGGAGCTAAAAAGCCTGTAAACAACGAGACCGACAAATCTAGCTACACCCGTAATCTGAAATGCAAAGAGGCTCCCTTTTGAGGATAGCGTAGCATATAACAGACACCCATTTGCTACAAAGCACCGACAATAAAGTAGACCAATACTAGGTCTGAAGCAACTGCCAATTCAGGAACGAATCGAAGCATGACGACATTAAGAACAATAGAATTGCATTGCGGAATGGATCTGAAGCGGAAGAATTACCTCAACAAGATCGGTAATGAGGATGAGAAGGAGGAGATCTCAGATCTTGGGGGAAGAGAAGAGAGAAATGGAGCGAAATGAGTGGCCTCTCGATCCAGTGAAGTTAAGAAGAGGGAAAAATAAGAGAAACGGATTGCGACTTGTTTTGTGTACAGGAAAGCAGAGGAGACGTGCTGTGGCCGTGTGGGCCCTACCCACAATTTTAGGAGTTTTTTTATAGAATTTTTAAGGTTATTAAATAAATAACCAAACAACTAGGTGGATTTCATCTGAAATTTAATAGCTAACTCAATTTCTTTTTTCAACCAAAAAAACTCAATTTATTTTAACAAAATAGCTAGTTAGGAATTCGTGAATGAGCAACTAAGAAGTGCACGCGCTACTTTCTTAGTGGTTGATTGATAATGTAAGTCATTAGACTGATTAATTTTTTGATTCAGCGGATTTAATACTATGGACCACTTATTTAAATTCTAAAAATGGATCTAAACTCAGTTGTTTTTCCTAATAAGATCCAGATATATTTATTCTCTTATAAGTCTGAGGCCAATGGGGTGAATTCAATCGAACATATAAGAGTACGTAACAAATTCAGTCAAATTTCAACATTAAATTAGACGAAAAGTAGCTAGTGCTATTCACAGAAGTAGGATTAGTTTATTCAGTTTTTTTTGTTTTTTTTTTAAATCAGCTTGCTATTGCTAATCGCTTTTTCAAGTAAAATCCAGCTAATTATTTGATTATTAACTAATTTTTAATTATTAGATTAGATTTATAGGGAGGTGCGGAATATAGGAGAAGAAAATTGAAAATCTGTGTCGGCGACCCACACCTCTCAGATCCAATCAGCCAACTGGCGGGAAGAAGGGTCACTTTGGTCATCCAACTGTTGTATTTCTCCTTTCCCGTCCTCAAACTTTTCATACTCTTCTGTTTCCATCCTCCAACTCTAACCAATTGTTCAATTTTGCCATTGAACTTCAATTCCACTCACTTACTTTTTACTCTTTTTGTCAAGTGTTTTAAAAAAACAGACCTTACGATTCAACAAGAAGCTAGAAAGGTAAACTACTACACTGAAGAATTACAACTTTTCTACCCCAAGGATACAAATGTTGTAAATGTAACTTACATTTGATTCCAAAATTGATGAGCTATGTTTCTTTCTCAGACAATACAAACACATTTGGCAGGACCAGACAACTAAGTAGCTTTCCTCTTCTTCTGTTTATGACCGGCCTCATTACCGGCTTTGTCGCCCTTGGTCTTGTCTCCTTGACCTTTCTTTTTACCCTGAAAACCCATACACCAAGAACTATGAGCTTTTTCTTTTTACATCTGAAATTGGACAGCGAATCCTGGAATAGTTTTTATACGGGGGTATAGTACAAAAAGTGTATAACTCGGGGTATTCCGCAAACCCCGTCTTGCACATTGATGTATGGAACCAAACCATTTCAATTCTAGGTGGGATTTTTCAGTTCCAACTTGAAACCATGCCAAACCCTAATTATGTTCTATGGCAGAGAGAAGAGATTGAAAGACGGTACCTCTGCAGAGAAAGTCTTCAATGGATCTTTGCTCTTCCTAGATCTTTTCTTGGATGCTTGTCGCTTTCGAGCAGCGTTATTATTATCTCTGCCCATGGCCTCTCTAGTAAGCTTGATCATCTTGCTAGCTTCCTGGGTTGTAGGGTCGACCAAGTACTCTGGCACATTTCGAAGATGAGGAGCAGGAGGCTGCTTGCTCAAGATCTTGTCATGTTTCAACAGATCTGCAAAATCCAAGTTCGATTTTTCAAATACTTGTTAAAGACAATAAACACAAACTATGTTGGATATTTAATGACCTAAAGAATATAAACACGATCAGAATTTGATTTTAAAGGAATTATATACGATAAACACTATATAATTTAATAAACACGGTCAAGGATGGGTTTTTAACGACCCATAGACCAAAAAAATGATAATTTGTCTAGTAAACTGAAAGACTCAGTTTTAATTTGTTTCCTTTTGAAGAAACGTTTAATGGTATGGGTACATTGCAGGAAACCGAGCCACCTCTTCATTAGTATAACCAATAACAAACAAATTTTACTTACCCATATCTCTTGGGTTGGCTTCAAAATGAGCCTTTAACCTGAAAACAATGAGAGAGATTCAGATCAAACTGTCGAGAAAGAAAACAGTAGGTACATGGCTGCATATATCATCATAACATAGAACAGTAAGTGTAGAAACTCACTTTTCGGAGTTGAGAATCTCATTCCTCAGATCCTGAGCTCTTGAGTCTATAACAGCTTTCTTTGTCACACTCTTCCCGACATCCTGAAAAGCAGATGATATCTATAAATACGAATCTCTCTTTAACACATACATTACACACTCGGTGTTTATGACCTAAAGACCATAAACATGATTACAATTTGATTTGAAACAACCTAGAGACCATAAACACGGCCAAATTTGGAAATTTTTACAACCTAACCACCAAAATCTATATTACTGTAAGTCAACAAGAGGTCCATGATACAGAAAGTGTTGAAAAAACAGACAAAAGCTCACAAGTTTAGTTACAGAAATGTGAAGTTTAAGTGATATAATTCCATTGCTAAGCATTGAAACAATTTCTTTATGGAGTAAGATCAATCACCTCAGCTCTGTACCGTAACGATTCTACAGCATTATCTGTTAGCAAAGGAAATGGTAAAATTTTGGAGTCAATATTCTCTTCTTCTCCTAGAAATGCTTTTGTTTCTTCCAAAAGCTCCATCTCATCAGATGATACCTGTCCCAAAAAAAAACATTTAACAGCTTTTCCTCTCCACCAAATTTTTCTGAAAATGTGAAACTTTTCTATCGACTAAAAATTCTCTAAGGAGAAACTCACGAGAGATAGTGCAGCACCGCTCCTATAAGCTCTTCCTGTACGCCCAATGCGATGTATATATCCAGCCACAGTCAGTGGCATGTCATAATTAATAACCTACAGAGATTATATTGAAGAAATTAAGATAATCTCATCTGTATAAGAAGACAACAAATAATTGTAAATATATATATTCTAATAATAGTTATTTCTTGGCTTGTCAACTGATAACAATTTCTTTAAGGACCAATTTCTATGGCTTTAATAATCACAATAATGCCAAACGGAAAAATAAAAATAGAAATGCTATTTAGAGTCTATAAATGCAGAACATTTAATTTCAGGTGAACATTACACTCACCGTATTAACATTTTTGAAGTCGATTCCCCTCACCACTCCAAACTCAGAGTCTAACTTCCTCTTTAGATGCTTGCGGGACTTTTTCTTCTCAGAATTCTTCTCCTTGTTCGGTTGACCCCTCTCTATGACTTCACTCTGATCTGTTGCAATCAGATAGTCAAAAAGTCCAGCATTGAATTCCTGACATGAAACAAGAGATCTGAAGTGAGACTGTGAGAGACCCTTTCAAAAGAGGTTAGAGGACAAACTCTTGAATCATAATAGTCTTGAAAGAGATCATTCAAAGAATTTTCTAAAAATACAGCTTCTATGAATAGCAAGCACGTATCCAAAATTCAAAATAGAAGGAAATTCTCCGCAGTTTAAAAAGCATAGGTCGGTGAATATTTTCTTACCTCGAGCATGTGAAGACGGGAATTTTGTGGCAATTCAGCATTCAAAACTGCAGATCGGATCCCAAACTGCAATAACAGAAGAGACTGATTCTTACAAACAGGGAGAAACACTCTCTCTACTGAGTCAATGCAGTCTCAGTCCAGTGCAACTTGTGGTTCTATATTAGACTATCATACCACAATTTACACTTTTACAGCATACAATCCAAATATCCTAGAAATAAATATTCAACAGTTCAAGTGGCAGAAGAGAAGAAAGAATACCTTCTCCAAAAATAATTTCATCCTAAAGGCCATATCGATAGTGTTGGTGAATATCAAGACCTTTTTCTGAACCAACTCCAACTTCAAGAGGGCAAATATGTAAAGTAACTTATCACGCACAGAGCATGAAATCTGCCACCGCGCATATGATAAAAAAATTAGTATATGATAGCAAAAAGCTAGAATCATGGAATCAGTTTCAGAGCAGAAGATGGGCAAGCAGGAATAATTACCCAAAATTGTTCAACATTCTTAGGAATGATATCATCCTTGACATTCTCAACTTCTGGCAGTGTCAATATGAAAGGATTGTGAAGAATCAATTTCTTGAGGTTATCAACATCGGTACTGTCAACAGTGAAAAAACAATCATCATTGTGAGGGCCTGAAGGCTGAAATATATCATTCCCTGTGAATTTAAAATGTAAATAGATAAGACATGCAGGCCACCACTTTAACCGCACATATAATCAACAAACCTTGAAGTAGCAGACATAAGAAGACGTTGACATCGTCTAGGGATCTGAGAAGTAAGAGCTCGTAGATCATCTCCATAGCCATAGGATAGTAAAAGATCCGCCTGAAATTAACAGAAGTCAATTTTACTGCAGTTAGGGCGAAATGAAGCAGAAAGTGAACGAAGTGGCCTGTTTAGGAAAAACATGCCTTAGCTGACCAAAACTCCAGTATAATAATGCATCCTAAGACTTCAAATTCAAACATATGACGAGTTTGGTCTAACACATCAAATTATGCAACAAAAGACCACAACATTCAGTTAGGTCCAAGTTATACCAAGACGCCTATATCAGTTAATTTTCACCTCATCAAGAATAAGAATGTCAAGTGATTCATTGATTGATGAAGGCTGAAGTACAGCAGCTTTAAGGCACTTCGATATGCATCCAGGGGTTGAAACAACAATGTCGGGAGGTCCACTAAGTGCTGTTTTCTGCAATCAAAAGAAAAATCATCTATATTAGACCAATAAAAGTCCAGTTGAGTTTCTTCTTTAGACTAAGACTATAACTTCAAATATTGAATGGGGTTGCTTTATGTACCAGTTGGGAGACAGTCATGCTGCTTGTTAACTGTATAACTTTCAATTGTACCCTACACAACTCAATCAGAGACAAAGCTTCCGCAAAAACCTGGAAACATATATAGCAAAACGAGTTAATCAAAGCAAACAACACCAGTACTGCAAGGGGATCAAACTCCAAAGGGTATGTGTCAAAACTAGCCTGTTGGGAGAGCTCCCTGGTGGGAACCAAGATAAAGGCTTTTGGCGCAGCTTTAGAACTTGAACTGGAGTCGCTGAATAGCTTTTGAAGCATGGGCAGAAGGTAAGCAAAAGTCTTTCCGGAACCCGTCTTTGCCCTTGCTACCACATCTTTCCCTTCCTACAATGATTAAAAAAAATTACTTTGAGTTTTCAGAAGAAAAAAAAGTCAATTCAGCTAGAACTTGACAGCTCTAACACTAAAATTCTACCCAAGATCAATATCACTAGCTAGGACTATACTAATTTTAACAACAAACATTAAATTGCAGAACAGGACTTACACGCCTAAATCAAGCCTCAAGGTTCATCCAAATAAGAAAATACAACAAGAACATATTTTGCTCTCAACTCAACTGATATGATAACCAACTTGGAGGTAAGTATTGTATGTCTCAATGCCATTTTGGAATCCAAATGTACCAGCAAGCTCAATAATGCCCCTGATATAGTTTCACTTTACACTACTCAAGTATAAGAAACTGAGTTCCAGAGCCACAGCAAAATTTCAGCGGACTCCAAAATTGGTTTAGACTCCAAAATTGGTTTCGACAGAATTGATCCTAAAATCAACAACTTAGGAGCTAGAGTACACTACCGTCACCGTGTGATGCAAAAATGTGATATTTTGCTTAATGGTCTACCAACAAGCAATATAACAGCATAAGGACTTACTAAGATTAACGGAATAGCAACCCTCTGTATTGGAGTTGGCTTATCTATGCCTTTTTTGGATAAGGCACGAACCAATCGAGGGTCTAAACCTATCTCTCCAAAGCTCTTTTCTTCTTCATCTTCTTCCTTCGCTTCTTTTGCTTCCACTTCATTCTGTTCAGGCTCTGCCTTCTCTTCTTTTGGTTCGTCTTCCTTTTGTTTGGACTCCTCCTTCGTTAATTTAGCCATGGATGGTGGAAGGCTGTCTGCAACACACCAAACAGAAATCTTCTGTTTCTTTGAGCAGAGACTGTGGTAGGGTTTAAGGAGGTTCTAGGCATGAAAGACGGATAGCAACTGGTCGGGTTCTGGATTTTCATAAACGAATTGGGTGGGTATCAGTAATCAGCGGGGCGGATATCACCAGCACCAACCCGCGGATCGACATGATCGATTGGTCAAACTAGGCGGAGCCCGAGGGTCAGCTAAGATCATTATTTTATATTGGGTCGAATTTTATAGGATTAGGCCTAATAAATAGATAGTATTAGGGATTAGGCCTATTATTTGGCCAAAAAAATATATAGTATTATTGGAAATTTTTATTCATTTTTTTTTATCAAACATGACATTGGTTTGATATTCAGGCAGCTTTCAAACAAATTGTTAATTCAAATTTTCTTTGAACCTTTTACTAATCCAAGTTTCACATATTTATAAATTGCTATTTATATTAATATTTCATTTAATTTGAATGGCACAAGTCATATGTTCAGCACGTGATTAACAAAAACACATCAATTTTTTAGTTGGTGTTTTGAGATTTAAATAAGTTACTTTCTATTGTCTTCATCGTGTTCCCATCACGTAGTAGTTTTGTTCAAATAAAACAAAAATATTAACGAGGTAGGTACCATGGTATATATACATGTAAAACTTAAGCTAACAAAATATTAAAAGGTTGGGGGAAAATAAAATATTTAAAGAAATTCGGGTAACAATTTATTTGACAGCCGATGATGCAGCGTGACGGGGATAGATGGAGGTAGAATGCATAAAAACTCCGTGATTCCGTAGAATACTGAGAATTCGACGCGGAATTCAGTAAAACCTCAATTTTCTTTATATTTCAATCAATAACTTAATAATTGAAACTCAAAGACGGCTAAACAAAGTTAAATGCTGAAAGCAAAAACCCTAACCCTAGGTCAAATTCCGAAAGTTGTAAACAGACCCTAACAAACTGATAAAGTGCAAAAACGACCTAAATAAACTTAAATTGCGATTTTGACCCTCTAAACGAACGAAATTGGCCTAAAAACGTCGTAACCCATAAATTTCTATGAGTTTTGCTCAAATCGTCGTTTTTGCATGAAAAATTGTATTCGCGCGTAAAATCCGACACTTCAAAATCTCCCACGTCATTATCTCCGGGGAAGAGAATATTCGCCCTCGAATCTTTCCCCACGAAGGCCAGTAATAGGAAGCGGGAAGAAAAACACACTTAGCCACAACATCATAAATTTGTCACGTAAAAGGGGGATGTCAGGTGGTAAGGACTCAGGAAACACAAAATTAAAATCAACGGTGTCATCCTTATGTATTGACGGAGCCCCAAAAAGGTCATCGAAATCGTCACTGTTCAGCGCTTTGGATCTCCACCTGAGCCGAATATCAAATCGGGTCCAAAATCGAAGTTGAATAATCGTGAAGCGGTGCTTGAGGGTGGTCTGGGGTGCCAACATTCTGTACTACCCCTTGTTGGTCCCGAGGGACGGATGACCGATTTTCCTTGTGGCTTGTACCCAAAATCGGAGGTCAAGAGGCATTCAAAGTCGTTCATGGTGGTTGGGTAAAGGAGGAATCCAGGATCACAGAAGGTGGGGTGATGGTCGATCATCGTTGTGACGTCATCATCTTCAGCGTACTCATAATAAATTGGATTATCAAAATGGTTCATCTGAGGTGCTCTCGGATCCACTTCATACGATAAGAACTCTTAAAATTCAAACTCTTCCTCCTGAAAATTGAGATCATCCAATCGTTGTGCTAGAATTTTGATTGAACGTTGTCGTTCTACGATCTGACATTGTCGTTCATCGATATGACGTTGTTGTTCTTCAATCAAACGTTACAGTTCGTTGTTATCGACAACATGTGGAGGTCATTGGGGTGGCATCGCGCAAAATCGAATGGCTCTAATACTACTCTGATGCAGCATGATGATGATAGATGTGGGTAGAATTCACAAAAACTCGTTGATTCCGTAGAATACCAAGAATTCAACGCGATATTGAGAAAAACCTTGATTCTTTATATTTCATTTAATAACTTAATAATTTAAACTCAAAGACGGCTAAACAAAGTTAAATAGTGAAAACACAAACTCTACCCTAGCTAAAATAAAAAAGTTGTAAACAGACCCTAATAAAATCGATAAATTGCAAAAACGACCTAAAGAAACATGTTTGATCACGTGCGTCGGGGTTCCCACTTGAGTGGACCGTTCGCACCGAGATCCTCCACTTGATGAGTTTTTTTTTCTCGTATTCGTCTCCTCGCTTTATGTTCGGACCAATCTGCTCATTTCCTGGTGTATGTCATCCATCGTCGATATGTTGTTTGTTTGATGTTCGGGTCGCTCCACACCTCGATTACCTACACGAGGGGTGAGCCGGGGGTGCCCGGCGAACCCTCTCCGATGCTTAAATGAATATATGCTCTAGAGAGATATAGTGATCTAGAGAGAAGTGAGAGCTATCAAGAATAAAGTTAAGTTGTAAATGAGAGGTATAGGGTTCTATTTATAGAGTTATTGGGCAATAATCTGGTTAAGGATACTGTTATCCCGGGATAGTGTATAACAGCGGGTAAGACGGGCATAAGTCCTGTTTGTCATTGGAGGGGCCCACTGTGTTTGGTAATGTCCATGTATAGTTTATACGGATGTCGAGGTCTCGAAGTGACCGTAATGGCGTAGCCCAAGTGAGGGTCACCCGGGCGTTGGGGTTCGAACGGGGTTACCCGTTCGAACAGGTCCGAGTGGAGCTGGTTTGGATGGAAGCATGTCCATCCAGACCACTAGACTTGTCAGTAGACTTTTGTATACGTCTGGATGGACCTTAGTCCGTCCGGACCCGTTTTTGTTCGGACAAGTTTTACTACAGACTATGTTTTTTACTCGGGGTCGCGTTTTTCGGGTCTCGAGTCACTCAATGTTAAAGTTTCGGTTTATAACCATATTTTGGGTCGACGTGACGACTAAGTCAAGTCTAGGTGGGGTCAATTTGGGTGTATATCCAATATTTGCACCCGAGTCAAGCAATGTGTATCTAGGTCTGATATCTTTCCACCATAGGTGAGTCTGAACGTATCAGGAGTTTGATATATAGCGTTACTGCATTTAATGCAAGGGCATCAAATTTTCAATTTTCTTTCTATGTCAACTATAGTAGGACCATGTAATAAAAATTCGTTGAATTTATGTACTCCATCCATGGTGAATGACAAAATTTTAGTACAAATTCAATGTTACCTAAAAATTGGAAGAACAA
Organism: Clarkia xantiana subsp. parviflora; assembly: GCA_036873135.1. Lineage (NCBI taxonomy): Eukaryota > Viridiplantae > Streptophyta > Magnoliopsida > Myrtales > Onagraceae > Clarkia > Clarkia xantiana. Next base: position 3,976,871 of record JAPTYO010000004.1, on the reverse strand, counting down.
AAAAACCAAATCATAATAAAATAAATATGTAAGTCAAGTGCTTAAAAATTAATCAACCATAATCCTATAGAAAAAACTGTCATAACATAAAGGAATTTCACCAAACTAGATGTCACAACCTAGAAGAAGATGAATACACATCATTGAAGAAAATTAATTATAATTCATAGAAAAAAAAGATGAATTTACATGTATTATATGAGAAATTCAACTTATATAAGAATTGTTATTGTCTTTGCACGCATCAAATTTAAGAGTAAATTTTAAAATCCAGGATAAGAACGACCACATGATTAGAAGCAGAAGAAGAAAGTTGTTAGCTAAATTTTGATAATTAATGGCGGGTTTAAACCCGACAATTCAGCCTAAAATCGATTTAAAAAATATCTTTACTGACGAAATGCTTTTTATTGTCGGTAAAACATGTATTACCGAGGAAATTGGTTTCGTCGGTAAAATGATTTTTAGTTTGATGCGGATTTTATTTTACCGAATTGATTGACTTTTACTAAGGAATTTGTTGTTTCGTCACTAAAACATATACTAACCAAGAAATTTGTTGTTTCATCGGTACCACATTTATTTACTGAGGAAATTATATGTTGTCGGTAACAACTATTTTTACAAAGGAATTGTAAAACGTGTTTCATTGTTAAGTATTAACAATAATTAAAAACTATATGTAAAACGTGCTTCGTTGTTAAATATTGCTGGTAAATATTAACAATAGCATCGTGTCGACAAAGCATCATCTGGGAAAAACTCAACCGATCAGTTCGATGAATCTAAGTTTGTCTATGAATATCTCGTGATCATGTAAAGTAAACCGAGTTGATGGACAAGTCATAAATCTGCTCAAATTAAATGTTCTAACAATGTAGCATGAAACTTTCTTTGGAGAACAACAATTACTTGGAGCGAGATATTCCAGCTTCACTATATATATATCCCAAATGCGTGCATCCCAATCGACCGGACTATGCAAGATAGTGGCTAAGTCTCCACTACCAAATAAGGATATTCAAACAAATTCATCATTACTCTAAATTTGTCATTTTGAAACCTTTTATGAATCCAAGTTCCACATACAATATACATATATATATGTATAAATATATACCTTAAACAAACAACTTATAGTAACTAGATTGATGTTCCATAACAGAGCAAGAGTTCAAGAAACTGGAAATTTGGAGCAGACATCAAAGACATCATCAAGAGGTGCATGATCCCCTGTACCTTCGTCTTTCCGGGCATAGAGCAACTCCTTACCCTTGAAAACAAACATTCCGCCCTGAATTTAAAATAAATATATTAGCAATTGCACTCTCATTCTGATATTAAAAGTTGAGTTTTTGCATGAAGAAACCGAACCTGTTGAAGAACACTGCTTGCATCTGGGGTGGCTTTAATCGTGTAGTTCTTCCTAACTTCTTCATTCAATGTCTTCCTCCTCGAGAAAGCCTTTACCTGATGAAATTAGAAAATGTACTATAACAAGATTGGTAAACGGATACATAAAAGGTTTCCAAATGGTATTTTACAGTAAAGATGAAGGAGAAGGAGAAGCTTACTATATGGCCATTAAAGAATGTCCGACCAAGACCATAGTAGAGTCCCAGAACATCATAGGCCTGGAGTTTAAAGGATTGCAATTAAAAGTTGATGTTTTTAATGCTAAAATATTACAGTGACATTTCTATGTTTAGATAATTGGATACCTTGCGGTGAGGGTCACAGTAGAGGCAGTCCATGGGAAATGGTAGCTGAAATGAGGTAAATTATGCGATATTTAGTAATTAAGAATTAAGAGCAAGAATCAATATTGCTTAGTAAAAAAAAAGAAGATTACAAAAAATTATGCTCTACCTACCATGTAGATAACCATTTACCACAAAATTATTAACTTAGAATATTATGTAAATCATATGCTATATACAATACAGTGCTTATAATCAATATTACGAACCAAAATGAACACAGTTTAAATTACTCGATCACAAGGGAGAAAAAAATACCTGATCTGCAAGAATTCGAGCTTTCTCAGGCGTCCCAACACCAATGGCAATCAGCTTTACACCAAATGAATCAAATTTGGCTTTGGATTCTTTCAAAGACGAAGCAAGTTCCCAGCTTTTATTTGATAAGAGCAGCAAACAAGTTCTTAGCAGTTAGAACAACCTAGATCTTGAAGTTTGATGACATGACAACCCAAAAGTACTAGTATGATGAGAGTAATTACCAGCAAATACATCCAAAGTGTCTCAAGAGTGCCACAACAACCACTCCCTAAATCACACGAAACATAGAGTTAAATTTCAAGTGAGGGAAAGATCCAAGGTTAACAAATTTAATGCAAAATTAGCTAAACCGAGCTCAGTTGCTGCAAATTAAGCTAAATTCAATTACCAGTAAGCTAGTATAAGCTCGAAAACAGACTAATTTAGCTAATTTCTACTGCGATTTCAGCTAAATTAAGCTCATTTGCAGCAAATTAAGCTGTAAAAAGGAATCTTAAGATGTAAACCTCGTTCTGGTCCCAAAGATCCTTGAACTTGACGGCGTCTCCGGCGGCGGTGAAAATGCTAACCTCGCCGAGGACGTCGCCGATGTCGGAGCTCAACCCAGATGCAGAAACAGCAGCCATGGTACTTAAGCGGTGCACGGAGGTTTTCTTCTTAACGAATTCTATTGGGAAGTGAAAAGTTCTGACTTTGAAGGGAGAAGAAGATCGCCGGAGGAACCGAGGAAGTGGGAACTGAGAAAGTGTGTGTGGTTCTACTTCTACACGCCATTGAAATATTTATGACTTCGGACAGACTGTAATTGGGGTTGGGATCGGACGTTGCTTTCTGCACCATGTGCGTAAGAGGACTTTCAAGCAAATTGCCGAGACATTAATTGAATTGTCTTCCCTAATTGGGTTTGTAGACTATATTTCTATTTACTCTATGTTAGGGTAGGATATTTTTACTTTTGATGTTACTTTATCTTCTTTTTTTTTTTTTTTTTTTTTTTTTTAATTTTAACTAATTTGTTTATTTTTAAGAAAAGAAAACATTTATGAAAGATATAAGAGTGACATAATTTAAATAAAATAGACATGTTTTAAAAAAAGATAAAACATTATCTAAAATCTACATTACCGTTATATTGTATAGTAGTAGTCTTCTTTAACATTATAAAAAAACTAATAAAATGAGATTATGTATGATTTATTATAAAAATTAATATAATGAATTTTTCTATTTTTTAATATTAATATTATCAATAATTTAAATTATGTATTTTTAATATATATTACATAAATAAAACATTGATTTGTATGTATGATAATATAATTAGTTAATTAGAAAATAAATTATAAGTAAATATATTTTTATTTATTATATCATATTAAAATTATATAAATTCAAAATAGTTTTGTCTAATGTGTTCAACATAACTTTTGTACATTGCGAGTGTTCTAAAGGCAAATTTGTCAGAGTGAAATAATGGGTTTAATCCAGTTTTCTTTTTTATATATTTACATTGCTTTCGCAAGTTCGGACCAGGAGCGTTAAGATTAAAGTCCTCCCCAATGCGGTGTCTCCGGCAGGTTTCGACCTCGGGTCGCCCACGGGGAGGGTTTAATCCAGTTAGTGAAAAATGTAGATCACCGGTTTAGAGAAAAAAAAACAATTAATGAGCCGATTCAAATTTAGACTTTTTTTAACATGGGCTTTTGGACCGGTTATAATCTAAGGGGAGTTAGAAACTTGGAAAAATCACTCAAATACCCACTTTTTGAAACTCAAACACAAAAATAAGGGGAAATTTCGTTCAGAACTCAAATACCCAAATATGCATCTCTCAGATGCGCCATTTCAGCTCAACGGTCAATATGCATCTCTCAGATGCATATTTCGGCTCAACGGTTAAAATATGACCGTTGACCGGCGAAAATGACGCATCTCTCAGATGCGCCATTTCAGCTCAACGGTCAATATGCATCTCTCAGCATATTTCGGCTCAACGGTCAAAATATGACCGTTGACCGGCGAAAATGGCGCATCTGAGAGATGTGACGTTGTGTGTTTTGAGTTATGGACCAAGTTTTCCATTGTTTTTGTGTTTGAGTTTAAAAAGGTGGGTATTTGAGTGATTTTTCTTAGAAACTTAGGAATGCAACCAAAAAAGGAGTTTGAAATTCTTATAACAGTTTCCGTCCAGTTTTTATAACACTGGTATAAACTTCTTTTTTTTTTCGCAGCAAGTGAAGCATAATAGCATACTACTCCATATTTTGACTTCCCACAAGCTCCGGTGTCAGTCTACAAGGGACGCACTTCCTCTGTCTCCAAGGCCTGTTCCCGGTGTCTGTCGCCTGAATCACAACCGTATACCACTTTTCATCTCTTTCAAATTTTTATTTTCCTTTTCTTTTAATTGCATCATTAATTTCAATACCCAAGTTACCCACAAGACCAAGTGTGTCAGAGGACAGGTTATGGGACAAGAGGAATTGCGTCCCATAAGCCTTATACATTATAAGACTAAATATTTTTATATAAAATAAACTATTTTAGTCATAAAATTACTTTATTAAATATACCTATTATATACATATTATAATATTATTATATGTTTGTATAAATTATTTATTATTATGATATACACTGTATTTTTATTTATATATTATCAAAACAACATTATACGAACAACCAAATACGAAAATAGTATATTGTACCAAATTAAATACAAATATAGAATTTCCTGAAATGCGATTCCTATTTTTTTTTTTTAAAAAAAAATTAACTTTAAATTCAGAAACTGAAATACCATTATCGGTTCAAGACTGGATGAACAGTTAGGCCGGTTGAATCCTAGAGTGCTAAAATTGGACGAACTGTTAGGCTGGGTTTGCTCTACATGACTAATATATAGTTTAAATACTAGTAGGATTTATATAATTTTATGTTTTTTTTCTTTCTAAAATTCTATTAAAATTAGTGAACTGTTAGGTCGGGTGAACCCTTGAGTGCTAAAATTGAACGAAGAATTAAGTCGGTGAAGTCTAAACACTAAACCCTATTATAATGAGTCAACGTTTAGGCAGCCTGAACCTCGATGACTAAAACTGAAAAAAAAAACCTATATAAAAATACATACTATATCATAATGATAAATAATTTAATTTATACAAATATATTAATATTATAATATAATATTTACATAATAGTTATATTGAATAAAATAATTTTATGAATAGAACAATTTATTTTATATAAAAATATTTAGTCTTATAATGTATAAGGCTTATGGGAGACAATTCCTCTTGTCCCATAACCTGTCCTCTGACACACTTGGTCTTGTGGGTAACTTGGGTATTGAAATTAATGATGCAATTAAAAGAAAAAGAAAATAAAAATTTGAAAGAGATGAAAAGTGATATACGGCTGTGATTCATGCGACAGACACCGGGGACAGGCCTTGGTGACAGAGGAAGTGCGTCCGTCTATAAGTGTCAGTCTATAAGGGGAAATGTGCTAACTACTAATATCTTTTCATAATCGTACGAGTGATTGATATTAATTTAATCGGGTTAATTTGATATTATAACAGTCTTTTACTATAAATAGTCTGATATCATAACGGTCAATCAGCTATAAATATTCAACTACCATAATAGTAATTGACTATAATATTCTGTTACCATAACAGTAATTATCTATAAATGGTCATCATTATTTTATATCCATAACAGTAATTATCTATAAATGGCCATCATTATTTTATATAAATAAATCTATTATTTAACATTTGGGATATAATAAACTATATACAAAATAGTGATCTCTCTTTATGAACAGTTACAATTTGACCGTTGGAGAGCGATCGCCAAGGTTCGCCCTGACATTGTCGCTTTTTGCAGGTGCGTGTCCGGAATCTGAAGAAAGGAGTTCGGAAACGCCGCGGAAACAAACCCGATAAATCTGGTTCAAACATTTGGCGCCGTCTGTGGGAAACTGAACAAGAAGTTATGTTCAAATCGGTTCCTTCAACAACAAAAAACTGGGTTTGGGATGAACCCTAAACCCGTACCAAATGCACAGAGAGTGATGTTCAATGGAGCATCTTCAACACCATGCCCAAGTCTACGACACAGGAGAAATAACAAGAGAGACGTTCTTAACTGAACTTGAAGCAAAGCATCTTTGTCAGGGATAATTACTTACACCCTTCTGTTCTATATATCAATTTGATTTGGTTTCTATTTAATTTATCCTACATATCGTTGATGTTTGGTTATGCCATTTATCACATCGATTATGTAAACTCCATAACTTTCAAGTCTGCACTTATATCAGTGTGAGTTTAGTTTCAGACTATTGGAGAAAAGCATTCGACTATGGGTGGAATGACGTGATGACACCTTGATTCCTCCATCGAAGATAGCCACGACGACTGACCTGATGCTGCCATCGGATTCGGTTGACCCGGCACTGATCTCGCTCTCGCTCTCGGGCCACTGATCTCGATCTCGCTCTCGACCACGTCAGATACTCTGGCCGCCTCACTTCCGCCCCTGGTATCGCCTCCGTCCTTAAAAGGTCTCTAACAGACCGCGAAAGCTCCACCTCCGATTTCGTAGGAGCTTGGCTGTTAGCGGGAAGGCTTACCTTTCTTTCCCAGGCGGGGAGAGGACAGGGGCCCAAAAATTGACCTAGTGGGCCTTTACGTATTATTGGGCTATTCAAGTAAGCCTTGCAAATGGGCCTTCGCCCCAAACTCACTGGGCTGGTCAACCATTGAATCAGTCAACCACTGAGCCGGTCAACCTAGCAAACCGATCAACTGGTCAACTGTGGTCAAACCGGTCAACAATAGTCAAATATGTAGAACCGGTCAACGAAGGTCAAACCAGTCAACCAGCAACAAACCGGTCAAATCGACCAAAAACACCAAACTCATACCCTACTCGTCGAGTTCATTGTGAACAATCGTATTGAATTCGTTCAACTCAGGGAATTCTTCATTACACTCACGTTAAATTACTCTATTTGATATAAACATTTATGTTTGACACCTTATTATGTAGTTATCTATCTATTTTCCTTTATGTGAATGGAATCTTAGCAAATGAATGCAAGTGGACAACTAATTACAGAGTGTTGGCTTCGTTAAGTATCATGACCAGAAGCTCAAAACCATCATTGCTTATCGAAATTACGAGGTGTTGACTATGCTAAATATCAGAGTTCACGACTGTCATCGTTCATCTAAGCTATGGGGCGTTAACTTCGCTAAGCGTTAAGGCATGGAGCCTTAACACAAAAGTTCACATCTGATAGGCTTACTAGCTAAGCCAACAAAATAAGTCTAATATTCATTTACATAAGTTAGGTATTGCTTTGATACAATGGCTACGATAAGCACATATATGAGTTATTTACACTTTTGAATAAACCTGCCTATATGCAATTACTGCTACCCTAACGTGCATATGCTAATTCATACATACATGATCATGAATGTACATAGTTAACTAGGTTAACCTGCCAGTTAAAACCTAGACATTATCATGAGGACCAGCTGGCGTTACTAGGCACTTATAAGTGGGGGCATAAATGTTAAATAAACATTCCAATGATTAGTAATAAGAGGTGCGTCGAGACCTTCTCTATTGCTGCATGTATGTTTCATCAAGGGTTGCATAAAACGTTACTTACTAGTCCATACGAAAATAGTCACGAGGGACTAAAACACTTTGTCAGTGTTTGATTGCCACATCATAGTGCTACATGTACAACTCTTTCATACACTAGTATCGTAACAGGGGCATTTGTACATGCATACATGTATGAATGATTATATCATCATTTTATCTTGTATCTTACGTCCACATCATGTGTTGTGTTAAGACATGTTATATAAACCAATAAGAGGCGACACCTCACCTTGGCTTGGGGGCATGATATATATACATGTGTGCTGCTATCATATTATGAAATTCTCATATTTATTTGCATGTGCATTTCGTAATCTAACACATGGGTAATGAGATATACATTTAAAAGACAAGAAGTAATACGTATTACACAGATTATTTTGTCATTAATACACAATATAGATATATATGTGTTCGCATACATACATTCCCGCAAGTCATGAAGCCATTTCTGCTCTTGCTCTATTATCCATTGATGAAGCTTACCGCTCTTTGACATCAGTGGAAACTTATGGAGATGGAAGTGAAACTGTTTCTAATCTATCTACGATCGCTCGAAACCGCATCATGTCGGTCAAAACTGACCAAATCGGTCAATATCAAATAATCTGGTCAAACAAGAGAACCGGTCAACAACAATTAAATCGGTCGACTGTAGTCAAACTGGGCAACAATGTCAACTACGGTCAAAAGCAGTCAACCAATGTCGCTAAACACCGATATCAGGGAAGCATCTATACCCTACATTATTATTTATTGTCCGTGGTGTGCTTTGAAATATTCAAATGAGTATGAATTTATATAAATGCATATATCTATGAAAACTCATAACTAATGACTGTCGAATCTGACATCTCATGGACAGGATAAGAAAACAAAGAAGCAAGTCTCTAAAGTCTATCTCCAAGTATACAACGACCAGATCAATGAGACACGGGCGTCCAATACACACACGCTCCTACATCTCTCTGTACTCAAACATACCCACAACGTGGGGAAACAAAACCCACAACGTGGAAAAACAAAACCCACAACGATGGGAGGATATATACTGTAATGCATAAGATGCAAAGTGGACGACCGCTAAACAGCAGGAAAGTTCCCACCTACACTTTTACATAACGTCTCTTTTTAAGAGCATCTATATTGTGCTTATTATCTTTATTTTAAGAAGAATTAGGCTTGCCCGAAAATTACTTTCCTCTCAAGCCTAGGGGGTAAGGGAATACTAGGCAGCACCATATCTACTTAATTGCACAAATACTAACGCCTTAGCGGCTACATATACATCATAGTTGTCAAACACTAACAATTAGACTAACTTGGAATCTCCAAATTTATAAGTCAAAAATGCGGTGGCTAACGCCCATCTTACATACTTAAACGTGGTGGCTAGCACCTGACATACTCTAGGGTTGACGCGTCGCTACAACGCAAACTCGGATCTATATCTGGTTATAATTCAAGCTCGGATCTACATCTGATTACAATGATACGCATAAGGGTTTCCCCTCCTTTGTAACTCAACAGAAATCTAAGCAATAAGCAAGGTTATAACATGACTTTAGACATCAACGATCACACTACGCCTAGAGTCTTACGACTAAACGAGCACATCATTCAGGGTCTAACGACCACAACTAACGTGTTACGCTCTAGCACCAACAGTGCATCTTTATACCCGAACTGGGATTCACTTTCTGGAAATCATGTCATTCACAAGGGCAAACACCCCATATTACATTTCACGGATGTGATCCTTCGATCAAGTGCGTAGTTTACTTACAAAATGCGACCATGATCCTTAGATCTGTCGCACAAACGTATAAAACGACAGAAGACCTACCAGGAGCGGCAACCAAACCTATATAGGGAACCATTATCCCTAAAAAAAATTACAAGTAGCTTTTAGGCACCACTAATGTGCTATGTCCACAGCTCAAAATCTACCAAGTGCGTGGGTATATCACTCATGCTGCTATTGTAACTACAACAACTCTCAGGCGTGCAGGTATATCACTCCCTCCGCCCTGACTATTCCTATTACAACATCAGACGCACATGTATATCACTCCTGCCGCCCTGACTATTCCTTTTGCGGCATCAGATGAGTATGCTCACATGTATATATTTCAAGCCGCATATTACGACATCATGTGCGTAGGTATATCACTCCTACCGCCATGAACTGGTGATCAGGCATATTGCAATATTATATAATAATCCCGCGATTAGGTGCGTAGTTATATCTCTCCTACCGCCATGATCCGGCGATCAAGCTCATATCCATATTATATTACGATCATGCGACCAAGTGCGTAGGTATATCACTCATACCGCTATGATCCGGTAATCCGAATTATTGTCATATTATATTATGATTCCCCGATCAGGCGCGTAGGTATATCACTCCTACAACCATGATCCAATGATCATGCTTATCGCCATATTATTTCCATATTATATTACGATTCCCCGATCAGATGTGTAGGTATATTACTCGTACAACCGTGGTCATTCGATCAGGCGCGAAGCCATATTATATTTACAACCACGAACCTCAAAAGTGGCTATCATGTACACGAACATCAAGGTGGCTATCATGTCTACGAACATCAAGGTGGCTATCGTGTCCACATGAAATGAGATCTTGTACACCTCAAGGTGGCTATCATGTCAGCATATCTTTTAATGGTTATCATGTCCACGACTTTCAAAATGGCTATCATGTCCATGGGTCGCAAAATGGCTATTATTTCTAGGAATCTCCAAGTTGTTATTATGCTTACATATATCTAAAGAATCATCGGGCGATGGAGATACAAACGTCATTCATGCAAATGTGTCCGTCCAAAGAGGCGGTCATCCCTAAACTACTCAAAAGAGAGTAATACCTCACATGAAAGATTGGTGGACAAACCATCCTTCATGCAAAGGTGTCCGTACAAAGAGACGATCGTCCATAAAAACTCCAATAGAGTAATATAATGGTCGGTAGACGAACCACCCTCCATAGTCGATTGTACAAAAAGATGATCGTCCATATAAAACTCCAAGAGAGTAATATAAGGGTCGGTAGACGAACCGCCCTCCATAATCGATCGTACTAAGAGACGATCATCCATAAAATACTCCAAGAGAGTGATTTAAGGGTTGGTGGGCAAACCACATTTCATACAAATGTGTTCGTACAAAGAGACAATCATCATAAAACTACTCGACGGGAGTAATATTTTACGTGAAATAATTGGGTAATGGATGAATGTTCATTAAACTCAGAGCCTAATGCAGGCAAAACCTCCACCATGGATATTGATTTAATCAGGTTGATTTGATATCATAACAACCTTTTACTAAATAGTCTGATACCATAACAGTCAACCAGCTATAAATATTCAACTGTCATAATAGTAATTGACTACAATATTATGTTACCATAACAATAATTGTCTATAAATGGTCATCGTTATTTTGTATAAATAAATATATTATTTGACATTTGAGATATAATAAAATATATACAAAATAATGATATCTATTTATGAACGGTTACTAATTTGACCGTCGGAGGGGTTCGCCCTGGCATTGTCCTTTTTTGCAGGTGCGTGCACGGAATCTGAAGACTTAGGAGCTCGGAAACGCCGCGGAAACCAACCCGGTAAATCCAGGTTCCAACACCGGGGTCAGCTCGTAATGTATAAGGTGCTGACCATTAGTGGAAGATGTACCGTATAAAATGGGGGTGACATGTCACCACATTATCGAGTATTTTTATTGAAATACTAGATTTATTTATGAAGGAAAATATACTCTGAACCCCATTATTTTGGTGTAAGACCCTCATTATTTTAGTATGAGACACTAAGAACCCCATTATTTAATGGGAGATACTATGACCCCATTAATATTTTGTAAGACCTCATTATTATTTTGTAACACTATCATTCAATCCATTTGTAAAAAAGTTCATCAATTTTAAATTTGGAGTTTTTGACTTAAAGCTTATGTTTGTAAATATTATTATTCATATCTCTCTTGATAGACTATAAATTTTAGTTACTCGAATCTAATGTACTATAGAAGAAGGTCCAATAAGTACAAATATATAAACCATACAATATGTTTGAAAAATATGATTTTTAGTACCAATATGTTTTAAAATATACAACTTGTTTCAAAACTATTGTAGTTGATACTTATTTCAATCATCCGTCCAAATTTGTCGTCAAATTAAGCTTACTAAAAACCAAATACTTTTCTAAATATCAAAATTAAGATCTAATGATTTATACAAGTGTTATAATAGTATCTTGACTCGATTGAGACTCAACTGACCAATAACCGGTTGTAGTATCATTTGACGACAATTTTGGATAAATATAGTTCATTTGAAATGTATTTAACAACAATTTTGGATAAATAATTAAAAAAGTACTAATTATCATCGTTTTAAAACATGCATTTAAAAAAATCATACTTCTACTATGCTCCACAAGCATGGTGCTTTTGGTAGCTTTTTTTATACATTTTTCTATTGTCCTAAATATAAATCCTATAGAGAAATAATATTATATTAGAAGAATGATACAACTATTAGGCGTAGTTAAAATATTGGGTTAAAGGTACTTTTGGTGCCACATGTTTGACATGTGTATGTTTTTAGTGTCATACGTTTAATTTTGTAGGCTTTTGGTGTCATATGTTTGAGATGTTATATGTTTTGGTGTTTTTGTTAGTCAACGGTTAGTTTGACCGTTAAATACTTTTATTTTGTTCAATTTGTTCCTCAAATTTATATTTATAAAATTTAATATTTACAATTTCGTCCCTATTGTTTGCTCAAGTCCCCGTCTAAGGCCGCCGCCCACCACTCACCACCACCATGGCTGCCGACCGCCACGAAACGGGCCGGCCACCACCCCAATGCACCGACCACCACCACTCGGGACCGAAAACCACCACAATTGGTGGTGGCCACCTTAATTGGGGCTGTAACCAACACCATTGGTAGTGGCCGGCCCCGGTTGGGGCTGTAGCCATCACCATTGGTGTGGGCCGGCCCCGATTGGGGCGGTAGCCACCACCAATTGGTGGTGGCCGACCCCAATTGAGGTGGCCACCACCAATTGGGGTCGGCCACCACCAATTGGGGCGGTTTACGGCCCCAAGTGGTGGTGGCCGGTGCCGTTGGGTGGTGGCCGCCCGTTTCGTGGCGGTCGGCGGCCTTGGAGGTGGTGGGTGCTGGCCGGCGGCCTTGGACGGTGACTTGAGCAAATAATAATGACTAAATTGTAAATATTAAATTTTATAAATATAAATTTTGAGGACTAAATTGAACAAAATAAAAGTATTTAACGGTCAAACTAACTGTTGACTAACGGAAATACCAAAAACATACAACCTCTCAAACATATGACACCAAAAGCCTACAAAATTAAACATATGACACTAAAAACCTACACATGTCAAACATGTGGCACTAAATGTACCTTTAACCCTAAAATATTTCATACTTCTTCAAACTTTTAAAGTTTTACATGTGTTACAATTAAGTTTATCATAGTAATAAAAAAAATACAAATATAGTGCCCCACAAACATGTTAGAAAATCCCAAAAAAGTCGTTAGTTTTCACAATTTTTTATTTGTATAACATACCCATTATAAGCCTGTTAATACATTACTGCTAATCATAAATATATTTTCATTCGAATAATACTACAAAACTATAAAAATTAATGTGAAATTTACATAGAAAGTGTAAATAGCTCATAACAAATTTTGTAGATTTGCAGTATACCAACTGTCTCTTTCTTGCAATTTTCACGACAAATTTTCACAAGTGGAAAGATGGTCACACTAGGGTCTAGGGGTGTAGTTTCCTTATGAACCCCAGAAACCTAGCCCGCCGCCAGTTACTACCCCTTCCATTCTACATTTCTCGTCTTCCTTCCTGCAGAGTTACAAACTCCGTCGGATCCTAGCTGCCGCTGGAGATTCTGCGTGCTGCTTTAACATGTTGCCAAAGCATCTTTTATTCGCCGCCGACGGCCTTCCTCTGGCCGTGATTGTCGCGGCCAAGGTCGCCGGCGTTTCTGTCACTACCGATTCATCTCTCCCTTCGGGCTCACCTCCATGTTTCGTCTTCCCCAATGGGTAATCAATAACCTCTCCTCAATTTGCTATCCTGATTCCGATTTATTGAATTATTGTTCTTCAGCTTGTTTGAATTTGAGTACTCGATTGAATTACTACCCCAGTAAGAATCAAAATTTCTTGCTTTGATACCATGCTTAGCTATCTTTGTGAATACCTTGACAATCGATGCCAGTAAATCAAGTAGGACAAATTTAGTGTCTGTAACATTCTTGCTTTCTTGGCTATTAGGGAAAAATTGCATGGAGTTAGTGTACTTATTCGCTACATTGCTCGAGTTGCCACTCTACCGAACTTCTACGGCCTCTCTGTGTTTGAGTCTGGCCAGGTTGGCTTCCTTATTATCTCTTTTCGAGTGATTTTATTTGTCTGTTCTGCATTTAGTGGATACTGATCTTTTGTTTGCCTTGACATTCCAGATTGATCAGTGGTTGGAGTATGCCCCAACTCTTTCATTAGGCTCAGAGTTCGAAAATGCATGCAAGCACATCAACGAGTACTTGCTAAAGCGCACCTTCTTTGTCGGGCATTGCTTGACTATTGCGGATATAGCAATCTGGTCTGGTCTCGCTGGTAATTCTTAATAAATAACAAACTATTGTATATTGATCTAGTTCGCATCAACTCTTACGAATATTGCCTTGACTATCCTTTGATTCATTTTCTTGATTAGTCTTAACTTGTCCATTTGCTTTACGTTAACAAGAGCTGTAGTCTGAGAGTTTGTAGTGCCTTCTGTGTGAGTAATGTCCTTGACTTACGGATTCACTGATATATGAGTTGGTGAATTCAATTTTTGCTATGAAGGGCTGAATAATTTTTCGACAAGCTTCTATCTAAGTTGATGTTTTTTGTATTTTGTTTTTTAAGGAACTGGGCTGAGATGGGAGAGTTTGAGGAAATCAAAGAAGTTCCCCGAGCTTGTTAGGTGGTTTAACTCAATATCAACCGAGTATGATGGTATCTTGAGTGAGGTAATAGCAACCTATATCAGCAAGAAGGGCGGGAAATCTGCAGCTCCAAAGGGTGCTGCTGCCAATAGCAAAGCTAAGAGTGCTAATGGTGACACATCCGATAAAGGCAAATCCGGAACCAAGTCATCATCTGGTGTAGATCTTCCTGGTGCTAAAGACGGTGAAGTTTGCCTACGATTTGCACCAGAACCCAGCGGATACCTTCACATTGGTCACTCAAAAGCAGCGTTACTGAATCATTATTTTGCTCAAAGATACAACGGGAAGGTGATTATTCGTTTTGATGATACGAATCCTGCAAAAGAAAGCAATGAGTTTGTTGACAATCTTTTAATAGACATTGAGACCCTGGGTATTAAGTACGAAAAGGTGACCTTTACTTCGGATTACTTTGATGAGCTGATGAAAATGGCTGAAAATTTGATGAAACAAGGTAAGGCCTACGTGGACGATACACCTCGAGAGCAGATGAAGGTGGAGAGGATGGATGGGATCGAATCAAGGTGTAGGAACAATAGCGTTGAGGAGAATCTGAAATTATGGGAGGAAATGATTAAAGGATCTGAGAGGGGTAAGCAGTGCTGTGTTCGTGGGAAGCTAGATATGCAGGATCCGAACAAATCCCTCAGGGATCCAGTCTATTACCGATGCAATCCCATGCCACATCATCGAATTGGGTCTAAATACAAGATTTACCCAACCTATGATTTTGCATGTCCTTATGTTGATTCAATTGAGGGTATAACACATGCGCTCAGATCTAGTGAGTACCATGACCGAAATGCTCAATATTACCGTATTCAAGAGGATATGGGACTGCGAAAGGTTCAGATTTATGAATTTAGCAGACTGAATATGGTGTATACGCTTCTTAGCAAGCGTAAGCTGCTCTGGTTTGTTCAGAAGGGAGAAGTTGATGGATGGGATGATCCCCGTTTCCCAACAGTCCAAGGAATTGTTCGTAGAGGTCTCAAAATCGAAGCTTTGATTCAATTCATTGTTGAGCAGGTATTTTTTTTTTCAAAATATACTTTGCAAGCTACACTTTTTTTTGTTCTTTGCTTTGCTTTATCTCCACTAAATCACATTCTATTGACAGGGGGCTTCCAAAAACCTCAATCTGATGGAGTGGGACAAACTATGGACTATCAATAAGAAGATCATCGATCCAGTATGCCCTAGACACACTGCTGTTATAGAAGAGAGACGTGTTTTGCTGAACCTAACTAACGGCCCCGAGAAACCATTTGTCAGAATCATACCGAGGCACAAGAAATATGAGGGTGCTGGCGATAAAGCTACCACCTTCACTGATAAGATATGGTTAGACTATGCAGATGCGGAGTCTATCTCTGCTGGCGAGGAAGTGACGTTAATGGATTGGGGAAATGCCATAATCAAGGAAATCCAAAAGGATAATGATGGAAATATAACACAGCTTAATGGTATTTTGCATCTCGAGGGATCAGTGAAGACCACAAAGTTGAAGCTGACATGGCTTCCCGATACAACTGAGCTCGTTAGTCTCTCGCTGCATGAGTTTGACTATCTCATCACAAAGAAGAAGGTTAGTAAGACCTGTCATTTGTTTTTATTGCTTTCTGGTTTAATTAGCAGATTAATACTAAAGTTACCAAATTTCAGTCTAGTTAACGGTTGAGAACCTAAAAACAGTTTCAACTATAGGCCATTTTGCTTATCGCTCCTAGATTTAAAATGTTGATACTCGGTGTCCTAACTATCAAATTGGTTGATTTTCACAATCTATGAGCAACAAATATTGTACTTCGAAAAAGTGAAAAACATGTTTTTATTGCTTAAAACGTAAAAAACAGTCTAAAAAGCAACAAACTAATAGTTGAGACACTGAATATCAATATTTTAAATATGAGACATAGGTTAACAACAACATAGAGAGTAGTTGGAACTGTTTTTAGATTCTTAACCCTCTAGTTAATGACCAATTTGCAACATTTTGTGCTCCTTTTATGACTGCTTTGCATCCAAATAGTATATGCATTATCATAAATTGTCCATATTGTGAAATTCGATAGGAATCTGCTAAGCAGCAGTTACTTTAATGGTTAATAGAATAGTGATATGGTAATGGTGATTAATTAGGGTCTTGCACTGCATTTCTTGTTTCAGTTGGACGAGGATGAGAATTTCGAAGATTTCTTGAATAAAGATACCCGGAAGACGATTGCTGCAGTTGGAGATGCAAACATGCGCAACCTGAAACAAGGAGAAGTCTTGCAGTTGGAGAGGAAAGGCTACTTTAGATGCGATGTTCCATATGTTAGATCTTCAAAGCCAATTGTTCTGTTTGCCATTCCAGATGGGAGACAGAAGTAGACCAATCACCTTCTAGTTCATTAGCCACTTTGTCTCTGTTTATGTTAGTAAATTTGACTAATTGACAGACAAATTTATGTGTTTTGTTGAACTTGTTTTTGCTAATCGTTTAGTAAGCATACATGAAACCTTGTTTCATGGTGAGTTGATGAATTTTCCGAGTTTGCTATAAAGATTGCACATTGTGAGGTGGCAGCCTTTGCTTGTGGTTTAAGTATCAGTTTTGAATTCTCAAGAGGTCCTATTAGCGTAAACAACACAAGATAAACAAAACAATGAATAATATTAACATAAAGCTGAGGGTCCAAAAATGTTTGGATTATTTGTCCTCTTTATAAATTTATTATTATTTGATTATTAATATATATTTTGGTAATGATTACTTTTAACTTGATATATGAATGTAATCATGTATTAGTCAAAGCTCAAACAATGGCATTCTCATTTTCTAAATAATAATCAATAATAATGTGTATATATATGATTTAAAAATCGGTATCTTGATATGTACTATTTATTTATTTATCATATGTTGTCTTTTTGTCTATTACCACCAAACAATACATCAATGTATATATAATACGTTTACCAAAAAAAAAAAATGTATATATAATATATATATTATTATTAAAAAAATCAGTATCATGTTATGTACCATATATTTCTTTTTCATATTTTATTATTTATCTTGTGTCTATTGTCACACTATGCATTTCTTTAGAAAATGTATATATATTAATACGTTGACGAGATAATGCATGAGTTGGTTGTTCAAATATATAATATGCTTATAAATAAATACAATGAGTGAACAGTACGAAACAAAATGTACTTAATATTTTCACTACTAACTTATACCTTTCTTCTTTATTATCAAAAAAGAATTACAAGACAACCACCATACGTGAGAAAATGTTAATAATTATGTTCCTTAAAAAAACAGGTGGCAAAGGCATTATTATTTCATTACTTCAAGCAGAGAGCTTTAATTTTCCCACTTCTACAATACTATCTTCATTACTTCACCCTCATTGATTTTTCTGGCCAACATCCCATTGATTGAAGTATCTCAATTTTTTTATTCCATTTTCTAATATTATGAATTAATTAGAATTCTCATTTCTCCACATAATAAAAGTT
This sequence comes from Clarkia xantiana subsp. parviflora, assembly GCA_036873135.1. Classification (NCBI taxonomy): domain Eukaryota; kingdom Viridiplantae; phylum Streptophyta; class Magnoliopsida; order Myrtales; family Onagraceae; genus Clarkia; species Clarkia xantiana. Next base: position 3,958,536 of record JAPTYO010000004.1, on the reverse strand, counting down.
GCTTGGAATTTAGGGGGTGTTTGATGATGTAATCTGAGATGTAATTTTAGGTTACGTCTCACATTACATTCACATTACGTTGTTTGATTTGTCAAATGACGTTATGTGTATTGTAATGTAATGTCCATTGTAATATGAGATTACGTCCAAACTCCATTCAATGAACGTGAGATTATATCAAAAAAACGAAAGTAATGTGAGATTACGCCCAACATTACGGAGTATTATTATTTTATTATTATTTATCAAATATATAAAATACTTTGTATTATCTTTATAATTTATTATGATATTATATTATTATCAGCTTTTTATTTTTATTTTTATCTATTTCATAACTAATTATTATAATAAAAAATATTGTAGATAATGTTCGTATGAAATGAGTAAAGTATTTTTGTGGTATTTTTTTTATATAAAAGTTATTTTATAAAACTATATAAAATGTTTTAATTAATAGAATTTTAATAGTTATGTGTATTAAGTTTGGATATTTAGATTTTAGAGTTTATAAATGATTATATTATTAACAACAAAACATCAAATCTAAAAATTTAATTGTACTCAAATAAATATTGTTTAAATATTTCATATTATTATAAAAAATATTTTCAGATATATTAATAAAATAATAATAAAGTCACATTATAATATAATACACATTACAAAACATACAAAACACTGTAATCTAATATTATTATACTCCACATTACATGACAACTAAACACCGTAATCTAACTTCAGATTATCTAACTCACATTACTTAAAATCTCACATTTTAAGAGTAACAAATACATCAGACTCCTCCAGCATTGCAAACCAACAGAAAAAAAGAGATATATATTTAGCTAACATGTCTAAGACTGAGCATTGCATCGCTTGATACGAACTGTCTCTTCCTCCATTTTCCAAGTCTCTCTCTCTCTCCACCCTCTCTTTTGACTAATGCTTAACGTGACTCCATTGCTGCATTGCTCTCAGTCTCCAAGATGGACGTTGGTGGAGTAGTTACTGTGGAGGGCTTGGGGATTGACTCCGCTCAGATACCAGACAGCAAGTTGAAGGATTTCGGATCTGGTTTCTTGAGATCCGACCAAGTTGAAGAACAACGAAGAGCAGCCAAGTTTCTCAAGGTGGAGGGAGATTTCTCTGTCTCTAATTCAACCCCATTGCACCATGGAACACCTGTGGCTCGATCTGAGCGGATTCTTAGCTTCTCTTCTCTGAAACCAGAAATGACCTTTTTCAGCAAAGGTGATGCTGCTGGTATGTGACTGTCTTTCATTTCTAGAAATTAAAAAATATTACTTAAAAGAATGTTCATTTGCTACTCTAAATCCAGTTTTAGCATCTGGGTTTGGTCCAAAATTTGATTTTGCGTACTGGGTTTTCTAGACAAACTTTAGTCCAATGCAATTGGTTCTAGATTTGTTGAACTTCTCAAGTTCATTCATTTCTAGAAATAAGGGGGAAATGTTCCTTTACTGCTTCTAATCCAGTTTTAGCATCTGGGAATGGTCCAAAACTTGATTTTGTAAGGTGGGTTTTTGAGAAAACCTAAGCCCAATGCAAGGAAGTTCCAGATTTGCTGCATTCTTGCATTTCCATGTACCAATTGGCCATTTGGAATTACATTATTTTCTACTTTAATCCAGTTTTTAGCATCTGGGTGTGGTCCAAATTTTAATCAAGTTCAATGCAGTAAGTTCTAGATTTGCTGCATTCATGTATCTCTCTGCACCAATCAACTATTTGGAAATTGGAATTACTTTATTTGCTTAGTGACTGTTCTTACCTTGTCCCAATTTGCAGGTTATGGTTTACTTTCCGGGTCTAGAGGGCCATTCACTCCATCTCAGTGGATAGAGCTTGAGCATCAAGCCTTGATCTATAAGTACTTGCTAGCAAATGTCCCTGTTCCATCTAATTTGCTCCTTTCTCTCAAAAGATCTTTCAATCTCCATTGCCTTTCCAGCTCAGCTTCTGGATTTCATCCAAATTCATGTAAATCTCTAACCAAAGCTTCTACCTTTTCTTCAAACTGCACCATTACCTCATACTTTATTTAATCTCATGCAGATTCTATGTTATTGTCCAATAGATCTAAAAATTGTATTTTGGGTAAATAGGTCTAATGGTACCAAATGACAACATTAGTGCCACATAGTTGAACGGATGTACCAAATGTCAACATCTCAAAATAAGTGTCACAAAAAAAACTCTTTTGTACCATTTAACCTATTTACTCTAGCATTTTGCTTGTCATGCTCTATTTTTCATGTGATTTTGAGTCATTTTTTGGGCAAATTCTGCAGTGGGATGGGGTTCTTTCCATCTGGGTTTCGCAGGCCACACTGATCCTGATTTAGGGAGGTGCCGGCGCACTGATGGGAAGAAATGGCGGTGCTCGAAGGAAGCTGTGGCGGATCAGAAATACTGTGAGAAGCACATGAACAGAGGCCGCCATCGTTCAAGAAAGCCTGTGGAAGGCCAAAATGGCCACGCTGCTGCCTCCTCCGACCTCACCAATGCAAAGATGGTTCCTTTATCTTCATCAACCTCTGCATCGGTGATCTCCAATGGTGGTGGACTGAACTTCCTCTCTCTAGAGCACACTCAGTTCAACAATCCCACCAATTCTTCTGCAAATGTCCTCAGCAACAGGTGAAATTTTTAGTCTTATTTTGCATTGATTTTGAAATAATTTGACAACTGTTCTAAAAGTTCAAGCTTGTAGATAGATTTAGAGACCTTAAGAATGTTTTTTCCCGAGCTTTTCAGTTATTTGACAGCAATAGATGTGATTTCACATAGATTTTGAAATAATTTGACAGACTGTTCTAAAAGTTCAAGCTTGTAGATAGATAAATTTAGAGACCTTAAGAATGATTTTTCACGAGCTTTACGGTGATTTGACAGTAGATGAGATTCTTCAACCTTCTTATTTTGCATAGATTTTGAAATAATTTGACAACTGCTCTCTAAAAATTCAAGCTTGTAGATACACTTTGAGAACTTAGGAATGATTATTTTTCTCTGTTTCACTTTCTTCTTACTTTGCATAAATTTTGAAATTATTTGAACATATGTTCTAAAAGTTCGAGCTTTGAGACCGTAAGAACGATTAATCTCCCAGCCTTTTGATGGTTTGACAGCAAAACATGTGAAATTTTGAAACTTTCTTCTTATTTTGCATATATGACTCAACCAACTGTTCTAAAAGTTGGAGCTTGCAGATACAACCTGTTGCCGTGATTTGAGAACGGCTTTTAACAGCTAGCAGCAGTAACTACTACTTTTAGCAATTTATATCTTTGGTGAATATGAAAATTTGGAAGCGTTTATGTCACTCTAGAATAGATACATAGCTTTTCCTTTACAGTAGACCCACAGAAGTTACATCACTTACTTTGTGGAGTGCTAAGCAGTAATTGACACTCTTCTAGGCCATCCCATGATCCATCATGTACTATTAGCTGTCTTTATGGTTGTTGGGATGATCTGTCTGAACCGATCACAGTTCGAGATTCAGAAACTGATATAAATTTTACATTTTGTCGGTGAAACAGAATCCAAGATCCTTCTACATTTACTCCATTCGAGGAATCCATTCAAATGGAGTTCGGGATCCCTCCATACACAAGCTCGAAAAGCCACGGCTCGTTCTTGAACTTTGGAGACACCAAGGACCAGTCAGACTACTCGATCGGGTTTGACCCGAAACCCGATTGGACACAGCTGTCAATGTCCATCCCCGTGAGTTCCACCGTGGGGTCGGATCAGAAGAGCGAGTGGGCGGCTTCAATGGGTGGTCCTCTAGGTGAGGTGTTGACTAACACTTCAATGGGTTCATCACCAACTGGGGTGCTGCAGAAAGGTTACTTCTGTTCGGGGTCGAATAGCAGTTCGGGTAGCAGCCCGGTTGCGCAGAACAGAACAACAACCCATGAAAATCTCAACATCTGTGATGATTCTAACTTGCTTTGTCCTTGAATGTTTTTCCAAGAAGAGTTTGAGTTTGGGTTTCCACTGTCATTTTATGATGATGATATTAAACTGATTAGGATTGTTTGAACAGATTGTAATTTTTCACAGTTGGATTTGTTGTTGATTGGTTCGTGTTTGTATTCGTTGTGTCGTTTGTGTATTGAAATGATTCAGGGGAAAACTATATCAATTATCAATGCACCACAATGAGAATAAGAATGATGACTCATTTATTTGTTTAGACTTTTTAGTTAGTTGAATATGATAATTTTTTCCACTTATATTTCATCCTGAGTCTATATTTCTATAATTATATAAGGTTAATATATAGGGTTAAGAATTTGTAAATTGTCTGGAATTTGCTCTATGTGAGATTTTGGTGTCCGAGGTGTAAATTGTTGATATTGACTGTCCGAAGTTTTAATTTTTTTGAATTTTGATGTCTCTGTCTAATTTTGCTGTTAAAATTGATAGAACTTGATCATGTGTTTGTCACATGATCCGATAAAAAAATAAATTCCAAAATTGCCCATAGTTGATTGGTCGCCTGTCGGAGTAGGGTGGTAACCGACGGCTGTTGTTGAATGGCGGCCGGAGTAAACATGGTATTAGGGGTGATTTCGACAATTTAACAAAGTTGTTTAAATAGTTAATATCAACAATTTAAACTTCATACAAAAAAATCCCACATAGCTTAAAGTGAGGTACATTCTTAACCCTAATATATATACTAACTAAATAAGGAATAATGAGTTAGATTGTGGAGTGAATGCAGTATCCTAAAAAGAAAAGAGATCTGCTGCCTCAGGAGCCACTTACTTCTATCAAGTGGACCAGCTTATGGGAGATATTTCCGTTTTGAATGATGAGAATTGAAAATCAAGAATAGTGCAAGGCATCAGCTAACTAGATAGGAAATGAACGTTAGATATATTGTCCTCATCAATTAATTGCTGGGAAGGGAAGTGGCCAAAATAATAATCATTAATTGCATGGAAAGTGAGTGTCTTTAGTTAAGATATGTCCCGTATCGGTGGTTGTATCTTAATAATCTCTAACTGTTCTAAAATTTTAAAATACACATCAGTAAAAAGATCCAGTTCATAATTTTATCATTATCTGATAACCCAAACCTATCCCATCAAAACCGAATCTTCAAAGATTAATTACAACTACTATATTCAGGCAGACAGCCATGAACAGTGATGAAGCAAGCCATCTTAGGATGAAGGGGTAATTGTCCTCAGCATTTCCTAATTAATAATTTTTATCTTAAAAATTGTAATTTTGTCAATTCAACCTCCTAATTTTTTTTATACTAATTTTTTATCCATAACTCAATTATTACCTCTAAACAGAATTTTGATTTTTTTCCTAGCAATGAATGACTCAACTTTTAGTGTTGTGTAATATAATTATTTTCAATTTAATCGTTTAAAGTCTCATATTTCCATATCCCTTAAAAAAAATATTGCCCTTATTGCCCTTAAAGTCTCATGGATTTATACACGCACGAACAAAGCTATTAAGAGTTTGACAATTACCCTCTCAACTTTTTCCGACGTGTAATTAAAAAGTGTATTTATTCTCGATATGATTATTTACAGTTTTATATTTACATCTAATATTTTGTTATATTGATTATTTGCTCATAATTTAATTCTAAAAATTCCGACTAATTTGTATATCAGGAGTCGAGTCGAGCCGGATTGGGTTGGTGTGAAATAATAAGGAGTTCCCTATGGAAGAGACAGGAGGCAGAGTTGTAGGAGGTCACCCAACAGGGAACGGTGCTGTCTTAGGACATGCATTTCTATTTCTTCATGGCATGGGGTCGAACCTTAGCTAGCTAGCTAAGCATGGCCCCCAGGCCATATATATTGATTGGTCCCCTCAACTACCATTTTATCTCTAATTAAATCCCCACCACATATATTTATATTTTATTTATATACATACTTTATTAACATCTTTATCGAATAATAATTCATATATAGAGTGTGTAATGTATGATGGACATATAGGGGGGCCTATTTGTTGATTGATTCAACCCTCCGTCACATGGAGAGAAAAAAATATCTTTGCCGCTAAGCACTCTCCACTTTTTTTGTATTGTAATTATAATTATTTTGGAGTGTAAGGTACAGTCACCTTAGGTCAGTGCTATATATATGGGCAAGCAATATAGTCTTAAATTTAAAAATTAATGCAAAATTATATTTAATGAAACTTAATTTGAGTCTTCCCCCTATTATTATTATATCAAAAATAGGGTCTCCAACTATTTTAACTAATTTTATTGGAATTTGTCATTGTAATGATGTTGTGAAAAAAAATCAGTTTGTCCGGATTGGGGGATTAGTTGAACCGGTTCGGATTTATTTTTTTAAAAAAAAAAACTTTGTTTGAGTGTAAAATTGAATCGGTTTGGTTATGACATGATTTGAACCAATTCAATTTCCAAACGTCTTAGAAAACGAACCGAACGAGCTCAAAATTGGACTGATTTGGTTAAATTGAACCGATTAGGGCCAAGATTTAAACCAATTTTGAACTGATTTTAACCGACTAGTGCCGAACTGGTTCGATACCCATCCCAAGCAGTGACATAACTAATAAACACTATAAGAGGGGTATGGTCAATTAATGTGTCAAATTCGTGTATAAACGTGTTTGAAGTGCAAGGAGCCCAACCCAGTGTTATCAGAACCGGACCAAGGCCTGAACCGGCAGGGCCACCGGTTCCCGGTTCGGTCGGTCGGACCCGGTCCGAACCGGGTCCGACCGGTTTTAGTAAAAAACATGTAGATTTGCAAAACCTCTCTGTGAGTTAACCCTTATGTAGGTTTTAGTCCGGACCGAGGTCCGCCTCTTTGTAAGTTAACCCTATATTTTTTTTTAATGAAAAGAGTCTGAACTGGCGAAACCCCCCGGTTCGCCCAAAACCGGCTGGTTCGGTGAAAACCGGACTTCAGAACCGGGTTCGCTTACATCCTCTGGAAATAAGCAAACCGGACCGTGAAGGGGTCCGGTTCCGGTCCGACCGCCGGTCCGGTTCTGATAACACTGGCCCAAACTATATAATACTCTGTCCACTTTTAGTGTTGTGATATTTAGATCTAAAAAATTAATGCAATTATTTTAATTAATCTTTTAAATTCTTATATTAGCTCTTTAAAAAAAAGTGTAACTATCTGTTCGTACTTTAATTTTTGCCCCGTTAATTCCTCATTTGGAACCCTAAATTTGTTAATCGTAGTAGTATACATTCTGACAATTGAAAAACTTAAGGATATAGTGTATAGCTAGGGTTTTTGGAACATCATATATATATGATGGATGTTTTTTAGTCTCCATCGATGTCGGATACTAAAAAAGATGGAATTTAGGGTAATGAGAAGGTAAAAAGAAATGACACATCGTTGTCGAGAATCAATTTGGCGCGGGACGAATATAATAACAATGGGATCCTCCAACAAGGAATTACTGGTCCCAAAACACTTGCAAAGTTCCAATACTAGCTTCTTTTTGATTGCTATTGATCATATGATACCTACTTGGCCTCTATCTATACTTTTATTTATGTATTGACTTCACTTTATTATGTTCCCATTATTACTTTACTTCAGTTGGGTGAGGATTGCTTAAGGTGGAGTGGACACATAGTTGACATGATACATAATGGAGTTTATAAGTTTTCATATTTTCTCTCTTCATAATAATAATAATGTGAAACGTCTAATTTATCTCAAACCGCAAAAAATAGACAATTTGGAGCTTTTTTTCAATAAGATATCTACTATATATTTAAGCTCAAATAAATTGTTTTTTTTTTCTTTCTTTTTTATGAGCACAAATGAGAACAATAAATTATGTCAACTTGTATTGAACTAGGGAATTTAGTCGCTCGGATTTAGTACAGTTCACTCTGACATGGCGTGTTACGAATGATATTAGAGTCGATCCGGGAGCATCATCGGACTTGCACAGTAAAAGTATGTTAGTTATAGATAATTATTGATTAATACATATCATACCTTGCAATTTCCGAGTCATCTACCAAGAACATAGATATGGATCTAATAGAATATCGCATTTTTAAGAGATTATTTTATGAAGGGTTAAGAACTTATAAATTGTCTAAGGTTTGTTCTATAAAAAATTTTGGTGTCTGAAGTTTAAATTGTTGATATATTGATTGTATGAAGTTTGAACTTTGTTGAAATTTGGTTTTCCGTCCATTTTTTTTTTTTATCAAATTTGACATAATGGTGTGAAAATTCGAAATTGCCTATGATACTATTATGTTTACTTCGGCCGGGCATCACCCTACTCGGATCGATCGACCGACCACCCAACTAGGGCAAATTTGTGATCTATTTTTTTATCGGGTCATGTGACAAACACATGATCAAGTTTTGTCAATTTTAACAGCAAATTTGGACGAAGACAACAAATTTTAACAAAGTTGAAACTTCAAACGGTTAATATCAACAATGTAAACTTTAGATACCAAAATCTTACCTAAGTCAAGTCAAACTTCAGTTTATAGTTTATTAAGTATTAACCCTTTTATCAACTATGATTTGTCATTTGTCCCGCATCAGGAAAAAAACTGACGGAATTTTAAAGAATGAATTTTGACATTTTTTCTTTTTGTTAAAGAATTTTGACAATTAAAAACGGTCATTTTAGTAAAAAAAATTATTATTGCGTATATAGGTATTATATAAAAGTATAAACGATAGATTTATTTTTGTTTACCCAAAAAAAAGCCTAGACCGACATTGAAAGCAAGACCGTAATGATTTGTGGTAGAACTATAAGGAAATGAAAATGACGTTTCAGACCTTGAACTTTGGGCTGGAGACCGAAGGGTTTCTTGGGTCTTGGGCTTACCCTCCCTCAGATTTTCAAGAAAATATAGAAATAGCATCCCACTAAATGTATGATTTTTTTAATGGCCAACACCTGTGGCTGTTTGTTCTACACTTATAAAAGTGAAACATAACATATATAAATATAGATAATGATTATATTTTGAGAATGAATCTCCACTTGTATATACATGATTTGTTCATGTAACTTACCATATATATGGGGCGATTAAGGATTATGATGTCCTAAAAATTAAATTATAAATATAACAAATTAGGGTTTAGTTAAATTGCTATTGAATGCAAATGTAATCGAATTTGCATTCGGTTAGAGTAGGATAGGGCATGATTTTATAAACGATGAATTTAATTAAATTTTGTATGTTGCGCAGATAAGCTTAATGAGTTCTCATTCATTGCATATATTGATGTATCTGATCTAACTGATGCAATTTCGACTACATTTTAATCAAAATCAACATATTATTCAACAAACATGATTTGAAAGTACACAATGTAGGTCACTACTAATATAGCTCAAGAGCTTTTTATTTGCCCTTTGAGTCAATTTATTTAGGTCCTAATTTGCTGTTGCGGAGTAATTTCCTTTTCTGAAGAGTCATCTTTTTGGGCCAAAGAATCTGACCATTTCAAATTCAACATTCTTCTAAATTTATCTACTCTATTGGGCTAGTACTTTTGGGCCTACTTTCCCATATTCGACTTGATAAAACAAAATAATTACTTTCTATAAACTGAAGCCCATATGTAAACTATGCTTGCAAGAAGCCCAAGCCACGCATAATGTATGTACTGAGCTTGGCAACTAGCAAATTACAACACAAACGATGTAATATATGCAGTAGCGATTCATCATTTTATTTTTTAACTCGATATTTTAAGTTTTTTCTTTTAAGTTCAAACTTACTATTTCATTGAAATTAAACAAAATATCCATAGTCAGCACTTTACCACTTATATGCTTATCTGGTACGACTATGGATTATCATATGTATATTAGTATTTTAGTTTTATCCTTGTTTTTTAGCTAGTTCTTTAATGCCACGTCTTCACTTTAACAAAGGTGCAACCATTTCATTAGTCAGGTTTCCCTTTGAATCTAAAGCAAAACCAATTCAACCGACTTCAACAGAAAAAATTCAGTTACTAATTCGGTATGAGCTATAAAGAATGTAGGAAACAAAAAATAAATAAAAGATATTAGTTTAATTCTAGTTTCTATTTATAGTAACATTTTTTTGTTACTCTTTAAAGAATGAACAAGTTGGGATTATTTGTAAAGAGAACACTTTGGAGGGGTGATTACTTGGAGTTGAAGAAATTAAAGATACATTATTTAAGGGTCCATTCATTTCTTAACTTTCCCCTACTTTTTTTTCTCTATATCAATTAGATAGGGTGAAAAGATAAGATTAAGATGTGAGATCTTAACTACACATCCTGACATATATAGTGAACAAGCCATCACATACATGAGAAATTCTTAGGTACAGCGGTCCTACCACGTGGCGTCTATGTGGTGAATCGCCAACCAATCATATAATGACACGTGGCGAATTTATGGCACATGTCAGCTCCTAATTGGTTGGCGGTTCACCACGTAGACGCCACGTGGTAGGACCGCTGTACCTAAGAATTTCTCCACATACATTTGAATGTGTAGGCAATCATGTAATATGAATCAGTTCCCAGAAAAAAAAAAAATGTAATATGAATCAGTTTAATATTCCGTCTATATCTCAAATTTAAGTATTGTGAATATATATATATATATCTCAAATTTAAGTATTATGAATATAAATTATTTTAAGTGTGAAATAAAAATTATTACAACTTAAATTAAAAAAAAAAAATCCTGATAAATGCCCCTTAATTGGACCCCTGGGGAACGTAAACTTCCCATGAAAAACACTATCTTATATGAAATGACATTTGCATATGTATAATTTTAGGAGATTTTATTAGCTAATTAGTCTGAGAAATCATAATCCTGGTTTAAAATTGTCTACAAATAGAGTATTATTGTCTTTTAATTATTTGAATTTTAGATCATAAATGTAAATTTGATTATTATTTCAGATATTTTTGGTTGCTGGCTGAGCTAGGCCATGACATAGTAAGTAGTAACATATATTATTTTAGGGTTAATGGTAGTTTTGGTATCACATGTTTACACAAAATTCACTGTTTATACCATATGTTTTTTTGTACCAATTTGGTACCAATGATTTCCATTTTGCACTGTTTTCATATATCTGTTAGTATTTCGTCAAAAATGGCCGTTAAATGACATGTGTCATGCACGTGAGCAGCCTAAAACTTTCATTTTTGTTCAATTTAGTCCCTCTAATACATCCCTAACTTTTATTTTGTTCATTTTAGTCCTAAAATTTCAAAACCAAGCCCTTTACCCAAATTGACCTAGGTCCGACCCTGGGTCGGGGTCACCGGACCTATGCGACCCTGACCCAGGGTCCGACTTAGCCATAGGCTAGGTCCGGCTAGGTCAAATTTGGTTTTGAAATTTTAGGACTAAATTTAACAAAATAAAAGTTAGGGATGTATTAGAAAGACTAAATTGAACAAAACTGAAAGTTTTGGGCTGCTCACGTGCATGACACATGCCATTTAACGGCCATTTTGACGGAACACTAACAAATATATGAAAACGGTGCAAAATGGAAACCATTAGTAAAAAAAAATATATACAGTTTGAACAGTTGATTTTGTATAAACATGTGGTACGAAAAGTATAATTAATTCATTATTTTATTACCACGAGAAAGATTTATAGACGTCCACTACTGCACTACATGACGTTCTCAAGGCAAAAAAAAAAAAAATAATAATAATAATCAATATCGTGTGTGAAGCAATATATATATATATATATAATAATAATAATGTGCAGGGGTTTAAATGTATATCCATTGACATTGCCCCTATCTCTTCCATAATTCGTACTTTTCTTAGTCCATTAAGATTATTGATTAATCATAAAAAATATCAATTAATCGTGATATATAAGCTTTGGAATTACATATATATATATATATATATATATATATATATAGCGGGTATGACATTAGCACAGTTGAGAGACTTTAAGCTATGGAGTTTATTTTAACCTTTAAATTGTACTCATCATTAGTCAATGTTATAACTAATTCAGAGTTCGCGTGCTCCTACTTATTTATTAATATTTTGACTGATGTTGAGATATTAAACCATTAACATGAGCATGTCCATATGAAACATTTCAATAAATCAGTTTTTGGTTTAGACCTAAATGGAGTTATATCAATTTGTCCCCTGAACAATTTCCATAACTTCATCCATGAGGTTAGCTCATTATATTAGAAAGAAAACATATTGGTTGAACGTGCTAGGATTTTGGTATGTCCTGAACATTCTAACATGTCTTCTCCCAGTCCCTTTGTTTGTTTCTTATTATTCCTAAATAAAGTGCCTCGTTAGAAAAAGATACTCTAAGAGCATCCACAGTGGTATTACGTAAACGTGGGTCCTACATGTTTATTTAAGTAAAGCAACAAAAACTATCTACAGTGGTTTTACATAGCATTCCTTAAAGATGGGACCCACACGTAAATTTATGCTTTTACATAAAGCATTCCTTAAATTTAAGTAATGCACTATGTATTACGTAACCAATTTTTTATTATAAATTAATTCATTTTATATTAATGCTAATATCTTATTAGTGGTTGTTGGAAAATTTAATAATAAAATATATTTAAGGAATATGTTTAAGTAATACGATTGTAGAGAAAATATTTTTTACGTGTGTCTTAAATTTACGTACTACTTAAAATGTACATAAATATCTACGTGGCAACTTTAAAGAATGCAATTTATGTAAAACCACTGTGGATGCTCTAATAATTAAGCTATTGCTTGTTAATTAATTGATATATATATATATATATATATATATATATATATATATATATATATATATATATATATATATATATATATATATATATATATATATATATATATATGAAACATCTAGAATTATTTATTTATTTATTTTTCATATCTTCAATTTTCCCATCCCACATTTTAATGAATAAATAAATAAACACATCATGATTCATGAGGAAGGGAGAGAGAGAGAGAGAGGCTGAGGCAACTTTTGATTTTCAAACGACCAAAAAGAGAACAAATATATAACAAAGCAAATTTTAATGTACCTACTAACGCATACTCTAATGTCTTTCGGCCTCACCAAATAAAGAGACGAATTTCCTAAAGACTCCCTAATTAAGTTCCCAAAACACCCTTATGTAGAGAGAGGCCTTAACTAGTTTCTCTTTATTTATCATCATAATTTACACTAGAGCTCTAGATTTAATTATAATTCGGCCATTAAAATGAAGCTTTGAATGATCTTAATATATAATCTGATTATTATTCCATGGCCATGCTTGTTGCAACTCTCTCAACAACAACATTTGGTTCATGTCGGAAAGCAACAGCCGAAGCATGTCATGTTCCGCGCGTAGCCGGTTGTTCTCCGCTACCAATATGCGGGTCTGGTTCGACACAAAATGCACCCGGTTTGCAAGTTCCTGGTTCTCAACCTTCAGCCGGTTCAATTCGGTCTTAAGGTTCTCCGCATGCATTTGCTTCCGTATCCTCGACCGCTTAGCAGATTCCCGGTTCGATGCCCTCCGTTTACGTTTGCGGTCGTTCGCCACATCATCATCAGGGGTATAATTACCAACTGTATTACGAGAAATGAGATTATCAGAGACGTTTGAGTAGTTATCTGAACCAGAAGGACTTGATGATAGGACATGATCGGAAAATACTGTAGTTTCTGAAAAGATGTTACAAGACATGTCCCATGATAATAGCCCATTCTCGAAACACGAGTTAACTGGGTCTCTTGTCATGTGGACTTTTAACGGGAATTCGGGCGACATTTTGTCGGAAAAATGGCTGCAACCGGCAGCTAAAGGATTGAAAGGAGGGAGGGAAGAAGGAGAGGGAAAGGGAAGAATTGCTGCGTAGGGGGCTCATATTTATGGAGAATGAGAAGGTATGTGATGGGGTCCATTTAGGCCTAAAGTATTTTATATGGTATGGTCGACTATTTGGGTGCTACATAACAAGTATGTATACGTATGGTATGGAGCGGTTATATATTATAATATGCTCTAATTACATTAACGTTTCTAGTCAATTATGTAACAATAAGATTCAATATCTATGGTAATTAATTAAAGAATGTCTCATCTCACGCATTGTGTGTGTGGAATTCTATATTTTATATAGTAATTCTTTTGATATTGGGAAAATATTTAAATACTTAAAAAGCATACTATATATAATTAATAATTTTAGAGAAATTAATAAATAATCATATGTTATTTAACTATTTGTTCTATTAGTTTGATTGTTAATTTTTCGCCACAGAATAATAATTCAAATATATATGGAAAAAGAGCACCAATAACATTTATAAAAGAATTAATCCACAAATTAAATCAAACACCTAAACATCTATCGATTGAGTTGGAGAGGAACTGTTAGAGTCGTTCAATTAACTGTAATACAGATAAGCTGGAGAGGAAATTCTAAAGCCGCCCAATCAACCATAATACAATCCATAAGAAGTGGAAAATGGAAGAAAAAAAGAATAGACATAATGGCGGGAGCCTAATTTTACGCAATTACTGAAGGTGGATAAAAACATTCTAAATGCATAAGAGCACTTTCAATTCAATAGTAGTGCCTAGTGCCTAGTTCCTAGTTCCATGTTGTAAATTTATTATTGTAGAGAGTGTCTAGTGCCTAGTGCCATTTACTGTTGGTCCCTACTGGTAATGATTAAATAGGCACTTGCATTTTCAATAGGAGTGCCTTGTTCCAAAATGGGAGTGCCTAGTTCCAATTTTTGCCACTGGACGCTGACTAGGCGCCACTAGGCGTGACTAGGATTACTAATATTACTGTTTTGCCATTATTGAGTGAATAGTGAAGTGGGACAGTGCCTACTAGTAGGAACTCCCAAGTTACTGTTCATGTCGGTGCCAACTTTTTATTATTATTTTATTCGATTGTGTTGCTCATCTCTTTGATTGTACATATATTCGGTTACGCTAAGTCAGATAGACAAGAGCCGTAATCAGTCATTTTGAATATTATGTAACATAAATAACGACACGAACCAAAATTACTACTTTTTAACTTTGAATCAATTTCGAAATTTTCATATCTAATTTGTTTATATCTTACCATGTTGAATAACCGTTAATTCTAAATTTTGAAATAGTATAACATTTCAAATTATTAAATATGGAAAATAATTACTACAAAATATTAAATTATTTTAATGCATATATATTTTTATATATTTTACGTATTATATTATATTATTATATGAAAGAAATATATTTTTTACGATAAATTATTATAAAAATTATACTTTTAGAATGATGTAAATATAATATATTTATAATTTACATATATTGGAAATCATATATAAAAACACATGATTAATGCAATAATCAATTTACTAATATGATCATGGATGTACATAAACGTGAATATGTTGATGATGTTGAATTAAGATATGTCAATCAACGTATAACAGATATACACTGATTATGGTGAAATAATAGATTTAATGAATTTGATTGGTCAATGTTATTATATCAACAATTATACTTATCAATCATTTTGCATGCCGCATGGGGACTGCACCTAATAGTAATTTTACCTTGGTCAAGTAACGTATAATTATTGCAATGAATTGACAATAGAGAACTATGGATATGCACGAACCGGTCGGGCCCGAATATGTTCCGAACTGGATTGGTACTAATTAAAACAGTATGGTCCGGTCTGGACTGAATTTGAAATTAGCACTAAAAATTCTGGACGGATTTTGGACTGGAACTGTAAAAAAAGTCTGGTTCGGTTCAAAACTGGTCCGACCCATTTTCCTATACAAATTTACCCTAATTAAAAAAAAACGAAAAACTGATCCTCCGATAAAACTGATCCAGTTAAAAACCAGTTCAAAACAGTCTGGTCCAGTCAAAAATCAATTTTTTTTTAGAAGTATATTACTGGTTTTTGGTTTGGTTCTCCTCTCGCATAATTGGTCTGTTTGGAACCGGTCCAGTCTATACCAGTTCCGAACCGACCGGACCGGTTATTTTCTTATCCCTATAGAATGTAAATTTTTATTAAAAAATTCAATTACATTTTTATAATTTTGTATATATTTTCCCTATTTTTTTTAATTAAAACATCTAATACTTGAATCTTATTATTTATTCATGTCCGTATTTGTAAAAAAATATGAATATATAATTTATATATAATGATATATAACTTATATATAATGCAAAAATTATATTTGAATTATGAAATTATGTGGGTCCCAATGTAGAAGTGGAACTTGGCCTCCACTACTGGAGAGAGTGCAATTTTACAGTGCCATTTACTGTAGCAAATACTGTAGCAGTGCCACTTTGATGAGTTGGCAGTGACGTGGCTGCTGATGTGGAGGCACTAGGCACTTCCTATTGGAAGTGCTCTAAGTAACAGACTTTCTAAATAATCTTATTTTATATATAAGCTAGCAAGCAATCAAATTATTTAGAGGTAACATAACAAATTTTTAAACACCTTAATTAATATCCTATAAGTAGCATCTCAATTAGAATAGAATTTATAAATAGTTTGCCTAAATAATAATTTGATTACAAAAGTCATTTCATTCTCTTTGCTCAACAATTTAAACTCTTGATAAAATAATAAACAATTTAAACTCAGTATTTCTGAACTTATTCTTCTTATTTGAGAAAAAATGAGAAATTTATGTTAGAAGTTTGATTCTCTAAATTGAAAGGTTCGAATGATCAACTCTGCAATCAGTTCTTAGAATTTGAAATAAGAACTTGTATTGATACTCGGTATTAAATTAAAAAACATAAAAGATAAAAAAAGTACTAAATAGAAATTAATAAAGAAATGGTGGGTTCACATTTTTTGGCTCTACCCATGAATTTTCTAGTCATAGGTCTTTCACAACGAGACCCACTTATACAATAATGATATTGTTATGAAGATTAGCTGAGTAGTTCACCCTTTTAGTCCGTTTTTTTTCCAATTTTTTCAAAGTAGAGGCATCTCATACTTATAAATGATTCATATCACTTATTATCTGATGTGTGACCAAAATAGATGTTTCAATATGGATTAAACAGGTTTCTAGCCTTCTACGTGCGTAGCTTTACTTTTATATACCGAGAAAGAAGAATATATTCCCAATATCGAAGCTATAAATTATGAAGGACCAATATATATGGTCTAAAACTAATTAATAAGGAAAATAATTGTATAAGAAACCTCTTAAAACAAAAAGAAAATAAAGACCAATTAAGTTATTATAAACCATCAAATTCCTTATAGTTTAGATAAGTGTATTATAGATAATTATTTTTTAGATAATTAATTACCATAGAGCCATCTTCGTCAAAGTTTTTCTTAGAAAAATGCTATTTTATTCAAAAACATTTAATTTTTTTCGAATTTTCCTTTTCATGCTTATAATTTGATTAATTTTAGGGTTTAAGTTATTTTAGGATTTAGGTAATTTTAAATTTTAGGTAGCTTTAGATTTGTTTCTTATAAAACCTTGTTTAGTTGGGTGGACAGTTTGGCCAGATAATTACTAGATGATTAAAACTGGACGAACATATTAGTTGGGTGTACCCTAGAAGGCTAAAATTAAGCTCAACCAGACACAAATTTAGTTTTCTAGAGTTCATCCAGCCAAACCGTTCGTCTAGTTTTAGTCTTCTAGGGTTCATCTAGCTAAACTGTGCACTAAATCTAATAGGATTTTAGAATGAAAAAAAAAACCATAAAACTACTACATAAACTCTAAAAAAAATTAAAACATAATTATTATTTTTTTCCGATTTTATTTATGAATAAAATAGCATTTTTCTAAAAAAAAATTAGAAAAAAGTATCTAAAACATAATTGTGCCAGCAATGAGCATTTTTATAAAATTAAAATCTTAAGGGCCATTTTTTAAAATAGATTTTATGGGCAATTTTAACAAAAAAAAAAAAAATCCTAAACTAAACCACCGAGGAAAAAAGCAAACTAAATTATCCTATTATTAATCACGCTTTGTTAAGTAGTGCCTTCATGTGATTTTATTTGGTGTAACTCACCTATTTTAATTGATAGAATTCACATATGTGTCGATCCTTTATTGGACTCTGCTTTATTGAACAAAACCCGGGCCCGTAGCTTAACTACCCTCCATTAGTAATCTTCTAGCATGTGTATATGTATGGTACTCTAAGGCGCGCACGACTCTCTTTTTATGTTAATTACGAAGGTGATGTATAACTAATAATAATGTTAATAATGTATCACACTTCGTGACTAGTTCTTTTGGTATTTAGTTCGTTTTATTTAATAAACTAATATATATGAATAAATATATTCTATTAATTAAGAATCGAAAGATACATGCACCAATACTTTGGGTGGAAAAGAGAGTGATATGGCTTTAATTGGTATAATGGGTCCCTATGTAATTAAAAGCTTAGCAATGAAGAAACGTAAGAAACTTTGGCTTGCGAATTGACATCTTACTTTATTTTATTGGCGGCTAATGAAGCCAAAATGCAAATTGACAATTAAATGGATTTTTTTTATTCTAAGAAATGAATGAATATTAGCTTAGCTAGTATAATAAGATCTATAATACTTCGCCGGTTTGACCAAAAAAATAAAATAAATAAGTAAGTGGGATTTACGGGTGTATTTATTTAGATTATTATTATTATTTCAAATATTTTGGTAATTTACAAATACTATATATAATTTTTTCGAGAAAACAAAATCCATAAAATCCTACTAAATTCTATTAGAAATCAGCTCGTTTTTATACATAATTTACTACAAGTTGCTACTTGATTATTTGTTTTCTGTTTTTTATTTGCGGCTTTAATATTATATTATTAGTATATATATATATATAAGGTAGAGTTAGTCTGAGGAGAGGAGTAATAGCCTAATAGGGTTCGGAGAAAGAGGACATAAGGGTAGAAATAATATAGCTATAGCGTCACGAAATTAGATAAAGTATAAATAAACTTTTATAACGTTTGAATTGATGTCGATTTTTATTGGCCACGGCGATAAGGAAAATTGAACACCACATGGGCTGCTTGACTTGTAGCTGCTTCGTCATTATAAAGTAGCTTATGGGACCAACCTACTTAATTCAAATTCGCTTATTTAATTAATTCAAACTAAACCCCTTTTTTATATTAAGAATGAGTATAATTAAGACATGTTCAACATTAATATCTTAAAAATAAGATAGGCGGCTTAATCAACATGAGCTTGAATACATTGATGAATGTATTTGACATGTTTTTCATTCATACTATTAACGCTCTTAAACCGATGTTTACAACAAAAAATTTAATCATCGATACGATTGTGTATCGTCTGAGAAAAAAAAAAAAATATATATATATATAATTAGCAGTATGTGTTTTATATTTTAAATAGAGTCACCAAAAGTTGAACATGCATGCTCTGACACTATATCATCAAAAATAAGACGTACGTTTTTACCAATTAATTTCTCATAAACTCAAACATATATGAATTTATGTTTTGACACGTTCTTACCATATTTTGTTAAGAAAATAACAAAAACAAATCCAGATTTAAGGATAAGATGAAATAAATACAGAGACGGTTGGAAAATGTAGAAAAAAAAGGTCGTATATATATATATATATATACGCACATGAATACACAACCAAATTGATTATTTCAATATTATTTACTCACTGTTACTGCGTTCTTGCTGCCTTCTCCTATACTATACGTACGTTCGGTGCTAGTTAGGGTTTAGCATGCAGCAGAGAGCAGTTATAGGTTGTTGCATCTTCGAAATCATCTTTGGCTTCGGTGCTAACACAGGAGCAACGTTCAAGAGACATAAAGAAGACCGTGGCGAAGCCGTGGATGATTTGCCAAGCCACCTTATCGATCCTCTTGCAACCGATGACGACGCACGAGTTATAATTGCATTGCAACAACGTTGTTGTTGATGTTGATGATGCTAATTTGTTTTCCGTGTTTCTGTCGGCGCAATAGCACAAGCAAGGCAATTGTTGGGGTGAGCGTGGAGGAAGAAGATGAAGAGGAGAAGCTGGAGCCATTAGAGAATTATTGGCTTCAACAACATGATGATCATGAGTTTAATTATAGGATCGAGCGATCACATATTTGCTACGTACGACATATTTTGTTACACATTTCTTAAATTTATTTATATCTTGAGCTATATCATACTATATACTTGGTTAAAGATGGGAGATTTCGAAGTCATTCTTGCCGGAAGCTTTTGAAAAAGGTATTTAGAATTTGATACCAAAGTTATAATTTTCATTCGTTACATATATATAGTCAAAGTTAAATGAGATAGATTGGTACAATATCATATATATATACTTTGCCTCTTCTCTAGTATAAGAACTCGTTTGTCCTCATCAAACTTTATAGTTGAAGTATATATGTTAACATCATGCATATTGAATGTTTTCACCCGAGCGTATAGAAAAGCTTGTTTAAGATGCATGTTTGGTCCTGTTTTAAAAATAATATCATAGTGTGCGTATGTTTTTTTTTTTTTAGTATTTATAAAATATTATAACGGGTTGGGCCAGCAGAAGAACGTGACAACACATATATATAACATATGGTTTATTTCATATTTACTATAATTTCCATTTAAAATAGGTCAACATGTCAAGGACAAAATGCTAACGATATGTTACGATGGATTGACAAGAGTGCGCACGTTTGAAATAACTTACCAAGAGTAGTTTAAGGGGTTTAGTCGTTTAAGCAATAATCAAATATCTGTTTAAAAGAATATGATGATGAATTATATATTGTAGGTTTTCTCCTCTTGAAAGCAAAAAAAAAAAAACAAAAACAAAAAAAAAAAAACAAAAATTCGTCTACAATGTTGCGTTCTCCATAACAATATCATGATCTAATTTGTTTAAAACTCAAGGATATATATTTGGTTTATTTATGAGGCCAATATTTTTCCTTTTCACATGTTACATTTCCTTCCTGCTGGTGAATATGAAATCCTCTAGGCTAATTTTAATAAGGGTGTTAATTAATTAAACACCCTACCGACTCACATGAATTTGTCTTTTAAACGTACCCATGCATGCACGCAAAGCATATCTGCTGCCGCTATATGACATTGTTCACACCTTAGTTGAAATTTGTCAGACACCCGAAAGTTCCAGGGTTGAATTTCCCAATCCCTAAAACTTTGAGGTATAATTTGCAAAAAAAAAAAAAAAAAATACAAGTGGAGGAATAAATTATTATTAGAGTTTCCCTCTAAAAACTTATTGTTCTGAATAAATACTATGGGATAAATTGCAATTTTTTAAAGAGTAAAAAAAACCTGTTTTTAAAGAGTAAAAAAAACCTCTATATATAATATAATATAATTCAGATGGATCTCCTATAATCTTAACACATAAGATTTTGCTCCCTTAAAACATTTATAATGATATTACTTAAATTGAATTCCTTAAAAGTGTCACGTAGGATTTTATGTGTATTAAAGAAATAAATTTATGTAATGTCTAAATAATAGTAGGTCCACAATAGTTTTACTTAACGGGTGCTTCTAAACATGCTGAAAGATTCCGTGACTTTTATTGCGAAAATACCTACAATGGCATTGAAGAAATTTCTTTTAATGTCAATGGCAAATAATGTGCAGACATAGTCGGCAACATTTTCACGGCAAATTTCGTAGGCTGGCACTACAAGAAAATACATGTTTGCACACTAAAAAGTTCCACACCGGAGTTTTAGTGTGTCCTTACATACATATTGCACACCTAATGCATACGTATTAATTGACAATTGTGAAGTGTTAGTTACATACTAATTCCATACTAAAGTACACACCGAGCAAATTCGGTGTGGAATATGTATGCTATTTCTTGAATAACACTCAGATTAGACACAATTTTGTGGTTGTATATAAAAGTTGGTGTGGAGTAGGTGTTTACATTTTCATTGTAAGAACATGTATCATAAGTTCATAGCCTCTCACTCTCGTTTCTTTATTTTTCTTCTTTTACATCTATTTTCTATATTAATGTGATTAAATTTTACCATTTTTTTGTTTTAGATAAAAAAATAATATATGTATATTTTATGAATAAATATATCATTCAAATACAACTTAAAATTAATTTTTTCTTCTATTTTTGATTGAAAATTTTAGGAGAAAATGTATTATATATCAGTTCAGGTATAAAATGTTCCCGAAGCCGATCACTACATATCTTAGATAAATTGATGATATATATTTAATGAAAAAATATTTTAATTTAAAAAATAGACAGTTTAAAAAATTATGTATTAATTTAGGAAAATTAAGCTGAGTCTGTAATAAAAATAAGGTAAACCATCCTGCATATGAAAATTCAACTCGTTTTACTAGTCGGCCCAACTAGGGCTGTAAACGAGTCGAGTCGAGCCGAGTATCTAGCAAGCTCGACTCGACTCATTTTACTTAGCTCGAGCTCGACCGAGCCTTAATTTTTTAAGCTCGACTAGGTGCCATACTTGACGAGTTCGAGCTTTGCTCGACTCGGCTCGATAAGTTTAAAATTTTCAATTAAATAATAAATTGTGCGCCTTAGCTCGAGCTCGAACTCGACTCGATTAGGCTTTTGGCTCGATCGAACTCGACTTGAGCTCAAAGTCGACATATATAATATTATTATTTAATGATAAAAAAAAACTCGAGCTCGAACTCGACTCGAATAGGCAAAATAAAAAGGCTTGATTAAGCTCGCGAGCCTCTCGAGTCGAGTACAGTGAACTCGAACTGGACTCCACTTCAGAAAATACTCAACTCGACTGGCTCGAAATTTAGCGAGTCGAATTCAAATATCGATCGAGTCAATCTCAAGCAGATCACGAGTAGCATGACTCGTTTACACCCCTACGTCCAAACAATCCTGGATTATGAAATACTAAATCCTAACATTGAAAGAAAACATTTTTAGATTCCAAACATTTCATGTTAATACTTAATTTAATCTGTTTAGATTTTTATTTATTGGATTTCTTTAGAATCTAAACGTTAAATTTATTATTATAAATTAAATATATAATAGTTGTTGATTTTAGTTTAAGTAATTTTAATTAGTAAAAAAATAATATTAATAAATGTATATATTAATTATTTATCTATTTGTGTGTAGTTGTTAACTTGTTGTTATCCATTATGTCAAATGAGGACAACTCTAAATCTATGGTGCAGATGGAGACAAATTAGGGGGGAAATAAAAAAAAAAGTGGGGGAAATTCAAATTTCAAAAACAAGTATTTTCCTAATAAAGCAGTCAATCATCAATATTGAGACAGAATAGAGAAGGGGCAGATAAGATGATAAGAGACGAGAAACTTCTGAAGCCGCTAGCAGCCACGACTTCGACCTCCACAACCAAGACTTTGGCCCTGTTGTCCACAACCACAACATCGTTCAACAGCCACAGAACCGACCAACACCTCTGCCGCCGCCCGAGAAGAGGAGCTCCTTAGAGGCCATGCCTACAGCTCCGGTCGTGCTATGTAGCCACAACACCGATTGCGCTGCCCAGCTATTGCGCCTCTTTCGCACAAGTTCATCTTTTATTGTCACAAGCTTCGATCGAGTCCACTCTTATCATCTCATCAAGATAAAGTGCTGCTTCAACCTTAATTGAGTATGATTTGACTTTTTATTATGATTTCGTCTAACAGATAATTGAAAACAGAATTGCTATGTTTACATTTGTCTACATCATAAGTTAAACTACGTATAGTATAAAATTGTCAGGTATTAAAATTAGTTAATATGTGTCGTAACTTTACATAATCATGCTAACAGTTGTGCTCTCAAACGATATAATTTTCTTTAGATTTTTTTTTTTCACGGTCTCATATCAAACTTTACTTAGTTTATTTTACCGAACCCTTAATTTTTCATTTCTAACTGGTTAAAACCCAGATCCAAACTGTGGCGACAGCTACTGAGATGCATATGAATATGTGCTGGAGAATGCAAAATGCTTTGTTGTTGATTTTCTTGAGATGTTTAAAGATGTTACCATAATGGTTCAAGTTCTCCTTCCATAGAGATTCCTAAATTCTAGATTTTGTTTGGGCAGGTCTATTGAGGTTTTATTCAATTATATAATTGAACATCTTTTCTAAGATTTGGTATGTTTTCACCATCTATTATTGTCAAATATTTCATAATCAGTAATTGTGATTTAACTATTTTTTTTCCTTTGTCGCCATATTTTGTTACTTAAGACATTACATAATGACTCAATTTGTTGTCTTTTCGTTGGTGTCAACAACCAACTCTTTATGCAGACATATACTAGGTATAATTTTAACAAATAACGCCATTTGTGTAGACGCATAATGTTATTGATGTTAAGAAACAACTCCTTATGTAATTATATGCTAATAGAGTGTCAACGTAATGTTATGATACTGAGTTGGTTGTGTATGTGTAATGGTGTTGTAGGGAATGAATGTTGATATTATGCAGCCAATCACAACGGGGTATTGAATGAAGGAGAATGCAATGCAGTGGAATACTCTTTTATTAATTTTTCATAGAATTGTTATAGTTGTGTAAGTATTAATATGTATATCATGATTATTGATCTTAATACAATGAACTGAAATTGAACGAGTTTATTAATAAAGATTTTTTTTTTTATAATTCTATTGAATGAGTTTCTAAAACATTGTATCCGAGTTAGTTAAAATAATGTTAAAAGTCTAAATGAAAGTTTACGAATCAAAAGATACATAACTAAATGTGCAACATAGATTTTACATGGTAGTTACTAAATTCGACTTTTTTGGAACAACAAATGTAATACTAAATGTTATAAATAAAGTTAACATGTTAGTTACTAATTGTCTCTTTTTTTAAACTAACAAAGTAATACTAAATGTTCTAAATAGAATTTAAATGTTAGGTACTAAATAATACGTATTTGAAACTACAAATGTAATACTAAAGACCAATATTTGAAACAAGAGTTCTGAATCTAAATGGATAAATTGTATGAAATAATCGAAATAGTTGTAACTAAACTAAACCTATAGAATTAAGTGTCCATGTTACTACCAAGTTTGTTCACAATTTGATATATGATATACTAATAAACACTAGTTGAAATACTGATTAAGATGCTGCTACTTGTGAACTGCAACAAAAACTAATGAGTCTTAACCACCCCTTTAGTAACGGCAACTTCAATTCAATAGAGTGTGAACAAAATATATGTCTTGTTAACATCTCACTCGGTTTACACACGGTACTGGGCCTGGTGGTGTGGATGGAGAATGAAGTTGCTATCAGAATACACACCAGATATGCCGTGTGCACAGTACACACATATAATGTCCACACTACCTACACACTCTATATACGGTGTGCAATATGTTTACACACCAAAATTTCGGTGTTCCATATTACCACCTCTAGATTCCACTCGGCTTTTTTAAGTGTGGAATCCGAGTGTATACATACCTACACACCAGTTGCACACAAGTTTGTATGTGTGCAAACATGTATTCTCTTGTAGTGTGGACCATTTCTCTTTACTTAACCATTTTACTTAAACACTTTTTATTATTAAATTTTAACGACCAATTTAAAAAGTACTTAATAATTTTGCCGTTTAAGTTGTCTAAGTATATATACAACGTTGCTTAATATGTTGGCCAGAATAAATATACTCGCTAGGTGGCTCGCTGATTCGCTGCTGCTCGCTGGTGGCTCGTTAATTCGCTGCTGCTCGATGGCGTTGTGGTACTTGAGACGGGAATTGTATCGCAGTCGCTAGAGGAAATTAGGAAGAGCAGCGGAAGTAAAAAGTGGGTTTGGGGAAACAGAACGACTGAAATAAAAAACTGAGCGAAAGGAATGAAAAAAAAAAGTGGGTTTGGAAAAAAAAAAAACGGGATAATTAATTTTATGTTATGACGTGTCAACATAAATATACGCGTGAGTCCTATTTTTAAGGACTTGACGCTCCTTGGTAATGACTCAATCTATAGATAGAAAGCCCTATGATGGGAAACTACCACGTTAGGTCTGGAGAGAGATGAGACCGCTATGTAAAATCACCGTAGAGAGTTTTTTTTCACTTTACATAAATAAACACGTATGACCCATGTTTACGTAATCCATATGTAATACCACTGTAGATATGGTCTTAGTTGTTAAAAAGAATTTTTTAATTGGTTAATTAATTTCTTACATAAACGTTTGATAACATAAATTTGCTACATATATTTCTAAAAATTTTAGATTTCTTCCAAACCCTATAATCGATTTTCACGGCGATTTTCACGGTCAGTTAACTGATATCTACCGCACCTTTCATCCTTATGTTAAAAATCTACGAAGAAGCGCGGATATAGCCTATGTAGTATATTGTATATCATATTGTAAATGATTTGGAAAGTCGTGAAACCGTACAACTCCTCAACTCGAGAAACGGTAGACAAATTCATATTAAATGCACACAACAACCTAGTAATAAATATACTAACAATAGTCAAACCTCTATATCAATGCCATGTCGTCACCACACACACTTCCATCTCTGACCATGCATCTCTTCTCTTCTCTGCTTATAAATACACAACCGACATATACATTTGTTGTCTCAGCTGCCTCAAATTCTTTACAAACCAATTTTAAACAAGAAGGTGGCACCACATTTAAATTAAACCAGACCAAAAACATGGCTAAGGTTGCGCCTCTAATGTTCCTTGTAGCTCTTCTCCTCCTCACTTCATCTCTTGTCTTGTCGTCAGCTCGCCCCGAGCCACCGTTTCGTGAAGACGCCACTCCAGTGAAGACGAAGCTCCCGGTAATTAATTCGTCCCTTATTTATTGCTTAAAGAACTCGTTATTAAAGTGTGTATTAGAATGCACAAAAATTCTTCACCCACAAGTTCAAATTTGTGCATTAGTTGGCTAAGACACGGGACTTATTTTTAAATGATATCAAAGTACGCATATTCAAATCATACACCATGTAAAAGAGCGAATGTCTTCACATATAAGTTTAAACTTATGGGTGGCGATTCAAATTTTTTTTTTTTTGAATGGTTTGACTTTGCAATCTTGTTTCATGTTATAATTAGGGTTTGTTGTTTTTTGCAGGCTGGAACCAATATGGAAGAAGAAGGTGGTAGCTGTGAAGGAGTGGAGGATGAATCAGAAGAATGCTTGATGAGAAGAACCCTAGCTGCTCACCTCGACTATATCTATACCCAGAAGCAAAAACCCTAGCTAACCATAATTAACTGCGCTAGCTGTACCTTTCTCTATATATATATATATATGTTGTAACGCAATCATCATCAATAAGATTTAGTTGGTTATGTAAAAGGGTTTCTTTTTTCTTGTGATATTACGGCTTTCTCTGTAGAACCTTAATTAATCCGAACATCTGAAAACCCTAGCTAGCTAGCTAGTTTATAAGACTTTGGCAAATGATCATCCCTAATTAACGTTCTTCTTCTTGGAGTGTTTTAATTAAGTAATCCAAAGTCTCACTTTATAAATTTCATTTATAAACCCTAGCTAATATATATGATTATTTTATTTTGTTTTTGTGCAAATTGAACTTCAGAAAGACAACTCTGGCCAAAACTAAAACTTCAGAAAGGCAATTGCCCTCTGGAATCTTATATATATATATATACCCATAAGTTGTGGTTTGATTTTACGTGCCCAAATAAAGATAAAATACTTATAAGGACTAGCTTAAACGGAACACAAATATTTGTGACAATGTGGACAAAGGTTTCATATTGCATCATAACCATTATTTACGGCTCGACCTTCACTAAAGTAGTGTGTCTTGAAGATTGTTGCCTTAATTATTTGATTCTCACTTCTACACCATTAATTAAATTCATATATATAGTTTAGTTGTTTTCTTCATTAAATTCTGAGCTGCATTATACACCCACCTACAAGCGAGAAAGAGAGGCCCAGAAGTTGATGGAAAACTCTGCTTTCATGCCATCCATCCAATTCTCTATTTCTAGCCATTCCCTTAGAATTGAATGTCAACTGTGCAAGCTAGCTGCACATTTTTTATAGGTGGTAGATTAGATAACGAATGGAGGGAAATAAATTCCACAAAGTGCACACAAAACCTAGAATTGGTTGGCAGTTGTATATCGACATAAATTCGCTTTTCCTCAAGTTATATGAGAAATAACGTATTTATATTTACAAGTATTGAACGCTGTATATAATTTTTGTTGTTGGAGATAAAATTTTATATGATTTTATTTTAACTAGACGTAGATTTTAGATTCGTTTTGATATTGTCTTTTAGTGGAGTTTATTATACGCACTCGAAATTTATACTTGTTAGATTTAAGCCTTGAGATCTTTACATTCACTTTTATGTTTTAACTACATTATTCCTCTCTATACAGAATACAGATCTCAAAGCTTGAAATTCAATAACTGCAAATTCGAGTCTCGACTAAATTTTAGCTAGAGGGTGTCATAGGGAACCCTCATTAATTGGAGGACCACACGTAAGCTCATGCTTAGAATAATCTCAACGTGCACCTCATATCTCCACATCTAGAGTGATTTCAACTCGCACAGTGATCAGACTGTAAGAGTTATAATATAAAGTGATTGTCATAAATATTTTTCAAATTTGAAATATCTGGTGAATTTTGAACCCAAAATATTTGGTTAAGGAATGAAGTTTTAAACTGCTACGCTAATAATACATAGTTTCAAATTTATCTCAATGGAATAATGGTGTTACTTAACTTTAACCCCAAAAAAAAAGTTTCTTTGTCTTTGGAGAGAATTTTGAAATTAAAGCCGATAACCCTTTGGGCCGAGTATTTAGGCTACTTATGGGCCGATTTAGAAGTGATAAAACAATCCAAAGTTTCTTACAGGGCTGAGACGTCGCAGTTTCAGATAAGGCCCAACATCTTTACATGTCCCAGATGGCTGCTCTCTCTGCTCCTCGTCATTCTGTAATCCTCAAAATCTCGACCGAAAGCTCAGCCATGGCAGTCTCTCTTCGAAGCCGCCTCCTTTCTCTCCACCTCCGACAATTTCTCCACTCCCCATCTCCGAAAACCCCTCACTTCCTCCCCATACCTCACAGAAAAGCATCTATCCATGTCTCCGCCGCTCGACACGCTGCGAATCCGTCGATTCCCGCCGACGCCGCCAAGATTCTTCGTAAAGTCCTGTTCATTCCACCAGGAGTCGAGCCGGAGGAGGTTTCCGAGGAGATGGTGCTTCCTGGGTCCAACATTGTGGTGGGGCCCTACGCCGGCCACTCGCAGATTAAGGAGGTAGAGTTCGTGAAGAGTAGTGGGAAGGCCAAGGAGTGCCCTAAGGATGGTCGGCCGGAGTTCGCTATCCTCGGCCGATCCAATGTGGGGAAGTCTTCGCTGATTAATGCTCTTGTTAAGAAGAAGGAGGTTGCTCTCACCTCTAAGAAACCAGGTTGGTTTTAAAAAAAAATCAAAGTTTATTTAATTATCATAATTTGATTCAATTAAGATTTTCTATTTCTTCTCAGGAAAAACACAGCTCATAAATCACTTCTTGGTGAACAAAACTTGGTACCTTGTGGATTTGCCAGGTTATGGGTGAGTATCTCCTTCTCTTGTTCTTCTCCTAATATGCCTAGCATTCAAAAATACATTTAACTTTATGTAGCAGCTAGGGATTGTGTTTGATTCTTAAAATTCTTAAGAGTTTGAATGTTTAGACTTTAGAGGGTATGTATATATATATATAGTATGTAGATTTCTGTATAAGACTGCTGAACAGTGGAAAATTTTGCAAAAAATATTTTTTAGAAGTGGTTAAAATTTGGAACATTGTGATAAAGCTGTCTCACACTCAATTCTCAGGATGCAGTGTTGGTTCCTTTGTTGTCTAGAGATGCTCATCTTCCTATAACATTCTGGATGAACCTTGTAATTACTCATATGATAAATCATCAATCAAAAAATAAAGTTTTGAAAAGTTAATGCTGTGAGAGGAATCGAAAATGCTCAAAAGTTAAACAATGTTTATGGACTATGAGATTGTGAATGCCAAAATATGATATGTCAGCTCAATTATGTTTGTTCATATCAGATTTTATGGATGTAGTCCATTAAATGATCAATTTTGATCCTACATCAGTTTTTGTTCATTTTTGGCAAAAGGGTATTGCTTGTTTTCTAAAATTGAGCAGTGGAAGTAGAATTTCATCCATTGATCAAGTTTTGAACTAAATCACAGACCATAAGATGATTTAGCTATCTATAATATATAGGTTTGCTAAGGCCCCGGGATCGGTTCGAATGGATTGGTCAGCATTCACAAAAGGGTATTTCCTCAATAGAGATACTCTAGTTGGCATCTTGCTTCTCATCGATGCAAGTGTTCCTCCTCAGAAGATCGATCTGGACTGTGCAAACTGGCTCGGTCGCAATAACGTATGTTTCAAATGTATAAATTCATAATATTTGCAGTACTTATAGATTCATCATATTCCTTCTACTCCAATGGTGCAGATTCCAATGACATTTGTGTTCACAAAGTGCGATAAAGCAAAGGGAGGGAAGAGGCCGGAAGAGAATATACGGAGTTTCCAGGAAGTGATGAGGGAGCACTTCAAGCAGCATCCGGCGTGGATCATGACTAGCAGCGTCACCGGGTTGGGAAGAGACGAGCTTCTCCTGCATATGTCCCAATTGAGGAACTACTGGGATCAGTAATTACAATGTATATCTACCAAGGTACGATGTAGAATTGTTCAAGATAGAGTTGTCTTGTTTAGTTGATTATATGTGTGAGAATTGTTGTGCAATATAGAAGAAGGAAAGTAACTGGATTGTGTAAAAACCGGCTTTATGCAAGAATTTTTCATACGGATAGTATTAATCTTAGGAGATAACAGAATTTCTACGTCAAAGCATTGTACCCGATCCGAAACTAGACATTGTTGTCGGACTCAGTGTCAGAAACGAACACCACCCGGCACTTGTCGGCGACAAACCCAACTCGAGCGAAACATCAGGCAGTGTCTCAGACATCATGGTTGACTTCTTGATTGGCTGATGAGGGTGGGTGAGGTCGAGATGGGGCGGGCCCACCTTGTGGAGCCGACTCCGTCTAGCTGTCGGTTCTGGGACGGCTCCCGTGAGCTCCTGGACAAGCTTGCGGAAGTTCATGCGGTCGACTTGGTAGACACGTGTCTTTTTGGGAGAGACGGGGCCCGCGGCGGGCTTCCTCCACGGCTTGCTTGGTGGGGTGGTTTTGTGGATCGAGTTTATGGCGGGTTTCAGGCCGTGCTGGGCGGGTTGGGTGTATGAGATTGAGGATGAGTCGGAGGAATCAAATGAGTATGAATCCATTGATCTGTATGTACCTTATAGCAAGCTTGCTTATCAAATCATATACGTTGTGGAGTAGGAGAAAGTAGAGAAATGAAGGATGATTTATATATGCGCTTTGATAAACTTTGTGATATGTATATTATATATGTTAGTCTAGTTGTTAGAAGCCCATGCATAACACATTCAGATTCATTCTCATCTTCATGTTCATATTTATATTATTAATTATAGTTGTTCGTCTTTGACTTTGACTTTAAAAACTTGATGATCTTGCTGTTGCGTACAATATATGTCCTGTAGGGGTGGCAACTGGTCATGGGTACCCGTCTACCCGCGGGTACCCGATCCATTTTCGCCCGCCGACCCGTGACCTGTGACCCATAGGGTGGGTCCGGATTTCGGGTCGCTCCTCCACTCCGCCCCATATATGTGTTATGCATATGTATATTATATACAAGTATAATGTAATATAATACACAGTTAAAATAACAAGAGTTTTAACGAGTTTAGTGATTAATATTTGAATGTTAAGTTATATTTATTTGTGATTCAAATTTTGATACGATAAATATAAATTTTAGAATTTAAGGTTTCTAAAAATAAATATTTTTTTCACACAGATAACCCGTGGGTCGACCTGCCCCGCCTCCAATGTTCAGGGCGGGTACGGGTCGAATATGTGACCCGCGGGTTAGGCGCTACCGCCCCACCCCTAGACCTGTGTGACTAACTAGCTATCCAATATGTTTGGAGTTAAGTGGTGACTTTACCTATTACGACCAGTTTCTCTACGGTACGAGTGAATGCTATTCTAATTTCTAAGAGTGAATAATACATATTTTTTAAGGGTTGAAATTGAATTATGAGTAAATAGTTAAAATAAAATATTTTTATATGGAAAAATATAATATTTTAAAGTGTAAATTATGAAGAAATTACACATTTTATATTTAAAAGTATACGACATAAAAAATTGGACAATTACTCCCCTCACCACCCTAATGTAACTTTGTTAAAGTGTGGAATAAGTATCTCTCGGAAAAAATAATATTTGTAGACCTGCTTAATTCATATGCATTAATAATTATATATAGGTGTGTTTATTTGACTAATCCGTACGTACTTTGGTAATAACATAGAGAATATGAGATTATTATATGATGATAATGATTAATTAAATTTCTAAACCAAACGAAGATTCTTAAAGTAAGAGTAGAAGAGAGGGGGTATGTGAGGGAGGCGCCGCCTGGTGGAGGTGGGGGAGGTGCCATCCGGTGGAGGTGGTCGGCAGCCATCGCCGTCGCCCTTCTCACCAAAGTCTTCACTTCAGGGCCTCTCGTGCTTTGAAATGTAGTCACGTGTTGACTCATTCATATTTCAAAAAGTCAACTTTCAAGATCTTTTCTTAGCTATATTTGCTACTATATATCGATTTCTATAAAGCATTTGATCAACCATAACAATAGCGCAGCGGTTTAGCACTTCGTCATTTACTTATAAATATTTTAAGTTTGAGTTCCAATATGAAAGTATAAAATATTTATAATTAAGAGTTTACCTTCTATTAGCTTGATAGATATGTGACTAGTTACTTGACAACTACGGGCGCACATGCCTCATCAAAGGCCAAGGCTCAGACCCTTAGCCCACAACAACTACCGGCCCATGGCCCACGTGAAAAACAACATAGCAGGGCGTGAGCCCTACGAGCTTAACACTCCAAACATATACACAGGCGCAAAGCCTTTAAAACACACGAACCTCAGGGTTTATTTAGGAACACTCAACGCCCATACGCAGCTTTACATAAGTTCACCAGTAAGGACTCTCGAGAACAGGGCGTCAAACATTCCGGATCAAGAATCTTATCATCATCACACCTACTACACATGGTCCGGCGACACTCGGAGCCCCTATAAATATATCACCACTACCACCGGGGAAAGAAGAAGGAGGAGGTCTGATCTCAGGAACGGGGACATATACATTTCTACACCTACTCTGTCTATTTTTTCATGCTTACATGAATAATAGTGACCCCTCTCTTTACATAACCGATAAATAATCTGACCGTTGGAGAGGGATCGTCGGGGTTCACCCTGACAGTCACTTTTTACAGGTAGGAGCACAGTAGTCGGATACATCTTAGGACCTCGATGAGTCACCTCGGAAAATCGGGATCCATCATCTGGGATTGTGTGGAAAATAGGCTAAAACCCATGTGCTCCCCCACCACAAAACCTGGGTTCATAACCTCAAATGTCGTCGTGCACCACCGTTGAAGGAGTTGAAAGTGAAAAATGCATCCCCTTTTATAAACAGAGGTAAAAACTTTCGAACTGATCTCAACCATTGATGAGTTATATGGTCTTTTGGTGTCACATGATTAACCAAAGTTGGCTTTTGGTTCCACATGTTTCATTTTGTAGATTTTTCATGTCATACGCTTGCATTTTGTAGACTTTTGGTGCATCTGTTAATCACCGTTAAGTTTTACCATTAAGTGCCCATGTGCAAGTCGCGTGACTTCCCCCTCATTTTTGTTCAATTTAGTCCACCAATTTATATATCCAACTTTTATTTTTTACAATTTAGTCCATAAAAAATCAAATTGAACTGTAGTATCCAATTGACCTGGACATGGTGCGACCCATAGCTGGGTCGGACCACGGCTATGATCGCCTGCCATGGGCGACACAAGACCCGACGCCGCTCAGATTCCCTATAAATACATCACTACCACCACCAGAAGAGGGGGGGGGGGTGTCGGATCCTAGAAACGAAACATATACATTTATACACTTTCTACTATCTTTCTTTTTACACGCTTACATGCATACTAGTGATCCCTATATTTGAATAACCGGTAACTAACTTGACCGTCAGAGAAGGGCCGCTAGGGTTCGCTTTGGCACTATCCATTCTTGCAGGTGGGAGTACAGTAGTTGAATACATCATGGGACCTCGAGGAGCCACCTCAGCAAATCAGGATCTTCAGTGCTAACGTGGTGTAGAAAATAAGACGTGCGTCTTATTAAAGAAAAATTAAACCTTCTATTAAAAATGGCGAAGCCCATTGTATTGGACCCGGAGATGGTTAAGGCCGAGGTGACTGAGCAAATATCTCCATAGTTTGACCCATAATTGGTCATGGGCGAGTTGGTCGGGAAAATGTTGAAGTATAAGAGTGTGTCTGCATTCACCTACAAATTCGAACTTATAGACAGTTATAAGGCGCACGTCTTATTTTATATACGTGGATTATCTATAAGATAGTAAGCATGCCGATAATGTTGAGACTTCTTGATGACCCTTAGAATACCCCGAAGAAAAACTAATATGATTCAAAGATATGCATTTTAAAGTTTGAGGATTAAATATACTAAATCTCGTAGAATGAGTATGAAATTAGTTTATCGCACAAAATCGTGGAATCTTCGGAAATTCCTGAGCCCAATCCGGGTGCTCGGTTAGGCCCAATAAATATTCTGGGGCTAGGTTGGCCCATTATGGAGTGTCCAAATTTGAGCTTTTTAGCTATTTCAGTCCAGTCAATGATGCTTGCAGGCTGCAGCCCCATTCTTCTTTTTTGGACCTAATTTGCACAATTCCATTTTAAATTTTTAGGGGTAAAGAGGTAAGAGAGCTAAATATCTATCAAACTTGACTCGACTGATTTTACTCGAATTTGAGCTTAAATTTAACCTAGCCTAAAATTTTCAAACTCAAGCTTGATTAGGCTCACTAAATTTAAAATTGTTCGATTAAATTGTAAATAGTGCACCTTGGTTCGAGCTCTAAGGCAACTCGATTAGACTTTTAGCTTGAGCTCAAACTCGACTTAAATTGAATATTAAACTCGACTTAAATTGAATATATATACAATTCGGAAAAATTACTCAAGTTAGAACTCGATCTCGACTCGAATAGTCGAAAGAGAAAAACTCGAATAAGCTTGCGAGTCTCTCGAGTCGAGTACTAGTGAACTAGTAATCGACTCGGTACCAAAAAAAGCTCAACTCAAGCATGATTTAAAATTTAGCGAGTCGGATTCAAACATAGATTAAGCCGATTTCGAGTAGCTCACATATAGCTTGACTAGCTTACAACCTAAACGTAGGTGTTGTTTGAAATGACTGATGCCCCATATTAAATCGTTCTTCAGTTTTAAAGTCTAACCAATTTATGATATTATATCATATATAGGGAAATCTATTATATCTTTAAAAATAACTTAAAATATATCAATTGACTTGGCAAAAATCCTGATTCCTGACTCATTATGTTAGATATTTTTAAAGAAAATGACCTTTGAAGTTGTCCATCGCACTATCTTTAGAAACACTAAGAGCATCCACAGTGGTATTACGTAAAGATTACGTAAACGTGGGTCCTACATGTTTATTTAAGTAAAACAACAAAAACTATCTACAGTGGTTTTACATAGCATTCCTTAAAGATGGGACCCACACGTAAATTTATGTTTTTACATAAAACATTCCTTAAATTTAAGTACTGCACTATGTATTACGTAACCATTTTTTTATTATAAATTAATTCATTTTATAATTAATGTTAATATCTTATTGGTGGTTGTTGGAAAATTTAATAATAAAATATATTTAAGGAATATGTTTAAGTAATACGATTGCAGAGAAACTATTTTTTACGTGTGTCTTAAATTTACGTATTACTTAAAGTGTGCATAAATGTCTACGTGGCAACTTTAAAGAATACAATTTATGTAAAACCATTGTGGATGCTCTAAGCTACTAAATAACCTATATGTTTGAGTAAATAAATTTAGGTGTTTTATTGTATACGCTAAGCTAACTAATTAAATAGCGCCATGTGTCCAATTTAAAAAATAATAGTGCAAAATAGCTTGACAGTTGACACGTGTATCCAAGATTGTGTTTACTTAGCAACACCAAGGTGCCTCGTTATTGTTAAGTTAAGTAGGGTATGAAGTCGGACATATCATTCGTTAATTTTTTTTTGGCCAAGTCTCATTCGTGAAGTTTCATGCTTTGATTTTTTTGGCTAGTGTTAGCGTTTTACAACAGTTCAATTTTTTCAATTTATATTTCTTTTAGAAAGACTCAACTTTATATATTTAACTTTATTAATATTATTATTGGAGAATGCAAACTCTTTCTAATTAGAAAATATATCCGTAATTGTGTAATAGGAAAATGATTAACGATTCGACTTGCACACAGGACATGAAATTAACATTATTTACTTCCTTTGCAACCGTCTCTGTAATCGGAATTGGACGGAATATAAACTCGGAATGTGAATGACAGTCTTGTAATAGTCTCTCTAACTTCTACTATTAGTTACTAGCTCGTTTTCCTTTTCTCTCTAAAAAGAAAACAATAGATAACTAAAAATACAATTACCTATAAGGCTATAAGCTAATTGAATTTCTGCTATAACTATTTTGTTATCTTGATTTTTTTTTATAAAATACACAATATTATAATTTGTTAATTCGGTTTAATTTGTTGTTAAGCAGCGGTAAAAATATATAGTGCATGACATGCAGTGTGGAACCACGTAGAGTTGAGGGGTGCAACTGCAGTCTGCACCCCCTTAATTTTACTAAAATTAAGGTAAAGTATTAGTGAATACTTAGATTTTGCATCTCCTAATTTAAATATGAAAAAAAAAATATGGTGAAACTCTCTCATTTAAATATAAAGTGGTGTAACATTAAATATGAATGTTATGTATAAATAAATATATAATGTTTAACTTCTTATATTTAATATGTATATATAAGTAAAGCAACTCGTTTTACCAGTTGGTCCAACTAACATTGGATTCCATAGCGTAGGTTAATGATGGGTAATTTGATGAACGATTGTTTGATAACTTTAATCGATAAAGATGTATTTGAATCCGTTAATAATGAGTATGATATGTTTTATTTTCAAAGTATGAAAAATCGTATTAGTCATCGTATTAATTAGTGTTTTAGTTTTAAATTATATTAGCATATGTTTTATTAGTTTTTTTTTCATATGGATGAATTTTTCCTTTATTGGCAAGTATTTTTGGTTCTTTAGCTAATTAATTATATTTATATAATATTTTCTAGAAAAAAGAAAAAAAAATCATCTCTCGCACCCCTAAACTTTGAATCCTGAATCCGCTCTGGTTGCACAATACACATGCTATTTAATTTAATTAGAAAATTATGAGCTTTCACAAATTTCAGATAGTAAATAAAAAAAAAAAAGCAAACGTCAAATAATAAATCATAAATTTCACAAAGGTTCAACTAATAATTTGCATAAAAAAAAAGAAGTAAGACGATAAACGTCAAGTCACGCTAGCTAACTTATGCCGCTCTGACAATAAAAGAAGCTTACTTAAATCTTAACATCAAAATTAGACTCAGTTATAGTATTACTACAATTCTGCTAACAATTTATTAAAAAAATCATCTGACAAATTTGTCAAGACCCCTTTGTTAACAAGCAAGTTGCAAATTAACCCCAAATAAAATCATAACAACTTCATATAATTATTATACATTGAAGAAGTCCACACACGTAGTCCCATCAACTCAGTCTTTGGTATATCCTTGCACGCCACACTACAAAAACATCTCTTTTTCTCCCCTTCTCTTCGTAACCAACAACAACAACAACAATGGTGCATCATCATCAAACGAAGAAGAAGAACAAGAAGAAGTCTAAAAAGATCTTTATTTTGTTAAAGGTGCCATTTACGCTCCTAGCCGTGGTCCGAGACTTATACGTTCGAGGCATCACCAACTGTTCGGGTCAGCATGCCAGTTACGGGTCAGCCCGTGGGTTCAACGGGCTTCCCAATAGCCCGAGCCTTACCTCATCGCGATTATCAACCACCAAAAGTTGTAACGAAGATTTCAGGGAGCTCGTTAGGGCTGCCTCGACCCGAACCCTAATGGAGACTAACATTGAAAGGTACATTAACGGTAGAAAATCGACGGCGAAGTATGTGATCGGAATTCAGACGATTGATGAAGAGAAGCCATGTGAGTTCGGTGATAGTGAGGTTAGGGTTTGTGCAAGAGTTGGTACGTTGAAATATTTATAATGATTTGATGATGGGTTTGGCTATATCTGTTATTGTTTGGGGTCAACTCAAAGTGTATGTGTATCTGAACAAAGTTATATATATTAAAAAAGTACCGATTTAATTGTGAAATAAAAAAAAAAAACATTTCGATGTTTTTTTTTGTACACATTTTAAAGCGTTTTTTTTTTTTTTTTTTTTTCAAAACTGGAGGTCAAATCGGAAATTGAAAAATGTACTAGAACTTTATGTGGGCAAAGTAAGATAGTAACTACATTATATAAAAATAAATTTTAAAAACGATCTATTTTTAGGTGCATATAGTCATGTTAAAATGACTTCCAAACAAACAAAATAACAACCAAGACTGTGAACAGAGAAGACTGTTTATGGATGCACCCGGTGTAGAGTCGCTAATGTTAAAGTGACCAAAAAAAAAACATTGTTTTAGCCTTTTAGGGGAAGTCTCCTCGTCAAGCCGGTGAATGCAAATTTCGAATATCATGAGTTCATAACGAAGCAGCTTAAAACCTTTTATTTGGGCCGAGTAGATAATTCGATTTCCTAGGACGTGTTGATTATTAACCTTTAGTTGGGCCCAACTGATTAGCCTTTACTTGGGCCGCTTTTAAAATTAATCTTCATTGGACGGGTTAATAATTAGTTTTTGTTGAGTCTAGGTAATTAACCTTTACTTGGGCTGTTATGGCAAAAAAGAGCAATATACCCGTTCCCACATTGTCATTCCTCTTTGTTCCGATTTGTTTCTAAGTGGTATAGTTGTAATTATTAACAACTTTAAAGGTATATTAATAAGTAGTCACATCGGAACAAATAGGAATAGAAAATGTCGGAACGGGAATCATTATCGGGCAAAAAAAACCTTTACTTGGGCAGTCTTTATGAGTGATGATAGCTGTTCCGAATTCTGATTATGACAAGTTCTGAAACAGACATCAAGTTTAAGTCCATTTCCCAATACAGAGATACTCAGAATGAATCGGAATATAGAAGTCGGACTCTTTATCATTATTGATATTAGGGTTAATAGGTGTTTTGGTCAAACGTGTTTGACAACTTTTGTGTTTTGGTCATATATCTTTTTTTTTTTTTGCCTATCTTCGATACCATATGTTTGAAAACTTCTGGTTTTTAGTCAATCCGTTAATTGACCGTCAGTTTGATCATTAAATAGTCATGTGACTTGCACATGCCTAGTCCCAAAATTTTATTTTATTCAGTTTAGTCCTCAAAATTATTGTCCTAACTTTTTATTTTTGCAATTTAGCCCCTAGAACTAAATTGACCTAGCCATGGTCCGGCCCATGGCTAGGTCGAACCATGGGTATGGTCGCCCAGGTCCGGCGACCCTAGCCATGGTCCGACGTAGCCATGGGTCGGACCATGGCTAGGTCAATTTTGCCAAATGGTCCAATTTGGTCAATTGGACCCAAATGCTAAATTGACCTAACCATGGCCCAACCCATGGCTAGGTCGTACCATGGTTAGGGTCAGCCAGGTCCGGCGACCCTAGCCATGGTCCGACCTAACCATGGGTCAGACCATGGCTAGGTCAATTTACTCTTAGGGTGCGGTTGATAATGTTTAGGGGCTAAATTGTAAAAATAAAAAGTTAGGACAATATTTTTGAGGACTAAACTGAACAAAATAAAATTTTGGGACTAGGCATATGCAAGTCACATGACTATTTAACGGTCAAACTGACGGTCAACTAACGAATTGACCAAAAACCAAAAGTTTTCAAACATATGGTACCAAAACTAGACAAAAACAAAGATATATGACCAAAACCCAAAAATTGTCAAATATATTGGACCAAAACACCTATTAACCTTTAATATTATTAGAGTGATGATAGCCGTTCCATTATTATGATGGGCCTAAGGCCAATGATTTGGGCCACTCTTAAGTCTCATCCTGGTGCATTGTCCGCTTTATCAAAATAGATCCAAAACATTAAAGATAATTACTTTCAGAGGTCTGGGCTTGTTCAATCACCTGGTATATCTATCTTTCCATCATCGTTAAAGCTGCTTTATGCAAAATAATGCTTTTACGAACAACTATTAAGCATCTAGTATAATTATGTATAACATTTCTGGCCAAAAAATGTATTAACATTTCGAGCTGCTTCTTGTACAGCGTATTAAACTTAGTCTCATATAATAAATAAATTTTCGAGCTGCTTCTAAGCCGGACGGCACAGATTGGTAATTATCGGTGGCTTGGATGGTGACCAACAGCATTGTACGGTAGCCGAAAAAAGTTAGTTGGCCAGAAAAAAAAAACATTAAGAATTAAATTGAATAAAAATAAAAATTAAAGGAAAGTCACATAATTTACATATGAGTTTTTAACGGTCAAAATTGACGGACCTTTCTACCATGCTTTGGAAGCACCATACTTTTGCCACTAATTTTTTTATTTTTCTATTGCCCTAAAGGTAAATTGATATTATTAATAGTATGATATACATCTTAGGTGTAGTTAAAAAAATTCATATTTTTTCATACTTTTAAAGTTTTACTTATGTTACAATTAAGTCCACCATAGTATTAAAAAAACCAAAAGCATGGTGCTCCCAAAGCATGGTAGAAAAATCCAAAATTGACGAACTAATAACGAATACACTAAAAATCTACACAATAGAAACGTATGACACCGAAAGTCTAAAAACCTTTTTAACCCTTTTTAAAATGAGCCTTACAAATTTCCAAAAAAAAAAATTTATTTTTTATAATTTTTTTTTCAGAATGGTCCCAAATTAACATTTACTGGGGCCGAATTGTATAACCAAGTAAACTATCGGTGAAAAAGGTCACAAATAACCCTTGTACTTTTCAGAATAGATTAATTTAACCCCACATTAACACATTTAGTCTTTCCTTTTCTTGGGTGAACACATCTAGTTCTACTTTCACCCTCACTTTCAGACATCTAGTCCCAGTGCAACGAGTCAAGATCACAGAAGTAACTGAATCTAACAGATACAATGACAAGATTAAAAATTATTATGCATTACAAATGAAAAGAAGAAACGATTATATTTCTGATTGATTAAACCCTGATCTAGTCTCGCGCTTCTAATTTCCACTGAGACTGCCAATGTAAAAAACACCCATCAACCAAAGATTTTCTATGCCCTCTTCGATTTCGAGAGTGCCCTTTTGCGCTGCGCCAGCATGTATCCGTATAAATGAGGACTCCCTGCAATTTTACAGATCAAATAACCGTAAAATTACATTATACTGTTATAGTATGTATGTTAACTGATGAAAACTTCGGGATTTACCTGGGACATAGATTGCAAGGACCAGGATTGCAGCATAGAAGTAGTCGAAAGAGAAGTTCAATTTGTTTGGCAATCTAACACTGTACTTCTCAGACATCTGCAGACAAGTCTTGATTCAGTTTATCCCGGTAAATGAACAAATATCAATTTAGCAATAAAGTTTCAGTTTTTACTATCTTAGCAAATCTGATTATGTTCCCATTCAATTACTTTTCACCTGTAATTCTTTTTATTTTTTAACAGTTTATAAAAAAAAATGCAGTAAATCTCCATTTCCAACTGCAAGCTTCAAGATTATGGCATGATATGCTATATCCATCAATTAACAGGTTTGTTTTACCTTCATGTGTGGTAGTGCAAGATATATCAATCCAACTTCACTACTGATGCCAGTCACATACAGCAATATGAATGTACTATACCTGCAAGGTGAAAACAGAATATCGGAGCTCATTGGTAAAAAGTAAACATTGCTGCAAAGATTTCAAGATCGGAGAAAATTCACATTAGTTACCTTAGCCACAACAACCATGATGGGGTGAAACCAAAGGTCTCTTTCAATCCAAAGAACGAATACCTAATAATCTGCATTTCCAATAACCCAAAAAAAAAACTCTTAACTGCTTAAGTATGACTTCCATTACACAAACAATTGAAGAAGAAAAAGAAAAAGTACAGTAAAGGTTTACTAAATCCAAGCAAGCTCCAAATGCATAAAACACTTATTTACTAAAATCTATAACTTTCTTAAATAAATCAAGAAATGGAAAAACAGAAATAGGATTAGTAATTTGAACAGCAATACCTCAGTGATGGACCAGCTAATCACTAAAGAGCTAACCAAAAAATGGCTTTGAACCTGCTCAGAATTAGCATAATTTTGTTAATCCACACAAAAATCTCTGACTTGAAGGAAATCTAAATCGAATTGACTAAGATCAGTAACT
This sequence comes from Clarkia xantiana subsp. parviflora, assembly GCA_036873135.1. Classification (NCBI taxonomy): domain Eukaryota; kingdom Viridiplantae; phylum Streptophyta; class Magnoliopsida; order Myrtales; family Onagraceae; genus Clarkia; species Clarkia xantiana. The sequence continues at coordinate 3,915,766 of JAPTYO010000004.1, read as the reverse complement.
GATATTGTAGACGGTTCTCACCTCTGGAAAGCTGTACAGTATACCCCAAGTAAGATACAATCTCGAACCAATCTGCGGTAGTGTGGCAGTAATTGGAGACCTAACCAATCCTAAATTTTCAAAAACAAAACAACAAATAACTTCAATCAACACATCCAAGCATCTTCAGCTACAGTTATCTTCCTGATCGGACAAACTTACCAATGAGGCCATGAAGGATCTGCTCAACATTGCGCGAAAACAGACAAAAAAGGAAGAAGCATCAGAGAAACAGAGGTGTACGAATTACCAAAAGGTGGTACAGTAATCGACTTACCTCCAAAACAGCGGCGGTCTGCGCGAGCTGGAGCGGCCTCTCCACGGCGCCGTACACATGTTCGTAGCCCTCTTCCTTGAGAGTCTTGACGGCGAGAATCAAGACCTGGAACCTGCAGAAGAAGATTCAACAACACAAGCCTATCAGAGTGCATTGAAGAAGATAGAAAGGGTGAAGAGTTTACCATCCGATGAAGACGGCCCAGTTGTAGAGGGAGAGGTAGATGCGCTTGAGCAGCGATGGAAATCCCGCCATTTTGACTCCTCGAGCAGAAGCAGAGATCTACTAGACAGACTGGATAGAAAGAGAGGGAGGGAGAAATGAAAGTTAAAAGGATTTAATTAACGTGGAATAGGGAGAAGAATGGAGCAATTAATAGGACACGCATTATTGGTTGGCAGCTCAACTGCTTCAAAATCAATTTAGGCCAGGGAGGGTAACGTGAGCTCACCACTTTCCTACTTCGTTATGATCGATGCCCCCCAAATCAAATGAATGGCGATGATGTGTGTGAATCAAGCCATCTGGGCTCGGGAGGAATGGAAAAAGGCCCCGGTTTGCGTCATTTGTCAACGAGATTTGTTTGAGCTGCTCATGAGAGTATAATTCAATGTAAATTTTCTTGCGAAATTTTAATAGAAAGTAAGAAAGAGAAAGTAAGTAAACAAATATATTGGTTTTTAGTGGGACCCTATATGAAATTTCACAGGTTGTAGGCGTAGCATAGCCCTTCTAAAATACACTCGGAGGAATTGTCGCTGGCAAGGAACTCGAATTGCTCTGATGGAAATTTTTTTACGAATACAGCTTTATTAAATTACAATTTGAACGAATGGATATAGATTTTTTAGAACCTGAAAGTAGGACAGCAAATTTTTCCAAATCAGATTTAAGGATTAAGATCTTAAACCAACTAAGTCGAGCTAAGTTGACTCGAGTTCGTATCAAAATTCAATCTCAAATGCAAACTTTAATTAGGGCAAGTTGAACTGAGCTTAAATACTAGAAAATTGTATCAGACGAAGTTCGAACATAAGAAAAAAAAAATAGACTCGACTAAACTCGAGTTTACATAAAATCAGACAAATAAAGTTTGAGTGTGTTGATAATCAACTAGATTCGTTTCAATTATACCCTTATGCTAAATAAATGTTCTCTTATTTGGGTAGATTTGAGAATTCATCAATATGATGTTATGTTTGAGGGCTGGGCAGAATCTCGCGATCGCTTTTGCATATTTTTTTTTTTTATATCCTTAGTATCCTCTCGCAAGATGTATTTGACAGATATGTGTTTAATAAATCGACCCGCCGAGCGTGTCCGGGGCTGGCGAAATCCGCGTCCCATTAACACCCTTATATATGGGTCCTAACTAAAGAGTAGGACGCCACACCATTAGTAGACGGCTTGAATTCGTAAGTTGGGTTCAATTACACTTGGTCGATTTAGCTCAATTTTTTTCTTTTTGGACTTAGTATTTTAGTCCTTTAATCTAACTTTTTTTTTTTTGCCAAAGTACTTAACCTAATATAATATGGACTTTTCTACAATGCTCTTGGAGCACCATGCTTTTGCCACTAATTTTTTTTTTTTTTTTCTATTGCTCTAAAGGTGAACCCCATAGGGAAATTGATATTATTAATAGTATGATACACATCTTAGGTGTAGTTAAAAAAATTCATACTTTTAAACTTTTGCTTATGTTACAATTGAGTCCACCATAATATTAAAAAAACCAAAAGTATGGTGCTCCCAAAGCATAGTAGAAAAATCCATCTTATCTTAGAATGTAACATAAAAAATAAACATAAGATGGAAAGTTGCAACTTTCCCTAGTATAGGGGAACGTTACCTATCCGGAAAATAGTAAAAGTCTACTGTAATTTCACAAATATTTGAGTCTTGGGAATAATTTTATTTTTAACTTTTATTATTATACTTTGAGGCCACAGAAATTGTCCACTGTTCTAATAGGAACATCCCCTTTTGGCCAGAAAAAATAGGAACATCCCCTCCCTTGATTGTTGATGCTCGATGATGTATAATTGGCGAAGCTCTTTGATCGGATGGATGGTTCGATTTCCCGCGGCGTCGCTCTGATTGCGTAATTTCAATTCATCGTTCTCGAATCAGGTCCAGTTCCATTGCTGTTGAGTTGTTGATTTTGTTGTGTTTCAGTCTGCGAATTTTCATGCTTTGAATTCGGGGAATGCGAGTACGGATTTTTTTTTAATTTCAGCTTCTTCTACTGGTGTTGAATGATTCTGGTTTTTTATTATTGTCATTGCTTGGCATTGCTGTGATTTCTCTCTGTTGAAGTCAGTGTGAGTGCAGAGGATACGTAGACAATTCAGTACTAGAGAACCATGTTAACAGTCACAATTCGGTTAGTTAGCAATGGGCATGTACCTTTAATTGTGCTTTTTATTTCATATACAGTGATGCATTACAGGATTACTGCTATTAGTTTCAAAATAACATAATTTAGCTTACGTCTGTTACTGAAAGAAGACTGTTTATCCTTGATGGTAAATAAAGTTAGGTTTTATTCTTTATTTATCTAGTATATATTGGTAAGGGAGATACGTTCGAAGTTATGACACTGTCCTCAGTGCCTGGGCTGTTACTCTTGTATATCCGGTCGAACTTGCGGATGATGCTGATAATGCATTTAAAAGTTTGTAATTTATATGTGTGTGTGTATTAATTTACACTGTTGGTTCTTCAGTGTTCTGCAGTCATGAATTGGAAAAGAAAGCTTCTGAAAAGTGATGATCCTTTTGTGATCTCGATGAGCATAGCCAAGCCTGTCTAATGGTTTCTTGATGGTTCTATAACTAATAGCTTGCTTCATTTCAGGTTTTTAAGACTGCTTCCTGGATTCCTATAGATGGGTGCTCCGAAACAGAAATGGACAGAAGAAGAAGAGGCAGCTCTTAAAGCTGGGGTACATAAACACGGGCCTGGAAAATGGCGTACAATCCTTACCGACCCCGAGTTTCGTGCTATCTTGCATATGCGTTCAAATGTGGATCTTAAGGTATGTGTCCCAAATTTCTTGTGACAGTCAGTTTACTGCTAATCAAAATCAAACTGAAGATTCAAGCTAGGCACATTCCTTGCTTAGTGTGCATTTGAACATTCACATGACAAAATATCTACATTGATCGTGTCCAGGATAAATGGAGAAATATAAATGTCACTGCAGTCTGGGGTTCAAGGCAGAAAGCCCGCCTGGCAGCTCTGAAGAAGAATCCACTGACTCCTAAGCATGACAACACTTTGGCTGTGACAGTGAGCCGTGTATTGAAGACTGATGAAGATATTGTTGATGCTAAGGTTCTTGCTATAGATAATGGAACACTGGATCCTATTGGATCACAAGAATGCGTAAAAAGGTTTATAAGCTTTATCGATAGCTACTACGTAGTTTCAACAGTTTTATAGTGGTCAATGGAACAGAACTCTTATTGCTAGGAATTAGGATGACTGCTTTTAAACCCCCTATGTCTTATTGTTTTTCACAAGATATCTGACTGCCTGTTTCCTCTTTGGTTGCAGATTGGACAGTCTTATATTGGAGGCAATTGCAATTTTGAAGGAACCATCTGGTTCTGACCGTGCTGCCATTGCTGCATACATAGAGGTGTACTCATCTTCCTTAAATATTAGCAAACAAGAAGTGATAAGTTGTCTCATATTACTATAACTACCTGCATAAACAAATACATGTCCAGAGTCCCCTATAGTTTCTGGCCCCTAGCTCGTTTTTCCTTTAAGGTTTGGTCTCTCCATTGTGGGTTAAGACTTAAGAGAGGTTGAGGGAGACAAAAGAATGTTACTTCTTTCTCATATGCTTGTCCTTTCTTTTTGCCAACTTTGCGTCTCAAGAATTCATTCGTTTCTTCAACATAACCAACTCTCTGTCTGTGAAATAGTAAGTTTAGGTTGGCACTTGCAGTTTTTCCTTCTCATGGCAAGAGCTAAATCCTGGAGCATATGTGACATGTGTAGTGTGGAGTTGTAACTTTATTGTACTTATGCCTAATTTCCAGGAGCAATATTGGGCTCCTCCAAACCTCAAGAAGCTATTGTCAGCAAAATTAAAGAATCTCCTAGCAAACGGTAAACTGATCAAGGTAAAGTTAATAAGTGGTAGAACTATGGTCACTTGGTGAAAGTATATGACTTAGTGAACTATGCCATCTAAAAGCATGTTCTCGTTTGTCTAGCTGTGCGCCTGTGGCTCGTATTAAGTTATTCTTGTGAAAGTTGGGGGTTTATCAAATTCACACGATATTCTTGCTATTGACAGGTAAAGCACCGTTACAGAATCGCATCAAACTCTAGATTCTCTGATGGAGGAAAAAGCATTTCTAGGCCAACCCTGGAGGGAAGGCAAAAGGATTATCCAAGAGCAGAAAAGATGGATATGAAAATTTTCACCAAATCCCGGATCGAGGAAGAGCTGAATAATATGAGAAGCATGACAGCTCAAGAGGCAGCTGCAGCTGCTGCAAGGGCAGTTGCTGAGGCAGAAGCCGCCATTGCAGAGGCTGAAGAGGCAGCAAGAGAGGCAGAGGCTGCTGAAGCCGAAGCCGAAGCAGCACAAGTTGTTGCACAAGCAGCCATGAACAGCGCCTTGAGATTTAGAGCAGTCGCATTATGGTAAAGTCGATCTCTGTTTTTTTTTCTTTATAGAAGTGTTCTTTTTTCATCACTAAGTTCCACATTTTGCATTATGCAGAAGGTACTTTTGTTTTAAAGGGTGTCTTGATGAATCAACAACATAATCTTGGACAGGACCGGAAAAGGAACCATTCCAACAAGTATATCTATGAATATGTATATATCATATATGGCTTGTAAAGCTAAAGGGAAAGAGATTATATTGTCTTGTAATCTCTTAACTCTGGAAAAAAGCCTTCTTTATAGTTTCTTGGAAGATCGAGTTGGAAAATCGATCAGGAAAGACAATGGAATAGTAGAATTAGACGGAAGTCGAGTTTTGATAATGCTAGAAAAGCGGGAGCAGCTATGAGTCCCATTGTTCTTGAAGCAACATTTTGTTTGTCTTATGAATTTATCATGGCAAGTCCCTGTTTCTATTTATTTATAATAATTGTGTATGAATTTCTTTGATGAATTTGTTATACAAAATCTAAGGCAACAAAGAACATCTTAATTGCATCCACCATGAAATGTATTTGAAATTGGAGCAACAAAAACGAGTTTGGGCTACTCTCTTTGAGACATTTCGTCAAACAATATAACTTGGAAACAATACACTTCAACCCAGATAACTGTTTTTCCTAGTAGACATTTCGTCGAACACTTTAACTGCATGGAATAATACACTGCAGCTCAGATGCTTTCGCCAGAGAAAAATAACCACCTTTCAAATTAGATGAGCACCAAAACTATGAAGCTATGAATGTATGAACTCGATTTCGGATTCTCATTCAGCACAAGCATTATTCTACACTACACTGATGGAATTCAAAAGAGGGGAAATTAGAAGAACTGTATCATGTTCATTCCAATACCACGGTGGCGCCCAATGCTTTGAGCTTCTCCAGAATAGGAGCAGCCTCCTCCTTCGTGATTCCCTTCTTCAGAACAACTGGCACTTTCTCCACCAAATCCTTGGCCTCCTTCAACCCCAGATCTGTAAACGACCTAACCTCCTTAATCACCTTTATCTTCGCTGCCGCATCGTACTTCTCCAGCTTGATATCGAACGCCGTCTTCTCGGCCTTGGCTTCGGCCGCAGGTCCCGCACCGGCGGCTGCTCCCGCCGAGCTGATCCCGGTGACTGTAGGGCCGTACTTGTTGATGCCCATCTTGTGGCTGAAGAGGATGGAATAGTCGAACCTCTCGAGTTTGGTCATGGAAAGGAGCTCATCGGCGATTCGCTCGAGTTTCTGTGTCCGATCCTCTGATTGTACAGCCTGCGAACTAAGAGAGCGCGCGAACGAAATCTCTTGAGGCGTGGAGACGAGCTTGAGGAGAGATCCGGAGCGGATTATCGTTGAGGCAGATCTCATTGTAGGAGAAATGGACGATCTTGGAGAAAGCCTCTTCAAGGTTCAGCCTCAGTTCACAACTTAGGGTTTTACAGTTGAAGAGTGGATCATCCGACGATTTTTTTTTTCCTTTTTCCAAAATCTGACGATGGTTAAGTGGTGACGTGTCTAAGAAGCTTGCATAGTACCATACCTCTTATTACTTTTTATTGGCCAAGTATTAATAATATTACTCTATTCAACAGTTTTTTCTTTTTAATTGGTCCAAGTAAAGGAATGGACTAGTATTTGACTATTTGTAGTTACAATGATCTTAAATTCATTTCGTTATCAAACTCTCCTGCTCACGGTTTAGAGTATTTTTTAGTGCACGAACCGACTCATAAACGGAGTCTTATAAGTAACATGATATAGTTAATAGATCAGTCTGTTAAACTCAATTTAACACTTATACTCGCATCTTTATATATTTGACGTTGTATGTAGACCAGATGGAACCCGATTAACTACATCAGACTTCGAAACTATACTGGGACTTCAGAGTAAAACCTTCAAACTTCAAAGTAAAATCACATGTGAATGAGCGCTATTAACATTTATATCACCACAAGCTAATGGTTAACATGTTAAATTTTATTGATTTTTTTTTTGTCAACCAAGGATTTTAATCATTTTGTTGACTTTAATAATAATTTCTTAAAAAGTTATACACTCTTAATTAAAAAATAAACCAGCACTCAGAAAATTAAGGAATTTTTCTTTGAACATATCCATATATATATTTAAAAAAGAATCGAAAGACGATTTTTTTTTTTGACAAATTGATCCTATTTCGAATTGACTACAAAGTGTTGCTTTACACAATGATTCTGCTGTTTCAGAATAGAAACTTTACCGCGCAAATTGGTCACCTATTAAACTGTTTGGGGGTCTTACAGGATGTTCGTTCTCTTTTACTGCAGTTTAATCGCATCTCTGTAATTAAAGTGCTTAGATTGGGTGTCAAACTTGCTCATGACATAACATAACAATGCTAAAAGAGCGAATGCGTCTGTTGTTACCTGAACTTGGCGTGTACCAATGATTTGAGGCAGCTCAAGTTTGTTATTTGTTCTTCTGTATGTGTTTTGAAATCTATACATATTGCATGGTTGAAAAAAAAAAAGTTTAAGAACCTAAAAACAGTACTAGTGATGTTGCTAACCGCTGTCCCGGATTTAAAATATTTATATTCAGTTTAAGAACTTAAAAGCAGTACTATCATATTTGTTAATTTCCATTTTTTCGACTGATTTGAATATTAAAATTGACAATGAAGTATCAAATTTGTTTTACTCATGATGTTATAATTGATTACTTTTTCACTTGAAATATTAGATTTGTTGTTCATGGCTCATGATTATTTGATGTTTAAAAAATATATTTTTATTTTATTAATTTTAAAAGAAAAAAAGAAAAATAAATCAACCATTCTAATAATTTGGACACCAAATTATTATTATTATTTTTTAATTTGAAACATCAATTAGTAATAACATAACATATAGTTATAACTGTTTTTATATCTTTAACCAAAAAAACTACAACCCGACTTTGGAGATAATTCGACCTTGGATCTGTCCTTTTCCAAATTACGGGACCAAATGATAGTTATTAATAAGCTGTTTACTATATTTTACCTGAAGAATTTGACTCCACAAAGTCACAAACAACTTAAAACATATGTGGACATTAATTACACTATACATCATCTCAGTAACAACTGTGGTAAATAAAAATTACAGAGCTCTAAGAGTTGCAAAGTGTTCGAGTTACAGCTGAAATTGCAAAAAGATGCCATCTTTATGTCTGTTTTCCTTCCACATTTCTAGTATCTCATCTGCAGAAGGCAACCTGTTGGATTCATCATCCTCAATTTCCACGTCATCATCCTCGTCACCATCCTCATCCGAGCTGTAACCTCTACTAAACCTCGAAATAACACTATCCAATGCTGACATGTCCTTATCTTCATCCACTGCTCTTCCTTCTCCTCCAAGAAAGCTCACATTTTTCTCAGACAAGGGATCAAGACAAGTTTTGAGGGTATCTTCTTGTTTGTCAAGATTGCGTATAGATCTCACCAAGTTTGTGATTGTGGCTTCTTCTGTTACTGAGCATCGATCAAGAGCAATCAATAGTTTCTCCCGGCATTCTTTCCCGAGCCTCTCCTTATTTTTCGCAAAGAGTTCGGTCCACTGATCTTCGCTGACCTGGAATGGTGCGTGAGCCATAACGCTGACGAGGACGACCGCTCTTTCGTAGTCACTTTGTGCTGCAGTTTGAACAACCATCTCGAGAAATATTGATGGGTGTGGGATTTCACCGGATTCGAGAATCGAATCGAATGCGTGTTCTAGAACATAACCCTGCATCACCAAGCAAAAGATTTTAGTTTTGTATCACCAAGCAAAAGATTTCAAAAAACTACTCATTCAGAGAATTTTCTACATTTCGGAGGATTTTCTATATTTCACTTTTTAAGAAAGGTGGGTTTTTTAGTTACCTTTCCAGCCCGAGAAGCCGCCACAAGTAGATATGCATATTTTGTCTGGTCGAGGCGGAACCCAGAAAGCGTCATCTCCTTATAAACATACTCAAAATACTCCCATTGAAGCGCACAAGAAGCTGCCTCGAGCATCAACCCGAATGTGTATTCATCAGGAACTAGTGGTTTAGAAACATTGCCACGAACCCGATTGTCTTCAACAAGTTGGGTTCTTCCAAGCCCTTCATACAAGTCCTTGGCTTTAGAGAACATATCGTTCCGACCATAGATTCTAAGCATTGTGTTTATGGTTCCGATGTTTGGGGTGCATCGACTCTTCATATGTTGGAAAAGAGAGAAGCAATCCTCTATATGTCCGCCTTCCATGGCAGAGAGTATCAGGCCTGTGAAAGCAACTGCTAAAGGTCGAGTTTTTGGGAGTTTTCTCAGCTTCTCAATCTGCACGATGTTATTATTCAAACAATGTGGATATCCAACATAATCAGGAAGATATAATATAACTTCGGATGAATGTCAACAGACATACTAAACTAAAAACTGAACATAAGCAAAATTGCAAACTAAAAAGTAATTTGGCATATTTTGTTAAAACGAAGAACAAATGCTATTGCTTTTAGAAACTAAGGGGAAAAAAAGAGAAGAGAGCATGAATTTAACATGCGTTCATTAATGAATTGAAGTGACGAACTGCAAATGATTTCTTCATTTTCATGTTTTTCTTCAACTTCAACATAAGAGTATTTTCTGTCATTTTTAACAAAACCCATCAAATTTGACGAAAAAAGTTACAGAAAATGATGTTTGCAAAATTTGTTTAAGTTTGATTGCTATTTGTAATAAAAAGAAAAGTCAGTATTGTTTTTTTCTGAAAATCGTCCAATGTTTGGCATGAGGATTCCAAGAAAAAAAAGGTTTTACCTCTAACACGGCCTCTCGCCATCTTCCATTGTTAGAGAGGCAGCATGCTAACTCATAATACACACTAGCGGTTCCAACCACTCCTCTGCATTCCATATCTCTAATGGCCTCCACTGCCTCATCGACTTTTCCCTCCTTCCAAAGGGTTGTAACAAGCACTGCTCAACAAATTAAAGGCATAAGAAACCGATAAAGAGACAACTATCTAAAAGAAACAAAAATAGCATAGAGTAACAGGAAATACCTTTGTAAGTAATGGCTCGAGGGGCTTCTCCACTTCTTTTCATTTTGTAGAAGAACTCATGAACATCTTCATACTTCCCAGATTTCAGCATTACCTTTCAACAAGCATGAACCACCTGTAAGGCTTGTATTCATGTATAATTTTCATACTGAAAATTTAAAACAAAGTGCAGGATTCAAATAGTACATATCTGAGATATCTATAAATGTTTTCTGTAGAGTATGTTTTATCTTCTGTATAACGGACCATATGTTGAACATTTTGAGTCTTATTACCTCCATTGCGAGTCCATAAGTTGCTCCATTAGGTTTGAGGCCACTCTTTCTAATTTGATCAAACACCCAATATGCACCCTTCCATTGATGTGAAGGAACACAAGCATTCAGGACCTGAATCAAACACTTAAAGTGATCAGACCGAGAAATGACGGGGTTTTTTGGTTCTTTTTGCAATCTTGAATGAGGGAGATAAAGATTTGGCCAAAAAAATGAGGGAGATAAAGATGGTATCTTACAGCATTATATATAACCAAATCAGGTTCAAGAACAGGGTCCCAGTTCTTGTGGCGGAAATTTTTAATCTTCTTACTCGGTTTCTGTCTCATTATTTCAATGATCTTCATTAATTCTTTCACAAGACCAGCTTGACCTAGTGTAACCGCAATGCTATGGTATGTAGCCATATCAGGGTAAATAAAGGCATCATCCTGATGAACAAACAAAAAACTAAATAAGCAAAATCATTATGATGTAGAATAAAAAAACATTTAAGAACATTAATTATAATGTTACCCGCATTAGATTGAAAATATGGAGTGCTTCCTTGGGCCTCCTTGCTTTCCCAAGAACAGCCAAGAGTTTCGTGTAGACAAACCTACACGAACCACAAACGATTGCTACTTTAGGAATCAATTATTACTGATTGACATAATTTATGAGCATTAACACAATAACTACAACAAAATTGTCCTCAATCAATGATGTAAAGTAAAACCAATACTGTTTCGCTTAATCAAGAATTTCGGACCTAACCAACTGAAGAAGTGAAAGATCACCTGCTATTCCAATGTTTACGCTCTTTATCGTGATTAATCCATTCCACGACTGACAAAGCCTGTTTCCAGCCCCCATGATCTCCAAGACCGGCAATAACCTTAAGCAACTGGTCTTCATTGAACTGCAAACCTGACTGCTTCATCATCCTCGAAAACTTCCAGTCCCTTCTATCAATCTCCTTAGCACTTAACCTTTATGATTTACAGCTTCAACTCAGTCAAACTTAACTGACAAAATTCAGCATGAAAAAAATACCAAGGAGCCAGCCTTCAAGAGAAGAACGTAAAACAACTAAAATTATTAAGGCATAACAAAATTATAGCACAAAATTGTCTGATTATACACTGATTTTCAAAAAATATAATTCAAACATGAAACAAAGGACTTGCCTCTTCGGTAATTGAGTTATTTCTACTGAACTGGAATCATACAAAGACTAAGTCAACAAAATTGAACTTTTGTATCGGCAATAAACACAATCCAATATCATAAAATCATATCACCACTATTAATCAACACCCAACTCCAGCTGATAGTGAGCACAAGCATTACAATGGATCCAAAATCAAAACAGGATATAGAACAGAGGATGCAAACCTAGCAACCAGAAACCGAACTTCCTCGGCCTCGGTTCGAGTCCTCCTCTTCTGATAACCGGAACCTTCCTTCTCCAACCAACCTTTCTCCACTTCTACATCATCATCCAGGAGCCACTGCAGCTCCTCTCTCTTTCTCTCCTCAAACATCTCTCCCAACTCCCTAAGACTCTCTCTCCTCACCGCCGCTCCCTTGAATTCCTCGCTCCCACTAGAAAGCTCCCTCAGTTGAATCCTCTCCACCCCCTCCCAAGGAACACCCACCATCGCGTCCGCTGCTCTGTTGAACTCTCTATACTCTCTCTTCAAGCTCCTGAACTCCGCATCTTCAGAAATGATTTGCTGCTCGGCGTCAGTGAGGGGCGGAGAATTCGAAGCTTGCTTCGAAATTCGGTTTTGCTTGCGGTTGTGTTTCTGGATGGATTTCCTGCGGAGGTTGTGGACGATTTTTGGGGTCGGGGAAACACCGTATTTGAGGAGCCTACGCTTGATTTGTTCGATGTCGGGTTGGAATTGGGGTGTGGGTGGAAGGTGAGCTGCCGAAGCAGAAGCTTTCATGGCGGCAATGGAAGTTCGGGTGTTGGACTGAACGAGAAAGAGAGCTAAATCTTTTCGGAGGGAATTTAGATATTTTGGTCCCACAAAGGAAGGCAAAGGTTTGGGACTTGGGGTTACCCATCAATTCGAAATCGGTTCAGTCAACATTCGAATTTGATTAACTAAATTTCGAATGAGTCAAACTTTTTATTATACTGAGTCGAGTATAAATTTATTTATATTCAACTCAAGACAAATTCATCCATTATTTAACTGAACAGTTTTAAATTTGGTGAACCGAGCTCTAACTTGTCAAGTATGACCCGAGCTCAAATTTGAAATATTTTGACTCAAGTCAAATCAAACTCACCAGATACTCGGTTCGACATGGCTCGTTTACGCCTATTAACACCCAACCTATACTACCTAAACTTTAATCAGAAATCAAATTAGTACCTAAACTTTATTCAGCAACACCATCTAAACCACACTAAAGAGCCTTTTCTACAGATTATAGATGACAGGAACATAACTACATAATCTTGCTGTCTAACGTTTGAATGATTTACAAAATTAACAAACACTTCCCTCAAGAACCCAACACAACCCTTGTCTCTACTAGATCGATGAATATCAAAAACATTGAAGAAAAAAAAACACCACCAATCAGCAACACGACATGTTGATTCTAAGAATCTAAATCAGCTACGGAACTTGAGTTTGTCTTCAGTTCTTGGTTTTGGAATGCTTTACTAGCCAATCAATAACCGAGTCAATGTTAGTCGAGTTCTTGCATGAAATCATGAAGCAGCAAACTTCTCTGTCACGGATCGACTTAAGGTCCCTGCACATAAGAAAGATTCAATGATCTAACACCAATAATAATTATAGAAAAGCAATATAAAGACCGAAATGGATCTTACATTTCATCTGCAAAAGTTGTTTTGGAGAGAGCTCCCGGTTTGTCAGTCTTGTTTCCAAGAACAAGCAATGGGATTCCGCTTAACGAAGGCTTGCTCAGCAAATCATGAAGCTCGCCTTTTGATATGCTAAAGTTATCCGGGTCTGCAGCATCTACCACATAACTGTAACAACAAACATCATCTTTAATCTGTCATTCCAAACCCAAAAAAACAAAAAACCACAAATTGATCATTGTTGAGTTTCACTTGAAAATTGAATTGCTTACACAATGGAAGAAACTGCACGGCAATATCGCTCCCACATACTGCGGAATCTGGGTTGGCCACCAAGATCCCATAACTTTATTGTAACATTCCCTTTTGTTACTTTTCGCATGTTGAACCCGACCTAAAGTGTAAAACCCTATGGTAACAACAGATTTGTGCAAAAGCAGCAATAAAGAAAATTATACATCTGGAAGAACAAAGGTAACTTACTGTTGGGATCATGTCTTCATTGTAGCCACCAGTCTATAAAATCAAAAGACAAGAAAGAAAATTGGAATCAGCAAATCAAGCCTTTCTTGTTTTTATTTCGTTGTTTGAAGATGTTTTTGCCACACAGCAGTAAAAAAGTGTAACTTACGGCGATAACATTGACAAGTGATGTCTTCCCAGCATTCTGGAGGCCTATCAAGCACAGCTCCATTTCCTGTTTGAAGAAGAGGCTGCAAAAATATATTGTAAGAGGCCAAATTCAAATCCAGGAGGCACAATAATAGGAGATTGGATTGCATCCCTTAATATAGGGAGATACATTAAACACATGCATACAATGGTTCCATAATGAGGTTTAAGTACAGTACAGCTCTACTTGTTACAAAAATGGTTAAAACATAAGACCCAAAAGGTGTTCACAATCACAAGTATTTGGAATCCTGCAATTCATTGCTCAAACATATGTACTTAAAAACAGCAAATTGCTTTATAGATGTAGTAGCTCTACTTGTTTCAAAAATTGACTATTCGATTGAAAATTAAGAACCAGAAGAAGGTGTTTCTGAGCAAGTATTTGGAGTCCTGCAAAACATTGCTCAAACATATGTATTTCAATTACCATTGACTCAATGCCACTGTCAATCTTGTAGCAGTCAACTGTTGTTAGAAAACCATGATCCTAACTCCCCGAACCATGATCCTATAATGTACTTGAGACAATGTGGCAATGGAGTTTCAGCAACATTAAGCTATATCTTTCTTTCTAGGCATGCCTAAATGCAGCTTCACATACTATCATCGGTTTAATATTCTGTTTCTTCCCAAATAAGACAACCATCATCAAACTTGAGAATTCGACACGACGTGTATCCTTGTAGGATTCATTAAAATTGCTAGAACCAATTGGACAAGAACTTGCTACTCCAGCATTGCATAAATACAAAACAACATATCCAAGTCACAAACTCTTTCAAATTACAAAATCTTGAGAATTTGCTCCACACCACTTAAAGCAAACAATCATTGCACCACACAACGATAGTAAAATTGGCAGCACCATTTTCAAAACAACTTTCAAGAAATAAGCCAACACTATCAGCACAATACGAGGCAGATAAATCATTGCACTTGACCGTTGTGAAAAGATAGAATCGAGAGAAGGGTATTGAGAAGAGACTCACCTGCGAAGCCAATTGAGAAAAGCTTCCCAGATACCCATTGATGACGAAGGAGCAAAACTGGTTGCCTTTTTTACGGAAGAAGAGAGGCGGAAGAGATCGCACACATAAGAGAAGAGACAAGACTCTCCCTGGCCTCACCTCTCTATCTCTCTCAGATCGAACCTTCGCGGCTTCGCTTACCAACAAGAACAGATAGAGACCGTTTTCGTAGAAAGCTACCAAAATCTACGGCGAACAATTAATTACTCCTCCCCTCCTAGACGTACGTTACGTTACTTTACTTTTAGCCTGATCTGATAATAGTTAATAATACTGCCCATCTGCGCATATATGATTGGCGGCAAATCTCAGCCGTCAATTGTTGGCGCGACCGTCGCGGTTTTTATCACTGCAGCAGAATGTCAACGTAGGAAGGAACCAATAGATGACTACTTTCCAAAACGAATCTGCACCCTTGCTATTTATATTAATAAAAATACTATTACAACTAAATTTTCATAAGTATTTGATCCCCTGCCTTATACGAATACTAGTAGTTGTATATAATTAAGTTAAGAGTTGTCTTGAAAAAAAAAAAAAAAAGTAAAGAGATTCAAAATGTACAATGCATATTTATGTCACCTAAAACTAAACCATATAGTTGAAAGTAAAATATTATTTCTTTCTTTATATAATATTTTTGCAACTTTTTCATATAATTTGTAAACTAATATGTATCAAAAAATTATTTTTACAAATTATGTTAATCACGTGTATCAATTATCAGATTGAGTTATAAGTCTCCTTAATTTTTCATAGAATGATTATCAACTTGAATTTTTCATAGCTGGACACCAATGACGCCATGTACATTAAGTCGTATGATATATTTTGTTTGATACTAATTTTAAGTAAAGATAAAAACAAAGAATAACCATATTTTTTTCTAATAAAACAAATTGAAGTAACTATGAGTGGTTGGACATAATTAACTTCTACAAACATAAAACTTTTGTTATTAAAGGGTTCCATAGAATTGTGGTCGTTTCTTTTCTAAAGTGAATCAAACTAATTTTTTCATTTGATAGTTTATTTTATGTAATACTATCTATATATACGTCTGTATATAAAGAGGCTACCTATATCATACAAAATATATATTTTAAATTGAATAGATTGAGTGGAGACACAATTTGTCAATGTTGAAAATGTGATTGGAAAATAAAACGTAACTGTTCAAAGAAGTGTAACAGTTCATCAGAATGAATATGATCATTTGGAAGAAATCTATAACTTATAGTGATTTACATGACAATGCCAAGTAATTAAATTTAACATATTAAAAGCCAACATTTAATAAAAACATTTCATTTGTACAATAAAGTAATTTAAAAGCTTATGCATTAAAGTATAGAGATTTCATTGGCAATATATCATATTTATGTTATTATATACATCTCTAAATTCTACCAAAAAAAACCATATCTAAGTTTTATTTTGGGCATTTTTTCCGATGGCTATTTTTAAAAACAAATTGAAATTCAACTGTTTAAGGTTTATTGATAATAATAATAATATCTCTATTTAAAGTAAATGAAATTGAAATAACACTTTTTAAATGATGATCAGTAGGAGATATTATAAATAGATATTATCACTAAATTAGATTTGATATTATTTGCAAGGGAAAAATACATTTTAGCATTATTAACTATCGGGATTGTGTAGTGGTTCAGCGCTTCATCTTTTAACTATGGAATATGTTGTAGCGGCTAGGGGTGAGCAAATTACCCAGTTGGAACCGGAACCGGACCGGAACCGGTCATTTTGTAGGTTCCGGGTAGATGTAAATGGTTCTGGTACGGTTCTGGGATTAAATTTCAAGAACCGGTATTTTCGGTTCCGGTTCCGGGATAAGTTTTCGGGTACCCGGAACCCTTGGAACCGGAACCGTTATATATATATAAATTAAAAAAACACTAAACATTTAACAAATTTAAAATTGGTTTGTGGAAAATGTTATAATTATTTTTATGATTCACTTGGTATAATATAAATTTCAATTTCAATTGGCTACCGAGAACCCGGTTCCAACTGGGTATCCAGAACCCGGTTCTAACTAGTACCTAAAATTATATTATTTAGTTTGAAAATTTGTAACCGGTTCCTTAACGGGTACCCGGAACCGATTGGCTCTTAACGGTTCTGGTACGGTTCCGGTTCCTAAATGTTCTGGTACGGTTCTGGGTAATAAAGTTAGGAACCGTTTAGTATTGGTCTGGTTCTGGGATACCCTAAAAGTACTGGGTACCCGGAACCGCTCACCCCTAGTAGCGGCTCAGCGCTTCATCCTTTAACCAGAGGTCGGGGGTTGAATCCCCGGTACTGACCATGGGAATGAAAAAGATGTATGGTCACACATAAGAATTTGACGCGATATTGAAGAAAAAACTCGATTTTCTTTATTATAATTCAGTCAATAACTAATAACTGAATGTCAACGTCTAAACATAACTCAAATACTGGAAAAAAAAAAAAAAAAACTATAACCCTAGCACAAATCCGAAATTAATAACTAAGTCAAATACAAAACGAAAAATTGCAAAGAAACACTCAAAGAAATATAAAACTGTAATTTTGACCCTCTAAATGAAGGAATTTGGCCAAAAAAACGTCAAACGTCATTGCAGTTTATGGATATTGCTCAGATCGTCGTTTCTGCATGAAAAATTGTATTTGCACACCGAAATCTGAAACTTCACCAACATCATTCTTTCCGGGGAAGAGAAGATTCGTCCTCGAATGTGGATGCCACAAAAGAGAAACCCACGATAGCGTATCGTGATCTTATTAATAGCTCGACTGTCAGCACACATATGTCTAATTAGCCGTTTCGAATCTGGTGGGATGGAGGATTTGGGAGGAGGGTTTTCTTTCTCCAGTCACACTAACTTTAGATACCTGATTTGGCGAGACCGAAGGTTGTGTAGTCTTTGAAACCGTGTTATTAGTGCTTCTTTCATCACTTTCGGATTCTCGAGTTTCTTTGCAATCGATTTCTGAATATCTTTGGACTTAGGGTTTTGGTATTCTCCCTTAGAAGCCCTTTGATCATGGCTGCCATAGCTGCGATCTTCGATTGAGCAGCAGCAAGATCCTCGCCGAACTTCTTGTTTTCGGACTCGAATTCGACACCAGTATCACCAGCGATGTACTCCCCATCCAACTTCATCATCGTCAGCATACTTATCATAAATAGGATTATCGAAAGGATTTGTATCGAGACGCTCTCGCCATCCTCTTCATCCACTTCATGCGATAAGAACTCCTGAAATTCGAACTCATCCTCCTGATATTCGAGCTCATCCAATCTTTGTGTTAAAATTTTAATCGTACGTTTCCATTCTTCGATCTGACGTTGTCATTCATCGATCTGACGTTGTTGTCCGTTGTTATCAGTAACAAGCGGACGTCCATGGGGCGGCATCGCGCATAATTGAATGAATATGATACCAATCTGATGCGGCGTGATGGGGATCGATGAGAGTAGAATGCACAAAAACTTGTTGATTCCGCAGAATACAGAGAATTCGACGCGGTACTGACGAAAAACCTCGACTTCTTATAATTCAATCAATAACTAATAGCTGAATGTCAACGACGGCTAAATATAACTTAAATATTGAAAACAAGACCCTAACCCCAGAACAAATCCGAAATTAACAGGTAAGTCCAAACAAAACCGACAAATTATAAAAAAGACTTAAAAAAATATAAAACTGCGATTTTGACCCTCTAAACGAAGAAATTTGGCCAAACAACATCAAACACTATTGCAAAGCAATGAAATTACTCAAATCTCCGTTTCCGCATGAAAAACTGTATTTTCACGCCAAAATCCAATCCGACACTTCACCCAAATCACTTATCTTGTTAGATGATCGTCCCGACCCGAGCCCATGTCATACATGGTCACCTTATTTAAGAGACCATAATTAAGACAGCTCGGATGAGCAACACCAAAAACTCTAAATTGTTCACGACTTAATTGGCTAAGCAAGAGGTTCACACTGATCAATGCTATATATGGTATGTCAGACCTAATAACCAAATTATCACAAGCTCAAGTCAAACGAGTCATTTAACTAATTGAATCGGGTTATAATTGACTGATAAGTTAAGTTGAGCATTAAAAAATCCGCTTAGGGTTCAGTTCATGTTTAATCGAACATGCTTTTTATAATGTGACTACACAAACAGAAGTCCAAAGCCAAGGCTCACAATCAATGGAAATCTTAATACACAAAATTATACGAAAGCGGGCTTTTATTCAGCCAGAGATACACAACTACATATATGACTTTGTTACAACACAGCAAAAAAAAAAAAATGAAGAAATTAAATGAGAATTCAAATTTCTACAAACTCCAGATTCTAACTTAAACTTTCCATCTAAGTTTATTGCATTCTGATAAGCCCGAACACAATAAAACAATCAATTAACCCACGAACCAATGGAATCTTATAGAGCAAAGCAGAGCATAGCAGGAAATGAGCGATTTCCCAACAGGAGAAGATATCCAGTGAAAAAGCTTACCATATGGAATGGAGCCTTGTTTATTAGTTTGCTTAGACTTCAAGGTATCCTTTGTCCTGTAAGTAAGAAACCACTTCTTCGGCCATGTCGCATGGTGAAGCACAGTTTAATCCTTTCTGCTCCAGTAATATCTGGTAAAAGTACAAGCAATGAGGTGGAGTTCCGGAATTTCTCTTAAAAGTACACAAAATTAATGAAAATAGTTCAATATCAACCTCACAATCTGATGGTGGCTCATATGGATCATTGATTCCAGTAAATCCTGCAGTGGAATCCCCAAAGTAGATCATTTCTCTCTTTATTAGATCTTCATTATCCAACTAAGGCAGAAATGAACATTAAGCTACTCCCAACATTATTCAGTGAATTTATTAAAAAAAAAACTGAGTTTGCAAATTGACATTACTATGCAGAAACGGGTACCTTTGATCTTTCCAGCACGTGCAAGTTTGTAGAGCCCTTTCGGGTCTCTTGCTTCACAAACATGGAGTGGCACATCCATAAAGACCTGTGATATGAAGCTTATTATCTGGTGTAGAAATTTTTTCCCGTATTATCCGGTTTTTTAAATAAAGCAAAAGCTGTTTTCAGAGATTCACTTCTGATTATATATACCTCAATGAAATCACCTTCTGGCAGCAGTGCACGACAAGCTGCTCTGTCCTTTATGTATGGAGAAATAAGACTAGCAATGCAAATGATTCCAGAATCTGCAAAGAGCTTAGCCACTTCACCTGAATATAAGCATACCAAAAGGTTACAAAATTAGTTACTGCTGGTTCAGAATATGAAATTGACAAATTGTGAAAATAAGTTTAATAAGTAATACCTACCAATTCTCCTAATGTTTTCCACACGATCCTCTGCCTTGAAACTGAGATCGCGGTTCAGGCCATGCCGTAAATTATCTCCTTCCAGGACATAAGTAAGTTTTCCCTTCAAATGTATAGCTCGAGCTAAAGCACATGCCAAAGTGCTCTTTCCTAGAGAAGCATGTCAAGTATGTATTATGAGCGCAGGGATAATGATAATGTGGTCAATAGTTCTTCTACAGAAAAAACTGGATAAGATTAAATGCAACACAAAATTACACATGCAGAAAGCTAGTAGCTATCTATGCAGATGCAGCTAGAGAAACAATCGTAACCACATACAATCCCCGGACACTAGTTATATAAAACGAGGCAACCGTCAAGATCAAACAAGACAGACTTTCAGTTACATAATCATCTGATTCTGACCTGGAAACAATGGATTATCCTGAGAATTTAACCTATAAACTACAGCAAGAGGTGTCCAAATAGAATAACCCAGTCTGCTTTATTTTATATCTGAAAGAAGAAGCAAACCTGAACCACTGAGACCAGTGATCCATATTACACATCCTTTCTGCTGTAGCAATTCTTGCCGATCAAGCTTCCCAACTGAACAACTGTGCCACTTGATGTTCGTCGACTTTCCAACAGTAGATATCTGGTGGAGACGTTCACCTAGTTAGTTAGATAGTAAGCTCATGAGTATTTACTTCAAATCAAATGATATGCAACATTTTACCAAATTTGATGATTTCATCCATTGGAAACAAGTTGCAAATCAGGTGTTACGGTTGAAATTACAAATTTGAAGGTAGCAAGATATGAGGCTATGAGCATTGCATGAACTGATTGAACTCTTAAATTAACAACACCTACCATCAGATAGACTATGAAATCAAGCATTTACAAAGAGAAATTTGATTACCTTCAGCGCTATCTGCACTGACGTTAGCCGGCATAGATTCTTTCACTCCTCTAATTGGAGAGACAATGCTCGATCTCCGACCGCCTCTACCTACGCACAACCTCACGGAATCACCTCCACGGACAAATCGCACATCATTGGAGTTGACGCACCAAAGATTCGGCACCGACGAACTGCCGGAATCAGCGCCGGCAGCAGCACAGAAGAGCAAGGAATTGGCTCCTTTAATCGCGATCATGGGTGAAGGAGATGGACGAAAACGTAACTGAAGTGAAGAAGATTCAGCAAACGGAAACTAAGGTTGATTAAATAAGGGACAGAGACAATGTAACCGTTTAGGTTAAAATGCAAACAGAAGAGAAGAAAGTAGTGACGGCGGAAATGGAGGCCGAAATGGCCGGTGATGGAGAAGGAATCTGAGGAGAAAGGTAGATGAGTGATTACCATCTGCGATTCCTATATGACCTTCGTTCACAGCACCTGTGTATAGAAACAGACGGGGTGGTGGCCATGGCGCTCCAGTGAGGGAATGAATGAATGAAGGGGGAGACTAAATATATTAATAAAACGATTTTTCTGAGGACGTGGCCATGACACCGACAAACGTGCGTTTTAATGTTTATTTATATACCTCGGGTTGGTTATCATTGTGCTACGTTACTGAGAGAGACTAATGGATGTGATAATTGTTAAGTTTGATCGAAAAAAGACACATTGTGAATGCATATGAGAGAATTCCAGCTCATTGATTATCTTTTGAATTAAAAAAAAAAATATCACGAAAATGATTTACAGGACCACGAGATAAACTACTGAATGTCTCCATCTAATCAGTGGCAGAGTCAAAAATTTTATAATATGGGTTTATCAATCTTTAAATTTAAAATTTACCGAATCACACTTATATATAAAATTAAGTAGTATTTACATAAATATATTACAGTTTTACAAAAAAACAATATATTAAAATTTACGGTTATACTCGACGGGTTTTCATATTTTGTATCTAATCAACAACACAACAGTATCAGTAAAAACATTTGAAGTTATTTCAGACTCTATGAAAGTGGCACAACTATAAGAATATAATACACACTACACATTTAGTATAAGGACAAAATATTTGACTATAAACACAATATTAATGTTCTTAATACATTAGTGTGAAAAATGTATTATTTAATCATCAAACTATTATTTAGCAAAAAAAAATCATCAAACGATTAACTATCACAATTCAGTTATTCACAAAATTAATTCTAATAACTGTCATCAATCCTTATAAAATTAAATCTAACAAACTCAAAACTAATATATTAATTTATGATTGCACTAATGTCTCTACGCCCCTGCATCTAATTACATCATTCATACACCTATCATTTTAATGTAGGCGTATAATTTATTTTTTTTGTTGCCAAAACATATAAATAAATTTAGGTTATGAAAAAAATAAGTGCTAAAGGGTTTTTAGTTGCTCTTTATTAGACAAAAGTTGATTTTTAGTGTCATATTTTCTTCTAGACTTTTAGTGTCATACATCAACATTTTATTGATTTTTGGTGCATTTGTTAACTTTCCGTTAATTTAGTTCGTTAAGTCGTCGCATGTGCAAGTTACGTGACACCTCATAAACTTTTGTTTTCGTTCAATTTTAGTCCCTCTTATACTTTCCTAACTCTTATTTTATTTAATTTAGTCATAAAATTTCAAAATCGAACCACTCGATTCGGTGAACCTAGACTAGACCTAACCCAGAGGTATGCCCGACTAGGTCAACTGAGAACTAGTCAATTGTGTTTAATGGACTAAGTCTCAATTGACATAGTCAGGACCTATATCATGACTAGGTCCGACCCTGGGTCAGAATTATATATATATATATATAAGATATTTGCTATATATATAACTAGTATATCTACGGAACGATTGAAATAAAAAGCTGGGCGGAAGGAATGAAAGAAAAAGTGGATTTGGAAAAAAAAAAAAAAAAGTATAGTTAATTGTATGTGATGACGTGTTAACATAAATCATTTCTTAAATTTAAGGAATGCTTTATGTAAAAATATAAATTTACGAGTGGATCCCATTTTTAAGGACTGTTTATAAAACCGAGAGTTTCACTTTACATGAGTAAACACGTAGGACCCACATTTACGTAATACCAATGTTATCAGAACCGGACCGGAGGTCGAACCGGCTAGGCCACCGGTTCCCGGTTCGTCCGGTCCGACCCGGTTCGAACCCGGTCTGACCGTCCTAGTGCAAAACAGCAAAAAAAAATTACAGAACTGGCAGGGTCCTGATAGAAGACAGATGTAATCCCCTATTCCCTATTGTATTCCAAAGGTAAAGCAATATATGCGGCACAAAGTTATTAATATAACCCACCATTGTAAACCAGAAGCAAAATATACATACACAAACATAATACATATACATCACCAGCAGTCATATATATACAAAGCCGTCATATGAAGGAGTTTGGAGGCATGGCAAGGCAAATTAAGGAGTTCGTAGGAAGAAGATCGGCAGCAAGGCATGGCTGAGAGGAAGGAGTTCAGAGTCAAGGCGTGGCTCAAGTCATGGCTGTGATGATTCAAAGCTTGACTCAGGTGTGGCTTGGAATCAGAAGGAAGCAGATCTAGTCGTAGCTGGTATGAGCCGTGCGGTGGCAAGGCGTGGCAGCAAGGCGTGGCGAGGTGTCGTAGATGCTCTCAGAATTAGAGGAGGCGGAGCAGCAAGCGACGATTTGAGCGGGCGGAGGTGGCGTAGATGCTCCCGTCCCCTTCCCTTCTTCTTGGTTTGAGTTTCGGAAGTATTTGGTTTGTGACGATTTGGATGGAACATGGAATTATCTTGTATCTTGGTTCGAGTTTAGAAGGATTAAGTATCTTGATTTGTGATGGCCAAAAAAGAAGTATCTTGATTTGAGAAGGGAAGCTCTGGCTGCGGCGCTTTGGAGATAGGGTTTCAGGTTGATTTTTTTTTTTTTTGGTTATGGTGTCCGAATTGGCCGACCGGTGAAACGTCCGGTCCGCTCAGAACCGGCCGGTTCACCGAAAACCGGCCTTTCGAACCCGGTTTGCTTACATCCTCCGGAATTTCTCAAACCGGACCGTAAAGGGCTACGGTTCCGGTTCGAACCCGGTCAAACCGCCGGTCCGGTCCGGTTCCGATAACTCTGCGTAATACCATTGTGATACCATTTGGATGCTCTAATGAGTTCCATTTCCGAATATATCAAGTACCGGGTTCCATTTCACCAAGTTGTTATGGTAAAAATCTCAAACACCGAATAACTAAAGATCAGTGGTAGTCCAATCATGAGCATTTCAACACACTAATTAACACTAGCATCAAACTATAACTCACAAATGAACTACATTTCGACATTAGTTGTCCACTAAAATCTACAAATTCAGCTCAACCAGTTGTAGCTTATCCAATATAATAATCTTCGTAATTCTACACATTTGAAATCAGAAGTAACGATGCTTTTATAATCATCTCTGTATTCATTTCTATCTATAAACACGTTGCTTATTAATGACTAAGCAGACAACTCTAACTGTACATCATAAACAATAAAGCCTAATTGATCATTATCATAATAGTATACCTAAACATCAACTATGAAAGAACACAAATCTCACAGGCCACAAACACTAGACATCAGAAATCATATGACTAACAAACCCCAATTACAGAAATTGCACAATATAATGATAAGATCAAGTTTCTGCTCCCAGATGAAGATACAAGCAGGTATTAGACATAGAAATGCTGCTTAGATAGTAGTAGTAGTAAATAAAGTAGGACCAACAAGACGATTAAGCTAATTGTCATCTACTTCTAACAAAACCAGATGAATAAGCTAATTGCCATTGAATTCTACTGAAACCCAATTTCAGATATTAAACAATGTAGTAGAAAGTTCAAATTTTTGCTGCCAAATGAAGAATCGAACAAGTACTAGGCATAGAAATGCTGCTTAGATAGAAGCAATTAAAGTAGGCACAACATCCATTTGAGTCTCAGACTTCAAGCAAAATCTCTCAGATCCATAACATTTTACCCCATAATAAACCATAAACAAAACCCTAAAAAGCAAAATCATTAATCAAGAGCTTGCATAACCTCCTCAGGTGTGAACTTAGTGCCCTTCTCCTTGTCGGCGGCGGCCCGTCCCTTCGCCTTGCGGTCCAGCAGCGACTTCCTGTCCTTGTCCAGCTTCAGCTTGGTGATAACCACCTTGGACGGGTTAATCCCCACATTCACGGTGGAGCCGTTCACCTTCTCCCTGGTGATGCGCTCGATGTGAATCACCCACTTGCGGCGGTACACCTGGACGACCTTGCCCTCACGGCCCTTGTAGGTGCCCCTGACGACAATAACCTCGTCGTCCTTGCGCACCGGCATGGATCGGACGTTGTACTTGGCGCGAAGGTCGGTGCTGACCGGAGCGCTCATGAGCACACGGCGGACGCTCGATGGCGCGGTAAAGTGCGCCTTTCGGTTTTTGCGACGGGAGCTGGTGACTCTAGGGTTGAACTTCATCTTCTTCGGCTGTGGAGCTCTGAGGCTGCTGCTGGACTCTTCCCTGTGCAAGACGGCAGATGGAGGAGAAGAAAGCTAGGGTTTTTGCGTCATTTATATAGAGGCTCAGACTCGGCCGAACAGACCCGTTTATTAGTTTCAAAGAAAAAAAAATTGGCCCTATATGATTTATTTATTTCGGCCATAGCCCATATAAATTGAAAGATAAAATAAGATTCAAGTGAGATGGCCCAATAGTATTTGTACTGTCGTTGCATATTTAACGGTTAAGGTCTAGTGCTATTATTATGTGATTTTTTTTTTTTTGCCAATATTACAATTTGATTGGACTGTTCTTTTATCTTATATTTGATGTACCATTATATTTAGAATGTGGTTTTTTTTAGTATATTTCATTAACTGTCATCAATTCTATCGGTTCAAATGTCACATGACGCTAACATGAAAATAGAAATAAATTAAAATATCTAGAAAATTAGAAAAAAATATATAAAACCTGAAAAATATATTTTTTTTAAATATCCTTAGTTCTCATTTTTCTTTTATAAAATTCTATATTTTTTATTTTTAATGTATATAATCGTAGTATGAATTATATATATATTTTTTTTAAATAATTGAACACTTTAGTAAAATTTCAAAATTAAATTAATTTTTAAATATATTTACTAAAATTTTAGATTATGTTTAGATAAATAATTATACATTTTTTTAAATAAAAATAGCTAATTTTGTTATATAAAGTTAATTTAAATTATTAAATTATATATTATATTATTTATCTACTGATGCACCGTAACATCGGTTTAGCACATCATATGTTAGTCATGTGATAACTTATCTTGAAATATTGACCGGAGTCTAAGAATGACAAAAGTTGTATTCGCAAAACATAATAGAGTATTGGATTACACGAGAAAAAAAAAATTATAAAACCATCACATGACATGGTCCAAACTTAAACAACAGCATTATCTTAAAAATTGAACAAAATACACATACACGATGGACCAACTCCACCAATACATGAACAAAATCATTCAACTAGAAAGCAACATTGCTAAAAAAAACAATAGGGAACATTTTCAAAAAATTATTTCGCGACTCTTAACCAAGCTTAAAAAAGAGAAGAAAAAATATATATCATGGGATAAGGGCAATCGATAGACCTAACTTGGGAGTTCTGTCCAATGCCTTGGTGTCCACTTCACCTGAAATTGTCAATAACGACTTCGGGATCACCTCGTGCTGAACAAGAGCTCCAAGCTTTCCCTGGTTGTTGAGCTTTGCTTTAATGGATGTCAATGGATCAACACCATACGAACCACCAACAGTTATGGTGTTCTGGTTGAGTGATAGTTTCCTTGAAATTTCTCCAACAGCAGCACTCCTCTTCGACTTGTCCAAGTAGTGAACATACGATGCCTTTAGGGAGTCGCCTTTGTCTCCTCTGGTGAACAAACACCAAACAGACACACGTAGTCGTATCTCGCTTTTGTGAAATTTTGATTAGGATATGATACAAAAGGGGAAACTTACAATAGGATTGAAGCACAAGAATCGGGCATTGAAACACTGATGCCGCCGGTGTATTTGGTAAATTTACTTGATGTAGTGTCGTAGCTGGCCTCTGCACCAAATGCGATGCTTGGAGTCCCGATCGTTGTAGTGAGGTCCACTACAGGGGCTTTGTTCGATGAAACAGCTGTGGTGAAGGTTGCATGGTGATGGAAGTATTGAAGCTCAAGCTACATGAGAATCAATTTTTGCAATGATGAACTAAACTGAGGAGGGGAACCCTGTAATAATATGGGAAAATTACTCTATTTACCTTGCCGGAGTTGAAATCGGGTAGATTAAATGATGCAATTGTCTTTGTAGAAGGAACAAGCTCGGTGAAAGTCAGTGTGGTCAAAATCTGTCAAACACAAGAGAAGAACAAGATCATGCTCTCTGTATTTTCACTCCTTGAATGAATGATCACAAAACGCCTTGATCGGAGGAGATTTAACATAAAAAATGCACCTTTGAGTCTGTGTCAACTTTGACATCGATCAGCAAGTTCTTATACTTGTATTTAGCGGAAACATCACCAACTGATAGTCCTCCTTTATTTGCTGCTGTTGAAGTGAGGATCTATGCAAAGGGAGGAATCAATGATGAGGAAAGAAAAGGCATTAAGCGTGGTTAAGAAGTGCAGATCTTTATGTCACTACAATTTATAGGACACGAAGAAAGGAAACACATGGAAGCATTCAAGAAAAGTAAAGTAATCAGACATTAGTAGTTCGGTGTTCAGTGTAGGACTGAGTGAGTCTATATTACATTCTCTCAAAACAATGAGGAATCCTGTTAATGTTTTGAGCTGAACAAATGAATGCCCTTGACTCTACCCACAATCAAACATTCCAAATACTTCAATTTAACTCAAATTCAAAGATCAAAATAAGAATTCAAAACTTTCAACGAATCCAGGCTGGTATGATACCAATCGTCAAAACACCATACCATTGTATCTTGATAGCAGTAACCGGGTTAATTCAGTAAACAGCCACTCAAAATCTCAAATAGATTAACTGAGAGGATAACAGATGAGAGTACTGCTATAACAAAATAACCGAGAAAATGTAACTAGAATTTCAATTTTAAGGTATTCAACTTCAAAGTTATTCCATCATTTAAGGCAAAGACTGGATCGAGTAAAAAAAATGTCATACAATGTAACCTTCACTTCTAGGAAGATTTATGACCATTTTAATGTTAAACTGAACTTAACAGCTCCTTAATTACGCAAGAGTAAATAAGGCAAATCATAATTGAGGTAAATCAATGAAGAGAATGGCACTGAAACCGATCAACAGCGAGTTAAGCATCCATAAAAGTTGAAATTCAATACAAGCAGCAATTCCAGAATCTTGTCCTCTACCAAAAATCAAGTGACAGATACTAGCTAAAACTGCAATCCTTCAAACAGCAGAGAGAAATCTAGCAGGAAATTGAATCGAAGGAGCCA
The DNA here is from genome assembly GCA_036873135.1 of Clarkia xantiana subsp. parviflora. Lineage (NCBI taxonomy): Eukaryota > Viridiplantae > Streptophyta > Magnoliopsida > Myrtales > Onagraceae > Clarkia > Clarkia xantiana. Next base: position 3,887,056 of record JAPTYO010000004.1, on the reverse strand, counting down.
AAATTACGTACCAATCCATTCTGAGTGCAAGAAATGACTGAGAATTTGTTATCGGTGCTGTAGTGAGCCGCCAAAACATCTGCAAATCGAATCAATCAGCAAAATTCGTCTGGAGTCCAGCACCCAAAACGGAAATCAAATACACACTGAATAGATCCGCCATAGAATTGCAATACCTCTGGCTTTCTTGCCGATGTCCGTGAAGAGGCCCGGTCCATTGCTCATTGTTTCCAGGAACAGATACAGACAGAGAGATCTGATCTGATCTGAGCTGAGCTCGAGAACGAGAAAGAGGAGCGCGAAAGTGAAGACTGTCAAGATGCGATCGGTTGATTTTGTTAAACGAGGGTGACAGTAGTCAGGTCACAGGCGGATCATGCCCGTCCGATTAGGTTCTGTTGAGAGATTGGTGGCGCTCTACCGTCGATTTGATTTCAGCGGTTGGAATAAACCAAGCGACTTCCAACAGATCATTTCCTGTAATTTGCAAAAATATCCCACAAGAATCTTCTTGTTTTAATTTTTCCCTTTTGTTTTAAGGTCACTCAAACTAGTCATTCAACTTTGTAATTAATATCTGAATTTTTTTCTTGGATTTTTGGGTTATTATTATTATTATTATCATTAGGGAACAGTACTTTTAAAAGCATTACCTATCGGCATGTGAGTTTTAGGAGGTTCAATTTTTTCTAGTTGATTATTTGGAAACTTAACTATTTGATGTGTGACTTATTAGTCATGCATGACTCGATTAACTTAGTTAGTGGACTTATCTTTTTCCGAATACGTGTCAAACATGTTTACATGGTCTGAGAAATCATATTTCACATGAGCCTAGGTAAGTGCGAGTCCACTAGCTCGACCGATTGAGCAATGATCAATCAGTCCAGGATCGTCCGAGATATGTGAATCGAATCATGACTAGTAAGTTACACTTCAAATAGTTGAGACTCAGAAAAGAAAAAGTGAGTTTCTAAAATTAGAAAACTGAAAAGTTGAGACTCCTAAAAATATTTTCCATTATTATTATTATTATTTCATTTTGTATGAATATAGCTGAAAAAGTAATATTTCTCATTAGAGGGGGAGGGATATGGAGCCTCTGACACTGTCCCTTTAGGCCTTGCCCCAATACAAATATCCCTAGAGATCTTGATTAATGGAGTAGATGCCACAATATCATTTTTGTATCAAAAGATAATTTTTTCGCTTTCACTTTGTTCTCTTTTGAGTTGGTGATGACAATGACACAAATTTTGGATTTAGATAGTGTACTACTTTATTATGTACATGATATCGTTGAATAATAATAATAGATATATCTTGAAACGTTTATTTTAAAAATTTCCTAAAACAACAATGTGTAATGTTATTCAGAAGAGCTTTATAAATTACTCAACGGCGTGTAGATAGAAAACTTGTCAAACCCTTTAATGATTTGTTAATTGTTGGAGTTAACTACAGTTTTTACAAGATATGATACAAAATGAGGATCTTATGAAGGACATACAATATATTATATTATAGTGATAATAATATTAATACAAAAGACGTTAATATTGCAAAGGTGGCATTTAGTGGCATTCATGAGAAAAGTGACAAGCAGCAAGACAGCAACGCTTGCTTAAACTTTTGTTAATGTCATTATTATATCAATTAGAAATAATCCGAATCACTAGGTGAGTACTTGTGAGGAAAATACCTTAGAAGTTGTCTGGATCTTTGATCCTGATCCATCCCTTTCACTGGAGCATCTCTATGTTTTTGTCAATGTCGGAACAAATATAGATATTACATTAAATCACGTGCATCACGAGTATAGACTTATCATATCAACACCCCTTTATAAAACATACATTGGTTGTACTCTGCCCTTAATAGTTAGTATCTACGAATAGGAGACGTTGTACGAGTATTTACAGTTCTAATTCATTAACAGTTCTATCGACTGTCCGAGCTTCCGGATTTGCTGATTTATGAACTTATCCATAGTCGAGAATTTACACCTTCATCATTAAGAAGACAAAGAGTAAATTTAAGCTGTGAATGAAACTAATTAAATTCAGATAGGATATAGAAAAAGATTCATTACTTTCTTTGGTTTTACCAAATTGCAACTGAAAGTAAGACTTACAAAATCAATACCCAAACAAACTTTCATTCTCCTTGCTTCCACATCCATGGGCCTCTCAACCTTTCTTGAAAGACACATGAAGCATCCCAAGCTCTCCCCTTTCAAAAGCTTGGGGAATACTTGACAATACATAACCAACAAATTAATCAATATCTCAGCCAAAATAACAAAAAAACAAAAGGTAAAAAAAAAACTGTTCCCTTACCACAAGGGTTGAAAAATGGAAGTACATTCCCATAAAAACAAACTTAAAAAACTATGAATATAGACAAATTCCTCAAGCTTCTGAAACTTCCTTAGCTCCATCTCTTTTTCAACATAGCACCTTCCCTGTACTATAGTTTTTACTTTGCACCTCTGATCAGGTACTGTTTCATGAAGGTCAGAGCCCGATCTGATCTTGATATTGGTGCCGACCGACTCGGGGATTTGGCAATGAATCAATTGAAATCAATCTCAAAACTAAAGAGATATTGATTCAACTTACTCTTTGCCTTTATTCACTTTCCCTTTTTTTTTCTCTCCAGCTGTATCATACTCCCAGTGGCTGAGACTTTTATAGGACATTGGGAAATGGAGCCCCCAAATCATTGATTTGGAATCATGCAATGATCTTAGGGATTTAAATCTAATACTTGACTGGACCTAAACCAAAACTATCAGCAGATGATCAAACTCGATCTAGCAACAAACTATTGCCTATTTATTTCGTTTTCTGTATATATGTATTGTGATCATTATCATCGAATTGAAGCCTTCTTCTTTTGTTACCAGTTGCAAAGGTATAGGAGGAATCCCTCGATGCATCATCCATTGAAGACAGCATCGTCTCCTTTGGTGTCTTATCTGTTCCCTTCTTTATGTCTTGCATGAGATTACAGCAGGAGAAAACATGTTCCTGTGTTGAAGTAGATGGGAAAAACTATAATCAGTAGATATTGATGGAAGATTGTTATACACTTTCTCGAAAAAGTGCATTTCAAACCAATTTTTAGCCTACAAAGTAAACTCTTACATCTATGCATTTATCTTCAAAAGTGCAATCCAACATAATGAATTCTGAAAAGTCTGAAAGTGGGACAAATAAAGTTCAAAACAAGGAAAAGCAGGTGAAAACTCACAATAACTAAGGATCTCCATGATGAGACGATCCCCATTTTCGTCTCCACCACTTCTCTAGTCAATTGGCCACTTGAAGATGCAAGTACTGCAGCTGCTGCAATGGTGGATGGTCGATATTCCACCAAATTTATCTCTGCAAAACAGCCCCATAAAACATTCAATCTCCTTATACTTTAAAAAAGCAGCAGCTTTTCGAACGGCAATTGTGATCTTTCACCCTTTATGCAGATACATAGTATTCTCATCTTGAAATTCAGATTCTTTATGTGTGTTAGGATGATCCATTAATAATGTCATCCAAAAACCAACATGCATCATATAGCAAGAGACCAATGCAGAAGATCTGGATTAATTACTGAAGCAATAAGCACACAGACATATGGCTTTTCAGTTTTGCAAGATTCTGCCTTACCTTTTGATGCAGCAAATACAAGGTCGGTTGCTGCAGAGAGGAGTTGCTTCCTATCACTGGTTGCTTCCAATAACTTATCGATGAAGAACTTGATATAAGAAAACGGTGTGATGCAGCTCATTTTCCAATCCAACGTTGACAGAATCAACAGTTCCATTCTTGTAATCAATCTGTTTTCAAAATTGTATTTCTGAGTGGGGAAATCCGACAATGCCGGGACGTGGCACTCGTCCATCTTTGCTGCCAAAGATAGGCAAGCAACAGATAACAGTCTCATTGCCCAAAGCTTGTCTTCCTGTTCCATTGAAGATTAGACCAAACGAATCAAATCTTTAGCATGCTTATGGAGAAATCATATAAAAGCCTTTTGCTCGATTTCAATCAAGCTCTTACACCAATGTTTCTTCGAGCTAGAAATCTGTCCAGGTAAGTGACAGCCAAATAAGCCGTCTGGTAGTGAAATCCAAGAAATGTTGTAGCCTGAATCAATGAAATATACGTAAGATATTAGTGATATTAATCTGAGTTTTCCAGAAAAATTGAGAATATTCACTTTCCTATTTCCTCGCATTGGATTGATTCTGTTTTACAGAAACTTCAGTTAATCAATAAGACAACCAAATCACTCAGATGCAGAGGAATCAATCTATCGGCACCACAGAAAACGTATTTTTTTGGGAAACATTGAATTGAAGAACTCCAATTCAATCATGATTTTGTTTCCTTTTCATGATATCCGATTACCATTTCCAAACCAAAACGATGATAATTAGACAAGTTTAAGTCAAGAGACGCACATTCAGAATCCACTCAACCGAATCCAGCCGAGCTCGGTCGCGCCAGCTCAAGCTATCAATCGAGTGCCCGAACAACGGCGGCGGCGACACGGAGGTCTCCGATTCACGAATCATCTCTTTCTGAATCAGACTCTCTATATACTCGTCCTCATCTCCCAAACCTAACAGCACAACGGATTCCGCCTCCGTTTGCGACGACTCATGGCAGTATCCATCGTCTTCTGCGTCGCTTCCGATGAAACAGGACTCGTTCTCGTTGCATAAAAGGGAGTTGGCACTTGATTCGTCCATTTGTTGGCTCGATTCAGTTAACTGCCGAAGCTCGATAATGGCGATTTAGGAGAAGACCCGCCGAGACATTAGATTACAGAAAACGGAGACTGTGAGAGAAACAGAGAGAGAGAAAGGAAATGGTGGAGATAATGAAGAGTGGAGAGGACGAGAAGTGTTGTGCCGCCAAAATGAGCGGGTAAGACATGAGTCGTTACAGTATAGTACTTTAAGTACAACTCTCTCCACGATACCGTATATACGGAACGTATTTTCCTCACTTCTACTCTACGAATAAAATAAATGTTTTATTTTTTTATTTATTTATAACATAGAAAAGAATAGACTTATAATGACGAACCCAATCTATTCCATTAAGTTCGAAAAGTTATGTTCATTTATGAACGTATAATACATTTGAACAATGAATGCATGTCTATAATGTAGCAAAATTAAAAGTTTAGTACACTCAAATGTAAAATTTGTTTGTATACTATAATTTGTATAGTTGTATATAATATAATAAAATGATTAATAACAATGTGCTATATGTACTTTGATCCATTTACAAAATCACTATTCGTATTATACTCTGTAAAACTTACCTATCCGAATTTCCAATTTCCGATCAAATTGTTACATCTATTTTATTTCTCGTTAATTTAGATTGTTCCAAGCATATAAAGTCTTTTCATGTATACACAAGATAATTTCATACGTATATATTAAAAAGATTAAACGAAAATACCTTTAAATGCTTAATAAATCTCAATTCTTGTCAAAAATCAGTTCAAATTAGTTTTTTTTTTTTTTTTTTTTTTTTTTTGTATATTTGCATCTGTGCCTCCAACTTTACTTCTACTTCTAGTTATATAGGTTTTTTCATTATTGTTACATAATATTCTTATTATAAGCGTTGGATATGTCTAAGATACTAACCCCTAAGAATAATCAACACTTACAAGTTACATCTAATCAAACTTACTGTATTTAATATCTATCCATAAGGATTTGCCTCTACCAAATTTGTTTAGCCCACATCTCTATTTAAAACCCCACTATATATATATATATCATGAATAATCTTGATTCACGAGGATGTCAACATGATTCATGAGTGTGACAAATTTATAAATTAATTATACATTTTATCTTAATAAAGGGAAAGATAACAAACTCATATACATATGATTCAAAAATATATTAAATAACTGAAAACATGTTGGTATTAATTTAGTGGCATGTGTCATAAGATATAATACATGTGTTAGAAGAAGATAACACAAGATCCAAAGACTGGTCAGCCAATTCAATTTAGAGAAAATGCTAATCTCTTACACTAATCTCATGATTAATTAGTTAGCTAGGGCTTCATTGATTGCCATTAATTATATGCACGTCTTTCTGTTCGTGCATATATTTGTTCACTTTTGCACTTTAATTTGTTCTTTGAGGATGATAACGTTTGATCAGAGTATATATCCTAGAATATGCTCTACTGCTATATATATATATATATTGTAAATGTACACACTTATATATATAGTCATCTAATAATCAAATTAAATTTAAGACTTAAAACCGATACATAAACACAATTTAATAACGGTAATAATATACATAAATGTGCGGATTAATAACTAGTTACTGATAATATATATAGTAGTGATTAATAATTTAACATATAACATGGATAATGTTTTGTTTTGTTTACATTAAAGGCATGGATTTGCGTTGAATAAAGTTGGCAAGATTGAGAATGACTTTCAAAAGTGGATGAACCCTTAATTCCCCACTCTATACACTTTTGGACTTTGGTTACCCACTTTGAGAAGTTATCTTATCATATATTTTCCTTGCATTTTTTATGTCCTGCACTCTAGAGTCTCTATACCATATATGATCATGAGATGAAACACTATACATTTTTGTAAAATTTTAATAAGTAATCTATAAGTAAATTGCAATATTATCAAATTTTCGTTTTTTAAATTCTTACTTATACGTATCTTGGCAAAAAAAAATAAAAAATCTTACATATATATATTATATATGTTGGGAATTACCCCTCAAATTTCGGCAATGAGTATTTTTTTACTCTAAAAATACAATAGTCTTCAGTTTGTTTCTTTAAAACGTTATATGTGCTTCTTAACTTTTTTTACTTCGATTATTTATCCTTAGTTCAATTTTTATCCATTAACAAGAATCTTGAATTTGTCCCTAAATTTAGCATTTAAAAATTCACTGTAAATATCAACTGAATTAATCGTGAGATGATGAATTCTTCATTTTTGTAAGACCATTACATGACTCAGTGATTCGTGATAAATATATTTAATAAAAAAAATTGCCAACATTTAATAGCTTTTAAAATGTTATATATCGTATCATGTGTCATAAGAGCATGGATATATTATAATTAAATAGTAATAGCTATTATAATAAAGACAAGATAACATATAATATATGCAAACCAAAAAATAAATATTGCATGGCAGAGTGTTTAGACGTAAAATTAGGAACAAAGAAGGTGTTTTTTTTTTGTTAGTTTTTATTGATTATTTGGCCATAATTAGGGCTGGGCATGGTTCGGTTTTTGGCCGAACCGGTTCAGAACCGAACCAGAACCAGATTTTAGGTTCAGTTGGTTTTCTATACCAGGTAAGAACCGAACCAGATTTTAGGTCCTAAAACCGAACCATAGGAGAACCGGTTTTGAACCTTTTTTCATTTTTTTTACTAAAATTCAAAATATACACTTTTTTTTTTACTAAAATTCAAAATATACGGCCAATATAGAACTATTCCTAAGTTAAGTTTCGAGTTCAAAACTAAACTCAGTTAACTGTAGAACTGATATGAGCTAACATAATATATAATAATTATATATAAGTAAACCAATCTGCTACGACCACCTATATATCCAATATGAACCAAACTCAAATAGTGAATGATCTACCCTATGAGTGTAAACGATTCAAGCTACTCGTGAGCTTCTCGAGATCGGCTTGGTCGATATTCAAATTCGACTCGCTAAATTTCGAGTCGAGTTGAACTTTTTTTGATACCGAGTCGAGTTCGAGTTCACTTGTACTCGACTCGAGAGGTTCGCGAGCCTAATCGAGTTTTTTTGTTTTGCATATTCGAGTCGAGTTCGAGTTTGAGTTTTTCGAGTTTTACGTAATAATATTATATATGTATATATTGAGTCGAGGAAGAGTTCGACCTCGAGCTAAGATGCACCATTTATTATTTAATTGAATTTTTAACCTTATCGAGCCGAACTCGAACATGTCAAGTATGGCACCGAGTCGAGCTCGAGCTTGAAAAATTAAGGCTCGGTCGAGTTCGAGCTCGAGTAAACTGAGTCGAGTCGAGCTTGCCGGATACTCGGCTTGTTTATAGCCCTTTAATCTACCCAAAAAAAAAGATGCAAGAGTGTGTTACTATTTAACAATTTAGGCTTTATGTAATAAAAGTGGTTCTGAAAAACTGGTTCAAAACCGGTTCGGAACCTGTTTTGAACCAGTTAAAAAACGCTCCATATATTCCTTATCAAAACCGAACCATTTAAGAACCGGTTTAGTCAGAACCGGTTTGTATTGGTTCGGTTCCGGTTTGGTTTCGATTCGGTTCGCCCGAACCGGTTTTTATGCCCAGCCCTAGCCATAATAATAAGGAAGGAAATAGGGGTGGGGCTTTATTTAATTAATGGGCCACAGAATAGGGGCATTGATGAAAGGGCGTATCGTATGATAACACATGAAATTTAATGCAGAGCCGAGGAGCGTCTTCACGTGCCAAAAAGACTGGGCCACTCTCTCTCCCTAATTATTTTTTTACGTATGAATGATGATTAGTTCATATATATTCGGAGAAATTTTTGGATACCACCGCCCTAACACATGGCAAGTATGTGGTAGCCCTTCGGCCAATGAATTGCTGATATGTGGCAAAGTAATAGTCTCTTTCTACCACATGTAAGCAATTCATTGGCCGAAGGGCCACCACCTATTTGCCACGTGTTAAGATGGTGGTATCCAAAAATTTCTCATATATTCGACCAACTAAAGTTTTTTTTAATAGTATTTTGTGGGTTTTTACTAATTTAAAATGTTGATATTCTGATAAATAATAAAATGGTAAATTATAAATATGCATCCGAATCATCTACATTTCTTTATTTTATTTTTTTGATATATATATATATATATCACTGCTTTTTTCATTAATTTGAGGTTTCTGATTTAACTATTTAAGCTCTAATAATAAAAAAAAAATTTACAGTACTTGTTATGGGCTTACTCAATATGAACAACGATCACTTTAGATGTTGAGGTCGAGAAATAAGCCATAGACTTTTTGTTCGCGGGGGCTAGATCAATTGAAGTGGTAAATAATCAAAATAAAACAATTTTCAAAATAAAATTTAAGATTTTAAATGGGTAAACAAATCACATTCTGTTAATGTTACAACTTAAAAGTGCAATTCCTCAAAAGTTGAGGAGCTCGTTCTAAGGTGGCTTTGTGCATATAGCTGACTAGTATCTCATAAAACACTACGTGAGAAAAAAAAAAAAAAACATAATTTATTAACTTGTCCGAAGAAACCCAATGTTGGTTGGACCAACTGGTAAAGCGAGTTGCGTTCCCGTGGGCGATCCGAGGTCGAAACCCACCGGAGACGCCGCCTTGGGGAGGGCTTTAACCTTAACGCTCCCGGCCGAAATTACGAAAACAATGTCAAAAAAATAAAAATAAAAATAAAAAATCTTGTCTGAAGAAATATAGTCTCAGTTTGAGTCTTAAAAGTATTAAAAAAAAATCTTCATTACTAAGATATTTTCCCATTATGGATTGAAGTGATGTGAATACGAATTATTATGTTAAATATGCAGTTATTGTACTAATCCATAGAAGCCGAAAAGAAAAAGATCATTTTATTTAATTTTATATAGAACTGATTAATTAATTAAGGGTACAAAAACAATATAAAGAGAAGACGCTCCTCTGTCCAAAGTTGCCAGCGCACTCATGCATTCTCAAGTATTATGGCCTATGCTTGCTATGTGATAGATTTCCATAACAAAAAATAAAGTATTATGGGATCCATTAAAATAGTATTTTCCTAACTTTCATTGAATTTTATTATTTTATTATCCTATAATCGATTCCCTTCTACAAAAATGTATGCATAATTGACTAGACAGTAGACACTATTAATGTTATGTTCTTTCAGAACAGTGGTGGAAAAATAGAGAAAACAATACATTTTTTATACATCGATAAAGTAAAATACTATAAGATCCAACTTCCAAAAACCAAAAAATTAATAATTAAATAAAAACAAAAAAAATTTTTTTTTTGGTGAAAAGAAACAAAATTTGGTAGCTATATATCATCAAACAATGACAATAATAAGATAAAAAAAAACAATGACAATAAAATTAGTAATGTAGTGCATCATTAAAAAATAAAAATAAAACCCTTAAATACTTTAAGACTTTTTGAGATCAAAACGAGATTTAGTCATATTTAAATTATTTTTCTCTATAAGTTTATGTATTAGTAGGAGTAGGAGTGAGTTATGTTTTAAATATTTTACTAGTTATTATATTAAAGTATTTTGAGCAATAATAATAAAGTAAAATATATAGTTAAATGGGTAGTGCGGTAGAAACCGGACTGTAAACAACTAACTCTAATGCAATGCAATACAAGACAGACAATTGAGTTGACTGAGTCTGCCAAGTTTTGCAGAGGCCAAGGTGGTCAACACCATGCTTTGACTGCCACCTACCTACTACCCAGCCACAAGGCAATGGGCAATTCTTGTGTAGGCTTGGTGTTTACACCAAGCCAATATTATAATGACAAGTGTCACTCTTTTATTAATTGTTTTTCTAAAACCCTAAGAATGAACCCTAAAATGGTGGAAGTAAAGACACTTGTCATTATAATATTGGTTTGGTGTAAACACCGACCGAGCTTACCTAAGAATTTTCCCAAGGCAAGGCAACCACCATCACTCGCACCAATCCCCAAACACTACAACCTCTGCTGTGCTCTGCTCCGCTGGGGAAAATCATGGAACAACAAGTCTCATCTAGCACTTTACTATTTATATTTTAACTCAATATAAGTAGTTATAAGTTAGATAATAAGTAATTATGTTACGTATATTGTCATCTTAATAACATTCCTCCTAAAATCATCTTATATGAAAAATAAATTAAAAAACTTATGGTTTTCTCACATCCTTCGTCAATTTGTTGGAAGAAAAACTTATTATTCAATATTTTCTTTTTTGTTGTGTATATTTAAGAAAAAGTAAGAGTTAATTAGCAATTTATTAATTGAAATTTTAATGAATAATATGTTATTTTACTTATTATTTTTGAATAATTTTTAATTGGATCAATATAAATTTGCTTGCTCAATTAATTTGTTTTTGTCCATTCTTATGGAAGTGCAAACTACGTGACACCTAATTTCTACTTTTACGTATAAATATTTAAAAAAAAATTAAATAATAATTTAGTAACTCAAAAAAAACATGGTTTTTTTTCCAAAGAAAATAAACAGCTTACGACTAAATTTTTAAGGTGTATAATTTGTCTATAACTGAGGTTACGAATAACCTGCTAGTCTATTCATGATTTCAAAACTTATTTGATACACGAGTGTAAATTATTATAAGTATGGATTTTGGACTCTGGAATAAGTAGTACATTACAGATATTTTTATTTTGATATGCGTTGTTATGACAATTAAAAATTTGATGGTCCTAAAGTTTGGTGCTCCTAAATAGTAAGTAAATAAAGCCATTTTAGAATTTTGGGCCTTATGCGGTTTTGACATTTGAGTTGGGCCTTTTATACTTTTCTAGCCAGCGAATCGTAGAGCCACGGCCGTGGCCCATTATTTTAGTTTTCGGCCTAAGCTAATTAAATAGTTGAAAGTGAAAGCCCGATACTGATTAATGCCATTGAACATTTTTTTTATGCAATGTAACAAAGTTTTTAGCTACTAACAAAACAACTTTTTGCTATTGTATATTTGTATGTATAGAGTAGAAAGGTGACAAGGGTTCAAAACTATTTTAGATATGAGAACTTAAAAATATCCATGAGCAATGTTTTACCATTTACGGACTCATTAGTGCGACTCATTAGTGCGAGTAGTGATTATTCAATGTGTGTAGAAAGCATGCTATAGATGGTGCAATTCAGATCGAGTCTTAAGAAATGTGACATGGGTTTAAAAACCATTTGAGATATTAAAATGAAAAATATTCATAATCAATATTTTATCACTTATAGATTTATTCCAGCACAAACAATTATTATTTTAAATATATAGTAAGCATGCTACAAATATTACGCTTCATATTAGAGCTTTAAAACATCCGTAGAAGTAAGTTTAATACTCATCTTTGTTTCCACTTCCTGAAGTAACCCAACATGGACTATAGATTGAGTTGTTTTTGTGGACTCAAATGAAGAAATAATGGAATGGGTCATAGATATGCTCCATCCTCTCCTATTATTTTGGGTGGATTTATTTAATCTAGCTACTATATTCTCAAAGGTAGAATTCCCCCTTTCCCTTATATGTCTTTTCAAATCATGTTCTGCTAAAAAGTATACAACATAATGTAGGGTAGGAGGCTCAATTTTATTTATTTTATATAAGTCATGTATAACTTAGTATTATTTAATTATTCATATATTTCTAGGGGCTATCATTAGTGGCATAAAAACTTGAATAGTGTAGTTTTCTACACCATTATAAATATGATTAATTATAATGCTATGGTGTGGTTGGCCAAAAAAAAAATAATGCTATGGTGTAGTGCAGTGATTATAGTTTATAACAGTATATATTATAAAAAAAAATACCTTAATAAATAATACAGCTATTAAATGTAAAATGGTTTTGATTTGTCAGTCAATAATCAAATTTACAATAACATAAACATTTATAATCGAAATATGCAAGATAATAAACTAGCAACCGATGTTACTTTACTTTATTCATTATCATTCAAGTTACTTATACTGATTACTGACTGAGTTTCTTTTATATATAAGTGACATTTACAAGAGAAAATAAATTCTCTAAAACATAGGTAACTGCTCTAATTAGAATATAAATGTTATCCAAACATAACCCTACAACAATAACTGCTACATAATCGACACAAAATTGTACAACTTGATATCCAAGTAATATAGCTCATTCCCAAGCCAGCAAATTGATGCTACTGTTCTCCTGTTCTGTTGCAACTGCAATTTTAAATTTGGTCCCCAATATTTGCTTCACAATCTTTCTCCTTACAAAAACTAATTCAATTTGAATTAATTTCGAATCCTCGATTGTGATTGAATTTATATTATTTTGATATTTTATAATTATATGGTAATATTGTACGGTTATGGATACATCTAAATGAAATATAAATATACACATAAAATTATAATAAAAAATTACAATTATATAATAATACTAAAAATATATATTCATAATAGTATGATTATAATATAGGGTATATTTTTATTCCCACGTGGTGGTCATAATAGACCCATTATGATGGTAGAACTCGTAGTATCATAATTACTTCATACATAAATTAATTTCCACTCATTCTGGACCCTCGCTTAAGGGTACGATTAAATGATGGTCATAACTATCTTTCTATTCTCAAGGTTTCTAACAATATTTGAACCCAGACCACTTTATTAAGAAGTGATATGTTGAATCATTACACTATATTTATATGGTTAATACAGTTAGAGCTGTAAACGAGCCGAGTCGAGCCGAGTATCTGGCAAACTCGACTTGAATCAACTCGACTCGACTCAGTTTATTTGAGCTCGAGCTCGACCGAGCTTGAATATTTCAAGCTCGAGCTCGACTCGGTGCCATACTCGACGAATTCGAGCTCGGCTCGATAAGGCTAAAAAATTTCAATTATTAAATTATAAATGGTACACTTTAGCTCGAACTTGAACTCGACTCGATAAGGCTTTTGGCTCGAATTCGAGCTCGAACTCGACTTGAATTCAATATATACGTATATAATATTATTACGTAAAGTTCGAAAAACTCGAACTCGAATTCGATTTGAATAGGCAAAACAAAAAAACTCGATTATGCTCGCGAGTCGTGTATCAGTGAACTCAAACTCGACTCGGCATCAAAAAAAGCTCGACTCGAATTTAACGAGTTTGATTCGAATATTCACCGAACCGATTTCGAACAACTCACGAATAACTTCACTCATTTAGCCCCCCCCCCCCCCCCCCCCCCCCCCCCCCCCCCCCCCCCCCCCCTCAATACAGTGGTACGTTAGTTACAGTATTTGTGATATCTGTTACGTACCCGCCCATTAACGGTATATATATATATATATATATATATATATATATAGTAATTCGATTGCCATCTATCTATCTATCAGATTTATATTTTATTTTTATATAAAGAGATGTAATTAATCTAAAACCCTAACTAATATATTATCAGGTAGGCAAGGGGGCACATGGGAAGGGCTGGGGGGGTCAAAGTCCAAAGACAGTCCAAATACGAATTGACACCCGCTAACTAAGTTGCCCTTCCAGTTAGTTCCCTTTCTATCATCAGTTGGGCACATATATACCCTCCTCCATCCAACAACACTTTATAATAAAAATCCAATAGAGACTGCCTTTAATTTGTGCCCCTCTCTTCTCTTAATAGGTAGGGTCCAATCCTTCATATATAGTTATCCAATTCCAATCTCCATTATTATTATCCAACAACTTCTTTTTTTTGGTTGAATATTATTATCCATGTTCCATTAAATGTAATTATTTTCATATATTTTCTGTGGTATATATTATTATCCAATCTATTTATCTATTATTATTAGTTAAAAAAGATATCGTACATATACATCTCAAACTTTAGCAAATTTCCTCATTATATATGCTTTTAAATTATTATTATTATTATTATTATTATACATACATAATGATTGAAACCACAATCTCATATTAAATCATCAAAATAATAAGCAATAAAGTATAGCTATAAAAAATTGACTTGCGTAACGATCCAAATAGTTTTGACTGGAAACCATGTGAGGTATATATACGAAACATAGAGATGGAGCAGACCAAGCTTTAGGAGATCTCTCATGAAAACGTTTTCTATATTTTTATAATAATAATAATAATAATATAAAAATAATGTATTTATTTTTATTAGGTGTACTATATAATGAGAACCCGACATTTCTTCAGGAATCAATCTAAATCTTGTCCCGGATTTTTCTCTGCAAATTCTGCATGATTTATATATATTTAAAAAATGATGATATGTTTTAGCAGCTGATTAGATTCTTCAAGGTTACGAGACATTAAAAAATATACCAACAAATTTAAAATAGTGTTGTTGCACCCTTATTTAAAAAAGCTTAGAGTCGACGACCATCAAGTCGACCATCAAGTCGGGAAAGAAAAGTCGACGACATAAAAGAATGTCCGTAGAAAAACGAAGACTAAAAGTCGACAGTCCTTTATAAAAGAGGTGGCGTAAAGGAGGTCGACAACTACAGAGAAACATTTTATTCTTAATAAATGGTGAGGTGACGAACTAATTGTCAGCAACTACAAAGAAGTCTTCATTCTTAAGTAATGGTGAGTTGGCGACCTACTTGTCACTAGTTACATAGAAACCTTCATTCTCAAGGAATGGTGATGTGACGACCTACTTATCACAGCTACAGAGAAACCTTCATTCTTAAGGAATGATGAGGTGGCGACATACTTGACATCAGCTATAGAGAAACCTTCCTTCATTCTTAATGAATGGTGATGTGACGACCTACTTATCACAGCTACAGAGAAACCTTCATTCTTAAGGAATGATGAGGTGGCGACATACTTGACATCAGTTATAGAGAAACCTTCCTTCATTCTTAATGAATGATGAGGTGGCGACATACTTGACATCAACTATAGAGAAACCTTCCTTCATTCCTAAGGAATTGTGAAGTGGGAACTTGCTTACGCAGACTACACGAGAAAACCTTCTTTTTTTAAGAAATTATGAGGTGGCGAACTGCTTGTCACCTGCTTCGACCGCCATAGAAGGAAACCATTCCCAAAGGGTAACACCACCATCTAAGTCGTAAACTAAACCCTATAAATAACAAGGTGTTTATCATTCTTACATATGTTTTTAACATTGATATCCATATACTGATTTAAGCTTCGGAGTGGAATCAATAGCATAATCCACACCCATTTCTTAGGTCTTCGCCAAAACACTCAAGCCAGGAGGAGCTAGTGGCCATCCCCGCTTAAAAATATGAAAGCGTGTAGAAGAGACCAAAAGAAGTCCACACCAAGTTTAGCCAGACGATCTTGATCCAACATCCAGTCAGTAGGAAAATACTTTAAGAAAAAAAATAATAAGAGATAAGACAATATGATGATGAAAGAGGGCCGCCACGAGGAGGAGCCCCCAGTTGAGACTTCTCAACCGGTTGACAATGAGCACGAGGAAGAACACAACTATGATGAGGAACAGCCGGTTCAAAAGGAAGTAAATTAACATGTCCATCATGACGAGGACATTTCGGTTCAAAATGTGTCACATTTTAATGAAGGCAACCCTCCGGTTGAAGAGAAGAACTATGAAGACGTTGTACCAAATGTTGAAGATGTCTCACTTGTTAGTGAACACGCGTCTCTGCTGTGTATGATACTTCCTCAATCACTCCGGCTTGGAGGGCTAACCCATACTGGTTCTCCTAAGGGCCATCGAAAGAAGATGCTAGTAAAGAGACCAAGTACACCACAAAAGTCAAAATTGAGGAGGAGTACCAGACAAATGAATCAGCCTATGGTACCTGAGAAGGTGACGAGGAATGTGGTGATTAAATTAGATGATGATGACAAGGGACGTAAGTGAAAGTAGTCTTGATAAAGTGTTTAGTGTTGGTCTGATGTGTTTTGGTTGATTTCGAAACTCCTTTTGGATATTTATTGTCTAGTTGGTATCAAGTTGTGATAACTGTGTAGTTTGTGTTGTACTATGTATTTGTCTAGTCACAGAGTACCACAACAAACTATTAAACAACATTGGTTCAGACCAGTGTGTTTATTTTGAATGTTGTTGTTAAGAAAACTTGGTGTGTTCAATGTGTATGGATATTTACTTTCTACTATATAATTTGTACTTTGTTAAGACATTCAATTTCAACGGTTTATACCTTTCAGACACATTTTAGCAACAACAATAATAGTTAAACATACTATTTCAATGAATTAAAACATTCAGACACTTAATATCAACAACAATAATAGTTCAGACCTTCTACATCAACAACTTCAAAGTTTTAGATACCGAATATAAATATCAATAAACATTCAGACATCTAATACAATATCAATAAAACTTTCAAACACATAATATCAACAACAATAATACTTCAGACCTTCTATCTCGACAACTTCAAAGTTTCAGACACATAGTATTAACATCAATAAAACTTCCAGACACCTAATATCAACAACAAAAGCACTTCATTTCTTATTTTTCAACAATGTAAATTTTTACACATCTAACTAAAAACCAAAAAAAAAAAAATACAACTGAAAGGACAGTCATACAAAATTAATTACATTAACTTACCATTGTCTCATACAATACAGTTTTTATACTTAAAGATATTTTTCCCTACAAATAAAGAACCTGTCACTAGGGATGGCAACGGGGCGGGGCGGGTTTTTGCAGCCCCGGACCCGCCCCGCGGGTCGGCCTGGCTGACCCGGCCCCGGCCAAATGGCCCTTTCGGGTCGGGTCGGGTCGGGTCAACATTCCCGCGGGTCGACCCGCGGGGCCCCGACCCGCCCCGCCATGTGAAAACTTTTTTTTTTCCCACTTTTCAATATTAAATACAATTTTTTTTGTCAAAATATTACATTATATATAAATTCAAAACATAAATCTAACACCAATCAAATATAAACAATAAACACATCAAATTCATTACAAATTCAAATCCAAGCACCAAATTAACAAATCCTAATAATCTAACTATGCATCTATTTGTAATTTGGTCCATGTCATTTATATATGTACTATATTAACCATATTGTTTACTAAATGTTAGATCATATTAACATAAAAAAAAAATTTTAAAAAAAAAAATTATACATATATGCATTTCGGGGCGGGTCTACGGGGCCCCGGGTCTCTAGACCCGGACCCGCCCCGACCCGAGCCCGCCCCGACCCGGACCCGACCCGTGACCCGCGGGTCGGCGGGTCAAAACCGGGTCGGGCCCCCGCGGGTCCCCGAGACCCGTTGCCATCCCTACCTGTCACTCCCACACATAAGCAAAAATTGACAAGACGATACATTCTCTCAAGTCGTTTCAGTTTTGCACCAGCTTCACAAATCATTCTCTTAGCCCTTGTTGCAATCCAGGTTCAACTTCATTTCCCTACAACAACAAAAAAAAAAAAAAAAAAAAGAGCATAGTAAAATTAACAAAATTGTACGAAAATTACTTCAATTTTGAACTACTTTAAATTTAATTGATCAACATTGCAGAAAAAGTTAACAAACTTTCGCTATAAATACGGCTAGGGTTGAACTAAACAGAAATTACCACACTTGTGCTGAAATTGAAGACATTTACACAAATCGAGGTTCAATTACTCTTAATTGGCAGTAATTGACGATAACACAACAACACTCAAACTCAAATAGTGTAAATGAAAGCCTACATTGTAAAAAGGGCACCAATAGAACCTCCAGCTGAAGTTGTCTGATGTCCACGACGTTCTCACCACCGCATTGATGTCGTGTAGACAGTATACGTGATCTTCCATGTCTCAACCTGGATTCTTTCGCGAATTCGAGCAGCTCCATGTAGTCAATTGAACGACGACAACGACATTTCCCCAAGAATGTGAAGAACCCTATTTCTTTATGCAGATTTCAGTCTTCCTTCCTCTCTATTCTGCAGATCCTTCTTCCTTTTGTCAAGGCACATGAGTATGAACGTGTTTGTTATAATTTGAATTAAGGGATATTTTGGTCATTCAAATTTCTTCAAATTTGCTAACAAAATGAACAAAATATTCAAAGGGGGTAAAAATGTCATTTCATCACATTCAGTGAAAAAAAACTGCAAATTTAGACGGAAAACTAAATATCAATAAAATTAAAACGTTAGACACTCCATTTTAACATTTAAAACTTCAGACACTAAATTTTAAAATTGGGCAAACCTTGGAATGATTTTAGATTCTTAACCCTTAAATATATAATACTCGCGAACTACTTGAGATCAATTTTGTTCGCACTCAAATTCGATTCAAAAGCTTTTTAATCGGTCGAACTTTGAGTTCAGATATACTCTAGGCTTAATTATAAGACTTATCAAACTTTCCTATTTATATATATTGGTTCTTAAAGTATATAACCCAAAATCCTTAAGGATTAATCTGCAATAGAATCCATAATCTTGATAAAATTTATAGTTTCCTCATACAAGCTTGATTGAGCTGAGTTCGAACTCGGTCGAATCAATATCAAAATTTAAAAATTCAAACTCAAGCATAGTCGAATCTGAGTAGCCTAACATTCAAGTCGACTCTTAATTTATACCCTAAATACAAATAGTAGAGGATTTTGATGGGTAAATATATATAATATAATATAATTATTTTATTAGAAAATTTCCAATTATTAATGTTGATCTAGTGGATTATCTTCCTTTATACCACCTTAATGAATTGAAGAGACTCCTTGGCCCTGCTTTCTATCTAGAGCCGTACTTCCAAGTTACATTAAGTTCTTTGGGGTCAATTTCTAATTGCTCCTTAAAGTTTGCTTTGTTTCTTAGTTTACCCTTTCATTTGGTTCATTCCAAATTGGCCCTTTATATTAGTTTATGATAACCAAATCACTACATAAACTTTGACTAGATTACAAATCATTACTTAAATATTTATTTAAAAAATGGCTTTTCGAACTTTCGATTGCATATAAAATTGCTACATTCATTATAATTTGGTCAAATTGAATAAAAATGAACATGTGTCGGCCTCGTGAGGTCTATTTAACATGGATAAGATGGACTCGACAAAAATTGAAGATATTGCATAGACATAGTTTCAATTTGATATTCAGTTGAAATTATAATGAATCTCCAACTGAAGGTAACTCGTTGCAATTCTTTCAATTTCTTACCGAACTTATCTTGTGTACATATTAAATATACTTCACGTGACCGACACATGTATGTTCATTTCCGTCCAACTTGACCGAAATTATAATAGAAATAGCAATGTAGTCTGCAATTAAAACTTCAAGTAGATAATTTAAAAGAAAAACAAAGTGTAAGAGCGATATATAATTTGATAAAAGTTCGTTTAGCTAGGTAGCTATTTGCTTATATTAACCTTAATTTAAGTGTTGTCAACAAAATATTCTAAATTTGAGGGGGAACACTAGTATATAGATGAAGGAAATGATAATTCTCCTAAAAAGAAAAGGAAGCAAACAAACTGTAGAGGGGAGTGCAACAGTCTTCTCAAAAGAACATTCAATTCCTTTCAGATTTCCAAAAATAAACCAAACAAAGGATAGTGCATGGAAAACCTATATTCTTCACAATTTCTCCAATTTAATTGTCAAAGGACTACATAGAGATTATTAGAAACTTAGAAAACAAAGCCTCAAGTATATGTCGGGTTGCATTTTGTTAATAATTGTGCTTTTTGGTATGATTAATGGAAATAATTTCATCTGCTTTTTACATGGAAGTAGCCTTTGTTGAAAAAAAAAAAAACTTTACGAAAATTCCTTGTATTTTGTTATTAATATTCAATAAAGATAATATTTTTAGACAATAACATAATAGTATTTTCGTCAATGAAAGAATTTCTCGCGGTTGAAATGAAGTAATTTAGTTGTTATTTTTACAACAAAATGAATAAGTTAGTAGTGACTAGGGATGGGCACTGAACCGGTTCAGGCCGAACCGGTTCCGGACCGGACCGGAACTGTTTTAAACGGTCCGGTCCAGTAATAACTAGGGTATTTTTTTGGCTTAGGTTGGTCTAAAAAAAACTGGACTGGTTTGAACCGGTCCAGAACCGGTTTTGGACTGTTTTTTAAAAAAACAAGTCCTGGACCGGTTTTATATGTCGGACCGGTTTTATCAATAAAAATCGGTCCAAAACCAGTCAGAAACCGGTTTAAAAAAAAAAGTCTCGGTCAAAACGTTTTTTTTTTTTTTTTTTTTACTAAAAAGCGGTTCAAAACCGGTCCGGTCCGGACTGGTTTATTGGACTGGTTTGGTATACCCCTTGGACTGGTTCCAATTTAGGGGTTACAAACCAGTCCAATTTGGACCGGTCCACTCCGGACCGGTTCCAAACGGTCCGGTTCCAGACCAGTTCCGAACCAGTCCGGCCGAACCGGTTTTTATGCCCAATCCTAGTAGTGACGGTTCTAGGTCTATCCCGTTACGTAATGATCAGGCACTTCTGTTTGACCAGACTTAGTGAACAACCAGCGCATGCACTGACCCCGTCAATGTAACCTCACCAACAACCTAATATAGTTATAAATCGGTCCATTAAGTCAGTCATATTCGTCTCCTCATATACCTGACGCGTTATATTGCCGGATATAATAGTTGATTAGATGACTATATGGTGAATTTTAAGAAGTTTCGAACTTGAAACTTTAAATTCAAATCACAATAGATTAAACGCTTTTAGCCACTAGATTACTGACAAGGAATTTAGTTGGGTTTTTTAAACTAAATTTCGGATTCCTCAAACTTATGCAGGTTCTACTTAATCATATATATAAATTTATATATTTTGGTATATATATATATAGTGTAGAAATAACTGAAAGAGAATAAACCAAAACCTTTCCACAGCTTTTATTAATAACTGATTAAACTAAAGATATAGGTTAGCAGCAAGGATTAAAAAAATGATGAAAAAGGTGCTAGCTTTTGCAGTTTTCCTGGTATAGAAAAACTCGGACGAGAAAATGGCATGGTAGCTAGCTCAGAGTAAAGTGGTGGTGGGGCGGTGGTGCTGATTCAAAGGGAGAGGATAGAGAGAGAAACGGGAACATTCTGAGAGCATTGGCCTTTTAATTATGTTCAGTGCAGTGTGTAGCTGTGGTGGCTGTCAAAAGATGAGGAACAGCTCATCTCTCTGATTTCTTTCTTGTTTTCTCTGCAACTCCATCCTCCCCGCCCTCCTTTTGCTTTTAGGGTTTCTTTGGCTTCTCTCTCTGACCACTGTTGCGTTTTCTTAGTGTCCTATTGCTCTTCTGTTCTGATTCTCTGTACTTGGTTGCCAAAACCTCTACGGCAGCAAAAACACAAGGTGGGTTCTACAGATCCTTGTTCTGATTTCATCTGTCTCTCTAATGCCTCCCCATATTTTCTCCTTTTCTTCTTCATTGTTATAATAATTTATATATATATGTGTGTGTGTGAGTTTCTTGGTCCTGTTTCATTTAACTAGCTTAGCTTGAGGTATGTGTTTTTTTTTTTGCTGCTCAATTCATCCATGTTTCAGTTAGGGTTTTATCAGAAATGATGCTTTTGCTGCTCAAGAAATTGTTTTTTTTTTCCCCCCCTCAATCTGCATTTTCTGATGTTAGAAAAAGCTGGTTTTGATGCACAATAATTGATTCTTCCACAATCTGCAACTTCCGAAGTTCAAAAGATGATTTTTCTGCGCAAATGATTTGTCTCCCTCAATCAACATTTTTTTGTATCAACTTCACTTCACATTATGCATTTTGTATTTTTTTTGGGGCCAACTATGCATTTTGTATTGAGTTTGAGCAAAATGAGCTAGCTCTCTATGGATAAGAACCCAAAATGTGGATTGTATGTTCATAGTTTCGATTCCCGTGTCACTTTCTTGATCTTGTTCCTCACAAGAACCAATTTTTTTTGGTACTGCTGTTCTTAATCTTCATAGATCCCCTCAAAACAAGTGACTGCTGTCTTCTAACCACAATCTCACCCTCTCTCTTCTTGTGCAGCCATGATTTCAAGAGATTTGTGCCAAAAATTGCATCTTTCTGGGTTCTGAGGCTGCTGAAGGAATAGGTCACTGAATATTTCTTGGAAAAACACTCACTACTACAAAACCAATGAATCACCATTAAACAAAGGAAAGAAAAGTGGTGTCAGTGCCAAGAGCAAGTGGGTGTCTCTGGGTTTCTGAGAAAATAAAATAAATTAAAAAAATTCTGTGAGGACCGTGCTCTCTGTTACCAATCCAGGGCACAACAACTCTTTCTTTAGGTCTCTTCCCATTCAAGAAACCAATTTAGTATTCCATTGAAGAGGAGAACAAGTCTTCTTTGGCGTTGTTTACTGATAAAGATTCGGCATTTCGATCACTTACTTAGATTCAACTCCTCTGAGGTTTCTGGGTTGGATTTAGTTGCAAGTTTGAGGGAAATTTGTGAAACCTCAGTTTAGATCTGTTGTTATCTAACAAGATGAAGTTCATGAAACTTGGATCAAAACCCGATTCGTTTCAAACCGATGGTGATGCTGTAAGGTAAGATCGACACCCGATTTGTTTCGATTCATCTTTATTTTCCATCTGATCTGAAGTTTCTATTTTTCTGATGATTTGGTTCGTTTTCGGATCTGGGCATGATCTGGGCTTGAAACTCTGTTTTCTTGATGTTTGAAAGTGATCAAAGATTCGAATGCCACGATTCTAAAAAAAAAAAATTTGCCAGAAATGATGCTATGAACTCAAAATTTCCAGTTTTTTTTTTTGTTGGATTGTTGATTATCCTGCTGAATTTTTGTTTGCAGATATGTGGCGACAGAACTCGCATCTGATTTGGTCGTCAATGTTGGGGACGTGAAATTTTTCTTGCACAAGGTAATACTTTTGCGAAATCGTAACATTTTTTAAGGTGGTCATTGTTTTAATTTGGATTCAATATTTCACATGTTGAAATGTTTGAAAGATGAACCAATTGATCGCTTAGGGGGCGTTTGGATTGCCGATGGTATAAGATTGAGTTGAATGTTTCGATTTATGCCTGATAATGGTTAAATCCTTAGCTTAGTACGAAGATAGTGCTAAACTATAAGGAAATGTATTAGATTACAGTTCGGTAGATGCAGGATTTAAGTGAAAGACGAACTAATTGAATACCATCCTTCTAGCTTAGGGGGCGTTTGAATTGCAGAAGTATAGTGGAATGTTTAAGTAAGATTTGCGATACTTTGTGATATGAGATTATACCGTCTTATCGAATTCAATATTGCATAACAAATACTGTAATCTCAGTGCGAAGATGTTTAATCTTACATCACATTCGCATTACAGCCGAACCAAATAACCCCTTAACCTTGTCTTGCTATCTTCATGACTCAATGCAGTTCCCTCTACTGTCAAAGAGCGGCCGCCTCCAGAAACTAATCGCCGCTGCTACTGACGAAACTACCGACGAGATCCAAATCGGAGATATCCCGGGTGGGCCCACTGCTTTCGAGACATGCGCCAAGTTCTGCTATGGAATGACCGTGACCCTGAACGCGTATAACGTAGTGGCTGCGCGGTGCGCGGCCGAATACCTCGAGATGTACGAGAGTTCCGAAAAGGGAAATCTAATCTACAAAATCGAAGTCTTCCTCAACTCGAGCATCCTTCGCAGCTGGAAAGACTCAATCATCGCGCTCCAGACCACCCGATCGCTCCACCCGTGGTGCACCGAGTTGAAGATTGTCGGCCGCTGCCTCGAATCAATCGCCTCGAAGGCCTCACTCGATCCTTCGAGGGTAGATTGGTCATATACTTATAACCGAACGAAGCTTCCGACCGAGGACGAGTCGCATTGGAACGGGGTCAGGTATATACTTGATTACTTGAGTAACCTAGATTATTATACTAAAGCGAGTTGCTATGTCATGGGAAAACAAAGTTCGAATCCCGCTGGAGACGCTGACTTGGGAAGCAATTTTGTAAAATAACTATTTTATTTTATAATACTTTTTTATTTTTCTTACATCAGGAAGCAGCCGTCGGTGCCGAAGGACTGGTGGGTCGAGGACCTTTGCGAGCTTCAGCCCGAACTCTACAAACGGGCCGTAAAGACGATAAAATCGAAAGGGTTGGTTCCGAACGACGTGATTGGCCAGGCGTTGCATGCCTACGCGATACGGCGTGTCCCGGGGTTCGGAAAAGGCGTGATCCAGAGTAACGATATAGGAAAACACCGAATGCTGGTCGAGACAATAGTGACGCTTTTGCCCTCGGAGAAAGGGAGCGCGGGTATCGCGTTCCTGCTGCGGCTGCTTCGGGCCGCGATTCTGCTCGAGTGCGGGGAGTCTGAGAGGAATGATCTGATGGGGCGCATCTCCATGCAGCTTGACGAGGCTGCGGTCCCCGATCTGCTGTTCCGGGCCCCGCCTGGGGATACAACCTTGTACGACGTCGAGACGTTTGAGAGGCTTGTCTTGGAGTTTGTGAGGCAGACCGAGTACGAGAGAGCTAGGGAATCCGATCGGGCTGCAAGAGTAGTGAAGCTCGTGGATGGTTATATCGCGGAGGTCGCACGGGACCCGAATTTGTCGCCTTTGAAGTTTATCAGTCTTGCCAGTCTAGTTAACGGGTTTCCGAGGCCGACCCACGACGGTCTTTACCGCGCTATCGATATGTATCTGAAGGTACGATTCCAACTTTTTTATTTGCATACCATATGAAAATCTCAGTAATTATGATCAATTGGCTGAAAAACAGTAGTGTAATCGAGCCGAGTCGTGCTATCTGGCAAGCTCGACTCGAACTCGACCGAGCCTGAATTTTTCACCTTATTCGACGAGTTCAAGCTAGGTTCAACTCGGCTCGCCAAGTTTAAAATTGGTCAATTAAATCGTAAATGACACACCTTTGCTTGAGCTCGCACTTGGCTCGATCAGTCTTTTGGCTCGAGCTCGACTTGAATATATATATAACATTATAAAGCTCGAATAAACTCGAGTGATCTCAATTTAAAAAAAAAAAAGCTCGATTACGCTCGCGAGCCACTCGAGTCGAGTATCCATGAACTCGTTCTCGACTCGAAATTTAGCGAGTCGAATTTGAATATCAATCGAGCCGAACTCGAGTAGATGCTCACAAGTAGTTTGACTCGCTTATTCCCCTAGTAACAAGTAATTGTCTATCCATGTAGGAACATTCGGAGATCAACAAGAGCGATCGAAAGAAGATATGCAAGTTGATGGATTGCGGTAAGCTCTCGGCCGAAGCCTGCATGCACGCTGTCCAGAACGAGCGGCTCCCGCTTAGAGTCGTGGTCCAAGTCCTGTTCTTCGAGCAGATTCGAGCCTCGACATCCTCCGGTGGCAGCTCCGCCACGTCACTGCCCGGGTCCATCGGGTCCCTCCTCCCCGGTGGGTCCCACGGCAGCTCGAGGTCCATCTCCGCCACGACCAACACCGAGGACGATTGGGACGGGGTCCCCACCGCCGAGGAACTCAAGGCTCTCAAGGGCCAGCTGGCGGCCATGAGGCTTAACGGGGCGGGTAACGGGAGCGATCACGGTTCGGGTCGAGTCGAGACGGAGAAAGCCAAGGCAAAAGGCGGTCTGCTCTCTTCGAAGATCTTCTCGAGGCTGTTTTCGGGTAAAGACCGACAAAACGGGGAGCTGAGTAGTTCGGATACTTCGGACAGTCCCGGTTCGGTCAACAATGGGGAGAACAAGTCAACCCCGTCGAGGAGTCGGAGGCAATCCTTGTCTTAGAAGTTAGGAGAATATAAGAAGTACGAGGATTATTATCCTTTTTTGGTCTCTGTTTTGGTTAATTATAACAAGGTTTGTGGCTGTCGAATGATGTTTTAGAGTATAAGATAAGAATTAGAACTTTTTTTTAACTGGATTATGAATGGTGGGTGGGTACAGATGTTAAAACTTAAATTTATAACTGAGGATAGATGAGTTTTTTTTTTTTTTTTTTTTTGGGGTGAAGGATGAGCATATTTTGATGCATTGAAAATGTGGAGATTTTTTTTGTTTTTTTTTTTTTTCCTTTTCCGCGGGGTGTTCCCAAGCCTCGAGCCTATTAGCAAAAGTATCCTGTTGCTTCATTATTGATTTTTGGGCCCAAGAGATCTATCATTTATTAACGTTGCCAAAGCCCAGCCCATTATTGGTTAACAGTGTTTCCTTAGTCTTCCCCTGTTATGAAAACTCTTAGTTAGTCCTAAACCTAAAAGTACCGGAACAGGCAAATTAGTCAAGAAGTGCTACACTGGATTGCTACCGCATTCAAAGAAACTAATTCATGGATAAATGTAGTGCTTTTCAATAGTATATAACATCATATTTGGGGGGAAAATACATCATATTTTGGAATTTTTTTTGCCAATCATATTTTTGATTCAATTAAAACAAATACGCTTTAATCTGGACTGAAATGCACTTCAGATTTTAGAGTCCTTTAATTGCTTAGTCGAAGGGTTAATTATCACAGTGGTAGCCTTTAAATAGTCGAATTTATTGCTAGTTGAATTTTCTTTTTAAAATTTTGTTAGTTTAAATTTATGTGTATATAAATTGTTAGCTTTATTAGAATTCTAAATTGTACGTAACAAATCATGTGACAAAAATATGCGACAAATAACTATCTAATATTGAGAAATCGAACAAATTTGGTAATTGCAATTTAAACAATCAATCAAACAAATTACTCGTTATTTTTTTTATTAATTCCATACAACATAGATGAAAATCCTAATCAAGGCAACAAATTAAATGCATAAAATAGGTGAACTGGCTAAATTTTCAAAATTAAACTTCAGCTAAGTCTGGTTGAAAGAAGATAATTAACCCTACGCCTAATAAAACTAGGCGGTTTCACCCACTAGTAATATGCCACGTGTCGTACCGAATTACAGCTGGCATACATACCCAAGGGGAAACCTTAATTCAATCTCCGATTTTTTTTATTTTCTATTCATTTTATCTTTTTCCACGATCTAGAAGGGGCCCAAGCAATGCCCTGAGCCAACCTATCGGAGGCCAGCTTCCTCAGAGACCTTTTTACACAACTTCCGAAGCACCGAATCGTCGAATATGATGGGCCGCGGGAGCCGCCGATGAGCCATGCCTCCGTCCAACCCGCGGCTATCTACCTCCGTCTCCTCTTAGTCTTTGCCTTCGTCTCCAGCGCGCCGGTACTGAATCCACCGATCTTGCGTAGCCTGCCGACCACTGCCACCTGCAGCCACCGCGAAGAAATCGAAGGCCGCGCCGTCGAGATCTCGAATTCGACCGTCTTAGGAAGCATGTCGAAATCGCGAGTTTATACGGATGTCAATGTGGTGAGACCCAAGGAGTACTGGGACTACGAGGCTCTCACCGTCCAGTGGGGGTAAATCAAAATGACCTTGCTTACTTATTGAGCATATGATTCTTTTCGTGCTTGACGTCTTAATCGAATCAGGAATCTTATTGATTGATAGCTTACAGCATTTGCGCGCTTGTGTAGTTGCTTTTTGGGATAGGGTGCTTCTGATATTAACTCGTTTTCTTTCATAGTTATTCATTTAATTAGTTCAAACTTATCTCCATGAGGATTGAGATGGTTTTCCGGAGTTAAGTGCTGCCTGTAGTTTTGGATTATTTGATCCCAACTAAGCATTCTTCTCCTTCAGTAAGTTGATTCCAGTGATATGACTATGTATGGATTCGGATTCCATTTTCAATCTATTAATGCAGTTTCCCTCTATATGTCAGTTTGGAGCAGTTACGAAATGTTTTTCAACCTAGCCATGTTTTAGCTGTCTCTGATTTTTTTTTAGCATTATATTAAAAAAAAATGCGTTTTATTCAGCTATTCACGCTGATTAAACTGTGGCTCCAGCCTCCAAGTGCAACATCCCTTTTTTTTTTTCAAGTATTTACATGTTCATCACTTTGGCTTCTAGGGACTCTATTTAGCTCAGTGTGGCTTGCATACTGATACTATGCATTATCAAGTATCGACTCCTTTTTTCCTTTTACATATGATAGCAACCAGGATGACTATGAAGTTGTCCGAAAAGTTGGAAGGGGAAAATATAGTGAGGTTTTCGAAGGAATTAATGTCAATACCAATGAGAAGTGCATAATCAAGATCCTCAAGCCTGTCAAAAAGAAAAAGGTGATCTATTACTCCCTTCTGTAGAGATGATGGACCCCATGGTTGCTTCTGAAAATACTTTCTGCGACAACATTAGTTTCTGCCACTGTCTTTCTTGGCTGTCAGCTCTCCTTTCCGGAACTCTTTGTAAACTCTCAAGTAACTGGGGCTTTTCAATTTTTTGTTTGAGCAGATCAAGAGGGAGATTAAAATACTCCAGAACCTTTGTGGTGGCCCCAATGTTGTCAAGCTTCTCGATATTGTCAGAGATCAGCACTCAAAGACCCCTAGTTTGATATTTGAGTATGTGAACAGTACAGACTTCAAAGTGTTGTATCCAACTCTAACAGATTATGACATACGCTATTATATATACGAGCTTCTAAAGGTATATAGTCCATTTTCCTAGTATATCCTTATAGCTTATGCTAGTATGATGACATGATATGCCATGATTGAGGAGGTTGATCCTCAGGTCACTATGTATTGCGTTCAATTTTTTCAGAACCTTGAGAGTAATTGCTTTAGTCTGAATTATAACTGCTTTCTTGAGGTTAAAGGATTAAGTATTTTGAGATATTCGGACTAGATGCATGATATTTAGTGACAGTGTATTTCATAAAATAGAATCCTCTGTGTGAGTTGCAGGCTTTAGATTACTGCCATTCACAAGGAATAATGCACAGAGATGTGAAGCCTCATAATGTTATGATAGACCATGAACTTCGGAAGCTTCGACTAATTGATTGGGGTCTTGCGGAGTTTTATCATCCTGGCAAAGAATATAATGTCCGGGTGGCTTCCAGGTAATCTTACCGAAGAATTGAGCCTTCACTAACTCTCATGATAGATAATTGAGAAAATATGCTCCTTGACTTGTTTAGTAAGCTAGCTTCTTCTTTGTTCAGGTATTTTAAGGGCCCAGAGCTCCTTGTGGACTTGCAAGATTATGATTATTCTTTGGATATGTGGAGTCTTGGTTGCATGTTTGCTGGAATGGTTAGATTTATTCCAAACGCCATTATGTATTTGTCTTTGGTTCTCAATCATATACTTCATGTTGATCTGTTCATGCCAAATTCTTCTCTTTCGGAATTTTAGATTTTCCGGAAGGAGCCATTCTTCTATGGTCATGACAACCAAGATCAGCTTGTTAAAATTGCAAAAGTAAGGCTGCTTTGAGAGATGATTAAAATGCTTGTCGTTTCCCTGGCAGTTGGCAGCGAATATAATGATGTTTTTTTTTGTTAATGTTACTATGGTCTTTCAGGTCCTTGGAACAGAGGAGTTGAATGCTTACCTGAAAAAATATCGTCTAGAACTCGATCCCCAACTTGATGCTCTTGTTGGAAGGTACATCATTCCCGTACTGCAATCTTTATTCAACTTACACAAAAACTGAAATGCAATTTGTAAACTTGAGCCGTTCTTTATTTGCAGACACAGCAGGAAACCATGGTCCAAGTTTATCAACGCAGATAATCAACATTTGGTTTCTCCAGAGGTATTTCTTATTCTTACTGAGAATTATAGACTTAACTTCAAACATGTAAAAATAACAGCCTTTTGTATGTAATGCATCTGGTTTTTCAGGCTCTAGATTTCCTTGATAAACTTCTCCGATACGACCATCAAGACAGATTGACTGCACGAGAAGCCATGGTAGGAATCAAACCTCTTATGTAGTTTCAGTTGTTCATAAAGTTATTTGGCATGTAATTAAGGATTTGAAATGGTTGGTGTTCTCGCTGCAGGGACACCCTTATTTCTCTCAGGTGAGAGCTGCGGAAAGCAGCAGAATGCGTACCCAGTAATAAGTCGGTAATTGGATGTCGGATCTGGGTTCTATACTTTACAGATGTGTCTTGAGTAGTAGTTTGGATATTTGAGATTGGTGTTGGTTGCTTTTATTTAAAACTAAACTCCAGTGTTCCTATTATGTGTTCTGCTGTTGGTGCTGGGATCTGTCCCATAAAAACCAAAGGGTGATATGATGATGATCATATATGTGCATCATTATATGTATTTTAGCAATTTCTTGAGTTGGCAAGGGTATTGTATCATTATGACTTATGAGCTATTATCCACGTTTGTATCCTGTTGGGAAGAACAAATATATTGAAATTGAGTTTTTACTGAAACAATCTAAACCCGAAATATTCTAGGATTTTACTTATTTTCAAATGTAAGTTTTTTGTATCCATTCCAATCATAATCAATCCAATACTGAAGAACCAAAATGAAACAATACAAGGCCA
This sequence comes from Clarkia xantiana subsp. parviflora, assembly GCA_036873135.1. NCBI lineage: Eukaryota > Viridiplantae > Streptophyta > Magnoliopsida > Myrtales > Onagraceae > Clarkia > Clarkia xantiana. The sequence continues at coordinate 3,855,857 of JAPTYO010000004.1, read as the reverse complement.
AACTAAATCCTTATACCGCAAAAGGCAGAATCATCACAAGAACCAAAGTGCAACAATACAAGACCCAATGCAAGACATGATAATATTGCTTAATATAGTTGAACACACAATCCGAAGCAACAAGTGCATAAAATGCACAAATATCGAGTTACGATAGTACAGATTTACATATATAGGATAGTAGCATTAAGGTAATTATTATCCTCCCATCATCAGCCCAAGCAGATACACATATCTGCTGCTTCACTTCTTGATAGCCTTGATCATCATTTCTGAAGGTGAGGGAAACAAGTGGTCACCTCCGATTTTGGGTGCTTCGCCTCAGCATGTTCCCTGCACTTCACCTCCGATGTGGTGCACATAAATGTCTGCATACACACCTTGCACTGCAGTTCCCACCATTAACATACATTAAACAACTCATCATCAATGTACAAAAGAGCAAAATTGTTGAAAGCACAAACTTTTAAGTTTCTTAATAAGATCTTACTTTTAATCATAGGCATATCTTTTGCAACGCATAAAAATTGAGAGAAATACTTTCAAATGAAATATAAAGCAAGCACGGCAGCAATGTTACATTTAGTCTAACTGTTTAATGAATAAAGCACCCACCATAGAACCATACTTCAATTCAATAACAGCTTTAAAAGCACAAACATTGAAGTTTCTTAATAAGATCTCGCTGTTAATCATAGACATATCATTTGCAATGCATAAAAATAGAAAGAAAAAGGAACTCTTTCCATAAAATATAAAGCAAGCACATCACCAAAATTACATTTAGTAATGCATAAAGCACCCACCAGGGAACCATAGTTCAATTGAATAACAACTTAGACAGGCATAAACTTTCCTTAGAACCCTAATCTAAGGGAACTAGGGAGGTAATATGAATTTTCCTGAGAATTTAGGAAATACGAAAAATACCCCAACAGTCACCATACATCAATTGAATAACAACTTCGAGAGGAATACATTTTCCTGAGAATCCAAATCAGGTAACTAGAGAAGTACTATGAACTTTACTGCAAATTCGAACCCAAGGAAAGACGAACAATATCACAAAAATCCTTTTCCCACTACAGTGTGCTTAAAATTATGTTTTTGCTATAACGGTATAACCTGAGTCTAGATTTTGACGACTAGAAGTTGCATAGTTCTGGAAAGCATCATAGATTTCACCGCAGCTGATACTTCATATTCAGTTTATTTTTTAAAAAGCCAAACATCAAAATTCACCTCCTAGATAGCACATCCAACTACTTCTATGTTCAGCCAGGAAATTCAAAAATAAATCCATAATTTACAGTAACTAAAGCAGGAGCTGCAGCAAAAGTACCTGAATAGTCATCGCCTTCTTGTTTGTATCAAGTTGGCTACCTGAAAACAAACAATCACTTCATCAACAACACAACTTGATCCTCTCTCAACAGATCCAGATGGATCAAGGAATTAATCGAAAACTTGAATCGAAATTGACCGACGAAATTAGACTAGTAATCAAATTTCACCTTTGGAAGCCTTGTTCTTCTCCAGGTTCCTCTCGCGAGCGGTCTTGGACTTCTGGGCGTTGCCTCCTCCCATCTTCTTCCTGTTTGCCGCTCGATTCCGACCAAGATCGGTACCTAATCGCTAGATGAAGCTCTGAAGAACCCTAATTGCGGAAGAGATATATCTGGATGGGAGGGGACGGCTGATTATAAAGGTAGAAGTTTTTAATTCAATTTTTATTTTTATAATTACACCAAAAATATAATTAACGTATCTAAGTGTTTTTTTTTTTAAATGGTTTTTAGTGCTATATGTTTGGTCAATATTGTTATCATATTTTTATCTTGTAGACTATTGATGTCATATGTTTGCATTTTGTAGACTTTTAGTACATCCGTTAGTCAACGAGTTTGACCGTTAAATAATTTTATTTTGTTCAATATAATCCATAATCTTCTTACGACCACCATCCAAATTATTCTAACCACGCACAAGACCTCCGAAATCCGCACAAGGTCGTCAGCCACCATCCATGCCCACCGGTGACTACCAATCAGGGCCGGACGACTCCGATTAGAGTCGTCCGGCCCCGATTGGGCCACCGAGGGCCCAGGTCGGACCACAGAACTCTAAATCGGAGCCAACATGCCCAACCATAGCTATAGAGTTCCAGATCGGAGTTCTGTGACTTCGACCAAAGCTCTTGATTGCTCTAGCCGGGGCCCCTTGGCTACGACCTGAGCCACGGAGCTCCAAATCGGAGCTATGTGGCTCAGGTCGGAGCCACAAAGCTCCAGATAGGAGCTACATGGCTCAGGTCGGGGTCACATAGCTTCAGATCGGAGCCAAGGTGCCCCGACCAGAGCCACTGAGCTTCGACTAGAGCCACGGAGCTCTAGATCCGAGCTCTGTGGCTCCGATCTGGGCTCTCGGTGACCCAATCGGGACCGGACGGCTTTAATCAGAGCCGTCCGACCCAGATTAGTGGTCACCGGTGGGCTAGGATAGTGGCTGGCGACCTTGTGCGGTGGCCGAAATACTTTAGGCGGTGGCCAGAAGAAGATTATGGACTATGAATAAAATAATACTATTTAACGGTCAATTTTAACCGTTGATTAACGGATACACCAAAAGTCTACAAAATAAAAATAAAAAAAGTACAAAAATCATATAAAATAGAACACATGGCACCAAAAAAACCAATACTGGCTAAATATATAGCACCAAAAAATACATTTAACCCCGGTTTGTCAATGTGCTATTGTTATACTCTTATATATATATTTAAAACTTTATAGAATTTTCACTTTCTGTTAAAATTTGACATAAATCCATTAAGGTTTTTGAAAATCCATTATTTAAATTTAGAAGTACACATACTCTTATTTTTATTATTATAATATAGTACTAGGACGAGTTTGATGTTATTAAAAGTTGTTCTAAAATTATTAACGACTATACGTCTCTACTTTTTATATTATGTATAGTTTAGTCCTCAACTTTTCAAATTAAACATTTGGCTCGGTGGAACTAGATAGGTCTAGCCATGAGTTAGGTCCGATCCGGTCAGGGTCCAACATATGCGACCCCAACCAAGTAAGATCCAACCCATGGCTCGACGTTGACTAAGTCCACTGATTCAAGGATCTAACTTGTAAAATTGAGGTTTTAGGAGAATTATTAGTAATATCAAACTAATCTAAAACTTTATTAGTAAGTAAAATAAGGTAATATATTTCTGCATTTAAACAATATTTTTTTGGGTCATTATATCATGCACCACAAGTACCATGTTTTATATACTTTTTTTTTTCTATTGCCCTAAAGGTGAACCCTAGAGGAAAATTGATATTATTAATAGTAGGATTCAAATATTAGGTGTAGTTACAAAATTCATATTTTTCATACTTTTAAAATGTTTTACATATGTTACAATTAAGTCCACCCTATTAATAAAAAATAAAAAAAGCATGGTGCTCCACAAGCATCGTAGAAAAACCAGTTTTTTACTTCAAAATATTTAATTGATTTAGTCTATTTTTTATGGAAAAATGACAATATTCCATGTTTTAAAACCTAAGGGAATTCCCACAAAAAAAAACAAAAAAACTAAGGGAATAATAATAATAATAATACATTAAAATTTAAATGGAAATAAATAGTGATTCTGATGTAAATATATAACAGTTTTTATATATATATAAATTAATAACAACGTGGCGTTTGGACTTATAACCCACCCGCCAATTTCGGCCCAATGGGCCTTTACATTCCATTAACGGCACGTTACTTGACCCGTTAGTCAGCAACGTATCACATTGTTGGATCTAACAAATAAGATTTTATTATCTTAAGATTAGATTAAAAAAAAGGTGTGGTTAAAAATTAAAATGGAACATATGGAATTGAATTGGTATCACTAATATGGCCAGCAAAATGTTTGGTACCATTTACGAAAAAATTGTATTTGAGTTAGTTCCTAAATAAACAACCAATCGTTTGGCAAAAAAAAACTAATGATAGGTCTTTCTACTATGAATTTTTCTACCATGTTTGTGGAGCATGATAGAAAGACCCATCTACTATCCACAAATACCATGCTTCTGGTTTTTTTTTTTTTTTTTTTTTTTTTTTTTTGTCTTAAAGGTAAATCCTACAGGCAAATTGATATTATTAATAGTACGATACAAATTTTAGGTATAGTTAAAGTTTGATATTTTTTATACTATTAAAGTTTTACATATTTTACAATTAAGTCTACCTAGTAGTAAAAAAAGCTTGGTGTTCCACAAATATGGTAGAAAAACCCGAGACTCCATACCTTAATTTAAAGTTTTTCATATAGAAAACCCCGTATTTTATTTTAAAAATTTATTGTGTTTTTTATAGAAAAAAATTATTGAGTTAAGTAAACTATTAAATCCTAAAGGTATATACAATATTAGATCTTTCTATCATGCTCCAAGAGCACCATGCTTTTGGTACTTTTTTATTTTATTTTCTATTGCTCTAAAGGTGAACCATAGAGGAAAATTGATATTATTAATAGTATGATGCAAATATTATGTGTGGTTAAAAAATGTCATATTTTTTCATACTTTTAAAGTTTTACATATGTTACAATTAAATCCATCCTAATAATAAAAAAAACAAAAGTATGATGCTCTTTGAACATTGTAGAAAAATCTTGGATTTTTCTACCATGCTTTGGGAGCACCATGCTTTTGGTTTTTTTAATACTATGGTGGACTTAATTGTAACATAAGTAAAACTTTAATAGTATGAAAAAATATGAATTTTTTTAACTACACCTAAGATTCGTATCATACTATTAATAATATCAATTTCCCTATGGGGTTCACCTTTAGGGCAATAGAAAAATAAATAAATTAGTAGCAAAAGCATGGTGCTCCAAGAGCATTGTAGAAAGGTCCCTCAAAATCACCCATCAACATGAGTAAACTTGAAGGGTGCTTTTAACACCATTGTATAACTTTAGAGGTTGAAATTACATAAATATATTTTATTATTTTCTACTCACGAGATGACACCTGGTGCCAAAGTGTGCAATTTATGGAAAACTACTAAATAAATAGGAAGGACGAGGTAGCTCTAGTTAGTTGTACTTTTATTTTTTATTATTAGTGAAGCTAACAAGTAATGAATATTTTTTTTAATAATAATAATAATAATATAACTATTAAAAAGTATTTTTAATATTTTTGACAAACGTTTATTACTTACGCGAGCTCTGATTCGGTATAAATATAATACACATAAAAGTAATTAATATGTACTATTTTTATGACTCCTAAAAATAACCTAAAGAAAAAAAAAGTACTTTAATAACTAAACGGGTCTTAAACGTTGGAAGTATGGTAATTATTTGGGTTAACAGGTCTTTTGGTCCATGATGTTTGACAACTTTTGGGTTTTGGTCAGTGATGTTTTTTTTAATGTAGTTTTGGTACCATATGTTTGCAGATTTTTAATAGTTTTGGTCTAACCGTTACGTTCCGTCCATTTTTTGACATGTTCAAGTCACGTGATCCACTCTAAACTTTAAATTTAGTCCCTCTAATACTTTCTTAACCTTTTTTTTGTTCAATTTAGTCCAGAAGTTTCAAAATTGACCCAAATTGGACAATAGGTTCAATTGAGTTTTTGAAACTTTGGGACTAAATTGAACCAAAAAAAGGTTAGGAAAGTATTAGAGGGACTAAATTGAACAAAATTGAAAGTTCAGGGTGGATCACGTGACTTGTACACGTCAAAAAATGGACGGAATGTAATGGTTAGACCAAAACTAGAAATTTTTTGCAAACATATGGTACCAAAACTAGGTAAAAAAAAACATTATTGACCAAAACCCAAAAGTTGTCAAACATCATGGACCAAAAGACCTGTTAACCCTAATTATTTTCATATTGTTTATTTATGAACATTAGAATTAGAATTAGAATTAGTATTTTATTTTATTTTATTTTATTTTACAAGAGTTGTTATTGATAGAAGACATGTTAATAATTCGAATAATCCATTATGTTTAGTCTATATTATTGGTACTTCAAGTATTTTTATGTGATCGGATCATTCACAATATTTTTTCTTTTTGAATGTAGCTTTTTAGTCATCCATTTCTTCCATTATATTATATCACAAATAAGTACTGCATCCGCTACGTTATGTTCATGTTACGGTCTTAACCGCTACGTTATGTTCATGTTACGGTTTGTAATTTTTTCGATCAGACTTAGTGAATGACCAACGCATCCATTGACCCGTCAACATAGCTCCACCAGCAGCCTAGTATAATCAAAATGCCGGTCTATTAAGCGCAATTCTACTCTCGTTTTTATATGGTACGTGAATCTAACGAAACCTAATACTTTAATCATGTCACAATGAAATAACACTACTAGTTTAAATGAGTTTTAAAGTTAGAAATTTCAGTGAGAATAAACGCTTTTAACGTGATATTTTAATCATTCGTGTGGTGCATCTTCCCTATAAACGTCAACACCCACCTTCAAAAGATCCCCAAAACCCACCATAATTTTCATCCCCCCAAAAAGCTTCTTCTTCTTCTTCTTCTTCTTCATAGAGAGAGAGAGAGAAAGTATTCGATCGAGCATATGGGTATTGTCGAAGAAGCACACAACGTGAAGGTGGTCGGCTCCGGCGACCAGACCATCGTATTAGCCCACGGCTTCGGCACAGACCAGTCCGTATGGAAGCATCTGGTCCCGCACCTCGTCGCCGACTACCGCGTCGTACTGTACGACAACATGGGCGCCGGCACGACCAATCCTGACTACTTTGACTTTGACCGGTACGCAACTCTGGAGGGCTATGTCTGCGACCTCCTCGCCATCCTGGAGGAGCTCAAAGTCAACTCATGTATCTTTGTCGGACACTCTGTCTCCGCCATGATCGGCACCGTCGCCTCCGTCTCCCGCCCCGACATCTTCTCCAAGATTGTCTTACTCTCCGGTTCCCCCAGGTATATATATATATTATTATAATATCTCCGGCCGTTGAAAATCATCAAATTATATTATTTTTTTGGACAAAATGATAAAATCCGATCATATTACGGTATATTATTATGTTTTAATTACTTAAATGTTATCAATATATTGTAATTATTGGCCAAAATCCAGATAAAAAAATTTGGAATTTATTCTCTTTTCTTTTATATGTACACAAAAGATATATATTTCTAGGGTCACCTTTTAAGACTTAATTAATAGTAATTTTTTTATCCAGTTTAATTATGATTCAGGGTCATTCATTTCCTTAAAAAATAAAAATAAACTTAGTGTAATGATTTATGAGATGAAAAAAGTATTTAAAATCGACAAATATTTAATATGGAAAAATTAGTAGATAATGATTGGTGAAGACAACAATAAATAAGTTTCATGGATGGCGTCAAGATCTTCTTGTCCAAATAGCGAAAACCGTGCAATAAAAAAGTATTTTCTAGGGTTTATTAGCGCATTAGACTTTAGAGTTCTTCAATCCTTCATTCCAAACCTCAAGTCTAACCATTGTTATAATCAGGTACATTAATGACTCGGACTATTACGGTGGATTCGATCAAGAGGACTTAGACGAGTTGTACGGTGCTATGCGCGAAAACTACAAGTCATGGTGCTCAGGGTTTGCTCCAATGGCGGTCGGCGGTGACATGGAATCCGTGGCTGTTCAGGAGTTCAGTCGAACGTTATTCAATATGAGACCTGACATAGCCCTGAGTATCTTACAGACGATATTCAACAGCGACATGAGATCAATACTTAGCATGGTATCAGTGCCATGCCACATCATCCAAAGCCTGAAGGACTTGGCAGTGCCGGTGGTGGTCTCTGAATACATGCATCAACACCTGGGTGGCAAGTCCATTGTCGAGGTTTTGTCCTCAGACGGCCACCTCCCCCAACTGAGCTCCCCGGACATCGTCATTCCGGTGCTCCTTAGGCACATTCGATATAATATCGCTACTTGATAATACTCATGGGGTTATTTCGATGTATTCGTAAGAGTTTGGTTTCATTATGTTTGCATTAAAAAGTGTAGGTACTATTATTGCAACTTGATAATCTTCTGGGAATCAAATCAGAAGAACATGGGCTTAGCTGTTTCTGAAATATTTGATTGGGTGAGTGCATTATTAAGAGATTCTGATTAGGGGAACACCAAAAAGTGTAGGTCCAAATGTGTATTATTAATTATTAGCTGGCCTTCATTTAAAATTTCGTCTTATTTTGGGGCCCTTTCTTTAATTTATTGGTTGAACATCGAATCATATCCGATTCCACAATAAATAATTATATCATGATGATTGATAATCAGTTTTTCCATATGCAAGCAGCTGCAGCAGAAAAGACAACGAAAGTAAAGCCAATAGAGTTGGAGGGCCCCTGTGTCATTCTCATGTTACTGTGGGGGTTATAATGCAATAAATGCAAAGATTCTCGAACAAACATATGGGATCAAGATGATGGTGATGGGTCTGTTGGAGATGCGACTGGCTTTCATATCTTGATGCCATTAAAAGCTTTTGCCTCTAATTTTTTTTCCTAAAAAAAGGCCGATTGTGCAGTTTTGAAGATGGACAGGCCCAAAATTAGGAGACACAAAGGCCCGGCCATATTTGAAGCCCAATATGACTTGAGCCCCATATATCGGTTCAGAAACTTGATGAATGTGTCTCAGATGTCTGAACCTTTTCGAGCCCAAATTTGAAAATAAAATTATGGCAGGTTTGGTTAGCGGAATGGAACAGACAGGAAACGAGGAATTCAGAATGTAGGGTTTAGGGTATAATTTGGTATACTAAATGAGAGTGAGACGAGGAATAAGAATTATTACAAGGGCCAACACTTTCTGTTACCGCTGAAAATATATTAATGATCTGCATTTTACTCTTTAAGGATTGATTCAGTGTGAATGAAAATTAATCTAGATGTGGAACAAGCATGCTATATATGATGCTTTTTAATGAGTCCCTCCTAAGACTACTCGCAAAAAAAACATAGAAATATTTTTTTTTCCACTAATATAGAAATTTATGTAAAAAATACAAAAAAATAAATAAATAAATTACATGTTCACTTATCTTTCTTGGGTAAACATAAACTAGTAATAACCCATACAATTAGTCATGGAGTGGGTTGGATGAGGTGGTAAATTGTGATTGGCACATGACGGCAAAAAGGTCCAGCTGTCGGAATGGTTACAGTGGATACACAGTTCATTCATTATTAGCCTCCACCTCCAGAGTCCAGCCAGCTGAGAATAGCATATGAGACGCCAACGGCTACTTTTGGTAGCCAATAGCATGCATGCACGTGCCTTTTCTTATCCTTCAATCTGAGAAAGAAAAATAAAATTCATTCTTAATATTTTTAAATCTGTCAAAACTAAAGCTAATCTCACTCAAACCACTCAGTTCAATCATTATTGCAGCAAATATTTACTTTTTAATTAATAGCAATGAATAATATTAATAATAACGTTAAAGTTGTAATTGTTTATACCAAAAAAAGAATAAAGTTATAATATTGTAGTAATACCAAAAGTAGTAGTAGTTTTACCCAAACAAAGTAGTAGTAATTTATTTAAAGTTCACATGTCGGAAGGACCCACGAATTAAAATTATAATCTTAATAACTTGATATGATTTTTTTTTTTTTTTTTTTTTTTAAATCCTACTTGAAATGAACTTTGTTAAACTAAAAAACTTGATGTTTTGATTTTTAAAGAGTCAGTTTGCTCGACCAAGTGGGGGACATATATTAAGATGCTAGATATCTATGAATCACGGGCTAAGTTGAAATTATGGAGTATATATATATATATTAAACAAAAAAAGAAAGAAAGAAGCTAAACTTCTTTATTTTGTCACTTATTATTATTTATTTGTATATTAATCGAGATTTTACTTCATTATATTGATTCGCATTTTATATATAAATCTGTTTAAAAAAATTAATTAAGATGTTACAAATATATATACATTGTTATTGATTAATTTATTAACATAAAGCACGTAATAAGTTATAAAAAAGTACCTGATTGGATCCAGAACCGGCTATAGGATTTTATGAATCAGTATTTAAAGAATGAGTATTTTCAATTCTAATTTTTAGGATAAGCATATCGGTACCCAAATATTCAGATTTTGAATTGTTTAGTGTATATATAGGGTTAATAACCAAATTGCTACCCTAAACATTGACTGATTTACAAATTGTTACCTAAGCCTGATTTTTTTAATTTGGTTACCCGAATTATCAAATTCAGATCAAACTGTACATTTATTTCAATTCCTATCAAATTGGATAGAAAATAAGCATGTTTCTTCTACATGGGGTATTTTCATGTGTACCTTAGATTAATTTCAAATATAAATTAAAAGTATTTCAACAAAATACATCAAATTTGATGTTCAATTGGATTTATGCCAATTCGAGTGATGTCTTTTAATTGAGCATCTAATTGAACGCTCAATTGAAAGTATTTCGTTGCAATACTTTCAATTTATATTTGAATTCATCTTATATATATATATATATATGAAAAGACCCAACGTGGTGAAAACATGCTTATTTGCTGTCCAATTTGAAGAGAATTAAAATAAATGTAACAATTTTCTGAAATTGAAAGTTTAGGTAACCAATTTTAAAAAATTATAATTCAAGTAGCAATTTGTAAATTGATCAAAATTCGGGTAGCAACTTTTTTTGCTCAAATTCGGGTAACAATTTGGTTATTAAATATTAACTATATATATATTCATTATTATATCCATTAATAATCGAAACTACTCACCCTATAATATTATACGTCATTCAAATGTTTTTATTTATACTTTCACTTGAAAAAATGATTTTTTTTTATCAAGAATAAATAAATATTCGTAAATCTAAATTCCATATAAAAGGTTACATTTTTATTAAAATATTTAAAATTATATAAAAAAATATAGACAGAAAAATATATTTATTCATTAAAATTATATAATATTAGTTTGGACTAATTTAGCGCGTTTGAAATTTAAAATTTTATATTGTGTAGTATGTACTATGTAGAATGATAAATACGCAGAATTGTTAATTTCATTTTTTTACTAATTTAATCTGGCAGAACTATGTATTTTTTAAAATTAAATTAGATTAAAGGAGATTTGTATTTTCGTGCTAGAAATCACTTTGCACCGACGAAGGGTACAAAGTGGGCCCGAAGCCAGACATTGTTTTTAGGCAGCGGCCCAAAATCCAGACTGGGTCAAGCGCAGCATCGCCGTGTTATACATTACAGCTTCCCGTGTAGGTCCCACAGACAGAACCTTCTTGCGATCCAACGGCTACAACTGGGCCACCTCTGTAATAGGTCCCACCTGCGTCTGTATAGTACTGTACAGTAAACGGATTGACTGCACAGTTTCTTTTTCCCTTATAAAACCAAACAACACCATCAGCGGTACTCACCACTCACCACTTAATTGTCTCTTCACTCTCTCTACTCTTTCTATTATACAAAATCAAGCTTCCACGAATCTAATGGATCGCCGGAGCATTCTCGCCGCCGTGCTTCTCTGTGTCGTAGTCGCTGGAGTCGGAGCTCAGGCCCCGGCAGCCGCGCCGACCAAGTCCACTTCCACCGCCACTCCCGCTGCCGCCCCAGTCTCTGCTCCTCCAGCAAAAGCTCCGGCGACCAGCACGCCGCCTGCCAAGGCTCCAGTGGCTTCCCCCACCGCCGCACCTCCGACCCCAGTCATTGCCCCCGTCGCTACCCCACCGGCGGTGGTGAGCGCTCCCCCTGCTCCGGTCCCAGTGAGCTCACCACCTCCAGTCCCAGCTCCGACCGTATCTCCTCCTACCCCCGCTCCGGTGGCGGCTGATGTCCCTGCTCCAGCTCCCAGCAAGAAGAAGACCAGCTCGCCGGCGCCGTCACCGTCGTTGCTCAGCCCACCTGCTCCTCCCACTGGAGCCCCTGGACCCAGCGAAGACGCCGTCTCTCCTGGCCCCAACTCGCAAAACGACGAGGTAATGCTTCTTCTTTGATCTTTATCGCAGATCTGAATCGCTATTTACAGATCCACCATTGCTGATGATGAATCTAAATTTGAAAAATTATGTCAGCTGCCACAATGCATGATATAAACGTAGATCTGAGTAAACCAGATTTGACTGAGATCGATGGATCATCTAGCTAGTTCTTGCTTCTGATTCGAGATATAGTAATATGTCTAATAATTAATTCACTAATATTGTATTAGTGCCGATATTACAGTTGAATATATTTTTTAAAAATTAGGATTTTAAAAAAAACAGATAGAAATTTAAGTGGTTTTAAGTTTAACTAGATATCAAATTGCACACATGACTATTATATTGCATCACACATGAGAAATAAAAGATAGTAAATCAACACAATTTAAAAATAAATTAGGCAAATATCATTTGTGCAGTTTTTTTTTTTTTTTTTTTCATTTTTTAATAAAATTAACTTATATAGTTTACGTTTTGCTTTGGCGTTCAAAATCTAGTTTGCTGTGTATAAAAGATAGTTCATTTTATTTTATAAAAACACTCAAAATTCATTTTTTTAATTAACCCTTTAAAAATTATGTACATTTTTTGTAATAATTTTGCAATAGTATTAGTATCTACACAAAACAAAGCCTAATGAATAATGGTGGGTTGGTAATTGCAGAGTGGAGCAACCGCCGTGAGGAGCGTAGTGGTGGCCGGAATTGCGGCGTTTGGATTGTCGGTGTTCGGATTGATTCTCTAGATTTGTGGATAGGGACACGACACATCGCCAGACAGCTTTGAGTTAGTAGTGATTTGGAAGAGACACTCCTTTGTTTTGATTTATTATTATTCATTTTTCTTTGTCACTATTATTTTGTTTTAATTTATATTTTGGACAGCTACACAAAGTCACAGATTCCCTCCTCTATTATTAAAGACGATTGTTTATTTTTAATTACAATTTGCTCATTTATTTACTTTATTAGCAACAATTAATTACACTTTTACAACAATTTATTAGTAAACATTAATTACAACTATTTTCATGAAAAGGGAGTAAAACTCATCGGTGACTTCACTGCGAATGTCTTAAAACACCACAAACATTTAAATCAACTTTATTTAAACAAAATACATAAATTTGAATTTAGAGTGAGTATAATTTTAGAATGAATGGAATGATCTTAATATACCTCTAATATTCCATCTCTTAAAATGATCATGGCAACCTAACGTTGTTGTTATTGTTTATTGTTTTTGTAAGGTAAAAAATATAATAATAATAATAATAATAATCTAAAAAACTATATGATGTTCTTTTTTTTTTTGGTAACTAACTATATGATGTTCACATATGCAAGACGGTGCAATATGACGGTGCAATACAAATAATAATAAACTAAAATGCAAATTTATCAATGTGAAAGTTTAGATAGGTCAAGTTTGTTAATCTAACACTGAATTAAAGTAGATTTTTATGAGGTCTGATTATGGTTCCGATATTTGCATTCCGATATTAATCTGTATTTAATATACCCTAGCTAATAGTTGCGAAACATTATACACCATGCTACTCATTCATTTTATAGCGACCCTTTAAAAGTTGAAGTAGCGAAGTTTGTGGAGTAAGGCACTGAGATTGGGAGCTTTTATTAACATACCAAGCATGGCAAGTATAGTCGCTCCATTCACGCAACGAACAAATAATAAAAAGCAAAAAAGAAAAAACACATTATAACCTTTTGCCAGCTTGCATGGATTAACATGATTAGCATACGCTGTCCCTACCTAGCTACTATGTTGGATCCGGTTTGTATCTCAATTATTTACGCACAAGAAAGATATATCGATCGTGTCCCCTAAATGTGACCTCAATGTTCCAATCTAGAAGTGCATATATGACAATAATCCACAACCACAACATTAATAATAATGTAATATGGTGTATCAATTTATTACTTTATCATTTAACAAAATCTCGGATCAAATCATATTGTAGTTTTGAAAATAGAAAAATATTCACAGTCGACACATTATTTTTAATGCGTGGAGTAAACATGTTACGAATACAGCAATTAACCTCTTAAAAGCTCCTTTAGAACACACAATAAAAAAAATTTACAACATTAAATAATTTATGCATGCATGTCGGGAGCGCACCCATTAAAGGTCAATGTGCTGATGGATCTGTGAGTTGCACCCTTGCACACGAGAAAACATTTTGTATAGTTAGTTGTTACATTATTAGTGTATGAGCAATTGAGTGTTTCACAACAGAACATAAAATTCAAAAAATTTGTGTAGCGACTCTAAATGAATTTAGAGTCATTATTACAAATTCATTCCAATCTTTTAAAAGAAAATAGTCTTTATAATGCTTGGATCGCTACTTATGCCAATTTCACCATTCACATATCGGGCTTACTTCCAAAATTTTCAGCCCCAATTCCAGAATAGGCCCAAATTAGAACATATAATATTGCAAGTCTCAAAATGGTTATCGAACTTGCAGTAAACGCCCATGTTGTCCTCAGACTTCAGTAGGATCCGATTATATCTCCGTTAAGTATATGGCTGGGTATAGGCCCAATCCGGACCGGATTAAGACTGTTTTTTTTTTTTTTTTTTTTGGCCAAGGATTAAAACGCGAAATTATTACATGGACGTGATCAAACATATTGGCGTCGTTTGCAGATTCGACTAAAAAGCATATAGCCTATTATTTAAGCTCGAAGACAACATCCAAGAACATGCAAGAAAACCAGAGGAGTGGCAACAATATGAATGCCCCCATAATAGCTCTTTAAGAGCACTCAATAGAGGCAACTTGAGGTGATCATTAAACAGCAGCCATTCTACGAAGGATACTACATACATTTGGGGGCAAGCACATCACCAATGATAGCAGGGAGAGTTCACGCCTACAATTTCCCTCGACTATGCACAAAAGGATGACCCCAATCAAGAAAAGCGATATATGAAAAGCCATGCATTGTCAAGGTGTCTTTACGCTTCAAAGAAAATCACTAACTATGGATGTGAAGGAGTGCTCCTAAATTAAATTACAATATGACATATCAAAGACCAACAATGATGTGCTACACTATGCTACTCCGTCGCCACTACAACCACCCGGGCATGCCGCGCTTGCCTTGAGATGCGTCCTCGACGTCGTTTTCCACTGCGTGCTCAAACACTATCTAAGAGGTCCCACGGTATGCCTTCCCATGAAGAACCATATGGAATACAATCTTACAACATACCCATGTACAACCGTCACACTCATGAGGCGTCCGCCCGCCCAAGCTACCCCCAAGGAGCTACGCCGGTCACATTAAGTTTTATGTCAACTAAAGAAAACTTGTTGGCTTATAAAAACCAATGAGGGGCCGTCAAGTTCCACCACCAACAACACTATTACGCTCTGCACTTCCCTGCTTTTGTTTGACTATTTATGGGTTTAGCTAGTTTAGGAAATGGAATGTCTAGTCTTCCATTATTTCAGAAGGCCCCCCATTCTGCAAGATCTGGTTGGATCATTCATTACTCATTGCCTAACATTTACTCTAAATGACGTTTGGATGGACGTAATGTGAGATTACAAATAATGTAAGTTGTAATGTGAGATTACTTGAAATGTTAGATTACAGTGTTTGGTTGTTCTGTAATGTAGAGTGTAATGTTAGATTACAATGATTGGTATGTGTTGTAATGTGACTTTATTATTGTTATATTAATTTATAGAGAGTACATTATATCTTAATGTGATAAGATTTTAAAAAAAATTTTTTGACAACAACTAGCTTCTTAGAGTTTATGTTTTGTGGTTAATACTATAGTCATTTATGAATTCTAAAAACAAAATATGTAAACTCAATATGCACAACGATTAAAATTCTAATAGTTAAAACTTTATATGTATAGTTTATAAGATAATTTTCATAAAAAAATGCATTGAAGAGACTTTACTCATTTTATACGAACATCATGTGCATTATTATTTATTATAATAATAATGAGTTATGAAGAAGATAAAAAATAAAAAAAGCTACTAGTAATAACAAAATTATTATCTTAATAAGCTATAATGATAATACAAAGTATTTTGTTTATTTAATAAATAATAATAAAATAATAACACTCCGTAATGTTGGACGTAATTTCACATTACATCCGTTTTTGGATGTAAACTCACATTACGTTGAATAAAGTTTGGACGTAATCTGAGATTACAACGAACATTACATTACAATGCACATTACATCGTTTAGCAAACCAAACAACGTAAAGTTGATGCAATGTGGGACGTAATGTGAAATTACATCCCACATTACATCCATCCAAACACCCCCTAAATGCATTCACAATGCATTACAATTTTGAAGATGGCTGGATCAATTAATTAATACTAATTTGATATTGATTTGTACATTCATTTAAAATAAAATTCTGAAAAATATTAAAATAATTGTTGATAAAGTAAGTTCTCATTTAAATAAAATCATGTTTAGCACATAAATTAGTATCTAAATTTAGACTTTTCAAGCATCCCCTAATATTTATTCACATTTTCCGTGACACACAATACCAAATTACACAGGATATCATCATTTTGTTCCGTCTTATTTAGATTATTTATTTATTTATTTATATTAACATATTTCGAATTTTGTACTCTAAATAAAAAAAGACTTTGTCCGCTCTTCCTTAATTTCGAAAAAATTGCAGTGCATAAATTGCGTTTGACCTAGCTTGATGTAATTTATAATTAGTGTCCTATTCGTCCGCCAAATTTATCTACTAATCTCCCTTTAAAAGGAAACTAATCATGTATTCAACACTAGCTAACTAGCAGTTTCACAATAATAATCTCCAATAATATGAGCAGTTCATCATCCACCGCGGTAACAATAAATATTATTACTTTTGGTATTCTCAATTGATCTTGCAATAAAATTCATTTCCTTAATTTTTTTTAAGCAGGGAAACACCACGTCAAATGTGCCTGAACCGCCAAAGTCGGTGAGCACGGTGGACAACATATCATCGGCCGGACACCCTGTATCGACCAATCCGGCAGCTGCCAAGACCAGTGGTGGCGTTTTGATGGCGGCAGCCGCTTCTGCCGCCTCCTCTCTGCAGACCGCCCAAGAAGCCATATCGTCCCGAAATACCAACCCACATGGTGTATACGATCAATAAGCTTTTGATACAAAGTTAAAAAGTATTAAAGTAGAATCCAAGTTTTTAAATCGTTAAATAATATTGATATTATACATTAGAGCATTATTATAGGATATTATGTAGTGTCATTTGCTAATACATAATCATTAGCGAATAAAAAAGGTAGGGATTGTGAAATTTCAATTTAATAGGGCTGGGCATGGTTCGGTTTTTGGCCGAACCGGTTCAGAACCGAACCGGAACCAAATTTTAGGTTCAGTTGGTTTTCTATACCAGGTAAGAACCGAACCAGATTTTAGGTCCTAGAACCGAACCATAGGAGAACCGGTTTTGAACCGGTTCGAACCGGTTTTGAACCTTTTTTCATTTTTTTTTACTAAAATTCAAAATATACACCTTTTTTTTTTACTAAAATTCAAAATATACGGCCAATATAGAACTATTCATAAGTTAAGTTTCGAGTTCAAAACTAAACTCAATTGACTGTAGAACTGATATGAGCTAACATAATATATAATAACTATATATAAGTAAATAAATCTGCTACGACCACCTATATATCCAATATGAACCAAACCCAAATAGTGAAGGATCTACCCTATGGGTGTAAACGATTCAAGCTACTCGTGAGCTTCTCGAAATCGGTTTGGTCGATATTCAAATTCGACTCGCTAAATTTCGAGTCGAGTTGAACTTTTTTTTGATACCGAGTCGAGTTCGAGTTCAATTGTACTCGACTCGAGAGGCTCGCGAGCCTAATCGAGCTTTTTTGTTTTGCATATTCGAGTCGAGTTCGAGTTTGATTTTTTCGAGTTTTACGTAATAATATTATATATGTATATATTGAGTCGAGGAAGAGTTCGACCTCGAGCTAAGATGCACCATTTATTATTTAATTGAATTTTTAACCTTATCGAGCCGAACTCGAACATGCCAAGTATGGCATCGAGTCGAGCTCGAGCTTGAAAAGTTAAGACTCGGTCGAGTTCGAGCTCGAGTAAACTGAGTCGAGTCGAGCTTGCCGGATACTCGGCTTGTTTATAGCCCTTTAATCTACCCAAAAAAAAGATGCAAGAGTGTGTTACTATCTAACAATTTAGGCTTTATGTAATAAAATTGGTTCTGTAAAACTGGTTCAAAACCGGTTCAGAACCTGTTTTGAACCAGTTGAAAACCGCTCCATATATTCCTTATCAAAACCGAACCATTTAAGAACCGGTTCAGTCAGAACCGGTTTGTATTGGTTCGGTTCCGGTTTGGTTCCGGTTCGGTTCGCCCGAACCGGTTTTTATGCCCAGCCCTACAATTTAACAATTCTAGAACATAACTTAGTTTAATTTTTATATTTCATCATTCCTCAATACGTGTCAATATTTTGAAAGATCTTTACATGAATCTTTTAATTAAAGCGATAGAATTTAGGAATCAAACAACAGTCTCAACAATAAACTACTAGAAAATTTGAACTTAGCAACTAAATTTATATTCGTCGCTAAACTTTCGTCTTTAAAAGTGTCTTTAGCGACAGAAATAAAATTAGCCGGCAAAAAAATGCACTTTTCAGTTTTCAAGATAAAAAAGTGTTTGGTCGGCAAAAAAATTTTTACGATAAAATATCATAATTCTCCTCAATTTTAAAAGTTAAGGTTGGTCTCTCCTATTTTGAAACTGACCATTTTATCCCTAAGCTCAACCTACCTTTACAACCATTTTTTACTCTATACTCACGGGTATTTTCAGCCAATCACAACGGTTATGCATTTTCAATTTTGAACTATAAAGTTCCATTGCTCAAATTCACAAATAAAATTTTACATACCTGTACCGCCTGCTACATTCGGTCGTCAGATCCGCGTCAAGCGTCTGGTCTTCAACAGATATGATTTCTATGACCACCGGCGATATCTCGCCGAAGATAGAGAGGGCTCCGCCGTGAGACTATCAGCCGCCTGTACTACCTGGTACCTTCTTTCGCCGGCCCCGCGTCAAGCATCTGTTCTTCAACATATTTATATAAAAGATGCGTGGAGAAATCTGAAGGAGATGCCTCGATTATCCCCTCTACATTGAATTGAATTCGCCTAGATTATCCCATCTACATTTAATTGAAGTCGCCTCGTTTCTCTCCTCCAATTATTAAATTGAAGCGAAATTTTAATTGTGATTAATTGCATACATTGAATCTTGAACGGTCTGAAATCAGCGAAATTTTAATTGCGATTAATTGCATACATTGAATTTTGACCGGTCTGAAATCAGCGAAATTTTAATTGCGATTAATTGCATACATTGAATCTTGAACGGTCTGAAATTTGTTTGCTTTTTAGATTAGATGAACCGAAATTTTATTTATGATTAATTGCATACATTGAATCTTGAATGATCTGAAATCAACGAAATTTTAATTGCTATTAACTGCATAAACTGAATCTTGAACAGTCTGAAATCTGCGAGATTTTAATTGTGATTAATTGCATACATTGAATATCGAACGGTCTGAAATCTACTTGCTTTTTGAATTTGATGAACCGGGAATTAGACCGATCGAACCGTGAACCAGTTTTGACAACAATACTAATGACTAATGTGGCGGCTTCTGATTGACTCACCATGCTGACATGACGGCTCCAAATTGCTCCTTTTATTCTCTCATTCAAAATTTATATAATATATCGATTATAGTTTTATTATTTTATGTCATGGTTTAAATACTTAATTCATTATTGATGAGTTTGTTAAGCTTTTTTTGGCTTGGTTAATTAGTGATAGAAAAAATACACATTGATTCTGAAAAGTTCTAACCATGTGATAAAATAAAAATTCCCTAAACGTTGATATTTATTACACTGCTGTCACTATGAGAGGAATCAAAATTTAGTACATCTAATAATTTCTCGTTATGAAAATAATTTTAAAGGAATAGAACTAGTGACAGATCCAGGAACCCAACCAATGGATTTCTACTATTACGATATTTCGATATATATCTTTCTCGGTAATTTCTATAGATTTTTTCAACATCAATACTAATTGGTCACAGATTCGCATATCGATATCAATTCAGATTGTTTTTAGAAGAAAAAACATATTCTCTTTCAAACATCAAAATTGGTTTGATGATATACCATTTATACAGAATGAGCGTAAATCAATAGTTGCTTAATACAATCAATCGATCTTTACAACCAAATAAACCAATAAGCAAATTAACAATCATAGCAATAATATTAGAAGTGGGAAGCCTACCTAGTTGGAAACTTGGAGTGAAATTGATAAAGAATAATAAAGAAAATGTACATTAAATTGTTAGCGTGAGAGAATCCATTAATTTAAATTTAAAATAAATAAATAACTCGTACAAGAAGATGAAGTAAAAAATTGGTTTCTATGTAAAAAAATAGCATTTTGTTTGCTATGTTAAAAACTTAAAACAGGTTTGAGAGTAAAAATAATGTTCTTTGATTTTAAAACGACGTTAGTTAAATTGTGTAAGAAAAAATATCTTTTTGTCTTGCTATGTGAAAACTTAAAATGAGTTTGGAACTAAAAAGAATTTTATTTTGTTCTAAAAAGGCCGTCGATTAAAAAAAAAAGAGTTGAGCTATCTAGTCTTTTTCTTTGAATTGAGAATAAATTTAAAAAAAAATTGTACAAAGAATAATTTTTATTTAAAAAATGGGTTTTTTATTTAAAAAATGTTTTTTTTTTTTTGCTATGTTAAAAACTTAAAATGGAGTTGTGAGTAAGACGTTCTTTGATTTTAGGGTTAAATGTACTTTTCATACCACATGTTTGGCCGAATGTGGCTTTTAGTACCGGATGTTTGGTTTTGTATACTTTTAGTACCAAACGTTTGAAAAAATGTGGCTTTTGGTACATCCGTTAGTTGGCCGTTAGTTTTTTCCGTTAAGTGACATGTGCAAGTCACGTGACCGACCCTAAACTTTCGATTTTGTTCAATTTAGTCCCTCAAATATATTTATAACTTTTAATTTGTACAATTTAGTCCCAAAACTTCAAAATCAATTCCAATTGAATCATCGAACCCAATTGACCTAGCCGGACCTAGCCTAGGGCTAGGTCCAAACCTGGGTTGGGGTCGCCGGGCCCAGCCGACCCTGACCCAGGGTTGGACCTAGCCCTAGGCTAGGTCCGGCTAGGTTAATTGGGACCTAGCCCAATTTGGGTCGAATTTGGGCTAGGTCCCAATTGACCTAGACGGACCTAGCCTAGGGCTAGGTCCGACCCTGGGTCAGGGTCGGCTGGGCCCGGCGACCCCAACCTAGGTTCGGACCTAGCCCTAGGCTAGGTCCGGCTAGGTCAATTGGGTTCGATGATTCAATCGGGATTGATTTTGAAGTTTTTGGACTAAATTAAACAAATTAAAAGTTATAAATATATTTGAGGGACTAAATTGAACAAAACCGAAAGTTTAGGGGCGGTCACGTGACTTGCACATGTCACTTAACGGAAAAAACTAACGGCCAACTAACGGAAGTACCAAAAACCACATTTTTTCAAACGTTTGGTACCAAAAGTATACAAAACCAAACATCCGGTACTAAAAGCCACATTCGTCCAAACATGTGGTATGAAAAGTACCTTTAACCCTTGATTTTATAAAGACGCTGGTTTAAAAAAAAAAAGAGTTCAGCAAGCTTGGTAATTTAAGTAAAATGGTGTCCTTATTAGAAATTCTTCAACAAAATGTTGATTACAAAAAATAAACATAAATGAGATCAAGATAAGAATCAAACTCCCTACCTCTATTAGGAAGATATAGCACATTTTCTGCAAGTCATTGAGGGATATTTGATGAAGTGGTGTTCTTTATAGTAGAAATTAAAGGGGTTTCTTGAAAATGTTACAGAAAATATACACTATATTAAAAATAAAAATAAAAAAAATTAGCCAAAAAGTGTCACGGAAACCCGCTTGGATGACAATAGATCCGTCACTGAATAGAACCTAAAAGAAGTCTTAAATATGTTTGGTACTTTGGATGTTTTCGTTTTTTATAATTCGTACTCCAGTTATATGAATGGTTGATTAACAAATTTCCTCCATTTTTTTCAGTCAAAATGAATATATGTCATGCATGTGATATCAGCTACATCTTAAAATTTGTTTCACGATCAATTAAGTCTTATATAATCTTATATGGCTAAAGTCAGGTTAGAGTGAACCCCAAACTCGGTTAATCGAACCATAGTCAAGTTTAGGGTTAATTATGTATTTTTTTAATCATAAAAAATGTACATCTTCCATAATTAATAATCTTACACGTCTTGGATTCTTTTCAAGCTTTGATTTAATACACTAGGTAAATCATTGTTCTTTTCATTATAACATAACATATATTATATATTAGTAGAAAAAAGGTTCAGTTACTCGAGTGAAAGGCAGCATCAAGCAAAACTATATATATAAGTAGCAAAGAAGGAGGAGGTGGCCATTTTAGGGGAGGAAAGCGTCTCAGACCATTAAATAATAAAATGTTGAAAACAGCAATAAATTTTGAATTTTACATATGGACATCATGTGATATCGATCATCATTGATCTTATTACTATATAATATCTCTTTTTCTCTCCCGGCACAGTTGAGAGTGAGTAGCTACTGCATATTTCTCCTCCTCAAACTTACGATCTTCAAGCTGGTTCGTAACTGCATATTTTTGAATTAGTAGTATAATTTAGCCTTTCAAGATCAAACAAAACTCTAACGTCTCTCTTTAATTTTACATGCATGCAGCTTTACTTTCTTTCATGGAGTCCAACTATATTATCAGAGGAAGAGTAGTTGTGTTGATCTTCATCATCATCTGTCTGGCCACAGACGTTGCCTCGCAGCTGTCACCACCTCCAAGTAAGTATTTTCCAACATAGATAGAATTAATTACTTGGAAGAATCTAGTCCTTTTCTTTTGTTTATAAATTATATTCTATTGTGTGTCATGATTTATCTGCACATACTTAGTCAGCGATTTGAGACTAAAATTATTACTTGTGTTGTGTTTAATATTCGAAAGGGAAACTACATTTTTTATACTACTGAAATGTAAATTTTTAAAGACTCACTTTTTTTTTATTAATTGGTACTTCAACTATTTGAAGGTCTATATCTATATTCTGTAAATTAGTTGAATGGAGTTATGTGTGATCGAATATTTAAGGTATAATATAATGATAATATAATAAAAATATGTTGAAGATCCCAAAGCCACAATTATTAAACTAAATAATTGATGTTTAAAAATGTTATTTTTCCATTCGAAATCATTATTTAAGGTTTTCATTATATTCTGATATATTTAAATATGTAAAGTTACGAAAAAAAATGCAAATTCATTATGCATGTGAAATTCTAGATGTAATGTATATGTAACTAACTAGAAATCATTGTTTTATATATACACTAAAAATAATAAGATTAGGAGGGGGAATTAGAGATTATACATAGTTTGTGTATGTGGAATTAGAGAAGTGTAAAAAAAAGAAGAAAATAATGAGTCTGCAATAATTTTGAGTCTTATATATTATCTGTTTTTTATTAATTAATTAATTAAAATAAAATATTGGGTTAAAGGTACTTTTCATACCACATGTTTAACCGAATGTGGCTTTTAGTACTGGATGTTTAGTTTTGTATACTTTTGGTACCAAACGTTTGAAAAAATGTGGCTTTTGGTACATCCGTTAGTTGGCCGTTAGTTTTGGCCGTTAAATGACATGTGCAAGTCACGTGATCGACTCTAAACTTTTAATTTTGTTCAATTTAGTCCCCAAAATATATTCATAACTTTATTTTGTTTAATTTTGTCCTAAAACTTCAAAATCGAACACAATTGGGACCTATCCCCAATTGGGTAAATTTGACCCAAATGGGGCTATGTCAATTGAATTCGATTGGTTTAATTGGGTCCGATTTTGAAGTGTTATGACTAAGTTAAACAAAATAAAAGTTAGGAATATATTTGAGGGACTAAATTAAACAAAATTAAAAATTTAGAGTCGATCACGTGACTTGCACATGTCATTTAACGACCAAAACTAACGGCCAACTAACGGATGTACCAAAAACCACATTTTTTTAAACGTTTGGTACCAAAAGTATACAAAACTAAACATCCAGTACTAAAAGCCACATTCGGTCAAACATGTGGTATGAAAAGTACCTTTTAACCCTAAAATATTATCACACTAGCTCATGTTTTCCTAATAATACATCCATCAATATTCATGGACACTGCAGAGATCAACGAGACAGTCCGCTCCCCTCCTCCGATAGCGAGCAGTTTTGAGCCGCCTCCATCAGATGGCACTCAGGAATGCCAGAGCTCGACAGTGGCGGAGCAACGATTATTGCAGATGGTAGAAGAGCTCAGATACGCTCAACGCACGGATTTCCTTGTTGTTGCGGTTGTCGCGGCTGTTACGTTCCCCATGATGGTAATCACCTCTGCCCTGACGGTCTTCAACACCATCAAACTACAGAAAGTACGCTACATTTATACTTAGTTATTACAATTCGATCGAGAGGATGATCATATATGGACAGTTTGTATTATTAAACAGTTAAACTATGTGTATTTGAATATTATTCAACTTTTGCTCATGGTGGCATTCAACTATATCATGAATCTCCATTTAATAATCTAATTAATATAATCAGAAAACATATGCGGTAAAAAAATGTTTTGAGTGTTTAGATTCCAGTGGTTATAAATTTCAATGATGTGGACTTTTCTGGGTTGTATTGTTCAACTCTGCTTGCGTTTACATGATTTTTGATGGAGACACTTTGATATTGACTTCTTTATTATATGAAATCACTGAAGTGATCGATTCTTGCAGTCACACTGAGATAGTTAAGTCTCAGTTTAGTATTGCATGTTGACAGACACATTGATGGGACTCACAACAGTTTCGTATACATCTGCTCCAATCTAGTCTTATTTTTCTAAAATCTATTCATTCATATGTGTCTCTTTTTGCCAGCACTAATGGAATTACTCTCAAACACAAGGATCTCTATTAGCTAGCTGGAATTAAATGTTAAAAAAAAATGCGCACAATGCATGCACGACAACAGACTAGTATTTATATGAATTAGTAGGAACATATATGTAATACTAAAATTTATTTAGTATCAGCATGTGATGCGAATACATATAAAGTTTATTGATCAATCGTTAAAAGGTTAAGGAAGATTGAAACAGAAGTGTATAATTAAGGGCATTGTCCTCCAGGACCACCATAAAGAAAGTTAGATCCCTCTTGAACATTCTCATACTGATAGAACTCCACATCATAATTTCCAGGACAATTCAGAAAGATTCTCGTATCCTTGGTAAGTGGATGTCTCCTGATGTTGGCACCATCTGTGTATTCGATATTCGTAAAATACCCAACATGACTATACTCATGTTTCCCATCTGGTAAAAATCCACTTCCCATTGGTGGGCTCGGTTGTCCCACCACACGCCCGCCTAACTCCAGTCGGGTCGCTCCATTTTCAAAGTGAGAAAATATCTCCTTGGGCCAGTAACCGATAGATATATTAGCTTCTGTGAAGTATAACCACCAATTCTTCGTCTTTACATCCTGCATCCAAAAAAATATTAGATCCTACATTTATTTCTCACTAACATAATTATTATTATATATATAGACTTGCTTGTATATATAACTACTTGCCTGAAAAATATTTACGAAAATATCATAATGTATTCCACCAGGAACTGATATCTTAGGCAAGACACCTCCAAGAGTAACGCCACTATCGACTTGGACAAATCCCGGGCAGCGCAAATCGTAGCAACCAGTTGTATAGCCATCACTCTATATAAATACTTAGTTCATATATATATATATATATATGGGGTAGCTAGGTTGAGAAGATATATAAATAAGTTGAAAATTAGTTACGTACTGCCCAAGATGTTGTGAAGTGAATAAGGTCATCTCCATAGAGTGAGGGATTGACTGACCATCCAGCAGTGATGAGGTTTCGTTGTTGGGCATCATCACCATAATCCGATAGCCAAATCTGCGAACCACTCGACTGATCGGGTCCGACCTTGGGTTTGTAAGCAACCATCCATGTGGTTGCTGCAACAAAAGTTGTTTTCTGTGTCACACCCACAGCTGCAAACTGATCAACCATATCTATCTATTGTTAGTCTATTTTGTAATATATATATATATATAAATACCAACATATATCTAGAAAATTAGAAATGACGGGGTTAAGTACAAAACATTATATTTTTACTGAATATTTGATATCATTTTCTAAAAATTAAATTTATAAGGATTAATATAATGTTACGTACATATATAATATTTGCTTACGTACGTAAGTGTTGGGTACATTGTCACCGGGTAGAGGTTCGACTTGCACTTTTAATGGTGAACCACCAACACTACCGGCAGCATTGATAACGGCGGTTCTACGTACGGGTACGGTTCCATCAGGACACACTTGACGGAACCCTAGCCGCTCGAGTTCACTCGTCTGCTCTTTACTAGAAGTACCCATCGACCATCCATCCGGAACACGACTCGGTGTTTTCTGCAACCATATATATAGTTATTAATTAGTTAATTAGGATTACACAATCTTAATATTCAATTTATTTCATATAACAAACTACTAATTAAATGTAAAAACACAAATTATATATGTTCTACCTGATGCAATATTGTTGGAAAATATAGCACATAAAAGGGGAATTCTAAAGGAGAATTTTTTGGATCAAATAAAGAATGTTTTTAAACCGACTCATGTGCAAATCACGGTCTCCTTAAGAAAATTTAGCCCTCTCACCGACTAATCGGTTGTGCTTGAGATAAACATGAGTGATTATCTCCTAGGATAAAACGACATTCCAGTGGCAATCTAGCACGAAGCTCCACCAGTCGAACAAAACATTGCCTGAACTCCACCGGAACAGGACTTGTGATCAAAACGACCTATAAACCTATTGACGTCGTAAGAGAAAGAAAAAGACTTGATTCGAACCGAAATGAAAATAGAGAATAGAAACTCTCTATTTACAGGGAGGTGGAAGCCGTGTATTAATGTAAAAAAAATTAATAAATAAAACTGAAACGTCTTTATTAATGAAGCCATTACGGATCATTAATACGCCAGATTCAACAAATCTGGACGAAGTCGGGACTATTCTGATCGGGTATACTAAGAACAACAATTTTTCATTCATTCGATCAGAAAAAATTGTAATGCTATTAACACATTTTCCCAACAATGTCATCGTAACCGGACAATTAATGTTAAGAGTATTTTGTGGTTCGAATCCCCTAATTAGTGAGAACCGGAGTATATATATATATATCTCGGAAACTGACTGATTTTTGGGGAAACAATAGGATTTTAGGGTTTGGGAAAAATAATTAGGGCTCACCAATTCATCATCTTTAAAATAATAACTCTATTGTACATAATTAGTTGGGCGGCCATTGAACTAGTTTTCATACTTCTCAGTAGACCGGCAGTTCAATAATCTGAACCGGGTCCAGAGTCCAGACCCATTTCGATAACAATGCCCGAACGTGAATGTGGAACAAAATCTGAACGGATGCTAAAATAAAAGGAAAATGATCAGGATTCCGAATCCTGCATTCCGCCGTCCTCCGATTATTAGTAAATAAATAAATACCCTAAAAGTTAAAAGTAATTGCATGTGTGCCATTGTAAGGAGAATCGGACTGTTTGAATTCCGACTCTTCGGAATGTGTATCACTACACAAAATAAAAACAAGAATTGCGTACCTGAATTGTATGATTTTTCAACAATGGATGACGAAATGCAGGTTGTTTATATATGTCAACACAATCTATCGCATCCCCGTGTTCGGTCTAGAACACAAACAATATTATGAAAATAATAACTAGTCAAATAAACTTAATTGATTAATTAAGTAGCTGAAATATGATTCTAGTAGATATATAGTAGAGAATAAAAAAGACTAACAATAGATCGAATATCAGTATGAAATTTAATATATACCTTGATAATGGAGGCGAAAGATGGCTCCCGTAGAATGAAACTTCCAATGAAGAGAAATCCAAGTAAATTGTGGTTCATTTTCATCCTCATCATGTCAATTTTTCTTAGATTGATTGATTATACTATATATGTATATACAAAGTTCTTTTGGCTACTATACATAATTATAATTATATATATACAAAGTTGAGCAGTGACTGTTTGTACATGAAAGATTAGGAATTCAACCCCATATATAAGGAAAATAGTATAAATACATTCATTACATATATAAATAATAAATAGGAAAATATGAGGTGTAAAATTTTCTATAATAATAATTGACACATAATTATTATGTGGGACAAGTTAATGTCAAAAAAATTGTTATAAAATGTCCAAGCATCGAGTCATTATTATTATTATTTTTTAAAATATTTTCCTACATATCAATGATTTCGATTTTTCAATAAATTTATCAATGGCCAAAAAAAATTACCAATTTTTTTTTTACAAAGCAATATAACCGGGTAAAAGTGCACAATTTATGAACTTATATAATTTATATATAAGTTACCTATTTATGAGGCTCTTAATGTTGAAACGAATGACAAAAATGTCATTAAATAATTTATTTTGATTCCTTTCTTACTTCCATCACTATAAATCGTTCCATTCTTGGTCTCTTTTTATTTATTCGGAGTGAGTGGGTATTAATAAATAATTATGATAATATTTAATAGAAAAATAATAAAGATTTTGAGAGTGCAGACCACGCGTAGGGACACGCTTCCACGCGCCACCACCATTGCAGCGCGTGTGAACTACGCGCCGCCACGCGCGCAGAAACGTGCAGAAACGCGCCGGGACGCGCTTCCACGTGGCGTTGCGGCCCACCTCCGCTCCCTAGATGTAATGCACCGATCGCCAATGTCCCTCCACGCGCCGTCATGGATGCTGTTCACCGTTTTAAGCTCAGACTCGACTATATCTTGGCGGTACATCCCTCTACCTCCCCTCTCCAACCCCTTCCAGTCGAACTCATAGTTTGTCAGAACCAACATTTTGTCCATCAAACGAACCACTGCATGATATTTACCCTTCGGGGTAACCACGATACGACTGCGGTCGCATCTTATTCTCGTCTCGCTTTGGAGAGACATAGCATTTATGTGGCACTTTACAGAAATCTCTACACCAGTCATGTGGTCATCTTCGTTAATGAATGGAATTGTTTGCGTTTCGGACATACTATGAGTCCGGTATGGTGTATCGCTTGTTGTGCAGGTCCTCTGTTAGTTATGTCAGACTCAAGGAAGGTTCTCGTACCCTCTGAAGGACTGCGTTCGCTGCTGTATCAGATGGATTCCTCCTCTCCAAGCTTCTATCATTTGCCTGGGGTCATCTCTACCAATAAGCTGAGTCGTTGTTTTAGCTTATGTTTTACTAGATGTATTTCTGGTTTGTACTTTGTTATCCTTTTCTCTGTCGTTTTAATCGAATCTGCTCTAGTTCGGGTATTGGATGTTAACCAATATCTCCGGAGCGGTTACGGTACTTTGGTAGATTGTAATAGTTTTATGTTTCAATAAACTCGGCGCGCTTAACGATAAAAAAAAGTCCGACCAACCTTCGACGGTTAGTGTTTTTTAATATGTCATTATAGTTGACAAAAATTACAATATATACCTCCATCTCACAGTTAAAGTTTTTCGGATGTTGGGGTTCCAAGGTTGTATTTAGGGGTGAGCGGTTCCGGGTACCCAGTACTTTTAGGGTATCCCAGAACCAGACCAATACTAAACGGTTCCTAACTTTATTACCCAGAACCGTACCAGCACATTTAGGAACCGGAACCGTACCAGAACCGTTAAGAGCCAATCGGTTCCGGGTACCCGTTAAGGAACCGGTTACAAATTTTCAAACTAAATAATATAATTTTAGGTACTAGTTGGAACCGGGTTCTGGATACCCAGTTGGAACCCGGTTCTCGGTAGCCAATTGAAACTGAAATTTATGTTATACCAAGTGAATCATAAAAATAATTATAACATTTTCCACAAACCAATTTTAAATTTGTTAAATGTTTAGTGTTTTTTTAATTTATATATATATAACGGTTCTGGTTCCGGGTATTTGGGTACCCGAAACTTATCCCGGAACCGGAACCGAAAATACCGGTTCTTGAAATTTAATCCCAGAACCGTACCAGAACCATTTACATCTACCCGGAACCTACCAAATGACCGGTTCCGGTTCCAACTGGGTAATTTGCTCACCCCTAGTTGTATTACCTATTTAATATAATAATAATAGTAATGACTTTTTTTTGCCAATATAGTAATGGCTTAATTCATTGAAATTTTATACTGTTTTGTGTACTTAAAATAATAATTAATTTGGTAATTAAAACGCTTCATTGTGGAGAATTGGCGAAGCCACATCAGGATGAGAAGGAAATTGCTCCAATTTTTAACAAGAGTTAAATGTACATTTTATGTTACATGTTTAACTAGTGTATGTTTTTGGTGCCATATTTTAATTTTGTAGGCTTTTAGTGTTATATGTTTGAGAGGTTGTATGTTTTTTGTACTTCTGTTAGTCAACAGTTAGTTTGACCGTTAAATACTTTTATTTTTTTTCAATTTAGTCCTCAAATTTATATATTTAAAATTTAATATTTATAATTTAGTCTCTATTGTTTGCTCAAGTCACCGCCCAAGACCGCCGACCACCACCCACCACCGCCAAATCCGCCGACCACCACAAAAAGGGCCGGCCACCACCACTTGGGGCCGGAAACCACCCCAATTGGTGGTGGCCGGCCCCATTTAGTGGTGGCTAGTGCCCTAATCGGGCCGGCCACCACTAATTGGTGGTGGCTACAGCCTTAATTGGGGCCGGCCACCACCAATTGGGGGGTTTTTGACCCCTATTAGGACTGCAGCAACCTCCAATTGGTGGTGGCCGGCCCGATTAGGGCTGCAGCCACCACCCATTGGTGGTGGTCGACCCCGATTAGGGCTGCAGCCTCCTCCAATTGGTGGTGGCCGGCCCGATTAGGGCTGTAGCCACCACCAATTGATGGTGGCCGGGTAGCCACCCCAATCGGGGCCGGCCACCACCAATTGGTGGTGGCTAGTGGCCGGCCCCGATTAGGGTGCAGCCACCACCAATTGGCGGTGGCCGGCTCTTTTTGTGGCGGTCGGCGGCTTTGGCAGTGGTGGGTGGTGGCCGGCGGCCTTGGGCGGTGACTTGAGCAAACAATAGGGACTAAATTATAAATATTAAATTTTAAAAATATAAATTTGAGGACTAAATTGAACAAAATAAAAGTATTTAACGATCAAACTAACTGTTGACTAACGGAAGCACCAAAAAACATACAACCTTTTAAACATATGACACTAAAAGCCTACAAAATTAAACATATGCCACCAAAAACCTACATTGGTAAATTATGTGGCACCAAAAGTACATTTATATGAGTACTTTTAATCCTAAAAAATGTAATTATTCTCAATATGACCCCTTAAAATCTTATGTTTCCCATTTGAAATTATTTTACTTTAAATATATGTTCAATTCTTGCTCGCTCAAAAACAATAGCATGCATGTAATATCAATTACATCTTAAAGTTCATCTTACAAACAATTTACTTACTAAAATTTTACATGAAAATAAATTTGATCATGGCTTGCCCATGGCTCAATCAGCTAGGGCTCAATTGAGCGAGTCAGACATGGTCGCCTAGACCAGGTGACCAAGTGTAGCCTGAGCTGATGTCATGGGATCCCATGGATCTTTCAATTGCGTAAGGGTAACTATGTATTTTTTAAAGTTTAGAAACTTAATTAACTGTGAAAAAATGCTAACCATGAAGTTTTCAATTCTCAATGTTTTGGTAGGATTTTAACTAAAGAATTCGGAATGAGGCGTTGAACCACTCCATTACACGTGTTACTTGGTTTATTATGGCTTTATTTTAAACTATAAGATGGTTCAAATTCAATTATATATCCTCCTATTAGATGTGGGAATAGACAATCGCTATATATGATTTCAGAAACTTGAATATTCAAACTCAATCAAGCATTTTCTTATATGCGAAGATAAGTCTTATTGAGACGATCTATAAAGACTTATTACATATGCATATAATTTAAATAACTAACTGATCATCTAAATGACTGTCTTGATAAGCATATGATTACGAACTAACCTGTTTGGTCACCAACTTACTTGTAATCTCATATTACTGTGTGTCAAAAACCCCAACTACACCACAATTGATCTCCAAGTCGATGCAACAAAAGAAGACATTTCCGCAAAACGTTTTAGGCATTATTTGGTGCTTCTGCACAACAAGATTCCTAAACTTGTGTAAACTCAAGACATTTAAATGCGCAATTGTTCAGCTGTTCAAAGTTGTTCAGCGGAAATTTGGTTGTAGCGTTGTTGGTTCAATCGAACAAGGAAGATCAAGGTTTAGACGATGTTGTTTTAACAACGAAACGAAATATAAACGTTGAAAGGATAAATGAATTAACTTGATTGATTGAAACATAATTGTCACAAGGCTATTATAATCAATACATCAACTAATACAACTAAACCAACTAACCTAAAACTAGCTAAAAAATTGAAAACATTTCACCACTAAGCCACTAAAGTCTAACTAATTATTTATTAACTCTAATCTTAATATGACTCTAACCCTATTCCAGATGTGTTTATAGACTCCACATAGGATTAAAATTGTTCATCTACCCAAACACTAATTTATTGGACAATTAACTTGCCAAGCAAGCCTTCAAAACCGATACTACTTGTTTCACAAGTAACTTGCTTCAACTGCAAATTTTCTTCAGCTTCTGCAGTTCTTCATTCTCAAGCACCTATAAATTGATTAACTTCAATTTCTTAACAACTTGGAGTGAAATATATCAGTGGATTATCAGTCCATAAGTTTATTTCTCTTGCTAGCTAGCTACAAGAAAAGCAAATCACTCGATAAAACAAAGAGGCACGCGCACAATTTTTATTACAGAACAAAAGGGAAGGGCGAATTGTCTAGATAACACACACAATGCCAAAATACTAGAAATTGCACCAAAATATGGCAACTAGAAATTACACACATTACATCAATAAGTTAATGAGTGAACGGGTTAGCTAGTTAGAACGTGGCTGCAAATAATATGCATACATTGCGTAGAAGGTCTGCATCAATGTGAGAATGAGAAGGAAGACGGCGGCTACAAGCGATATCACGGTCCACGGAGTGCTGAAGTAGTTACGTATGAGGTTGCGCCACCAAGTGCGCACCCTACTCGCATAATACAACTTGCAGAAATTGTTGAGATCCTCCATATTACAATGCAAATAATTGTAGTTCGGGTCGCAAATTATCTCCCTCCCCACCCTGTTGATTAGATTAGCCACGTCGTTGTTGTTCCCGAACGCGTGATTCAGGACCCCCAGCCTTGTGAAGAACCTCGACATCGCACTCATTGTCGATCAGGCAATCCAAAAAAAAAATGTAGTTGGTGAAGTAGGGGCGAGTTAAGTAGTGGCACTGCTCAAAGGCTAGAAAGTTTAGAAGCATAACAGCAGTGGTATCATCCAGATATAATGGATGCATTTTGATCAATTGCTTTCCTTCATCTATTTTAATCCTCAATAAACCCTCTCTGTCCACTCTTTGTTTTACTATTTCCACTCCAGCCTCTTGGAGCTCCCTTGCATGGTAACTCAACTTTTGATACTCTTTCGGCTCAATCAACGGATCTGCCGCCGCAACGTTGGAATTGGTCGTGTTCGAATTAGTAGGCAACTCCGGAGTCGAATGTATCCCACTTTCTTCGTGGAGTCTGCTGGTGAAATCATCACGAAAGAGGTGGAGCAAGTGATCATAGTCAATATCCCTACGGTAATTTGCTGCTGCTGCTGCTGAAGCAGGCAGGGGCTTTTTGGTAGGGTCTATTAATGAGCTAAAGAAAAATCTGCCAAGAGTTTCGAGTTTTGTTTCTTCACAGCCTTGTTCGATAGTCAATGAAAAGAGTTTTTGAAGAATGAACAAGGGGAGCTGATTCTCAAACATCAAGAAATCGCTTTGAAGCGTTTGTATCATCCAGTGAGAGTGAAAGATGGGATCGTTGACATTCACATGACGATGTTTCTGACCAAAACAAAGGGAAAAAGTTATACTTATATACCTCTTTGATTTCAATATCAAAATTATTAAATATTAATAAAAATAATATTTACGGAGTTGGTATCGTTGATACTACGACGGCGACGATGTTTCTGCAAAAAAAAAAATGTTAACGTGAATGAATGATTATAAAATTTTATATGAGTTTAGTAATGATCATATGCACGTACATACCGATTTGTCAAAGCGGTAGTGTAATCGTAACACCTCAATAATAAAGCAGACATCATTTGGACGAACTCATCACTGGTAATATCATTGAAAGCCTCGGAATAGCAAGCCCTAGCATTATTTTTCAGCAATTTCATGGCTTTTTCTAGTTCCTCCAGTTTAATCATCCCCTGATGCCTCCTCATCGGGTCACCACATTTATCTTCTTCTGTTTTTGTTTCGTCGGTATCGCTGCTGTCGTATTTCTCGAACTTGCCTCCTAAAAGACGGACTAGGAACCGCATCTTATGCTCATTCCCGGCTTGTAAATTGATGTCGTTGTGATGGAAAGGACCAATAGAAACAAGTGTATTTGACGGAGTCTCTCAGGAACTCTGTAAATGCTCCATGACTTTCCACCATTCTTTCAGTCTTTGGTTGATATCAATAACCCACTCTCCAGGTAAATAACCAATTTCCACCTGCTGCTTCTTCTTGGTCGACTCTACAGTTCTCAGAGCAGCCACAGCTAATTTTGTTGCTGAACTATTTCAACTTTGCTTCCCAAGTTCAACTTCCTTGTATTTCCCACTGAATAAAATATGGCTAGCTAGTCATTTTACTAACTAGATCTCAAACTTTCAACCGCACTTTTCAAACTATCGCCATGTTACTTTTTTACCCTAAACTATATTTATTTATTTTTTACTTAAATTATTTAAAATATGATTTATCAGTTGGTTTAGGAGTGTGACGAGTCCATGCTTAGGCGACCCATGACTCACCGATCATTATGGTCAATCAAAACTCTACATCAGTCACGACTCAAATTAGCTAAGTTAGGGGCATGACATGACACAACACGTGCTCATACTAAACATGGTGAGTCGTAGAGCTCGCCTAAATTCAGACACGTCTAAAACACGGTCTCCTCACCTAGTTAGATTGCTCGTCCTGACCCAAGTTTGTGTCAAATCTGGTCATTTGGTCTACAAGACTGTGTCTAGGACGAATCCGGATTTGGCAACATCCATAGTTCATTATAAACGATCAAAGCTCTAGATATGGTATGAATTAATTAGTTGAGTCAGGGGTATGTCCTGACTTAGACTCATGTTAAACATGATCTCCCAAACTAGATGATCAACTCTGATACGAGCTCAGTAAATCACAACTCGAATATCTTAATATGAAGCTCCAAAAAGTCATAACTCAATAATTAAGTCCCTATTTATATATATTGGATGCAAGAGTCTATCCCTTAGTTACAAGCCCAATCACGATTTTGAGTCAACTATAACCCTTCAAAATTACCGCTTACTACTCATATACTATAGCTCAATCAAACCTTCCGAATTAAGCTCATTATTCTCACGAGAAAATAATAGTCATACATTTAGATTGAATAGTATTTCTTTTAACCGCCTCTTGCTTCTTAGAGCATTTTTAATGATAACACTTAGTTCCACCTCTATATGATTTTTTTTAAAACATTATATATAAATTATATTCATATTTTAAAAAATAGGAACATAAACAAACTAGTTAATGAGATTCAAGTATTGGACCGTCTTAAAAAAATTGGAAAAAAATATGTACAAAATCATAAATATATAATTGATTTTTTAATGAAATTTTACATTTTGTAAGTTATTTTCCATGTCAATTTTAGATTTCATATTTAGATTCCAACTTTGAACGATGTGTGTGGTTATCCTGAAATTTGAAACTCGACATCATTAGGGTAATAGTTCAATTATTCACCTACTATAATTTAAAAAAAAAATCTTTTGGTGTTTAAAAAATTACAAATATAATATATAAATGAGCACATGATTATATAAATATTGATTGTCATATTTCAAAAATTACATTACAAAAAATATTCAACAATATTATTTTTTTGCCAAAACAATATGTTGAAGTTCTCAACTAAAACAAAAATTACCATATATTTATTTATTTGAGACTACATAGAATTGTCACAGACATTACTAAATTGCCTGAGATGTTCGACCAAATCCTCTTTTATCGCGTAATTGGATATTATTTTCTATATACCAAGTCCTCTTTATAATTTACATTTATGCACATTCATCAGATCATATTAGTAAATCGGTTATAGGTATTAATCATGTGTTTTTATTAATGATTTCCAATATACATAACTAAAAAATATATTATATATCATCCTAAAAATATATTTTTTTATAAAAATGTATCATAAACAAAATATATTTCTTTCATATAATAATATAATATAATAAATTTTAGTTAAAAATTTATTCCGTATTTAATAATATGGAATTTTATACTGATTCAAAATTTAGAATTGACGGTTGTCCAACATGCTAAAATATAAACAAATTGAGCTTGGAAACACTGGAATTGAATCGAAGTTAAAAAAATAGTAATTTTTGTTTGTGTCATTATTTAAATAACTTAATATTAAAAATGGCTTACAACATGTGTTATTATCTTACTTCGCGTAGCAGAAATATATATATATGCAATCAATGAGAGAAGCAAAACAATTGAATAAAATAAAAGTATTAAAAAGTTGGCACTGACATGAACAGTAACGTGAGAGTTCCTACGGTAGGAACTGTGTCACTTCTCTCTCGCCACTCGATAATGACAAAACAATCATATTTGTAATCTTAGTCATACCTAGTGGTGTCTAGTGACAAATATTGAAATTAGGAACTCTCATTTTGGAACAAGGAACGCCCATTGGAAAGTCAAGTTCCTTTTTAATCATTACTGGTAGGAACCTATAGTAAATGACACTAAGAATTAGGAAATCTCTACAATGATAAATTTACAATATGTCACTAGAAACTACCATTGAAAGTGCTCTAATAAGTGCTCTAATGAAAACCTATGTACACTTATACACCTCTCGAATATATCAACTTTATAAAAACATGGTTAAGATGCATATTTTATTTTAATAATATAGTATTAGAGCTCATAAGTTCCAGTTCTGATGTCACTATTTTATATTAAAAAATTGAAGAAAAAAAAACGCTCATATTAAAAAAGGTTGAGATGGCCAAATTGAAGCATATGTAATGGTTACAAGTGATGTGAAATAAATGTTAAAAAAAGAAACCTCATATTAAAAAAGGTCGAGGTAGCCGAATTAAAGATTATTTCGTATGAACCCAATTAATCTTAATACTAAAATTGTAGGCAGGATGTTAAAATTTGTATAAGAATTTATTGATTATCTCTTCACCGATAAATTTGAATTTACGGATCAGTGGCATGTTTTATTCTTAATATCAATGTGTAAGAAACTAATACTGAACTACATAGATGTTCACAACCTTAATTAATTGTAGGCCTTCCAAAAGAAGAACAAGCGGATACGTACCTAGGAACGATCTCGCTTTGGCGTTCCTTTATCGACATACTTGGAAGATATAGCTTTTCTACAAGTACGAAAACATATATAATATATAAATTAAACTCCCTATAAATTAATTACTGCAGAATAGATCGTCCTTATAAACACTCCATGCAGTACTGTACTGGGGAATAATTGAAGATAATTAATTAACTTTATGTGTACTTGTTGATAAGTTTTATTATAAAGCAAAGACTTTAATTACGTAATGGTATCATCAATTTTCGAAATGCGTCCCGCTTGCTTCATCTGTATTTTTCTAATTAACCAAGTAGTTTACTAGTTTATGTTTATGTCAATGATCGATGTTCAACCAATATATATATATATATAGCTAGTTCAACTCATCTCTTCTTGAATGAAGACTGCCAAAGCCTTACCGTTTGTGATCAGTGTTGGCAATTGCAGAATTACCTTATTTTTTTGCAGCCATGAAACGTGCGAACAAGCACATGCAATGCGTAGTCGGAACATGCTGATGAATGTTAGTTTATTGCAACAATCCATATATTGAAAACAAAACAAAAGAGCTGGGAAGATGAAAATAGAAATAACTTTAGTTTCCTAAAATAAATTTATTACCATACATACTTGTATAGATAGATGTATAAGTTTGGATATAATAGAGATAATTGGACACAAAATAATATAAACAACTATAATACATTGTGTTAATACATGAAGTTAATAGTAGTTAAGAAAGAATATAGGGTTGAGAAGCTAAAAAGAGTATAACTATATATACGTTATGTTGCTATTTTTGGTCTAATTTTTTTTTCTTTATTGCAAATTAAGCTAGTTAAATGATTTACTTTATCCGGATTTGTGCAAGCCTGGTCGCCTAGTGCGGTAAAACCATGTCAAGCACGAATTTCTTGACCAAGTGAATCGAGACTTAATTTACTAATAAGTCACAATTGACAAAGTTGATTCTCCAAATACTAACACAAAATAGTTTAAACCACTTACAGTAATATGGCGTATAGTTCAGGCTCCTCTATAAATAAATACTAGACGTACATATACATTTCTATATATATTTTTTCTAATTATACCCATTTTTTTCGTACTTTTGCACCCTTTTTTTTAACTGAACGCTATTTTTCTCACTCTCAGAGAGTGCAAATTTAACTATATTCCCGTTATATATGAATATATATAGTACTATATATATGCATTTGACATGTAGTAGAATTTGCAAATGTGCACCTCAACTTCACATAAGTCCGCCCCTGATTCTAGGATGAAAATATGAAAACTCCCGTGTTAGCGTGGGAATTTCATAAATTATTACTTTTAGAATCTCAAGGAATATCATACGCCAATATTAAAGTCATTATATAAGGGTAACTATTAAGCTATGTCACATGTTTCTGTTCACTTCTCGTTTTCCATAGAGAATATATATGGTTAATGCTTGAATTAACTGAGACAGTTGTATACACACATATACAGATAATAAACAATACAGTTTTCTGCAGATTGACTTTAAAAAAAAATGACAAACGAAGTCAACAGATCAAATGTGAACTAATTTTCATTGGTAAATAGATCATTAGGAATCGCCAACTGCTTAAACCTTAATAATATTTTGTGCTACTAATAAGCTGTCATGTCTCTGCTGACATCAATAGCAATACGTATTCCATAGTCTCAGATCTTTATCAATCCATTCCATAGTACTAGGAAGCTTCTAATCATTGAACTAATTAATTGCAGTTAATATATATATTCTCACAATGAGAAATGCTAAGTTGTGCGATTAGCGTGCTCTATTAAAGTAATGCATGGATTCCTTTATATATATATTTAAGTAGATTCCTTTTTAATTAAAATTAAATTATTTATTTTGTTTCTAATAGTTTTTTTCCGGGTAAATAAGGAAAAACAAACTACTCCCTAATACGTATACAGTATACTCCTTACAA
Organism: Clarkia xantiana subsp. parviflora; assembly: GCA_036873135.1. Taxonomy (NCBI): domain Eukaryota; kingdom Viridiplantae; phylum Streptophyta; class Magnoliopsida; order Myrtales; family Onagraceae; genus Clarkia; species Clarkia xantiana. Next base: position 3,815,910 of record JAPTYO010000004.1, on the reverse strand, counting down.
TTATTTGTTTCCCTGAATACATCTCTTCAAACTTTTCATCAAGTTCATGTAAGTAGTAATAATGGACATTAAACTAAAGTTATCATCATAATAATCACACACCAGTTTAATGAACTTATATAGCAGTTGTCTCCACCACATATATATGAATTCAATGTGGAGATTTGAAACTAGAGTAAGCCCATCTCAAAGGGCCCAAAACTCGATAGTAATACCATGATGGCCAGTAAGTCATAATTTGTATCCTTTTAATAATAAAAAAAAACATGTCTAGGTTCAAAATTCTAACTTCGTCCCTGTCATTAGTCTCCATACATACACCTCTCCTCTTAGTAGTGGAGTCAGTGTCAAGGACCGTAAAAAGTCAAATTATTAATGAGCTACTCGGATTAACTCTATTAAGACTCGGAAAAAAAAAAATCGAGTCGAGCTAAGCTCAAACAGAGTTTTTTTGTATACACGACTTTCAAGTTAGAATTTATAACTCGAGTCGAATCAAACTTGATTTTAATAATTATATTATTATTTAATATTAATTTATTATTACATAAGCCAACCGAGTTTGAGTCGAACTCGGTTTTTTTAATCATGAAAAATGTTAATTTATTGTAATGAATAAATTGTTAGTGAGCGAACCGGACTCAATTATGTCATGCTTAGAGTCGAGTCGAATTCGAGTTTCAAAGTTAGAGCTCGGTAGAACTAGAGTTCGAGTTTGAGCTTGACAAATAATAATCGATTTGATTCGAGCTTGACAGATACTTGACTCGGCTCGTTTACACCCCTAACACTGGCGAATTTGAAGTGATTCAAGCGGGATCCCGGGACACTATTTAGCTCACAATTTTTTTTTCCAAGTGATATTTTTTAGAAATCCCGTTAAATATTAAAAAGAACACCACTTAATTAAAGTTTTTTAATAGCTCAATTGGTAAGCCGCTCAAAATCCATATCTAAAGTTTTTTTGTTTTTTTTCTTTCTAAAGCGATGATTTTAATTCCCATCTTGTTCAAACTTCGTTCCTTTTTTTTAGTAAATTTTTTTTTCTCCCAAGAACATAGCTAATTGTTCTTTAACAAAAAAAAAAAATATATTTCTATTATGTTTCGAGAGCATCATGTTTTTGATACCTTGTTTGTATTTATTTTATTGCTTTAAAGGAGAACCCTATAGAGAAATTGATATTGTTAATAGTATGATGTAAATATTATGTGTGGTTAAAAAATTGCATGTTTTTCATACTTTTGAAGTTTTACATATGTAACAACTAAGTCCAACTATTAATAAAAAAACAAAAAACATAGTGCTCTTGTAGCATGGTAGAAAAATCCAAAAAAAAAAAAAAAAAACTTATGTTCTATTGTTTTCTCTAAAGTAGTCTCTTTTCATCTTTACAAAAAAAAAAAAAAAAAATCGCAACTCTAATTTTTTTATTTCTCCAAAGAATTTAAGTCCTTTTTTTTTTGCCAATAAAGAATTTAAGTCCTTAAATCCAAAGAATGAGACATAAGAAAATGCGACGACGCTTTGTTCTTTATTTTTCTTTTTTTATCCAAAGAACTAGACATTTTTATATTGAAAAAGCAAACCAACATCAATTCCTTAAACCCAAAAAAACAAGATTTTTTTACAACGTAAGCGATGATTTTTACTTCATCTTCTTCCTCTTATGAGTTGTCTATTTCTTCCAAAATTAATAAATTATAACATATTGATAGCTCGATCTTGAATTTGTTTATTCTTCTACTTTATAATTTCACCCATAGTCTCCAACCAGGTAGGTTACTTCATCTAACATCATTATGATTGTTTGTTCTCCTAATTTACTTGACTTCGTTGCAAAGATAAGTTGTTTATATTATGCAAAGATTGAATCATGATTATTCTGTATAAATGGTGCTATGTCAAATTAATTGTGGTGTTTGAAAGAGAATATATATATATTTTTTTTAATACTTGAATTGATCGGATCGATATAACTAATCAAACGGTTCGTTATCAATGTTTGCAAAAGATTGTAATAGTAATTAGCCATAAAAGGATTTGTAATAATAGGAACCCACTTATCTGGGTTTCTAGATCCGCCACTGGCCGGAGGTATATATATTAATAGGATGTCAAATGTTACTTCATTATTGAGATCCTAAGTTTATTTCTGAATAAAAATATATAATGAACCCCCATTATTTTAGTGTAAGACCCCATTATTTTGTGTAAGATACTAAGACGCCCATTATTATTTTGGAAGACCCCATTATTATTTTGTAAGACTCTCATTCAATCCATTCGGAAAAAAGCTCATCAATTTTAAGTTTTGAGCTTTTGAATTGAAGAGTAGGTTGTAAATTTTATTGTTCGCTTCTTTATTGCTAGAATATGAATTATAATTAGGGATTTAAATCAAATTGGTACATGGGTTAACAGCCCAAAACGAATTGGTACCTCAACTAAATTTTGTGACAAATTGGTACCCGAGTTAACCTGGGTGTTGCACCGTTAGAATTTCTGGTTAAAACTAACATGATCTCATTTTTGGCGCATGAAAAGACTAAAATACCCTTATTGCTGAATAGCTACGTAATAGCAATTCAAAACTTTAGAACCCAATATCTCACTCATTTCTTCATCTTTTAAGACGATTTTTTTTTTGAAACCACATAATTTTTCGAGATCTATGCAACCCGAAATAGCCGTAAAGTGATTTTCCCAGTTTTTTTTTCAATAAATATTGTTTTCCATGTTAATTCATTCTTTTTTGTATCAAACTCCACCGCATTCTAACACTTATCACCCTTGATCACCCAATTTTTTTACTATTTGGATTCCAATACTACAATCAAACCGTTGCTTTTGGATTCCAACACTTATGTTTAAAAACCAAATTGATGTTATACCTTTCATCCAAAAGAAAACAAAAAATGAAAGTTTGTCGAATTAATTGTTATGCAATCTATAACTTACTGGAATTTTTCTTGATGTCTCCAATAAACTATACTGGTGTGTCTCTAAATCAATAAACGTCACTGCAAGAGAACATATGGATCTTAGATAGATAAATATGTTTCATACTTGAAATAGAACAATATGAAAAGTACTTTTAAGGGTATTGAAGAACTTTTAGAATGGACACCAAGAAGAAATAGTTTATTTTCTCATTTAATCTACATGTGGAAATTGATACTCTCAGTATCCTGAGTGATGACCGTAATGTGAGAAAATAAGATGAACTTGCATTAAAAGAACCACACAAAGAATTTTACCACTATGTGGCTAGAGACAAACAATAAATTTTCTTTCGAGATATTGCCAAAACTGTTCCATTTGCAATTTTATGTTGGACCATGTCAAGCTTTTAAAATTGAAGACCTGCAGAACTGGTCAATTTTTCAGCATGTCCAAAAAATATATAAACAAAAAAATTAGTAGCTTATCATGCTAAGATCCATATATTCTCTTGTAGTGACGTTTATTGATTTAGAGACACACCAATATAGTTTACTGGAGACATCAAGAAAAATACTAGTAAGTTATAGATTGCATAATAATTAATTCGACAGATTTTCGCTTTTTGTTTTCTTTTGGATGAAATGTATAATATCAATTTGGTTCTTAAACAGAAGTGTTGGAATCCAAGAGCAACGGTTTGATTGTAGTATTGGAATCCAATTAGTAAAAAAAATTGGTGATCAAAGTTGATAAGTGTTAGAATGCGGTGGAACTTTATACAAAAAAGAACGAATTAACATGGAAACCGGTGTTTATTGAAAAAAAACTGGTCAAATCACTTTAAGGCTATTTGGCTTTCATAGATCTCGAAAAGTTATGCGGTTTCAAAAAAAATTGTCCAAAAAGATGAAGAAATGAGTGAGATATTGGGTTCCAAAGTTTTGAATTGCTATTACGTAGCTATTCTGCAATAAGGGTATTTTAGTATTTTCATGCGCCAAAAATGAGATTCCGTTAGTTTTAACTAGAAATTCTAACGGTGCAACACCCAGGTTAACTCGGGTACCAATTTGTCACAAAATTTAGTGGAGGTACCAATTCGTTTTGGGCTGTTAACTCAGGTACCAATTTGATTTAAATCTCTTATAATTACTCTAATCTAATGTCCTACGGGATGTTCAATAGAGAAAAATATGTAAATCATATAATATGTTTGAAAAAGATGTTTTTGGTACCAATATGTTTTAAAATGTACAAATGTTTCAAAGCAATCGTAATTGATACTTATATCAATCTTCCGTCCAAAATTGTGTCGAATACTTTTAAAATTTACAAACTAACCAAATACTTTTCTAAATATCAAAATCAAGATATAATAATTTATACTAGTGTTAGAACAGTGTCCTTGCTCGATTGAGTCTCAACTAATCAACAATCGTTATTGGTCCGATTTGACTCAACTGTAACATTTGTATAAGCAGTTATAGCTTAGTTGTAATACTTTGAAAACTACTTAGTAATTTTGTACATTTGAATTTATTTAACGATAATTTTGGATAGGTAATTGAAAGAAGTACAAATCATCATCATTTTGAAACATATATATTTCAAAACAAATTAGTACCAAAATCTATTTGTTTCAAACATGTTACATATTTACATAATTTTCTTAAGAAAATAGATTAAATCTTCACATAACATCGTATAACCCCATTATCAAACTCCACCGTGAATATCTTTCTCTCAATACAACCTCATCTCATCTTTGAAACCTTCCTTGATGGCCACGCAAAGCAGAGCCCGACAACGTAATCTATCATATAGTATAGATTACACAGAGAGTAGAAACCATGCACGTAAGTTATCTTCGATCGTAACCATGCAGTGCAGCGCATGCAACTCCAAAACAGTACGTGTGTTTCCCAATAGTAAGGGAAACCCTAATAATTCTCTTATTACGCTGTTTGATCCTCCGGTTATTAAATGCTGATGAGACATGAGTAGAGAGAGAAAGGACGGACACAGAGAGGGAGATCAGAAATTTCATCAAATTGGCTCCAACAATACTAAAGTATATAGCTAGTTTTTTCATAGCTTTTCCAGAACATTATACATAAACATAGACACACCAAACATAAAGTGATTTACACTGACATTTCGTCACAGTTCATCAATAAGATTCAAAACAAGATCTTCAGACAGCTCTTGGCAAATTTACAATAAAAGTACATTTTCTACTTTCTTTTTTAATCTCCTACGGGGTGTCTCCTAGGTGCTAGCCCCAAAGAATTATAATTTTCGTACGTATCGGATCAGTCTGCGAGGAAACATGCTAACTATGATTATTTTTCCATTTTCATAAATCGAATTTGAAATCTCTGATTAATGATGGATGGAACATTGTGACTTTTAGGAGCATGAACATTTTTGTACATTATTATTTGGAACATCAACTATCTGAATATTGACTTATCAGTCATTAACGACTCGATTCACCAAATTTGAGGTTTGCACTGACCCTAGACTGTGTTAGAGGTGGCTACATCTGGTCTAGGAGATCATGTTTAAGACTATACCAGGTCTGGATAAACTCCATGACTTATAATGACCGATCAAAACTCTAAATTGATAATGGCATATATAATTAATAGAGCCAGAGACAGCTCATCATGACCTTGCAAGTTCATAATCCAAACTCGTCGTAATCTAATTGGGGGACTCCCACGACTCAATACTTTTAATGTGATACCTCAACTTTTCCCTCTCCACAAATATCTCAAAATTACTTCTAATATTTGTTCAGAAATCGCAGTCAATCATATGTCTAGAAATGGAACTAATAAGTGCACATCCCTGCTTTTTGTTCCAATATTTATTGGAGTAGCTAGCTAGTGTAGGAAATGGAAGGTCTAGTCTTCCATTATTTCAGAAGAAGGTCCCCCCCATTAATTTGAGATGAATTTTTCCTTCCTCTTATGAATAGGTTTTATTTATAAGATTCATCAAATGAAAATTTCTTGGGCAAAAAAAAAAAAAAAATCAAATGAAATGAAATGAAAATTTGGATATAAAGTTTTTGACAATTAGTGATGAGATTACCATTTTAATGGATATGTCAACTGGATAAAATCAGTCCCCTCCCGACTAGATCAATTGATTAACAAAATATATATATACCCGTAGATCTAGAGGAGTCGAAAAAAAATGAAATAGTTGGTTATACAATTCAAAAAGCAGATATGTCGTCGTGTGATTGAATTTCTTTAATTAAGACATCTCTTGTAGTTTCGTTTTTATTGATCGGGTTGGGCTATAATTACTAGCTTATGACTTTTGTTCTTCTGTCCAATTATTGTACCCTATAAACCCTAATCGATGTGACAAATAAGTTATCATTAGACTAGCTAGCTTTTCTAGTCCTTGTTATTATTATGCACCCCTCCGAAAATTATTGCATGACCTAATTTAATCAATTTATCCAACTAATCACAACTCATATAAAATATTTTTGGGATAGTTATTAAAACCTAGTTAGTTTGAGCCTAGCGACCAGCACAAATTTTGTACGTATATATATTGAATTTATACATACAAATTTATAATAGGTTAATTCTGTCTAATTCACTATTAAATTAGGAATTTTTCACCGAAATAATTATTCAAACAACCAAATATAAAATTAACAAATTACTCACAGTTAAATATTATTTTAATATTTTCCGAGAATTGGATTCCAGGTACAACTCATTTTAGTGTTGTGCCGGGATGTGATTAGTGGCACAACTGTTGTGTTGTGCCTCTACGTGAGGCTTGGTTTAGGGTTGTGCCGCTAAAATTAAACCAAAGCGTACGTAGGGCACAACACAATAATTGTGCCGCCAATCACATCCCGTCACGAATCTAAAATGTGTTAGGTTGGGAATCAATCTTCGGAGAATTGTACTTAGTTGTGAATAGTTTGTTAATTTTGTGTTTAGTTGTTTCAAATAGTACTATTTTGATGAAAAACTCTCTAAATTGGGGTAGAAACTTGCATTTTATTTATTGCTGCAAATTTCTAATTTAACTTTTGAAAAGTTCCAATTTAGTATATGTACTTTGCAAAAATTTACAATTTACTAACCAAATTTTGGAAAGATTTGCAATTTACTAGCTGAAATTTGATAATACGTGACAAACATGTCGTTACACTATTCAAATTTAAAATTAGATTGAGCTAGTAAATTACAACTTCATAGAACTTCAGCAAGTAATTTATTCAAAAAGTATTATTTAGCAAAATGTAGTCGGATTTATTTCGTGTCAATTTTACGGCAGTTAAAAGTTCAGCAGGTAATATATATCCACCGTTGATTACCAAATAACACTGGAACCGCTATAACCCATTCTGCAAAGTTTGTTTGGATCATTACTAATTGCTAGCCCCACATTTGCTCTACGAAGGAGCTTGCCAACAAAGTATACGACAGTAGCTTCATTGCTGCAATATTGCAGTAGATGAAAAAGCTAGTAGCTGCACAGTTAAAGTAGATGAGCTGCATTTATAGCCACAATTATTTCTCATCTATCTATACCATATCCCCTTCCCCATTCCATCCACAACACATTCAATTTCATGCATTCAAACTTGATCCTCACTATGTTCGGCTTTCGTTACAAGACATTATTTAAGGTTAAATGATTTTGTTTAGCGTTAATTACCAAATTGCTAGCTCACTCGGACGAATTGCTAGCTCATGTTTGATCACTCTAACAAATTGTTAGTTTAATTTTTTTTTTTTTAATAATTTGCTAGCTCATATTTTCGCTTTATGAATATTTTGCTAGTTCATGTTTCTCTTTGTGAACAGTTTGATGGATACAATTTGTCCACAAACAAAACATGATCTAGCAAATTATCCGCAAACTAACACTTGAGCTATCAAATTGTTAAAAAAAATTCAACTGGCAATTTGTCCATAAAGTAAAACCTGAACTAGCAAATTGTCCAAAAAATAATTCAGACTAACAATTTATCCAAGTGCTTAGACGTAATCTAACAAAATGGTAATTAACCCTTTTGTTTAATGCATTAAGGTGATATTTTTAACACCTATATTTGATTGATCAAGAATTTTAATTTCTTTATGTTTATTGAAAACATTATCAAATCTTTAAATCTTGGCTTCTTCCATTAGTAGAAAAAGGTGGTATTGTTAGCTGACAATGACATAATCCAAAAGCTTTAATTTAACAACACACTAACCCACCAGAGTTTGACTGAATAACACCAAATAAGCATCCAATCACAACCCTCCACCTGGCGGCCGACTTATTTATTACCAACATGACTGCATCATGTTTAACGCTGAGATCTAGTCAAGATGCAGCAGTAACTAAAGATTCTTTCAAGTGTCAAACAGATGAAAACAGAGCAAGTGAGAGGCCCAAGTTTCAATAACTGGTAATTAAAATAAGGGAACCTAACTTATATGTATAGATTTTTTAATAAAACCCTCTTAATTATAACTACTACTACTACACAACATGAAGAGAATGCCTTGGAAAGCACTTTGTGGTGTGAATTGTTGCGTTTGTCAGCAGCAAGCATGAATTCTATTATGTATTCAACAAAGATTTCTGGTTCTGTGTTTGACTTTGATGCAAGAGCTTTTACCTAATGCAATGGTAGGGGCTGATACCTTCAATGTAGTTGTTTAATCTTTAAAAGGAGCCATTTTTCCACTATGCACCTACCCTCTGTTGAAAGACTGCCCCAAGTAGTTGCATACCCATCTCAAAAGGAGCTTTCATGAGTTAATAATATATGGGGTTGATTTAGCTGAAGTTTGAGCAGTAGAATGAATTGCTAGCTAAAGTTTTTTTTCGGAACATTTTGCTAGCTTAAGTTTCATAGATGTACAAATTGCTGCTAGCTCCATTAGGGTTTCCGTTTCACTTGAACGGAATGGGTCATGTGTAGGGCACAAATAGCTAGCAATTGCTCCAAACATCATCAGTAAACAATTTTGCCATTTTTTTGTTAATCGCGTGCACAGTCCAAATTACACATAAATCCTAACGGCGCTAGTAATTTGTACACATGCAAAACTTGAGGTACCAAAATATTCCAAAAAAAAAAAACTTCAAGTAGCAATTTGTTCGACTGTCCAAATATCAACTAGCAATTTGATAACTAACCCTAATATATGAGAAAACATCATAACCAATGATGTTCTTCCATGTCACCAGATAAAGGAAGGAGTGGAACTATTTTTCTCAATGTGATTGTGATATGCCCCAAAGTCTATTTCCTCACAAGGGACTGGCTTTTGAGTGTTTGAGTCATTGGACATAAGGATAACTTATTGTTTTGATTCAGATATAATGAGTAAAAATATAACACAAAGAGCTTCATTGTTATTCATAGAGCCATATCAAAAGCTAGGCATAATAGCCCTACAACAATCTCATCTTAGCAAGAACAGCAAATACATAAGGCAAATTACCTAAAGATCTGATCAGTTTGCACTAATTAGGCTAGAAAGTCTAAGTGGTTCGGCAAAGGGCCGCCATAAACAAAATAGGCGAAACAACAAACAAGTAGCGAGACAGTGAAGTACCAAGATAAGGAAAGGTGACTGAAACATGGGTTGTTACTTGTTACTGCATTCTTCTCCTCTTGAAAGCAGACTCGCATGGAGATAAGAGAGACGATGATGATTCCACAAACCAGGAGTCATTTGAACTATCGCAGCTGAAAGAAGCATCCATAACACCGATCGGGCTGCTTGGTATTGAGAAATGCTTCCGCTTCTTATCTCTATGCAAGAGTTCTTGAATGAGTTTGAAGCACTGGTTTACTTTGTTCTGTCAAAATCACAAGGAACAAAGATTATAGGCTGTTATGTTTTATAAGGAAGAGCAATAGTATGAATCAAATAACTGTCTAGCAATGCAGAGTACATTCTCCAGCCAATTGTTTCAATTACTTGCTTAACCCGGAAATGGGGCAAAGAGAATATCAAAATAGTTTGTGTTACTAAAATCCTCAAGTGGCATGGATAATGTGAATGAATGAATCAGGGGAACGCAAATTGATAACAATTACAAACCTCAGGTGTCTTCATCGCATCGATGAGCTGCTCCTGGGACTCCAAACCAATATATGGCTCAGAATCCTTTATTACATGCAGCATTATAGCAGCAGCCATCACAGAAGGAACGAAACTCCAAAATCGTGCATCTGTAAACGAATTTCATCGTTTTGAGGATTAGTCCATTTGATTTGATCAATTAAAGATAAACCAAAGAGATGTTCTGTCCTAAATTACCGGCAATGGCAGAAAGAAGGAGACTTTCGCATCTGCCAATGAACTCCCACTGCATACAAGACTTGAAAAGAAACCTCCTAGTAATGTGATCGAAGAAGGCAATCGGTGTGACCGGATGCATTCTCCATTGGAGAGTGGACATCACCAGAAGCTCCATTCTCTGGACAGTCTTTGCTTCAAACACATACTTGGACTCCTCCATCTAAACAAAATGAAACAGCGGTCAAAAATAGAAATTTAAGCGAACTCTCGGCGGCATTTCATCAAACAATTAGAAAGCAACATACTTGGAGGTCCACTAGCAGCGGAACTCGAGTCTCCTGGACTTTGGCAGCTAGAGAGAGACAAGCCACAGCAGTGAGCTGATTCACCCACGGCTTCTCCCTCTGCAACCCAATGCTCAACACGAACCTGTCGAAGTAGTTCACAGCAAGAACAGCCGTGAGAACAGAGAACCTGTAGCGTCCATTCACTTTCAAAATCCAGTCAATAGCTTCCTTCCTTGCCTCCATTAAAGACTCATCGGAGATTATCACGCTCGCAAAACACAAACGGGTCTCATTCTCCTTTGAAATCAAAGCCTCTACCTCACTATCTTCCCAGAACAGGTCGTGGTCGAGCAGATGCGGAAAAGGTGAGTACTTTGAGCTAGAAAAACCGCCATTTATGCTCTCCTCCTTGAAAACGTCTCCGTCGCCAGCGAAATCTCCATCGAAGGCCTCTTCTTCACAGTAAAGAGCATTAACAAAGAGGGGAAGGTTCTGGGTATCTCCGGTTTGATGCAGCAGAGTCATCTTCTTCTTCTTGGACGAAGAAGACACTGAAGCCTCTTCTCATAGTAGGTAGGAGCTGAAGCAGGCGACGTCTAGCTCAGGCACAGATTCATGACTGGATTGTCTCTCTCAATTCTCAAAGCTTCAGCCAGAGAGAGAGAATCAAAGAGAGGGGATTTATCCAAGAAGGTCTTCACGCCTGTCTTTCTTTAACTTTTCCGAATGTATTTTTATCTTCTTTTTTTTCTGTTCTTTATTGGTGTTTGGCGCCCAATAAAATAAATTTATACTTTTTTAAAAAAATAATAATATTCCATGGCTGAAAGGAAAATCTTCTGCAATTTTCAGATCACAGTAAATGAAGATCTTCTGGATTGGTTGGTGATTAAAGTCCTACATCTGCTTCTTTTATTCTGAAATTAAATGTTCTGGATTGGAAAATGATAGTGAATTCGAAATTGATGTTGCTATTAGACTTATAAAAGGGTTAATTATTAAATTGATATTGTTTAGATATTCGAACAAATTGTTTTCAATTTTTTCATAATTTGTTAAATCATGTTTTATTTGTGACAAATTGTTAGTTTTACTAATATATTTTTTAATCTGAACGGAATTGAACCTATAGTTTGAATGTGAATAAAAAAAATTATAATTTCAAAATAAGAAATTGGTTCATCCATATAATCATTTATAAAAACAAAAACAAAAATTACAAAGTTTCATGTTATCCTAGGATAAGGAGCATTCCATTTTATGAGGGTAGTTAAGTTGTTTTAGATTAAATTTTGTACTTTTTTTTTTAATTATGTGACAGATGTATTACCAATTTCGTCCAAATTAAAACATTTATAAAAACTAGTAGTTTGTCAACCCATGAGCTAACATTGTAAGAAAACTAGCAAGTTTTTTTTTTTCAATAACAAGCCATTTATCTAAATACACAAAAATCATATAGAAATTTGATAATTAACTCTACATAAGATTACGAATTTTTTATTTTTCAATACATTTGGAATGTGATTTTATTTTTTTGTTATAAACAGCATGTATATTTTATATTTATATTATAATTTTTATTCATATTATAATCATCAAGTAAAGAGTAAAATCTTGATAATTATATTATTCACATATCTATGACATCACATGATAACTGTTAGAATTTATAAATAATGGATTGTTGTTATTTTTATTTTTTATTTTTTTTGGCCACGGGATTGTTATTTTCTCAAGTGTGGCATTTTCAAAATTTGGAAAAAGAAAAGGAGAAAATAAACTGCCCTACCTAACCTCTGCTCTGGGATGCATTAAATTTATTGAGTGGAAATTAAAGAACGGTAAAAACGATGCTAGATCTTCTTCTACTATCTTCCAACTTTAACAAGTGAGAATGTGTTTCTATTCAAAATTTGGCGTATAAAAAATTGTTTTTACAAATACTATAACCTTTATAATTTGATTTTTGTTCGTCCAATTTAGCTCGAACCGATTAAAGACTAATATGATCAACTCGGTCCAATTAATACGCCTTTTAGTAGCAACACAAAGTACTCTCCAAGAACATGGAATGGAAGTCTAATTTTTCGATTACTGCAATGTGTCTGGTCGATTCACGAATCGAACTGCGCAATGCAATAAAACTTCATTAAATTCTAAAAAAATAATAATAAATAGCCAGTTAAAAGAAATATGCTAGTAATGACTAATGCCGAATTTAGATCCATTCTACCACGTATTGTTCGAGTTCTCCGTTAAATTCTCAATTCAAATAGAATTTTGTAAATTCTCCCCTAAACGGAAAATTCATTTGAGATTAAATTGGCAAGCAATCTCAAATGATAATTATGCAGCCCAAGTAACGATAATTATCCACAGGCCGAAAATCTAAAGATCATATCGGCCCATTAAAGGCTAATTATCAATTCGACCCAGTAAAAAAGTAAACTACCAATTCGGCCGAAGTAACAGCAAATTATCAATTCGGGCCTAGTAAAGTCTAAACTCTAAAGCCTTTAAAGCAGCTTCGCTGTGATAATATCAAAGAACCTGCAGCCATCCCAAAATAATTTATTTAATTCAAGGTTGTCAGATCTTAGACTTTACAATTCCAGTGAAGTTAAACGATCCTGATTCCTTATAGAATCTTATTCTTGTAATATTTTAAAGGATCATGATCATGGTATTAGAATCTTACGATTATACAACCCCAGTTAAGTAAAACGATCATACGGTTCTACAATTCAAGTTAACATAAAATCATCCATAGGTAAGAATGAAATCGATAATTAATTTCGGATTCAGCATATTAACGTCTTTAATATATATCTATAAAATTAGAGTGACAACATTGAATTTTCTCAACTTGCAAAATGATTTTAAGCCTATTTTTAAATTTAATGGGACAAGTTATCTATCACTTTCTAACATTTTCTTCTATTTTTCTTCTGTTGAAATAAAAAAACATATTGAATTAGAGTACTATGTTATAATTCATAATCATTTATCACGTTTAGTATTATAAGATTTAATGTATTATTATATTTGATAAAATATTTAATATTTTATATCAAAATAATTTTGATAAATCGGTATAAGTATTAATGGATTATTTTGAAGTTGTTATTTATTTACGTAATAAATAGTAATTTGTATATGTTAATCTATATACTATAACAAATACTAGAAAATTATTCATATATCATATGTTAATTTAATTCTTGTAGGATTTTACGATTCACGATCCAATCCTACGAACGATTTGATCCTACCATGAAACGATCCTAGTTAGATCTTGATCATAACAACCTTGATTTGATTGTGTTGGTGTCACTTTTATTATATGAGCGACTTTTACACCAGGTGCATCTAGAAATAATCATCTCTCTTTACTGTTTTCATCACTGTTTTAAATTTTCATGCAAATATGTGTTACTCGGTCCATAAGCGCACCCTCTTTTTTTCCCTCGTATATATTCGAAATTTTATCTAAATATGCAAATCAAACTTACAAATTATCAATAAAACGGAAACTAAATAAGATGAGAGGAATAACACCCGATTCAACTTCAACCTCCTGGTCAACGTGATTTTTACAAATAAAAAAGCTTATTCCACTATATGTCATATGAGTTTTTTTTTTTCCGAAAAAAGGAATGGGCTAGTAGTGGCGATCCTAGGCCCATCCCACTACGTAATGTTCCAGCTCTCCTGCTCACGGTCTGCGCATGCACTGGCCTCGTCAACGTAGCCCCACCAGCAGCCTAGTGTCACGGGCTTTGGGTTTTCCCTAACTTTTCCTCACCCGTGCGGCCTTAGGAACCGCTCCTAAGTCAGCCTAACCCTCGATCACAAAAGCTAAAGCTATGAATATGAAGAGAGAACTCTTGTATGTATTGTATTGCACAACTCTTGGATGAATACAAATGAATGAGAAGACACCTATATATACAAGTAGGGAATACTCTCTAAGGAAACTCTACAATAAAGGGAGACATATATGGCAAGTGACATATTCTAAATCTATCCTCTAATACAATGAACTTGGACGGATACGTTGTATCGGGACTCCTGAGACTTTACCCTCCATACTTTCCATTTGTGGATGGATCCCGTTCACATTGGGCTGATTCCTGGGTGTATGCTCCAGGTGCGTGACATTCTCCCCCACCAAACTCGGACGACGCCCTCGTCGTCTCTTCCGCGTTGTACTTCTCGATCTTGTCCTGGAACTGCCATAACCCGTCCGCGGGTTCCCAACTCGCCTCGTTGTCTGGTAGTCCCTTCCACGTGATCAAGTACTCTCTTATTGGCTTTCTCCGTTACTGGCGAACTATGCGGTCCGAAAGGACCTCGGCTACATCTCGATCATACGTCGTTTTGAACCTGATTGGTGCACGTGTGGACTCCGCTCAGTTTGGGTCTTCCTTGTCCTCGTGAAACGGCTTCAACGTACTCACATGGAACACTGGATGCAACTTGAGCTTTTGGGGGAGCTCAACCTTGTAGGCCACATTGATCACCTTCTTCAATATTCAGAAATGCCCCTCGTATCGCCGGACAAGTCCTTGGTGCACGCTCCTATGTCGCAAGTGTTGATGTAGCTTAACCATCACCATGTCGCCCACCTCGAATGCACGATCACGCCTCTTGGTGTCAGCCCACTTCTTCATTCGCTTAGCGGCTTTGTGCAAACATGACCGCGTTAGCTCCTTCTCATCATGCCACGCCTTGGCAAAATGGTACGCCGCTGGACTCTGCCCCATGTACCCCGTCGCAACCGCACTCGGCGTGAGTGGTTGTTGACCTGTCACAATCTCGAACGGGCTCCGATTTGTGGACTCGCTTCGCTGCAAGTTGTATAAGAATTGGGCTACGTAGAGCAACTTCGCCCAATTTGTTTGCGTGGTGTTCACATAGTGCCTCAGGTACATTTCCAGCAAAGCATTGACCCTCTTTGTTTGGCCGTCGGTGTAGGGATGTAAGCTGGTTGAAAAGTTCAGATCTGTCCCGAGTAATTTGAATAGCTCAGTCCAGAACTTACTCGTGAAACACGGATCTCTATCGCTCACAATGACCTGTGGCACGCCCCAATACTTCACCACGTGCTTCATGAACAACTTGGCTGCCTCCTCGGCTGGGCAATCCTTCGTTGCGGGATGAAGGTTGCATACTTCGAAAACCTGTCTACCACCACCATAATTGTTTGGCTCCCTTCGGACTTGGGCAAGTTCATGATGAAATCCATGGATATGATTTCCCATGGACGTTCAGGAACGGGCAACAGCTGCAAAAGTCCTCATGTTCGCCCCTGCTCGATCTTGTCATGTTGGCAAACAAGACAAGTACGCACATATGCCTCAACATCGTCTCACATGTTAGGCCAATAATACCTTTCCTCCAATAGGGACATCGTGCGATGCACTCCCGGATGACCTGCCCACTTTCAATCGTGGCACTCCTGTAATACTTCCTTGCGCAACTTCCCGAAATGAGGTACGTACAAGCGTCGTCCATGTGTAAAGAGCAGCTCGCCTTCACACCAAAATCGCCGGGTTTTGCCTTCATGTGCTTGCTGTGTAAGAATATATATTTAATGTTACAATATATATTCTAATTATGTGGCCAGATAATATTAATGAGTATAGATATATTGAATAATGTATTATATTATATTATATCAATATATATCTTTATGGTATTATATCTTTATGGTATGATTTAATCTAGACCGTTCAATTGGTTACTTGATGGACGTACCAGATTAAAGGATATAATATTATAAACGGTCCTCTCTCCCTGCCAGTTATTGACGCAGAGATAAAGAGCAGTTCTCCATCAACTGGTCTCTGACAGAAGGATGGACAAGGGAGAGAAGTAGAACCGTTCTACAGATAAGCACATCGACAATCTAAGAAGATCAGAGGAATCGAAATCAATTACCGGTAAGTCATTCCTCTCTATATCTTTTCCCTCATAAAGCATGATCAAGATCCTGGCAATTAGGGTTTATAAAACTTACATGTGGTATCAGAGCATGAGTTATTGATCATGCCTTATGATGAGATTATTGGTCATCACTGTTAGAATTTCACTTCGTAATGGATTTAAAGCATTGGAATCATACGAATTGAGAACGGTTATTATTTTAACAATTATGGTATGTTTGTCGGTGGAATTGGAATTCACGGTTACGAACCTTTTGTTTAAAGCATCTCTTATGTTAATCAGTGGGATTGTTTAACCTTTAATTCCATCTGTCACATTCTGGTTATACTCCCATGTACGATTTCCCTTCAGAACTCTAATTGATTATATTAGTTCTTTGACTCTTACCTGCCCTAGTAATTAATTGCCAAAATTGGCTTGGTTATCTATTGAATGAGAAAATCAATAACGGGCGGCATCATGTCTCGTGATTTACTGATGTGGAATTGTTGTTATTTTCCTGTGTGTTAATTACAATCGGTTGATGTACGTGTTGTACTTTGATTAAACAAATCAACTTGTTTCACCTAATTCTCCTTTTATTGTGGAATTTTAATCCATTTCAATCAATGGATTGTTATATACTGTATGAGGTACCAGTGAGGAATTTGGATTTGTTCAATTAAATTCATCCGGCGAATGTGGCTCACGGACAGTTTCTGCAACTATTTGGCTCTCTTTGGAGTCTATAAAGAGGAATAGTGCCAGTTATTGATGAAGGAGATACTGCCTAGTATCGTAAAGTTGGAAGAATGGGTCAATTGGCAAGTACACCACTCTGCACTTCCATCTTCGTGCAATGATAGACCTTGATGCCATTACACTTAAGTATTGAGCCAAGTACGATTAAACATGACTCTTAACTGAGGTAATTATTTTCCCTCTTATCCTTATGTTCTATCTCATGAAGATGATAGCATGATAGATATTTAAGTTTGCAATTACGTTCGCTTGCAAATCTTAAGAGCATACTAGCATGTATAGTATTCAGATTGTTTGTTAAATTAACCAACTAGTTTACCTATTTCGTTCATCACTTGCTTTAACAGTGATTAGAATCTCGTGTTTATAATAGTCTAAATAAACACATGAATGATAAATTTGGGGTATGTATGTTAATGATAATGTAAAATTACTCCTATGCATGTGTGTATGAATTTTAAAGCATGATGACGTTATGATGAATAACATATTAGATTATGTGATTCTAATTTGAAGTTAAGAGTTGATTATGTTTCAACAATGAAGGATAAGCTATTAATTTAGTTTAGAATATGAATTAAGTTTTTTGGTCATCGACTAAAATTAGTTTTCCTTTTATGACCGTAAAGTTTTGATTGGATTATCAATCATGATGAAGGATATAAGTTTTTCCTTGATAATTGCTTCCGCTAATCACTAATGAAAAATTATATTTTTTATGGTGTAAAACCATTAACTTTATGGGTTAAATATTTTATTTTAGCCAAACCTAATGTTCTCTAGTGATGTTTCAATATCATGATGATAACCATTACGTCGGGTTATAATTAGTCATTGAAATATTACTTTAAAGCCTATATGCACGACTTTATAGTTAGTTTCTAATCACCAAAGTGATTGAACTAGAATGATAAGGTTATGGTTTAATGAGACATTACTATCAGCATGACTTTATAGTTAGTTTCTAGTCACCAAAGTGACAGAACTAGAATGTGTTGTCATGCCTAAAGAAAATCAATTATTATATGCATGAACATATATTTTAAGTAGATTATTGTCACCAAAGTGGCTAATCTAGAATGTTTATTTGTTCATGCGTATAATACAATAGTAATGTCTAAAGAAAGATCAATAATTATATGCATGAGCTTGTATTTTAAGTAGATTATTGTCACCAAAGTGGCTAATCTAGAATGTTTATTTGTTTCATGCATATAATACAACTGTCATTTATCCATGATAATAATGAAATGCCTATTACAGTATACATGATTGGATAAATTGACATTTACAGGTTACTAGAATTTTAGGATTTGCCCAAAGGTGAATCGCTTTTTATGACCTGTAAACATGATGGGATAATTAAGATCTTTTGGTTCTATATATTTGTATATCCAAAGATAACTTATATATTTAACTGAAGATTTTCTTTAATTGTCCAATAACGTTATGAAATTGAATTAAGATTCGTGTGTTATAGCCGTTGCCCAAAGGTCGGTTATAATATACATTGATAATTTCCAAATAATGTTATGGCATTTAATTAAGATTATTATATTATAGTCGTTGCCCAAAGGTCGATTATAATATACTCTTATTGATTATCTGAATCTATAATAGTTTATTTACTAATTGGCATTTACTTAATGATAGTATATTATAGTTGTTGCCCAAAGGTCGATTATGATATACTTTAAATGATTAGTTGATTCTTATTAGCTTATTTTATGAATGAGCAAGTATGTAATTTGCAGCTATTATAGTTAATTCGCATGTATGTTCTGTTATTGTGTTTAATAGGTTTGACTTTCTAAACCGTGTAAGTCAGGTTCCACTAAAGTTACTAGGTCCTGACTTAACACAATTAAACAGTATCCTTACGGGTACACAACTTAAGTAGAAAGTCAAATCATAAAGTATAAACACGATGCAACATAGTAAATATTAAGTTTATGCGAATAATATTGTCTTATTCCACAACAGTAAAGAAAGAAAATTATGAAGTTTTGTGGATGAAAGTACAAGTTATGTAATAAGTCACTCGTATGTACAAACCTACAATCATTAAGATTTGAGTTGTAGAGTTTGTAGAAGTTTGAGTTGGCTAACTTATGGAGCAAGATTAAAGACCTTAAGGATGACTAGAGACAACTCAATATTTATGAGAGCACTACAAGGTGTTCATTATGTGATATTGGGTTAGCTCGTATGTTTATGAAGAATAAGGAAGTGACATGTCAACCATGCATAAAGGAGTGCTGCTAAAAGGTTAGTGCAATTGTTTTTCATACATGAATAAAATGTAATATTTCGTATATCTCGCTTATTGCATGATTATTTATACGGAAAATTAATAAGTGTCAAGAATAGGGGATAATTGTATATATTCTTGCACTTATGAATTTAAGCTTATTAGTGTTATTCATGTCATGACTATATCTGTTTGCTGAGTGATTTTCTTGATGAAAAGTAAGCTATTAGATAGAAACGTGAAAACTTATAATGTCTTTATGTGTGGTGACTTTCATGAGAAATGTATAAAAGTATGATATGACATTTAGTTCATTAGTAAGACTCATCAAAAGAACATGTCATATATTTGTATATACTATGTTATACATTTATGAAAATAGTATTGTGGGAAATATAATCGGACTTTGAAAGTTACAGTTAAGAGTTAGACAAGTAAATCTTCTTTACCCATTAATGACATTAAGTTGTGGATGTATGAGTTAAGTCTGAGATCCCATAAAGGCAATTCCAACCTTTTATTGATCTGTGCGTTGGAAGGGAGCTTGGTTAAGACACCGTTATGTTTGAGGTTGTCTAATAAAAGTAAAGTAAATGTTTATGATCCACATTAAAGAATGGATTCTTGAATGAAATGTTTACTCTGGAGTAGCATTGAAAGATCCAAAGGGTATAAAGACTTACTTTCTTAACTGAAGTCCGAAAATTGTAGAAACCAGTTATGTTAATCTTAAGAATAATGAAATTAGTGGGAGTGTCTGAATAATAAGATGTGGATATTATGGTAAATGATAGACATTGTCTATCTGTATGAATACATTATTCACATGGATTAGAATATAGTTCCATCAGTTTAATGAAAATTTCAACATAAGGGATAATGTTCGAAAGACATGATACTTCATAAAGAAAGAAAAGTATAATCATCTGATAAAGTTAAATCATTTAGAATAACATTAGGAAAACTTGTTATTCTGGAAGTTGGTTTACTTGTAGGATTCAGATATTAGTAAATATTTTTTCGGTTTCATTCCCACAATATATTATGTTATGAAGTTTATATTTCTCAATTAATGAATTTTCATTTTAGAAATCAATTTATAGGATAAAATAAATGTTTCCCACGAATGGTTTAGTAAGTTACTTTAGAGTCGTATGAACCGTAAGATTAGTGGGAGTATGTAAATATTTTACATGTATAATTGATTATTTCTTGCTCACATTTAAATGATTATGCATTATATTTCTCTCTGGAGTTAAGATGAAAGTTAATGTGAGAGACAATTTATGTGACAAAGATTAAATTAAAATTTTAATCTAGTCACAGTTACAGTTGGATTGTCTCAGAAAGCTCACATTGAAATGATCTTAAAGAGGGAGTATAATTCGCAAATGCTGCAAATAAAGTCCTAATGCACCTACAAGAACATGTAAATGCATTTATGTTCGTGTAGATTCAGATTTAAGGGATATCGTGACAGTTGAAAGTCCACTTTCAATTATTTGTTCCTTTTATGTGTTGGAGCAATATTATAGAAAAGTGGCAATTATCTGTTGTTATCAATAATGTAAAGTAAGGTTTTAGCATGTTTTATCATGCATTAAGGACTGTGGGACTTATTTCAGGGCTTGAGGTTGTCGACACCGTTACCAAGTCGCTGGAAAATTTATCGTAATAACGCCACAGTTATTTCTTCGTCAAAACGACAAGCATTAAAAGGTGCAAACTTATGGAATAAAAGTTTATTGTCGTTAAGAAGAAAGTTCAGAAACAAGAGTGTATGTCAGTATAATGGCCAAGCTGACAATGATTTATTTAAATGAATGTTTACAACTAATGACATTAAAGAAGCATGCAAATAATGGGTCTTAGTTGTAAAGTTGATGATGATGTTTGACACTCTGAGCTCAATGATATGTTTCTGACTCCAATGTTTTCCTGTTAATTATGATTGTGTACACATAATGTTTATGATAACGGGAAAACCTTACGCAAAGCCTTACTTGGACCCTAATGTGTTTATAAATATTACTTACAGACTTACATTTGATAAGATGTAACTGTCGTGGTATATGGAAGGGAGTATGCTGCTTAAATAAGTGTATGACCGCCATAACCCGCATTTACAGATTATTGAATGTAAGTGATTATGATGAACGAAAAGATTAGATTTTACGCGCGCCTTATGTTATTCCATAAAGATGTAAGACTTATGTGATTATCTGGCCAAGTGGGAGAATGTAAGAATATATATTTAATGTTACAATATATATTCTAATTATGTGGCCAGATAATATTAATGAGTATAGATATATTGAATAATGTATTATATTATATTATATCAATATATATATCTTTATGGTATGATTTAATCTAGACCGTTCAATTGGTTACTTGATGGACGTACCAGATTAAAGGATATAATATTATATACGGTCCTCTCTCCCTGCCAGTTATTGACGCAGAGATAAAGAGCAGTTCTCCATCAACTGGTCTCTGACAGAAGGATGGACAAGGGAGAGAAGTAGAACCGTTCTACAGAGAAGCACATCGACAATCTAAGAAGATCAGAGGAATCGAAATCAATTACCGGTAAGTCATTCCTCTCTATATCTTTTCCCTCATAAAGCATGATCAAGATCCTGGCAATTAGGGTTTATAAAACTTACATGCTGTATTAACGCCTGGCAAGTGACATATTCTAAATTTATCCTCTAATACAATGAACTTGGACGGATACGTCGTATCGGGACTCCTGAGACTTTACCCTCCATACTTGCCATTTGTGGATGGATCCCGTTCACATTGGGCTGATTCCTGGGTGTATGCTCCAGGTGCGTGACATTCTCCCCCACCAAACTCGGACGACGCCCTCGTCGTCTCTTCCGCGTTGTACTTCTCGATCTTGTCCTGGAACTGCCATAACCCGTCCGCGGGTTCCCAACTCGCCTCGTTGTCTGGTAGTCCCTTCCACGTGATCAAGTACTCTCTTATTGGCTTTCTCCGTTACTGGCGAACTATGCGGTCCGAAAGGACCTCGGCTACATCTCGATCATACGTCGTTTTGAACCCGATTGGTGCACGTGTGGACTCCGCTCAGTTTGGGTCTTCCTTGTCCTCGTGAAACGGCTTCAACGTACTCACATGGAACACTGGATGCAACTTGAGCTTTTGGGGGAGCTCAAGCTTGTAGGCCACATTGATCACCTTCTTCAATATTCAGAAATGCCCCTCGTATCGTCGGACAAGTCCTTGGTGCACGCTCCTATGTTGCAAGTGTTGATGTAGCTTAACCATCACCATGTCGCCCACCTCGAATGCACGATCACGCCTCTTGGTGTCAGCCCACTTCTTCATTCGCTTAGCGGCTTTGTGCAAACATGACCGCGTTAGCTCCTTCTCATCATGCCACGCCTTGGCAAAATGGTACGCCGCTGGACTCTGCCCCATGTACCCCGTCGCAACCACACTCGGCTTGAGTGGTTGTTGACCTGTCACAATCTCGAACGGGCTCCGATTTGTGGACTCGCTTCGCTGCAAGTTGTATAAGAATTGGGCTACGTCGAGCAACTTCGCCCAATTTGTTTGCGTGGTGTTCACATAGTGCCTCAGGTACATTTCCAGCAAAGCATTGACCCTCTCTGTTTGGCCGTCGGTTTAGGGATGTAAGCTGGTTGAAAAGTTCAGATCTGTCCCGAGTAATTTGAATAGCTTAGTCCAGAAGTTACTCGTGAAACACGGATCTCTATCGCTCACAATGACCTGTGGCACGCCCCAATACTTCACCACGTGCTTCATGAACAACTTGGCTGCCTCCTCGGCTGGGCAATCCTTCGTTGCGGGATGAAGGTTGCATACTTCGAAAACCTGTCTACCACCACCATAATTGTTTGGCTCCCTTCAGACTTGGGCAAGTTCATGATGAAATCCATGGATATGATTTCCCATGGACGTTCAGGAACGGGCAACAGCTGCAAAAGTCCTCATGTTCGCCCCTGCTCGATCTTGTCATGTTGGCAAACAAGACAAGTACGCACATATGCCTCAACATCGTCTCACATGTTAGTCCAATAATACCTTTCCTCCAATAGGGCCATTGTGCGATGCACTCCCGGATGACCTGCCCACTTTCAATCGTGGCACTCCTGTAATACTTCCTTGCGCAACTTCCCGAAATGAGGTACGTACAAGCGTCGTCCATGTGTATAGAGCAGCTCGCCTTCACACCAAAATCGCCGGGTTTTGCCTTCATGTGCTTGCTGTATTAACGCTTGTGCTTGAGATTTATGCGTCAATCCATATTTGATTTGCTCCGCCAATGGATTCTCTACGCGAGAAATTACTGCAATCCCCGCCTTCGGACATGATGACTCTCCTATGTACTTCACCGTCTTCGGTCTTTCGTCGGGTGCGGACCCAACAAAGGTTTCAGCGACTTCCTTCCCCTTGATGCTTCAGATAGCGTCGAGCATCCGCAACGACCTCAACTGAGCTACTTCTCCTTCCTTCTCCTCGAAAGTAACAAGAGCTGGAAGTTTTTCACGTACTGGCACTCTCTCGCATGGTGAGACCCCTTTCACAAAAAGCACTCCACTTTGCGTTCCGGGCAAGATCTCGCCATATGAGGCCTCTTGCAATAAAAGCACTTCATCGGTCCGCGATCCTTCGAATACGATCCACCAGTGTCATTTGAGAACGACCTGTTGAATCTTCCACCATTGGACTTACCTCCTGTGGATTGGGGAGACTTGTCTCCTCCGGAATGGTAGAGTTTGCTGCGATCTCCCCCACCATTCGGCTGCTCCTTTGGCTTCGGCTTCTCCGTCCAAAGCTCCTTCAATGACTTGGCCGTTGTCATGGCCTTGTCGAGCGTCTTCACATCTCGACGCTCCAACTTCGTCTTTGCCCACGGCTTGAGACCATCCATGAATTGAAAGAACGCCTCTCCCCCAGTCATGGAAGGGATTTGAAGCATCAACTCCGAGAACTGATTGACGTATTCCCGAAGGTTCCCCTTGTGCTCCAATCGACGAAGCAGCCCTCGTGATTCGTTCTCCGCATACTCCGGTAGAATTGCACACGAAATGCAGCGGTGAACTGATCCCATGTGCTAATTCGGTCTCCACCTCGATTATCACACTTACGACGCAACCAAACCAAAGTATTATCTTGTAAGTAAGATGAAACCATACCTAAGCGCGTTGAATCCTCATCTACTCTCGTTGCTTGGAAGTAGTCCACCATAGCGAACAAGAAGTTGTCCACTTCGTTTGCCACTCTTGACCCCTTGAATGGCTTTGGTCTCGGAACATCAAGACAATGAACATTCCGCTCCACGGCTGCCCATCGCCTCGCATCCTCCTCGCGCAGTTGAGCCCTTGCTTGAGCCCATCCATGTCAGCTTGAATCCCCTTAAGCTTAGCAAGCTTCACTCGCATTTCATCGAATTCAACAAGCTTCACACGTATCTTAGCTATTTCAACAAGCCACCTCACATCTCGGCAAGCTCTGTCCGCATCCCCACGAACTTCTTCACCTCCTCTCGAGTGGCAGTGATGGTAGCTTCGAGCGCATCGCCCTTCTTCCCAAGTTCCTCAGTAGCGTCCTCCACATCATTTTGAAGCCCCTTCATTCAGGAACGGATCTTGTCCACACTCTTGGACGCATACACGGCATCCGCTTGGACTTCCGCCATCACGTTCCGCATCTTCTCCACACGATGATCTAGGTTCGCCAAATGCTCATTGTTACTCATCTTGGGTTTCTCGGCAACTACCATCTCCGACTACTTGCTGGATGCCGTCGATTGGAAAGGATTGAAACTTAGCTCTGATACCACTTGTCACGGGCTTGGAGTTTTCCCTAACTTTCCCTCACCCGTGCGGCCTTAGGAACCGCTCCTAAGTCAGCCTAACCCTCGATCACAAAAGCTAAAATATGAAGAGATAACTCTTGTATGTATTGTATTGTTCAACTCTTGGATGAATACAAATGAATGAGAGGACCCCTATATATACAAGTGGGGAATGCTCTCTAAGGAAACTCTACAATAAATGGGGAGATATATATGACAAGTGACATATTCTAAATCTATCATCTAATACAACGAACTTGGACCGATACGTCGTATCGGGACTCCTGAGACTTCACCCTCCATACTTGCCATTTGTGGATGGATCCCGTTCACATTGGGTTGATTCCTGGGTGTATGCTCCAGGTGCGTGTCACTAGTATAGTCAAGAATCCGGCATGTGCCCAATTCTACTCGCCTCCTCATATGCCTGGCGCGGTGTGTGGGCCATGCGGGCCCCTGAGGGGTTTCAAACCTGTAATCTCGGAGCCAAACCACATGGAAGTAAGCGCACTTGACCACTAAACCACCATATGAGTTTCATAATTATTGGAATGTTGGATCTCTAAGACGATATTGATTATGTACTCACCAATATTCGAGAGTGATTGGTATAAGGTTATCGACAAAAAAATATTTTTTAGATTGTATAACAACTTAGTTGGCGCACTTGTATGCATTATTTCGAACAAATTTTTAATATTTATAAAATACATTATAAATAAGTCATAAGCACACTCTCTTAAAATAATCATTTTGACTGATCTGAAATTTGTGAGCCGCATTGTTGATGCGAGTATTTGGAGACTCGGTGCTCCATAAAACGGCTTTTCATGTGCTCTAATTCTAACTCTTATATTATTTTTTACATCATTTGATTGATTTTGATATTACAGAATCCAGTCATTTTTTAAAGCGGTTAAATGTATTTTTATACCATATGTTTGACTAATTTTTTTCTTTTGGTACCACATGTTTTTTTCCGTCTAGTTTTGAAACCAAACTTTTAGACAAAATATAGTTTTCACTTTTCATACATCCATTAATTTTCCGTCCGTTTTGGCCGTTAGCTGGTCACGTTTGAAATTTTTCAACCTGAAGAGACGAAATTACCCCCAGTGTATGATACTCTCGATGAGGACGAAGAAGATGCACATGCTGACGGGACCCGCTGCCTGACACTTATGTTAATGAGTAATTAAGTACCTCACTACGATTTAACATTAAATTTTAATATATTTTTATTTATTCTCCATGTGATTGAAAAGGTATGTCATCTATTCTGACTAATTATTATTTAGTGGGCTGCTAGCTACTTGCTAGTATGAATAGAAAGAAAAAAAAAAAATTGTTTACAGATTCTCCTAGCATAATTCAGATGTATTCTTATATGCGAAGGGTGTTAATTCAGTCAATTGCTTAAACAGATGTACCTATAATGTCTAACTGACCATTTAGTTAAAGAAAAAAGTTTAACTAATTACTTAGCTTTCCAATTATAGAAAGTTTAGCTAAGTACGTACAAAGTTCGCAGAAGTAGGAACATGATTATAGAATATGCCTTTATAGTTCCATTACAATTTACAAGAACAGATGATAAATCTTTCTCCTCTTTTATGATAACATTGACGCCAATCCTCGTACTTTGTCGTTTCACGAGGAAGTCAGAATTTGGCAAATCCAATACAAACGCTAAAAAAAATGAGCAGCCGCCGACATTTCTGGGCAGCTCTGAGCTATTTACTTGAAGATGATGACCTCTTCAATGGAGCATGCTCCTTATTCGAGCTCCCAAATGAACAGCTCTTCATCACTCTGTAAAATCTCGAAGAACCCCCAATCGTAACCCTAGATTCCGAGTCTAAATCCATTATACCTTGCAGAGCCAATTCATCCCCTCCGGCGACCCGCTGACTATCTCCGGCGTCGGTCAAATCCCTAGCTTCAGCATCTTCCAAATCAGGCAGCATCTCTGATCTCGATCCAGTCCCTCTGCTCGAATCGGACTCACCGGGGCTCGAATCGGCCGCCTCTTCCGCCTCGGCGACGAGCGGAGTCACCGGAGCACGGCAGAGAGGGCAATTCTTGTGAGACCGCAGCCACGTGTCGATGCACGGCACGTGGAACGCGTGGCTGCACTTAGGAAGCAGGCGGAGGGTTTCGTCTTCGTCGAACTCGGTCAGGCAGACGGAACAGTCGGTGCCGTCGATGATTCTTTCGCCTTTCTTGTACTTGAAGAGCGCGATCGAATCGATGGCGGACTGCTCGAGGCCGACGGTGCGTATGTGCCAGATCGGGTGGTCCAATTGCGGCTCAGGTTCTTCGTCGAGGAACCGGAATTCATCGCCAGTGTCGAACAGAATCGGCGGATCTCTAGGGTTTCTGCGATTCGTCTGCCTCAAATTCTGCCGTCTGATGAAGTAGCCAGCGACCGTCGTGAAGACGACGGCGAAGAACAGAAAGGCACCGATCACAACTCCGATTAGGAGCAACTGGCGAGGGAAGGAACTGTGATTTAATAGCGGTGGGATCGAAAACGGCTGATATGGTAGAGGCGGCGGTGATGGTTGCTGTGATACAGGCGGCTGAGACAGCGGCGGAAACGACGGCGGTGATTCGTTATTATAGGGATCATCGTAGGTAAATAGCAGTCGTCGAGTAGTAAAAGCCATTCGTTCAGTGGAGATGATGCAGCAGATTCATGCCTTTCTGGGAGGAGGAGGGATCAAGAAGCTTCCACCATAGCTTAAAATGGATTTGTCATCTGCAAGTTTTGGTTTAGAAGAAAAAGATGAAGACTTTGACTCAGCACTTATACTCTATGGTTGGTGGGTTCATGGACTGATTAGAGACTAGTTAATGAGACTTTTTGTTGCATATTAGACAGATGTGACCCACTCGGGTCCTCTATAAGACGTGTCGTGTTGAGATTTTATTAAATTTTAGATGTATTCGGTCATATATATATATATTAAGAATTTCGATTTTTTCATTTAAGACATAATAGAAATCTTGAAATAGATTTCAACTACCTTATTAAAACTAGGGATGTGAATAGATCGTTGACAATACCATCACTTACTGTGTGCATATTGGACAGATGTGAGCCATTCAGATCCTCTGTAAGACGTGTCGTGTCAAGATTTTTTAAATTTTAGATATATTCGGTCATATATTTTAAGAATTTCTATAAAAGTTTCGATTTGTCCATCTAAGACATAATTGAAATCTTGAATTAGATTTCAAATACCTTATTAGAACTAGGGATGTCAATGGATCATATCGATATTGAAGTTAACAATACCATCACTTACTGTGTGCATATTAGACAAATGTGAGCCATTCAGATCCTCTGTAAGACGTGTCGTGTCGAGATTTTTTAAATTTTAGATATATTCGCTCATATATTTTAAGAATTTCTATAAAATTTCGATTTTTCTCATTTAAGAGATAATTGAAATCTTGAATTAGATTTCAAGTACCTTATTAGAACCGTATTTATTTCCATTCAAAACCTATAATCTAATAATACAATAGTTTTATATTATATTAACATTAGTAGCTATATATGAATAATATCAATGTTTGGTTTGAGTGGTTCTGCTCCACACCTAGAACGCCGGGTCAGCCCGTAAGGGGTAAAGTGTCATGAATAATTTTTTATTTTTATGGTCACTAGCGGGAACTGAACCATGACTAGGGATGGCAACGGGTCTCGGGGCCCCGCTGACCCGCGGGGACCCGACCCGGTTTTGACCCGCCGACCCACGGGTCGGGGCGGGCTCGGGTCGGGCTCGGGTCGGGGCGGGTCCGGGTCTAGAGACCCGGGGCCCCGTAGACCCGCCCCGAAATGCATATATGTATAATTTTTTTTTTTTTTTATGTTAGTATGATCTAACATTTACTAAACAATATGATTAATATAGTACATATATAAATGACATGGACCAAATCACAAATAGATGTATAGTTAGATTATTAGGATTTGTTAATTTGGTGTTTGGATTTGAATTTGAAATGAATTTGATGTGTTTATTGTTTATATTTGATTGGTGTTAGATTTATGTTTTGAATTTATATATAATGTAATATTTTGACAAAAAAAAAAGTTGTATTTAATATTGAAAAGTGAAAAAAAAAAAAAAAAAAAAAAAAAAAAAAAGAGTTTTCACATGGCGGGTCGGGGCCCAGCGGGTCGACCCGCGGGAATGTTGACCCGACCCGAAAGGGCCATTTGGCCGGGGCCGGGTCAGCCAGGCCGACCCGCGGGGCGGGTCCGGGGCTGCAAAAACCCGCCCCGTTGCCATCCCTAACCATGACCTCTGGTTAATGGATGAGACATTGAACCCCTAACATCTGGTTAAAAGTTAAGATGCGAAACCAATAAACAACGTAGTTATCATGTGGTAGTATAGCTTTATATGATCTTTAGTTTTTTTTTTTTACTAACACCTTTTTGTATGATCTTTAGTTATTACGTATTTTAACGAACCAGCAAAACAAACACCATTAGAAGCGAGTTTCAACCATAACATTATTTCACACATTCTTATTAAAGCGAGTTTCAACCATAACATTATTTTACACATTCTTGATTTAATAATACTATATTAAGAAGCTTTCTCACTTGTAGGGTGAAATGATGCTACTTTTAAGTTTTCAAGTTTTGTATCCCCGTAATTTAAACCTTCAATATAGGCCCTCAGACTTTTAAAAGCTGCTAAGTTTAATCCAACAGAATGCAAACTTGGAACTCTACTACCTTCTACACATTGATTGATAAGAAGAAATGATAAATACAATGAGATCACTGAATCACTTCACTTCAACTAGGTAGATGATACCTTTACACAAGAACAACCTACCCATATACACAGGAACTACTACTCAAAGCCTATTATACATTTTATTTATACCCCCATAATATATTATATATATGCAAAGATAAGTTTTCTTCTAAACTTCTCCTCAGCTAAATACTGAACACAACACTTTCCAGTTAATATTATCATCATATTATGGCCAAATGAATAGACCTCAGATGGTCGTAGCATAAATCGCTGGTGTCGAAACCCTCCAAGCAGTTCCAACAAAGATGCTTACCGCACCGACACTCGACATGGTTGCACCCTTCTATCTTCTCGATCACGTACCCACAGAACCCGCATTTCTTCACCTCACCCTTCCCTTTCCGCCACTCCTCCAGCGATAAATCCGGATCCTGCTTGAACTCTTTGTACCTGTCCAACAAATTCACCTCAATTGTTCAGCCAGCCAGCAAAGACTCATTTTTTATTTTATTTTTTAAAGAAATAAATAATAATAATAATAAATACCTCTCGCACGAAACATCCGGGTGGTACTCGAGGTGGCACCGGGTGCACGTCTCTGCAAAACACGACCCGCACATAAAAGGGTCTGGCCCACTGACATCGTACACTGATGGGCAATCCGGAGAGGGGCAAAACCGTAACTTCCCCCCACTCGAGGCAACAAACTTCCCTAGGGCAGCCCAGAAGAGTTCGTTTAGCCGCTCGGGCAGCAACAGAGCCCTGAGGTCGACCATGAGGATATGGGCCCCGCAGCCTTCGTGAGCACATCTGAGAGGGAGGATATCATGGTTCTTTATGGCGGACTCACACTGCTCTACCAAACAGGACCGGCAGAACCGGTGGCCACAGTCCTCGAGGGAGTAGCCATCTTCAACCGGGCAGAAACAAACCGGGCAGCCACTCACTGGTTCGGATTCTAGCTCCTTGGTCATTTCGGAGATAAGATCCTCTGCTTTCTGCTTCGCGTCCTTGTCACCACTGACGCGGATAACGTGGCGACGGATGTCGAGGGTGAACTCAGCTTCCGGAACCTTCTCCTTGAGAACATGGAGCCCGGGGCCGAATAACTTCATCACTTCTTTCACGTCCGAGAATCCTCTACGTCTTAAGTGGATCTCCAGCTGCTTTCGCTCATGCAAGGTGAGTAGGGTACGGATAAGTCTCTGCTCGGCAATGGGGACTTTGTCAAGGGCCCCGAATATCCTCACGACTTGGTTGTGCCTATTGAAGTCGATGCGGGTCCGGGTCTGCTCCTCGATCTTGAGAAATTCGGTGTCTTTTACGAAGAGATTCTGCAGTACGGACGGAGTGAGGCGTGGATCATCAACCAATCTTCCTCTCATAAGATTCTCCAATGGCCTCCTCAACTCTGCAACTCTTCTTGTGGCGTTTGCAAAGATCTTCACTCGGAAGCCACCGTTACGAGTGAATTCTGAATATAGCGTACCTGGATACAACCAATGTAATTTATTTAAACGTATATATATGCATAAAAAGTCAATCTTCATAAATCAAAAACCACTGATCATACCCAAATGTTCATGAATCCAAACCAATGCAGCCTTCTATAGGGACAGAAAAAACGTGCTAATTGCTCGTTGCAATGGACAGCTAGACCGTAAAACAGTCAACAACTTTTGAGAGTGCAGCGAAAGAGGTCACTAGCTGAACCTTAAAAAAAAAAACAGTTTTTTTTTTTACTGAATGAATGTTATTTATGGTCTCTAAGACATGAATTTCTTCATTCTATACTTATAACTAAAAACCAGATTTCTCCATAAAATTTGCAATATAATTTTCAAATCCCAAGATAACTAAATTTTCGACATATATTTCCAGCAGTAAAATTCAACCCTAAAAGTTAAAACACCCGAGCAAAGCAATATCCATCCGATTTGTATGAAGAGTCATCATCAATAAGAGCAGAGAAAGTGCAATATCTATCGTACATGTGGCTGCAAAAGTAAAAGAAGAAGGGCATGTACCTCTTGCATTATTCGGCCTAGAGAGCACAGCATTGAGTTGATCCTTAATCACATGGTACACTCTGGGAGGACAGAAAATAGTGCTCTGGAACATATGTCCGCATTGAATCTTCTGCCACGGTTGACATCCAGGTAGCACTTTTCCGACAATATGCTCCAAAGCTTTTGCAGCCTCCAGATGTAAATTTCCATCGAAATTAATTGTAGCTCTGGTCCATGCATCTCTTGGTTGAGGAGGAAAGACTTCAACTTGAAACTGATGGGTATTATGGTTCCCTTTTGGCATATATGCAGAAATCTCTCTTGTGATTGCCTCTTCACATTCACTAGTTGAAGGATTAGCCTCTGGTGCTTCGTCTTTTAATAATTTAAGCATGTGTATCCTCCGATCAGTAGCATTTCTTATCGCATCGAACACTTCCCGTTCTTGAGCTTCTCTCGGGATTCCAAAAACAGCAACCGCGCCTGGGCCCCTATTGCCAATTTGGCTCCGGACGATCTTGCCTCCGATGACTAAGTTTGACAACTGAGCTAATAAGGTGTCGGTCTCAAGTATATCGGTTGTGACAATGGCGACTCCTTTACTAAGCCTCCGAGGAAAAGACAGTTTTGCCCTGACAGCAGGGAAGGTAAAATCTCCAGAAGATGTCTGTGAGGGGAGAAACTTCAATCTACCTCCACAAAATTCAACTTGTCCTGTTTCAAGAGCTCTTTGGGCAGCATCAGGAGTCAGGAAAGTTATTTTGCCCCATTTTTCCTTGTCCTCGGTGTCTCCATGAAACTTTTGGACAGCACAGAAGCTGCCACATGCAGTTCTCTCAATAAAGGATAGGAGTTCCTTATCGTCAACCGCATGTGCATTTTGATGGCAGATATTGACAGAGAGATCTCTCCTTTGTAGCTCCAAATGTTTAATCTCAGCACCAGCTCCAAGCAATGCCGTTGGGACAGAGGAAGAAGCAGGCCCCTTATACAAGCAGATTAATTCGCATTCATTCTGCAGCCATTTCTTTTCACACTCCAATAAATCATTCACAACACTGAAAATCTCCTCGATAGCTTGAGAAGGAGCAGCCAAGGAAACCTCGTTTAGACCAATATCCATTAAGATGCGGATTCGCTCATCAGAGAATTTCTCCTGAAAACGTTTCTCCAATTGCTCGAGGTTATTGTTTTTCTTCCCACAGAACTTCCTCAAAAGAGTATTTCCACAACCCGTTATCACCCTAAATTGTAGCCTCTGACTCTCCATCCGCAAGGGATCAAACAGTGGAGGGGGAGAAAGTGCAGATAAAGATTCAAAGTCAAATGTAGTTACACATGCAAGATATGAATGACTCAGTGATAAGATTTCCCCAAAGACAACCCAAGATGGCTTCTGGTTGAACACTAGCAATGAACAAGAAGGATGGAGCTGAACATGCTTACCAGTCAATGCCACCTTATAACCCAATTTCTCATGCCCAGAGAACACGGCCACATTTTCGCTAAGGCAAGAAAGTATGATCTTTTTCAAATTTTGATCAACTACACTAGTCTTGAAAGGATCCCATGCCCATGTAGATGGAATAACTATTCCGAGCTCCCTTTTGAGGCAATCATGCAATTCTTTGACTGTTTCATTGCATCTTCGCATCGACTTGGCATTGATGCTATTTTCCCAGCACCATGTATTCCTTCTATCCCAATGAATGGACTCCCATTCTTTATAAACCGAGAGCAGAGTAAATAGGTCCCCACTATGATGGCAAAACCTCACCTTCAGAGAGTCTGATTTGAGTTTATCTGTAAGAGTACCAACTCTGCAGAATATACTACTAGCATTAGCCATTACTGCAGCAAGAACAAGGCCCTCCTTTCCATAATCATGATTATAGCAACTGTAGATCAATTTCCCGAGCCTAGGTTCAACACCAAGTTTGACCAGGTACCGCCCTGCACTAGTGAGCTCATAGACATCACTCTTCAATGTAATAGCTCCCAACTGAACTAAATTCCTCACTGCCATGTCAATGGCTTGATCACTAGGTGCATCAACAAACTGGAAATCCTGAACAGTCTTGATCCCCAGGGCAAGAATCTTAAGCACAGCAATACCGATATGAACTCTGCGGATCTCGGGTTCTTGGCAATCTGGCATCTTCTCAAAGTCAGAGAGATCATAGAGTCTATAACAAACTCCAGGTTCTGTTCTGCCAGCACGACCCGCTCTCTGCAAAGCAGAACTCTTGCTAATATTGCAGACTCTGAGGACGTTAATTCCAGTCTTAGGATCAAAGCAGCTCTCTTTCACCTTTCCAGAATCAATCACATACTTCACCCCTGGAATGGTCAATGATGTTTCAGCCAGATTAGTGGCAAATATAACCTTTCTTTCATTTGTGAACTCCTGGAAGACCCGAGATTGCTCTCCATTGGAAAGTTTACCATGTAAAGGTAACGCCACAGCAAAAGGAGCAACAAAATTCTCACAAGCCCATTCCACCTCCATCTGCGAGGTCAAGAAGACGAGAATTGTCCCTTTACTCTCCTTGTCACGTATCCTTTCTGTGTTGTCTTTGTGTAACTTTTTTGCTACCCTCACTGCCTCAGAAACATATTGTGGAATAATCCCAGGAGATCCTTCCCCACAAGCATAATTTTCATATTTTATATCTACTGGAAAGTTTCTCCCAGTCACACGCATAATGTCGCAGCCAAAATAATAATCTGATAGCTGCTTTGCGTCAGCTGTAGCAGACATTATGACAAGCCTCAAGTATGGTCTGTGACCAAGTAAGTCTCTAATCATCGCCAAAAGAAGGTCAGTGTTCAGGCTTCTCTCGTGGGCCTCATCTATAATAATACATGAAATTCCATTCAAGTTCTTGTCATGCATATAGTGCTGCAGCAGACAATGATCTGTCATGTAAACAACCTTGGAGCTGCTAAAGCTCTGAGAAGACGAAAATGATGGTTGGCAGATGATTGAATCATCCTCGTAACAGCCGCTGCTTTCCTCTTTCACCCGCTCCGCCAAGGTGGCTGCAGCTATCTTTCGGGGCTGAGTGCAGACAATGGCATCATTAGAAAGTCCAGCGTCGACAATGAACTGAGCCAACTGTGTGCTCTTTCCTGAACCAGTCTCACCAATCAGTACAATCACCTGTTAACACACCCCGAATATCACCATAGGAGCTGATACCAATTAAACAACTAAGAAGTCACAAAGTGAGTGCTACTAATGATTTGCCTAGCAGTAAATCAACAAAACTAAGGTCCTGGTTGGCACAGAGCCATATTATCAATCCATGAAAACTAAATGAATAGACTGTAACTAACAAAGCTGTTTTGTGTCTCATCACCTAACATAGAACTCTACAAGTGATGAACTCTAAATGAGAACAAGAACTGGATACCTGATCTACATAAATTCTTGAAAGAATATCCCGTCTATAGGCATAGATTGGCAGCCCATCATCAAGCCTCTTGCACTCCCTCAGCAACAGGTGGTGGATTCTGTTCCAGTCAAACGCCTTGCTCTCGAACTTGAACACAAGAACCAAATCATCTTCTTGCTCCACATAGCTCCCTTCCAGGTGTGCCCTAATGCAGTTCAAGGCAGCCTTGAACTCCCGAATTCGCTTAGCGGTCAACTCTCGCTCTGCTTGGAGACCTTTCTCTTCTTCCACACTGATCAACGTCCTGAATTTGCGCCTTTTCAGTCGCGCTATCTCGTCAAGAACGCGCTTAAATTTCATCTCCCAATTACCCAACTTCTCCCCCCTTAACAAATCGTCTATTTTGTCCAGAAATAGGGTTTTCAGGCTTCCGTCGAGCTCCTCCCTGTCGGAAGGCAGAAGCCGGGGAGAATGGAGTTCCGGGGAGAAGGAGTGATCGCCGTTGAGGCGCGACTTCCACAAGCACAGCACGGCGTCTCGCGCGTGCGTCCACTGGCTGTAGGACATAGTGGCGATCGCGCGGTCGGATGGGCAAGTGGTGACCGATTCCGGCGCAGGCTGACACTTCTCAACGATGGCCTCAATTTGTGAACGGAAGAGGGGGAGGTGGTTGTTAGGGCGGCTGCAGAGGCGGAGGTCGATAGTAAAATTGTGCGTGGGCGAGACGGAAGGCATCCTTGCGTAGGCGGACGCTCGGCCATGTGGCGGCCTATTGAACGGAAACGTAGGGCGGCGTCTCATGGCCATGGCATCGAGAAGAGAAGAGAAGAGCTGAAGGAGTGAGTGGCAGGTGAGGAGGATGAAAAGACTGTTCTTAGTCCAGAATAGAGAAAAGAAGTAGAAGACAAGGTTCTGGAAGGTGTAGAATAATGGAAACAGAAATAACCTTTGTTCGTCTGTTTTATACATACATATCCAAGATGATTAAAATTTAGAGTGGTGTTACAAACTGTGAAATATGGTGTGAAATTTCTATAGAAAGTGGTTTAGGGCCCGCTAATATCAATATATTTATTATATTACATTCTATTTCATACTTTTTCTTGAAATTTCCAGTGAAATTTCACGGGTAAAAAATTTACTCTAAGATTTAAATAGTTATCACCAAAAAAATTAATTAGTTCGTCTAAATTTTCGCTAATATAGTAAATGAACATTATGTGTGAATCTCTAAGTATACTAGACGATAACACTTCATATATTTTGAAAAAATAATATTCAAAATGAATATATATAAGTTAAGTATTGTCTTTATGCACGGTATAAGATTTTGATATAATCATAAAAATTAATGATGATAAAATTATAAAGAAAATATAATATTAAAGACTAATAATTATTACACAAGTAAATAAAATAAACTTAAAATATTCTATGAAAAATATTTTTAAGATTTTTTTTTCTAAAGCTAAATACATATAGGTTTATATAATTATTATTAATATTAATATATTTACGTCTAAAATATGTATCCCAACAGTAAACTTGGTTGGTGTACACACTAGTCACATTAATAAATTTGTTATAAATAATTTGTTTAACATGGTGTCTTCAGTTTTTTTTTTTTTTTCTATTTGGATATTGTTATGTTTTGAATAACTTTTTTTCAATTGAACATTGTATAATGCATTAGTATTTATTTATATGATTGAATATGAACGATTTATGTGTTCTAGAATATAAATTAGTATGTCTTACTAATTGATTTTTATCTTATTATAGTTATTTTAGAATGTAAATGAGTTTTTTATGAATAATTTACGTGATGCATTCTCATTAGCAGATAAATACGACGTCTCAACTATAAGTTTACAAGTTGAAGGATGTGTATGGTCAAAATGTGCACACGAATTAGATACTCAGTTTCAGTTATGGTGTTAAATGTTTGCTCCGCCTAGGATTCTGTCGTGAACTTACCTTGTTTTAATCAAACTTGGTCTTCAAGTATATTTGCATTTTCTTAGTCTCTAGGTGTATATATTATATAATATATTATTAGAGAAGAAAAAAAAAACAAGACGTATTTGGATTGGACTCCTAATATTCATATAAGAACAGAAATGGGCTGCAACAGAGTATTTTGGGTTGGATCCAAATATGCCCATTTATTTTAAGATCACATCTTAAGCGGAATTTTGGCCCAAAAGAAAATAAATATAATCGGTTGGCTAAATAAAATAAAAACATTAGTTAAGAATAAAAAAAGATTAATATAACTATTTTATATTTATGTCTATTTCCGTCAATATATATATATGTTAAAAGTCGTGTTGATAATAGCTATATATATTTTTTTTTTGGTGTAAAGAACGATTCCATTAAACAACAAGAGTTTTACAAAAGATCAAAAAGAACAGACAAGCTAGAGGGAAACAGAGAAGACACCCAAGAACCAGACAACCCCAAACCCGCAGCCTGTCGACAAAGAAGGTGAGCGGGATGAACCAAAGTACGACTAGTGAAACAGACTCTAAAGGAACTATGTACATTAAGAAGAAAACGAACATCATCGATAACCCCAAAAAGAGACAAGCAAGTCGAATTAGACACCACTGCACGAGACAGCAAGAGAGAGTCCGTCGCCAACATCACTGGAGATGAGGGTGGGGAGTGTGTTGCTGCCAGTTGGAGTCCCGAGCGACAAGCTATAACCTCTGCAAAAAGGGGATCCTGACCATCCGCAGAATAAACAGATGCAGCATGTAGCTTCTTAGCTTCATCAAAAAGGAGAGCTGCACCATAGACCCTACCCGACCCAATATGTACAGTACCATCAGTAAGAACTACCCAACCAGAAGTGGGCAGCACCTGCAAACGGGAATGAGTCACTCGAGTGGGGATGGATCGTCCTGCTGCCCCTGGAACATTCAGTAAACCAGCCAAATTGTCAGTTCTAATCTGTGAGAAAATATGCATAACTGATTCTATAGAAGGCTGCCTAGAATTAAACACCACAGCATTCCTTTCAATCCAAACACTCCATAGGATTAAACATTTGCAGACTAGTTGATCTTGAGGGCACCAGAGGGAGCAACCAACAGGTCCAGGGAAAAGTAGCAAATCTAGAACATTACTGCATGGTAAAAGCTGAGTTCGAATCGAGAAAGGGGAGGCAAACCAAACTCGAGCGGCAAATGGGCAATGCCACATAACGTGGTCCCATGTTTCATTTTGATCTCGACATAGGGGGCAAAGAGGGTCCACGGAAGGAATGCGTCGATGAAGTGGAAAAGCAAAGGCAAGGCCGTTGTTCAGCCCTTTCCAGAGGAACATCCGAAGTTTTGGTAAAACCGGAAGAGACCACAGTTTAGACCAAAAGAGGGGATTCCCACTCTGGTGTAAGGACGATGAGGAACCATTTTGTAGTTGGAAAGCGAGTGAATGAATAAGATGGTAGCCAGATTTCACGGAGTACATTCCAGAACGCGTACGGCTCCAGAGAAGGCGATCAGTGGTAGGGAAGTGAGGTAGGTCGATCGTTAGAATCTGATCCAGTATAACTTGTGGGAGATGTTGAGCAAGTGAAGGTAGGTTCCAGGTTTGACATCCTTGGTTGACAAACTCCGACACCAATTGAGCAGGGAAAGTTGAAACTTGCGGGAACCAGTGTTGTAAGATGTAGGCTTGGGCATAAAAACCGGTCCGGCCGGACTGGTTCGGAACTGGTCTGGAACCGGACCGTTTGGAACCGGTTCGGAGTGAACCGGTCCAAATTGGACTGGTTTATAACCCCTAAATTGGAACCAGTCCAAGGGGTATACCAAACCAGTCCAATAAACCAGTCCGGACCGGACCGGTTTTGAACCGCTTTTTAGTAAAAAAAAAAAAAAACGTTTTGACCGAGATTTTTCTTTTTTTTTTTTAAAAAAATCCGGTTTCTGACCGGTTTTGACCGGTTTCTGACTGGTTGTGACTGGTTTTGACTGGTTTTGGACCGATTTTTATTGATAAAACCGGTCCGACATACAAAACCGGTCCAGAACTTGTTTTTTTAAAAAACAGTCCAAAACCGGTTCTGGACCGGTTCTGGACCGGTTCAAACCAGTCCAGTTTTTTTTAGACCAACCTAAGCCAAAAAAAAACCCTAGTTATTATTGGACCGGACCGTTTAAAACAGTTCCGGTCCGGTCCGGAACCGGTTCGGCCTGAACCGGTTCAGTGCCCATCCCTAGTAAGATGCCTATGTTGGGGACCCAAGGCTGAGTCCAGAAATCAATAGCATTCCCTGAACCAACCCTCCAACGAAGGCCCTGAAGGAGTAAGGGTCGAAGAGATAAAAGAGTCCTCCATATAGAGGAGTGGCTTGGAGAAGATGAAGTCGCGAAAAAATTAGAGGATGAAAGATATTTTTTGCGAAGAGTGGAGACCCATATAGAATCCACTTATATAGCATCCCTTTAATTTAAGATATTGTGGATTTACATATTACTTTTTACTTTAGGGACAATTTTAACCTCATTTTTTGTTATCGGGATATTAAAAAAAAAAACTAATGTTTTATTTATAGAAGATACCGTGGGAAGAGTTTGAATTATAGCATAATCAACTTTTTTATTGTGTAGTAATTTGATTTGTACTAATGTAAATAACAGTAAAATAAAACTCATCCAAACATCAATAGTATCATCTAAAATAATGCATAAAATAGACTTGTTTTGGTTTTCTTTTTTCCCTCTCTAGTATACTAGGTACCAACATTTAGACTAATTCACTCGCACTAGATTAATCTGGAAGACGTAAAATGTTAATTATATATTTTTTTTATAAAATTTAAATTGGAGATATTTTATTAAACAATAAGACGTTAAACCGTCACACCATATTCCTAAAATTTGTAAAGTCGATTGCTACCATAAATACTGTTTTCCTACACTCTCAATGTGCTCGTCTTCCCTTTCAAGCTTCAAGTCTTAATAATTTTTTTAAAGCTTCAGGCCTTCTTTCATTCCCATCATGACCAGTTGCATTTTTATGCACAACCCCAGCTTTATAAAACATTACTTTCTTTGGAAACTATAATGGCATATTGACCAATTGACATGTTCTATCTCTATAGAAGTAACAGTTTAGTGCACTTTTGTCTATTCCGACAATAGACATACAAAAGCTGTCAAAATGTGTTTATGAAGTATATGCAAACCAACACATGTTTATAATTGAATAAATATATTAGAAATAAATATATCTTATTATATTTAAATATATTTAAAATAGGAATAGATATAATCATAGTATATTGTCGGTTTATGTTTATATATATTCCTAATCTAGATATATCTAAATATAATAAGATATATTTATCTTTAATATATCTTATCTCATTATAACATATATATGTATTAATGTATATAAGTATATTCTTAAATGTGAATATATATCTACATTTTTGTAAATGTTAAATTTAAATTCATTATTATTATTATTTTTTTTTGTCTCATGGAGTGTCCTAAGGAGACACTCATTAAGAATATATCATCCATAACATATTAAATCCGCACTTAAATTTTGATCTTAAATATTTTATAAAGTCACTATCGATATTAATGGCCAGTATTTGCTATATGTTTTTTACGTACGGTTTTTTAACCGTGAAATTCCTATTTCTTTATAATTATAAAACACTAATTAAGTTTGTCAGTAATTACAATATTGTTGTAAAAGTAATTTGTTAAGTAAAACATTTTATTTTATTAAAAAACTAAATTATGTCAAAACAAAAACTGTGGGATCGGCTACATCTAGCTATCTATAATAAAAATAAACGCAACTTTGCACTGGCCGCCTAAGTCGTCCTAACACACATATATAAAAATACATATTATATAATATAAATAATAAAAGGAATATATGTATATCGATATGCCGTATATATTCCACAGGCTGGTAGTGGTAGCATATGCAAACCTCGTATATGCAAAGTCCCTTGCTCGGTTGTAACCGGACATTGTTCGTGTTTCATCATTTCATGACAAGTTAACTAAAACCTTGGACTATATATATATATATATTCCAAATCATACAAAAATGAAGTTTACTTTAATTATATGCTGAAAGTGGAGCATACTTTTGGAATTTTGCATGAAAATACATCGTTTAAATATAATAATAAAAATAATAGTATAGTAGTAGTACTGTTACTGTAGTAGGTTGTTCACATGGACAACACCAAAGGTCGAAAACCTTATAGTCCACCTTTACTTTAGGGTCCCACGTCGCGTATTAATATATTTCAATTGGTGGGACGAGCACAAAAGAAAAAGGATGAATAATAGTAGATTAATTAAAGGCATTTATTTTATTGAATAATATATACATAAATTTATGGAGATAGTTATTTTTATTATTAAATATAGTGTGCTATTATTTAATCGGAATTTATGGTGCTATACGGCGAAAAGAACAAGGGATGCCCATGATAAAGCGAATTAGTTCGTAGAAGCTAACCATGTAAAAAATTAATATAGTATATAGTGTTTCATTATTTAACTTGATATTTTGGTGAGAGCGTCTAAGGTAAGAAGACCTTTTAAAACACAAGAAAAATAAATGTCAATTACAAAATAACATATCAGCTTTTTTTTTTTTATTTTTTTGTAGAGTGTATCACATGTGAATTTCACATGTTTAGTATGTAATCGTTTATTTTGGCTATATTTTATTTAAATATAGTTAAGTTTACTTAATTTATATTTATATATATATTTATTATTTGTTAGCACATTTTCTTATTTGACTAATTTTATAAGAA
Source organism: Clarkia xantiana subsp. parviflora (assembly GCA_036873135.1). Taxonomy (NCBI): domain Eukaryota; kingdom Viridiplantae; phylum Streptophyta; class Magnoliopsida; order Myrtales; family Onagraceae; genus Clarkia; species Clarkia xantiana. The sequence continues at coordinate 3,773,582 of JAPTYO010000004.1, read as the reverse complement.
CTTCATATTTAAAATATGATAATTTACAGTAGTTTTATAGATTTTTTTTTCTAAAACATTTTGGGACGAGTGAACCTCTAGAGAGTAAATGAGTTTAAATAATTTTATGATTTTTTTTCTAAAACCATATTGGGACGGGTGAACCCTAGAGGGTAAATGTGTTTAATAAATTTTATAAATTTCTTTCTTTCTAAAATACTATTAATTAGGTGAACAGTTAGGCCGGGAGAACCTTAGAGCATAAATGAAGTTTATAATAAGTATTCTTATGTAAAAAAATTATATATGAAAAAAATAACATAAAGTATGTAAACTATATTATTATGTAAATTATATAGAAAAAATAATATAAATGTTTAAACATAAAATTATCCAAAATAAATTAAATTCTAAAGGCAATAAGAACATTAATTAGGAGCGGCAGTGAGGTAATTATCTATCTAAAAAATAATATTAAATTTAAATTAGAAGATAATTATCTATTATGCACTTAATAAATTTATAGTGTAACTAATAATGTGGTTGATTTTAATTGGACTCTATTTTTTGGTGTTTTTAGAAGGCCCCTAACATAAGTATTTCTCTATTTTGAATTCAAATATCACCAGAGTTTAAGAATCGAAATTTATTTATAAATAACATGATACTCTTATAAACTGATCAGTACGAACAATAGTTATTAATAGTCTATAATAATTAACACATATTACCACCTTGGACTTGGAGAAGAAAAAAAAAAATCCTAAATTTTAATTGTTAACAATGTTAAGTATTCTCTAGTAAAATTGTTACGTCTGCATCCGCTTTTTATTACAGAACCCACCAAATTCAACCGTCACTAAATATGATTTTGCATATATTTTTTTATATATATATATCTATATATATATAAGGGAACATGTGAGAGAGTGAAGCATTTTGGGTGTGCCACATCATCAATTTAGATTAACCTAATCGTGCCACATCATCATCCGTTACACAACCCATTTTGTTTTTATTTTTATTTATATTTATTCTTCTCAGCCTGTTTAAGGTTTTTGAATGTTGGATCAGCCTTTTTTTGATGTCGTTTCTCGGCCCACTATGACAGCTTTTTTTTTATGTCGTAAATAAATTGGATTATCAGAACCTGGTGGTCCAAGAAGCAACGTCATCCGACAAATTTACATTAAAGACATTTGTAGCATTGTCAACAAGTAGACATTGAACAAAAAAAAAAAAAAACTAGGTACATAGCTACATTCTATATTGCAGCTATATTTTGCTTTGTTTTGAATGATATGTCCATCATTGTTTCGTTATTGCCATTGCTTATTATTTCATTAGGATTTGATATTGCAATAGACTGTGTGATGTTTGGCACGAGTCATTACATATTAATGTTATGGCAAAAAAAAAAAAGTACATGTTAATGTTTATACTGAAATTGTAATTGGAGTATAGGCTTTCATTAGGCTAAGAAATAATTATTTTGGGCCAAGACCAATTAAATAGTTTTGAGCTGGAGCTAGGTTTTTTTTTGTTGCTACAATATTTGTTATATTTGCAAATAAATTTGTGTTATATTTCAATATAATCATGGTTAAAAAAAAATTATTTATAATTGCACAAATAAAGTTCATTTAGTTACATCAATTTTTATGGTTTTTTTTCTTTCAAATTTTAAGTCACATGTTTATTGATTTTTTTTCTAATAAATATTATGTTTTTTTAATTTATTTTTCAACATCATCACATATAAAAATAAATGAGAGCTTATAATTGCACAAATAAAGTTCATTTAGTTACGTCAATTTTTATAGTTTTTTTTATTTCGAATTTTAAGTCCCGATTTTGTTTATTCAATTTTTTTTTTCTAATAAATTAATTTGTCAACATCATCATCACGTATGAAAATAAATTAGTCCAACATAATTTCCCCGTATTATTTTATTATTCATATAGACATATAACAAACCATCCGCGCGGTGCGCAGGATAATAACACAACCTCTATAATTCTGCCAAATCAGCAGTTTAAGAAACTCTCCATAATTCGGCCACTTCATCAACTTAATCCAGAACATTTAGACTCCTCTTCTTCATGTGCCATAATTCTTCTTCATTCCCGTCAGGTTCTTAATATCATGTCAACTACAATTAACACTAAAACAATTATAACATATACGCAACCTAACAAATCATATATGAACATAATATTTATAAAAACATTTCAAAATAAAAATTAGAACAATATATTATTTAACATACCAAAAACAATTCAATTATATATACAAACATAAACACTGAATATTCATTAAAACTAAATTACTCTCAAAATAAACCAATACAAATATTCACTTTTTAACGTGCCCCGCGCGTAGCGCGAGGTCAGCACCTAGTTATATGATAATGCAACCAGTCCCTACTTCTGGTCCTCTGGAATCCCGGAACTGGAAAAGAGTATTTACTCGGTATAATAATAATAATAATAATAATAATAATAATAATAATAATAATAATAATAATAATAATAATAATAATAATAATAATAATAATTAAGGTATCTGCTCAGCCTCCTTTATAAATTATTTGTAATGTAAGGTTCATACGAAAAGTCTTGGATTTTGGGCTGCTAGCCTAATTATCAAGCTGGACTTCTGTTTGCTCTTTGGGTTCCTTATTGGGCCTTGTTCTCTTATTTGTGATTTGTGTGGGTTGTCTTTGTATTATTTTTGTTTGTCTATGGACCATAGTTCCTTCATTTCATTTGTTTTGGGTCTTTTGTTAATTTGTTTTGTATTTTGACCTATATATGTTTAGAATTAGGTTTGGGTGGAGATCTGGCCAGATGAAGGAACTCAGATCTAAGAAACCCGAAGTCTGGTCTCCATCTTTTTCTCTGCGTTTATCCTGAGCTAGGGTTAGGGTTTTTGCTTCTTGATACCAAATCTCACATGGTATCAGAGCTTAGTGATGAACTGATTCATCCTCTATCGATCCTGTGTGCTCTGCTGTGACTTCCGCGTTCCTTGTTTCATCTTCCCTCTCAAGGACGATTCGTATTCCCCGATACGTCTTTTCGTCTTTCACCGATCTTTGTTGACGGATCCCTGGCGGTGCAATCTTTCTTCTTCATCTCAAGATCTGTACGCTATCTGAGCCCGTTCGCGTTATTTCTCCTGAGCTTCCTTTGCAATGACGAACGAATCAGAGGGAACGTCGCTCTTGAAGAAGGCAGTTATTGATGCAACCGAGGACGACGATTCCAAGGCGATGATGAAAATCGACGCTAGGCATCCTCTTTACTTACATGCAAGTGATCATCCTGGTTCGTATACTAGTTCTCATGTTCTTACTGGTATTGATGACTATCCAATGTGGAGTCGCGCCCTGAGATTTGCTTTAGTTGGTAGAAACAAGCATGGTTTTGTTACTGGATCATGTCCTAGACAGAATTATACTGCTCCACTTGATGAGTTATGGGACCAGTGTGATGCTGTTGTGTTTGGATGGATTATGAACTCTGTTTCTAAGGAGATAGGCAGGACTATTATGTATACTGAGAGTGCCTATCTTGCCTGGAAAGATTTGAAGCAAAGGTTCGACAAACAGAATGGGTCCAGGACCTACCAGCTGCATAGAGAAATCGTGTTGACTAGGCAGGGACTGGATTCAATATCTGTTTTCTTTACAAAGTTAAGAGTTCTGTGGGCAGAGTTTGATACTGTTTGTGGACTACCACACATTGATCATGATTTGTTCAAGAAATATATTGATCATAAGGAGAATCTTAGGCTCTTCCAATTTCTGATGGGGTTGAATGACAACTATTCTTCTGTGAGAAGCAATTTACTTCTCTGGGATCCTCTTCCAACTGTCAATCAAGCCTACAATTTATTGATACAAGAGGAGAGTCAAAAGGATGTCTCATCTTCCATTGCTGCTTCTTTTGATATTACATCTGCCAATGTCACTGGCAACACTGAGAAACCCAAAGGCAACCAGAATTTGGAATGCTCATTTTGTCATAAAAGGGGTCATTCTGTGGAACGTTGCTATGCCAAAGGGTGTGAGTTTTGTAAGAAGAAAGGCCACGTGAAGGATAATTGCTTCAAGCTCAGAGATCAACCAAGAGGAAAGGTAGGTGGAACCAAAGCCAACATTGCCTCTTCCCAGAATGGTGATGCGGGCTTCATCAATCAAACCACCTCTGTGGATGGATCTTCACATGATGGACTAATTACCTTCACTAGCCAACAGTTTGAGCAGCTCATTCAGAACTTGGGCCACCATGGAAGGACTGTCACTCAGGCAGGTGCTACTGGTGGGAATGAACCCAAGGTTAACACTGCATGTATATCTCTCTTAGCAAAAGATAATGGTTTTACTGATTCCTGGATTTTAGATTCTGGTGCTACCAACCATATTACCTGTAGAAAAGATTGGCTTTCTGATTTTAAAACCGATTCTAGCTCTAAAGTTAGTCTTCCAAATGGGAATTTTTCCAAAATTCAAGGAACTGGGACTTACTTCTTTACAAATGATAGGAAATTGAATAATGTGTTATATGTTCCTGATTTCCAATTCAATCTCCTATCAGTTTCAAAACTTACAACTGAACTGAATAGTGTTGCATCCTTTTATCCAACCTGTTTTACTTTACAGGACCTCTCAAGTGGGAGGGTCTGGGGGAGTGGAAATGAGTTCTCAGGTTTATACTTTCATAAAAACACCACTCAACTAGATTCATCTGCTATTAAGGCTCTTTCTGTTAATAAGGTTGCCCTATGGCACCAACGTTTTGGTCATGTACCTATGCAAACTTTGCAGCACATTCAGTCTTTAGATTTACCTAAGAATCAATCTGTTGTTATTGATGACTGTGATGTTTGTCCCAGAGCAAAGATTATAAGAAACTCTTTTCCCATATCCGACTCTAGAGCTGATTCTGTTTTTGATTTGTTGCATTGCGATGTATGGGGACCCTACAAGACTCCTACTTATGATGATAAGAGATTCTTTTTAACCATAGTGGATGATCATTCAAGAGTCTGTTGGGTTCACCTAATGCAGTTTAAATCAGATGTCTTTATGATCCTCAGATCCTTTATTATTATGGTTCAAAATCAGTTCAAAAAAGGGATCAAGTGTTTTAGAACTGACAATGGTGGAGAATTCTTCAATGATCAAATAAAAAATCTTTTTTCTTCTAAAGGTATTCTCCATCAGAGCTCCTGTGCTTATACTCCTCAGCAGAATGGCCGAGTAGAGAGAAAGCACAGGCACCTTTTAAATGTTGCTCGTTCCATTAAAATTCATGCCTCCATTCCAAACCAATTTTGGGGGGAATGCATCTTAACCTCTTGTTATCTTATAAACCTGTTACCTACTCAAGTTCTGAATGGGAAAAGTCCTCTTGAAGTTTTTACTGGTAAAGCCCCCACTATTTCTCACTTAAGAGTTTTTGGCTGCTTATGTTATGCAAAAGATTTAATGGTAACTGATAAGTTTGCCTCTAGAGGGATTCCTTCTGTTTTTATGGGATACTCAGAATCAAAAAAGGGATACAGATTATATGATCTTCTAAAAAGGTCTTTTTTTGTGAGTAGAGATGTCATGTTTAAAGAACATCTGTTTCCCTTTGCTTGTACTAAAACTAATCAGTTACCCACTAATAGTAGCATTATTGACAATTCCCATGATGATGTTTTCTTTCATGATTGTGTTAAGGAGTTTGAGAATATACATGATGACTCCAATCCAAGAGGTCTTGTTGATATAAGTGATAGTCCAAGTGATGAGTCAGAATTGATCCATGATTCTGATGGTCATATGTCCCCTCATGATTCAAATGATGAATGTATTATCCATTCTGATGATGATGTTGCTCCTGTCCCACAATCACATGATGAGTCATCACCTGACTCTGATGACCATCATATTTCTCCACCCAAGATCACTACCAGGTCTGGTAGAAGTGTTAAGCCACCCATTTGGTCCAGTGATTATGTGATGGGAAGTACCACTAATGCTCATTCTATTGATAAGTATCTTAACTATGATAGACTATCTGATACTTACAAATGTTATCTAAGCTCTTTCTCTGAGTTAGTAGAACCAGATTCTTATTTCCAAGCAGCACAGGATCCAAACTGGGTGCAGGCTATGAACGATGAAGTGTCTGCTTTGGAAGAAAATAGAACATGGGACCTGGTTCCACTACCAACAGGTAAATCTGCTATAGGCTGTAAATGGGTATATAAACTAAAGTATAATTCTGATGGCACATTAGAGAGATATAAAGCCAGGCTTGTAGCTAAAGGTTTTAAACAAAAATATGGGATTGACTATTTCGAGACTTTTTCCCCTGTTGTTAAAATGAATACTGTTCGTGCCATTTTAGCTCTTGCCTCTATTTTTAAATGGCCACTGTTTCAGATGGATGTTTCCAATGCCTTTTTGCAAGGTGATTTAGATGAGGAAGTTTATATGAAGCTGCCTGATGGATTTGCTAGTCAGGGGGGTCAGGGATTAGTATGCAGACTTCGCAAATCTCTTTATGGTTTAAAGCAAGCTAGCAGGCAATGGAATTTTAAACTATCTGACTCCCTTACTAGGGCAGGCTATCAGCAGTCTAAGTATGATTATTCCTTGTTCACTAAATCTTTTGATGGAAAAATTGTGATTCTGTTGGTCTATGTTGATGATTTAATGATTACTGGTAACAGTAATGAGTTGATAACTGAGTTAAAATCTGTTTTAGAATCCAATTTTAAAATCAAAGATTTGGGGGAGATGAAATACTTTTTGGGAATTGAGCTTATAAGATCTGATCAGGGTATTCTTTTGTGCCAGAGGAAATATGCCTTAGAACTTATATCTTCTGTTGGTCTTGCTGGTGCCAAAATTGCTAGGACTCCTATGGAGTTGAATGCAAAATTGACCAGCAGGATGTATGATAAGCATTTACAGATTAATATAGATGATTTTTCTCTAAATGATGCTACTGCCTACAGAAAGCTGATAGGAAAGTTGTTATATCTTACCATTACTCGACCAGATATTGCTTTTGCAGTTAGGCATATGAGCCAATATATGCAAGATCCCAAGAGGTCCCATTGGGATGCTCTTCTGAGGATTGTAAGGTTTGTTAAAATGGAGCCTGGAAAGGGTATTTTATTATCTTCTGATTCTGCCCCTACTTTGGTTGGATATTGTGACTCAGATTGGGCAACTTGTGTGGAAACAAGAAGGTCCATTACTGGGTATTGTGTTAGGTTGGGTAACTCTCTTATTTCTTGGAAGGTTAAGAAACAGGATACTGTTTCTAAATCTTCTGCTGAGGCAGAATACAGGAGTATTAGTGATCTCCTTAAGGAGATAATTTGGATGAGAGGCTTGTTATCTGAGTTGGGTTTTTCTCAGGCTTCTCCTACTCTTTTATATTGTGATAATGAGGCTGCTGTTAAGATTGCCACTAACCCTGTGTTTCATGAGCGTACTAAACATATTGAGATAGATTGCCATCTTGTTAGGGAAAAAATCTTGAAGGGTGTTGTGCAGCTTGGACATATTCGAACAGAGAATCAGCTTGCTGATGTCTTCACAAAGGTATTGTCTAAACAGCAACTATATTTGTTATCTAACAGGTTGGGTTTGTTGAACATTTTCAGGACACAGGGGGAGCTTGAATTAGATTTGGAACTAGAAGAGAAGTCAGCTTGAGGGGGAGTCTTGGATTTTGGGCTGCTAGCCTAATTATCAAGCTGGACTTCTGTTTGCTCTTTGGGTTCCTTATTGGGCCTTGTTCTCTTGTTTGTGATTTGTGTGGGTTGTCTTTGTATTATTTTTGTTTGTCTATGGACCATAGTTCCTTCATTTCATTTGTTTTGGGTCTTTTGTTAATTTGTTTTGTATTTTGACCTATATATGTTTAGAATTAGGTTTGGGTGGAGATCTGGCCAGATGAAGGAACTCAGATCTAAGAAACCCGAAGTCTGGTCTCCATCTTTTTCTCTGCGTTTATCCTGAGCTAGGGTTAGGGTTTTTGCTTCTTGATACCAAATCTCACAAAAAGGAGTTGTAGCACTTTATATCAACTGTCAAGTACATCGTTGGATCATTGTGATCAATTCTCGACAAGTCCATATTGGTATTGTGAAAAATGCAAGTCGTTTACCCGAAAAAATACATTGTGCAAGTCTAGGTAAGTATTATTATTACTAGGATAAATATACTTTTCAAACACTTTAGTAACTTGTATTTTGTACTATTTTTGTACATCCGTTAAAGTTCCGTCTTAGGCCGTTAAGAGTCACGTGAAGTGCACGTGAATGACTCTAAACTTTGATTTTGTTTAGTTTAGTCCATCTAATACACCTCTAACTTTCATTTTGCTCAATTTAGTTATATAATTTCAAAATCGAACTGTTGACCCAAATTGACCTAGCCGATCTAGCATGGGGCTAGGTCCGACCCAGCTAGGCCAATTGGGACTATGTCCCAATTGACCTAGTCAGACCTAGCCATGTGCTAAATCCTCTAATTCGATTTTGAAATTTTATGACTAAATTGAAAAAAAATAAAAGTTAGGAACGTATTAGAGGTACTAAATTGAACAAAATCAAAAGTTTAGGGTCACTCATTTGCACGGCACGTGACTCTTAACGGCCAAAATAGACGGAACTTTAACGGATGTACTAAAATGGTACAAAATACAAACGAGTAGTACCAAAAGTGTACAAAAAAAAACAAATGGATTTCATCCAAACAAGTGATATGAAAAATACATTTATCCCTTATTATTCATCATACGTTTTGTGTGAAATTCTACTTATACAAAAACTTAAGTTATAACATTATTGATTTACAAACTCGCCTTTTAAATTTATAATTATATATATATATATGTATATATATATATTAAAAGAACATATTTATCACATTGTTAGTTTATTTGACACAATAGTGTGTGTAACTTAAAAATATATGATAACATATGTCATTTAGAAGGTGTTGATCGTTATTTTCACATGGAAAAAAAATATGTTTGTAAATCATAATATCGTAGAAGAAGTTATGACTATTGATTACGATATTCAAGTGTTAATAACATTATAGTAAATTAAAGAAATTAAATGTATATTTTTGTATAGATTAAAATTGTAAATATTATTTAATATCGTGGAATTGGCGTGTGGCAACAATTGTTGATTTTGGTACTTTTTAAAGTTTAAATTTACAAGTTTCGCCAATATGTCATTTTAACTTAATCTAGACGAATGAAACAAATTATAATTCCTTTTTTTTTAGCAAAAAAGAATGGGTCAGTAGTGACTATCCTTATATTCATCTCACTAGATAATGTTCGGATTCTCCTGCTCACGGTCTGAGATTTTTCCCGACCAGACTTAGTGAACAAACTAGCACATGCACTGCCCAATTAACGTATCTCCACCACCAGCCTAATATAGTCAAGATGCCGACTTGTTAAACATATTTCTACTCGTCTCCTCTCATGCATGAAGTAGTATATGAGTCAGACAATACGTGATATTTTAATTAGGTCACCGCGATGTGACTTCTCGAGGAGTTTCGACATAAGAATTCAGAAGAAAACTATATAAGAGTAATTGTTTTTAATTATAGACCACCGCGAATTACCGTATAGTTATAATTATTTAGATTATTATTATTATTATTACTGAGAAATCATAAATGCAGTTGATTTAATTTAATGATCTGTTTATTTAAAAAAGAAATTTTGCAGCTGGAAATACATTATTTATTTTCACCACTATAATAAATATATAGGTTTTGGATAATAAGTTTGAGTATAATTAAAATTGCTTTTTCAATTGTTTGATTAAATATATAAATTTGTATAAGAAATATTAATTATTTTTCTGGTTCTTTTCTAAAAATTTATGTATTCTCTTTAATTATCTACCTGTTAATAAAGTGACTTGAATTATAATTGATTTTATTTTAGTCACGCTTAAATATATTATTAGTAAAATATTAATACGTATGCAAAATATAATATAACCGTTCAATGTTTCATTTTTAAAAAAAGTTTATGTTTGATGTTTGTGAATTAAAATATGATAGACTTTAGTTGACCTTTTACGGTCTGATCATGTGCTAGTATAATTTGGATTCAGATATCATACCCCACTTTTTTTTGTCATAGATCGTGCTTCACCGTTAAGATTTTGACACGTGTCATTAGATTTAATATTTTTTCTTCTAAGGTTTACAAATCTCAATAAAGTTTTAGAAAAAAAAAATCACAAAATTAATTACACTTGGGACACGTGTCAAAATTTTAACGGCGAGATACAATCTAAAATATGAAGAGTGAGTTGAGACATGAGATTTAGTATATACGTTTAATTTATATTTTTTATTTTAAATATAAAACAGGTATAACATAAATAATGGTGATGACTGATGTAGTGATGTATATTAATGGGATCCACCCAGAGACGAACACGAATCTGCATTTGGATTGAATTCCGGGTTAATTTCATTTTAATAAGCCCAAATGAAATGCAAACCTCACTCCAACTAACCGTAGTTAAATTCCAACCCTCCATGGTCTCCTCTTCTTTCACCATCTTCCTGTTTATTTAAAGACAGAGCTGAACACAGAAACCGGGCCTGCATCTGCCATTGCCACCACCTCACCTCACTGCTCCTCTCTTCTCCCCAATCCTCGTAAATTTCTATTTTAGGGTCTGTGTTTGATCAGTGTCCGTAGATTGTCCTTTTACTTTTTGAGGAAACTTAGGATTCTGTATTTATTTTTTTCTTTCATTTTATGGTGAAGAACATGGGGACAATTGGGTGTCCAGAACCATACAGAACCATGCCATGTTCTTTGGCCTCAGAGATGAAGATTTCAGCTCAGTGGCTGATGCTAAGTGAACAAAAGCTCTCACTTTGCTTTGAGTTCTTCTAAGATCAATTAAAATTCAAAACTTTTTAAGTCATTGACAATCGTTGAAGCTGGGAGATCGGTTACGAGGACGCCATTTTCACTCATGAAGAGAAGATCAGATTCTTTGGGTGCTTTTATGTCCATCTGCAGATCCACAGGTTGAATTTCTGATCTGCAACCCTAAACCCAATTACAAAAAAAAAAAAAAAAACATGATTTATTTTAGTGCAGTTCTTGTGTTCTTGAATAGATTTTAATTTCTGGGTTCCGGTCTTTAAAGCAGTTTCCAGTTCTGGAATTGAGTTTTCATAGAATTGTTTCCAAAAAATTATGTTATTAACTTTGTTGGAATTCAAGTATAACTATGCTCTGTTTTTTCGTCTTATAACAGAACATGATTCAATATAGTACAGTTCTTGTCGAGTCGGGTGTGTTCCTGGATCGATTTTAATTTCTGGGTTTCGATCTTTAATACATTTTTTTTCCAGTTCTAGTGTTAAGATTTCACATATTTTTACCAAAAAAAGATGTTTTTCTTTGTCGGAATTCATGCATAACGATGCTCTGTATTTTTTTTTTAATATTGTAACAGAGGACCATAGGCATAGCCCGACAATTTACAGCAGGGAACTGGAGACGATGATGGAGAGCTTCGACGAGGACGGATCGGTGGAGGAGACAGGACATATCGGGTTGTCGGAGAAGAAAAGGCGGCTGGGCGTGGGTCAAGTGAAGGCCCTGGAGAAGAACTTCGAAGTGGAGAACAAGCTGGAGCCGGAGAGGAAGGTGAAACTGGCGCAGGAGCTAGGGCTGCAGCCGCGGCAGGTGGCTGTGTGGTTCCAGAACCGCCGCGCGCGGTGGAAGACGAAGCAGCTGGAGAGGGACTACGGCGTTTTGCAGGCCAGTTACGATTCTCTCAAAATCAACTTCGATGAACTCCAGAGAGACAATGAAACGCTTCTCAAGGAGGTAATGATTAACCAATTATTGTACTTAAAATCTCTATTTCCTTTATTTGCCCTATGTAATAGCTATTATTTTATACAAAAAATTACTCATTCCATTTGTTTGAAGAAAAAAACCCATTTGTTGATTTTGAAATTTAAATGCATAGATAAGTTGCTAGTTAAACTTTTCTATCAATAAATTGAAAGCTTAACTTATGTGATAAATTTGTAACAAAACCTTATATAAAGTTATAATTTTGCTAGTTTTGTTCAATTTTCTATTAAAACGTAATTGAATTGTATATGTATCATCTCCATTGGGTGTTATCGTAATTCAGTTTATAAATTATAATATTTCTCAAAATTCATTCAATTTGTAAATTTCTCTAAAATCTAGCTAATAAATTACACTATTTTAAAAAGCGTTGTTAACAATTTACATAAAAAACATAGCAGGGGATAACAAGCATCGTTCAAATTTCATCACAATTTACCGCTCTAAATGAAGTTAGTGTATTATAATAACTTTGTATAAATTCAATTTCTTATTAAAAAAGACTAGCAATTTATTTTTTGTTTTTAAGAAATCCAGTCTATATGTCTCATTAATGTGTGCAGTTAGCAATTAATTACTAATTGAATATATTTTATATATTACTATTATTATTGCAGATTAAGGAACTAAAATCAAAGCTCAACGAAGACACCAACTCCGACAACTGCAGCAACACCAACAACCTTGCTGCCATGGACGGCATAAAACCTGCTGTGTTCGTCGAGCTTCCGAACTTAATAAATGATTTCATCAAGGAACCGAACCTTCCGTCCGATAGCGACTCAAGCGCGATCCTAAACGAAGAAATCAACTCGATCATGAGCCCTATCTGCAACTCCATTAATGGCGGCCATGTTGCAACCTCTTCCGACCATGATTTATTGAGTTTTCAACCGCAGTTTGTGAAGATAGAGGAGCACAATTTCTTCGGTGGGGATGAGACGTGTGATTTCTTCTCTGATGAGCAGGCGCCGACGCTGCAATGGTGCTACCCTGATGATCAATGGACATGATGATGAAAATGATGGAGGTGTATTAGGGTTTCTGTTTAAGAGAAGTTAATTATCTCCAACAATGGTGATCACTAATAAGGGTTTAAGGTTAAGTAGCCAATATAATTAAGCAAGGGTAAGCTTAAGGTCAATATATTGCCGAGCCCTAGCTACTAGCTAGCTATCTCCATGACAATCCTTATGTGAATAGAAGATCGGAATTCAAGGGGAAAAGGGAGTAAAATTTGAATGCTTTCATAGTCAATTTTTGGGATGAGAAGGGTTTAGGATAGCACCTATATTCTTACTTTAAAAAATATATATTAAATTTTGATTTTGAAATGGTCCCTACTCTAACTGATATTTTCTTATACAAAAATAATTTTTTTAAAAAAATATAATGATAAATTTTCTTAGACAATATAAAACATTCAAGTAACTTCAATGCATAATTATGCATTGCTAATAGGGTTAAGAACACAATAGGGGCCTGAATGTTTGCCCATGTTGCCAAAAGGGGTCTGAATTGAAAAAACGAATTATTAAGGGCCTGAATTTTGAGTTTTGTGTTTTTTCAAGTCTCCGTCCAAATTTTCTGTTAAATCTAACAGAACCACGTGAAAAGACAAAATAACCTTTTGTAATTATTATACAATTTATCAATTTAATTAATAAAATGTGAAATGTCTAAAATACCCCTACACACTAATTATGCAATTAAGGCCACCACGCTCCGGCCACCGCCCGGCGACCACCACCCGGCTCCGGCGACCACCACCGACCTCCGGCGACCACCACCGGCCTCCGGCGACGACTGAAAAGCTCCGATCGGAGCCTTGGAGCTCCGGTCGGAGCTTTTCGGTCGTCGCCGGAGGTCGGTGGTGGTCGTCGGAGGCCGGTGGTGGTCGTCGGAGGCCGTGGTGGTCATCGGAGGTCGGTAGTGGTCGCCGGAGGCCGGTGGTGGTCGCCGGAGTCGGGTGGTGGTGGTCGTCGGAACTGTGGTGGCTTAACGGGTATTTTGGTCTTTTTAGGTCAAACATGTGAGGGACACACTCTGGTCAAAGGGCATTTTCGGGTTTTCAAATTATTTTCGGTCACATGCTTGGCATGTGACCACTTTCCGTCACTTTTAACAGAAAAAATAGACGGAGACCTCACTTATACACAAAACTCGAAATTCAGGCCCTAAATAATACGTTTTTTCAATTCAGACCCCTTTTGGCAACATGAGCAAACATTCAGGCCCCTATTGTGTTCTTAACCCTTGCTAATAATAACAGAGCTGGGAATATTTTAGGTAATGACGAATGAATAAATTAGAAATTTGTTTAAAATTAATTTTAAAGTATACATTATTAAATTTTTTATATTCGCTGTGAACATAATAAATAATTATGAACTTTAAAGTGTATAGAAAAATTATTCACATCATTTTATAATATATATATATATATATATATATATATATATATATATATATTTGTTTTTATTTACTATAATATTAACTAATTTTAATTACCATAATAAGAAAAATATAAATTTTCATATAGTAATTTCAAATAAAAATATTTGTTTCTTATTAAAAATATAAATCTTTTCAGTATCATATTTATTTATAATGAACGTATATTATTATAATAAATTAATTAAAATATAAAAAAAACATATTTTTAATATATTAATTTAAATAAAATTCCGCACAATATAATAATCAAAATTCGATAATATATAATGCCATATGTAAATTATAACTATTGTGAAAATGAATTGATTAATTCGCAAAGTCGTGAAAAACGACTCCCCGTTCTGGCGTTCTCTACTTTAATCAAATGGTGGATATTTTTTGCGTGTGGCAATCAATGGTGGAAATTGGATGGACAAAAAGATGATTAAAGGGGTCATTAAAAGACACAACACATGATTGGGTGTTTCATTTAACATGTCCCCTGAGTCCGCATCTTTTACATTATCTATCTATTATTATTATTATTATATTAATATTTTTATATATTTAATCTTCTAAACTATTTTGTTATAATTAAAATAAAATTTTGTGCATGTGGGTTTTTTTTCGTTATTCATTTAGCGGGAAAAAATTGAAGGTACGTCAAGGTCGATCGTGAACCACACCAACTTTTTGATTGTATTATAGTCGATGGTGTGGTGGATTAGGCTTCAGACATCCTTTTTGGAGCGGCTGTTTTAAGGGATAATGAAGGGTGGATTCGTAGAGTGGTAGTGCACTCAATCACAGGGAATGACCTTTATTGGCAGAAGTCGTAGCTGTTCGAGCATGATTGATCCTTCATGCGAAGTTTCCCACTACACAACTACTTTTCTCGGATTCCCAAGTTTTGGTCTCACATATTGCAGACCCCGACTCGTCGCCTAGTTC
The DNA here is from genome assembly GCA_036873135.1 of Clarkia xantiana subsp. parviflora. Classification (NCBI taxonomy): domain Eukaryota; kingdom Viridiplantae; phylum Streptophyta; class Magnoliopsida; order Myrtales; family Onagraceae; genus Clarkia; species Clarkia xantiana. The sequence goes on along the minus strand of JAPTYO010000004.1, from coordinate 3,758,270 downwards.
CTTGTTTGGTTTTTTATCAGATATTAATAGTACTCTTTTATCACTTTCAGATGTAATAGTTAACTTTTTTAGATGCAATATCGTTTGCTTAGCTCATCAGATTGGAAAGCAAACGGCTAAACTCGGGTTAACAGGGTTATTGTTACACCCTAATATCCCATCTACCCTACTTGATTTCCATTCTTAGGGTGTAATTTGCTGTTTTCAATATACATGTGCTTCGTTACAAAAAAATAAAATAAAAGGTCGATCTGACATTTAACTTATATATATATGCTAAATAAAAGCATATTAGAATGGGTCACACTAAAATATTTATGATTATTACTTTATTTTTTATAAATTGATTTGAGCTTGAATTATTTTTAATATAAAGCTATCAATATTACATATACTGTCCTCAAATTTTGTTTCAAAAAAGCGTTTGGCTCTCTCGCCTTATGCCTTTCTCTCTCTGTTGCTTCTGCCCGGAACCCTATAGCACCTCTTCCACTTCTTGCCGCCATCTCCCGCTGTCACCCACCCTCGCGTGACACATCAAACTACGTGTCCAACGTCTGACCTAGTGCATGCCCCGTCTCCCTAGGTTCTAATTATGAATCCCACCTTGCCCCGTACGCCTGTCCATCAAAACCCTAATCTAAAACCAGTGCACTCATCTCCCTCTCTCAGAACTACTTCAGTTAAAGGAAATCGTCTTTTCGAGCGACTCTGCGTTCCTTTTTCTACCAAACTTCACCCTGATCTCCGGAGGGTCCCCATGGCTGGCTATCTCCATATGCTAGTCGGTCGAGTCCTTTGCCTGAGACGTGATCGTGAGGATGTCATCAGAAGGTTTATCACGGCAAATTGGAGGGTCCCCAGGGAGCCGGAGGTTATCCGACGAGAGGATGGGCTCTATATTTTCTTGTTCCGATCCCCATTTCACATGCAGGAGGTCCTCCTGAACGGACCCTTTAACATAGATGGTTCTTGGCTGGTTGTCGCTGATCCTGGTACCGGAGACCCTTCAACTGCGGTTAACTTCTCTAGAGTGGCGACATGGATCGAACTTCGGGGTCTTCCCATGCTTCTGACCTCTAGAGCGGCTGTGACGTTCATAGCCAGCGTAGTGGGCGAAGTTATAGAGTTGGAATTTGATGACGAACACCCTTGGGCGGTCGCTTACCCGAGGGTGCGTGTTTTCTTGGATTTTCTTCTTCCGGTGGTTCCTATGGTTGGGGTTCTCGACGACGACGTTCTCCACGAGGTCATTATCAGGTATCAGAATGGTTTTCCCTGTCGCCGCTGTGGCCACTTTGGACACAGCTTCGAGCTTTGTCGCGCCGCCGAGTCTGTAATCGGAGTCCAGATTGAGGCAATGATGTCCCGGATTGAATCTCAGGCAGGCTTGGTTGCCCTTCGAATTCCAGACCGTCCTTTATACTCGTACGGCAACAGAGGGGTGGGTTATCTTAACAACTGGATCCCTTTCAGTCTCGACCCTTCTTTGAACACTCCGGCAAGAGGTATGCTACGCAGAAATCGGCCAGTTACAACTCCAGCAGAATATGATTTCTACCAACAAGCTGAGGGTGCTCCTCCTCCTCACATGGCACCGTTTATATTTCATCCGTCTGGTCGTGGGGTCTCGTATGGCAACCCTAGCACAAGCTCTTCAAGCAACCCTACTCCGGCCCGTGAAACTTCGCCGGAAACCTACCCCCGGCCTGTTTTACCAACCGAACCGATATCGCAGCACCCTCCACAACCACCATCCCCCAGCCCTAACCCGATCCTGGTCACAATTTCGATTCCCCGTCACCCGTATGCTGACCTGTTCAACTCAGCTATTCTGCACCACCCTGGATATGAGCCCGTCCAGCGACCGGAACCTTCTGTCATCAGAGTTCATGACCCGGTGATGCACTATGAGAGGCGCCTTCACTCTTATGTCTACCCGTACTCAGTCCCCCTAGCGATTGAACCTCCGCCTTCCCCTAACCCACTTAGCCGTCCATACCCTTCCACTCTTCACCCCTACACTCCGATGGCTTGGGGTCTGCACCCTTTTCTTGGACCAATCCCGAACATAGGTTTGCAAATGTGGACGCCGACTCCGTTTGAACCGACACCGACTTTTCCTTTCTCTTCTCAAGCCCTCGCCGAGGCGCCGACTGAACCGATCGTGATACATCTGGCGGATCAGCCCTACTATGGCCGAGATTCTCCTCCTTCCTATATGGTCCCTCAAAACCCTATACCACCGCCACAACATGGGCTCCCTCGTCCCGCTAATCAGTCGGAATCCTCGTCTTCACGACCTCACTTTTCGACGGAGGAATTGAGCGTCTTACTTATTGAGGAGCTGGTACTAGATGAGGAACCGACACTGGAGGGATTCATTGACGATTTCTACGATCCGATGCTTGTCTATTTTCATGAAGGCCCCTTACGTGAAGACCCAGCCCCTACCATTGCCGAACAGATACCACAGCCGGAACAGATTGTCGGGGAGCTTCTCTTGCCTCCGAGGAAGAGATCGGGCCTTAAGCGATGTCATGAAGAGTCTTCGGAACTAGGGGAATCATCTGCTCAGCCGGAGCGCTCGATCCGCCGCCGAGTTGAGGTCATCTTTCCACCAAGTGCGATGGACACCGGAAACACTGAGGAGCAGCATCTGGTAGGAGGTGGGGGGGACTCAACGGAGCACCCCACACAGGTACCTATGTGTTGTTACTTTGATTATTCCATGCATTATTTACTTGTTACTTGCGATGATGCTCTGATATTCAGTGTTGACGATAATTGCCTGGTTGTTTCCTTAGAGGATGGATTGAATTCTGTTGCTACACTTCCTGCTCTTATCGGTGACAAACTAGGCATAGGTGATAGATTAGTTCCGCATCTTGAATTAGAGAGATCTTCTCCGAACCTATCTCCCTTTGTTGGACCTACGGGGACGGCCGCAGGCCGACCTTGTTTTCATGGGGACTGCTCACCTCCCGCGGAACGACCTCTCCGGTCGTTTCCGCTTCTTCAATGAAAACCTTGAGCTAGAACTGTCAGGGCGCCGGCCAAATCCTGACAGTTCGTCACTTAGGGTTTCTTGTCAAAACCCTTAAACCTTCTATTGTCTTTATCTCTGAAGTGAAAAGTAAATCTGATCGGCTTGTAGCAACACTCCGTAGCTTTGGTTTCTTCTCGTCCATCGTCGTCCCTCCCGTTGATTCGTCTGGTGGCCTCGTTCTTGCTTGGAAGGATATTCACTCTCTGGATGTGCGCATGTCCTCTAGTAATATTATCCACTCTACTATTTGCCCTTTGCCTACGGACACTCCTTGGGATTTCTTCTTTGTATACGCTCCTCCTCAGCCTGCGAACCGTCCCTCCTTTTGGTCTACTCTCACGACTCTGATACCTCAAGATCACCCGGTTGTCTGCGTCATAGGCGATTTGAACGACATATGGCGCTCCTCAGAAAAGCTAGGCGGTAATCCTGTCTCTACTTCTCGCCTGGCTCAAGCCCATGCTTGGACTAATGCAGCCTCTCTTTTAGATCTTGGATTCTCTGGTCAGCCTTTTACATGGTCTAATAGACGTTCCCACCCTGACTTCATTACTCAACGTCTAGATAGGGCTCTTGCTTCCCCTGAGTGGTCTCTTCATTACCCTACAGCCTCTGTCTTTAACCTCGCCACCATTGCCTCTGATCATAGCCCCATTCTCCTTGATACATCTCCCGACTCTTCTTCCACAAACCCTATCCCTTTTAGGTTCGAAGCCATGTGGCTAGATCATGCTGATTTCCCGACTGCTCTTCGCGATTCCTGGTCCCAATCTATTCCTGGCTCGACCCAATATGTTCTTTGTAGAAAACTCCGTCGTCTTTCTCATGACCTTAGACGCTGGAACAGGACCACCTTTGGGCACACAAACTCCCTCCTCTCTGAGGCTCTCACCGCCCTCTCTGATGCTCAAACTAATTGCCCGGGCTCTGCTGAGGAAATGTCTATTCGACAACAGGTTTTCACCCTCCATGCACGGGAAGAGACAATGTGGAGGCAAAAGTCTCGTCAGTTATGGCTTACCCTAGGTGATAGAAATACTCGTTTCTTCCACGCTAAGACCATTGCCCGCCGTAAAGTTAATCAGCTTCTTTGGATCCGGCTTGCTTCTGGCGGGTGGCTCACCCGCCCTAGTGATGTCCAAAATCATATTCGGGATTACTTTACGACACTTTTCACAGCTTCTGAGGCTCCCGCCCACTATCCGCTTATCGACCAAATGCAGTATACAATACCGTCTCACTTCCTCCCTACGTTGTGTGCTATGGTCTCCGATGAAGAAATATCAACTGCACTTTCCCAAATGGGTCCCGATAAAGCTCCTGGCCCCGATGGATTCCCCCCTCGTTTCTTCCAACACAACTGGACCGTGGTCTCTCCCGATACTACCTTTGCGGTTCGTAGCTTCTTTCAATCCGGTTGTCTGCTTAAGGAAATCAATAATACGCTTATCGTCCTCATCCCAAAAGTTGACAACCCTGAACTCATTACGGACTGGAGACCCATTAGCCTTTGCAATACCTCTTACAAAGTCATATAAAAAATCCTGGCTAACCGCATTCGTCCCATCCTTGATGAAATCATTTCTCCTTTCCAGTCTGCGTTTGTGCCGGGTAGGCTAATTACAGATAATACCCTTCTTGCCCAAGAGTTAATCCATGTTATCAAAAATCGGAGACGGGGTCACGTGGGGCTTCTTGCCCTGAAACTGGATATGAGCAAGGCATACGACAGAGTTGAATGACCCTTCCTTCATCGGGTCCTTATTAAGCTTGGCTTCCCGACTCAATTCATCAATTGGATTATGGCATGTGTCACATCCCCGACATTATCTATTGTCATTAACGGTAGATGCTCCCCCGCTATCTGTTCCTCGCGTGGCTTGCGACAATGTGACCCGTTATCCCCTTACTTGTTCCTCCTGGTTTCCCAAGTTCTCTCCTTCCACCTTAGTCTGGCCCAGAACTGTAACTCCATTCGAGGCATCCGCCCAAGCAAGCACTGCCAAGTCTTATCTCACCTGCTCTTTGCGGACGATAGTCTCTTATTCCTTGAAGCTACCCTCCCGAACCTCCTTACAGTCAGAACGCTTCTTGACGAATATGAGCGAGAATCCGGACAAATGGTTAACTTCGGTAAGTCTAGCATGTTCTTCAGTACGAACGTCCAACCGATTACACGTACTCTCCTTACACATTTTCTTGGTGTCCGGGAGATGGGTCCGGGAGAACTCTATCTAGGCCTACCCCTGGACTGGACTAAGAATAAGACACACACAGCCAATGTTCTTATCGATAGGGTGTCGGCCCGAATCCAGGGATGGATGTCATCTTTCCTTTCCCCTGCTGGTAAAGAAATCCTCATCAAATCCACTGCAATGGCAATCCCGTCCTATGTCATGGCTACTGTAAAATTGCCCTCCCATGTCTCAAAGAAAATTGATGCTCTCGTCCGTACCTTCTGGTGGAAAAACTCGGCCGACAGAGCGGGTATTCCTTGGGTGTCTTGGTCCAAAATGTCCCCCCGGAAGCCACTGGGAGGTCTTGGTTTCGATTCACGTCTAATTTCAATTTGGCACTTCTTCTCAAACAGGTCTGGCGTGTCCTTACTTGTCCTAACTCGATTTGGGCTACATGTATTCGACAGAAATACCTTAACGCAACGCCCTATTTCACTAGTAAAGCCACTTCCTCCTCGTCTCCGGTCTGGCGCACTATACATGGTTTAATGTCCTGGGCCCTCTTGGGCTTCCGTTGGCATATAGGGACTGGAGATAACGTTGATTTCTGGAAAGATCCGTGGATTCCGAATCTGGGCATCCTTCTTGACTGGCCCGGAACTACACCTCCGTACACCCCCCTCAAAGTGGCTCATTTTATCGATATTGATACCCGTACTTGGAAAGTCGATGCTCTTCATTCTTGCCTTCCTCCGGTTGTTGTCTCTCAGATACTCAGAATTGTCCTCCCAATCTTCCCGTCTCCTGATCGTCTTCTATGGCTGCATTCCATATCAGGGTCTTATTCAGTAAAATCCGGCCACCACCTTATACACACTACCACCCATAACTTGATCCATGGCTCTTCCTCCGACTCTTCACAGACCGTTAACTCTGGCTTCTGGACTACCCTTTGGAAACTGAAGGTCCTCCCGAAAATCAGATTGTTCGTCTGGAAAGGTTGTAATGGGGGTTTGGCTCTTCACACTAATCTTATCCGCCGCATTGCCTACTTTGATAGCACGTGCAACTTGTGCAACCAGGAGCCGGAAACTTGGGACCATCTCATGTGGCGCTGCCCGCTGGCTGCTAGAGTTTGGTTCGCCTCACCCTTTTCGGTTAGGACTGATAGACTGACCTGCCATTCGGTTATGGACTGGCTTCTCCTAGATCATCATGGTCCGGGTGGGACTGTGGGCCCTGACCTGGACCTTTTGGCTCAAAAATGCCTCATCATGTGGAGCCTTTGGAACATTCGTAATCTGGCTGTTTTTAGACTAGAACCCTCTAGTGTGGAAAAAGTTCTTGTTTTTTATAATAATGTTTGTTGTTCTAATAACACTACGTGTACTATACCTACAGGAAGACCAGGGAGGCTCGTTCCAGAGCCCGCCTTAGTGACCCGATCTGCCCGGGACTTCCTACCAATGTCTGGTGATCTTATACTTACGGATGGCGCTGTAAATAGGCAACTTGGCTTAGTGTTTGGTGCGGCTCTACTTTGGGACCATCGAGGCATTTTTGTTGCGGCTGCTACTTGTTCCATGCAAGGTAGTGACCCCCTTTTGGCTGAAACCCTTGCGTGTCGATCCGGCCTTCTCTTGGCAGCAGCACGACCTTCGGCACCCTCTCCTACGGTGTTCCTGACAGATTCGGTTCTGCTGTCTCGACTTATTAGGTCTTCGTCGTATCGGGTTTCTCTTTTTGGTATCCTCGATGATGTTCGTTCTTTAGATAACAGTTTGTTCTCGTTTGTGTATGTACCTAGGTCTGTTATTTCCCATGCACATGTTTTTGTTAAACAAGCATCAGTTAATAATGTTACGGGAACTTGGCCTCGGTCACTTATCCCGCGATGCTTTACTGTGCCCTATAGTCTGTAAATTACTGGCTCTGCCTTTTCTTTAATGCATCTTTTCAATAAAAAAAAAAAAAAAACATATACTGTCCTCTTGAGACTTTTGTATAATTTTATGCACAAAAAATTTCTAGGCGGAATCAACCTAAATTTTGGTTAACTTTACATATTTTACCTTTAAAATGTTATTAAGATGACTCATGTAGATGTAGTACTTGTCACTTGTCAGTTGTTTAAGCTATTTGATAAACAATATCATTTTTTTTTTGGTAATTAGTCAGTGTCTCAAAAAAAGAAGAAGGTTTCTTTATATTTATTTGGCTTTATGGGTTTTGCTAGCTGAACTTTACGTGAAAGTGCAATTTGCTAGCCAAACTTATTTTTGTAGCAAATCGCTAGCTGAACTTTTGCTAATGTGCAATTTGCTAGCTCCGTCAATTTTTCCGTTAATTATGGACGGAATATACTTTCTAAAATTACTAAAAATACCCTAAAGTTCTACTATTATTATAAAATAACATCAAATTTTATATAGAAGCAAATATAAATCTCAAATAAAATTTATAATTATATATATTATACAAAAAATATATATAAGTTAAATATATAATTCCAAAGTTCAAAAAATTAAAATATGTTTTTATAGAATTTTTAAAAATATTTTAATAAATTAATTTTTTGCATTTTTAAGGTGCGTTTTTTCTTTAATATTTTTTTTAACATTTATTATTTATTATTTTGATTTTATATAAAACATCATGTCTTTATATTATCATATTAAAACTTTATGGTGTTTTTAGCAATATTTGAAAGTATTTTCCATCCAAAACTAGCTGAAAAATTGATGGAGCTAGCTTTTTGCACAATATTGAAAGTTCAGCTAGCAATTTGCTACGAAAAAAAGTCTAGCTAGCAAATTGCACATTCATGTAAAGTTTGGCTAGCAATTTGATAATTAACCCTAATAAAAATAGTGATTATAAAGTGTGCCGTTTTGGCTAGAAGCGGAAAAACTCGGCTCCCTCCGGACATTATAGGGGGGCTAGGCTAGCACATGGGCTCTACCTACTATACTACATCGTTTTCATTAAACCTTTTATCATATACACGTTTACGGCCACGGATGGTCTTGGACCACCTATGTTTTCATCAAATTTGGTCCCGTTATCATCTTTTCTCTATTCAATCAATATAAGGTAACGATTTAACATTTTATTTTTTAACTGGAGTTTTTAAATTCAAGTTCCACTAAGTTTTGTAAATGAAAAATAATTGTAACGAACATTATACCATTTACGGATTGATGCAATACAAATGAGTACTATACTAAATTTTAGCATTTAGATACTTGTGGAAAATTAAAATAAAATAAAAGAGATATATAACAATTATTAAAAAATAGACATAAAATTATGATATAGCTATCCCAATTACATTTTAAAAAAATATAATGAAAAACCAGAGATAAATTGAAAGTTGTATTTACTAATTTATCCATACAACACGATTGTTTTCCCGATATGTGCATGTAAACCTGTCATGACCAACTCCATAAATGGTCTGATATTATATATATAATAAAATAAAATAATAAGAATAAATAAAATGTGAAATGGTGGTAGGTCTGGTAGCATGTGATGTAGGGTCGCGGCCATGCATCAATCCTGTCTGTCTCCGACTCTCCATCAAAGCTTGTACGTTTCTTGGTGATGTTACAACATTTTGTAAACGTAATTAACTTATTTAGGAAAAATATCCAAAATATATATATATATATATATATGAAGTCACATCAATCCATGATGAGTAAAACTTATATTTTTTTAAGCACCCATCTAAAATACAATCAATTTACAATAATTGTTAAATTATGATGGAATAAAGTGAATTTAGAAAGAGACAAACTTAAGTGCTTACATATATTTCAATGTGTATAATATAACGTTGCAAATCCAACTGTATTTAGATACCAACAAATTAGCTTAAGCTTACTTAAATTCCGGAGGTTTTGACCAAAATAGACCCAAATACCAATATAGGCCACATAAAAAATATTTTACAAATCTAGGTCAGGCCGGGTTTCCCCAACTCGGCCAACTGATTTTTTTTTATTTTTTTTATTTTTTCAGAAAAAAAATAATAATTCAGTTGGCCGGGTTGGGGGCAACCCGGCCAAATATGTTTTTTTTTTCCTATTTTTTTTTTACTTTTTTTAATAGAAGTTGTAAAAATTAATGGTTTTGTAATTTTTTTTAATAAAAACCTATTGGACATGGTGAACCCTAGATGACAAATTGACAGACATTTTTCGTTTACCAATTTTCGTAAAAATTTACAAAACTACTAATTTTATATTTTATTTTTTCTAAAAATTTATTAAACATGGTGAACCTAAAGAGAAAATTGACATATCGCAGGATAATTTATTTATTTATTCTAAAAACTATTGGACATGGTGAACCCTAGAAGGCAAATGTGTCAATTTTCCCTCTAGGGTTCACCATGTCCAATAGGTTTTTAGAAAAAAAATTACAAAACCATTAATTGTTACAACTTCTATTAAAAAAAGCAAAAAATAAAAAAATAAAAAAAATCAGTTGGCCGGGTTGGGGCAACAACCCGGCCAACTGGTTTTTTTTTTCTTTTTTTTTTCGGGCAACTGTTTAAAAAAAAAAATCAGTTGGCTGGGTTGCCCCGGCCAGGCCTCGATTTGCAAAATATTTTTTATGTGACGTATATTGGTATTTTGATGTTTATTTGGGTCTATTTTGGTCAAATCAAATTGTGTTTCAAATCTCTCGCTCTATTTTTTCTGCCTCGAATCGTACCTCACCGTTAAGATTTTAATACGTGTTCTTAATTTTAATATTTTTCTCTAATTGTTCGCTAAAACTAATAGAGTTTAAAAGCACATGTCAAGATCTTAACGGTGATGCATAATCTGAGACATGAATAATGGGGCAGGAAATGTGTATCCAATAAATTGATATGGGTTTGTGACAAATAATAAATAGGGAAAATAACATATTTATTGTCTCAAGTTTACCTCATGTTTCACTTTGGTGTCTCAGGATTAAAGTGTTGATATGTACTGTTCCAAGTTTGAATAGTGTTGCAATTTAGTTTTTTGTTAAATTTAGGTGTTAGGTTTAACAGACTTAGATGAAAAGACTATACTGCCATTCGGCCACCCACCTCCGATTACGGCCACCCAATTCCAATTCTGGCCACCCACCTCCTATTTCGACCCACCCACCTCCAATTACGGCCACCCACCTACTAACGAGATGATTCCGGTCTATTCCGACTTGATTCCAGCCGATTACAGCCGATTTAGGGTTCCGGCGGTGGAGCAGCTGGCCTGATTTAGGGTTTAGGGTCGACCGATTACGGCCTATTCCGGCCCGATTCTGGCCAATTTAGGATTCCGGCCGACTTCGGGTTTCGGCCAATTTAGGGTTCTGGCGGTGGAGCAGCTGACCTGATTTAGGGTTTAGGGGTAATTTGGGCATCTTCAATTTTCGGGGTTTAGGGTTTAGGGGTAATTTGACCTGATTTAGGGTTTGTGCTGGTCACATGACCGAATTCTGTTAAATTTAACCTCAAAATTTGACGGAGACACCAAATAGCAACACTATTCAAACTTGGGACAATATAAGTATGCGTCAGACACCGAATTGAAACATTAGATAAATTTGAGACACTAAATAAGTTATTTTCCGACAAATTAAAAAGATTGATATGGGTTTAAGGGTTTCAAAGTCATTAATTAATTATACGCCACATGTGAGACATGACAAGAACTATTTTCTACTTTTAGCCTAAGGTTTAGCCGTTGAAATTAGATATGCCCAGATTGTACAAACAATCAAGCTTGTTTTCAAGCCTCATAATAAAGTTAATGGAAAACCCGTCATTTTCGGTTTCTCTCTTTTTCGCAGTTCGAGTAATTCATTCCTAAAGATAGACAGTAAATTCACCCGAATCAGATCCATACCAAAAACAAAAAAGATACACCAACAATCAAATTTTAACGACAGATTCATCAAAGTTCCAACATTTTCATCTTCAAGGTGAATTTTTTATTCACAGAAGGAAGAGATTAATTAGAAAAAATGGGGGAGACAGATGAGACGAAGCTCGATGAAGATTTTCACGAGTTGGAGGAGCAGCTCGATGCAGTCGAGGATAAATCATCAATGGCGGATCATGATAGCAGTAAAGACCTTGAGGATGAGCTCCAGAGGTTGAAGAAGCAGTTGAGTATCGCAGAAGAAGAGAGACATCACGCAGAGTCCGAGCTCGAAAAAGCGAAAACCGAGGCCGGTGAGGAAAAATCGAGATTGAGTGAAGCACTTGCGGCTGAAAAGGCCGAGCTCGAATCGGTGAAGAAATCGCTCGCTTCGACGATTCAAGAATTGAAGATTAAGGAGGAAGAAATCGAGTCGTTGAAGACCCTCGAGCGTAAAATTGGAGAAAAGGATGCCGAACTGGAGAATTTGAACGAAACCCTAACGGAAGCGAGGAAACTCGAGCCTAGGGTTCGGGAGTTGGAACAAGAGTTGGAGAGGCAAAAGGAATCGGAGGCGAAGGCGGTCGAATCGTTGGCCGTTGCGAAGAAAGAAATCGAAGAATTGAAGGTTGCTCTTGAGGAATCGAGGGCTTCCGCTAGTAACTTGCGGAGCAAGTATGAGGAGTTATTGAATGGCGAGGGCGAAAAAGACAAGAAAAATAAGGAAGATAGCGATTCGGAGGTGGATGAAATGTTGGAGAGTTTGACTGACGAGCTTCAGTTGACGAGGGAGAACTTGTTTCGGGCCCAGGAGGGCGAGAGGGCGGCTTTGTCAAAGGCGCAAAGTTTGTTAAGCGAGATCGGCAAGCTCAGGAACGAATTAAAACTCGCGACGAACGCGGAGATAAATAGTGCGAAGGCCATGGATGATCTGGCGATCGCGCTGTCTGAGGTGGCGGCCGAGTCCAATAAGGTGAAGATGCGGCTCGGGGAGGTGGAGGCGGAGTTGGAGAACTCGAGGCGGGAGGTGGAGGAGTTGAAGTTGAAGGGGAAGAGCGCCGAGGAAATGTACGTCTCGTTGTTGGAGGAATCGAGACGCGAGGCTGAGGAGTATAAGAAGAAGGCTGAGCGGTCGACCCTAGATGCCGAGGAAACCCTATCGACATGGAACGATAAGGAAATCGAGTTCATAAAATGTATTCGGAGGGCCGAGGAGGAGAAAAGCCTAGTCGTCGAGGAAAACATCAGGCTTCTGGATTTGATTAGGCAAGCTGAGAACACCGTAAAAGCTTCGAAAGAAGAGAACGCGAAATTGAGAGACATCCTTAAACAAGCGTTGAGCGAGGCTAATGTGGCGAAAGAAGCCGCTAATATCGCCAAGGCCGAGAATTCCCATCTCAAGGATTGCTTGGCCGACAAGGAAGAGGCTATAGAGTTTATGACTATGGAGATCGAGAATCTTAAGGCGAATGAAGCCGAGCTAATGTCGAAAGTGAAGAAATCGGTGTCGAGCCCACCTACTCCGACTGTCGAAAGGGAGGCGGGTGGTTTAGAAGGTAACTTGGGCGACAAGGAAACCGGATCGAAAAATGACAAGGAACTTAGAATCATCCACAAGGAGAGCCCCAAGATACTTGCTAAAGCCTTTAGCTTCAACATCAAGGAACTTAGAATCCACACCAAGCACAACAACAAGGACGTGGATTCAGGTGATGAAAAGAACAAGGACCATAACGGCGAAGAAAAAGAGGTCGAGGACGAGGATTCGGAAGAATACGACCCGCTTAAGGGGTCGATTTTCGACGTGATGGACTCACCCGGGTCGGCTCGGCACAGGCGGAAAGGGTCCGGCTGCTCGAGTGATGGGTCTGCGTTGACGACCGATGAGTTAACCCAGCTCGAGGACTCGCACCTCCATGACTTGGAAAATGGAAGAATGACAACGAGGAGAAGAAGGCTATTAAGGAAGTTCGGAGATCTTATCATAAGGAGGAGACCCAGTTATGCAGAGCAACCCAAACAACCATGATTTTTTGTTTAGATGCTTTATTATTTTGATGATATCTCCAGAGATTTTGACATAAAAATTGTAGAAATATATACTAATAAAATAAGACAATTTATTTATACAATGTAACGTGTCAAGCAACACCCATAACATGTTTGCGCCACACGTAGAGTAATTCCCATTTGCAATAGGGTTAGTTTATAAGGGTAATATGATGTCTGTGAATATTTTCCATTCACAGAGCTTCGACAGGTTTTGAACACGAAACACAATATTATTTGGTTCTCTCTTATTAATTTTTTTATTTTGGTTTCCGGCGGGTGGTCCTAGAAATCCACCAGAGTAACAACACATATCAATATATCATATTTACTATACATATAGATTAATCATCACTCACATCGAGTTAGTCCGTGAGAGCTAGAATATTGATCATTGATATCTTTTCATTTTTAGGATCTTAATGAGTTGGAATTACTTGGAACTCTTATCCCCTTATTTAAGTTATATATGCTAAATCATTAATCATATTAGATGAGATATTTATTTACAGGATCTTAATGAGGTTGGAGCTCTTAATCTCTTATTTAATTTATATGCTAAATCGTAAGATTGTTTCGTCTGGTTGATTATTGCTTTTGAAAATTGACATTTCAATCCTTTGAAGGGTGACAATTTAAGCAGGGCGGAATAGTCCAATATTATAAAACATATATAACATGAAAAACAAAAATGTTCTGGACCTAAACAAGTAGGTCCGTTTGAAACGGACCTTAACGGTTCTTGACTCATCTTGGTCCAAGACCGGCTTACCTTTAGTTTTTCTTATATTTTTAACGAATGTAGCATCATAATAGCTTAGTGGCAATGTCACATAAACAATGTTTGCATTGACAATATTTTTATTATAAAAATTACCGATAAATTAATATAATGGAGTATATGACATTATGCAAATATAAAACGAGTTCAGACTTATAATTTAGAAGGACAAACGGAGTTTGTAACCCACCAAAGGACATCTTAAGTATGACTATAACATTTTACCATCCCGACTCAAAAGGGTTAAGAACACAATAGGGGCCTGAATGTTTGCCCATGTTGCTAAAAGGGGTCTGAATTGAAAAAACGTATTATTAAGGGCCTGGATTTTGAGTTTTTTCAAGTCTCCGTCCAAATTTTCTGTTAAATCTAACTGAACCACGTGAAAAGACAAAAATACCATTTTGTAATTATTATACAATTTATTAATTTAATTAATAAAACGTGAAATGTCTAAAATACCCCTACACACTAATTATGCCTTAAGGCCACCACGCTCCGGCCACCGCCCGGCTCCGGAGACCACCACCGGCCTCCGGCGACCGCCACCGGCCTCCGGCGACTTCCACCGGCCTCCGGCGACCGCCACCGGCCTCCATTCGGAGCCAAAAAAGCTCCGATCGGAGCCAAAAAAGCTCCGATCTGGAGCCCTGTGGCTCCCAGACTTCCGAACGACCATTCTCCGCCATTTCCAATTTAGACTGACGTCGCTAGTTCTCGCCAGCAACCATTCCTGTCGCTGGTTTCGTCAGTTTGCTTTCGCCAATTAGCCACTAGTCATCGCTCTCAAGTCTATCTCTGTTCTTCCACTTCCAATCCCATGGTTATCAAATCGAATCAGCGAGTAGAGACGAAACACGGTTGTTGATGTTTTGTGTATTATGGGTTGGTAAGTTGATTTGTCACTAGCGCTCTTGCTCGTCCCTCCAATCAGCTTAATAGCTAGTCATTATCTGAATAGTCTATGGCCGCTCATCTCTGTGACTGTTGCTGCAATTTGTGCTGTGGTTGCTGATTGATTCTTCTATCTGTTGTAGTTGGCTCCGATCGGAGCTTTTCGGTCGTCGCCGGAGGTCGGTGGTGGTCGCCGGAGTCGGGGTGGTGGTGGTCGCCGGAGCTGTGGTGGCTTAAATGGTATTTTCGTCATTTTAGGTCAAATATATGAGAGACACACTTTGGTCAAAGGGCATTTTCGGATTTTCAAATTATTTTTGGTCACATGCTTGACAAGTGACCACTTTCCGTCACTTTTAACAGAAAAAATAGACGGAGACCTCACTTATACACAAAACTCATAATTCAGGCCCTAAATAATACGTTTTTTCAATTCAGACCCCTTTTGGCAACATGGACAAACATTCAGGCCCATATTGTGTTCTTAACCCGACTCAAAACTAAAGAAACAATCTTCCACATATAACAAAAAGAATTACATTAATTAACAAAAAAAAGTAAAATATTTTAAATAATTGCATGCATGCATACAATTAGTCTAATTCAACCAAACACGTAAATAGCAAATAAATTCTCCTCTTTAACCACCACAGGTCTTGGCAATGGTGTACAAGAAAATGGCTCAATTCTAATTTAACCTTTATCTAAAGTTTCATCCCCATTAACTATCTCATCACCTCCAATTCCAGTTTGATTTTCAGACAATGGCTCTCAAAATCTCCGTCGTCGTGAATCGACTCTCCGAAGACCGAGTAAATCCCGACCACGCCCTCTTCTCTCTCACCGACAACGACCTCAAGGATCCTCAAACCATCCATGAGGAGGAGGCGAGTAACGTCTTTATGACAGCCGAAGACATGCAGTGGGCCCCAATCCGACCTGTTTTGTCGGGATTTGCCGTCTCCGGAACCACCATGTTCCTCTTTGGCGGGACCATGCGCGAGTACGTCCTCAAGCCTGTCGACGACGTCAACTTCGTCGACATAGAAGATCCCGTCTGGAAGACGGCTCCTTCCATGAAAACCAAAAGGTGGGATAAAAAAAAATGTATTAATAACATTATGATTATAATTTTTTGGATTAACAGATTTTTTCTCCATTATGTTTGACCACATTTGGATTTTGGTTCATAATGTTTTTTTTTTCCTAGTTTTGGTACTATATGTTTACAGATTTTTCTAGTTTTGGTCCGACCGTTACATTCCGTCCATTTTTTCCGTTAAGTGACATTTGCAAGTCACGTGATCCACCCTAAACTTTCAATTTAGTCCCTCTAATAATTTTTTAACTTTTTTTTTTCAAATTAGTCCCGAAGTTTCAAAATTGACCACAATTAGACAACTAGGTCCAATTGACCTAGCCGCGTAAATTGATGTTCTTAATGCATTTGATCAATGAAGTCCATATTTCATATAGATTCCATGAATATTTTTTTTTTGTAAAAGATTCCATGAATATTGATGACTTCATTAGTATAGTTTATTGACGTTTCAGTCATATATATTTACTTATGTGTCATTAATTCTTTCATTTTACGTCTCTATAAATATAAATATTTTTATATTCTTTATCTCGGCATGTTTCCCTTATTGAACTGCTATTTTCTAACAGGTGGCTCTCAAAGGCAGTTGCCGTGGACGGCAAGATATATGTTTTCGGCAGAACGGAAGGGTGCGAGCCTTGGGCGGAGGTTTACGACATAGAACATCACAAATGGTCGGACTTGGAAATCCCTCAGGGTTTGATTGACGCCCGTGCCACGGCCGATCCTTACTGTCTAATCGACACCCAGATCTCGGGACAAAGTCTGAGGAAGATCCTTGTCTACGACGATGTTCAGTCTCGGCTATGTAGTTACAATCTGGACACGTTGCGGTGGGACGATGAGTGCGGCTACAAAATCGAGGTAAAAACCGGGGCGACGCAACTGTTGTCGTCCGGGAAACTGCTATTCGTTATGTCGGAATCGGAGTGGTCGGTTTTCGACTTGGAGAGCAAGACACGTCGAGGCGAGGTTTCGGGATTGGAGGATTTGCTTGATGAACTACGAAGAGACGATTTGCAAGTATGTAAGATCGTTAACTTGGGATGCAAGAAACCGGGAACCCATGAGCTCCTCATATGCTACTGCGTTATGAATTGCTACTTTCTCGAAAGTATAGAGATCGTAGACGACGGGGAACGAGACTTTAACGCGACGGTTCGGTCTCTTGGCGGGTTCCGACTCGAAGAAGATGTATTCGTTGCTCATTTTCATGCAGTGTGAGTATATTATATGTAGCGTCTTCATTTTTTAGGGTTTTGTGATTCGAACATCATTAATTGTTGTCTCCTTTGGCAGTAAAACAGGTTCGGATATGGCATATGGTGAGAAAAGAAGAGGTCATAAAGATGATGCAGAGAATAAGCTTTTGGTAAGTTTTGACGTTACGCATGGTTCCATAATCGGACACACATATAGTGACGAAGCATTGTTTTTGTTTACGGGACAAAAATTGAATTATGGGCAAACAATTAATGTGACAAAATTTCTGTGGGAAAAAAATGTAAGACTTTATAGAGCAATATTGAGAATTATTACACTTTTAGGGTAAAAAATATACATCACCAAAAGTTTAGGATCTCTCACTTCTTAATAGCTTCATCCCCCGTACACATACACTCACGAAATGTGAGGACTCAATTTTAGCGAAATAACACTTTTAGTCCAGCAAATTATTTTTAATTTGACAGTTTAAAATCCTATTTTTGCTACCTAATTATTTATGTTTGATCATAGTTTTAATTTTTACGCATTTGAAGACATATCCTAGCTTTGTGCCTATTTTATATAGATTGCTATCGTTTATTGGTGCAGAAAAAGGACGGTTGGGAGCTTCTACGTACAAGTGATATCCCATCAAAGTCGGAGGCACAAGGTGGTACTAAGATAGATAATTGGCCTCAAAAGCTCTCGGTAAGCTCGTAAATATATTTTTTAAATGCATTTTAAGACTCAGAATTATTAATTATGTTATACAATACTACATTACGCACTTGGGTGTCGAATCTTAAAAATTGATTTTAAACTTTAAAATTATCGGTGAGTTTGATTTTATTTTTCTTTAGTACACTATAGTCGATTGATCTTAAAGTTTTTTATTTATTTATTTTTTCTTTGGTAGCGTGAGAACGACGAAGGTGATGGCGAGACAACTTCCCTACTTCCCCCGATCGATGTGAAAAAACAGAAGGTGGCAGTACTAAATTCGTCGCGCCATTTTTGTTTGTTTAAGGTTAACGTTATCCTAACATGATCGTGTTTGAGAATTTAGGGTTTGTTTGACGGGTCAACAGAAACCGGGTACAAAGTCGTAAATTTAACAGCGTCTTCAGGTATCAAGATGTTGGTGTCGGGGGCTCAGTCTTCATACGAAAGCTTGTTGGATACAGAAGGGAAGACGACGATGGGGTGGATCAAGGACAACGCGGGTGTTATCGCTGTCGGGGCTGTTTCGACCTTGGTCACCAACATGGTCGTGGGCTATTTCTTGGTGAACAAGCTAATGAACTAGTAGCATAGTAGCTACTCGTAAATAATAATAATAATGTATATAATTTATAAATACTAGATTTACTATTAGTAGATAAATTTCGAGGCGTCCCGAGCCCGAATTGTCAAATATGTGTAACGAGTTTTATCAACTACTATAATGTGAGAGATTTGAGATATTAATGATCGCCATTCATGAAGCTATATGTAGCATAGACTATTAATGGAGAGTGTACTTCTATATGATCAAGGCCAATTCTTGATTTCGATAAAATGAGATTAAAAAAAACTTTGTTAAAGATAAATATATGGCATCTTTTAATATGAATATACTAGTTGTTGCGATCAGTTTAGATCGAAGCAGAATCATGATGAATATAATCTAGGAGGTATCGAAATTATGCATAGACGCTAAAATACAATTGAATTTGCAGCTAAAATAATGTATCGGTTTTTAAAATAGTGAAGTTTAATTATATTTTAACTATTACACAAATTTTAATATATATAACTTAATGACCGGAAATTCGACTGAATTTATACAATCAATTGCAATTTAGCCGAACTATTTATTTATTTTAAGGTGGAACATTTGGATAATGCTTTAAATATTATTATTGCAAGAAAATTTGTCTTCACTCAGTTATATGAGAGCTCTTCATGGTCTTAGCATCAAGTTAGACCAACTTTAAATGTCAGGTTTAGCTTTAATATCGTAGAGGGTGAAATGTTAATCATGATATTTACCATGTTTAATGATTGAATCCGATTTATCTAATTAAAGATGAAATACTTATGGTTAACTGCGTGTAGTCATTATGTAGTCATGAGACTCATGACAGAGTTATCAAGTGTTGCAGAAAGTATCAATTACCCACTAATTTTTGAAGTTGTGCATTTTTTGTTTGTAAAAAGAACACATAAGTGTTTCTGATTTAGTCCTATAAATCTTAC
This sequence comes from Clarkia xantiana subsp. parviflora, assembly GCA_036873135.1. NCBI lineage: Eukaryota > Viridiplantae > Streptophyta > Magnoliopsida > Myrtales > Onagraceae > Clarkia > Clarkia xantiana. Next base: position 3,738,865 of record JAPTYO010000004.1, on the reverse strand, counting down.
ATTTGCCTCCCTAATTCTTTTATTTTAATTATTACTTGTTTGTTCTAATTTTATTTTTTCACCCTTGAGAAAAAAATGACTTCATCTCTGACTTCGGCCTAACAGGGGGAAGGAAGAAATGGGCCACTGCGTGTCTAAATGGAATGAATAACAGATTCGGCACAAGACCATAATCACACAAGTGGGCCGGTCTCATCTTCATCTACAGAGCTGAACGGCGCCATTGCATTTGATTCAGCTGCTTCGCGGAGGAGGTAGAAGCTATTGCAACCATGGAGGAACTGAGGAAACTGGAGCAAGTACAGGTGGTTATGGAGCTGCTGCGGTCGCGTGAGGTGGTTTCGGCCTCTTCAGATCCTCACGCTGACCGATTCGTCTCCAATCTCATTATCCTCCTGGTAATTAACTTCAATCCTCCTTCTCCTATACTGATATCATGCTGATTCATCTTGATTTGTAAAGTTTTAATCCTCGCTATGCTCTTCAGGAATGGTCGAATACCTAGTTCACTAGTTTTCATTTAGTAAAAGAGTACAATATCTGCTGAACTATAAAAAGCTAGATTATAGTGACAATGGCTGACGAAATCAGCTGATCAGAAGATGTTCTCTATTCGTAGAAGTTGTCTTCTTCTCTTTTAGCTGAATCACGGTTTCAGTGCAGGTACAACCTTGCGGAGAAATTGATTTACATGGAAAATGCAGTTTACTGAAGGAGACAATACCTAAGGTGAATCCTAATTCTACTAATTTTAGTCCCTTCAGTTAGCCCTCTTTACTGTTGCCGATGCTGTGTTTCTGACAGCTCTCTGGAGCATTTCTTGAGGAAGTTCAGTCTTTGCTCGGTCGGGAGGAGCCGATTAAACTTGAAGATAGAAGTTTTGAATGTGGTGAGCTATTCTCTATTCGTTGTTTGTCTCAGTATTCATGATTGAACAAGTATGAAGATTGAAGATTAAGATTCAGGCCGTGCAGGTAATCAGTCAAATTTAGTCGAGGGCACTTCCGATGATGGTGGATTTCAGCCATTTGACGAGGAGGCAGATTGTAGATTGCTAGAAGAAATATCTGAAAAGGAGGCCATGATCGGGCTTGATGCAATGCAAAGGGCGAACTCAACCCTTGAGGATTTCGTAAGTAGTTATGTATTTCAAAATATATTTTACCCTGCTAGATGTTTTATACAAAAACTGATAACAGAAATCTTAAGAGTAAGCTTCTATTGAATAAGGAGAGCAAATTGTTCTGTTTATTTGTCTTCTTAGTTACTATTCTCTATGTTAGAAAATAGAACTCCTATGTTTATATAGAATATCATGAAGGTGCTAATTGTGATTTAACTTATTCTCAGTGCAGATCCTATTTCATGTTTCACGGGATGGATGTGAATAATCCACAATCCGTATTCAAATATTTGCCAGTGCTTTTCTTTGTCGAAAGTTATATTTATCAGGTAATATCCGTAAAAGAGATATAATTATTTCACAAATAGATCTTTCTTCAAACTTTTGAAACCACTATCCAAAAAACTATTGTCATATACTAGTTATTTTCTCTGTATATATATAATGATTTGCAATTTTAGTGATGCAGTTGGATACTTTGAACGAGAAAATAGTGAACGTAGAAACTGGTGGAGAAACCATTTCTCATCGCCCATCTAAGGTAAGCTGTTTCAACTCTCTTCTACTATAAAGAAGAATCAATGTCCTCACTGTTGCATTTTTATGATAAATTCAGAAAAAGGGTTGCATCGGGGTGTTCGAATCAAGTCCATTCAAGCCGCTTATGGAGCTTATTGAAGTCCATGGACTAAATACTGAGAGGTATGGTCATTTAGTTCTTTCCTTTTTAATATAAAACGCCAAAGTCATTATTAAAGATCTGTATCCTCCATTAATATCGTAGGATTAGAGAAGAACTATATCAGGAGAAGAATATTGGGCTCTTGAAAGGAAACTTTGTTTTGCTCTTAATCACAATCTTGAGGTTCGTGATCAATATGCTATCAGCTTTATGCTTCTTAGCAAATTTTCAGACTATAACTTATGCTTGATTCAATTTTTCAGATTTCAGTTGCAGATGTGATGAGAGCAATTCATCTTAAATCTTTTGATTATCGAGTGATGAATCTTCTCCTGTATCAGTTAAGAGGAGAAACGGTAATTTCTGGATTATATTCAAAGAAACTTTATCTTAAGCTAAAGCTACCAATTGGTAAAAGAAATTAAAATTTATGCTCTCATAGTTGGTTTTGTTTTGATTCTGATATGAAGGTCGATGACTTGCATATGGATTTTCTTTCTGTATCTGAGTTTCTTGTAGAGGTCTCTGATGACTTGTAAGTACTCACGCTCTCTTCTTGGACATGATCAGTGGTCAAGATTTAATCTTAGACATAATCAATCTGCCACTTCATGTTAAAGTTATTTCTTTAAAGTAATACCCTCAATCAAAAAGCTTGATCAGGTAGATCAAATCTGCAGTTTTTGCTTTACATTATCATCATTTTTGTATTTATAAAACTAACAAGCGTGATTTTGGGTGTTCTCTTCCTGACATATTTATTTGGTGAACTGCGGTAGCTCAGGTTTGACTACGAGGTAATTATGTTCTAATAAGAAACATTTGATGCTTGATTTTATGATCATTGATTATCAAGTTCTGATTTTACGTACAATATCTATGAAGGATGATGTACTAGAGAACACTTTCAATGTTCTTCGCATGTTTGTGAGAATATACGGAGCTTCAGCAGCTCCATCAATGCTGGTGAGCTCGATTCAGAGATTTCAAATTCTAAATTTTGTTCATAACAAATATTTCCTTAAATGCTTGGAGTTTCCTGTGGCAGGCTAAATGTATTACAGAGGCCGAAGAGAAGTATGATTCCCTGCTTAAAGCTTTGGAACCTCAATTATCTTTGCATTACCAAGCACGATGCGCAGAAGCCACTGCTGAAGGTAACTTCTAGTTATGGAAAATATATAAAACTCCTTAGAATGATAATCAGTCTTAGAAATGCCAATTTTTTTTAATATATAGCTGACTTGGATATAACAACCAACAAATTTTACCACAATGTCAAAAGACGGGACCACATTCCCGTAATCAAATACTGCGTTAGATCTGCTTAACGAATATCTTCTACCCATTTTACAGGTGGTAGTACTAGTGGACACCGTTTCGGGACCTGGAGCATTCCACCAATAATTGTAGACGAGGAATCATACCGATCGAGCATGCTGACAGATTAAGAGTAAGTCCAAGAAATTTTGGCTTCTACTTCTTGGTGAAAAGTATTTCTTTCTTTGTTGAATTAAGGTGATTTCAGATATTTTAAAAATTGTTAGTGCATAACAACCAATAATAAGCTTATAGCACAGTTTAAAATAGGGAATAGAACCTAAAAACCGTCCCAATTTTGACCGAGTGTCAGTTTGGTATCTCAATTTTAAACTGTTGATATTTGGTGTCCCAATTTACAGTATTGTTGCTATTTGGTTTTCCGTTAGATTTTAGGGTTAATTTTAACATATTGAGTTGAAAAAACTATTTTGCCCCTTCTTTTTTTTAAAGCCTCCGATTCCGGCCACCCACCTCTGACTCCGGCCACCCACCTCCAGCAACCCACCTCCAATTGGTCGGAATCGGCTGAAATTGGTCGGAACCCTAAATCCTAAATCGGAGCTGCTTAACCCTAAATCGGAGCTGCTTAACCCTAAATCGACCGAAATCGCGATGGGTTTGGCTAGAATCGGGGTGGGTTTGGCCGTAATCGGCCGGAATCAAGGTGGGTTTGGCCGCAATAGGGCGGAATCGGTGTGGGTTTGGCCGGAACCCTAATTTTGGTCAGGGGGTATTTTTAGAATTTTAAAAATTATTCACCCAAGTGACCAAATTCTGTTCAACTTAACCCAAAATTTAACAGTAGCAACACATGAAAATTGGGACATTGAATTTCAACCTCAAACACCAAACTGATACATGAGTCAAAATTAGGTTAGTGTTTAGGTTCTATTCCCTTTAAAATATGACCCATTTTTTCATAGCCGGTTACTGAATGTTATTTGCTTTGATTATATGATGGAAAGTGTAGTGGCCCTTAAAAAGTTGTGTCTGGAAAGTATTTGAACTTTAGTATTGTCCTTTCTTTCTTGGAATAGTTTGGCCTTGAAAGTTATTGGACAGTTGTACCCTTCTTCAGTACTGTATAGTGTGGTCACCTTCAGATTCTCTAACCATCACTGACCCGTGAAGTTTCAGAACTTTACTGAATTGGTGGCTCAATCTTAAACACACAAAATAACTCGTTACAATTGCAGAAAAAGCATTAAGATAAGATCTGTACATCATTTTACACATCAAATTTTCTTCTCTTTTTTACTCACTAACTAATTAGAAAAAAAAACTTAAAAACAAGAATGAAGTGCAAAAATAACACCAATTTATTGTTACTAACCAAGAAACATCAGGGGTTGAAGAAATGGTTGTTGCATCTGCATTTCCACCCTAGTGGCTTGTAATTGGCATATCTGCCTTCATCCGACGGCTGCAGAAACGGCACAACAGCCGTGCCGGAGCTTCGGGTGGGTTCTGTCGGGACTTGGACCGCCATGCAAGGGTGGCAGGCGTTGCATTTGCTGAAGCAGCTCGGAGGAGTTGACCCTAGCCTCGTCTTCTGCTCCTCCGCCATTGACGGTGGTTGAAGCTGTTGCTGCTGCTGCAAGTTTGATGAACATGGAGAGGGAAGAAGTAGAAGTAGGAGGAAGAGTGATGAAGTTTGAAGATGAGATTTTTTCATGTCTCTGCTTCTTCTTCTTCTTCATCAAGTCTCTCACTCTCTTGAAAATGAAGAAAGAGAGGTGTAAAGAGAAATTAGAGTGGAGTGGAGTGGAGGGAGATGATAATGGGAGGAGGGACAGTGAAAGGAACAAGATGGAATCAGACCAAACAGATGGGAGAGAGTCCCTGATTCCGACCAAAGGTCTCTTGTCATTTTCCTTTCCAAAACATCTCTCTATATATAATTGGGTTAATCAGCAAAATTGCAGAATTGCTAGCTTAATTTTAAGAATAAACCATATAATATAACACCGTCGGTGCTTCATTCTTTAATTAGAAAGTCCTTTTTAGGTTTGAGTTTTAGAAATTGTAAAATATTTGCGGTTAGGGTTTAATTTCTTACGGGTTGACTTTGTGCGAGCGGGTATTTTTCTAAGGGCTTGCACTTGAGAAACCCCGTGAGAAAATAAAACTTTAAGAGTTTATCAACAACAAAAATTAAAGAGTTGGGATAATTTGCTAACTGGATTTTTTTAAGGATAAATTATTAGTTGAATTTGTACACATTTGTAATATGCTAATATTTTCTGATTCGCTGTTAAATAGTGATGAAAACATGCATGACAGGGTTTACACAATAATACATAAGGAAATATGAATTTCTCAATACTGGGCTTTTTTATTTTGTTTTGCAGATTTGTTCGAAATGAAATTCCAAATTCTAAACAGGTCGGTATAGCGAATCCAACCTCTATCCCTCAGACTTGTTATTCCCCGAATGATTTCCGGCACCGCCCTAACTCCGAACAGTTGCCACCTGAACTCCGGCCACCCAATATTTATGAAAGAAAGTGATTGAAGTGAAGTGGTTTTAGTAGATAAGAAACTTGGTTGAAAATTGAATGAGGTCAATGAATGAGAGTGAATGGGTCCAAGTATGAATCAAGATTTCCACTTTCCAGTAAAAGTGAGAGGGTGAAGCTGTTGCAGTGACAAGTGCATAATAATAATAATTTATTAAAGAAAGTGATTGTAGTGAAGTCGTTTTCCTTTCATAAGTTCCAGATAGTGTCTTTGACTGATAGGGGGTTGAAGTTGAACTGAATTAAATTGGGTACTACCCAACTGAATGAGTAAGCATTTGTTATGATCGTTAAGACCGGAACCGTTTCGAACGATTCTAAACCGATCCAGAAACCGAAAAGAGTAGGTCCATTCAAACTAGACATTAACGGTTTTGGACCGCTCCTGGTCCAGGACTAGTACTACAAGCGAGTCTAAAACCGATATTATGATTTATCATATCGTAGTCTCTAACCATGAATTAATCGATCTGGATTAATACATGGTTAATCCACTTGTTAGTGGATTATATCGAGTCGACTGGTGTTTTAGATAGAATAAGATTTCAATTCATGCTACATTCTTCCGAATTAAACACGCCGTAAACCAATTTTAGAACCACGTGAAGAAATTACCCTTTCGTTTGGACCGAAAAGACCATACGATGGGCTAGTTAATGGGTTCAGTGTACAATCATGTGTAAGAGAGCCTTCTTTTGATTTGGCCTAACAAATTTGGGCTAATAACTTTTGGCCCAACAAGTAAAAGACAATCCTATGAAATTTTCTTTTAAGGCTGCATTCGGATCATTCGAATTCCTAGGAAATTGGATTCTTCAAGTTTGGTTTGTTTTGTATATAATCGAAGTATCAATTCAGTTAACAAAAAAAAAATTATCAATTCTACTACACCGGCAGTGGTCTAATAGTTAAAAACGCTTACTCTCATATAGTTAAATTCTAAAATTCCAAATTTAAAACCTCTCACGGGGGAGTGTGTCAGACGAAGTGATCGGTAAAACTGAATTTAACGAGCATATCTCTTAACTATATTAGACTGCTATTAACACTACATTGATATCGTCAACATAAGCTGATTTTTCAGCGAAACTAATCCGAAAAAACTTCAAGCTGTGAATATTAAATCACGAATATTATGTAGTAAGATAGATTAAGGTTGCCTTTCTACCCATGTTTTCTTTCATTTCTCGTGTTCTATTATGAACCGAAAGATACTAATTCCAAATTAAACTTCATCCGAATAACTTCATCGAATTTCAATTTCATTTCTCAATGCCTGATTCCTAAGTTCCATGAACCAAAAAGCCCCTAATATTGTGCATATCAACAGTAATTTTCCAACAAAAAAAAAACCCAAAAAGAGAGAAAGAAAAGTCAGAATAAGAAGGCTATCGTTGGTAAGGATGAGCTGTCGCCACATGACTCCGGTGCTTCCTTTTCTGCAGAAACCGCTGCAGAGATCTCTGCATCGAAAGCCCCGTGGCGGCAGCGGCAGTGGTCGGAGACGACCCCGCCACCGCCGGGCCATAATTCGCCGTATCTCCGCTGCTACTAGAGGCGGCGGGGCTCTTCATCTTCTCCTCCACATTTAATTCTCTACTAGCCAATAGCAGTATAGCTCTCGCCTGAAACTCGAAGACGTCACAAACGCAGACTTGCCCGTCGTAGAATATTGTCAGCTTCTCTTGCTCCGTCGAGCTTCCATGGTCGGAAACTGGTGGTTGAAGCTCGAGCTTCAAGTTGCAGTTATTCCGCTTCATCTTTTAGAGAGAGAGAAAGAGATGTAGAGAGAGAGAAAGCTGTTTGTTTAGGGTTTTGGTGGTGATGATGGAGAATATCGTAGGAAAGCGGGGGTTGAATATATATAGTCAAGTGGAGACAGAAGGGAAGAGGTTTCTTTGAACAAGGAAGGAATTAAAGAGAACTACGGCGGAGCTGCTGCAGAGGTGGACTTAAAAGTTAAAACATTCTTTCTGTGGGACTCATTTAGCACGTGCTGGATATGGTGCTTCTTTTTCTCTCACCACGTTTTCCTTTTATTTCAATTTGTTCTTTATTGTCGGCCTCGCCTCAACATGCCATGGTATTACTTGCCGTACATGGAATAGTTTGGCGGCGATATATATGGTTTAGTTGGAATTTTTTTTCTTTTCATAAGTTTTTTTTTTTGGTAAAAATACATTTTCATAAGTTTAGTCCTTAATCCTTATTAATTTTCAGTATCCAACCATTTTCATATATTCTATTTCTGTAATCTCCGATCTCTTTCCCTATATATGGATATTTCTATCATGCTTTAGAAGCACCATATTTTTTGTAACTTTTTTTTTTTTGTATTTTCTATTGGTCTAAAGGTGACCCGTAGAGAGAAATTAATATTATTAATAATATGATGCAAATATTATGCGTGGTTAAAAAATTTCATATTTTTCATACTTTTAAAATTTTACATATATTACAATTAAATCCACCTAGTAATAAAAAAAACCAAAATCATGGTAGAAAAATCTCCTATTTATAATGGTATAAATGGTAGACGTAGAGAGTGAATGCCCAAAATAGGCTTCATTGCAAAACTTATTCCTAAACTAGGCTTCTTCAGAAACTAATTCTCAAACTAGGTTTTTTCATTTTTTTAATCATTTATATTTTTACATTTTACACCCAAAGTTTATATTTTGTTAAAATTGATCCTAAACCTAAATATAATACAAGAAATATATTAAAAAAAAATTGAAAATTAAGATAATTATATGTAAAAGTTATAAACATAAAAATAATAAATTAGTAATTGTTAAAAAAAATTCTAAAAATAGAATATGCCAAATATATAATTTTTTAAAAAACAATGATATAAAACGTAAAGAAACTAAATACTCATGATTTTTGTAAGTATAAAAATATAAACCCTAAATAAAATATGTTAAATTTATATAAATATATAAAATTAGCGAATGAAAAAAATAACGGATAAACTAATTTAAATTTTAAAAATAAAAAGAATAAATTTAAGAATGGATTTTTTTTTTGCATACTCTTAATGAATATAATTTGTATATGATTATATATTTGTTTCAAAATTTATTTAGTTTTACATTTTTTATTTTAATTTCACATATTTTTTTAGAATTAAAATCTTCAAAAGTTGTTTGTTTGATTATTTTTTAATGTGCATTTTCAAAATTTAATTAATTAATTAATTTTATTTCTATTTTTATTTTTTTTCATACATTCATTCTTCTTAAATTTCAATTTTTTTAATTATATTTTTCTTTAGGGTTCATTTGTAACATATTGTAAACTATAGGATTAAAATTAAATAATATACATTACTAATAAAATGAAAAGACCTATTTTGAGAATTAGTTTCTAAAAGAGTCTAGTTTGGGAAATAATTTGGTGAAGAAACCTACTTTAGGAATTCACTCAAACGTAGAACCTAATAACAGTCTTAATTATATGTCATATTACTAATTACTGTATTAGATTTAAAGTATTGATATTTGGTGTCCAAATTAATAATTTTTCATTTTTCATTTTTTCCGATTGGTTTTGGCGTTAAAATTAATTGGTATTTTAAACAAATAAATATAAAAACACAGTTGTTTTCCGCTTTTCATTTGTTTCATCAATTTTAAGAGAAACAAATAGAAATTAACCAATATAATAATTGAGACACAAAATATCAATATTTTAAATTTAAGACAACAATTAACAAAATAATTTATAGTAAACAAAGATACAGTACAGCTACCAACCATGTTAGCTTAGACTTAGAGCCACTGATTAAGACCTTGACAACATTTTATCCTATATATATATATATTATATCATTGATTTGATGTGCCGCTATTAGGTAATATACTATTGTGTATGTAGTAACATCGTCTTCATACTGCTTTAGTTCGTCGACAACGAATAACACTTCATAATCAATGTGGATTCATGAAATATATTTATTGTAAGATTTTAAATCCTTGACGATCTGATTATTATGCGTACAATCATATCTCTTAACAATAATTAGGGAAAGAGATATGAATCAGGAATAGTTCCAATGAATTATGTTAGAACAGATCCTATCCTAAAATATACGCTACCTTATGAACCGGCGCATCGACAATATGTTGAGAAGCCTTCATAAAAAAAACATTATTATTTAATTAAGGTCTGAAAATAAACATGTTATGCATTGATGTCCGGCCAACTCTATCATTATTAATTAAGGCCAGTTTGCTAGGCCATCCCCCACGGCCCACAGGCCACGTCCCATGTTACTAATAATAAGTTATAAATATATACTAGATGATAACCCCGCGCACCGCGCGCGGGAGAGATAATTAAAGTGAAATAAAATTTGTATTACACTAAAATAATAATTAAAAAAAAAAATTAAATAATCAGAATTTCCAAATTCAATTCAAGCCACTATAAAATCTCTAGCTAAAAGTTTGGGTGAATCTTTCGTACATATGTAGTCCACATAAAAATAAAATAAAATTATTTAAGTATAAATCAACAAATTAATTAACTTGGCAAAAAAAGAAAAACTAAATAATTGGCCAAAAATAAAATTAGTATCTTTACTATGCACAACATATCTTGAGTAAAATTTAACTCAATATATTTTTTTCTTGTTCACGTAAGACTTAGCCCATAACTTTTACTTTATGTTCACTCGTTCACAAACCTTACATTTATTCAATTCAATAATATTAACATAAGTGTTGTTAAGAATTTAACGTCGAAGACACGTAATTATAATGTATATTAAAACATCAAAACTTGTCTTAACAAAATAGAAAATATTTAAATAAAGTTCTGAATGTATGTTAAATTTTTTTTATTACTCTCTTGATTGATGTAAAGTTGAAACATGTTCAACTTAGTTTATTAAACAACTATTGATGGAATAAGGCTTCTCTATTCCATATGTTTCTAATTTATAAGCATAGCTTACAATAAAATGAGTGGTCAAACTACAAAAGACTCATAGTAGAATTGTTTTATTCCACTTTAACTAACCACTTGATCGTTCATGGAAAAAAAACATTTGATCATAACACCAAAAAAAAAAAAAAAGATCTCTAAGCCTATTTATAACCAGACAAACAAAAAGAACAAACTATAAGATCTCTAAGTTTGGTAGGTAATTAAGAATTTAATCTTCACGGTTGCTAATTTAGCAAGGCTCTTCCTCTCTTTGTGCATGTTGCATTGCCAAAGTTTGTACATCGACACTAAAGTAGTTGAAATCATCTAAGAAATTGTATTCAAGTTAATCTAACACATAAAAATCTTCGATATAAGGAAAAACAATAAGAATTATATAAGGCAATAAAACCATCTTTGACATAAGAAAAACAATTGGACACAATTGTATGCATATAATTAAACACATTTGTACACCAATTGAACTGAATATTAAAAAGAAAAGGAAAACGAAAAAGGCCTAACTTGCATTCAAAGAGATTGTAAAAAATCAATCATTTCATCCATCTATATGACATAAGAAGACATCTTTGAGAGACTACCACGTGTGGTCCGGATTGAATCTACTCTCACAAATTTTTGTAACTTGTGATTAATATGCAATTGATGTTCATTGCTACGTGTTGAATATTGACCCCAACTTCATAACAAAATGTCAAATACTATACGATGATCTCAATTAAAAAATAAACAACTGAAAAATATATCATCATAGAATTCACGATATACAAATCATAGAAACTATATAGTAGAAATCACAAACCCGTATTTTTTCCTCTCCGCTTCACGGCCATGACGATAAGTTGATCCCACTCCTCCAAAACCCTAAAGAAATGGTCCACTTCATTTTGATTTACTACCGCCAGAATTCTTCTCCATTCTTCTCATGTTCTTATCCAATATATTATGTTATCCAATATATTATGTGTTTAGTTAAGAGGAACAAATCAATTCTTTTGTGCTAAGACTAAGATGCTACATGTATAACATTGATAAAGAATTTTTTTGTTAACTATCTACCATTAATTTTCAACAGGACCGTATTATCTTGGATATCTATAGTAGTATTTCTCAAAATACAGGATCGTAGCAATATATTATCACAGTTACGTCCATGCAAAATCTGAAAAAGTGAAAATATAATCAGTTAGTTAGGTCAATATTAAGCATCTTAGAAAAAGAGAAAGAAGGCAATACACGTAGAAGAAGAAAACAATGCATGTAGAATATGATGGTTATTAGTTTTAATTATGAGGAAGTTCCTTGAGAATGGTTATCTAAGGATTCATGCATGTATTTATACTATAAGAGAATTGCCGTAATTTTAATTATTTTTTCTAATTAATTTGAGTTCAGTGTATTTCTATTTATTTTGTTATATATATATATTGTTTCTAATAGTTATATATTGTTTCTATATAGTCTAGGAGCTATTCACGTAATTATATAATTATATTCATTTTTTTTTTCAAAATATGTATATACATGACTATATATTATATACATTATATATTTATGTAGAGTCAAATTTCCTCTTAAGAAATACAGTTGCTTTATATATATATATTCCCCGTTTGTTTTATGTTATATTTTATATGTTCATTCCTTAATTATACAACACATATTATCTAATCTGCCGACCTGCCCTTATATTAAATTATTAATTATACATTTTTTCTAAATATATATTGCTTGCATGGCGGCTTATGAGCCTCCGAAACCAAACTGTACAAATTTACTTTTTAAAAGGAAACTTTTAGTTAATTTGTTTCTTCTTGGCCAAAAAAAAAAAAAAGTTAATTTGTTTCTTTAAATTGCGTAGAGATCAAAATTGGATATAAAAATACTTATTAATTTTGAATCAATCAATATTATGTATCTAAATTTAGAGAACGCCTATCAAATTCCGAATAAATAAGGCAACGCTGACTGGACAAACTGTCCACGTGTCAGACAGAGGATTTCCGATACCGAATTAATATAATATAGTAGATATGCTCGTGGTCATGGACTTGAGAGTAGTTTTCTGTTCATTTATTTCTTTTTCTAACAATAATAATTAATAGTTTTTTTTTTCCAACATAATAATTAATAGAGGTGCTCCATTTGATATGGTTCATTTTAGTCACGTGAATTATTTAAGTAGTAAGCCATTGCAAGTTGCAACTATACCATATTATAAGTCGTGATGATTTTGAATTCCTAATCCAACATGTGAAACTAATTTGCAATTTAGAATTGGGGTAAACGAACACATACACTACTAATATATCTATAGTCTATACTAACTTACCAAGTACCAACAAAATTAAGACTTTTCATCAAAACTGATACATTATAAGAAATAAATAGTGGGTTAATTATCAAATTAATAACTGATATTTGAATGATTGAATAAATTGTAAACTAAATTATTTTATTAATATATTTATAGATTATATTTTATACGTATAAATTGATAGCTCCAGTATTGATGGAACCTAAACCTTGAGGGTGGTTCTGCTCCTTATTCGATATCCAGGGGCGGATCTAGGGTCTCGATAATGGATACGCTATGCAGAAGAAAAAAAAATGTGAAAATTTAACATATTTTTTAACAAGATTATGTAAAATATATAAAATGTACTAAAAAAATTATTTTTTGATACCTTCTTCAATTATTTATCCAAAATTGTCGTTAAATATATTTTAAATGTACACAGTACTTTTCAAAGTATCAGAGTAAATCATATTTTCTTATACAAATATTACAATTGAGTCAAATCCGACCAGTACCAACTAGGGATGGCAACGGGGCGGGTCGGGGCGGGTTTTTGCAGCCCCGGACCCGCCCCGCGGGTCGGCCTGGCTGACCCGGCCCCGGCCAAATGGGCCTTTCGGGTCGGGTCGGGTCGGGTCAACAATCCCGCGGGTCGACCCGCGGGGCCCCGACCCGCCCCGTCATATGAACAATTTTTTTTTTTTTAACTTTTCAATATTAAATACAATTTTTTTTTTGTCAAAATATTACATTATATATAAATTCAAAACATAAATCTAACATCAATCAAATATAAACAACAAACACATCAAATTCATTACAAATACAAATTCAAATCCAAACACCAAATTAACAAATCCTAATAATCTAAATATAAATCTATTTGGTCCATGTTATTTATATAGGTACTATATTAACCATATTTTTTTATTAAATGTTAGATCATATTAACATAAAAAAAATTTTAAAAAAAAATTATATACATATGGATTTCGGGGCGGGTCTACGGGGCCCCGGGTCTCTAGACCCGGACCCGCCCGGACCCGACCCCGACCCGCCCCGGACCCGACCCGTGACCCGCGGGTCGGCGGGTCAAAACCGGGTCGGGGCCCCGCGGGTCAGCGGGGCCCCGAGACCCGTTGCCATCCCTAGTACCAACTGTGGATGAGTTGAGTTTTAATCTAGTCATGACATTATTGTAACACTAATATAATTTATTTGGTTTTGATTTCGATGTTTAGAAAAGTATTCATTTACTTTGTAAATTCAAAATGTAATTGATGACAATTTTGTATGAAATAACAGGGTCTTAGTGTTTTGCACAAAATAATTTGGTTATTACACTCAAATAATGAGGATCATGTTATATTTTTCCTCATAAATAAATTTAAAATACCACTAAAAATACTCGATAATGTGGTTACGTTTGTAACCGCATTATATCACATCCATCCGCCACTGCCGATAACTTGCATAAAGAGTTTGTGATAGGTATCCTCTCCGATAACGAAGTTAGAGAGTGATCAGTCTGTCTGAAAGTAAAAATATAAGTGTACCAGAGTGAAAATAAGAGGTAATAACTGTTGGAAAAAAAATTGGGCTTTGTTTTATTTAAACTATATTTAAGCTAATTTTTGGGCTATTTTGAATGGTTTTACTCAAGCCCACTCAAGCTTAATTTTTTGTGAGAATGAAAATGGGGAAATTTTGTACCACATCGAATACTTTAACCATCCTCCTCCATTCTCCTCTCCTATATAAAGGAGTCTCCCATTCACTTTTTTGTAGAATGAAAAAAATGAGATATCTTTTTTTAGTTGAGTATCCAATATTTTCGGAATCCATATTTTTGGAATCCAAGTTATATTTTTCTCCTCCTCTGTTCTTTGTGTTGATGAAGTGCTTCTTAGGTTGATTTCGACTTATGTTGTGTTCAACCTTTCTAGTTGTTTTTAGCCGTTGTTGTCGGCTTTCTTGTTCTTTGTTTGAGTTCAGGTATTGGGTTCGGTTCGGTCGAACGTGTTGTATGCATAACACGATTCGATGACACTGTTGAATCCTGGGAGGTGATCGCCCCATGTATAAACCCTTTTGCAAAACCTTATGGTGGGGAGGGGCAAAATTGCCTTAAGGAGACTGTGATTAGCACGAGCCTCAGTATAAAAATACGTATTCGTTTTCGCGTTGAACTTTACGTACAATTTCGGTGTTGCCTATATCTTGCATGTTAATTGGATGAATTACTTGTAAGTAACCGAGATTTGACTAATTGCATTTTGGTCCTTGAACTTTATAAATTTACATATTTATCCTCAATATCTCCAACAATAACTTGGTATGTACAATATTCTCTTGGACCAGTCTGTTACTTGAAGACTAATTTACCCTCAATTATCCATTATTGGATTGGCCTCCCTTTGAGGAGTGATATTGTCCGGTTAATGGTGATAGATTGTATATGTGGGAGGCCATTGTCTAGTCCAGAGCGGCGACCTCGTCAGAGATTGAGCTATTATCCAAATAATGACTCAACTTGTCAGATTAGACATTATTATCCGTACAGAGGGAAAGTCGGTTGTCACTGACACAATCAAATCTTATCACAAGTTCGGTGCTCGAGTAATATGTGGTAGGCGAGAATCCATGAGGGTAATGATGTTTTAGTTAACGTCTATAACTAAGGCTGGGCGATGTCCTGGGCGTCCGTGCCTCTTACTATAGCTTGGGCAACGACCTTAACAACCAACACACTGTTGGTGTTAGTCGTTAACAATGGAACACAACAAACCCTTTCATGCGTGGTCAACACGTGACATATATATTATATATTCATCAGTTATGATTTTTGTCTTATTTGGAGGTAATGAGTTACATGTGTTCATTTTTGTCTTATTTGGAGGTAATGAGTTACATGCGTTCATCACGTGATGAACATAAACGTGACAAACTGGTAACTGAAGTTTAAGTATTCAAACAAAAATCTAGCTAATGTTTGGAAAGCAAACAAATTACTAACTATTTTATTTATGACTCTACCATTGTGGAGGATTAACTTGTTTATTCCAAAGAAAAAAATAATATAGGAATTAACAATCTCTATATATGTAAAATTTGAGCTACCAAAATAATTTTTTTAAGTCCATCTAACGGTTTATTTGATTTTTCTAATTCCAACATCTACTAGCAATTTGGTAACTAACCCTAAATGAGACATTTAGCACTTATTGATATGAAATTTAGAATGGATATTTAATTATTCAAGTCAAGAGGTAAAAATATGGTTTAAGCTTAAATTTATCTACGGGGCAAACACTCATTTGTGTATTTCCTGAATATATTATAGTGTTAATATACCACTTAGTTACTTATGTTATCCTAATGTGATTTAATGGTTCCTTTTATTTTTTGACGTAATTTTTTGGTTAGCTACCTTTCAAAATGTGATTAACTTGTTCAAACTTGTTTTGTTTAGTCACTTATATTTGACCCATTACGATTAAATGATTATAAAATGACAGTTTTACCTTTATATAAAGTCAGTTCTAGTGTTCTTCATCATATTCATCGTGTTCTTCGTTAAATTCATTAAGATCTTCATTTAAAATAATAATAATAAAATTGGTCCAAACGAACGTAGAATTGCAATTATGGGTTCAATTCTAACCAGAACCGCAAATCTGGGTTTGATTTTTTTTTTTTAATTGAAATTTTTATGAATGTATAATGAATATGATGAAGAACACGAAGAACTTAATGAAGAAGTAATATCGAATGATATTCTGGACAATTCAATATAATCATTTAATTATATGGTGCAAATTTAAATATCTAAAAATATATGTTTAAACTAAACAGTTATATTTTGATAACCAATATATATATATACATATATTGATCATATTATATATATAATATATATATATATATAGTATTGCTATTGAAAAGAGTGAGGATGCCAATTAGGGATGGCAACGGGGCGGGTCGGGGCGGGTTTTCGCAGCCCCGGACCCGTCCCGCGGGTCGGGCTGGCTGACCCGGCCCCGGCCAATTGGCCCTTTCGGGGCGGGTCGGGTCAACAATCCCGCGGGTCGACCCGCGGGGCCCCGACCCGCCCCGCCATGTAAACAAATTTTTTTTTTTTTTTTTAATTTTTTTAATTTTTTTTTTTTTTTTCACTTTTTCAATATTAAATACAATTTTTTTTGTCAAAATATTACATTATATATAAATTCAAAACATAAATATAACAACCATCAAATATAAACAATAAACACATCAAATTCATTACAAATACAAATTCAAATCCAAACACCAAATTAACAAATCCTAATAATCTAAATATACTTCTATTTGTAATTTGGTCCATGTTATTTATATATGTACTATATTAACCATATTGTTTAGTAAATGTTAAATTATATTAACATAAAAAAAAATAAAAAAAATTTATATATATATATATATATATATATGTATTTCGGGACGGGTCTACGGGGCCCCGGGTCTTTAGACCCGGACCCGCCCCGTGACCCGCGGGTCGGCGGGTCAAAACCGGGTCGGGGTCCCGCGGGTCAACGGGCCCCGAGATCCGTTGCCATCCCTAATGCCAATTGCACAAAATAGAACTTGCGACAAAATAATTTTCAAAGAAAATGGAATAACTGTGTCGGTTAAACCAGTTATCCTTTGAAGGCAAAAGCAGTTGGAAGCAGCAGCCACACACTACAGCGCGTCTCCAATTCCTCCGATCATCGCCTGCCATTTCAATGGCGACCATGCTGCTCTCTCAAGCATTCGCTGCAATACGGCCCGTCGATCGCCTCTCTTCCTTGTCATCTTCTTCATCTGCTGCGCCGGCGCTCCTCCGACTTCGCCGGCCTTCGCGTAAGTCCTCATCCGCTGCTTCAGCTAGGTCAAGGTCCATTTCGGTCTCTTGTGCTCTCGAGGCTCTCATATTCGACTGCGACGGCGTGATTCTTGAATCGGAGCACCTCCACCGCCAAGCTTACAACGATGCGTTTGCTCACTTCAACGTACGGTGTCCTCCCGAATCCCAATCGCCGCTCAATTGGAGCCTCGAGTTCTACGATGTGTTCCAGAACCAAGTAGGTGGTGGAAAGCCCAAAATGCGATGGTAATTCACTACTCTAGCAGCTCCAATTTTTCAGATTGTTATGAAATTGAATTCAGTGTGATGCTTCTAGTTTCTCAAGACCTAAGTAAGAGTAGAGATGCTCAGTAATGATTTTTAAAATTCCAGGCTTGCTTTGGTTTCTGCTGTTAGTTTTGTATGAATTAGAGCAGAAATAACTAAGCTATCTCATTGCTGTGTTCGTTTGGTTGAATTTGAGGGTTGTGTTTTTCAAATCCAACTTGCAGATCTAACTAGCACTTATGCATCACCAATTCACCACATGAACTCTTTGAGCTCCAATTTGATGAAATTTGTGATTTCGTTGTTCTTCGTGTTTGGTTTTCACAGGTACTTCAAGGAAAACGGTTGGCCTACTTCATCGATATATGAGTCGCCTCCAGAGAGTGATGATGATCGAGAAAAGTTGATTGATGATCTTCAGGTTTAGTTTTTCTGGATTCTGCAAATTTTTTATTATTTCAATAAGCATTTTGATAGAAAATGGATGAAAAGAGCAAGTAAACAGTTACTGAACAGTCTAAGTATGCCGAGATTAGTTCTTTCTTGATCCTTTAATGTCTGTCCAGGACTGGAAAACTGAAAGATACAAAGAAATAATCAAATCTGGATCCGTAAGTCTCCAGTCCTCAATCTGTGATAATCGATCCCTTTTCCAACTCGGCCGTCTGTAAGTATATGCATACAAACTTGATGCAATTTCTGCAGGTGAAACCGAGACCTGGAGTTCTGAGACTAATGGATGAGGCCAGGGCTGCAGTAAGATAAACTACCTTAAAGGCTAAATGCAATTACTTATCCCGGTACTGAACCGTCAGATTTGTAGAGACAGTAATTGATTGAATTATACTGGACACGGCTCTTGATTAAGCTATTTCATATATACAAGAAATTTTAGTATCTAAGTTCATAATTCCTGGCAGTTTAAAGTGTTTAATCAGACTAACCTCTGTAGGGAAAGAAAGTGTCTGTTTGCTCTGCAGCAACGAAAAGTTCAGTCATCCTCTGTCTTGAAAGCCTATTAGGAATGGTATGCTATTTCTTGAATTTCATAAATCTTAAGGCATGTCATTGCTTGGCTTATTCCAACAGTTATCTGTCTTCTTTTTGAATCATTTCAGGACCGGTTTCAAGGATTAGATTGCTTCTTAGCAGGTTTATATAAACAATCCGTTTTGGTTTGAATTGTTTAATTCCGTTCTTTCGACGAAAAACATAACTTGGAGAACGGTCATTCGTTATGCAGGTGACGATGTGAAGGAGAAGAAACCAAATCCTTCAATCTATCAAACTGCTGCCAAGGTATATTAATTAAGTGTCAGATAAAGATATGCAAATACTCCGTCTTAATTTGTAAAGCTGGATCTATCATGAGCATATCAGAGTTGCAAAATTTTATAATATATTGTTCTACTCAACTATCTTGCAGAAGCTAGGGGTATCTAGTAGCGAATGCTTGGTGGTAGAAGATAGTGTTATCGGTCTCCAAGTAAGTCTCTGACTATCATTTGATTAACCATGAATTTGCTCAATCGAATATTAAGTTACAATAGGAATGGAATATTCCCATCTTCTTGATTTGTCTATAGGGCTGTTTTGATCAATTTGTTTGTTTATCATATATTCTTGATGTACTTACGAGTAAATGGTGTTCTTTTTCATAACCCACTCAGGCAGCCACCGGTGCTGGAATGTCGTGCATAATTTCTTACACGTCTTCAACAGCAAATCAGGTAAAATAATTTGTCTTCAGAATATCAGTTTAATTTGATAACCTAACATTGATTTCTTAATTTGGTTAGGATTTTAAAGAGGCCATCGCAATCTACCCTGATCTAGCCAATGTAAGGTACAAACATATTGAATTGCATTGTATCCTCACCGTTCATTGTTTGGTTCTTTTTAGTAATTAATAACATCCTTTTTCATTTGTAGGTTCGAAGATCTCGAGCTACTACTCCAAAAGGTCGTTGCCTAGTCCACGCCTTCTCGATCTGCCAGGTTTTGATTAATCTTTTGTTGATATTCATTTCAAAACAGATACCGAAATTTAAATATTGCACACATGACTATATAGCTGAATGCATACATATTGATTCGAGACATTTAATCAATCTTCCGACCATTGCTCTCTAGCCTGACCTCAGAAGGCGAGGTTGGGTCCAATAGAAAAGCTTTCAAGTGCTTAAACATCTCCTTAGACTTCTCTGCATTAATCGCATGCCCAGCATCTTTTATAACCACGAGTGTTGCATTGTCGTTGAGATGCCTTAGTCAGCAAGAAAGAGAGGTTTTCAAATTTAGATCTTATTGTATATACTTAAGAACCAAGCAAACATGACAGTAAAACTTACTTCTTTAGTCTGTGAGCCAATTCTATCGGGAAGACTTGGTCGTACTCGCCCCATATCATGAACGGTGCCTGTTTATAATAGAATTTAGAATCAAACCGATGTACGGCATCCCAGACCAGTAAGTTGCTAGTTAACCGTAAAATCAAACCACCTTAGATATCTTGGGTAAGTCGGACAATTTTCGATCCTTATGCAATGCATGGATCAGTTCTTTCTTCTCCTCAATGCGATCTGTACACATTACCTGCAAAAGATTACAACTTTTGATCATTTAGTTCATTCAAACAGAAATGATGAGATTAGATCGACTTACGTCGATGAAATCTCGGAGTAACCAAGTCGGGACTCGCTTCACAGGTTTGTGAAACGTCATTCCGAGCAAATCCCTAGCTTGATCAGGCGTTTGAGGGAACAACTTAGCAGTAGCTTCATCAACACTCTTCACCTTAAACATCCCCTCATCCATGTCCTTCTCCTCCATGGCCACCCCTGCACAGCACAACACCAGCTTCTCCACTAGATCGGGGAACTGCGCTGCGATGCTGTAAGCCACGAATCCGCCGTAGCTCATTCCGACGAAACTAGCCTTCTTCACTCCGAACGACGCCAGAAGCTCCGCAACGCACTGTGCCTGAAACGTCTCGGATCGGTCACTGCGGGTGGTGAAGGAGTCGCCGAAGAAGAGCAGATCGGGGACGAAGACGTTGAAATGAGGGGTGAGGGGGGAGATGAATTCGTTGAACTGCCACATTGCGTTGGCTCCGACGCCGTGGATGAGGACAAGGTTGGGCTTGGTGGTCGGATTGAAACGTTTGGGGACCCAGCAGTGCATGACGGTGCCGTGGCCGAGGTCGGCAGTGGCGGATTTAAGGCCGGATATGGAGAAGGAGAGGCGGAAGCAGGAGTTCCTTGTGGCGGCGAAGCTGAAGCAGCATTTCGCCATTAGATCAGTACTCCTAGTTTAGTTAGTGGCCGGGATTAATTATGAGTATGATTTGATCTGTCGATTAACAGGAGGAGGAGGGAATCGCCTATGTGATATCGCCGTAGATTATGTCCTTTTCTGGATAAAGGCGACGGATATGGTAAACTACTACTGGCCAGTTGTTAGTTCATCAATGGTGGGCTTGACGCTAGTGACAACTTTTCTTATTTGGCCGGCGCCAAGACGACAACGGTCACTGTTACATTTTCATAATATTATATTATATGGTTAATAATCAATACTCAATAGATTGCCTTAAGATTAAAAAAAAATCAATAGATAAGATTGCCTTTTAACTTTTTTATTTATTTTATTTTATTGTATATAAAAAATTGCTTTCTTAATTTCTGGCCGGAATTGTTAAGGTTAAAACCATTCCCAAGAAAGAGTCTCCAGCGTTATTCGATCTCGTGTCGCCCCTGAAAATACAACTCGCTTTATCAGTTGATCCAATCAATCTTGATTCGCTGCAATCCTTTCAATCCATATCTAAATCCATCTTATGTACATATGTAAAGACAACGTGTGGCCGAAACATCCTTATTTTATATCCAATTTGACGAGAACTGAAACAAAGATATTAATTTGATCGGAATTAAACATTCAGGCAGTCAATTTAAAAATAAAATAAAATTCAAGTATCAATTTGTAATTAAGTTAAAAATTCATATAACAATTTGGTTAGTAACCGTATAATATATTACCGAGAAATAAAAGAGTATTCAATATTGAAATTTAATGCAGTGTTACCAAAAAAAAAAAATTAATGCAGAAATGGGATCTTTATATTATTTCTAAAAAGGTAAGTTCTTTTCAATTATATTAGTCTATATATGCTAAGTTTTATATTGTTTTTTTCCTCATATTTTACATTGATTTAAGAATCATTTTGTTTTAATAAAAAAAAGAGATTAAACCAAATAAAAAAGTTGAGTGGGAGTAGGGACGAGATAAAGTGATAAAGATTCAATGGTAAAGTAGCAACTTATTATTGTCATTAACATCATATTTACCTAAAAAGTACGTAAATTAATGCATGGATATAATCTTCTGAGATTTAAATATGTAAATCAATAACAAATTAGTACATACTAAACTGACATGCGAATCACATCAAAAGTTGAATCAACTTTGCCAAATTACTCTCCAAGAACTAAGCTGCAGCAAATAACAAGAACATGACTTGATATTCAGTGATGAATCCAACGGAGTTTACAAATTCAATCACCACAAGCTCAACTGTAAATCAAACAAATGATTCGAAATTCGATCTAGCGGCTCTTTTTAGCAGTTGGATCGATTTATCCGATGGAGATATTGACATCTTCAATCCTCTCATTCTCAGGCAGAATCGACCAGTTCGGAGACTGCACGGCCTTGAGCCACTTGAAATCATCCACCATAGCCCAATTCCCAGTCTCCTCCGCGAGATTCGAGTCCTTCAAATCATCTTCAATCCCCTGATAGTTCAGACAATAAGGCGCAAACCTCACTTCCGAGCAATCTTCAATGATCGGCCGACTCCTCACCCTCAAGTAAAATCCACAATTAATGGCATTGTGGATCCTAATCTGATGAGATGCAACAACAAACACGCAATTCTCCGCCTCCTCAATCAGAATCGAACCAGTCACCGGTCCGGCGAAGATCTTGCAGTCCTTTAATCTGTGTACGAACAATGTCCTAGCAGAACCGAGCAATCTAACCTCGCACGATTGAAGATCCGATATCGAGAACTCACCGATCTCCAATCCTCTCAAATCTTTCACCAGAAGTTCCCCTACGTGGTTCCTAAATCCCGGTGAATCAGAAAATGTGTACCTCGCCGGCGGAGATTTGCCGGCAGATATCTCCGGTGGGGAATTGACTTCGACTGCAGAGATCGGAGCTTTCTTCGCAGGTTTGGACTTGAACGAAAACTTCTTCTTCGGGATCAAGCTCTCAAGAGACTGCTTCAGATCGGAGACGATCTTCAGAGACGACCGAACTTCGTACGACGGGAGGTAGTACGAGCTCTCAGCGACGAGCTTCTCCAGATCCGTGATTGAGCGAGATATGGCATCCAGCCGGGGCTTGAGCTGCGTCGGATCGGTCCCGCGGCACTGGGCGAGATCAGACTCGATGGAGTTCTTCGATTCGGCGAATTGGGAGAGAAATGCGGCTGTGGATTCGAACGAGGAGGAATTGGGCTTGCTTGGTAGAGACTGGTGGCGATTAGAGAGACGATCGAGCATCGCCAGATGCTTCTTGTTACGTATCGGATCTTTAGGGGCAGCAGAATCAGGATTAGGGCTTAACACATCTGATCCTTCTTCCATGGCGGCGTTCGCTCGTCGGAAAATAGAGAACGGTTCCCCTTCCGCTTGAGAGAATGGTTACGCTCGTCGGCGTTCCAATTGCAAGAAGGCTACCTCTTCTCGTTTAAACAACGCCCATTAACTAGAAATTCAGTGGAGGCCCAGGTTGTTTCTCTGTTTGGGCTATGGTCCGAGACTCCGATAATAGTACGCATATATTTTAAATAAAAATGATTATTATTCTATTTATTGTTAAATATATATTATATGTATTCAAACTTGAAAGTGTATTCACATTTTCTTTTGGGGGAAAAATGTGTTTACATTTGGTAAATTATATGGTTGTTTAATTCAATTATAGAGCTTTTTTTTAATTGATTTCAAATTTTGTAAATATTAAAATTGGAAAATTTACTATGTTTATTGTATATTTATACTTTATAAATACACAATGCATGTAATATTTAAGATTATGAAATAAAATTAAAACATTTCTCCAAAAATAAAATAAAAGTAAACATGCATATGAGAACTTAATTTTTATTATTTTTAATGATTGAGATATTAATATCCAAAATATTTTTTTTTGCCAATAATATCCAAAATAATTTAGATGTTTGTAATTATTTTGTTTAATCATGTAATATTTTGTAACAATTTATCGTTTCATCACTTAATTAGAAGTAAGCGGTTCAATCCTCACTAATGACCATGAGAACAGAAAGATATTTATGACCAACACTTTGCTTTTCAAAGGCTGGCCCGATACGAGTGAGAATTAGTCTAGATGTGGAGCAAGTATACTACGGGTGCTGCCCTATAGATTGGCCCCTCCTAAGACCAATCCGCATGGGAAAAAAATTGTTTAATAAGTTAGTTTTTACACAACAACAATGATAGACGGGAGAATGTGAGATTACAACTAGGGATGGCAACGGGGCGGGTTTTGGCAGCCCCGGACCCGCCCCGCGGGTCGGCCTGGCTGACCCGGCCCCGGCCAATTAGACTTTTCGGGTCGGGTCGGGTCAGTAATCCTGCGGGTCGACCCGCGGGGCCCCGACCCGCCCCGTTATGTGAACAATTTTTTTTTTATTTTTACTTTTCAATATTAAATACAATTTTTTTTTGTCAAAATATTACACTATATATAAATTCAAAACATAAATCTAACACCAATCAAATATAAACAACAAACACATCATATTCATTACAAATACAAATTCAAATCCAAACACCAAATTAACAAATCCTAATAATCTAAATATACATATGTTTGTAATTTGGTACATGTTATTTATATAGGTATATTAACCATATTATTTAGTAAATGTTAGATCATATTAACATAAAAAAAATTTAAAAAAAAAGTTATATATATACGCATTTCGGGGCGGGTCTACGGGGCCCCGGGTCTCTAGACCCGGACCCGCCCCGCCCCGAACCCGACCCGTGACCCGCGGGTCGGCGGGTCAAAACCGGGTCGGGGCCCCGCGGGTCAGCGGGGCCCCGAGACCCGTTGCCATCCCTAATTACAACATTAATTAGCCGGTTGATCTCTCTCATTCACTTGCTATAAACTCCCTTGATAATTTGTAAGTACCCGAGGAAAGCCGAGAATATTGAATCTTTTTATATTATGGATTTTCATAATAATAATAAGTAACACAAACACACGTTACTGGATTCGTTCCATTTATCATTTATTTTCTTTCGTTTTCTTGACACTGTTAGTCAATAGTGTCACCGCTTTTTGATGAATTATCATGTTGTAGTTTTAACATTTATTCTAGTTAAAAGTACTAATCTATATAAATATATAGTAATTTCACTAGAAATTTTGTAAAAGATTCATGAAATTAGGGACCATTCTATATATAATAATAATAATTATATAAAAGATAAACAAATTTTGGGGACCATTGTGTGATTTTTAAAAGCTTAATGAAATTTAAAACCATTGTGTAATTTTGTAAAAGATCAGTGAAATTTAGGACAATTGTATAGTTTTGTAAAAGAAACGAAATTTGGGATGAATCTGTAATTTTGTAAAATAAGTAAATTTCTTACAAGATTAACAAAATTTGGAACCATTTAGTAAAAGCTTTTAAAAAAATTGAAATATTTAAGGATGTTTGGGAGATTTTTCTACCATACTCCAAACCAAAGTACCATGTTTTTGATTTTTTTATTACTAGGGCGGGCTTAATTGTAACATATGTAAAACTTTAAAAGTATGAAAAAAAAATGAAACTCTTTAAGCACACCTAATATTTGTATCATACTATTAATAATATCAATTTCTCTCTAGGGTTCACCTTTAGGGCAATAGAAAATTACAAAAAAAAATACCAAAAACATGGTGCTCTTGGAGCATGATAGAAAGATCCGATGTTTTATGTATATTCATTAAACACATAAATGGGTCAATCTCTAATTGAAGCAAACTATGGGGTTAAAATACGAGTTTTTCCTAAAAGGAGAAATCCATTTTTTGAGTGCTTACTTATATGCTTACCATTAACATTTTGGGTTAACAGTGGAATCATGTTCCAAGAAGCGTGAAAAGAAACCAATTCTATATTCTGGCTTGACCACAAATCATATCACAGTAACACCCGACTTTGGTACACAATAAGACCTGTTCAACAAGGCTAACATTAAGGCTAAGACATTAAAAACCCGCATATTACAATATGAAAAAATCAAACCCTTTTGAATTCCTAAGCTTCCTTCTTCTTGATTTTGTAAGGATACTTCTGGTATATTGAGATGCTGCTAACGACGAGTGGAAGAGCAACGAGGCAATACAGTGAAGGTGGTTTCCCTTCGAAAAGGAATTGCAGAAGGGCTGTTACTATAAGTGCCGATACAACAACAAAACCCTGCAACCATTTCATATGGTCTCATCATTAGAGTAGACATAAAAATTTTGAATTTTGAACAAATAGATTCATTAGAGTCGATCAAATACGGCTTCAATGATATACATACCTTACGAACACCACCTGCATAGCTTGTAATGAGACCAACAAGAATGCCACCTAGTGAATTCAATATGACAGGGATCTAGAACATGAAAGCAGAGTGTGTAATTATTATTATGTTGCTCAGCTCAAGACAAAGAGACAAAAATAACAGCACCATTCTAACACAAGCAAATTTGAGAAGTTTAAAAGCAATCGCAGCATTTATACCATTCAAAGTAAATTCAGAGACTTATATTGTGGCAGGTATCTATCATGAGAAACTTACCAATGTAAACGGAGTCCAGCCATGAAAGAATCCGAACTTTCTGATGGTTTCTCCATCTGGAGACTTGAGAGTACTAACCAATAAACAGATACTACCAACAATAGACATTTCTACGGTCATCAGGTATGACGAGTGTTTCTTAACCTGTGAAAAATTGGAAAAAAAGAGGAAACTATAAGATACATTTGATTATGATTCGTTCCAAAGAGGAACTGAATTTCTTTTATTCTTTACCTGAGAAGCCCATTGGCACAGAGAGGATGCAAGACCAGATAGAAGAGAAGCCACTAGAACAGGAATGATGCCATAAAATAGAATTTGGTCAGGATCATCAGCACTTGAACCTTTGTTAGAGCCTTCACCTATGCTTAGCAAAACTGCTGCCATGATTAACAGGAACAAGGCTCCAATTTGGTGAATTGTTTGCTTCTGTCTACAAATAAATCCAATTTTCATGTCAAATCAAATGATGTCTACAATTTACCATGTGCCCTGAACTCGAAATCTGTAACCGTACCATCCAAAGTATCAAATATAAGCACCCTTCCTCATTATACATGAAAACATTTAGGATAATCCATGATATACAGTTTGTATGTGCTAACATCTTTTCCCCTTTCCTTTTAATTTAACTAGTAACTTCTATTTATCCAAGAAAAATGCTCTAAGTCCACAGAGAAAAGCGCTGATACACATGAAATCTTTTAACCTGGTCTATCTCCATGATATTTACACAAACACCATATGCTGAAGCATAAGAGATCACATTTATATTGGTCACTAACTAGACTAAGTTCCATAAATCCAACATCCAAGGGGAATCTCAAAACCCAACCAGCTACTGTATTGATTGCTATTTAAACTCCAAAACTAAGATTCTATGCAGCCTTTTGAATCAGATATAATGCTACACTTGATAAGCAGCTATCCTGCCGAATGTTATGGAAGGGTATTTTAGGGCTGATAACAGTTCTTAATTTGTTTCATCACTAATCAGCAGAAAATTGAACTAAAACAAACAGCTTCAAGTCATTGCAATCTGGAATCAGTAAAAAAGAAATAGCAACATGCAGCAATCTGCACTATAAAAAAGCAAGTTTGATCAAAGTTATCTCAAAGTAATTGTCAAACAGTATTATCAAGCAACGCACCTCAAGATTATATATGTAAAGAGAGCAGTGAAAAATATCTTAGTCTGGTTCAACATCGAGAAGGTAAGAGAGTCGAGATTCTTGTAAGAGATCTGCAGCAAGCTATTCTGCAAAGCATATATAGCTGCAGGAAGGCCGGAAGCAATCAAAGAACCAGTCAATGTCCAATTCTGAAAAACTTTCGCCAGACTTCCTTCCATGGCCATAAATAAGAGAGCAAAAAGAACCTGAAGAGAAGAGTAAAGATTCAATTTTACTTCTACTTATCAGCAGACACATTCTAAAACAAGGTTTGAGCATAAGCACTACCTTCGCAATCTCACAAGTCAAGACCAATGTTGTTACAACGACTTCTTTCCTACATATAAAGAATCATGCTAAGCAAATGAGTGTTCATTCACTGTGCAGTGATGGATCATCATCAAAGGAGATTTCAGCTCATACTAAAATTTGAAACATCTTCTAGTTTGTTGCCAGAGGAAGAGATAATAATTTATTTTCTTAAAGGATCAAGAGAATAGTTTAAAGCAATAGAACATGGCCAAGTACCAAACAAAAGCACAGTCCAAATTAATGATAAGCATGGAAAAAAGGTTGCTAAATCTTAATTAAGTAGAAGTAGTGTATATGATTCTGAGTGGAGGAAGTATTCTCCATTACTCCTCAACGCACGATCATGTATACATCCTAACGAAAGCATTTCTTAAGCATTAGCAACTTAATTATAGTCTTTTTAGCTAAAAAAAATATCAAATCCTCTAGGTTGCTTCTGGTAAAGCCCTAAACCAATTTGGCGCCACTAGTAATCACCAAGTACAGTCCCGTGGATTCACCACTATCATGAGTAACTTACAGAGTGCATTCAATTGGAATCACTAGTCCTAAACTAGTCAAGCGAAGTGTCAATAAAAGGTTAAACTCTAGAATCCTGATCAAAATAGTTTGATTCCAGAGAGCCCGAAAAGAAATGTAGGCCACTGCGAGAAGTTGGAATTTCAAACAGTGCGGTGATCGACCGATTAGAAGATTATTTACTGTAGAAAGAGGAAAGAGTAGGTACCTTGTGCACCGTTTGGAGATAAGAGGCTGCGCGCCATACTGCAGGGTCAGCAGAATCGAGTACAGCCAAACTCCACCCGCGCCAGCCGCGCTCCCGGCTGACCGCTTTGATTTTGTCGCCGCTGGCATTATCGGCTTCCAACTGATGGCCGCCCCTCAAGGCCAACGCCGTCGATTCTCTCCTAGTCGTCCGCTTCGCTCGCTCGCTCTCTCTCTCTCTAGGTTGCGTTTTGTTATAACTGCCCTAACCTGTGTGGCAAATAGGAAAAGCCCAGCGGCATTACTATAGTCGCCGGAAAATTAAAGTTTTTTTTTTTTTTTTTTTTTGCCAAAGCCGGAAAGTTTTTTTAAAAAAAAGATATCTTATTAATTTTAGAATGTGAAAAAAAAACAACGATTTAGAAGTTCTAGCTTGACATAATATTATTATTATGTCATGTGAAATAAAAATGGTAGGAATTAGTGCACTCTTGTGCGACTCGGTAGTACGGGATTAAAGTTACACACTTTGTAAGTGTGTAACCGCCCCGAGTCTATAAATATTGTCTCTAAGATCAGTTACCTACAAACATACAAAAGTTAGAGATCGTGAGTGATAGTGTATTAGTCTGGAGTGGTCTTCGACGTCCTCTTCTCGTGTCGGAGCTCTGGTGCCCGACTACCTCGTCTTTGGGTCATCAACCGTGGAAACTGAGGTGCGCTCCGATTATGTGACGTACCTCTCCGACCGGCATCCCCGCCGCCGTGATTCCGAGCCGACTCCAACGATCTACGCTTCCGCAACCGCACGCCGCCACACCGAACGAAGTAAGTATCGTATCCGTGTTACGATCTCATGTCTTACTAACATGTGTGTTGTAGCGTGCATGTAGTTCGAATTCCTACAAAAATAATAGGCGATTTTAAATTTTAGAATAAATAAATTTTTTTTGTGTAAATAAGCAATATTATTAATAAAAAAAACACAACATACAACACAGTTATAAACAAAAGGACAAAGAGTTTTGGCCAGCAAACAAGTCAGCCGAGATAAGTGGGCAACGCCAAATTCTCGACACAAGGCGACTAATGCTTAAGAGCAGAAACTCATATACAGTTATTACTAACAACCAAAGGAAATAACTTAAACAAGCAACATAAGGGAAAAACCAGATACCCAGTATAGAAGTAACATGACTAAGTGAAAATGCTAGTGGCTCCAAAGAAGCCAAATTGCTTTCATCAGAAGAAGGCATGTCAGCCAAGTAACCATGTGCCAACTGGAAGATCTGATCACATGCAAACACGTAATGGATGGGCACATCGGAAGATGCGGAGCGAGAAGGTATCTCCATCAACAAGTGACACTTATACCAATAATCAATCTAGCTAAACCACGGGTCGAAGGATGTGTAGCAGATAACTAACCTTCGATGGTATACATGATCAAAGATCAGTATAACAATACACCCCATAACGCGGAACATCCTAAAAGGACTAGCGCACGTCGGAGACAAAGGATACCCTAGGTTCTCATAGAGACATAATTTGCTTTGACTAGAACTGGTTAAGGCTAGAACTAGTAGAAAAATAAAAGGGTGGGTGTGGTAGCTTGATTTATCATTGGATTGGTGAACTCTGCAAAGTTCAATACCAACTCGAGATGAGCGGAGCGAGATAGGCGTGAATATAAACCAAACATATGGTGTAGAGTATAGATATCGAGGCATCCTGCAACGAAGTTTCACGCGAAGAACACAATCATTGTTAAAATGGTTCGCTCTGAGTTCCGACCAATCAGATAGGATGGTCATATGCTCGTCTACCCAGCTGGTGAGACGATCCAGGCTCGATAACCATTTTAACAATAATTGTTTGAATACTAGCCTTTGTAAAGCAAAATCAACACATGTTAGCACCATGAAGAGCTCAGGCAAGTATAGAATGAACATAAGATGGGCCAAGCCCTTTAGGTATAAAGCACTCCATAGGAGGTAGAGTATCAATTGTGATATAGAGACCCGTAGTATATAATTAAGCAGGTGAGACATCAACATCTTATTCAACCAAGACGATAGGCAATGGCAAAGCATGGACAATCGACAGAGGGTACCGATTCCGGTGCGGTTCCAGATGAAGGGACTAGGAAGGGTGCAGATTGACTCATGGGCTGACGACTTGAAAGGAAACACCCACGCATAGTGTATCTTCAAACTCAATGACACTCATGAATTTATGCCAGGTGAGGCTGCCAACCTCTGCAAAAGGCCAAAGGGGATCTGTGGACGGGTAAGATCCGTGACGGTCGTGTCGATTGAAGATCGGTCAGTCTTGGAGTGTGGTGATTGTTGTTGCAGGACTGGGCATAAGGGCAGTTTACGACTAAGGTCGTTATCCTGAACGCACCTGACCAGTCCGACCGGTAATCGTAGAATAGAACGCATCGTCTCAATTGCAATCCGGAGCTGATCTTGACAGGTCTGCTACAAATCGCAAAAGCTCGACGACTCGTTGTTCGCAACCACTCCGAATCCATAACAGAGAGCTCGGGTAGGGGAGATTCGTCGATTATAAGTCCTCCACATCGTATCGCTCCCGATTTAGAGATGAAAAAGTGATACTTCGACTTAGGTGGGGAAGGGGAGACGACGGTTGATCGTTGGACTAGATGGAGGTTGAGTCGATGGTAAAAGCCTAGAGCGGTGGGGGATGAATCAAAACCTTGAAGAAGGGCTGTCATGGTCGATTGGATGAGGCGGCGGTATAATACCAAAACGCTAGAAACCTCCACGGGAGAGAGAAAAACCCATGAAGAGGGTTTTCGTGAACTTCCAAAATTTAGAATAAATAAAAATTCTATACCATTATATTTTAATTTAAAACAATATATTTATTTTTAAATATTGTAATTAATTAATGGAGAACTTTTTAATTTTAAGTCTTTTGCTGGCCATAGAACATAATTTTTCTGTTAACAGAATGAGATTGACTTAACAAGTAAATTAACATAATGTAAAAAGTTGTCTTATTGGTGATAATATTGATTATTGACTATGGTTTAGAGTTTAGACCTTTTTTTTTTTTGCCATAAAAGAAAAACCTTAGATAAATTTACAATTTGCTCGACTTTAACAACAATTTCATCCGAGGCATTGGCTAATTGTAACTTTAGATAAGTAAGCAAATAACTCTCTGTTTCTCCACCTCCAATGGCGACTCTTTCAATTCCTCCCTCAGTTCCTTCTCCGGCAGTGGACGCTGAGCAGCTTCACAAAGCTTTTGCAGGTACTGCTTGATTCCGGTCTCTTCTTCTTGCCGATCGCCTATAGATCTTTAGGATTTTTCAATTTATTGTTGTTTCTGAAATAATTTATCTGTTGAATTATATTTACGGTTAGATTAACCGATCGTTTAAATTTCATCGAATTCCGATGCCTCTTGATTCCGATCACATGCTACATTTCGGGATTTATCACTTTTCGTGTGTCGATCCGTGTTAATGGTGACGATCCGTAGCTTTTATTGTTTCGATCAACTCTTCTAGGTGCAAGTATGTTCGACCTGATCCATATGGTGCATCTAATTCAAAAGGAATACCTAATCGAGCCATGATTGATTTTTTTTTTTAATTTGATTGGTTAATTGACTCATTGGTCTGATACTTTAGGTCTCAGATTGAATTATTGACTCACTACCATTGTGTACGGAGTATGTAGTTGCTCAATATTTGGAATTTTCTCTGGCTTAACTTCTTCTCCTCAAATTTATTCATTGTTTATCCTTATCTTCACTCTATTCATGAATTATTTCGAATAATTGAGATTAGGGTCGAGTTTTAGTATATAGTTCTGCTTGATTTTCCATCTGTGATGATTTACACGGATAAACAATTACTAATAACTTCGAAACCTTGGTTCCAGGATGGGGAACGAATGAGGATTTAATCATATCGATATTGGCTCACAGAAACACTGCACAGAGAAAGTTAATCCGTCAAGTATATGCACAAACTTATGGTGAAGATCTTCTCAAAGCTCTAGACAAGGAACTTACTCGTGACTTTGAGGTTAATTAATCCGCTCATTGTTTTTCATTCTTAATTATTTCCATTTTGGTGTAATAAACTGTTTCAATTGATAATTTGACAGAGGTGTGTGCTACTATGGACGTTGGATCCTGCTGAGAGAGACGCATTATTAGCAAATGAGGCTACTAAGAAATTTACCTCAAGCAATTGGGTGTTAATGGAGATTGCTTGTTCAAGGCCTTCGCTAGAACTGTTTGCTGCAAGACAAGCCTATCATGTTCGGTACCAGAAATCCATTGAAGAAGATGTTGCATACCACACTTCTGGAGATTTCCGCAAGGTAATCGAAAGAAGATGATCTGTGCAATTATGCCAAATTATCCATTTTTTTTCATTACTCGCTAAGTTTCACAAAATTTCCCACATTTATATGGTGTTGAAACATGAACTTGATCATGATGACATAGTTAGATTTGCACATTTGCAGCTTTTGGTTCCTCTTGTGAGCTCATTCCGATACGAGGGCCCCGAAATCAATACGATGTTAGCCAAATCAGAGGCTAAACTACTACGCGATAAGATATCAGAGAAGCAATATAACCATGAGGAGATCATCAGGATTGTGAGTACAAGAAGCAAAGCTCAACTCGGTGCAACTCTCAATCACTACAACGATGAATTTGGAAACGCCATAACCAAGGACCTGAAGAGCGACCCGAATGACGAGTTCCTCAAGCTGCTAAGAGCAACAATCAAGTGTCTAACCCGACCCGACAAGTATTTTGAGAAACTGCTGAGGCTGTCTATCAACAAGATGGGGACCGATGAGTGGGCCCTGACGAGGGTGGTCACGACCCGTGCAGAGGTTGATTTGGAGCGTATCAAGGAGGCGTATGTTAAGAGGAACAGCGTCCCTCTTGACCAGGCTATCAAGAAAGATACACATGGTGATTATGAGAAGATGCTCATAGCCTTGACCGCCCCCCACAAGACTGACTAATGGGATTGTATTCATCATTTTGGTATGTTTTGTTTGAAGTTGAGACCCATATTATGGTACCTTTTGATTTCAATAATGCCATCAGGTTTGCAGCATAATTACCTATTATATAGAGTTATTTACTTACTTGAAAGCTAAACTTTGGAGAATGGACAATTTGAACTTATTGAAATTTACGGGGACGGAGCTTAATTCTATGTAGGACTTAAATTGAAAAAAAAAAAAAATTAGGTGTATGATTTGAATATAGTCCAGAAAGTATTAGGATGATTTTGTGAAGTTCTTATTTCTTAAGGGTGCGATTGAATATTTAAAAAAGTATTAGGTTAATTTTGCTATTTTTTAGGGTTTAGGACGAAGTAGCTCCAATATAGGATTTCGGTCTGGTTTGGATTCTGAGCTTTGAGGACCGTGGGACCGAACCGACCGTTATGCTAACTAAATATATACAATATATATTATGTTAGTTGATATTAATCAATATTATTAATTAATTAGATTAATATAAATTATGAAATAGGCACTTATAAAGATTATTTTTTCTAATTTTGTTTTATAATTTATTTAATTATATTAATTAACGTTATTTTTCATTTCGGTTTGATAAATTTCATGAAAATAACGAGAATTTTAAATGGTAATTGTTAATTTTAGATTTTCGGTTTAAACCCAAAACCGTACTACCAATGGACGGTTTATTTTTCTTCATACGGTTTTTTGGTCGGATTTTTTTTTTTTTTTGAAAAAAATCGGACCGAATATATAGGTACCCGACCGAACCAAGCAAAAAACCGGTCCGACCGGTTCGATTTCACCCCTACTTAGAAAAAGGAGAGGTTTTACTGAGTGCACTGGGCGTACATACAGCTATAAAAAAAAGGCTAAAAAGGACTAAAATAATCTTTAAGGAGGTGTTTGGATGGACGTAATGTGGGATGTAATCTCACATCACATCTCACATTACATCCACATTACGCTGCTTGGTTTGTCAAATGACGTATTGTGCATTGATATGTAATGTTCATTGTAATATGAGATTACTCAATTTAACGTAAATTGAGATTACATAAAAAAACGGATGTAATGTGAGATTACGTCCAACATTACAGAGTGTTATTATTTTACTTAAATAGATAAAATATTTTATATTATCTTTATAATTTATTATTTTATTATGATAATAATAATATTATTGTTAGCTTTTTATTATATATATATATACTTTATAATTCATTATTATAATGAATAATAACGCACTGATGGTCGTATAAAATGAGTAAGTCTATTTCGTTGCATTTTTTTATGAAAATTATATTATAAAAATTTATTAATTAATATTATTTTAGCAGTTGTTTATATTGAGATTAAATATTTAGTCTTTAGAATTCATAAATGACTATAGTATTAACCACACACATAATTTTTAAGAAGTTAGTTGTTGCCAAAATATATATTCTTTTAAATCTTACATATTATGATATATACTATAATAATAATAATAAAGTCACATTGCAGTGCACATTACAACACATACCAAACACTGTAATCTAACATTACATTTCACATTACAGTACAACCAAATATTATAATCTAACATTATATTATGCACTTCACATTACTTGTAATATCATCATATTTCAAATAATCTCAAATTACGTCCCTCTCGACACACTTTCATCGAACTTCAGGGTTAAACACCCCCTAAAGGATATATTAATGTGAACCGGGTGCATATAACTTTATCGATTACCTTTTGCCTTTTGTCCTCGAACTCTGTCTAGTTATTTTCGAACTTTAGTTTAAGTTTGTCCTCAATCAACTATTCACAGCATTTCATCACATTTTAAAAGTAAATAAATATATTATTAAAATAAATATTATATATATTTATTAAAAAGTATCATTTAATTAAATAACATATTTTTTTTGTGTATTTAGAGCTTTAGAGTTATCCATTATGTCATAATATAATATAATAATAGATATTATCAATTTAAAAACTTGAAAATTAATTTTAAATATTAAAAAAAATTAATTTCGGTAAGTATTTTTGTCTGATTCAATCAATTAAAATTATATTTGTTTAGATTATGTTAGATATAATATTAAAAATAGTAATCGTGACTCCTAGCTAATCCATCATTGAATAGTTGAATTTGTTGCTAAAAATCAAGAGATCCTCATTTCTTCCGAGACCGAGTCAATTGCTCCATCTCCATCCAGCTCACAATGACGAACAAAAACAGTTTACAAACATACAACCCAAATCACCTTGAATTACATTAAAAAAAACTAATTTCAACTACTGCCAAATTATTCATTTTTCTACGAAGACGACAAAGATTACGACGCATAACGTGCATCAGTCGAGACGGAAGGATAACGATACGCACCGATACATTTTTCCAATTAAGCTCGACCCGATTTGATCATCTCTAGGTTTGGTTTTGTAGCAAGATTGAGGTAATACATGCTTCATGTATCCTACCTAGGTTATAAAAACATATAACAAATGTGGTGGTGTGTTAATAGCATGGTCTCTTCTATGAGGCAATATCATCTATCCATGCAAAACATATTATTATAGCAAAAACAAGTGCCAAAAAAGGGCCGGAGATGGGCGACAGCACCGACACCTCGCCGGAGAGAAAGCCATCAGGATGCGGCCTCCTTAACGCGGTTTTCGGCCGCAGATCATTTTTTTCGAAAAGGTCAGCCTCGTATGGGTCGATTTCAATATTGGAAAACACTCCCAACAATAACGTCACGAGGTCGACTAGTACGCCGAGTTCACAAAGGCGAAAAGGGGACTCTGAAGATGCAGCCTTCATATCAATCGACGTTCCACGAAACCCTAGTTCGGTGCCTTCGCAAGTCCCTCATCACCCGAAGATTCAGAACAAGACATCAAACGGGGTACAAGGACGAGGATCTTCCGTGCCCGCTCAGGGTTACGTTAACCAGGGTAGGCGGGTCCCGAAGGACGCAATCGGGATCTCGGGTGAGCTAGATAGCATGATCGTTGATCATCAAAAGGCGAAAAGTAGTAGCACCCTTGTTAGGGCATCGTCGGGTAATGTGATGCTATATGGAAACCTCGGAAACCTAAGGCAACCTGCGAACTCAAACCCTAACCGTAACCCTAGTACGATGCTCAACGGGGATGTTCCATTGACAAAACGTAGCGCGGATAAGCGTGGGGGAGGGCCCACGGGTCCGTTATGTCGGGCGGTCTCGACCAGAATGGACCCCGAGCAGTTGAAGATCATGGGGAATGAAGATTACAAGAATGGGAAGTTTGCCGAGGCTCTAGCTCTTTACGAGGCAGCGATTGCGATCGACCCGAACAAGGCTGCCTACCGAAGTAACAAGAGCGCGGCTTTGACGGCTCTAGGAAGGCTCCTCGATGCTCTTTTCGAGTGTAAGGAAGCGATCCTGATCGAGCCTCGTCATCACCGTGCTCATAACCGAATGGCAACCTTGTATGTCAGGTAAGTGCTGCTCTGTTATGGTGTTTACACTAAACCAATAAAAAAACCGATGTGTGTCTCATTCTTTTTTAATACATTTGTCAATGTAGGTTAGGTGAGGCGGAAAATGCGATATACCACTACAAACTCGCGGGGCCTGATGCGGACCCCGATGTCATATCCCGAGCCAAATCGGTCCAAGCCCATCTCCAGAAGTGCAGGGACGCTCGACGCGTCAGAAATTGGAGCACTCTGATCCGAGAGAGCGGCCATGCGATATCTGCAGGTGCGGATTCGGCTCCGCAGATATTTGCACTGCAAGCCGAGGCATTCCTAAAACTACACCGACACGATGAGGCAGTCCAGGCATTATCGAATGGCCCGAACTTCGAGGTCGAGGCTTGCACAAAGTTCCTCGGCCCGATTGGCAATGCTAACTTATTAGCTATCAAGGCTCAAGTCGATATGGCAGCGGGTAGGTTCGATGATGCCGTGGAGGCGTCTCAACGAGCAGCCCAACTTGACCCGAACAATAAGGAAGCGAATATGGTGTTGAGGAAGAGCAGAGCCGTGGCGGTGGCCCGATCCAATGGTAATGAGCTTTTTAAGGTCGGCAGGTTCAACGAGGCTAGTGCAGCGTATGGAGAGGGTCTACAACATGAGCCCTACAACTCGGTTTTGTTGTGCAATCGAGCTGCTTGTCGG
The DNA here is from genome assembly GCA_036873135.1 of Clarkia xantiana subsp. parviflora. Classification (NCBI taxonomy): domain Eukaryota; kingdom Viridiplantae; phylum Streptophyta; class Magnoliopsida; order Myrtales; family Onagraceae; genus Clarkia; species Clarkia xantiana. The sequence continues at coordinate 3,700,535 of JAPTYO010000004.1, read as the reverse complement.
TCGAAAGTCGGTCAGTTAGAGAAAGCCATTGAGGATTGCACTGCCGCTCTAAATGTTCGACCGTCTTACCGGAAGGCTATGATACGACGAGCCGACTGCAACGCTAAGGTAATAACATAAATGTTTGAATCATAACCTCTTGGTCATTCATTAATTAAGAAGTCAGGGGTTCAAACCCATTATAACACTGAGAATGGAGAAATATTCATGATTACCCTTTACGGGCTGACTCAGTACGAGTGTTGATTAATTTAAATATGGAGCAATCATTCTATGAGTGCTGCCCTTCTAAAGCGGTCACTAGAACCACCCCTAAAAAAACACGAGTGCTACTTTTCCTTTTTTAAGTTTGAATATTTTTAAGAAATTTCTTTCATTGAAAATGATAATTTTATTTATAAATACACTTTTGCAACAAAAAAACCCCTATTTGCCAATTTGTTTTCAAGATATACGAAGTTACTTCGTCAGCATTAATTTGTTATACTCTTAAAAGATTGATATGCTTTGTAGTAACGTTCGAAAATAAATTTTAGTTTGTTTTACTACTTTTAGGATTTATTTCACCAAATACTTTTTCAATTATTACAACTGAGTCCTAATTTTTTCTTCCAAATATCACAATTAAGCCCGCTAAACTAGTTCTATTAGTTTTAAACGGTATGCATGAAGGTAAATTTTGGAGAAAAACACACTATAAATGGGTAATTATTAGAAATACGAAACATCAAGGGCAAAGTGAATTTTTACCCAATATCATATATAATAGTGAGCAAATCCATCAAATGAATCTAAACGATAATTTGGTATTGTAGTTGGGAAAGTGGGAAGCTTCATTACAAGACTACGAGGTACTGCTCAGAGACTCACCAGATGATGAAGAAGTGAGCCGAGCCCTATCGGAAGCAAAGCTACAGCTCGAAAGACAACCTCGGACAAGACGAACAAGCGAAAATGGACTTTAAAACCGAATCTCTCAAGATTCGGGTTTAGCTTAGGCAGCAGAGTATATATCTCATTCGTTGATTGATGATTCATAGTGTTATGAATACCCAATGTATTTTATTACTAAGAAAAAGCAAATGAGTGCAAGAATCCAAACTCCGAATTGTGATTAGATAAAAGAACTAGTTGACAATCTCGATCTTCATTATTCGGGCCTCTTGTTGATTGACTCTAGATCGAACCTGCAGCTCTCCCTCAAGTCGGTCAAGGCCGCATAGTTCGCTTGCTGCCCAAGCAACACAAAGAAATAAAAACTTGCTCTTTTTTAAAGCTTACTTGTTGAACAAGAAAAAGCAAAAACTTTGGAATTACTTACGAGTTGGTTGGTTTCGTTGGTTAGTACGCCTTCCATGTGAAGAAAGAGTGACCTCCATTGATTCATCAGGTCGCCTTCTAATTTTGAAGGCCCGGTCGAGCTTCCGGGGGCAATTAAGGTCGTAAAATCCTTCGGTTTACCGCATCTCTGAACAAGGGAATTTGCTTCTTTCTGGCTCTTCTTTAATGCTGAGAAGAACATCAAGGCACAAATTTAGGACAAAGATATGTTTTTTTTTTTTCTGGACATGTTTTATGAATTCCAAAAACAATGTAAGATATGAAGAGAGTCAAGAACTATGTTAATTACCGGAGATTCGGCCCTTAATGTCCCGATAATGCAAATCCGACCAGATATAAGAAGCTGCAACATAAACACACAAAAATCAGAACCGAATCTTTACGATTTTATCATAGTTGGTTAATAGAACTGTATCAAAATCGAGATTGGATCTTTTTTGGTGATCAAAATTGTACCTTTCAAGCAGAAAGAGCACGAACATCCATTAAGCGGATCAGGAACTTCTGAATCCTTGAGCAATTTGCAGCGAGTGAGTTCCAAGTTCTTGACTTTGTCTTCAGAACTATCCTTTGACGAATCATCCAAATGCACCACTTCATGAATTTCGATCCCCTCGTTACTGTTATCCTTCCGATTCAATTCCTCATCCGATGAATTCGGTGTTCTGATTTGTGTATCCTTTGCAGTGAACATATTTTTTACCACGTTCTGTAAAAGACTTGGTACATCACAACGCTTCTGTGACGATGCGTCTTCAATTTGAACAGTATCGTGTTCTTCACTATTACGATCTAATTCCAATGAATTCAGTATCGTTGCTTCACAAGTGTTATTGCTAAGACACAATTTATCCGTCGAAGAAGCGGCCAAATTCTCAATTCCACCATCTCTGATAGGGTTTTTGACTCCTAAACAAACATGTTTTGCAGATCTTGGATCCACATCTCCACCTACACTACTTTTAGATCCAATGCCATGAGGAATCGAAGAAAACCTTCTTTTCACGGACTGATTAGTCAGGTCACCGAGAGCACGGCGAGATTCATTGCCATTCATAGTGAATCAAAGCAAAACCCAGATTCAGGAGTAGATTTTACAGCTCTAAGGTACAAAGAGATAATAAAATGGAGCAACCAAGTTACAGTTTTCCCAAAATTAGATGAACCCTAGCTGGCCCCGACCCACTACGAGCAATCAACGGCGTTCCTCCCCATTCATAGCGAATCAAAAGAACACCCAGATGCAGGAATGGACTCTACTGCTCTACGATACAGAAACGATGACACGTTGGCGCTATCTACCTAATTTCCCCCAAATTAGATGAACCCAAGCCGGCACTGATCCAGACAGACAATCAAGAACTTTCAATTCCAACGCTGCAAATCAACAGCAACCCAGATTCAGAGACGTTTCACAGGAATCAAAAACGGAGAAAAACCTGGGAGAGTGTCGGAACCTGCGCAAAGGTGGTCGCATATCGAGAGTTGGTGAACAAGAGAATCCCAAGTTGGAAGCTCTCTGTATCCCTTGAAAGATCTGGAGAGGAAAAGTGGGAGAGACCTTAGTTTACAGTAGAAAGTCCAGAAAGAGGGCCGCGAACCCTTTCAGAGGCGGGAAGGAATTGGTCCCGCTTTGGGCCTCTGTTTGAATTTCGGATTGGAAGTGGCGCCGCGCCGCGCGGCACGACACGACAACGAGGCGGGCAATGGAGAAATGATCTTTGAAAATTGCACTATTAATCCTATTCTTTTATATTGTATATTTTCCGGTCAACTCTTTTTTTTAGGGATAATTGAAGGGACATTTCTACAAGAGCAATGATATACATGCCACCCAGATATTCCTCCATGTGCCAAAATGTGTCTAAGTGGCACTGCTGTAATTATTAGCAACTTATATAGCATATTAACTACTCTCACAGTTGGCACATAGAGGAATAGCTGAGTCGGAATTATAATCATTTTCCTTTCTACAATGAACCCAACAGATCCTCATTGACCTCGAGTCCGAGAAGATGAGCCAGGGAAGTGGGGACCACCTCGGGCAGAGCCGCCTTTTCAATGCCTTCTCGGTCGGTGCCTTTTAAATTAAGTTTTAGAACAATTAATCAAGTGGTTAGTTTTAGAACTTTGAAAATGCTCTTCTTAAGGCAGTTCTTGGTCAGAGCAAGGATCCAATCAGAGTCTGAATTTTCTGAAGAAGATCAATAAGAGGTTACGAGTTGTTTGTAGAGCTCAAATGCCTAATTATCAATTGAGCTCCTTTTAATTTCGACTAATTTTGATTTCGGATGGAGATAAACTCGTTCTCCTTCAATTGATTCGATTCATGTAATAATCATCTGAAACTAATCCATGACAACATAGTTTATTTTCAACTTTTTTTTATAATGTGTTGGGTTGCTTGGACGTCAAGAAAACATGTTTTATTTCATAAGTCATCTCTTTATTTAACACCCATCTCTGCAGAACATATGTGTGCTGCTAAATATCTTGTATAGATAGTTACTTGCTGTCTAAGCAAACGGCTGCTGACCATAGCAATCAAGGTTGTCTCCATATCCGACTTGGAATATATCGCAGTATCTCTTGTAAAACCCGATCCGGTCCTCCACCTGAGCATTCTGCCCCTTTCCACACTCGATCCCTCCGTTAATGATGTTCGTGATGACTCCATAACCCGGAACCCGCCCTGCTGATGAGTCACCTGCTGACGGGGTCCACTGCCCCGTGATGACGTCATGGCATGAGGGTTTTGGCGACTGAGGAGTCATCCAGAACCACAAGGCCGTCTTGAAGGAGATGGTCGGGTCTGTCGCCACGAGATCCGGGTTTCCCAGTAGGTCAGAGTTGATGGCTTTTCCGGCCGGACCGTAGTTGTAGTTACTATCCAAACCAAACATCCACACATTATTAACATTTTCCATAAATTTATAGAAATATGTAAGCCTGATATATAGTAACTTGTGATCCAAGAAAGTATGGAAAACAAGAGAAGGTAGACTCACTATGAGATTTGGATGGGTCCTCGACCATAGTACGATTTACCCGGTGCACACGGCCATTCCTGGTTTGCGACACAGTAATTGGGCGGGTTTCCTTGCTCCTGCTTAAAGCAGTAGCCCCATGAATACGGTCCATCAGGTGCGGTTGGCCAACCACCTATATATAAGATCAAACTTGTCATTCATATATGGGTTAATAACTGAACTTTGATCCAATTAAAAATTGTTATCCTGATTTAAATTTTTTAAAGTTAACTATCTGAATTTATAATTTTCGAGCAAATTATTCTCTGTTTTAATTTATGTCAAATTGGATAGAAAATGAGCATGTTTCAGTAAAGTTATGTCTTGGTAATAAGATGATCACCTGTAGTTTCATGAGAAGTTTGGGCTAGAAAGGCAGCGATCTCCCTTTTACGGGTATCCGTGTCCCCAGTGGTTCCGAAGCTGGGAAACGAGTTAGCAGCAGCAACGAACGCATCGTATGTGTAAAACCCGTTGGCGGGGCAAGCAGCGTCGTTGCGGTGCTTCAACATGTCGTTGAAGAGGTCACTGCTGATGAGTCCGCTAATGTCTTGTCCTACGGTGAGTGATGCTAAAGACAGCAAAGCAACCACCAAACCAAACCCCATTTTCATGAATTAATGTCTTTATATATGTTGTGTTATGGTTGTAGTGAAGTGAAGTGAAGTATCGACTTGATGATGTATTTATACTAGCAGTGTTCTGATCCGTCTCCGTCTCAAACACGTCTTAAGAATTTTTTTCTTGGGCATTGAAAATTCTACTGCATACAGAGGTTTGGCAGCGGTCTTTCTTTGTCATTCAACAACGTGTCTTTCCATTCTTGCCGTAAATGAAGGGATGATTGAGAAATTTTTGCAACTTTTGGTTTTAACTAATTATGAGTCGAGTTTTCGCTTAGAACACTCCAGTTACTGGAGCACCACTTTGCGACGACGATGGACTGCAAAAAGAGTAGGGCTGGCAATTCGGGCTCAACACGATGGGCCGACACGAACACGACACGAAAATTATGAGTTTGGATTTTATATTGTGACACGGCAAGACATGAAAATTACGGATTTGAATTTGATATTAGTGACACGGTACGACACGATAACACGATATTTTAAACTAAAATGGTTAAATATTAAAAAAATTATTCAATTTACTATAGGTTTTTTTTGCCAATTTTTCTTATTGGGTCAGGTTGGACCGTGTTTGGGCTGACCCCCGGAAAACGACACGAAGCTGGCACGACACGAACCCGCCCGCACGAATTACCAACCCTAAAAAATAGACGGCATAAAATGAGATCGGGTTTATTTAAATTTCATTTTCCAAGTCAAGATATAGCAAATAGAATAAATTCATATTTAAGGAGAGTGATTATATTTTAAAAATATCACTATATATCTAAGGGTTAAATTGTCTGAAGTTTGTTCTATGTGAGATTTTAGTGTCTGTAGTTTAAATTGTATATATTGACTATCTGAAGTTTTAATTTTGTTGAAATTTGCTGTTTCCGTCTAAATTTGCTGTTAAAATTGACAGAACTTGGCCATGTGCTAGCTTGTCACATGACCTCAAAAAAAATCCCAAAGTTGCCCCTAGTTGGGTGGTGGCCGATCGGAGTTGGGTGGTGGCCGGCCGGAGTAGGGTGATGGCCGACCGGAGTAGGTGTGGTCGGAGTAAACATTAAAGTATCAAGGGCAATTTTAACTTTTCACACCATTATTTCAAATTTGACAGAAAAAATGGACGGAAAACCAAATTTTAACAAATGTGAAATTCAAACAGGCAATATCAACAATTTTAACTTCATACAATAAAACCTCACTTAGGACAAACTTCATACAGTTTATAGGTTCTTAACTCTATATCTAATATAACTAAAAAATAAATTTTGAATAAACTCGACTAAAATTTATTTAAAACCCTCCAAAAAATATTGGTGTGAGCAACCCTAGCCCACAAAGCAATCATGACTTTAAGGGGATGAATCAAAATAAAATAGACAAGAAGATCCACCGCTCTTCAAGATTTATATTATTTTTATTTATTGTCATTAGTTTGTTGAAGTATTTTTCAACAATTAATAAACCGGACTTATGTATTGAACGTTTTAGCCCATGAGTCTATTATTTGAGTTAGTTGAATTAAGTCATTTAAGGTCAATGAGCTGAAGAACCCATGTTGTTTAGATAAGTCCATTATATGTATCATTAGGTTACTTTGAAGTTTTTTAAAGAGGCACTTAAGGGTTGGCCGAATTAACAACTTAGAATTTAAATTTGTGAGAAATTTTTTTTCTCTTGGTTCTTTAATAAATTTCAAATTTATCAAGACTTTCGTTGACATTTAACCCCGACTTATCGAACGGATTATCCATCACCGTTTGTATCGTCTTCACTTTCATCAAAAGACAAACTCAAAACGATCTTACTAAGATTTCATGTAAGACATCAAATAATATCATTCCTACCGAACATTGGTTGTTATGATATTCTTTCTTATCATTCTTATTATTTACTTGTTTATCGGAAAATCCTGATTAGCAATAGCCTTATGGCTCAAAAGTTACAATTGCCAAGAATAAAAATAATGCTGAATTGGGCTTTTTCTGCCGAATTGGAAATTTTGGGCTTAAAAAGTCTAAATGGTGGAGTATGTTATTTACCCAAAAAAATTACCAAAATAAAATATGTATTTGATTGGGCCTGAATTTGCTTAAGGCCATCCATGGTAATTGCCCCTATATCGGAAGTGATTTAAAGTGGGAAAATGCTGTCATTTCAACGGACCACACACAATTAGAGGGGTGGAGACGTGGAGTGAATGACAAATATGGATTTGGCTAAAAAATAAAAAAGAGAGAGACACAAATATGGAGAGACGTTTTTTTAAGTATTTGAATAGAAAAATATTTATAAACTAACATATCGTATATATTGAGAATTATTTTAAGTATCAAGTAATCATATTAAAAAAAACCTTAAAACCACAATAAAGTATTTATAATTTTATATCATCTAAGAATGCAATCTCTTTTTTATGTTCATATTCCGATCGTTGTGTTTGAATTTACTTGGCTCTTATTGTGTTGATATTGCACCAGAAATTATTCTCAATGCTGAGCAAATATATTAAAAAAAAAAATGTCTCGTAGTAGAGTATTCATATCATTTATGAACATAGTCTCTTTTTCATATTCTTTTCCATATTTTGATTGTTATATTTGAATTTTGTGTTGAATTTTATTCAACGTCAATGTTGTATACTTGTATCGTCTTGTTCGTTTTTTCATTGCCTAAAATAAAATTTAGTTAGTTGGAATTATGTGTTGATTTTTTTTCCGACAACACTATTGTATACATGTATCCTAAAATGTGATTATTTCATTAATAATAATAATAATAATAAGATTTTGAGATTGTCTCAAAGAGACGATGCTCCTCACAAACCATTCAATTAAAATCATATTCGTTTATTCTTTCAATTTATTATCCTTGTCTTTGAAGTTGCATGTTGTTTATTTAATTGTATGTTAGATCGGAATTAAAGAATATCAATGTAAAATACCAAAACAAAACAAAAAAATTATAGGTGCGATCAACGAACGCTTCAACGGCATTATTTCCCGGCTAAGGAACAGGTAGGTAAGCGCAGAGCTTCTTCTTCTTCTTGCTTCTCCTCCTCGAATTCTTCTCTTAACTGAATCTCCATTGATTACCTCCCAATCTCCACTAGAGGATTTCAGATTCTCGTCTCATTTGCCTCAGTGCGACTGCTGCTCACCATCTCTCCTTCGATCTACTTCCTATTGCCTCTATTCGTTACGGTTCCGATTTCGAGTGACTTTCCGGTGATCTGTGTATGCTGCGGTGATGTTTTGAAGAGGAATTGAGAAGAGGTTGTCGGATTGCGGCTTGCCGTCAGGTCTTCGGGCTCGGAAGATCTGAGATTGGAAGATGAGTGCGTCGAGGTTCATCAAGTGCGTTACTGTTGGTGATGGCGCTGTTGGAAAAACCTGCTTGCTCATCTCCTACACCAGCAACACATTCCCCACGGTGAGCTCTTGTTCCTCCTTTTAACGGAATTGATAGATACTGCAATTATCAATTGATTCCGAAATGTCGTAAGCTCTGTTCTCAACTTAACATTGGAAACTAAAAAGGATGAAGAGAGTCAATTCCGCTTGATCTGAATGGGCATTTCTTGATTGAGCTTGTGTGTAGCTCAATTAACTTGCTAGATGATTGTTGAATTGCAAAGTGTGAAGCTCAATTATCTTGCTAGATGATTGTTGAATTGCTTTGCAGCTGAAAACTTTTTTGAGGTAGCTAGAATCAACCAATGTGCTTTACTTTGTTATTGATTAAGAAGGTTATGGTTGTACTGCAACTTGGATAATCAAATTGCAAAATTATAGAATTTTGTCACCCTTTTAACCATTTCTATTGCTGCATCCTGAACAACTGGTGGAACCCTAATTGATGTTGTTTCGACAAGATGAGATATCTTGATCTTCTATTGAACCTTGCGCTTCAAGTGGTGTTTATAATTATGTTCTAACTTGTTCCAATGTGATGGAAATAGGATTATGTGCCTACTGTCTTTGACAATTTTAGCGCAAATGTTGTTGTCAATGGTGCCACTGTCAACCTTGGATTGTGGGACACTGCTGGTAATTGTGCATTTTGGTTTCATTCATTTTCCTTCTATACAAATTTGTCATCCATCCACATTTATACTCTGTTGTGATTAATAGGGCAGGAAGATTACAACAGATTGAGACCTCTGAGTTACCGTGGTGCTGATGTTTTCATTCTAGCTTTCTCTCTCATAAGCAAAGCAAGCTACGAGAATGTGTCTAAGAAGGTCAGAGAAACCCCACACCCATAATAATGAAGCTGATCTCAATTTCCTGACCAAGTATTATTTATTAACTTGATGCTTTTTAATACCGTTTCAGTGGATTCCCGAGCTGAAGCATTATGCACCTGGTGTGCCCATAATTCTTGTGGGAACAAAGCTTGGTAAATTTTACATTCAGTCACCATTATTTGATATACATAAAGCGGAAATCTTGCTGTGCATTTCAAATGCAATTCGAAAGTGTTTCATTGAATCACTTCTATCAACGTCAACTGCTTATTTGAGCTATTTGTGATGGAGATATAATCTTCGTATTGAAGCTCTTTGTTTCATGAATTGAACACGAGCAGATCTTCGAGATGACCAGCAGTTTTTTGCTGACCATCCTGGGGCAGTGCCAATTACTGCTCAACAGGTATATTGATCTGAGTACCTATACAATGGCCAAATGATATATTTTTCTTTTTCTTAATTCATTTTCAAGATCTGAACTTTCGTTGTGATTCTTTCAAGGGTGACGAATTGAAGAAGCTCATTGGAGCTCCAGCATATATAGAGTGCAGCTCGAAGACACAGCAAGTACTTACATCCTTCCCCTGATAGATAGAAACAGATTCAGCAAGAAGACCATTTTTATTTTACTGAATGGATTGTCATTTCTGTAGAATGTTAAGGGAGTCTTTGATGAAGCCATCAAGGTTGTGCTTCAACCGCCAAAGCAGGCGAAACACGGTAAAAAACACGGCTGCTCAATATTGTAATCAAAGAAGAGACTTAAAGATGCTGAGAACCAAACATCCTCAGCCCTGTGTTCTTCCTTCAGATAGATCATCTCAACAGACAAGACCAAGGGTCGTACCTTACAAGTTTATTCGCAATGTGACAAGTGATTTCTCTCTAGGTATGGTTTCCGATTCATTGTTCCGTTCATAACAAAGTGTACCGAGGCAAGGAAAAGTATTGCCTTTTTTCTCTGAATATTTTGTTGCAAGTCCTACAAGATCTTTGAATATTTTGTTGCAAGTCCTACAAGATCTTTGAATATACCTTGTCTTTGAGATTGAGTATTTCGTGGGTTGCACATCTGTTGTTTAATTATTGCCATACAAGATCAACACCTATGACCACAATATCCAACAATATGATAACAAGAGCAAAACCCCTTATAAAATACCAACTTACCAAACCATGTATACAATAAACTGACCCAAGTGATCAACCGTATGCGCAATATACAAGCTCTAACATAGTCTAATAATCGAGAAGATTATCTTTCTATAAAAACCATGGTAATACTAATAACTCTAACAGCCACAAAATAGGAACTCCCTAAAGCAAACTATATACACAACAAGGCATCAGTGAAGAGAGACCGGATCATCGAAGCTTATTCTTAGCAACAGCTTGGCACAGCTCATCCTCATAGAATAGAACCCGGTTTGAAGCAAGGGACTTACATAGAGGCTTAGAAAGAACAGATGGCACCATGCATCTTGAAGGAAATGACGAATCTTGGAAAAGGACAGCAGCGATTTGGCGCATTTCGGTGACTTTGAGTCGGGATGGTGGTCGGGGGCCATGCCTCGGTGCCTTTGGGGTGTCTGGGCTCAATATGAAGACTCCTTTTCCCTCATCTCTGCTTCAATGACGAATACAATGTCAGAACTCTTTTTTTAGAAAACTTAAGGAGTTTTGAAAGATGATGAAGATTGTGAAGAACCTCTTAAATGGCCAATGTTCCGTTGGAAGTGGAGTCGTTGTTCTTAACATTTCTTGGCGGGAACGATCCGGTGTGGTGTAGTTGAAATGGTACTGCCTTGCAATCACAGCCTATTACAAAGCATCACAAATTAGCAAATCTGGATTCATCTGCAGACTATAAACAGATATATTCAAGTATTTGAGGTGATCAGAGCAAGAGACTCACAGCTTTCCTTATCCTCTGCGAGACATGGAAAACTGCCCTCAGTTGGTCATGATGCAAATGGCAGAGTATTTTGACCTAAAATTTCAGAGAACAAGAATCAGCCTCCCGAACAATAAATTTTCTGCGATACTTGAAAAGTCAAATCACTCTACTCATTTCTGATGGATTAATGTCTTAGCGTGTGTAAGAAATTAACTATTTACGCATGTTCGTTAATGCAGTTTGTGGTTTAAGTAAAGCCTTAAATTGACAAGAGACATTCTCATAAAATTTGCAAAAATATGCATTGCTGAGTTCATAGATTTTAAACTCGTCTCTCCAGAAAAGCAGGGAGCATAATCTGAGCATACATATTTCATTGCTTAACCAGGAATATAAAACTAAAAGAATCTTCATGAACTCTGGTTAGTAGAAACTAGAAAAACAACTTTTTTTAAAAAAGATCTGCAAAATCTGCAAACTGGAAGAATCCACAATCTTAGAGATTATAGGAAATTGAAAGCATAAGAAACCAGCTAAACATGTGTGATATAAAGATTTAGTAACAGGGATTTAAGAGAGTACCAGCAGATCCATAGGGAGAGATTCGAATCTGGATTCAGTGTTACAACTATCGTCCCGAGGTGTCCTAGGAGACGCCACAGAGCGATTTAGCTTGAAAAAATTAATAGGTGATAGGAGAATGGGGCTTTTATTGGCTGCACTTTCCTCAAGCGCCATTTCCTTATCTTCCTTTTCGGTGTCTATGGCAGATGAACTCTGAATCAAGCTACTTTGCTTGCATAAATTTATTGGTGATAAAATAGCTGGGCTCTGATCAACAGCTTCATCAAGAAGTATATCATCATCTGACTTCTTGGCATCTAAATCCAGTATAGCCACTCTTTTCTTCGCATGATCAGTACATGACTTACTAGCTGCAACTTTACTATATCGAAGCTGAGCTAAAGCACCTGGCTTTAAATACTTATTGCTTGAACTTCTGGATCGTCTCTTTCGCCTCGTACTCTTAGATTGCCTGTTCTGAGGTGACATTTTTCACTTTCTAATCTTGATCTTTTCTCCTTCTCCACACAAAATATACCAAACGAACAAACTTTCCTCTTTCTTCAATCTTTTCTACTCAATCAATGAACTAACACATGATATACTGGCCTGGAACCAAGACTAACTCACTCTGCCCAGTCGATAATTACTTAACTAAATCAACCTTCTATTTTTCACCAGAAAATTCCAATAACTTATCTGATCAGGGAAGGAAATCAGAAATTGGCAATCACCCAATCGAACTCTGAAATCAAAACAAAATGCAAAATCGCGAATAAAAAAAAAGAAATCCAGCACTGCAGCCAATAATCGAAGACATTAGCAAAGTGTACGGAATATGTACAGAAATAGCCGAAAGTACCGAATCAAAACCCTAGCAAAGGGAGCAAGAACCAAAATGAAGAAAGGAAGCTGATTCGAGAAATAGACAAGTACCTAGCCGAATTGAACTCTGAGAGATGAACATAGACAGACTTCCAAGAACTGGAGAGGAAACTTCGGATGGAAAGAGAAAGAGGAACGGAGGAAACTTCGGAGGGAGAAAGGAGAGGGAAAATGAAACGGAAAACAGAGAGAATGGGGCCGCTAGGGTTTTTGTCCAATTTTCCCGCCAAAACTTATACGACTGATACCATATGACGTGTAATTTAGGATTGGATTTAGTCAGACGTGCACGTGGCGCGTCGAGATTCGCTCTTGGATTCTTACGAAGTCAATGGGCCCTTCAGGTACCCATCTGACGGCGGAGATCGCGCGGATTTATCGCTATAAAAATTCAAATTTAGGCGGGAATATACAATGGTCAGGAAAATCTTGGGAGAATTTATTATTATTTAATGAAAGGACATATTCATCCTCGGAACTCGTCAATTACACGTGACAGTAGCTGATGGGCGCGTGTGTGGAAGGGTATCCTGGGAAAACTGAAAAGGATAACTACTTTAGCTTTCTATTTCTTTGAGCAGAATTAAATTCTTGTGAATCGTTTTAATGTGGAAATAAATATATATATATATCTATAAATCTATAGTAAATAACCCTCGCAATTGTGCGTGAATGCAGCTTCTATAATTTAAGAGCATCCACAATGCACAACTCCAACTTCTATCCCACTTTATGCCACATAAGTGCCACATAATCAATATATAATAAAATAAAAAAGTGTATTGAGGTTGTCTATTACTACTTCAATGGTGTCTACCAACTTGGACCTACATATTTTTTTAAATAATAATAAAATTAACACTTTTTTCTACTATACTCTCTCACAATATTAATGATGAGATGTGAGAGAGTGAATCCCTCCTTAGAGGGATTGGACAAAAAAATTTGTCCATCTCCAATGCAAATTGACAACCCATCTTGCCACATGGAGGAGTTGTCCTTTATTTTTGTTTTGCATTGTGGATGCTTAGAGCATCCACAATGCACAACCCCAACTTCTATCCCACTTTATCCCACATAAGTGCCACATAATCAATATATAATAAAATAAAAAGTGTCTTGAGGTTGTCTATTACTACTTCAATGATGTCTACCAACTTGGACCTACATATTCTTTTAAATAATAATAAAATTAACACTTTTTTCTACTATACTCTCTCACAATTAATGATGGGATGTGAGAGAGTGAATCCCTCCTTGGAGGGATTGGACAAAAAAATATGTCCATCTCCAATGCAAATGGACAACCCATCTTGCCACATGGAGGAGTTGTCCTTCATTTTTGTCTTGCATTGTGGATGCTCTAAAAGCCTTAAGGAGTTTGACCATATAGATCACAACTTTTATGAGCTTAGTATAACCACAAATCACATTTTTACTAGATTTATACAAATTCAATCAATCATATTGGATTTTTTTTTAATTATTAGAATGAGTATTTAGTGGATTCTAATATGAGATTACTTGTACTGTTTTAACACAACGTGTTTGTTCGTAATCAGTGATGCAACATAGAAGGAAGTGTTACTTACAATTTTGGTTATGTTGCAATAAAAAGTGTAATGTAATTAAATAAAAAATTTGATATGCTTTGTAAATTGTAATGTACATTATATAATATATTAATCTATTTAACGGTGGATTATATTTAAATATATGATAAAAAAATGTAATTGTGAATTTATTTTTAGAACTAATTTAGTCTATAAACTTTACGTTGTAGGTGTAATTCGAACCCATTACAGTATTTTTGGGTTCTATTCGAAACTAGAAATGTAAGTCTGAGTTTGAATTGTACTCATAATTGTAATTTCCGTGTTCGTTTTGAACATAGAACTGCAATTTATTGATTCGAATCGAACCCATAAATTGCAGAGCTACATTTATAGTTAAATTCGAATCCAGATTTGTAATTATATGTTTGAATTGAACCCATCCATAATTATTTATTGTTCAAGTCGAATCCAAATCTGCAACTGGGTTCGAATTCGGGTTTGATTTTTGATTTTTTAGATTGAAGTTTTTATTTATAAAAAATTAATTAATTTGACGAAAAATATAATGAATGCAAAGAACATAATGTAGAAAGAATATGAAAAAGTATTTTAGACATTTTATTTGAATATAATCATTTAATAATATGGTGCATATGTAGGTAACTAAAAAGTTTATGACTGAACCAAATAATTATATTGACAAACATAGGTAACCAACCTATATATTAATCCAAATATTAAAGTTAAGTTATTACTTCCTATTAAAATTTTATTAATAAAAATGTTGTATAATTTTAGGATATAATTTTCATAAAAATATTTTGAGAGAGATTATCAATTTTGTACAAACATTATACATTATTATTTGTATTAAATAAATAATAAATGATGCACGTGGAAAATGACCAAATGAAGTATGTTATCAATGTAATAACTATAATAATAATAATAAAATAAAAGATATTTTATAATATCACATTAGATTCATTTTTAGATGCAATTTTAGACGAATTTTCACATTATTTTTCTCAACTCGTCGCAGTTGTAATCTCATATTATGATCGAACTCACATAATGAAAATCATAATACATAATTTGGCTTAACAAACGACAAATGTGTCGTTTAACAACACCCACACTACAGCCAACCAAATAATAAAGAGAACTGAGACACTTATCAAGATCGCGGTTAACTTAGTCGAAACATTTCAAGATCACCTGAGAATTTTCCAATTTCCAGGGTGCAGTCTTGACGTCTTGTACCAAATTGTTTATACAAGATTCTCATCGTAAAATTAAAAAAAGCAAAGGACCCAGTTGAAAGGGTAGAGAAAGATTTGTGGGCATTTTTCGAGATTTAAAAATAGAAAACTTGGAATGCTTCGCCGCGTTTCATCCCATTTACGATCAGTTGCCGCACCTTCGCCTCCAGTAATTGGGGAGGAGAAATGGTGAGAGTGAGCCGTATGCTACTCAGAGACGCTGTCGGAAATTCTCTGAACAAAATTCTCTCCGAAATCCTCGTTTGCCCTCTGTCGAAGCAACCCCTCAGGTATTCTCTCTCTACATCGCAATTTCTCTCAGTTTCAGCTCCATCTCCGATCGATTCGATTTTGATGCGTTTCATTCTTCGATGCAGGTTTTGCGATAAAACTGAATCCTTGATTAGTGACGCAATTGGCGTTTCATTTCCTGTGAGTTCTGTTCTTCCCAATTGCAGTTAGGGTTTATTGATTTGAGCTGTGCTGCTTCTATTTGACTGATTTTTTCGAACCATTCGGTTCAGAATTAGCTTATTGTATGCTCTATGCGCCCAATTTCGATTCTTGTGAAGCCATTGTTGATGGTTGTTGCCTTGTTGGCTAATCATGAAACTTAGCTGCAGAAGTACTAAAAATTCATACCAAATGTGGTCTGTTCCTTATGAACTACTGTTTCATTCATTGGTAGTTCTTCATTTACAGTAATTTCATAAGTATCGCATCTGGATGACCATCGAATCGGTTTCCCAAGCTACATTACTATCTTAGTTGTATTAATGTATGCATATGTTCCCAAATGCAGTTAGGGTTTTCTGAATTGATTGACTTGTCGAACTATTCGGTTCAGAATTAGCTGTCTTGTATGATCCATGCGTCCAATTTTGATCCTTGTGAAGCCGTTGTTGATGGTTGTTGGCTAATCATGAAACTTAGCTGCGGAACTACAAAAAAAATCATACCGAATGACAAATGTGGTCCGTTCCTTTTGAACTACTGCTTCATTCATTATAGCGATTTCATAAGTAATTCGGATCTGGCGACCATCTGTTCGGTTTCCCAAGCTACACTACTATCTTGCTTGTATTAATCTATGCATATGTTTAGTGTTTTCTTGATTTGAGTCGTGCGTCTAATTGACAGACCTGTCGAACCATTCGATTCAGAATTAGCTTCTCTTGTATGCTCCATGCGATTATTGTGAAGCCATTCTATGCATATGCATGATTGTTCTTAAGTTCCCTGCCTTTGTCATGAGCTTTTGAATTGTTTGTAAATTCGCTTCTGCAGTTAATAATGGGAAATGGTATTGTTATTGCTCTTCTTTTTGCTTTGACAATCAGGTAAAAGATGGCATACCCTGCCTAGTTCCGAAGGATGGCAAGCTGCTATTAGAAGAAGAAGAAGAAAGTAAAGGCTCCTCTTCTTAAATAAAGGCTCTAATGCTTCAAAATAAATGGCTTGGAGACCAAGTTAGCTAGCCTACCATTTGACGACCTACCGGCTTCCTTGAATTCTCTGTAATCCATCATTTTACGATGTTAAACGTAAGACGTAACGAGAAACAAATAGAACACAACATTTGGGTTTGTTTGAGTACAACAACATTGTCATTTGTTTCCGTTTCTACCTTTATGATCACAATAACAAATAATGACAGAAGAAACACTCAACAAAAACTAAAGTTGACAAAGATGAATTATCGTGTATCTGTGCATACCCTCTGTTTGATTCACCAGTTCTGATCACTAACTAGACAGACAGACTCTCATACTTACTGCAAAATATTGCCACTGCATCGGTTCATAGTCAGGGACTGTAAGTTATTTAAGCTTGGTACTCATGAACACGCATCCACTTTGTCGATGACCACTTATTGCCCTTGATCACTGGACACCCACCTAGACAACACAGCAGAAGATGCATTCATGAAGGAAACATAAGTAGTTACCACCAGCAACTACTTAGAAACACACACATTATGGATAGATGATATCGTAAATGCAACTGGAAAGTGCAATTATATATGGAAAAGGTTATTTACGAACCATGCAAGCTAGATGGATCGAGAGTGCCATCAGGTTTCATGCTCCAAAAGAGTAAGGCATCACCCATCTTTGGCTTCACCGAGAGGCCCGTTTTACCACACTCGGATAACTCATTCCACCAAGGAACTGCACTGATATTCCCCTTGGCATTAGGAAAAACAGTTTCACCGCCCTCCTCCACATCTGACCTGTATGTAACACCGCGAATTAAAACAGTGTGTAATCAGTAGTTGCAAAAATCAGTTACTACTTACAGGTACATGAGAACTGTAGCCATTCGTTGCCCGCCATTTTTAGTGTTAAATTCATCAAGGAAGTAGTCGAAGTGAGGTTCGTACTTCTGTCCTACTTCATAGTGAAGAACTTGAAGTCCTTCACCATTTTCTGCACAATCATTATCATATTAGATAGGTAACAGTAAGTACAACAATAAATAAATACCCTGCGCTATATTTAAGAAAATGATTGAACTGCTGAAATCCATGAAGGCAAATCCTCTCACCAGCTGGTATGAAGGTAAAGTCTGCTAGTCTCTTCTCAATGTTCCTAATTATTTTATCGCGTCCTCTTTTTAGGAAAGTCCCGGAGCTTGTGCGAACTCTGCATGTATACCGTAAATTCACTTTACTATAAGAAACTGAAAAGAGAAGATACAAATCCATCTGAATTCGGAAGAGCAAGTTCAAAGAAAATACAGCTCAATAATTAGCAGTATTTGCTATTATTGAAACAGAAACCGAACCTGCTATCTTTGCTCTTGCCAGTTGAACTATCTACCACTGTCGACTTTTCCATGTTGGGCTTGGCTAGATCGATAAGGTAATCACATTCCTTCTTAGACTGCTCTCAAAAGAATCAACACAATAAGAAATGACTGCTCAGTTAGTTCTATACAGTAAAATTTTCAATGCTTGGAAATTAAAATCTTTCCAAAATAAGAACAGTTGAGATATATTTGAAAATGCAAGTTGAAGATAGCTCCAAAAGATGCATATCACACAGAGGCCTCCTTATTACTCAACCAAAGCTACAGTAACTTAACATTTAGCTAGCCATTGAATTGAATCAGATTGATAGCTTAACTTTAATTGAAACCAGAATGGTAACTGTAAAACAAAACATGCAGTGGCAACATTTCGAATTGGGCAGCATCTGCATCATGATTAATTTTCCCAATCCACCATTAAGATGATGATCTAATAGCAGAATTGGCATCTCACCAAGAAATTGTGATAAACAAAAGCTCTAGGCTCCCAAGAGATGACTTCAACCCACTGCTCCCCTCTCCCTTCATCGATTTCACTGCTGCAACGAATTCAACCAAATGAGCATCATCAGATCACGACACCTCAAAATCACAACAAATTTCGAACTTCCAGATACCTATACGTGGTCTTCCTGACAATTGAAGGGAGATCATGAGCTTTCGGCGCATTCCTGCTGCTGCTAGGCATCGAGAGGATTCCTAGACCAAGTAGGATGAGGACAACGAACGAGAACACGAGGAGCATTGTCAAGATCAGAGTCGACGACGGCGTGGATCTCCGGGAAGGAAAGCGCGAGTTACGCGGCTTCATCATTGCTGCGAGATGGATCTAGGAAAGGGATTTCCTGAAACGGTTGCAGAAGATGGGGAGAGATCTGGAGGTTGAGGAAGAAGAAGACAGTTCTCAGACGTAGTGGCGTTGAATATGAATCAAGCTCGAACTTGCTGGTGTTCGGTGTGTATAAATAGTCGTCGCCGTTGATTTCTAGCATTTTCTGCGGCAACTTGTCGTGGCAGCAGCTAACGAGTTGCCGGAAAATTGAACCGGTAAAGTATCAAATGGTTATTGTAAATACATCCCTATGTTGTATTTTATGTAGTTTAGTCTCTTTAATATTTTCTAATCTTTGTTTTTTATACTCTAGACCTAGAGTCTAGATACTAAAATCTAAAATTTGTAAAAAAAAAAAAAAAAAAAAAAATTAATAAATGTAAAAATTGTTCCTTGACTCGGTAGATCCAACCAGGGTTGGACCCGGTCCATGTCTTGATCCTGACCATGTTAGTTGAGATCTAAGTCAGATCGTATCCATTCTGAGCTAATTTGACCTTGTTAGGGTTAAACTTAATGCTAAGTCAACCGACGCCGGGTCAAATTGGACCCTTTACAAAAAAAAAAATTACACAATTTTAGAAATTGATGACTAAAGTATAACAAAAATAAAAGTTATGAAAAATAACAAAGACTAAAGCATATTATAAAATAAAAATGTATTCATACCAATTTTTTTAATAAATTATGATACTTTAGTAGTATCATAGTCTGGTCCTTGCACTGAAAACTTGGCTTTATCTTATCTGTACTTTTAAGTTTTAACCCCTTTTATGGATGTTCTTATTCTAGTATTTTAAATAGTTATTATATCCAAGTCTCTTATTTCAACACATGTGCCTTATTTTGCCAATATTTTTTTTCTAGAATTTGTATTTATAACTGAGTTCATGGAGATATTGATAAAATGTAGGGCATAAATTAATTTAAAACAAAGTTAAGTTGCAAATAGCTCATACTAGTTAAAGGTGCCCGTACTAGTTAGGTTAGGTGCAACTTGTACTGAGTTTTTCTGTTATGTTTGTGGAGCACTATGTTAAATAATGATTTATACCACTGGATGCTCAAAATTGCAAAAACAGTTATGTAGAAAGATGAGTATTTATGCTACCAAATATTAATATTAACTGTCTAATCTAATGAACGTGATCATAATTGCTCTTAATTACTTCTTCTTCTTCTTCATGCTCGCCGGTAGGATCTTGTCGATACCGTTGATCCCGATATTTCTGAAATCGTCGCTGAGATACTTATCAAGGTACATGTATAGGGTTTTCTTGAAGCTCTCAGAACAGCCGGAGCCGGCCTTGTGCTCTCCGCTCTTCACCGATGACCCGACCCGAGCCCCATCCAAGTATCCCCTGCATTTCTCAAGAATGTACTCCGCATGTTTCATGAAGTGCCCTCTCACAAAGTCCTCAAAATGCTGTCTCACCATTAAAAACATTTAAAAAATGTGATCAACTATGCATTTAAAAATGTGTTTCTACATAGAGACAAGCAAAGTCGAGTTGGAAAGATGGAAACGCAAAAACGAAATACATAAGAAATAAAATGTATGAATTTACTTATTATGTCAAATAAATATAAAAATAGCGAATACTGACAATATATTTTCTATGAGTTCGCTAGTAGTTAACTCAATCGTTATGGTGAGTAATTTGTTTGTGGATTCATAAGAAGAATTAACAAATTAAATTAACGAGGAATTTGAAATTTTAGAGTTTGAAAAACGATAAAAGATAAATAGATGTTTATAGAGTCTAAGACTCTCAAGTATTATTAAATGATTTGAATGTTGAACTTGAATGATATAAGACTATTGGATTTATGACACAAATCCAATAAATTGATCTATTTAGCAAATAGTGATAAACAAATCTTGAAAATTATAAAAACGGTAAAAACTTATAGATACAAACCAATTTTTACGACTTTGTACGTGCTTCTACTAAAAATACGAATCTAATTACATTTTAACTCATTTATTAAAGTAAAGACGTAAAAACGACATTTGTTTCTAACAAATATTAATGATGTTAAACTTGAATGGTATAAGAGTAGACTTTTTTTTTTTGACAAAGGTATAAGAGTAGACTTTGAGTTAATAGAAATTGATCTACGCCACAAATTATAATCCATGAGAAAATGATTTGAGAATTTTTTAGCAAACAATAGTAACAAATCTAGAAATGGTAAAACATACGTTTCTACCCGTTGTTATGACTCTCTACGCGTTTCTACCAATTTCCACTTTAATTAGAAACATCTATCATAGGTTCACTAATTACTTGACTGTTGGCGGGTTTCTTTGTATGTGTCGTCGTTTTTTAAAGCAAAGATATAAAAACATGCATTTTTACAACTAGAAACTAGTTTTTTTTGCACAGAAGAATGTAGTAAGCTAGGGTTAGTTAATGTAGCTAGCAACGTACCTTAGGTGGGTTTCTGATATTGTATGACATTGTCTTGAGTGAGAGAATAAAAGCATCTTCAGTATACTTGTTAGAACTGATTTTGCCTTGGGCTGTACCTCTAGAGGACTCATATCCTGGCTCGTTGAAGTAAGGGTCTACATTCAAGACCAGCCCTTGTATAGACACCAACACTTGAAGCATCGTTGAGCGCTTCGGCTGCCACATCTGTTCCGGTTTACCGTTCCACGTGTTTAGAAGGCTAAGACATACGTATCCGTTTGCGTACAAATTCGGGTTCAGTCTATGACCATGAGATTGATAGTACACTAGCTGTAGGAACAAACAAGGTAATGTATAATTTAAAGTGATCGAGTGTTAGCTGTATATATATGTTTTTACCATATTTGAATTTTAAGTGAGGATTAGAATTGGATACCGGAGGAGTATTAGGGTATGTGCTGGGGAACATAACATCAAAAAAGAAAAGGCCATCATGGTATGGGGTGCCTTCTGCTCCTAATATTACTGCTCTCAATAGATCCATCCGTTCTTCATAAACTCTTACAAATATTGTCTCTGCAAATTCATTTTCAAATTCGCCCATTAATTTGTATCACCATATGATCATCAATAATTCAATAGCTTTTTTTTCTACTTCGGTTGGGATCAGGTAGAATAGAATTTTAAAAAAAAAAATCCTTGCAAAATGAAATTTTGATGAATAATGAAAATTTTATATATTTTTTTTAGTATTGAAAATGTATAAAAACAATATTTATTAATTTTTTCACTTTTTCATAATATGTTATCACGATTCTTATTATTATTGGAAATATTTCATTTTTATTTTTCCAAGTCATTAAAAGCTCTACCTCATTTTGTATTGAAGTTTTATTAATTAATTAGTGGAAATTATTACGATTCTAATGTAATAATAAATAGTAGAGACGAAAGGATGCTGTACCTGGTAAATCCTTCTCCAATATCTTCCACTCTTCCTGAATTCTCTTTGCCCAATCCTTTGCCGGCTGTGAGTAATAAAACGACATTAGAGAATAAGATAACCCATCACAAGGAAAAAAAAAAAAAAAAAAACTATTAAGGGTAGACACTCACTGTGAATTTGCTTGTAACGTAGTGATGATCGGAATAATCATCAACAGTTTCAAATCTTCTAAATTGTTCGTATCTGCAAACAATATCAACAACACCGACATTCTCATCATCATGTTCCAAATAAAAGGGGTAAACTAGGTCATTATATTAGTGGTTTAGTGCTTCATCCCCTTAATTAAATAGGATAAAACTTTAAAAAAAAAATATTTATGATTAGTGCCGATATAACTTCGAAAATGAAAAAATATTTATAATTAACAAGTTATCATTCACAGACCGACCTCTCACGAATTGATACATTTACGGACTGAACTGATACAAGTAAACATTAATCTAAGCGTGGAGCAAACGAGCTACAAACACCTTCTGAATGAATATTACCTTAAACGGCATCCATCAATCTTTTGGTAGTCTTGGCAACTAATCTCTGGATGCCATGGTACCTTGCACTGCACGCAAAACATTCTATAACAGTAAGGGCACACCGACTCCTTTACCGACTCATTGAATTTCCCGTTGTCATTGATCAACATCGCCGAGCAATCCTTGTATGGACAGTAGAACTTCTCGATACCGAGAATCAGCGCCTCGCAGAGAGCGCTTCCCCATCGATCAAACACCTCTTTTGGCAAGATTGAGGAACAGTGTTCGGGTTCTATCCGCACATAACATTCCGAAACCGGACACTTAATCGATGCAACATTGTCGTGCAATTTAGATGCCACATACCTGCAGGTACGCAGTTTAAATCATAACATAAAACCTCTAAACCCTTAAAAAAATGTGCTTTTTTGCCAGATTAATTATGGAGATGATAATTTATTTAGTACCGAGAAATGCAGTCTGAACAGTATGAATGCGTACAGCCTTTCACTCGGAAGGAATCACTCGCATCCTTCTCTTCGACACACATACTGCAAACGAATTTCTTTGGGGCTTGTTTGGCTGCAGAATATGAACTTTCTCCAACTACTGTATGTGTGCCACCGGAAAAAAACAAAGAAACCCTTAAAAAACCAAATTTAAGGTTTTTCTAAATATGTAATTATAATGAAGCATCGGCAATAACAAAAATAGAATTTTTAGGGTTTTGCATATATTGTAACCTGGAAAAAGTCTCTTGAGTCGTCTCTTGTGTATGGAAAATGGAGTTGGAAGCGGCGGTGATTCCAGAACCTGCAATTCGTCATCGACGAAATTGAGATTGGAGTACTGGTCCACTGATATGGCGGTAGACTTTGTTAAGCCCGTGCTCGAAATTGGCGTGGACGACAGAAACTTGACATCGTCGTCGACATCGATAATCTCAATAAGACCAAGCGACTGCTCCGATGCTTTCGCCGCCATGCTTGCTCTGATACGGAGTCCGGATTTTATTAATCGAAAATTCATTATGTGTAACGAATGAATTGTGATTATATTTTTGGCCAAGCGTGCGTGATTAATTAAGAGCGTATTAATTAAAAAATAAAAATCAATTAATAAAGCTCGAGACACTACGTATATGAACGACTTTTATGGTGATACTGAAAACATTCGGAATTGGGAAAAAAAAAATAATAATATTCGGTATATATACCGTTAAAATGTACTTAGCTAGAAAAAGGTTTTAAATCAGGTTAATTATCAAATTGCTAGTTGAATTTTACGTGAAAGTGTAATTTATTAATTAGAAAGATAGCTGAACTTTTGTTAATATATGCAATTTGCTAGCTCTGTCAATTTTTTTCGTTAATTATATGAACAAAAATATATTTTTTAAAATTAGTAAAAGTACCCTAAAATTCTAATGTGATTCTAAAATAATATCAAATTTTATATAAAAACAAATATAAATCTCGAATAAAATTTTAAAATGATACATATTATAAAATATTTTATATATATATATTATAAAATATTTTATAAAATTTTAGAATGATATATATTATAAAATATTTTTATATATATATATAAAAGTTAATTATATAACCCCAAATTTTAAAAATTAGAATTAAATATTATTTTACAAGTTTATGTCTTATAGAATTTTTAAAAGTATTTTAATAAAAAAAAAAATTTCAGCTACATTTTTTCTTTTATATATATCTTAACATATGTATTATTTGAAAGTTGATTTTTTATATAAAACATCATGTCTTATATTATTATAGTAAAACTTTATGGTGTTTTTAGCAACTTTAAAATAGTATTTTCCATACAATGCTAACAAAAAGATTGGCATAACTAGTTTTTCTGCACAATATAAAAATTTCAGCTAGCAATTTGCTAAAAAAAAGTCTAGATAGCAATTTATATATTCATGTTAAGTATAGCTAAGCTATTAACCCTTAACACAATTTTAACGCAGTTTCCAGTCAGGTTGTGCAATTAAAATGGATTAATTACTAATTACAATTAACTCGAGGTTTCAATAGGGCCAAGAAATCTGTTGGTTTGCCGAGAAGGCTATTAACATGTTTATAAAAACTCTTCTAATAATTTGTTGATAAAAGCGGTCATTAATTGAAGGGGAAAATAAAATGATAAAGGGAAAATGAAAAGTTTATTGAAGGGAAAAATGAAAAGGTCAAGCGATCATTATTAAAACGAAAAGGAAAAGTGCAATAAATTAAAGGGAAAATGATATAGTTTCTTCTTCTAATTAAGGGTAATACTAGAGAGGGAATAAAACCTAAATATTGTTCCAATTTTGACCGGGTGTCAGTTTGTTGTTCCAATTTTAAACAGTTGATATCCAGTGTCCCAATTTTCAGTTTTGTGCTATTTAATTTTCTATTAGATTTTGGGGTTAAGTTTAATAGATTTAGTTGAAAAGACTATTTTTTTAAAAGCCTTCTATTCTGGCCACCCACCTCCAATTGGTCGGAATCGGCCGAAATCCTAAATCCTAAATCCGAGCTGCTTAGCCCTAAATCGGTCAGAATAGGCCGTAATCGGCCGGAATCGGGATGGGTTTGGTCGTGATCGGTCGGAATCGGAGTGGGTTTGGCCGTAATCGGCCGGAATCCGGTTGGTTTGGCCGCAATAGGCTGGAATCGGGGTGGGTTTGGCTGTAATCGGTCGGAATAGGGGTGGGTTTGGCTGCAATAGGCCAGAATCGGCCGAAATCAGGTGGGTTTGGCCGGAATCGGGTGGGTTTGGTCGGAATCGGCCGGAACCCTAATTCTGGTCAGGGGGTATTTTTAGAATTTTGAAAATTGACCACTCACGTGACCAGATTTTGTTCAACTTAACCTCAAAATTTAACGGAGACACCAAATAGCAACACATATGAAAATTGGGACATTGAATTTCAACCTCAGACACCAAACTGACACATGGGTCAAAATTGGGACAGTTTTTAGGTTCTATTCCCTACTAGAGAAGACCAATTTCCAACCAAAATTCATATAAAATCAGCGTTTGAACCTCTCTCTCTCTCTCTTTTTTTTTTTCCCCCGGAACCCTATCGAGACTCTTCCAATTCTCTCTCTGTTTTTCCCCAGAACCCTATCGAGACTCTTCCAATTCATGCCGCCACCTCCTGCTGTTGCACTACCCCACACATGACTCAGCGAGCTACGTGTCCCAAGTTTCATGAACCTTGAGTATACACCCACAAATCAACTCCACATGGCAGGAATCCATCCAAGTATGGTAACAAAGAAATGTAAAGTCTCAAAGCGTCCCGATTCGACGTCTAGGTTCGTTGTATTAGGGATTGTAAAGAGAATATTCCACTTGTCATATGTGTCTTCTCATTTATTGTAGAGTTTCCTTTGAGAGCATTCCCCATCATTTGTATTTATCCAAGGGTTCTTAGCAATACAACATATAAGAGTTCTCTCTTCATATTCATCTTGGAGTTCTTGTGATCGAAGTTTAGGCTGACTTATGAGCGATTCCTAAGGCCGCACGAATGAAGGAAAGTTGTGAGAAACTCCAAGCCCGTGACAAGTGGTATCAGAGTTAAGTTTTAATCTTTTCTAATCGATGACGTCCAACAAGCAGTCGGAGTTAGTAGTTGTCGAGAAGTCGAAAAAGAGTACCAATGAGCAGTTGGTAGATATGGATCATCTTATCTAGGGGATGCAGAACGTGGTGGCGGAAGCCCAATCGGACGCCGTGAATGCATTCAAGGGGTGGACCATGTTAGTTCCAAGATGGAGAAGCTTCAAGAGGATGTGAAGGCCACTGCTGAGGAACTAACAGTCGGGACGACTTGCTTGAAGCTACCATTACAGCCATTCAAAAGGAGATGAAGGAGTTCGCGGGGATGCGAGCGAAGTTTGAAGGGGTTCAAGATGAAATGGGTGAGCTTAAGCAAGAGCTCAGCCGCGTGCGGATGATGCGAGGCGATGAGACAGCCGTGAGGCAGAATGTTCATCGTCTTGATGTTCCAATACCAAAGCTATTCAAAGGGTCTCGAGTGGCCATACGTCTGAATTTAACCATATTGACCCATATTTTTACACTTAGAACTAATTTAATTATTAATATTTCATTTATTAAAATATTTATTCTATAATGTTACTGACATATATTTTTTTTTTTTTTACTAATATTCAATTTGACAAAATAATTAAAAAAATGTAAATTTTGAAAGCGTAAATATTAATGTAAGCAATCCAGATTTAGACCACATAATATATATATATTTTGTGGAAAAAAAAAAACTAATTAAATTTACTCTTATTTCTAACTTATGATTTATAAAGAATTTTAGTAACTTTATACTTAACAATATAAAATATATCTTTTGTAGCAAAATATCTAGTATATTATATTATCGGTAGTATGATGAATTCAGATATGATAATGCATAACTTTAATTAATCATCACTTGTTGACTTTTTCTTTGCCAATTGTATTGATTTGATATAAGTGTTATTATATATTATTAATCATTTACCTACATTTTGTGCATAATTATATTTATATAAAAATATATGTACTCATTAGCTCATGGAAACTCGTTTTTAAAGTAATATACATATATATAAAAAGAACACATTTATATTATTGATTAATTTGTTATAATAGTATATGTAAGTTAGAAATATATAATGTCATGTTTCGTTCGTAAATCAGAGTAATCAGTATTATGAAAAATGCTATAACTCTTACAATATTTATGGATGAATAATATTATACTTAATTCAATGATATATATATTATTATAAGTATTAAAATTATAAAATATCTATCTATCTATATATATATAATAAGGCAAGAGGAGAGAGGTAGGGAGAGTGTAGTTTCGCCACGTCAGCACGGTAAGTTCATCACAAATCGACACGTCAGCATTACTAACCAATTAAAACATGACACCTCATCTCTCTTATTAATCTATTTTTATTATTTATATTAAACACATAAGCAATTGAGAGTAATTAAAAGTCAATTTCAAATACTAATTTTTCTCTCCACCTCTTGGTTTTCTCTTCTCCATATCTGAAATATATATATATATATATATATATATATATATATATATATATATATACATATATTAGAAGAAATGTGTGAAGAAAATATGGATGAATTACGATTTTCATAATTTTTCAGCAGATGCAATCTTTATACTCATCACTTTAATCTATATATATATAGAAGCAAGAGGAAAGAGAGTATAGCAAAAGAGAGTGCTAATGTTTCTTTTTTTAAGTTATATCGATGTAGGGTATTTCGGTCAAGGTTAATTCTATAGAATCCCGATAGCTGAAAGAAAGCCAAGAAGAAAATTAGACATTTCAATATTTTCCATACATATTAATATTTACGGTTTAGCAAGTCGCCCTGAGCGTAGCGCAGGGTTAGCACCTAGTATATATATAAGGGAACATGTGAGAGGGTGTTTTAGTATAAAGTTGCCACATCAACATTTTAGATTACCCATGGAGTGCCACCTCATCTTTTTTTTTTCCCTCACATCTCATTAGATATATATATAATTCATTAGTTAACCCTAAAAATTTATTATCAACAAACAACCCCTAATTATCTATCTATATATATAGATAAAGCAATATGTGAGAACAAGTTAATCATTATAATTTTAGCAAAGATATAAAAATTAGAAACTACAATTAGGGTAAGAACCAATATTTTTCACAAATAAATATTAAAAAGTGTACGTTCTCATAAATTTCTTATAAATTATTTAGAGTTTATTTCTTCATATGCAATTATAATTCATTTGGTTCTACGCTATCTTATTATTTATACTTCTTTATATAATTCCATTAAATCATTGGGATTTTATTAAATAAGAGTATATTATTTGTACATATTAACGAAGATACCCGCGCAACGCGCGGGTATAGTATATATAATAAAGCAATAGGAAAGAGATTAATTAATCCTAATGCTGCCACATCAGAGATTAAGGCAATCCTGAGGCTGCCACGTTAGCACACACTTAGCACTCTAAGTTTGAGATCGACATGTTAAATTATATTTGGGCTTAGGCTGAATTATTTTAGCACTCTAAGTTTGAGATCGACATGTTAAATTAAATATTTGGACTTGGGAAGAATTATTTTATTTACATACTAAGGTATTCAGCTGAATACATTTGGCTCAAATTATTAATTGGACTTAATTACACATAATAATTAAGTCTTAACTCTAATAAACAATTTATAATAAAAATAACATTTATCAAACATTAAACTAACATTTAAAAATGTGATTAACACAAATTCAATAATTTTGGAACAATGTAATATAGTGTAATGTGGGATAAGCATTTTTATACAATTTTGTAACAAATCATCTTGCGTGTTGCGTTGAGACAACGCTCTTATTAAATTGTTTAATCTACAAAGTGAAAATGAAGATGCTTGGGCCTTTTCCGATGATTAAGAAGGTGAATATGACAACAAGGTCAATACGAATTGGAATGATGATAGAAGAACTTGAAACCAATGCATTATGACAATTCTAAATTATATTCATTCTGCGAGTCAAGAAGATCAGCATCAACAATGAAGATTAGAGACTTGCTGTATATTATGTCCAAAATCATGAAACTTAAAACAGATTTTCAATCTTTTACGTATAATGTTAATATTTATATTTTAACAGGTCGTCCCGCTCTATGCGCGGGGTAAGCACCTAGTTATTAAATAACGTGAGAACAAACATCCCACCTTATTATTTCTAGTGTGTTTTACAACTTAAATTCTTTGACTTTAGTATATGTTATTTACTTTTGAGTATTGACAAGCTGGCTTCTATAATGAGGGATTAGTTATGGTTCCACTTGCTTGATCCCTTCAAATTCAATTATTATATTGTTATCTATAGGTGACCAATTTTTTTTTGTTGCTTCAGGTACAAGCAACGTTCCTATCATACACACACATTCAAGGCCATATATGCCATACAATTATAAATGACTTCACCATGAAAATTAATGGTCAGCTCTAATTTAAAAAAAAAAAAAAAAAAAAAAAATTCTGCACCAATCACCATATCACCACACCACATTATTAATAGATATTTTGTTTTGGCCAAAGACATTATTAATAGATTACAAAAGTAATATTGTTATCAAATCACCCTTAACATGACACACAACCGAACCGGTTCTTCGAGCCATGGCACACCGAACCAATTTAAGGAAGGTAAAATGTCCGACCATCTAAAACACCCCGAGCGAAGTAGTGTACAGTGGAGCCGGTTTATAGGAGAAACAATTCGGTGTATAGCTCGAGGCCCGGTTCCGAGGACGGTCGGACCCAATTGCCGGTTGGTTCAGGTATGCATACTTACTCTTCGTCCACCTGCATAAAGAACCCAAATAAAATAAGAAGAATTCAACGTTAAAGCTGCAAGAAACCGGACATATCGATTCGGTTTCATTGGAAAAACCGGCAATTTTTGGAGGCTCACCAGTCTTTTATCCCAATTCGAATTTCGGTAACACAGTTTTCATCATCAGTGGTCGGAATATCAACAGTTTTCTTCATCCGATCAGTGTCCTCATCTTCCAAGGACTCGATGAACTGCTTGTATTCATATTCCTGCTCAATTCAATCAAATTTCACTTGAGAGGTAGGTGTCTATTATTCATCGAAAAACTAGTCTAAACAACACAAAAAACAGTATAATTTAAAGAAAATCGAAAGTGTTGAAATAAACACTCCACTGTGAGTCTGTAATACCACACCGATTGGAATATGTATATTAGAGTAGTATATAAGCAAGTGGGTCACCTCCTATCACACCAATTGGTTTTAAGATGAAACCCCACTTGCCTATATGTTTGCTCTCTGCTGACCCATTGGGCTTGGTTCGGCCCAATGTGAATTCTAACAAGGTATTAGAGTCCGAGTCGGGTCTGGGCCTGTGAGATGGGTCTCTCTGAAATCAGAGAGTCCTCACACTGATGGGGAATGTTGAAAACAATCATTAATAGATATTTGCCACACCGATGAAGTGATCTTAAATGACCCACCTCAACCCTTAGTGCATGGCTACGAATAATAATAGTTTACCGAGAAACCCTTAGTGCATGGCTACGAATAATAATAGTTTACCGAGAAATTGCGGGCGCGTATACGAGCGGCGGCCTTAATCGCGGCGAGGAGGTGTTCTTCCTCCTCGATACGCTTCTTTCTCCAAAACTTCGCAATCTCTTGATTTGTGATGCTCTCCCCCGTACTTCTCGTCCACGCCCACGACCTCGGGAGTGGTGGTGG
Source organism: Clarkia xantiana subsp. parviflora (assembly GCA_036873135.1). Taxonomy (NCBI): domain Eukaryota; kingdom Viridiplantae; phylum Streptophyta; class Magnoliopsida; order Myrtales; family Onagraceae; genus Clarkia; species Clarkia xantiana. The sequence continues at coordinate 3,669,266 of JAPTYO010000004.1, read as the reverse complement.
CGGCGGGGGCAGAACCGACTTTTCCACGGTAACTTTGGCTTCCATCTTCATCTGATTACAGATTAATGAAGCAAGTATTTGATTAGATTAGAAGATATATAGTAGGATAAGAAAACATATGTAATAGATAGGTTGTTCCTGATAAGTACCAACTCTTCTGCTCCAATAATGAATCTACTCGTCCGACCAAACTTTCAACAGATTCAGTCAGTATATTGGTAGGTGGAAAATTAGTGGGAGAATTTGCAGAGGAATTGAAAGAAAATGAATCTAAATAGAGTGGAGTTGACTAGCAGTTAGCTAGAGGAGCTGCTTGTGCTTACAGGTGAAGGATGAATCTTCTATTGATTCCAACTACCGTTTAATAATAATAAGAATATAAAAATGTCGGCCGCTCAAAACAGGCCAATTTAGCAGCGGTGTTTTCCAGATTAGACAAGAACATTTAGCCTGTGTTTTTATTATACGATGATCTTTTGTCAGCATATGCTACAAATTATTTTTTCTTTTAATAATAAATTATATGTTTTTTTTCCAATAAATTATGTGAGTTTCTTACACTATTTAACATGTGAGTTTCTTACACTATTTAACAACAAATTAAACGAAGTTGATAGATTATAATTTTCTATTAGCTCAACTAACAATTTCTCTAATTAAAGCTCAATTAGCAAATAATCAAACCTCAAATTCAACTAGCAACCCCTTCTTATATTACAAGTTCATATGTATTATACGTAAGAGAATTTCGGTCAACTACATTGGCGAATTTTGGATACATATGATCGATTTCAGCTATACGAATTATGTTCGAATTAATCGAGCTAGAACAGAGCCGAGTTGCACCAATTTCAGTTCATCAGGAATCAAATGAAAATTCAAGATCAGACATTTTGAACATGATCTCTTACCAGATATGGCAAGAAACTGCATTTCGTATACTATGATTAATCAAGGAATTACACACATAGCTGCATATCCAATAACAGAAACCCAGATACCAAACGGCGGAAGCGGCGGTGGAGAATCGCCCGATCGGTCAAGTCTCCGAAGCAATCGTCAAAGCCTTGATCTTAATCCGATACCGAGGCGCCCTAGGTATGACCTGGCTAGGTCCGAAGTGGAACTGGCCGGGGCTTTCCGTCGCCGGAGGCCCGTCGTCGTAGACGTGGCCGACGAGGCGGCCGCAGCCGTTGCAGACAATCTTGGTCCTGTTCCGGTGTACGCCCCAGTAATCGAGCGTCTCAAAGAACGGTCGGATTTTATCCTCCTTCTCGAATCGGAACTTGGCGGTGTCCACGGCGGAGAAGGAGAGGGTGCCCTTGTTGCCGGCGTCGAAGTAGAAGTCCGGAGGGAAGAGATGGAGGGTGTTGAGGTTGAGATTTGCGCCGCACTCCTTGCAGCTGTAGATCGAAGCCATGGCTGTGGAGATTTGCGAAGGAGATGAGGAGATCTTGAATTTAATCGAATTAAAAGTTGAAGGGATTGAAGAGAAGATTCGAAAGCGCGTAATTTGACAGTAATCGTCACCGTCCCGCCACCGTGGAAGCTGCCGGGTGCCGGCTTCTCCATTTGAAGGAAATTGCGCTAGTCAAATTTTGAATTTGACATATTGCACCCTATACTTTTTAGTAGTTGCATTATTGCATATGTGAAATGTGATGCCAGTTTTAATCATCAATTAATATTATTTGTATTTTGCATCATGTGCATTTTTTTTTTTACGTTAATGAATAGTTATTTACATTTCCTGAATGATGATAAATTGTTGCATTTCTATAAAAAAAAAATGTTAAACAGTGATGTTATTCCTCCATCAACATTATTGAGTTTTAGATCGAAATGTGTGTTATTTTATTTTTTGGAAGTATGTCTAGATGAATAAATTTTAAGTGTATCATGTTTATGTTATCTTTAGATGTACAAGCTCACAACTAAATGGGAACACTTACAAATGCACCTCTATTTATTTGTCGACATTTGAAATCTTAAAAGAAAAAAAATGCTAAGAACTATTTAGAATTAAAAGCAAACATAGTTTTATCACGATTTTAATAAAATACAAGCTTAATAATGTAATTCTTAAAAGTTGAATGCGTTATAAAATTAGTAAACAACATGCTAAAATGCTCTTAAAAAAACAATGTTTAGATAATAAGAATTGTGGGGCTTTACGCCTTACAACATTTCTAGAAATTAACGGCTCAAGACAAGTCTAGGGGTTTGAAAATAGTTTTCAATCAGTAATAGAAGCGTCTAATTTATGACCTCACTAGGTGAGATGGTACTTAAGTGAGAATAATATGTAATTAGTTGCATCGTTGCCCACAAATGACATACATAGACCTTTTTTTATATTACTTTCTTTTCTCTCATATTCTTTCTCCTTGCGGTGTGGTACAAAAAAAAAAAAAACAACTCAATCTCTTACATATAAAAGAAAAGAAAAATATATATCTCCGACACATGCTCTTTCATTGTTGTCTCCACCGTACTCCCTTTGCATCAGATCTTTCTTCATCACTTTTATGATTAGGACGGATTAAAACTATGGTTTTGAAGTTGATGCATAAATTTCGAATGACCATATTCACCTCATTTGTTCTAAGATGATATCGCAGTCTTTAATATGGATAGTAAATAGTTCTCGTTAGAAAATTAATCCTATAAAACTAACTAAACATGAATACATAAACTCATTATGTCATATTCACAAACAATATTCTATTTATATATGATATCTGCGAGTACAAAAATGTTCTTAGAACTATAAATTGTAACAAAATACCAACTTAATAATGTAATTATTGAAACATTAATGTTATATAAAATTAGCAAACAACATGCTAGCTACTCTTAAAAAAATTATAAATATATAAATACTAAGAATTGTAGGACTTTACCCCTTAATTAAAAGGGGAGTCCTTCCAGAAATTCTCAACGACCTAAGACAAACTCAAGTTGAAGAGGGGGTTTGGAAATAGTTTTCAACCAGCAATAGACGCGCCTCGGTTATTACCTCATTAGCTGCGTCATTGCCCCAAGCGCAAAGATAATTTTAAAATTAACACATACCTTCTGTTTTATACTACTCTTTCTTATCTCTTATTCTTTCTCTTAACGATGTGGTTCAAAAAAAATCAATCTCTTTTATTATTTTAAAAACATAAATTAATCTTCTCAGCACGTGACTCATTCTCCTATAATTTTTCCATCTCTTTCCATCAAGCACCTTGCTCAGATTTTACCTCAAAAATTTTATAAGTTTTATTTTTTTTCTCGTAGTAATTCACATAGATGCGCCAACTGGGTTTCTATGCAATCTAGAAATAAGACGTGTTATGTGAATTAGGTGTTGTTACACCCACCTCCTTTAGTTTCTCTTTTATTAGTAGATTGTAATCTCGTTTGCATGTTTGAATAAAGTGTATAATATTTTTGTTGCAAAAAAATGCTATATAGAATTAGCAAACAACATGCTAATGCTCTTCAATAAAATATAATGTTTAAATACTAAGAATTGTATGGCTTTATCCCTAAATTAAAATGGGAGTTTTTCCAGAAATTCTCGACGTCCACGACAAGCCCAAGCCAAAGAAAATATTTAGAAATAGTTTTCAACCAGCAATAGACGTGCCTCGATTATTACCTCATTAGCTACGTCATTGACCCAAACACAGAGATAATTTTAAAACTAAACATACCTTATATTTTATAGCACTCTCTCATCTCTATTATTATTTCTTTTAATTATGTGGTATAAAAAAAAATATTCTATTTATCTAGCATTTCTCATTGATCGAACATGAAAACAATCATATTTCAAAGGCACACCTCACCCAAGCCTCTCCTTAGTAGTGTATATTAGTCTTGAATTTAGATGGTATTTCACTGTGAATAATTTGAAATGGTAATTATGAGTTTTTTCCAATTTTATGTGTAAATTTCGGGTTGGTCCGATCCACATCCAGTATCACACTGGCCCACCTTGATCAGACTTTTTCCTTAAACTTAAACTCGGATTTAAAAAAAACAAAAAAACAAAAAACTATCGCCTTATCCTGCCCAATCTCAATCTTATGATTCCTAGAAAATCTTCAATTAATACGAAAATATCTCGAGGTAATATTTAATTTATCTCAACCCGATAACTATATAAAGTATGGCTATACAGTTGAACATGAAGATGACAAGCAAGTGTGGTTTTGTTTTGTTGGAGCTGCTTAATTGCTGCTTTCTTCAAATATGTTCTTGTTTAGATACAGATATCTAGTCTTCTTTTAGCATTACATAATTACGTTGTCTCCTTGCTATCTGCATAGAGAGAGTGTGAGATGTCTTCAAAGACCAGGAACAAATCTAATTGCCCCTTCAATTTTTTATGATGTATATATTTAACTTTAAAAATTGTAATTTTTTTTCCGGCTTAACTTTTTAAAATCTTGCATTTAACCCCTGATTTTTTTTATATTGATTGTTTGACCCAATTTCAATACTTGCCTTCTTATCAAAATTTCCGAACTTTGTCACTGTCGAAAACTCCTAATATGATGAATAGTACTAGTGAGGGACAAGTTCGTTTTCAGTAGTTAATAACGATGAATAAGACTATCTATATCTAGCTAGCTAAGTCCATTCCCCTTGTCCAAAATTGCATTTTACAAGACCTGGATTTATATATCGTTCAATGCACGTAAATCCAACTACATTTTTACCAATGTTTTTGTTGTGGGACAACCGATCATGCACTCAAAATGTGGTCAGTGATTATTAACACTATATTGAGGCCGATTTGTCACTCTAGCTACCACAAACATATATGTGATAGCTAGTATAAGGTTTAAGGTTATTACGGTTTTTATAATAAGTCATAAGTGTATTAGTATCATTAATTATAGCTAGGGTTAATAATAATCTAAATCAGTTTGAAGTATAATCATGCTTCAATTTGGTGTCATGTTTTTTTTTACCCGATGTATTATATTTGTTACTTTTCACTTTTCTGTTCAATTTTTATGTTAAAATTTAACGTCAAAATTGGAACATGGTCCGTACTTCAAACACCTTTTAGTTTCTTAACCCTTATTGTCGATATTATTGTTACAACACAATGTAAATTAAAAGTACGCAAATTTAACAACAAAATTGACCGAAATGTGAAAAGCAACAAATTGATATATATCAGAGATATCGTGAAAAGTTTAGACTAAAATCAAAACATAACCTTATCTTTAGGTTCTTAACCCTTATTATACTGGGGTTACGATTTGTATTCTTAGGTTATATGTATTTACATATTCTATAATTAAGGTGCGCTTTACTTTACACGTTACTTGAAAAAGCTAGCAAGTGGTATTGTTCTTTCAACATTATTGTGTTATGTTGTAAGATTTGTATTTATAATGCTTCTTTTGCGAGAATATTTTCATAAGCTTATGTTTGAGAAAGGGAAAGATTCCAAATGAGAATATTCAGAACCGACAGGTTCAAACTGTTTTAGAATAGGTTCCTATTATAACACAGTATAATTCGGATATGAATTTTTTTTGGTTAAAAGACAGATATTATTAAACACCACAGCGATTACAGTGCATATGAAAAAAAACAGCCACAACAGGTAGTTTGGATAAATCCAAATCCCCGTACAAACAATGTAGCTGATAACAAAACATAAAAAACCAAAGCAACACAGTATGAACCAACCATACAAACAGCAAGAACTGGAGTAAATAACATAATCGGTTTAAGAGCGCTAACACCCCATAACAAAAGATAATAGCTTGTTGAGGAGGACTCGATCTGATATAGCAAAACAGTCAAATCTTTGTAAAGGAACTGAAGTACCCTCAAAGAAGACCTAGCTAACAGCAGCCCTGCGCGACAAGCAATACTAGAAAAAAAACCAGGAACGATAAAATTACAAACAATCCAATTAACAAACGAGAACCACACGAGTGAGTCGAAAATGGTGGAGATTCCCCCAAGGTAGATGAGACCAAAGATCAAACTACCGATGCATCCCTGAACGAGGAACATCCGAGGACTAACGCACGTTAGGTGTGCCGAGGAAAAACTCTGCTCCTCTAGCAGGAGGAGAAGCTTACAAGGATCGGATACGGTAGAAATCGGATCCAAATCTGAATGGTGGCAATGGAAAAGTATGTGGTTAAAAGTGTGAAATTTGGAATGGTGATTTCGTTGAACTTGGTCCCCATCTAGAAGGGGTAAGTATAGTAGGGAGGTGTAAATGATCACGGATACAAAATAACTTTTAAGTTTGAAACGATGGACAGAATCATGTGCAAAAAAATTATCACGATCCTCCAACCAAATGATGGTCAGAAAAACAAAGATAAATATCACAATGATATCAGCACAGCAGAGGATTTTGTAGAGGACCGTGGATTGTAAGTACCACCGGTTAAGGATCGTCGGCTTCCAGACGGTGAACCAGTAATCGCCGTTGCCGGTGGCATCCAATCGGAGATCTAATGCCTTCATCGAAGGGGGTGGTATCATGAGAAAAAGAAAAATAAACATGGATAGAGAACGAACCTTGCAAACTAATTAACTATAACGATAAAAAAACAATAGCAACTATGGAAGTTGTGACTTGGACGACTGAGGGGCAGACGGATTGATTATGGCATGACTTCTAGGCAAAAAAACCTTTAACAAATGGTTTGAAAAACTAAAAACCTTGTAAAGAAAGTTTGCCTTGAAAGAGAGGACGCTCACGATGTACGATAAAGGAGAATAATGATTAGAGGAATGTACGATATGAAAATTTTGAACCCGGTATGCATATATATATATAATAATAGTTTCAACTAACCTAACATTACAGGGTCCTCAATCCGCTCGTTCTATAGTTAGACACAATGGGGCGAGGGGGATATGCCCTTTTAACATTTTGTGATGTAAATTTTTTATTTTAAACTTTATAATTACTGTTAATTTGGTCCTTTAAAATCTTACATTTTTTCTAACCCAATTTTTGCATCTGAACAGAATTTATCAATTCCTTTTTGCTAATATATATAGAGATGCGTTGAAGAAAACTTTGAAGAACAAATAGAATGACATTTAATTATTATGGACACATGACATGAAGTTTCGTTTCAAGCTAGATAGAGACAAATTGTAGAAATCAATCCGTGTTGTCGGAATCCAGCTGTATAATAAAAAGATAACTCCATTATCTCCATAGTGAAGCGTCAACTCCTCTCTATAAATATGACCTGCTAACTTGGTCTCCTCATTCGCAATTGAGCTCTCAAATTAAGTGTCTTACACAACACTCCCTTTTAGCGACGGTTACCAAAAAATGTTGCAGAAGCTTAACAAGTTCGAGCTCGAGGAAGGGAGGAAAGCCCCGAAAGGCCATTTCGTCGTCTACGTCGGCAAAACACTCAGACGATTCGCGATTCCGATATCTTACTTGACCTACCCGACGTTTCAGAAACTTATGGAAAATGCGGCCGATGAGTTCGGGTATCGTAGCGACGGAAAGATTGTTCTTCCATGTGAGGAAGTGTCCTTCTGCAGCTTCCTAGACTACTTGGCCTCTTCCAATATCTCCTAGTGGTTGATCGATTGATTTGTTAGTTAATCAGTTTGTTCATCATCACTCCACATTTTATATTTTATTATTAAGAATAAATGTTATTATTAATTAGGGTTAATTTGTTTTTTGAATTAATTTGACTTCTATTAATTGCATATTGTCTTTGACCCCAAAAAAATAATGAATTGCATAAGGTCTCTATATAGCTTTTATTCAAGCTCATGATCACTACTCACTAGCTAGTTATGCTCGTGCCTCGTGTAATGTTGTATACATAGTGATTTTAGCTCCAATGTGTACGTACAAAGTGAAACAAAGTTCTGCATGGGATATAAATTAGGGTTAACAACCTAAAAATGTTAATTATAGGTTATGTTACTAATCGCAATTCCATATTTAAAATGTAAATAATTGGTGTCTTAATTATATTAGTTGATTTTCACTTTTTTTTTAAAAAAAAAATTGGCGAAATAAATTGCCACTATTAGTAATAAATTTATACGAAAAGGTTAAAAATGTCATTAGCGGCAGTAAATATCACGGAAAAAAAATAGAACTTAGTGATTCAAAAAATACCGCACAAAAATGCATTTTTAGTGACAAAAACTACAGTTACTTCTAAAATATATACATGTTTCGAATAACTTGTTGTTGCTAAAGGAACATTTCGGCAGCGGAGAAATTTGACCTAATAGCAGCCTTATATGGTGGCTAATATGTCACTGCAAAAAGTACATTTTGTAGCGTATCACTACCGCTGTTAAATGCTGCTTTCAGTATGCTGAAGAATCTTAAAAGTGGTGGCACTTCCACTGTTGCTAAAATATACATTTTGTGACGAGGCCTCTGTTGCTACAAAAAAACACTATTTTCAACAACGAATGTTATTGCCACTTAAGTCTTCTTACAATGTCAGTCATTATGCCGCTGCTAATAAGCACATTTTGTGTCTAGAAATGAGCAACTACAAAAGGATTATTTCAGCATCAGTGAGTGTTTCCACTAAAGGCATATTACAGTGGCGACAGTTAATAAACTAATTTTATTGTGATTTATGTGTTGATACAAAAATTTATTTTCAGCAACGGACGGTGTTGCAATTTAAGCCGACTTAGTGTTGTTATTGTTGTCGCTGCTAAAAATTCAACTTGCGACAAGGCTAGGTCTCAATTGACCTAGCCGGGCTTAGCCTAGGGCTAGGTCCAGCTAAGTCAATTTGGGTCAATGTTCGATTTTGACATTTTAGGGCTCAATTGAACAAAATAAAAGTTAGAGATGTATTAGATGGACTTAATTGGAACAAAATCAAAAGTTTGTAACGGCAAAACTGACGGAAATATAACGGATGTATCAAAAGTATACTTTTTGCAAACGGTTGGTACTAAAATTAGACGGAAAAAACATATGATACAAAAAGTAAAAATCGGCCAAACATACTGATATGAAAAATAGATTTAACCTATATTTAGATGAATAAAAAGCAGTTAATTCGCTGTTGTATACATTATAGATAATAGAAACTATAGACATGTCACTGAATAATATCTAGCAAGTTGTTATAGTTCCCATAAGTATTTGGTCCACCCACCATCTTAATTAGCTTGGTTGTTGTTGCAGAGAGTTGACTGAATGGTCTTCACTTGAGCAATGTGGATGTGGCCTAACCACAAAAGTCCGATCGAGTACACTCCTATGTCCTATATATGAATTCAAGGGACACATTTCGCTTTCTATATTAATAACTTTTGGCGATGTCCAAATATATATATATATATGGACTGAGACTGATTTTTTTTTGTTTGATGTGACTCGCTTAGTTTAAAATTATTCAGTACAAAATCGACTCAATAGTTATTTTTAAAATGCTTTAGAATCTAATCGAGTTGAATATATATAATATTATATTGAGTAAATCTTGAATAGCTTGTAAACTTATCAATTCGTATAAATAAATTCTTAGTTAACTCGGTATTTAAAAAGTATGCGCGACTCAGAATTTAAAAAAATAAAGTTTGAATATCATCGAGCAAATCAATTTCGAATAGATCACCATACAACCAACTGACTGATTTCCTAGAACATCCGCATAGCTAGGGTAAAAATTGAAGTCAGTAATGGATAATGTTGAAGGACAGGGAGAATGACAATGACATGACGTGTCAAAGCCACCGTGTTTATCGTCAGGGTCTCCCTCCGTGTTGTCGGAAACCTGCAACCTTGAAGAAACGAACACTTAAATACAGCACTGTAGCTTGCTCACTAAATAATATATAACAAATTATGGCTCTCTATCTTTTAGCCACGGTTTTCTTGTTTCGTCGCCTAAAAAACAATATGCTGCTTCAAAAGATGAATAACTTGGAGTTGCTGCTAAACGGGAGGACAAAAACCACCCCGAGTGGCCATTTCGTGGTGTATGTTGGGGAACAGCTACGCCGATTCGTACTTCCGCTGTCGTGTATGAGCTACCAGATTTTCCGACAGTTGATGCAAACCGCGGCGGAAATGTTCGGTAGGTTCTAAATGTCATGCATGGGCTCTTCAATTAATGGACACTTTCTAATTATGTAAGGTTGAGCAATGTTGGATGAAGGTGATGGTATTTGTTGTGTTGGGACTTCCTTGCATAATTATCAAGTTGGGTTGGTCATGATATTCATATGGTCCTTCTACTTTGACCATGATAACTTTGGTCCTGAAACTTTATTATTGTCCAAGTTAATTAATCCTTTCTGCTGATCTGTAACAGTGTTGTTAAAAACCGTTACCTGCATTTTGAGCAGCGATTTTTTAATTGCAGTGTAATTATTGTTATGAATTTTCAGTGCTACTCTAAACGGATAGCAATTCGATAAATTAACAATGGATATTGAAATTGTACATATCTAGCTTACTTACTATATATATTACCCAAGGTTGGTTGGACCAACTGGTAAAGCGAGTTGTGTTCCCCGTGGGCGACCCAATGTTGAAACCCGCCGGAGACGCCGCCTTAGGGAGGATTTTAACCTTAACGCTCCCGGTCTGAACTTGCGAAAAGAATGTAAATATATCCAAAAAAAAAAGAACAACTTACTTACTATATTTAATAGAAAATAAATACTTAATCAAATATATTTGATTTTTTTTTTATGATACTTGTGTTTGTTAGTTGGTATTGTATTAGTTTGAATTCCTATTAAATTTATATTAATATATTGGGTAGAAAATGGAGAGTGTTCTAGCCTACAAAAATTGGATACTCTAAAATAAAATAAAAATACAATTAATGGTTATTGGAGTATAACCCGAGTATATTTGATTGCAAATAACACTACAATAAAACTTGTGATTACCTATCGTGTAATTATTTGACCGATCTATCAGTCGGAATGTAATACATTGATATGTCTGATTTTACGATAGAATGACTTACTACCTATTGTAGACCGATATATATCAGATTTGTCTATATTAAATGTGTATGTGATAATCAAAGCTTTATATATACCGATGTATTTAATACTCTCAATCGGTCAGAAGTTGATGTCAGAATTCATACCTATTTCTAACTATAACTGTAATATAATACGCAAATAAAAGTTATACTGATTACTTATCAAAATTCCAAACCGATATAATTGGTTTGCAGTCTGTATTTGTTATATTTACTATTAACGACCGAGTGTATACTAAAATTAGTGATCGTATGTACATTTCGGTTATATAGCACAATTTATATCCATGTGTTAGCATCAGTGGCTTTTTGTGTCAACTAGTATCTTGTACTTAATAAGCGCATATGATCCGTGAATAGCAGTTGAAGCGTATGTCGGATGAGTAAACTCATTTATACAAGGGCTTTAACCCTTCGTTATCCACTAATAAGGTACGTTTAGGAGTTAACGACGTTATTAACCGCATTAATCTCCCTTGGGCCTATGTATATTGCCTAAGTTCTTTCATTTGGCACATAATATTTTATTACACATTTTGAGTTATGTCTTTTCTCTAGTTTCTCTCTCTAGAGTACTGTACTAATTTAAGCACCGGAGATAGTTCGTCGGTTCCACCCGACTTACCTCTCGTGCAGGTCAGCAATAAGACGAATTATAAGAAGGAACGGATCGAAGGAAGACAAATTTTACCCGAGATAAACATTCGGATCGATACCCTATTACCTGATACGCACGTTCTAAGACACCTCTAATAGTAGTAGATAAGATGCACAATCATTAATAGGGACAAAATGTCCTCCATTCATCCACCTAAACATATACATAAGTATTATTATTATATATAAATATTAAACTTAAACTCATATATATTTAAAAATAATACTATTATGAATGCAATTATTATATACTAAATAATTTTATATATTATTCTTAAATTATGGTATTATTTTTAGAGAATATGTATATATAATATATTTTATTTTATGATCTGTTAGATTTTAGGTTATATATAATCTTCAAACAAATGTTATTTAAAATTATCAAATTCTAAACACTTTACAGTATTTAATGTATCAATTTTTTTTAAAGAAAAAGGTTAAATCATTAAGTAAACTCACATCTATATAATTCTATACCAATTATGTAATGTTTTCTTTAAAATTTTTGATTTGTTATAAATGATTGAATCTTATATATACAGTTTATATTTATTATATATTCACATTGTAATTAGACAATATTACTATAATTGAAATTTTAAGAAGTTACTAATGATGCTATAATAATATAAACCATTTTCAAAATAAACCTCATAATATTTTCAAAATAAACCTACAAAATTATATGTAATAATATTTATTTTTTTAATTGTTAAACATTGCAATACACTCTTTAATACAATGTGATATATATAATATGAATTTTTCAATTATCATTCTTTGGAAAGAAAAAAAAAATATCAATTGTCCACGCTATTAATTTCCTAATAATCCGTGCCTCTATCGAACTCCCCGTTTGGCTTTGGTGGCCATCAATCTACGCTTCTCTTCTAGTTCTAGCACCCAACTCTAACTTGGTTACAGTCAACGATCTCAAAATCGCAGCTTGAAGGCGAGAACACGAAGTAAATCAATCATCCATTAACGGCGTACCCTTCTAAAACTATCGGTAAGTTGAACCTCGATTCTTCAACTTACTTTGATTGGTTGCGAAGCTTGTGGGCTTGATTCGTTGATCAATCTTAGTGTTGCGTTTCCATGGCGCTTTACCATATGCAAATAAAAGCTGCCCCTTTATTAGAACAGCAATGAAGGTAGTATCTTGCAATTAGAAGCTCCGGATATGGTACTAGCTAGGGAAATGTCGTGCATCGAGTTCATGGCCGATTTTGTACGTATTCACCACCATGTGTTTGATGAAATGCAAGACTGGTTTCAGCAAGTAGGTTTAATTGAATTGGGAAGTTTCAATTTTTGGGATTTGGAGTCTCATTAAATCTCAAACCAACCAATTAGTACAAAGCTGATATTTGCTCACCTGTTCTTATGATTCTGTTTCCTTTGAAGCTCGGGTTTGCTGCAAATGTTCTTCTTGTTCTGGAATCGCCCGACTCCTCAAGAACAAAAGTCCTGCATAAGCAAGTAAGAGAATCTATCATTTTTCCTTTTGTTCTTGCATATGTATGAACAACTATGTTTCGTGCTAAATTGTCAGGTCCGGTACCTTCAACTACGATATCAAGTACAAAGGAGCAACTGCAAAGGCCGCGCCTTCCTTAAAGGAAGACAGCGATCTCTCAAAAGATGGCTTCGTTGTGAACCATGCTCGTGTACTACTTGGTTCTGGTATCGAAACCTATGAAAAGGGCAAATCTGCTCTACAGAGTTGGAGGTAGTTGAACAATCAATGAACTATGGGTTAATTCTACTTGCTAGTATGAACAATTTGTTAGCTGAACTTTTTTTTTTCTACAAATTGCTAGTTCAACTGATGTAAAGTAGAAATTTACTAGTTTCGTCTAATTTGCTGTCAAATGGTGATGCAGACATGAAATTACTCAAACGTGTCATCAGAATTCGGCTAATTAATTACAAATTTCCCCAAAGTCCAGCTAGCAAATTGTAAATTTCCGCAAAGTTCATCCAGTAAATTTCCGTGAAGTTAAATACTACTGCTTGTTAGATCAGTATCTGACTGCTAATGCATCATGCCTTCTCTCTTGATGCATATAGTTGATATTGGATGATTGTTGCTCTTTGAGTTATTGACACGACTCGGCATGACTAAGTTCTCATTGAATTTTCTTGGCAGGCACTTCTCCATGGATTGGGCATTTGTCGATTCCAATACTCCAATCCGTGAGGGAGAGAAGTTCTCGGTCTGCACCAAATCACTAGTACCGTGGCTCGCCTTGCCTCTTCAGATGCTCTATGTGAACGATGTCAGGAACTCGAAAAATGGCACTGCCACTTTCAAATTTGGTGGCGGCACTCTCGAAGGTCATCTTTTGGTGAGGTTTCTGAATCCATATCAATAATTCACTTTCTTGTTCGGTAATTTGCTTGTTTTTGAAGACAATCGAAGTTCTTGATTTGGTAATGGATTGTGTTATTTCTGCTGCAGGCTGGAGAAGAGCGATTCTCGGTCGAGTTAGATGAGAACAACCAAGTATGGTACGAAATTGTCTCCTTCTCGAAGCCGGCAAATTTGCTATCGGTCATCGGGTACCCGTACGTAAAATTTCAGCAGAAGCAATTTGCAGATCAATCTAGTAGTGCTGTTGTGAAACATGTGAAAACATCTTCATAGTGATGTATACTCACTGTGGATGGTAATTAGTAACTTCTGTATTAGGTAGGAAATAAGCAACAGTTGTACTGTGATCTTGCAGTATGAAGTTTTCATTATACCAAGGGTTCTCATTGCTGTCGTAACTTTTTTTTTTTTTTAAATGGAAGTAATAATTTTAGACAGTGATTCTTGTTTTCTATCCTGGCTGTAGAGCTTAAATTTTATAAACTTGAACTCCACTCGCATCGAAGCTTGTATAATCGAGCTCGACTCGATTCACAAGCCTAATATACATCATATAAGTAAGCAAATTTCATGACTACAAAGATCTAGTTTGACTCGACACGACTCGTAAGCTAATTATACTTCATAATAAGTTAGTATTTCTCATAATTACGAAATTCGAGTTTGACTCAAACTCGCCTGACTTATGTATATTATTAATGCTCGTGTAGGCTCACGAATAGTTCGAACTGGGTATTATTGAGCTCGAACTCGACACACCAAAAGGTCCGGCTCGGATTTTTTTTATTAGAATGCGAGTTTTTACCGAATCAATTACGAGTAACTACTCATTTAAACCTCCTAGCAATTACAAAAGTTAAGGTACTAATTGTTTAAAAAGAAAATTTAAGTCACTAAAACGACACATTTTTATAGTTAAGGAACCAAATAGGTAATTTTCTCAAAAAAAACATTTTAGCGAAATAACTTTATCAGTTAAATCTTTTACCGACGCTAGCTAAGTACATCGTAAACATTTGACATTTTGTAGTGAATCATTAATATGATATATATCCAACATTACAAAGAAACATGGTAACTAATAAATAACAACAATCCTCTCTCACAGTTCGAAGACAACTCAGATACGAGAAGCATAACACACGACATTTATTCAAGGTAGACTAGCGAGACCAAAGATTGATGAATGAAATAGCTGTCTACTGCGGAATTTTGTTAAGTTTGCAGTACATATATTCCTTAAACTTTTTCGCCTTGTACTTTGGAGGGTTTTCTTCATTGATTAGCTGCGGAAACGGCCCCACCACGAGATCAATCGGAGGCTCCAAAAACACCGGCCACGACATTCTGGTCCTCTCCTTTTCCACCGTTGATCTGTGTAAGACGCTCTTGTACTTGCCATTGCTCAGAATCTGGGCAAATAGTAAATTTTAGTATTATTATAATCAGACCTCGTAATAAAATATTTACCGACAGTATAAAATGTCGCTAAAAGTGTTAGTTAATTGTCACAACTGGTTTCGTGACCGTGATTCTTTTTTGGTAAAATTAATGTGAATGGACAGCGACAAGCCAATATATATATATATATATATATATATATATATATATATATATATATATATATATATATATATATATATATATATATATATATAACACGTTCAGTTGCGGTTTTAGTACAAGTGAAATGACATCAATAGATTTTGAAATTGTACAACATAAAATTAATTAAATTATCTAATAAAGTAAGTTGCGATATGATCTCATTTTAAAAATTATATTATTTTAATATTTTCTTTTTATTAACTTGAATTTTCATGATCAAACTTTAAAAAATCGAAATTATAGGAAAGTCCGGTGTGATGCTATATATTGTGATTTCAGAACTTCAAAAAAATATTTATTTTGTTATTTTCAACATAATTTTATTTTTCCAAAATTAAATCGTTGAATATACCCGTTGGATAATTATCAACTACAACAGATTTTGACAACCATTACTGATTTGTCTCAAAAGATAAAAATCAGAACCCATATTGGGTTATATAACTTATATTATTTAAATTTCTACCTACTTTTAAAATAAATATTATTATATATATAAAAACTCAATTTTAGTAATTATATATAACATAAATTTATCGTACCTAACATTCAAAACCCTAGAATTCAATTGTAAGTCTAACAAGTCCCATCATATATGTTCATAAATGCATGTATAAGTATAACGTCACACCACATATAACCAATTAACATTATTAAGCAAATAACGTAATAACAAAGCACAAACCTCAATCTGGTCGCCAATGTGGATGATTAACGCGTTCGGGATGTACTTAGCATCGATCCATCGATCGTCTTTCAGAACTTGGAGCCCCGGAACCTCGTTCGGCACGAGGATGGTGAGTGTCGAGAGATCGGTGTGGGCCACCACACCTAGGGCAAGATCAGGCCTAGGGCATGGAGGGTAGTAGTTGATCTTAAGCTGATACAGCAACTCCTCCCCTCCTATGGCCTCCTTTATCGCATTCTCCGGTAACCCTAACCCTACCGATAAGATGCCGAAGAGCTTATCGGCCACTTGCCGGATGTACTTCGCGTACTCCTCGTTAACCTCCCTGTCAAAAATAAATTTTACGAACACGTTCAATATCAATAATACACATGATATGACAAAATCTGTCATCAGGAGAGCAGCATTCTTGCATACTTGTTTCATCACACAGTTATAGCGTAATTAGCTTCTTTTTTTTTCATTTTTTAAGTAAAAGAAATCCTTTAATTAAGAGACGAGGCGTTGAACTATTATATCAGGAAAAAAAGAGAAGAGAGACACCTGTAAGAAGGAGGGTTCTCCGGCCAATACTTGTAGTTAATCCTCGACGGCGGCCAGATCTTGTGGAAGAGATGATCCACCCACCCTTTCTTCCCTTCCAGATCTTTCTGCAACTTGCTTCCGTAACCGTCCACCCCCTCTGCTCCGTCCGGCTTAGCGTACTTCTCCTTCTCCTCCAATGGCAGCTCGAAGAACTCCCGCCCCACGCTCTGCAGCCGCTGAATCAGCTCCACCGGAATCCCGTGGTTCACCACCTGAAAGATCCCCCACTCGGTGCTCGCCTCATCCACCGCCTTCACCACCTTGTCGTGGTCGGGCTCGCTGAGGTCGATGGTCGGGATCTCGGGGACGGGGCCGTGGAAGGTGGTGATCGCCGGTTGCTCCGTCACGGGGCGGATGAACTCCGTCGGGATTGTCTCCTTGGAGAACGCCGCCACTGCCTGGACAGTCTGCACCTGTATTGACATCGCCGGCGACGGTTTTGTTAATTATCTTCGGTAGGTGTTGTTTGTGGTGTGGGATATTACGAAAGGTGGTGAGTCTGTTTATATAATAAGAGAAAGCGTTGGTACGTATAAATAATAATAATAACGACGTCGGTTATAACGGGACCGCAAATAATATATACTTTTTTTTTATTTATTTATTTATAAAAATAGTGTATATTAATATATGTCATTATTAATAAATACTGACGGATTTAGAATAGCTGGTTAGTGAGTGTAGTTCTGCTTAATTATGTGTAAGCGTTTTGAGTATCTTGTAACTTTATTTTAAGTTTACTCATTATTTATTACGTGTTTATTAATTTCTAATTTTAACTGAATGTTTCTGATACTCGTTTCGAATTTAGCACTTTTTTATTCTCTTCAAAATATTAAAAGTTTATACACATATATTTTTCTTTTACAAAATAAATATTATATAGATCTTAGACATCATGAATAATGGAGACTACATCCTCCACAATTATATATATATATAATTTAAGGTTTTTTTTTTTGGTAAACTTAATATAATTTAGGGTCATTAATCATACTATGAGAAAAACTCATGTAATAATTTGTATCTATATATATTATATATTCTGAAGGAAATATAATAATATAGTAAATGTTGAGCTGATGATTTTGTTTTTACATTAATCGATGCATTTATGTCAATTGAGCTAACGGTTTTGTAGTCATTAACTCCATAACATTAATTGCAACTAGGGAGCTGAGGGTTTTTAAGTTGCAATAAATCATAAATTAAAATTTCGCTGATTTCTACATGTTCAAGATTCAATGTATACAAATAATCGCAATTAAAATTTCAGATCGTTAAGATTCAATGTATGCAATTAATCGCAATTAAAATTTCTCTGATTTAGAACCATTCAAGATTCAATGTATGCAATTAGTCGCAATTAAAATTTCGGACCGTTCAAGATTCAATGTATTTACTGATTTTTAACAGACGCTTGACACAGAGCCGGCGAACGAAGATACCAGGCGGTACGGGCGGGTGACAAACTCTGTGACAAAGCCATCTCTATCTCCGGCGAGATATCACCGGTGGTCATCGAAGCCATATATATTGAAGAACAGACGGTTGACACGGATCCGACGACCAAATGTAGCATGCGGTACGGGCATCTAAAATTTATTTGTGAATTTGCTCAATGGTATTTTTATGGTTCAAAATTTTCAGTCTTTCGTTTACTTTTTCAAATTTTATACTGATATTTTATTTAAAAATAGAGTTTCAACATATTACAAATAGGCAGTATAAATTTCATCGAATACTAATTTGTTAATTATACATATTTAGTAAGTCACCCCGCGCGATGCGTGGGAAATGCACCTAGTAATAATTAAAATCGCTTCTCCAAACTTAAAAATAGATGCACGATCATCTTTATTATTATTATTATATAAATAAATTTTGACTGGTACTTTTATTTTTGTTAGTGTTGCGCGTAGTAACACACGTAAGACCACCATTTTGCAATTTTGAACCTTTACTGGTATAATCCTATTCATATAACATTATTCTTAATAATAAAAATAATAATAAAATTCCCGTTGCAAATAATAATAATCCTAAATATATATCAGATGTTGTGTATTCACATTATTATTTCCCCCGTTACCCAAAAAAAAAATTATTATTTCCCCCACTTATCACATTATTATTTTCGACTCTCACACACGGCATTTTCCGGTGCAAGCTTCATATTATTATTATTTTCAAAAGAAAATTCAATTTATTAAATAAAAAAGAGTCGACAATATTCTCTAAGCGGAGTGGAACAAACTCATTATTCAATAAAATGAATAACCATAAAGAGAACGGAGTTTAAGTATCTAATTGACAAAACACATCTAATTTTTAGACTGTTTAGTAATTTTTTTTATAGAATGTTTAGTAATTCCACAGAACAACAACAGCTCCTCTAAAACGCGTATCGGGGCCTCACAGTATTAATGACAATAAATAGACTAGTGAGTGACTCTAAATATGCTAAGTCTAGATTTCGTTTATACCCAATTAACCATAACCAACCAAGTATGGTCGTCAATTTCGGCCAAAAAAAAGTATGATCGTGAAAAGAAATCACGGCTTATGACTTAGACCAATATTTAAAGTATTTATGTATATAATTTTAATGTAGTATCCTCTCCATTCAATTTATGGATTATTATAATAAAAATCTTGGTGTTACATAAATTTACAAGAAAAGACACATCATATTTCATGGGACGAGATGGTGTCCTATGATGGGCCACAAATAGGGGTACTAGACGTGGCCGCATAGAGTTCACCCGTTAGACAAACCAACCCACACTTACTGTGTGAGGAGGCATTTACGTACCTACCACCACCATTAATCCTTTCTTCCTAGTCTCCTAGGTATTTCCTTTTGTTTATATTCATTATATCCATTATTATATATATATATATATATTAGTTGATTAATATTTCAATTTTGAAGTACCATAGTTAAATAGTCACAATTTGTTTTACAATATTCTATTTATGGGCTGTTTTTTATGTATAAAAATTTATGTAAGAGTTTTGTTTACTGACATCTTAATTAGGTTAATTATAAAAAAAAAAAAACCTAACTTTGAATGTTTTGTTAAAAAAAAAAAAAAAAAATTGAACTGTTTTCTTTACATAAAACAAATTCAATTTTATAAAACATTGCAAAGTGCAAACTGGGTTAATTTTTTTCATTAAAAATTTATGAAAATTAAACGTGTAATATCCACATAATATATTTTAACATAAGCTATGTTGATTTTGTTCATCATGTCATGCATCACATAAAAAATGATGATTTAATTCTTACGTGTGCAATTTTTGTAATTTTTTAATATAAAAGTCAATGTAGTTTACACTTTTCTAATATTTTTTTTGTAAATTTTAGCTTCTTTTTGCAAACAAAAGACTACTGGATTATTTCTTTTGCAAAACCCTAAAGGCTAGGTTTACTTTGAAGTAATTAATCATATTTAATTTACTTAAATTAATAAATAATAAAATATTGTATAGAAAACATAATTTTCACACAATGCGCAAATTAAAACAGAATAATTCCACATGACTGAAAGTGGGTTGTTTGATAAAATTATGGCATATTTTGCTAATGTTAGCTTCTTACAAACAAATATCAAGGACGACATCTTATATTGGCCAAAAAAAAGGACAAGCTTCTAGAAGGTGGGGCTGTCGAAATGTTATCGATAGGAATGCACGGTGCCTTAAAGATCCAGAAGTGTCCTCAATAAATGCAAATGCTAAAAGTGTTGTATCGACTAGCGACGGATCATATAACGATCGTTTGATAGGCTACGTTGTAGCAATACTCTCTAGAGGTCTCAGGGTTTGACTGACCACTGTGATTTTTTTTTTCATAGACAACAATTTATTGATGTATTTGGCAATCTGGGCCCGTGGCTTGTTGTTGTTGGGCTTTTGTTCTATCTGTTGGATTGGGCCTTTGCCCAAGATATGAAGGAACTGGCGGATCGGATCGGGTTGGTTATTGGTTATTGCGTGTTGGTCTAGTTGCGAATGTTTGGGGACCAGTTTGAGGGTTTGATAATTTTAGGTCACCCTTGAGTATTATGCTTGGGACCCCACCCTATATATAGGTGAGAATTAGGGTTTGGAGCCCTTATGAGTCAAAATTCAGTCTAATTTTGCTATGATAGGATTAGATTCTCACACGGTATCAGAGCAATTCTTCGATCTGAATGTTTTCTATGAGATTTCGCCACCTTTTTTTTTCGTTTCCCTGCCCTGATCCTGTGAACAAGTGTCTTCTTCAAATCAATCACATTTTCACGACTGATAAAAAACTGATGGACTGACGAAACTCTTCTCAATGTGCGTTTTTAACTCTTACGGTTCAAGATGTGTGTTTTCATTACAAGATATGTGTCTTCTTCAACTCAACTTTTATTCAACTAAACACGAATACATAAAATTTAAGGTTAAATGGTATTTTAGTGTCATATGTTTGACTAATGTTGATTTTTAGTGCCAAATGTTTTTTTTGTAGGCTTTTGGTGTCATTTGTTTGTATTTGTAGACTTTTGGTACATCACTTAGTCAACTGTCAAGTTTGACCGTTAAATATTTTAATTTTGTTCAATTTAGTCCTCCAATTTATACACCTAACTTTTGATTTTTGCAATTTAGTTCCTAAAAAACCCAATTGAACCCTTGTGAACAATTAACCCAGTTGTGGTCCAAACCGGCCATGGGTCACACTATGGCTGGTCAATTGGACTCAAGGGTTCAATTGACTCAATTGGACCCAATGGTCCAATTAGGTTTTTTAGGGACTAAATTGTAAAAATTAAAAGTTAGGTGTATGAATTGGAGGACTAAATTGAACAAAATAAAATATTTAAAGGTCAAACTTGACAGTTGACTAACAGATGCACCAAAAGTCTAAAAAATGCAAACATATGACACAAAAGTCTACAAAAAAAAAAAAATGATATCAAAAGTCAACATTGGTCAAACATATGACACTAAAAGACCATTTAACCCTAAAATTTATGGAATTTCTAATAAACCTTTCACATTAAAATATAAATATAGTCACTATAAACAATTTTATTTTTCCTACATGGTATTATCTGTTATACGTGTTAGTTTTTAAAAAAATTATAGGCCCACTCATATCGAGTCAACGCATGAGAAGTAGAGTATCGATTATATATTTATTGTTTTTATTTGTAGGATAAAGGATGATGCGTTGACCTGAACCGTCATCTAAGATGGTTAGTCACTATAATCAGTTAATTTAACTGTTTTTACTTTAAAGTTGAAACTAATAAGGGAAAATTTGAATATTTGATGAAATGTTGAATTAAATTTCATTTAGACTCGGATCGGACAGACGACTCGACAAGAAACCAAACACATTGTTGATTTGATGAAAGGAAAATGATATATGTTCTGAATGTAGAATTCTGATGTATTCCGATACAGAGATAAAACTAAAATGCCACCAAAGTTGATAAAATTTACAGTCCATGCCATTGAGAGAGGTTCGGAACATTTCAGAACATATCGGAATCTCTATCAAGGAATGAAAAGAGCGATAAAGCAAGTGAACTCAACACAACTGGCCGGTTTTGAGCGAACTATATGGGTCACTGGTCTGTCGGTTTACATCTGCAAAAAAAGCGTTAAAATGAAATTTGAAAAGAAATTGAGAAAAAAGTTAGAGAAGAATTGGGATTATCATTTGACCTTTTTTTGCGCCAATATTGGAATTTTTTTATACAAAGTATTCTTTTATAAAAATTGACTTTTTTTTTATTAATTATATATAATTGCTTTCGCAATTTCGGACCGGGATCGTTAATTTTAAAGCCCTCCTAAAGTGGCATTTTTAATTA
The DNA here is from genome assembly GCA_036873135.1 of Clarkia xantiana subsp. parviflora. NCBI lineage: Eukaryota > Viridiplantae > Streptophyta > Magnoliopsida > Myrtales > Onagraceae > Clarkia > Clarkia xantiana. The sequence continues at coordinate 3,646,481 of JAPTYO010000004.1, read as the reverse complement.
AAGTATTTGGGATGCACATGTTCTATATATTTACTTAAGTAATTAAACTAAGTTACAAAATATTAATTTGTACTGTAATAGGCGAATCATGGGTTCCGCAGTCAGGTTGGTTCTGACCAACTTAACAGAAAATCGAACTCGTAGCTGATTCGAAGTCCGGTCCGATTATGAAAACTACATTGCCCTTTTATGGGGTCTGTGCGGGATCTCTCTCTCTTTGTTAAACTACAATAGCAGTAATGTCTCTCTCTGCCAGTGCTTAAATTAGTTAAGTGTTAATAATTAAATCATTATCTAAATTTGATCAAATTGCAACTTGCTATTTATATTTTAGTTTTTTAAAACTGGTTACCTACATTTTTAATTTCAGAAAAAATTCCTATATCACTTATAATTTGCATCAAATTGGACATAAAAAACAGGCATTAGTCCACGTGAGATCTTTTAATATGTAGTCAAGACAAATTCACTAAGAAATTGAAAGATTGCAATGAAATACCTTCAAACTGAAAACACTATTGGAATTTGTCTGGAAGTCTACTTAAGCATCTAATTGAAAGTATTTAAAAACAATATTTTTAATTTACTGTCTAATCCATTTTGCAAACATATCTAAAAACCGCGTATGATCGAAGCATGCTCATTTTATGTTCAACTTGAAAAAAAAATTATAATACATATTACAATTTACTTAAAAATTGAAAGTTTTATGTAATTAATTAATTTAAAAAAATTAAAGTTAACTTGCTGTGTTTTGAACTTTGATTATTAACCCATTTATTAATAATTAAAAAATAATAATAACCTTAATTAGTAAACAAGAATCATATCCTCTCATGAATCAATTCAATGAATCGATATCGAGCCCTAATCTTCTTCCTAATCAATTTTAAGGTTTAGCTCTATCCATCCTCGCCCCTTCCATTTCCTTCACCTTCTTCGTCGATCATTATCCAAGGAAATTCCTAGGGTTGGCTTTTCCGTCTTTCAACCATTTGCGGCTGTAACAATCAATTCACAAGTTACATTAAAGAGAAACGATGCAGCAGCCTCAGCCGATGATGCCGGTTATGCCTTCATACCCATCAAACATCACCACTGAACAGATTCAAAAGGTGCAAACTTCTCTTTCTTCGACCTTTGTCGGTCCTAATCAATTATTATTGCTGCCTTGCCTTCCATGATGTAATAGTATAGAGCTCTTGCTAGGACTAGTAGTAGCTACCGACGCCTTCGATTTTGCAGATTATGACACCGAAAATGAAGTTTTTTTTTTATTTTTTTTTATGTTGAAGTATTTCAATCTTCAGGTAGTTATATGATGCTGATGTATTTATTAATTAGCTTGAAATAAACTTACTTCTTTAACTTATGCAGTGATGAAATATTGGCAATGGACTCTCCTTTCCATATATCCATATAGATCACTAAGAGTCTAAGACTAACCGTTAGCTTTTGTTTTCTTATTATTATCTTTCATTATGAATCACTTCTTGCATAACTTGGAGAAATTGAAATTGTAATTTGAATAAATACAGATAATAGGACTGTGGAGCCTTCTATTTGTTGTTGGAGCATTCGTGTTAACGGAATGGTTTCCTTTAAAAATGTCTTGGTTGATAAGTTTTTGAATTGAGTGTTCAGCGAGGGAATATTTCTAGACGTTTTATTTTTAAGTTCATCACCCATATAATTTAGCCAGCATAATATGTGACAATCTATTGTTTCTTTCTTCATACGTTATTTGTTGGCAACCATTTTCTAAACTTATCTATAAATTTTTCTGCATGATTCTTCTTCTTCAGTATCTCGATGAGAATAAAAAGTTGATTCTTGCAATATTGGACAATCAAAATCTTGGCAAACTTGCTGAGTGTGCCCAGTGAGTCTCTCTCTCAACTCCTAGAACTTTTCTTAGTTGCTGGTTCGGTTTTACTGTGTCGTACTTGAGTACGTATCATTTTGATGTTATAATTTGTTGTCTCCTATAAAATATACAACAAAGATTAGTTTCCTTCCTTTCTATCACCTGAAATTTGAGGTTATTGTTGGGATCAATGTTGTACAACAAGAGTAATGGTTGTCCATGTCATTGTGGTGTTGATTAATTCATATTTTGCTATCAGAAAGAATTTGTGGTGGTTTATTAGATTGCACCAAGGCAAATTTATACGAAACTAACCCACTCTTGGCCTGAAAAAGAAATCTTTCTAGATTGTAAGAAATTGTAATTAATCCATGATTTTGCTGGTATCAAGTCATCCAATAAAATCAAATGCAATATCAGATCAGTTATATTGCAGAAAGTATATATATGAGATTATTTTGTTTTGTTGATAAAATTGTCTGTTTGCTGGCCTAAGGCCCTGAAGGCATATTTTGGGTAGATATCAATGAGAGCTTTATGTATGAATTAAATGCAAAGAGATTCAATATTGAACATTTTGGCCAACAAGAAAAGGAGGTGAAACATTTATGCCAATATTGTTGTTCTTGGTTTGGTCCTACAACAATGTCCATGTGATGTAACACGATAATGTAAGGTACCAAGCTCTTCTGCAAAAGAATTTGATGTATTTGGCTGCAATTGCCGACGCCCAACCCACGACTCCATCAATGCCGCAGCAGGTGGGGAGTGTTTATCTTATAGCTTTGTTCTATCTTTTGTTGATAAATTTAAAACTTTGAAGTATAAAAAATGAAAACTTTGCAGATGGCTCCACACCCATCTATGCAGCAAGGTGGGTTCTTCATGCAGCATCCTCAGGCAGCAGCAGCAGCAGCTGCGATGGCTCAGCAGCAGCAATCGGGTTTCTTCCCCCAAAGGGCACAAATGCAGATCAACAGTCCACATGACCTGCAAATGCACCACCAACTACTCCAACACCAAGCCGTACAGGGCCAAATGGGTGGTGGCATGAGGCCAAACAATGGCGGCCTCTACCATCAAATGCAGCAGCAAAGTGAGGCTGCTCTTGGTGGTGGAAGCAAGCAAGATCACTCAACAGATGCTGATCAGCACCATGGACAAGGTAGTTCTGCAGCTGAGAGGTCCGAGGATCCCAAATGATGACCGGGTTTATCTCCACGGCCGTAGTATTTAGAAAAAATATGTAGCTTTGGCTTTCGCTGCAAGGTTAGATCTTAGCTGAAGTGCATCCAATTGCTGTTCCTGTAATTTTTGTGAGGATTTGGTGAATGGTGATGCACTTGTGGTTGATGTTAAGTGTTGTGGCTCCCTGTTTTAACATTGTTCAAAATCATGTTTCCAGATGATTTTTTTTTTTGTTTTCCCGCGGGGTGGCCCTAGTGCTCTCATCAGGAGAGCAGCAACCGTAGCATGCTTGCTCCACGCTTAGACTAATTCTTACTTGCACCGGGTTAGCCCGTAAGGGGTAAAGTGCTGGTCATAAACAATTTCCATTTTCATGGTTACTAGTGGGGATTGAACCCTAACCTCTAGTTAAGAGATGAGGCGTTGAACCTCTAAATGAATATTTTTTTTTTTTTTTTTTCAGTCCAGATGAATATGTAGAATACCCTATATTATCCACCGCTCCGTTTTGACGGTCTTGTCGAGTCTGTTTTTTACCCAAATCTTCTAAAAAGGGTAAAATTGAATCAAATCTACAAGTTTCAGTAAAATTGGAAATACTTACCAGTTAAGTTAGTATTTTTCTTCAGGTTTGACAGTAAATTTGTTAATGCTTTTCTGGGTACAGTAAAAATATGATATTTTCAAGGGGAGAAGTGATACTCCGAAGTAAATAAATCTCATGTAAAGTGCCAAATTAATCATTTCCTTCAGTTACATTCGCAATTTAGAGGATAACATGTTCGACATCTGTAGTTTAAAAAATAATAACAATCTCGTATTAAAATTTGGGGTCTTTCTACCATGTTCCACAAGCACTATATTTTTGGTATTTTTTTATGTATTTTTCTATTACCCTAAAAGTGACCCTAAGGAAATTTATTATTAGTAATAATGTGATGCAAATTTGATGTTTAGTTAAAAAAATTCACGTTTTTAAACTTTTACATATATTACAATTAAGTTCTCCGTATTGTAAAAAATACTACAAGTATGGTGCTTGTTCAACACGATAGAAAGACCCGAATTTTGTGCTGAATTTGTTTTTTAGATCGATAATTTCCATATATATATATATATATATATATATATATATATATATATATATATGAATGTAATAATTGAGGATTATTTGTGTAATTTTTTGGCCACAGATTATTTTTATAATCAACTAACAAAGAGTAAACAGAAAGATTAGATCGATAGTTTCCATTTAAAAAAAAATAGTTGAGGATTATTTTTTTTTTTGTAATTCTTTTTGGGTACATATTATTTTTGTAATTAATTATTAATTAACTAAGAAATAGTAAACAGAAAGATTCTAAGTTGCTCCTCGTACGTAGTAAATAATCACTCAAGTGTAACCGACCATAACATAATTTAAGGTTGAAAATTGCAGTATGACAGCAGATACAAGTCAAAAACACATGGAGTAGATTGCACCTGATCAAGTAAGATGGGTGAATTCGATGAATGATTATCTTTTCCCTGTTCAGGTTGATTGAATTGAGACAGCGGTGGTTCCCTTTTGCCTTCTTTTCCTTTTCTGGGTCTCTACTTTCCTGCTCGAAGCTTCATCTTCACCTCTTCGTCGTCTCCCATCTGTATTATATACTTGTTTATTCGTCTCCCTCCTCCTTACAATTCACTCGCTTGAACAGCGCGGAACAGCTAAGCTCCCATTTCAGGCGCTCGCATCGGAAGCAGCCATCCATTGAGGAGCTTAAAGTTCGTATTTTTACGCAAGCTGCGTTGCGGGGTTCAGGTATATCTCCAATCCCAAGAAACTCCATTAGATCTGGAAAGATTTATCGTTCTGAACTAGCAATTTCATCTCTGCTGCTGAATTTCTGCTCATCGGAATCTGTTCTGCTATGTCTATCCGAATTTGGATTTCACACTGCTGAGATAGGTGAATGAATGAGTTGCTTTTGCTTGCAGGACGGGAAATGCAGGAACTGCTTCGGATAAGATTTGTTTAGAGGTAGATCTGAGCCGCCAAGTGTTCGGCCAAATGCCAAGCTGAGACTTATCATCGTCATCTATTCATCTTGTTGCTTCCGTAATCCAGAAATCAGCAAAAAAAAAAAAATGGCTGCTGAACTTGTCCATGCTGCAACGAGCACGGATTTGGCGGAGATGGATTGGGGGAAGAATATCGAGATCTGCGAATTAGCTGCGAATGATCAGAAGTACGTCCCTAAAACTTTGATCTTTAGAATCATATGGCCATCGATTCGATGGAGGTACCAATCAAATATTTATGAACCATAACCTCGATTAATTTGATAATACAGGGCATGTAAAGAAGTGATTAGAGCACTCAAGAAAAGGTTGAGCAATGCAAACTCAAACACTCAGGTCTACGCAGTGACGGTAAGTAGAAGATTTCGAAGAGTTCAATTACAATATTTTGAGCTGTTGAGATCTGAATTCACAAGATCGTAAATTCTTTATCTTAATAATATTTCCATATATTGATTGTTCTTACTGTCTGTAGTTGTTAGAGTTGCTGATGAACAACGTCGGTGAACGTATCCAAAAACAAGTGATTGAATCAGGTGTTCTCGCAGTTCTTGTAAAGATGGTTGCGAGTAAGGTATCAATTTCATCAAAACCCAAGACAATTCCTGAAAAACTGCAGTGTTTCCAAAACGATTGTAATTTTGTAACTATGTTTCTTTCAGAACGAGTCCCCTGTTCGGGAGCGGATATTTCTTCTTCTAGATGCCACACAGTCATCAGTCGGCGGTCAAAATGGAAAGTTTCCCGAGTATTATTCGGCGTATTATGATTTGGTCGTAAGTGCAAAGACTTACTTGCATGGTTCCTCTTCTATGTTTTCTTGCTACACAAGAAAATATTTAGTGATGATTGCTCCTTTTGCTATTGCAAACACTGCAGAGTGCAGGAGTGAAATTTCCTCAAAGGGCTCAACCCACACCCTCGGAGCGTCTTGCTGCACAAGCAACGACCAATAGATCTTCCAACCCCACTTCACAACCAAATAACAGAGCTCATTCTAATGGCAAGCTACCCTCTTCAGGAGACAAGCCCACTCCAGTTCCGGTCACACAATCTGCTCCAGAATCAAGGTTTGGATTTTTGGGGTTTGGTAAATATTTGCCTGTTCATAACATATAATAAGTTTTGTTAAATATTTGCCAGTTCGAAAAGGTAGGGTTGCTTGCGGTTTAAGCAATATATTTAATTTTCTTTTACGCAGTATCATTCAGAAGGCTAGCAATGCCTTGGAGGTTCTTAGAGATGTTCTTGATGCTGCTGATTCTCATAATCCTTCGGTAAGTTGGACCTAATGTCTTCTAGATCGTCTAATCGGCCTTATTTACTTCTGATTTATGGATGACAATCTCTTATGAAAATTGTTACACAAAGTAGAAAACTTAAGGTAAAAAATAACATATCTCTTTTCCACATCCAGGCAGTGAAAGACGAGTTTACTCTCGATCTTGTGGAACAATGCTCGTTCCAGAAACAACGGGTGATGCATCTAGTTTTGACATCTCGGTGAGGCCTCGATTAGAGAATCCGGATCTTGTTCATATAGAGTTTTATTTTTTACATTATTTTTTTGACGGATTCCAGGAACGAAAAGGTGATCTCTGAGGCGATAGAATTAAACGATAAGCTACAGAAAGTACTAGATCGACATGAAGCCATTGTGTCGGGGAGATCCGATGTTCGTGTTACTGGAGGTCGCAGCAATCACGAATTCCTCAATGAGGAGTTGGAGGAAGAAGAAGAACAGCTTATCCAGAGGTCTTTCACTTTCTTTTATCTTGGCACCCAAGTTAACTAACTCTATGAAATAATTCTTGGCACCCAAGTTAACACTAGTGTTTACACGAACCCAACCTAAGCATGCCATGTGTCAAAAACTCCATATATTTAAATAAAATGAGACACGTTACGCGGTTTGATTGGCCTGTTCATAATTTTCCGACTTTGCTAGATTAGGGTTTTCGATATCTGTTATGAATCTCAAACCGTGATTCGATCTGACAGGATTCGGAAAGGAAAAGCGTGTATGATGCCAGAAAGCGCGCAACGTTTCCCGCAAAGGGACTTGTATGAACAACGCATCGTGGCGGCAGAGCGACAGGGCCGCCCGATCATCATAAGGCCGATGGCTGTGAACACGCCACCAGAAGAACCCCGCCCGATCATAAGGCCTATGACTGTGGACCCACCGCACGAAGAACTCATACGACAGCAACAACACCCGAATGTTGGGATTCCGCCTCCGCCTTCGAAACATGTCGAGAGACAAAACTTCTTCAAGGAGAAGAAGGTGGATGGTCCGGCTGAGCAGATGAAGGGTCTGTCTTTGCGTGATGGTCGGAATGGCAGCGACTCCGACAGCACCGAAGACCTTAGTTTGTCGGATTGAGGGGAGATCTTGTTTGGTTTCTTGTTTGTCAAGTTACTTTTGTTACAAGGAGTGTATTACGTGCTACCTATTTATTTATTTGTTTTATTTATTTATTCTTTTAATGTATTTTTACAGCAAATGATAGATGTGTTTTATTTGCGCTCAGTGTTGCCGACATTTTAATGCAACTCGTAAGAATGCATGATGCATTTTGCTATATATATATATATATATATATATATATATATATATATATATATATATATATATATATATATATATATATATTGTTTATTTATTTAAAAAAAATGTGAATGAGAGTTATAATTAATTATTGGGTTAAGAACCAATGAAAGGTCTGAACTATCACTCATGTTAACGGGAGATGTCTGAAATTTAAAAGTTAAAAACGGAGGTTTGAAATTTCAGTTTTGTTGATAACAGCGGTCTTCGTTAGTTTTTTCCGTTAAAACTAACGGAAGTTGGTCACATGCTTGGCATAATAAAATAAATTTCCAAAAATGCCCTTCTATCAAGTGTGCCCCTCACATGCTTGAAGTGAAAATACCAAAATGCCCTTGAAGCCACCACGGCTCCGGCGACCACCACTCGACTCTGGTGACCAACCCAGCTCCGGCGACCACCACTAAGGCTCCGATTGGGCCCAAATCGGAGCCACCTACCCTGATTGGGCTCCGATCGGAGCCACCGGCCCCGATTGGACTCCGATCGGAGCTTTTTTTTTACTCCGATCGGAGCTTTTTTGGCTCCGATCGGAGTTTTTTTTTGCTGAGGTGGTGGTTGGAGCCGGGTCGCCGGAGCCGAGGTGGTGGTGGCCAGAGTCGGGTGGCGGTGGACGGAGCTGAGTGGTTTTAATTTGACTTTAGGGGTAAAATTTTCATTTCACATTTCCTTAAATAAGATATTAAATAAAACAAAATATTAAAGGGGCAAAAATGTCATTTCACACAATTCTGTTAAATTTAACCCTAAAAATGGACGGAAAACCTCAAATCAACAAAATTGAAATTTCAGACCTTCGTTATTAACTTTTTAAATTTCAAACATCTCCCGGGTCATAGTTCAGACATTTCATAGGTTCTTAACCCTTAATAATTAGTCATTAACTTCTGTATTACATAAAAACTTATTTGAATAAATTTTTTATGTTATATAATTTGGTTTGCGAATTGTATGAGTTTGTTTATATAAAAATTAATATATTAAAAAAAAAATGTATATGAGTTATTTTTAATTAATTTATTTATGATAATAATAAATGAAAATTAGAAAATATGATATTTTTTTGGTAGAAAATGGAATATGATACTAGACCGTGATGTTGCACCGATTCAAATCAAATCGATACAATCAAGTCCAAAACAAGTTAGCCAAGACAACTAATCAATCGAGATTCGCAGGCAATATTATGTAGAGTAAAAATCCGAGCTTAATGCGAAACAAAATTGGTTTCTTGATGAATCTCAATGCAATTTATGGCATCCGCGACCGAGTTAGCTTCCTGATTGACGTATCTAAATTTGTATCTACTTAGTTGAAGCAAAAGATTTATACATTCCAAAACGACAAGCATAAGTTTCAAGTTGGGAGAAAAACTGTCTGAGATGATTTTTGAGTGATCAAATCATTAGTCTCAATATGTAGAGACTCTATTCCCAAGCTGAGAGCTAGAGATATCCCATCTCGGATAGCCCGAAACTCCGCAACAAGATTATTCACAAATCCCAAGTTCCTAAAAAACACATAATTTCTATTAGAGCCTCGAATATATGATATTATTTCTCATTCGAAGTTTTTCGTTATTAATTAATATGAAAAACCCGTTTGTAAATCAGAAAAATATACTGTACAAAAATTTATACGATATTCAATAGTTTATAATATTATAGTAAACAAAACTTAGTTAATATATTTATAAGTATATAATATTTTTTAAGAACACTGAATTTTCTAGTGCATTTTAAAGTTGAATAATCGGTTATGCTACGTTTTCATAATAATACGTGTTTGAGAACAGAAAACTCTCAAATTAATTTTAAATAATTATAAATCTCAAAATTACTCGTATATATGTTTTATTATCTAATTTAATTAAATATAATTATTTTTCTTCATATTTAATTTTTATTTTGTTAATTGTATTTTGTAATGTGTTTTCAGTTTTGGTGAAATCGGGTCTATTTTTACTCGGAGAAGAGCAGAAACCTAAAACAACTGAACAAGTCCATTCCCATTGAAAATAAAAATAACTACATATAGAGTTTTTTATGTGGCATAATAAGGAGTTTAAAAGTTTACCAAAAAAAAAAAGGAGTTTAAAATATTTAAAGATATATAAATATATATTATATTTATTTATTTATATATAATAATGAAAAAAAAAAATCGAAATAGTGGAGAAAGATAAAGGGCGGGAGGAGGGCCTTGTTGGGCTAATCCAGTTCTCATACGTCCCCTTCTACCTCCGTACCTTACATCCACTCCACTATATCCGCCATAACTGTACTCTACCGAGCTCTTCTCCTCAAAGCAACCATTTTTAGCAACTTCAAACCAAGCTACTACTTATAAGTCCTAAGAACTGTAGTCGCTTCACTCCAGTCCTCACCATTTCTGAGGGATTCAATGAACTGCCAAGTAATGAACACTGCACCATCGTCGTCTTCCTCCGCCTCTCGCAACCCTAACCTCAATTTCCCCCGGTAAGTCTTTCTCAAATTGCAGCGGTATTCGATTTGCTTCCACCGCCGCCGCTGACTTGCTCGGTTTTTATCGTCGTAGCAGGTCTCCGGCAGCATCCAACTCCCAACTTCCGAGGAGCTTCGTAGTCGCTAGATGCAGATTGCGGTGTCCTGAGACACAATTGTGCTTGTCGAAGCAGCCAAGTAAGTTCCGATTGGGCGCAATGGTAGCCTCAGAAGCTCCGGTCGTGTCGTCGTCGACTCCAATTGACAGCGATGAGAAGATTGGAGTTCTGTTGCTCAATCTTGGCGGCCCAGAAACTCTCGACGATGTGCAGCCTTTCCTCTTCAATCTCTTCGCTGATCCCGTAATTTTCCACTGCAATCAATTATAAGATTCAGCTATATAGGTTTTGAATCGGTGAATAATTGATGCTTTGTGATTATTACCTAGGACATCATTCGATTGCCGAGATTGTTTCGGTTTCTGCAAAAGCCATTAGCACAGTTCATATCTGTTCTCAGGGCACCTAAGAGCAAAGAAGGCTATGCCTCTATTGGTGGTGGATCTCCTCTTCGGCAAATAACCGATGCTCAGGTTTGTTTTCAATTCATCACCAATTGAACAATGTGATAGTGATAATGTACTGATTCGGAATGCTAGAGATTACCATTTGATTGCCATCAAATTTGTTACTGCTTGAATGAACTTGTACATTATACATTTGTTGGGATCGTGTTCTTTAGGCGGAAGAGTTACAAAAATCACTTTTTGCTAAGAGTGTTCGAGCCAAGGTTTATGTAGGCATGCGTTATTGGCATCCATTCACAGAGGAAGCCATCGAGCAGGTACTTATCGGAAACACCATGACAATACCAATCTTATGCTTCAAACAAACAAACAAACAAACCATTTCAGATTATGTTTTCACAATGATCATCAGATAAAAAAGGACGGGATAGCAAAGCTCGTTGTTCTCCCACTTTATCCCCAATTTTCTATATCAACTAGCGGTTCAAGCCTTCGGCTCCTGGAAAGCATATTCCGGTAATTAAAACATGAGTTTCTGGATCCAAAAATTTTGAGTTTTTATAATTCATATCTGACATTTTAATGGTTGATGGGTCAGAGAAGATGAATATCTAGTAAACATGCAGCACACTGTAATACCGTCCTGGTACCAACGCGAAGGGTATATAAAGGCAATGGCTGGTTTAATAGAGAAGGAGTTGAACACTTTTGACTTCCCCCAGAAGGTATAAATTCCTTTATCTGATAAATAGTCTCATTTGGCTTGGCTTGCAAGTATAAAGCTTTTATTGATGAACATGAGTGTATTTATCTGTGAAATAGGTTGTGATATTCTTCAGTGCACATGGAGTGCCACTCGCATATGTGGAGGAAGCCGGGGATCCATACAAGGCTGAAATGGAAGAATGCGTGGATCTAATAATCGAAGAGTTGGAAAAACGCAGGATAACCAATGCATATACTCTTGCCTATCAGGTAACTTTTGTGCTCTTGTATGTATCATTGATTTTTTTAGGCCGAACCTGGAATTTGGTGATTAAGCTACAGCTAGAGTAGATACAACATGTTAATGAATAAAGTATAAGGTACCATTACCAAGGGTTAGCTGAACTTGTGATTGCAGCTGAATTTTTTTGCAACATGTCGCTCTAAGCTAATACATTAATGCAGTTTGCTAGTTTCATTTCTCTGTTTAGTCATTGATGGAAAACCCGCAACAGTTGTGACGGCGCCACATATACATTTTACGTCCAAGGTTAACTGAAAAATAGACAGAACTAGCAAGTTGCACTTTAGTATTAATTTACAAATACGGTCTTCACCAATGCAAAATTTTTTTGCCACGTTCTTGGTAAAGACCGTAATTTTAGTAGTGTATATCTTAACTAATACTGAAGCGCAATTTGGTAGTTCGGTTTATTTTTACCGACAAGATTCCGCACTTATTACTGACAAAGGATTTTCGTTGGTAGATCTTGTATTTCTATTTTCTAGTAGTGATTGAAAAGTTGCACAAAAGAGGTTTAGTATGCAACAAGTTGACTGGCCACAAGTTGAGCTAGCATTTGGTATTTAACCATTATTTCATTGCTCTTCAAATGCTGCGCATAAATGTTGGGACTTTGTTACAGAGTCGAGTTGGCCCCGTCGAATGGCTTAAACCATATACAGACGATACGATCATCGACCTTGGCCGTAAAGGCGTGAAGCGCCTTTTAGCCGTCCCAATCAGGTATTCACTCATACTACATTGCTGCATTGTATTTACTTGTTAATTAAATCGACGATTTTGGTTTCGGTCCTAAGCTTTGTGAGTGAGCACATCGAAACCCTAGAAGAAATCGACGTGGAATACAAAGAGTTAGCTTTAAAGTCCGGGATCGAGAAGTGGGGCCGAGTCCCTGCTCTCGGCTGCGAACAGACCTTCATTTCTGACCTTGCTGATGCCGTCATTGAAAGTCTCCCTTACGTCGGTGCCATGGCTGTGTCGAATCTCGAAGCTCGACAGGTAATTAATTAATCTCGAAAGACGTAATTATGACATTGATGTTCTTGTCATTAATGATTGGAGTTGTTGATGTCGTGTTTCAAGTCGTTGGTTCCGCTCGGGAGTGTGCAAGAGCTTCTAGCTGCCTACGATTCGCAACGAAGGGAGCTGCCGACACCGGTGACGATGTGGGAATGGGGGTGGACGAAGAGCGCAGAAACGTGGAATGGAAGAGCGGCGATGCTTGCTGTTCTTGTGTTGCTTGCGCTTGAAGTCGCCACGGGAAAAGGGTTTCTTCACCAGTGGGGAGTGCTTACGTTGGTCCGGTGACCGGAGCTTAAATGTGCAAGAACCCTAGCAGCTACTATTTATTAAGCTTAGAGTCCCTTTGTATTTATTGTTTGTCGGAGATGGTACTTACTGTGTATGCAATTTTTGCCGTATTAATCTGTATTACATAAAAACTGTGATGTAAATTAGAACCCTAATTCTTGATTTCTTTAACGGAGACGGAGCTTGAGTGGTGAACACAATAAGATGGATCAATTCTCCAATTGAAGAAAACTGTCGTTTTAATTTCATCCTTATATGGCCGTAAACTGCAATTAGCCATTTGCGAGGAGGTGAAGAAGTTGTGTATATGTATTATTACATAATAATTGTTGTTTTCCATGGAGATGGAATACGGTTCTCCATAAAATGTGATGTGGTAATATGCTTCGTCAGCTAAAATCTGATGGTGAAGTATGATGTGTAATCTAAATTCAAGTAACAAATTGTGCATTTTGGTTAGCAGATTTGCATTTTTTTTTATAAAAGTAAATCATAATTATAAAAAAAATCCTTAAAAGACCAATTAATATATTTATTTATATGAAAATAGAGGAAAGTAGTAAACAACTTACAAGTATAATCTAATAACAAATTAGACAACACTAGCCTATTTCAAGTATAAATTGAGTCTAAAAAAGTCTAGGTAGCATTAATTAAATTGGTCAACCACCCAAATTCAGGTATTAAATTGCTAATTAGCATTTTTTTTTTAAATTCTAATTAGCATTTTGGAATTATATTTCACGAAACTAATTGGAATTTGGAGCGCAGGTGTGATGGACAAGTGGAGATAAAATGGATATGATCAAATTAGAGACATGCACGTCACCCTCATGCATGGCGCGCGCATGCAGAGACAGCCTCCGGGAGATGTTACGAAGCACGTGGTTTCTTGCTCTTTTTCCATGATCTTCTTCAAATTAGTCGGTCTCTCTGTTTCTATTTCTATATATACATAGCTGATTCAGTCGATAATACATATCCATATATATATATCAGTCGGACAGAGTACGTAATTCAATGGAGATGAAGAGGTTGTTGGGGATATTCTTGCTGCTACTCATTGCCTTAGCTTCGCGTAAGTGTGTATATATTGATTAAAATGAATTCTTTCAAATTTACAATATGCCCAATTGAATATTAGAGTAAGGAATATGAAACAATTTTATTTAAAAAAATTAAATTAAGAGAATATATATATTACGCGCGTGTTTTGGATGGGATGCAGAAGAGGTGGAGGGGAGGATATGTGAGTCGAAGAGCCATAAGTTTCATGGGAAATGTGTGAGCGACCACAACTGCGCCTTAGTTTGCCAGAGCGAGCATTTCTCTGGTGGCCACTGTAGAGGCTTCCGACAACGCTGTTTCTGCACCCAGAACTGCTAATTAATTAAGCCGCCATATATATATATTGGAACTAGAACAATATATATTTATATATATATGCAGCTAATTCAGAGATCTCTATCTACGTTCCCTGTACGTAATTTGTGTCTTTGGAAAATAATAAGAGACTTTCTCCTCTATGTGATAATAATATATATAGCTGCACCTGCATGCATGCATGTCCTTAATTGTTCTCGTTTTTAGTATCTCTATCTATCTATATTAATTTAGTTGATACTTTATCAATTAAACCGTTGTTTCTTAGTATCCATACATATATTTTTCTAATTTTTTCTCATTAATTATCTGGATATCTTAGGTGATTCTGATACTTCTCCAAATCAGAGGTCTTGGGCTGCCGAGTCCTATGAATTAATGAGATGTCTTAGGCTACCAAATTCCTAGAAATTGAAAATATATTTATATATGCCTAGCTTTTTATTTAAATTATTTACCCTCTATACATGTAATTCAAACGAAAAATACCATTTATGAAAATGTCTATGTTACCACCACTTGTGGCTCTCTAGTAGTTAAAAACGCTTACTATTTGGCTCCGATGTCCAGATTTGAAATCTCTCAGGACCAGTGGCGGATGCATACATATAGAATAATGTGGTTACGATCGTAACCACATTATTCAATATTTTTAGTGAGAATCTAAGTTTGTTCCTGAAAGAAAATATATTCCGATCCTCATTAATTTTATGTAAGATCAATATTATTTTAGTTTAAGACACTAAGATCTCATTATTATTTTGTAAGACCACATTATTATTTTGGAAGACACATTCAACCAATTGAAAAAAAATATTAAGTTTATGTTTTTGGCTTATTTGCTAATTTATTAAATATAGAACCCCAATCAGCAATATATTTTTGGCTATCTTTAAAATAATAAGAAGGAATAATTAAATAAATACAAGAATAAGATTTAACGGATTAAAGGATCTTAGTGATGATAGATTTAACGGATTAAAAGATCTTAGTGAACTTTCAGTGAAGCTTGTTGAGACTGAAAAACATACCATCTTTGCGCAAGTTTATTCGCTCCTGAAACTAGTTTTGGTTCTTTTTGTGGTAACAGCAACCGTGGAAAGAGCTTTTTCAGCTATGGTTTATGTGAAGAATAAAGTGCGAAATAATATAATGGATGGTTTGTTGAATGATTGTTTAGTCATTTACATAGAGCAAGATGTGTCCTCGAAGAATACAACTGATGTTATTATTTCTTGATTTCAGAATATGAAAACCCGACGAGGATAGTTGTAAATTATTTAGCTCTTTTGATATGATGATAATTACTCTAGTTTAATGAAATATATTTATATTTATATGTTAAATTACTGGAAAAAAAATTATGTAACGTATCCACATTATGAAGTGTCTGCATCCGCCACTGCTCAGGACATCACCTCGCGGTGACATATTTAAATATAGCAGGTTCCGCTTAGTCCACATACATCCTCAGACATATGAGGAGGCGAGTAGAACTGGATACGACCCGGTCTTTTGATTATATACTAGATTGCTGGTGGGTTACGTTGATGAGACCAGTGCATGCGTTGGTTGCTCGCTAAGTCTAGTTGGAAAAAACTCGGACAATAAGTAGGAAAGTCCGAACATTACGTAGCGAGATGTGAAAAAAAAAAAAAATTATGTTACAAATATTATTATTATTTCCGGATTTTAAGTTTCCGAAAATAATATCTCCAGCGAGAAAATTCTAGAGTTATTAACTCCAGCATTTTATTTCCATGCCCAAGGCGTGGCCTATAGGCATGCAGATCAGAAGCTACTTAATTCTATACGTGCCCAAGGCCATGCATGGCCTTCTTCTCTTCCCAAGGCTTCTCTAGCTACGTGCCCAAGGCCATGCATGGCCTTGTGTATGCAGAGACCTTCTCTGCAGGCCAGGGAGACAAATTTCCGCGTCTCCGAGATATTTCACCTATTTTCAAAATCGGATTTAATATTTTAGGAACATTAAAATTCCGTCAATATTATTTGTAAGCGGGGTATTTTTATAATTGTTATTTTTTGGAGTGTATTTTTTATCTGTGTCATGTTTGGAGGGAAAATTTATAAAAATAAATAAATTCCCTTTTACCTCTACCAAAGTCTTAAAAATTGAAAAATTATTTTATGGCTAGCTTTTTACCTTTCACGGTTTTATTTTTTACAATCAACTCATTACGATTGGGAATTACTCTAAATATATATGGTAGACTCATCTTCTTTCTAAGACACCCGTGGAAAAATGTATAGTAAACAAAGATATATAAACAAGCTATTCAATAACTTTTTTAGGGAGTTTGGCTTATCGCTTATGGATATATAAAATGATTGTATGGGAAAAGGGAGGAATTGCATAAGTTTTACCTTATTTGTAGTTAATGCACAGAGAGATCGATCCTTTAGAACATTTGTAATGTGCAAACTCATTTTTAGCCACATCATCAATTTGTCACAAAAGAAAGAGAAAAAAGTAATTTGATCATAATATACTCATGACAATGATCAAATCCATTTTGAACACATTAAGCAGCAATGCTATTTTGGACTCATATGCTTTTTATACAACATAAATTAATAAACATATAAATATATTTACTTATAGTTCATTTTATAATTGTATAATTATATATATACACATAAACATAGAAAATATATTCAAGTAGTTTTTATGAAATAAATAAAAAAAATACATAATTCAAATTATTATAAAATAAAATTACATTATATTAAAAATTAAAAAAATAAATAAAATTACATAATCATTCTAAATTTATAAATTATAGAACATAAAGAAAACATAACACTAAAATATGAAGTTGCGACACAGATAGTTGAATTATGAAATATGAACTAAAATGAATTAAGTTAGTTAAATAATTGTAAAAGTTATTTTGAAATTAGCAAATGGTCATGACCAACTTAAAGGAGAGAGACTAAATGTAGGGAACCTAATTAGTGGGGATGGCAATTTGTGGCTTATCTTCTCTCTTCTATATAGGCAAAATTGCCTTTAAAATTTGCCCATTACAAGTGCTCTTAAGCAGTGTTATCAGAACCGGACCGGGGCCTGAACCGGCAGGGCCACCGGTTCCCGGTTCGGCCGGTCGGACCCGGTCCGAACCGGGTCCGGCCGGTTTTAGTAAAAAAAATGCAAATTTGCATATCCTCTTTGTAAGTTCACCCTTATGTAGGTTTTAGTCTGGATCGGGGCCTGCCTCTCTATAAGTTTACCCTAAAAAAATTTTAATTTTTTTTATTTATTTTTTTTAATGAAAAGAGTCCGAACCGGCGAACCGGTGAACCGCCCGGTTCGCCCAAAACCGGCCGGTTCGGTGAAAACCGGACTTCAGAACCGGGTTCGCTTACATCCTCCGGAAATAAGCAAACCGGACCGGTGAGGGGTCCGGTTCCGGTCCGACCGCGGTCGGACCGCCGGTCCGGTCCGGTCCGGTTCTGATAACACTGCTCTTAAGTGGCAGAAAAAAAAAACTAAAAAAAAAAAATTAGTTTAGGATATTATATAGGATCTATCTATCTAAGTACCACCGCCAGTGGCTCTAGTTGAAGTACCTCCACCAACACATATAATAAGAACACCATATACAAGCAAGTGTGCTTTCCCTATACTAGTTTTAGATGAAACATTATTTATATATATAAATTGGTTGCTCTCTTAGCCCGTTGGATTTGATTCTGTTCAATATTTTGATTGGCAGTTCCGACTGGTGGTGTTAGGGTTGTGTTCCTTCCATTTCCATTTGACTTGGCCCAGTGTATTTAACACAGCTCACTATTTCATAAAAAAAAAAAAAAAAAAACACAGTAGAAGTTATTTACAGGTCATGTTTGATCTAAATACAAGATCAATAATAACTAAATAAGTAGAACATCAATAATAAGTAGAGCTAGCTAAATTGACATAGCCAGGGCAGTGTATACTCAATTAATTTACTAAATTTTGTCGGGAAAAACTATAATAAGCAAAAGTGTCCAACAATTTTTTATTTTAAACCTGAACGATAATATATTGTATCCTTCGGTAGTATAACATAGGGGCCAATTTGATTTTTTAAAGTGAAAATCCAAAGTTGCTATATATGTGGATGGATTGGACTTTCATTTAGTTTTTCATGGAAAGTTTCTCAGGGAAAATATATTATTTATAGATTAGTGGATCTAGTAATTTGTATACATACATAGATAGAAATCCTAAACTAGCAAAAACATTAAAAAAAAAATTATCTACAAACTGTGAAATTTATTGTGAAAGTGATATAATGTCCCATTAAGAACTAATACATTTGTTCATTTACTTTCTTTTTCTTACTTTCTATTGAAATTTCATATTTTAAAGATTTAAAAAAAATGCTGGTAAAAAATAAACTCCAGCTAATTAATTAGCGGGATAAATTGTTACGCTAGCAATTTAACTGATGGGCTGGAATTTGAATTAAAAAGTTGATAATTTAAAAATAATAATAATAAAATATTTGTATGACTCGTCAGTACGGTTCAGTTGCAGAGTGTCTAGCACCGATAAAAGTTTGAGGTGTATCGGTGCACTTATATTTTTATTCAAACTAAACTAAGTAGAGAGAGAGGTGGGCCGCTCGATCAGGTGTGTGATGACAAGTGGAGATAGGCATGCAGGATGTAACCCTCATGCATAAGCACGTGGTTTCTCGCTCTTTTTCCATAAACTTCAATTTTGTCGGTTCTCTCTATATATATATCCATACTCGATCGATAAGTCGACTCAATCCATATTATAATATATATCCTCATCAGAGAAAACACACAACTAATGGAGATAAAGAAATTCTTAGGCCTCTTCCTGCTTCTGCTTATTGCCTACGCTTCGCGTAAGTGAACACATACGTACATTAAGTGCATTTCAAATGCTAGGTTTATTCTTTAATTAGAGCATTTCAAATGCTGTATTCTTTGGTTTCAATGGTGGCCCATTTTTATGACTTGATTTTTTAAAAGTTGTGATTATTTTAGAATATAGCACTGATATGATTTTTTTTTTAAGTGTATGGATCATTAAAATAATTAATAATTATCTTAACGATTAAAATCACTGTAATTATAAGTTGGGATATCGTCGCTATATATGTGTGGATTTCTTTTGTGATTATATATATATATATGGATTGGATTGGATGGGATGCAGAAGAGGCGGTGGTGGTGGAGGGGAGGGTGTGTGAGACGCGGAGCCTAAAGTATCGTGGGAAATGTTCAACCGACAGCAACTGTGCTAGAACTTGCCAGAAGGACAATTTTCCCGGTGGCCTCTGTAAAGGCCTTCGGCGCCGCTGCTTCTGCACTTATAACTGCTAGATAGTTAGCCACATCCAGTTAATTTCTTTTTTATAAATAAGAGACCTACGGTCTCGTCTATGATAACAACTGCATATATACATATCATATGTATGCGTGTTCTCATATTTGGTATATCTCAATATCAGTTTACGTTTAGTTGCTACATTTATTAAAGCGTTCTTTCTTACTATATATATTATATATATCTTTCTTATTCCTGTTTATTATCAGTGTATTTTAGTTCTCTTATTATCTTATTATTGAGACGTGCTTCTTAACCAGCTGTTTTATAAGTGCATCATTCTTACCACTGGTCGAGTTTGAAGACCGAACTCTTAACATAAAGGCCACTTGGCCGACCTCAATTGGGTTGCTCTTTGGTATTAGAGCTAAAATTCTTTTTGGTATTAGAGCCAAAACTCATATATATATATATAAGTTAGTGGGCTATCTCCTATTCCTATCATCAAAGGATTGTTACTCCTATCATCAAAGGATTGTTCTATATTGTCCGGTTAGGTATGATTCGGCTGGAATTTAATAAGTTGCTACTTCGTCAAATATTACAACTAATTATTTAGAATGGGTAATGTGATTAACTGATTTTGTGTAATCGAATAAAATTGCTAACTATTTTCATTATCTTGATTCATTCAAAATTGAAGAGGTATTTATTGATGATAGGTAAATTGCACTTAATTAGAAGCTTTTAGTGTAAAAAAAAATCTCACTAGTTTGTCTGACTGGTGAAGTTTGAGGTGTATTCAATAAATGTAGGACTCGTCTCGCCGACAAAAATATTGAGGTGTTTCGGTGGACAGTTGGTGCACTTATTTGTTGAGAAATAGCGGTGGCGATTCTTTGATGCGGTCGAGATTTTTCTATAGAGTGATATTTGCTCCACTTAGATGCAAATTTGTTGATGGGTTTCTGTGATAAATTTGGTCCCACTACGTGTAAATTTGTTGATAGGTTTCTGTGTAAATTTATTGATGGGTTTCCTGAACTTTTAGGATACGACTGCATAATGAACAAATCAATAGAATTCCATAATCGTGAGAAGAGGAGGAGCAGAGGATATAATAGTACACCCTAAAGTTTCTAAGACTTATATAATAGTACCTATACTTTTACACACCTCCTTATCTATATCCTTCCTTCTTTCTCTGTTTCCTTGCTGCCAGTAAACAGATTAATAATACAAAATCCTTTGAGCAGAGCATGATGCTGATGTTTTGGAAGAGCAATATCTGTAATTTGATTCTTCGTGCTAATATGTGAAGCCATGACTGTTCCATCTTGCATTTTTTCTCGGACAAAATGGCAATCAATCTTTATATGCTTTGTTCGTTCGTAAAAAAATGGATTTCCAGCCATATGGCTGATTCATAATCACAATAAAGAGTTGTTGGTGATTTCAACTGAACCTGTAATTCAGCCAATAATCCTTGTACCCAAACGACCTCTGCAACTGCAATCCTCATGCTTTTGTACTCCGCCTCGGCACTGAAAAGTGAGATGGTCACTTGCTTCTTTGATTTCCAAGACACTCCTGTTTCCCAATTTGACACAATATCCCAGAAACAGAACGCCTTGAATTACCGCACATGACGTTCAGTCACTATCACAAAAAACTGACATGGAATTAAGCTCATTATGGGCTGAAAACAATAAACCTTGTCCGAGATTAGCTTTAATGTAGTGAAAAACACGAATTGCTGCATCAATGTGAGATTTCTTTGGAGCATGGACATATTGACTTAGTGTATGAACTGAGTATGCAATGCCCGACCTTGTCATAGTAAGATATAGGAGTCTCCCTACAATTCTCTGATATCTTTCAATATTTTCCAGCAAAGAGTCACCTGAATTGACTTTAAAAGTTTTGTCAGATTCAACAGTCGTTAACTTGAGGTTTTGTTCCATTGGTGTGACTGCCGCTTTTCCTTCTAACAAACTAGCTTCTGAGATTAACTCAAGAGCATATTTTATTTGATTAACTACAATTCCCTTATTCGACCTAACAACTTAGTACTTCAACTCTCCCAGGTCTTTCAGCTTAAAAAGTGAATTCAAAACATTTTTCAATTCAAAGACTAGCTTGTCACTTGATCCACTTATCAAAATATCATCAACATAAACAAGCAAGTGAACCTGATGTCCATCTTCAAATTTGCTAAACAGAGAATAATCAAACTTACTTTGTGTGCATCCATGCTCCATCAAGGACTGTGTGAGTTTCAAGTTCCTTTGTCGTGAAGCTTGCTTTAGAAAAATGGCGACAATATGATTTAGATACAACGGTTTTGTGAACATAAGCAGTTGGAATCTTCAGTATGAAGGTGGTGAATTTGCTACAATAGAAAGTCGTCAAGACATCACCCTATATGAGGTAAAGATGGAGGCAAAGAGGTTTTCTGGATTGTCATATTGTTTTATTTTTTGGTGGTACAATGGTGGGATTTATGAAGTCCCTGAACATACTCGGTGGGATTAAATTAAGACGTGTTGTGGTGAGTTAATTTAACTCATTATCGGTCCGGGAGATCAACTGGATGATGAAGAGTACGACAACAATGAGCCTTTTGGTTATGACCTGGTACGACATATGTTGCGTCTAGGATTATGTGGTGGAAATCCTGAAGACGGTGAATGCAGCAATGATGGGGTACCAATGGCTGGAGCTGAGGTAGGGGAAGCGTGTGGAGGCGAAGGAGATGTTGTGGGTGGAGTAAGGGACTCTGACGAAGGGATGAGCTTAGTTGCTAACAGCGTTGATGCGGAGGCGCAGTGTGAGATTTCGCTAGCCCATGTTCGTTCGAATTTGCAGGGTCCAAATGATTATGCAGAAGATTGCATATCGGGCAACTGGGAAGAAGGATTAGAGTGCAATGACTGAGCGGTTCATTCTAGCTCATCCTCTAATGTTTCTGATTTTACACTCGGTGATTCATTTGGGGATAAATTAAAACTCCAATAGCACGTCAAAAATGGCACATCAAGAATGCCCGTCAATTCAAAATAAAATAAAAAATCAGACAAATCGAGGAACATTTTCTCATGCATCGATAATTATTGTTCTTGGAAACTCCTGGCAACATGTTGTTCGTTAATGGGAGACTGGACGATCAAAAAATTAGGTTCATTACACTCATGTCATAACACAGAGCCGATTACACGTCATAAACAACTTGATTGTCAGTTAATATCTAACGTGATATATCCGTACGTGCGGGGGAACAAAGGCATAACGATTGGCGACTTGCAACTCCGCATACAAGATGAGTACCAACAGGAGCCAACTTATCGCATGTGTGGTCTGCCAAATCTATAGTTTTAGAGAGGATATACGAAACACACGAGGAGGCCTTTGAGAAATTTCCACTTCTCATGGAAACACAACAGTATTACAATCCAGACACAGTGTTAGCATGAGTGGAAAGGTTTTGACCTTGAAAATGGTTGTGCTATGTTTGATAAATGGTTTTGGGAATATGCACCGTCAATCACAGGTTTCCCACATTGTCGGCCTTTGATCAACATTGACGGTACTCATCTGTACGGAAAGTACAAAGGAAAAATTCTGTGGTTGTGGCGTACGATGCTGACGATAATATATTTACGTTGGCTTTTGCATTGCGTGACAATGAGAGCACAGATACTTGACGGTGTCTCAATCACCTGCGGAAACACTTGACAAAAATGATGCACGACCGTTGTAGAAGCACGCCACATCCCTGCATTTCTTGTTGGTTACTGTTGACCCAACAACACAAACCCATGTATGTGAAGCTCAATACGACCGAGCCCCAACTGTATTTTTGAAAATATTCTAAATTACGGAGAAAGTAAAGGTACTCTAGTGGACATCCCCCTCCACTTGTGCCAAATAACAAACATGTACCTAGGAGGACCATTATATAAACTCTTGCTCTCTGCTGAGCTGCTACAATATTGTCCGGAGTCTAGTCAAGACTTTATCGCTTCCTCTTGAAATGATGTCTCAACCAAGAAATATTGACATCAGTGGTACCTATTTCAATTCCCCTTGCTCGGGTCTAACACCGTGGAGCACCGAGGAGCTCATCGCACAATTCCATTAAGTTCCTTTTGTGATCCTTCTTGTTGAGGTCATCAGCATCTTGTCAATACACATCGTCCGTGATCGCTATGCCGTCAACACATAACCCTAGGATGACCTGTACATCCTGGAGTGTTATAGTCATTTCACCAGCTGGGAGGTGAAAGGAGGATGTTTCGCTCTGCCATCGCTTTGACAGGACAACTAAGAAGGCTTGATCTACTTCAACGCGGGAAGCTAATACTGCAAACTTGAAACCCGCTATTTCGACCTATCTGCTAGTCACGTTGTCTATCTCCTACATTTTTCCTGCTCGAATAACGACTTTTTTTTTTCTTCTGAAAATTGACTTGCATGTTGGCTTACATAATATTCAATATATGTTTTTATCTATTTATATATAAATTATATGATGTTTAAACATACTTTTATTATTATAAATAACTTGTTATCTTTTCTACAGCTTAGATAACTTAATTACATAAATTGTTGTACAAAATAAAAATTTGAACAATATCTTTCGAAATTGCTAAAAAATAGTCTACCTTTTTTTTTTTTTTTTTCCTGAAATTGTTTATCACTTTTTCCTTTTTTTTTTTCGAATTTTAAATTTACTTTTTAAACATACTATTTTCAATTTATAATTGTATGTCTATTAAAAAATTTAGACAATTTAATTTAATCATCTGTTGTGCATAATGTGAATTTCTAATATATTTTTATCATAAAAAAAAGGATCTTTAAATTAAATATATATCACTATCCCTAAATTTATCGTGAATTGATGTCTTATTTTCTTTCAAAGTTAATTCAATTGAGACAATACTAATCCATAAAAGACGTTCTTCTAAATATCAGCATGTGAACATAATAGCTATTAGGATAGTATATGTACTACTATATGCTAAAAGAATGGATGTAAAATTTACCATGTATGCATGCGTATATATATGTGACATGCACTATGGTAGAGAAGTGAAGGCTCTACAGGGTCATTCCTTGTCCACTACCAGAGTATGCATGCACCACTGTAGCAATACCACGTCTTGTCCTACTGCCTCTAGAAGAAGAGCCTTCACCCGCATCACGTGACGATCATTCATCATGAGCATGTGCCATAATAAAATTTTGAAAGCATATTTTGAGTAATGTATGGATTTACCGTAAGATAGATTTAATTGGCTCATTTTCGTATTTATAGTTGAGGTAAATATAAAAAATAAAATTAAAAATAAAAAAATAAGAAAAAAAAGCCTTACAGCCGAGTAAGTTTTATTTCGGTCTCATAAAAAGCAACATTTCAAACTGATTGCGGAAAAGCAACATCTTGTCTTAAACACCGTTAAAAAATAACTCGGACTATAACCGAGTTTTTTTTTTAAACGGTTAATCATGGTTTCTGTTAACTTTTTAACTTGGTTCTTATCTAAGTTTTTTTTAAAAATAAATCGGTTCTGAACCGAGTTTTCTGGATTTTTTTTTTTTTGGGTTTTTTCCCTCGGGTGGTCCTAGGGGCCCTAATCAGGAGGGCAGCACCCGTAGCATGCTTACTCCACACTTAGACTAATTCCTACTCGCACCAGGTCAGCCCGTAAAGGATTAGGTACTGGCCACGAACAATTTTTCATTCTAGTATTTAAATAATTAGTTTACAGCTTTGTTCATTTTTATTATTTGTTCTAGCATTATGGAAAAAAATTTCCATATACGTAGCTAATTAATCTTCATGTGAAAAGGTTTATTAGTCAATGTCCCAATTCATTGTATATGAATATAATATTATAATCTATTCAACATTGTTTTCAAATTAATTAAATGATCACAAGAGGATATAGGAGTGAGACATGCAGAAACACGTGGTTTCTCCCTTTTTCCCTAGACTTCAAATTTGTCGGTACTATCCAGTCTCCCCTATATATACACATTCAGTCTATAAGACAGACCCATCTCCATATCACATATATATCTTCATTAAAGAGAAAACAATCATACTAGCTATTTAATGGAGATGAAGAAATTCTTAGGCCTCTTCCTGCTTCTGCTCATTGCCTACGCTTCGCGTAAGTGAACATATAATAAATTAAGTGCATGCTTCAATATATATATGTCTGTTTTTGTATTATTGATTTCTGATTATATATATATGTTGATTGGATTGGATATGGATGCAGAAGAGGCAATGGTGGTGGAGGCAAGGGTGTGCGAGACGCCGAGCCAAAAGTATCGTGGGAAATGTACGACCGACGGGAACTGTGCCAGAACTTGCAAGAAGGAAAATTTCCCCGGTGGCCTCTGTAAAGGCGCTCGCCGCCGCTGCATCTGCACCTATAACTGCTAGCTAGTAATTTGTCTTTCATAAATAAGAGATAGATAGATGTTCTCGTCTGTGTGATATAACGCCCTACATGCATTCATATCTATGCAATGTTCTTATGATCTCTATGTCTTTCTTTATATTATCTGGAGAGATTTTGGGTGTGATTTTTAAAATTATGTGTAGGTGCGCATATTTAAAATCCTAAACAATATATAATAACTAGGTCATTACCCGGCGCGTAGTGAACATTAACATATACGGAAAATGATTAAAATTATTTGCTGGCAGCACTCAAAAATCCGGTATAACTGAATTCGCTAAACCAGTTCCTTATTTTCCTTTACTTCTCTTCATTTGAAGCAATCTTAATATTCTTGACTCTTGTGTCATCCAACTGAAATTCTTAGAGACAAACACACAAAATAATAAGTTAAGAAATGGCAATTGTCTCGACATTAAGAAAAAAAAAATGTGCAGAAAATCCTTTCGATACTGAAAATCTGTAAGTAGTGTAAATAATCATTTGTCTTCACAAAAGCATCTACTAACATAAGCTCTATAGCCTGCAAATAATAATCATGTTCTAAAGCTATCACATATCAGATATCTAACCAAGGTGGTAGTGTTTGTTCAGCATAGACTGAGCCGATCAAGATGAAATTTAAAAAAGCAAAACCCCAAATTTGCTTTTGTAGCTAAAGGTTAAGAAATTTGCATACCTTGTTCTATTACACAAGTAAATTATCGCATGCGATCATATTCTGAAACTATCATGCATACGCATCATGCGTAATCACTCCACATCAATCATGCATATTTGACGACTGAATATCAATTTAAAATATTTGGGGCTGAATTGCAATTTATATCATAGCAGTCATGCGAACTTCTAGACATGGATTCTAATGAAGATCTCACAGCACATCATGTCTATCATAGTACGCAACTCATTAAATGAAAAAACAGGGCTCCACCTCCAACATGTAATATCCAGCTAGCTTGACATAGTCAAGTCGCAATTCTAACATGCATTCATATCAATATTAAATAATTGCAATTCAACCCACAAAATGATTCAGTTCCATAATCATGCATTTTCCGAGATCCATCCCTATAACTATAACTAGGCATCAGGTTTGATTAAAACGTTAAAATATCAAACCAATTCGCGCTTTGTAGGTAATTTTAAAGTTAAAAAACATTTGAATTTAAAATTTGAACAACCTAATTTTCAATTGACCCGAACACAGTCCGGTTCTGTCAACCTGATCTGAACGGTCCGGTCCAAATGACCCGATCCAGTATGGTTTAGGTAATCCGGTTCATTTTTATCAAACCGGATTGGGTTTGACCCGGCCCATTAGCCCACCTGGTCCGACCCGATCTGGGTTGGACCGATTGAGAAAACCCAAGTAGGTCGATCCGACCCGGTTGTGCCATTGGATCCGGCCAATAACCCTTTAGGGTTCGGTCCGAAATTATTACTTAGTGGCTAAGTAGGGTTTCAAAATCCACAAAAAACTTAACTTAACCATCAAGTAACAATAATTCTAATAGATATAATTTCCAAATATATATATATATATATATATATATATATATATATATATATATATATATATATATATTTACTAAATTGTCTAGATTCTATATTAGAGATATAAATCTATCAACAATATATTTTCTCAGTTTTTAGGCAGTAAATTAATACCAAATATATATATATTCCTAAAAACATAGAAATAATATATCGGTAATTAATGTCAATATTTTACGTTGACTAAACCCTAGGGCACCGGCCGTCAACCACCACGAATCCGCCGCCGGCCACCACCGGGCCGGCGGTGATTTTTTTTTATATATATATTAGGCCACGGCTAGCAATGGCCATGCCGCGGCCCTAGGGTTTGGTGAGAAATTTTATGGTCAAACTTTACCTCGATTAAAAATTCAAACTTCGATTTTGATAAAAATTACGTTTTTATTAATATTCATGAACACAGTTTTAGCAAAATCATGAACACCCTACACATGCTATGATACCACTTGGATTTAAGAGATAGTTACTACGGAATAAACACGTGTACATGCCAGGTAAACTAATTACGCAACGGAATAATGAGCACATACCAGTTTAGCTTTCTGTAGCCCAAGATCGTCACGAGTGAGTTCGCGATCTGTCGGACGGGTGTCCTGCGGAAACCATTTGTTGGAGATTAATCCGCAGGACATTGTCTCCACAACAAAGCCTCTTCAATACGGTGACAAGATGAATCTCTAGGGTAAATTGTTAACACAATTTCAGCAACTCCTTAGGTGTTGGTACCTTCGGTTGAACCTCACTAATATTAGGAAGAGTGATTTCTTGTCTAGTCAACTAAAATGGAGAAAGCAATTAACCCCAATTAATTCCCTAACACCTCCTAGGTGATCAAAACAACCCACCCAGGGTTTTTCCCTAGTTCGGCTGAAATACCAAGTCGTTGGGCTTGGTCCATTTTGTGCCAATTGTGGCCTGACGCAAAATCTCTTATGTGCCTAACCCCAATTATGCTTATTCTGTTGGGCTTATATTAATGAGCTTCCAATTACGGAAGCTCGTATACACCAAATGCCCAACATAAACTAGGCAATATGAGAAAAACAGTTGACCAGGGGTACAACGCAGCACAAAGAAGTAACATGTTGGGAATCAACATTCCGCGGATGCTACAAGACTCTTAATCGATGAGTAGCGTGAAGTTCGTTGTCTGCCGGTCGCACGGCATACCTCGTATGAACAATATGGTAACTTGATTGGACAATGAATAATTGTTGATGGGTTGGGCAACAACATATTAATAGGCACCCTCCCATTCCGACAAGTGTGAGTTGTTTGCATTTAGAGTAAATGAGCCGATGTATTAAAAGCTCATTAATATAGGCCCAACATACCAAGCCCAATTAGAGTATGACACGTATATGAGATATTTGTTCAGGCCGAAATCCCATAGGCTATACGCGGCCTATGTGTGCCAGCCCAATTATTAATTAATGTAACGAGCTGAATCTTAAAATAATAGGCGAGTATTAATTTGGTCTTTGTAACATATACTTGCTAAAGTAATTAATTTCTCAATTATTATGAAATCGATAATAATTTTGGCTCAAATAATTGAAATGATTAATTCTTGATTAGCGGTCAATTTACATAGTTATTGCGGTCAAATTTATTATTAATCATTAAGGTCAAAGTCAAACTGACCAAGATTTTCAGTTTTTATTTACCGTCAATTATTTGATCAAGCCATAACAAATCTTTATAAAACGGGTTTTAGCTAGGGTTTGTCGTATGATCTGTCCGTGAATTGGCTTTTCCTATTCTCAAGCTTCTTGCTGTAAAATAACTGAATTTTACTTTTCTTCTATCTACTTATCTTTTTCTTACCTTGATCATCAATCTAAACTACAGTTCGTTGATCATCGACTTTCGCCTCTTTACCTAAGGTATGTTCTTTCTAAACATCGATTATCATTCAAGATAAACTGTATGCGAAGCTCGTGTTTCTTCCGCTTCTATACACGACTTTTTTCGATAACATAAAAAAATTTGTAAACAGTTTTATTTTCCTATGTTAATTGATGTTCTTGCACGTTCATCATTGATTTTACAATGTTTCTGTTAATGGTTAGAAATATGACTTTTAGTGACGGATAATACTGTTGGCAATGTTTTACCATGTACTTACGTTATTTCTTTGAACAAATCCTATGATAAAAATGACGTTTCGGGGTAATTTACAGCGTTGCTGTTTAAGTGTTCAAAGACGCATACAATGGAGAGGGGTTCGAGCCGGGGCCAAGGCGAAGTCAAACCTACAGCGACGTTTGTGAAAACCGACGCTACAAATTTCAAAGGTATCGTGCAGCTATTAACAGGCCACCCGGGCCAGACCAAAAGCCCGCATGAGCCCGGGCACGCCACGCCGGTTCCTAGCCCGAAAAGGCCAACCACCAGTAGGAACCGACCGAAACTCCATATTGCCAAACCGTACTCTAGACCGGCCGACCGGTTCACGTCTCCCTCCAAATCTAGAGAATCGGGTAGCACGGCCCCAAGCCCGGGGACCAGCCCGAGTCCAAGGGAACTCATGGGTGGGCTTACACCTGATCAGAAAACTAGCCGGAACAGACCCAGTCTCCAGATAATCCCACCAGTACCGTATTTCGGGCCGAGAAACAGTTCTTTTAGTGATCGCTCGCCTTCCCCATCAAGCAACTTTATGGGGTTCACAAGCCCGGGATTGAGCCCGACTTCAAAATTCTCGCAACTGTCGCTTATGCCTGAGAGTAGCGGCGAATCGTCAGATATTATGATGGTGAATAAGGAAGAAGAAGACAATGCTGTCAAAGAGGGGCGGATCTACATCCACCCTTCGCCTCGATCGCCCGCTCAGCCCGAGCTACTTAATCTGTTCCCCCTTACGTCTCCTAGAGAGGCGCTAAGTGATCCCGATGCATCGGTAACTCGTGCACCGAAATCACTGAGCTTGTAGCTAGCTAGTTCCATTTATTAAGGACTCTTTTACCTTTTACTTTGGCGATGTAGAATCATGAATTCAAATTTACTTCTTAATTATATTTATGAACTAGTATAGATAGATACTTATACATGATGCATAAGGTTGGTATTTATCAAACCGAAACCCTATACTATCGAACCGAAACCCTAATAATTACGTACAATTTTTTTAACAGAAACCCTAATTTTGTACAATTATCGATCAACCGATCGAAACCCTAACTACGTACAATCGTTATACATTAAAACTTCGATAAATTCTCATTTTTTTTCATAGTCGAGCTCCGTGAGCCATCATATTAGAACCATACAAACTACACGATATTAACCAGCAACACTAATCGAACATGAGAACGGGCTTAATAAGCAAGCGTTCGGGCCACGTCAAATTCGGGCCATTTGCATTATGTTCATGGGGTAGCAATCAGAAGTTGAGCCATTATAAGCTCTTAGCGCCATGAGTTTATTAACAGCTTCTGTTGGGTGATAGGCATCCCAAAAGACATATTGGTCCCTGTGAAAACAAGGGAAGGCCATGGGCAAACATGTAACTTGACCTTTGTTCCTTCCAATCCCACAGCATCCTGTATCTAACACCTTCAATCCTGCCCACATTCACCAGTGTCATTAATTATTCTCTGATACAAAAATACAAAAACGGGTTCGGCAATACGGGTCGGGTCGTACCGTAGTTTTCGGCATTATTGAGGATATTAATGAAGCCATCGTATGAGTTTCCGTAGACAAAGACGGTGTTGGGGCGGCGCATGGCGTTAAGTCGATCGACTAGAGACAACAACCTTTCATTGAACAACCGGACCATGTCGTTGTCCGATTCTAAGCATTTCTCGTGTGGTCCGATACCTCGGGCAATCTGGTTCGGCATGCACCCCAGTGGCCCCACTGCCGCAAGCATGAACTTCCTTAGTCCTAACCCATACAATACCTGCAAACACATCATATGTTGGATAACCCAACTTATATATACAATGGTGCAGTTCTAGGATCGAACCGGTTCGATATCAACCCGAACCCTAGTCCATGACTAGCCTAACCTAACGCGATAATCGTACCTCAATTTGGGTGGTGTAGTTGGCGATCAATAGATCGGCGAATGCAGTGGTGTTGTAATCGGAGCTGCTGGAGTAGGAAGAAGGCTTCAAATAGTTGTTTAAGTAGTCATTGTTTCCCAAATTCATCAACACCAATGACTTAGCCAAGTAATCGGTGAGCTCGGGGTCTCCCATTCGAGCCCTCAATTCACGCAACGTGGTCTTGAAGTTGCGTACTTGGCTAAGTAGCGGAAACCGGCCTCCCTGAACAAAGAGCCGAACCGGGTCAGAAATCGTCGGTAAAAATGTGAGAATTGATCGGTTGCTGCTAAATGAGAGAAGTAGAAGAATGAATGAATCAGACAAGTGTCTTTCCGGTCTCGTCGAGGATGCCTGCGGCGGCCGAAGCGTAATTCACTCCCTGCAGTATGCTGCCGTGGTCCACAAGCGTATATACGAATGATGGAATACGCGGGAGGTCCAGTAGATCTCCTGTGTACGAAGAAGGCTTCAAATAGTTGTTCAACTAGTCATTTTGAGTTCTATTCGTTTACCTATAATATTCTATCAATAAAATATTGAATTTAGAATATTCATTTCATATTCATCATATCAATCAAACAACATTATATTATTATTACTGTATTTTCTATTTCTTTTCCTTATTAATTTTTATTCTTTTCTAAGAACCAAACATACAGTAACACATTGGAATTAATTTTTCAAGGATGTATGTGTATTCATAAACCTGGCTCATTCAATTTTTTCACCTAACATTCATCTTCTCTATCGAATCTACTGTTAATGCAACTGTTTATTTATTTTTTTATATAAAATTACTTTCGCAATTTCGGACATTGAGCGTTAATGTTAAAACCCTTTTCAGGGCGGCGTCTACGCCATGATTTGAAGTCAGGCGCCCTAATAAACACAACTCGTTTTACAAATTAATTCAACAAACATTGGTTCTCCAATGAACAAACATCATTCCACCAATATAATAATAATTAATTAAACGTGGCAAAAAATATATAATTAATTAATTAATTAAAAAATAAAAATGTGAAATGTGGTAATTTTAAATTATTTTATAAGTATTTCAGACTCGATTTTGGTCTCCATTTTTATTTAAAAAAATACTAGATAATCTGCTTGTTTCAAATTTATTATTATTATATATATAGGAAAATATTGCATTTGAAAAAAAAAAGTTTATTTTAATTTTGCACTAGAAGATTTTTTTTTTTTATGTTGCACCCTAAATATTTATTTAAAAAAATTTAATTGAATGTTGAAGATTCCTTTAGTTTTTCTGTTTTTTAAAATTAACGATAATTAAATTTATCGGAAAAACTAATATTATAATTCAAATTAAGTAAAAACAACATTATATATATAAACGCAAAAGCCCATTAAAGACACATTGTGTAGCGCGGAAGCCCAACAAATTATTAATCTGACGGCCTAAATAAT
Organism: Clarkia xantiana subsp. parviflora; assembly: GCA_036873135.1. Lineage (NCBI taxonomy): Eukaryota > Viridiplantae > Streptophyta > Magnoliopsida > Myrtales > Onagraceae > Clarkia > Clarkia xantiana. The sequence continues at coordinate 3,613,227 of JAPTYO010000004.1, read as the reverse complement.
AATTGTTAATCTAGTCCGTCAAGATCGGGCCGTGAAAAATTCAATAGAAGCCCAGCCCAATCTACATTTTTAATTATGTAGTCCAAAGACCCACCAATTATTAATTTACTCCATCAATATTGGGCTTAATAAATTATTCAAGGGGAAAGAAACCCAATTTTAGCTGCACCAGGTGTTTGTACACACCCACCAAAATGGTAATAAAACAGTCGAAATGAACTTTTCTAGGAAAGATAGCAGAAATTTATGACGAAATAAGACTGTTTTGGGTACACCAGGTCCAGGTTTTTAGACAGCCTTTTCAAAATTCAAACTCCAAAACGATAGGAATAGGATTTTTTTTAGGGGTACGTATCCCTAAACCTGGTGCATCCATTTTTTTCATACAGTTTTCATCTTCTATTGAATCATGAATGTAACGCTAATACAACTCTTGGATTTTTTTTTTTTTTATCTATATATAGTTAAATAATGATTTGTTTGGCCAATATGTGAATTTACATTATCCTCCCAGACAATATTTTATACCATAGCCATAGCGTTTGGAATTTTTTTTTTTCAAAAATCATGCCGAATCAGTTCATTTTAGCATTAAATTTGTGAGAGATGTTGAAACAGATACATTCACTTTGAAATTGTTCAAACTCAGGGATAGCAACGTACCGAGAAAGTCGACGATGGTTTTACCGTTGCAGAATCTCCCCGTCGTGATTTCTGGGAAATCTATCCCGTAAGGAAAGAAGTTAGCTTTCGCTATCGAGTTCAGCAAGTAGTTGTTGTTCCCGGGATCGATAAGAGAATCTCCGAACACGAACATGGCTGGAAACTGCGGCGAGCCCGAAGCTCGGTTCGGGTAAAGCGGAAGCAGAACACAGAGAGCAACAACCAACATTAAGGAACTTTGAGCCTTCATCTTCAAGACAATGAAATATGTTTCCTTTTTGCATATTTAAAAGGAAAGCGTTGCTTAAAACCTGAGACCATCCATGCTTTTTGGCTCATTGTATAGTTCTCTAACACCTGGTTTTTTCCTACATCGTCATATGTTCTGTGACACCTATTTGCATTTAATTCATGAATGAATGGTGAAATTGTTTGTTTCTTCAATCTTTTGGCGGGTTTTGCTCCAAAATGTTTGACAATAACATTTATTTATTTATTTAATTTTCCAAATAATAATAATCTAAACTAAAAGTCCATTTTTGAATCATTATTCTTTCCATATGTCTAGAACATTTGAAATTGCGTACTCTAATTCAATAGTTAAAAAAATAAACAATATAATTAAGAAGAATACAATCAATTCATTAAAAAGAATTCATTTTTATTTATGATATTTACATTCAAATTATATTGAAGCAATAACACAACATATGGCATTCAGATGAATAATAAATTACAAATATGGACCTCTTTAGTACATGAAAACTAAATTCCAGCAGTTGCCTGCTCCCTACACATTTTCTTGTAACCCAGGAAATAACCCCAGACACAGAACTCTCTTTACTATCACTGCAAACAGATGATTTACAGAGCGATTACTTGATCTCCAAGTTATCCACCAACAAATAGTCGGTTGACTCGAAGAATGTATGTATCTCTTCAATGGATTCGACCAACCACAGCCCGATAGAACACCGATCTACTTGTGCAGCTTAATGTGAGGATAAAGTCCCAAGATGTGCTCGGGCATGAAATCGTGTCGTGTCAAAATTCCCACGATCGGAGGCCTCTGCATATAATCGTAAAATCGAGTCACACAACTTTAAGTTACTGCACGGACTTAGGTCACTACTCTCAACCGATCGCAATTCTATAAACATGTAAGGCCACTCTAGTCCAATCAACCTAACTAAGTCTGTTATCCACAGTTTGAGTCTAGAAAATGAAGAATCACAAAGAAAATTACCTTTTTACTCTTAGGAACCAAGCACATATGGCGGAGCCCGAGCTGACGGAAGAGGATCGATGCTTTCGCAAGAGACATGGTCTCAACAACGGTGTAAGGCGAGGCATTGGTGATCGGGTGGAGATCGACATACATCTCCATCTCTTCGTCGTCGATTTCCAAGTCCTCCACCTTGAGTCCCTTCCCCGACCCTGCCTTGGAAAAATCAAACGCGCCATACTTCTTCAAGATCTCGTCTTCGAACGGGACCGGATCTACTGAGAAATTCCTCCCCTTGAGCAACACGACCAAGTGGGACCGCAGAACGAGCCCGCATAGCTCGGGTGATTCCACGAAAGGCGGTTCCTCAATCACGGGGAACCCATTGTGCCCTGTAAATCTCAAAGCGTGCATTATGGTCCCGACCTTTTCGATCCGGGAGAAAGTGATCAATGGTCCTATGACGACGTCCCGAGCTATGAGGTGCTTCATGTAAGGCTCGGCGTGGGCCTCCATGTAGGGTAGTCCCTTGAGCTTCACTATTTGGTCATAGACGCCTTTGTTGAATATGTCTGCCACAGTTTTTGAGACAAGAAGGACGAGCATGACGAGGGGGAGGAGGAGGAGGTCGTTGGTGAGCTCGAGGAGGATGACGCAAAGTGACACAGTCATCCGCATGGTCCCACCGAGGAAAGATGCTGCCCCAAGGAGGGAAAAGAGACCTACGTCGAGCTGTGATATGGATGCGAAGAGCCTTCCGACCAGACGACCATAGCAGGCACCTGCAACCATAGACACTCCAATCAACAGGGTGACGATTTCCGACACAAAAATTCATAATTTCACATGAATAAGAACAAAGAGTGACTACAAAAGAAGAGTCGTTATCGTGCCTTTTTCTGACGAATCATATAGTCCTATGCTTTCATAAGAGGCGATTTAGTACCTGCGAGGATCACGGGGATGAAGAGACCCGAAGGGATGGCGATCCCATATGTGATGATGCCGAGGAAATAAATGGCCCCGAAGAAGACGAAGAGGGTGGAGATGCGAAACTCGTTCTTGGTGCTGGTGCTGAAGAGGTTCCTGATGGCATCGTCGTTTGTGTTCATGAAGAGAGATGCAAGGTCGTTAAAGTAGCCTGATTTGCACTGGAAGCCCTTGTAATTCCCGGAAGTTGAAGGGCAGCTCACTGACGAATCCGTGGGGCATGCTTTGCACCCCACGATCCAGGGGAGGCCGAACGCACAACACGAAGTCAGAACAGCGATAACAAACACCAGCAATAACTTGAAACCAGCACCACGCCTGTAACGACCATAGTTGTTAAAACAAGACAAAGATTGTGTTTTGCAGCCTCCATGAATGTAGATTTGAGGTTTTATAACTACAAAGCACCACTTTTTTTCATGCTAGAAATAAGACACATTTTTTTTATTTGGGTGATCTTGAAATGCATAAAATACAAGTTCTATATGTCAACAAAAGGGTACAGTGTCTATTAGTTGTACTCTGCAATGATAATTGTGTCATACCTTTCTTTTTCAAGATGATATAAATTAAAAATTATTCTTAAGTGAAATAAGACTTACTCATTGATGATGCTGTAAATGCGAAGAACCTTGTCGATCAAGTAATTATAGAGGCTTCCCAAGAGGCCTCCAATTATTCCAAGAAAAAGCACTGCAAGCATATCAGTAGCAGAATACGTAACACTTGCAGAACTGACATCGTACATTATGAGACCACCCGTCCCGAATAATCCACAGCTTCCCGTATTACAGTACTGTATGAAAACCCTTAGAACTATCGCTACAACTGCTGTTGTGAAGAATGTCCTCCATAAAAGAGCGCTTCTCCACCTGAGAAATGCAACGACAACAACAACAACAAAAGTTTCAATTTTTTAAAGAAAAAAAACAAACTTTGAGATTGCATGGTGATGGAGAGGAAGGAGGCCGGACCATGAAGCAGCCTCTTCAAGGGCGAATAAGACACCGCCAACTGGGGCACGGAAAGCAGCAGCAACACCAGCTGCGGCTCCACAAGTGATGAGGTCTCGTCTGTCTCGGTCGTTCTTGAAAAATCTTAGCCACTTCCATGTCAAATGGTATTTGCGGGACCCACCCTGACCGAGTAATGCAGCTATACATGCACCTGTATGTACCATTGGCCCTTCTTTACCCACAACGAATCCAGCAGAAACTCCAAGTATCGAACCGAATATCTGACACATACAAATGTAAAATATGGAACCAGACTGGCTTGAATCTCAATAGAACATCATATTATCTCCAGAAACATTCTAGTACATCAGATAAGCATGTGAAGTACAGTCTGTAGGTAACAGATTAATTATATCAACAAACTGCTGAGTATCTAATGAAATCGCCTTTTTCCTAGAAAAACTAAGTTTTTCAATATTTTAAAAACTTATGCAATGCAGGTTTGTAGGTTAAATTTAGCTTCTTTTTCTTCTAGAGAGAAAAAATAAATTACCTTGACAAAAAGGGTACTTGGAGCCAAAATTGAATAAGCATCTATCCCATTAAGGTAGGCCTTAACCTCGGGAATCCCGGAACCTGCAGCAGCTGGAGCAATGAAAGCACAAAGCGAAGCAGCTGCCAGTGCTAATACCACATTAATACTTACAAATGTGATAAAAGCCAAGAAATATCTGCGCTGCAACAATTTGTGTAAGTAAAATAATTTGCCGATGCAAAGAATTGTTAAAAGGTTAAGAAATCAGGCTCACTTTTCATCGGCCATGAGATCAGCAGTCAGCAGGAGCTTGAGGCCAGATATGTTTTCCACAGCAATGTTATTGAAGAAACCAACAAGTCCAGTTACCAACCCTATAAGGAGAGCAAATCCCCACTTGACAAAAACATACTGAAATATCTGAACCTTCTTCCTTGACCTCCAATCCTGCTTAAATAATTCATTCTCAATTATCCTGAAAGAAATATCAAACCAAGTAAAAACCCGCATCACTAATTCTTGAACATTCAGGTTTTGCTGGAAATGTCGAAACACGGAGGCAGATCAGACAGGAACTGTAACACCAAGCAACAAAGAACTCACTTTTAAAACTGATGTAACTTAATCGGGTTTAGACATGAATTAGTGTATCAGGTATTGTTTAGCAAATACATGTATTGATGTATATACAATTACTTCTTTCGTACAAAAGATTCAACCTTGCATATTTATTGCTTTTGCCATGTATAGTATAGTAGCTGAAATTGAAAGCTATATGCCTATAACTACTAAAAGTAGACACTTGTTATAAATTTTTTTTTTTGGCCAACACTTGCTATAATTTGGAAAAATGAAAAAATAAAGGAAGAAATTTGATCTATCAATAGTGAGAAGGTGATCGAGATTCATACTCATAGTCAAGACTCTCGATCGGGCAAGTATTGGAACCAACAATAGCAATCTGGGAGGTGGTATTGACCCTTTTGGTCAGAAGAGGCTCCCTGAATCCAAAGTTCTTGTCAGAAACCTCTGACCAATACCTCTCAATCTCCTTCCCATCAATCAACCCCTCGTTTTCAATGTCTCCATTGTCATCACCATGGTCGACGTTGTTTCCATGATCATCCATCTTCTCGGTTCCACAAGAACACTTACAGCTGTAGTTTTATTTGAATTGTATTTGCTTCAACATACACCCACCAAACTGCACAAGATAAGATCCTGTTAGAACATAAAACTTAACTAATTTGCATCACTGACATTTCAGCAAACAGATGGTGAGCAATCCAGATATGCAATGATTGGGATAAAGCTGATCAGTCCCCAGTGCTCTGTATCAACTACTGGCAGTGGGGACAGGAAGAAACCACGTAGTTAAGAACAACCAACACATTAAAGAGGAGCAGAAGATGCAAAATTGAGATCGTGGGTTCTTACATAGAGCTGAGTTTCATCTGCCCAGAGGATTCCGACGAGAATCAGGTCAACGAGGAGTCAAATAAAAGCTCGTCTGAGGAAGACGATGAAGAACACTGGAAATCGAGATATTGGATCGAGGCGGTCTTGCAGATGGGTGGGTGTCTGAGAATCACATGTCACGGTACAGATGGCGGAGCAAAATCTGTCATTTCTTAAGCATGTTGCTACTGTACTTGTATACAACTGTTGGAGGATATGAACGACGTCCAATCAGATACAAAATTGACGTATGCTACAAAACTGATTTTGTTTGATAAGTCAATTTAGATGGATCATCGTTATTAGGCAGCTAATCAAGACTTTTTAATGACTTCACTAAGGCTGCTAGTGCTAACTAATCTGTTTCCTTTTTTCTTTTTTTTTTTGCTGAAATCTAATCTGTTTCCTGCTAATGACGTTTTCCCGCGAAATGCTCTGCACTAAATAAATTATCAATGTGGAATTTATTTATGCTTAAAATGTGTTTAAATTTCTAATCATTAGATCAATCTAAAAACTAGCACCAAATAGTTAGCCAAATAGTTAGCCATACTTTGATGAATGAGGAATTACATATCTTTATACATTAAAATTTAACCAAATTTGTTAAGTGTTCCTCAAGTAATTAATAAGGCAGTTATCTAATTTAATTAATTGAGTATTTGTGATTTCTACTTGTCTGATTTTAATATTTTTTAATATGTTATGGTTGGTATGATGCTGAAATGTATTTACATTAGTAAAATGTGTCAATGCAATCTATCATGAGAAATTTATCAAATTTTAACATTAATTTGGATGGAAATACCGAGTTATTTATTTGTAAAAGCCTAGTTAGCTATTTAATTAAACAACAAAATTTAACTAGCTAGTTACATTCTCGTGTAAACTTCAACTAGTTTAGTTGATATAATTATCATTAAGTAGGGAAAATGATGGCAAAACGTTTTTGTTATTTAAACAAAAAGTAGGTGGATATGACAATTTTCGCTTTTAATAATGAATGAATGATATCGATTAGTTACCATTAAAACAAATAATGCTTAATTCAATGTTCAATTATGGACAACACGTCTGCTAATGATCAAATTATCATATCCAAATCCTACTAAAACCGTCCAGGTTTTGGAGATTAGACAACTCAGCAAGAAACAAATTAAATAATAATAAAGTAATTCCAAAACCAAAAGGAGTACTTTAATAATAATTATATTATTTAAATCTACTAAGATCCAATGTAAGTAATAATAGTTGAACATTAACCATTACGTTACCGATAAAACAGTATAGTTAGACAGCATGTGTCGTATACGCAAAGCAGTAACATATTCTCGAACAATTTTGAAATGTGTGTGGCTTCCTTTACTCCATAATAATAACGAATATGATTTCAATAAATATACTTATACTTTTTTTTTATGAGGTTCATATTCATAGCTGTCACCTGTTTGATGTAGACTCTTAATAATAAATAATAATAATAGAAGAGAAAGGGACGTCTATAGTTTCCAGCCAATTCTATCTGGACACGGTCTCCATGTGATTTATTTATTCACTCGTCATCTAGTTGGTTCATTTACTAGCATAATTAATTAATTAATTAAACATCACATGCACAAATTGTTTTATTTCTTAATCTACAAGTATTTGAACTCTGAAGATTCGCCCATATATAAACTCCAACTTGAGACCATTTTAATATATCGTTACACCAGAAATCTTGAGAACTCAAAAGATATACTAAATAATAACACAAGCATTGATGTATAACGTATATATTATATAAATTAAGCACGACGCTTCATTTTTATCCGTTAGCACTTTATTTTTTATTATCAGTTGAGTCAGTATTAATAAAAATTATTTTAAGTGATAAACAATGTATTACGATAAGAGTGCTGCGTATTTCATGGGTCATCTTAGAACGTGGAATATAAAAAATATATATTATTATATATTTTTTTGGTTTCCTCCCTACTCGCACGGGTCAGACCATAAGGGGTAAAGTGCTGGCCATGAATAATTTTCCATTCTCATGGTCACTAGCGGGGATTGAACCCCTGACCTCTGGTTAAGGGATGAGGCGCTGAATCACTATACAATTGTTACATGGTTATATGTATAAACACAATCTTCTTTTTGTTTCTCTTGTTGATAAAAAAAATTTAGATCCTAAAAAATATTCATAAATGCAAAAATAATAATTCTAAATAGTTGGGTTTTGTTCCAATTCGTCAATTTTTAGTTTTTTTTTTATATATATTAAGCATTATAGTTATAATTTAGTCATTAGTGACTGATTTCTTGTAATTACAGCGATAAACTTAAATAAGAAATATGATACTTAATACAAATATATAAAAATATAGTGCAACACTAATTATTGTTATATATATATATATATATATATATATATATATATATATATATATATATATATATATATATATATTTTATCGTGACATGTAAGACTATGCAAATTTTTTTTTTTCTTTATATAAAATAAAAAGAAAATTATAAATTAAGGTCAAATACCACCCACACGATAATGTGAGGTTATACTGACTTTGGAATTGTCATAATAATAACCAACCGACCCCATATCATATTTGGAACATAATAAATTAATAATGTGATTGAAATGGACATTATTATAAGTATATGTATAGAACCTAGCATAAAGAGAGATCCTATATTTGTTAATGCACACTTCATGGCCCCCCACTAACTTTTTTCAAATAGCCATTTTAGTATATAAACAAAACATATTTTAACACCAAACCAAACATGGGACGTCTCTTGTTTCATCTAGTTATATAAGCCCTATTAAAGCGTCTCATCTCGTCGCGTAAAATATTATGTACTATATGGACATACTATATAATTGTGTTGCGGTTTTAGAATTATTAATTAACGTAGATCAGTGGGTGCGGTCATGTATTTCTAAACCCGAATCTCATTTATAAAAGGGAAAGTAGTTGAAGAAGCCAATTGGGTGTAAGTGGATGTATAAGGTGAAATATAATGTAGATATTTCTTTTGACAGCTATAAGACACGTTTAGTAGACAAAGGTTATATTCATAAAGTTTGGATTGAGTTCAATGAAACCTTCTCCCCTATAGTTAAAATGATTTCAGTGAGAAATATTCTTTCGATTGCTGCAATAAAATGATGAGAAGTCTTTCAGTTAAATGTCAATAATGCCTTCTTACAGGGAGATCTGGATGCGAAGAGGTATATATGAAAATTACTCAGGGATTTAAGGGTTCGGAGAGAAGAGAAAATCAAAAGAGACAAGCCTATAGACTTGTCAAGTCTTTATATGGTCTCAAGCAAGCCTCGAGCCAATGGAATGTAAAGCTTTCTGAGACATTGATGAGACATGGATATAAACAAAGTATGTATGACTACTCCATGTTCAGTAAGTTTTATAAAGGAGATCAAATTCATTTGCTGGTGTATGTGGATGACTTACTTATTAATGGGTCAAATGATGATATGATTGAAGAATTGAAAGGGGTTTTACAATCTCATTTCAAGTTGAAAGATCTTGGTTTTCTCAAGTATTTTCTGGGGCCAGATTAGATGAGGGGATTATCATCAATCAGAGGAAGTATGCTTTAGAGCTAGTGGAAGAAGTTGGCTTGATTAATGCTAAAATTGCTCAAACTCCAATTGAGCAGAATATCAAACTCACTTTCATTTAATATGATCAACATTTTGGCTTAAATAGTGGAGATTATATGTTTGATGATGTTGAGAGATACATAAGAGTTGTGGGTCGCTTGCTCTACTTGACTATGACACGACCTGATATTTCCTACTCTGTATAGACACTCGGTCAGTTTTGTCAATGCGCCTAAGAAGTCTCACTGGGATACTGCAATGAGAATTATCACATCAAAGGGAACCCTGGACAAGGCTTGTTACTATCTGCCTCATCAGATTTAGAAGATATATGGTAGTATACTATGATAGTGATTGAGGCTCTTGCTCAGTGACTAGAAAGTCGATTTCAGGCTATTGTGTCAAGATTGGGAACAACATGCTATCTTGGAAGACTAAGAAGCAACAAACAATTTCAGTTTCCAATGCTGAGGCCGAGTATCGAAGCATGAGGAAAGCTACTGCTGAATTGATTTGGATTGAAGGATTGCTCAAGGAATTCAATATTCATGTGAGAAAGCTAATCATTTTGTATTGTGATAATTAAACAACAATCCACATTGCCAATAATCCAATGTTCCACGACCGCATAAAGCACATTGAAATGGGTTGCCATTTTGTGCGTGGGAAACATCAAGAGGGGATCATAATTCTTTGTCATATTGATTCAAAGATGCATGTGGCTGATATACTGACAAATGCTCTCAATAAGCAGTAGCATTATGAGCTATTGCAGAGCTATGAAGTTCGAGATCTTTTCAGAATGGAGAAGAAAGAAGAAGAGCTAGAAGAGGAGGATAAATAAGAGCGAATGTAGAAGTATTGGGGTCCAATTCATACATTATAAAAGTTATGGGTGTTTTATGTTTATAGTTTTGAAAGTTAGTTAGTTGACTAACTTGCTATAAATATCAAGTTCTTCATATTGATGTTCAATTGAAGTTTAGTGAGTTGGGATTATGTAGATCCTTTGCTCATGATTCCAATTCTAATCCATTCATAAGTTGACCGTTCGTTTCTGATCTAATTCTTCAAGGTCCGCAAGGAAAAACGTCGGCAGAAGCAAGACAAATAATGAATTTGTTTGGCACAGAGGATTAGACCGGAGGCGGGCTGGCGCAGCAACGACGACTTGACAGAGCAGCGACTTGTCTGGGTGGATTGGAGGTGAATCAGACGTTGAGCAGATTAGAACATCGAATCAGAATGAGCAGATCGAAGGATGGCGTCGTGGAGCCGGCTGGCTGAGCAGATGGAGGTCGTGGATCGAAGTGGTAAGGTGGTGCAACAAGACGGGCACCGGTCGGAATCGGGTGAGGCAGCGATTGGACGAAACAGGGGTGCTCAGAGAGGGTGATGATGGCTTGAGCGAGGCTAGCTGGTCGGAGCGGATCAGAGATGGTGGAACTCTGGTCGAAGTGAAAGGTTGAAGGGCGGAGCTGAAGGCACTGCTGCTGGTCGGAGGGAATTACAGTTGAAGAGTTGGACAACGATGACACATGGGTAGAGGGATCACAATGAAGAAGGGCTTATCTAGAATTTTAAGTATTTTTTTTGTTCAATTTGGACACATGCGGGTCACATGAGTGACTAATGATGATTTGTTAATGGTAAGTGAACAGAATGTTATTTTGCCATCTTTTACAAATATGTTGTAAATTTTAAAATATATTTATTCATAAAACCATATTCTTCAAACATATTATATATTATATGTTTTACATACTTTTCCATGTTAAAAAGATTCAATTCATGGATTCTATAATCACTGGACCCAAAAAGAATACGCTGTAATTAATTAATGTAATATTGAGATTATACATACAATTAATAATAAATTAAGAATTATTGAATTATAATTAATGAAACTAATTAATGGGGATGATTTATCGCTATACCAAACAATTAGGGGGTGTTTGGGAGAATACTAAAACCGATATGTAAGGCATACCTGTTGTAGAAGTCATATGCTGTATCTTCGGACCCCATCAACTTCTTTCCCAATTCAGGCTTTTCAAAATTTTCATCTAAGTTACCTTCATCAAATTCGTCAAAAATTTGATTTTCCACTCCTAATCCTCCACCCACGTCTATTTGATCCATCTGCTTTAAAAATGAAAACATATAGTTTCTTATGCATGAATAGAAAATAAAGCTAAATTATTCAAGTTAAGTTAAACAAATACAATAATATTCTAAAAAGTTACCTTACCTTTGTCTCGTGGCTAGAAAAAGAAGATTGCTTGTAAAATTTTGCTGTAGTTTCACAGATTAGCATTTGAGGGAAGTTGTATATTTCTATTATCATTTTTAGCGGGAATTGGTGATAACTTGGAGGGAAATGTATTAATTAATTTGTATTTAATATTTTTCCTAAAAGTTGGCATGGAAAGTTGGCTGTAGTCAAACAATATTTTAGGAGATAATTCCATCTAACTAAATTCTTGATGAGGTGTAAATTTTTCCAAATTTAATATGTATGTCGCTCCACGTGGCACTAGTGACGTGGAATAGCCGTCGCATGAAATACTTTCTCGGTGTTTGGATGGATGTAATGTGAGATGTGATTTCACATTACGTCACACATTACATCCACATTACGTTGTTTGGTTAGCCAAACGACGTAATATGCATTGTAATGTAATGTGCATTGTAATATGAGATTACGTCCAAACTTAATTCAGCGTAATGTGAGATTACATCCAAATACAGATGTAATGTGAGATTACGTCCACCATTACGGAGTGTTATTATTTATTTAATAAATAAATACTTTAAATTATCTTTATATATTATGATTATAATAATAATATATTTTTAACTAATTCATAACTCATTATTATAATAAATAATAATGCATTCGATGTAAAATGAGTAAGCCTTTTTCGTTGCATTTTTTTAAATTATCTTATAAAACTATAAAAAAAAAATTAATTAATAGAATTTTAATAGTTATGCGTATTGAGATTAAATATTTATTTTTTGGAGTTCATAAATAATTATAGTATTAATCACAAAACATAAAGTTTAGAAAGTTAATTGTTGTCAAAATATATATTCTTTTAAATCTTATCATATTAATATACAATATACTCTCATGTATTAATATAATAACAATCAAGTCACATTACAACACATACCAAACACTGTAATTTAACATTACATTTCACATTACAACACAACAAAACACTCTAATCTAACATTACATTACGTAACTCACAATACTTGTAATCTCACATTTCAAGTAATCTCACATTATGTCCATCCAAACGCCCCTTAGTGTAGCGTTTGATTGTTCTTGCTGCAGTTTAATTTGTGAAATAACAGTGATCGTCTTTTCCGCGAAATCTTCCAACAATTAATTAGTTACCTTAAATTATATGAAGTGAAAATTAAAATATTATTATATGTTCCGTGAGTAATTAAGCGCGTGTTTGTAAAAACGGATTAAGATTTCTTTTGCGAAGATATAAATACTTAGAGCATCAACAGTGGTATTCCGTAAAAATTACGTAAACGTGGGCCTACATATTTATTTATGTAAAGTGAAAAAAACTTTCTACAGTGATTTTACGTAGCATACATTAAAAATGAGACCCACACGTAAATTTTTTACATAAAACATTTCTTAAATATAAGGAATGCTTTATGTTTACGTAAAATTAATTGTCCTCATTTTTTTTTCCAAACACTACCGTTCCAATCCATACGTATATATATATATAACCTAGCAGATATATAACGAATATATAAAAAAAAAAGTATAATCCTAGCAGATATATAACGAATATATATATATAGCAGATATCTTAGTTATATATATAAAATGAATATATATATATAGTCCTATATATATATATAAAACAAATAACACAAATCTCGTTGCAAAATTACAAAAACTTAATTGTAACGACACAATTGAAACTTTAATTATAAATACTTTTTAAATTAGTTGTTAAAATTTAATAATAAAATATATTTACGTAATATGGTTAAGGAAAACCATTGTAGACCTACTATTATTTAAACATTACATAAATTTATATAATCCTTAAACCACACATAAAAAGCATACGTGACACCTTTAAGGAAAGCAAAATATGTAATACCATTGTAAACACTCTTACGGAAGAAAATTATTAAAGTATAAACTAATACTATGTTTTGATGAAATTTATATAAATATGACAAAATATCTTAAATACTCTAAGTACATAACATTTTAAAACAAAAAATATTATTAAAATTCAATCAGACATTACAGATGTCTTTATCCAATATGTAAGGATATTTTGATTATTATCTACTACATATTATTAAATTACACCATGAAATAGATTATATTTAACTAATACTATGTTTTGATGAAATTTATATAATGTAACAAAATATCTTAAATACTTCTAAATACATAACATTTTAAAACAAAAAATATTATTAAAATTCAATCAGAGATTACAGATGTCTTTATCCAAATATGTAAGGATATTTGGATTATTATCTACTACATATTATTAAATTACACCATGAAATAGATTATATTTAGCTAATATATGGTTTGCTCAATAAACCTTCTTTCTTTCAGCTTTTTCTTCTTCTTCTTTCTCTCTCGGCCATAACCAGCTGCAGCTACACCGCCGTGGCCGGAATAAAAAATGGGTGACCATTTGAAGGCGGGTAGTCGTAATCAGAGATGGGGTGGCCGGAATCGGGGTGGGTGGCCGGAATCAGGGGCTTAAAAAAAGACAAAATAGTCTTTTCAACTCAATCCGTTAAAATTAACCCTAAAATCTAACGGAAAACCAAATAGAAACAGAACTGAAAAGTGGGACACTAAATATCAACAGTTTAAAATTGAGACACCAAACTAACACTCGGGGTCAAAATTGGAATAATTTTTAGGTTTTATTCCCATTCCCCAAAAACTTTGAGGAACTTTAACTGAAACTAGTGTCATCACTTGTAAAGTTGTAATATGCATGTGAGGTGCTCAAGATGATATTTAATGTGAGTAGTAATTTTAGCCCAAAAGTTAGGAGGACATGTGCTATTTTTCCCTTGAATTAGTGACTAGTGTAACTTGGTAGCACCATCAATGGATTCCCGTTTGCTGCATATAAAAGCATTTCAGAAACACAGAAATGATTCTCAGGCCGAACCGAAAACCGGGCACTGCAGATAATCGAAGGAACAGATCGGAAATTTCATATACGTGTTAATTTGCAAATGAAATCAATCCAACTGTTAAGAGTTACTGCACAAGTGAAAGTACAGCTACAACAAACAATTAACAAAAGAAGGAGAAGTCAAAATTTGAAGGCAACCACATCGATGGCAGCTAAGTGAGAAAGAGATCTACTTGAAATAGTCGGGTCGAAGGACTGTGATGGCAGTAGGGTACGACCCATCTTCGTCCTTCTGCTTCCAAGATTCTCCGTTACTGAGGTACCACGACATTTTTGGGGATAGTGGAGTATACAGATCTGCATTTTCGTGATGAACATCAATATTCTTTGCTCAATTCTTCATAGTGAAAGATTAAACACACATACAGTTATATGTAAGTGGAGAGGTTACCTGTAATTGGAGGAGGATCGGGATCTCTCGTACTATGCAGAATCGCGGTTCCAGATAACACTGTAATGAATCCACATAGCTCAGATGCGATGCTACTTACACTTTGACCGGAATAATCCTGCAGAAAGTATATCAAAATTTAAGGTCAGTACTTTGAACATGAATTTCAATGATAGTGAGAAGATAACGGTACCTTGAACATAATTGCACTGGCCAAAATTGTAAAGGACGTAAAACCCGCGTAGTAAATTGGAGAAACGATAGCTGTATTGAAAGAATCCAGTGCCTACAATCATGTCAAAGGAACAATGGAGAATATAAGCAGGGGCAACAAATAAAACCCAGAAACTAATGGAGCTCGATCGTATAAGGCATATAAAGTAATGATCAAAATTAAGGTGAATGGCTTAATCAAGAAGTGGCATTTAACAGATAATTCAGCAGTTGCAGTAGTAGTTCAGTAGAATCACATCGACCAAGCGAGGTAATTTATTGAAAGATACTTACCATGTTTAAATAATTTAGCTGAATCATAATACAGGTAACTGCAACCATAGCAAATATCCAACTTTGGAAATATATAAACTGGTTTGTGCCTTCTAATGTGAGTTTGATTGCAATCCCGATGGCCTTTATACTCATAACCTGACATACATGAATAAAGTTGATGTACTTTTCAGAACTCATTCGTGAACCATAAAGACGAATCAGATGATAGCAAAAGGAATTACCGTCAATGAGCCAATAATAGAGCAGATCCCAATGTAAACTATAATGTTGGTTTGGCCAAAGCGAGGAGCGCAGAAAAGTATTAGAAACAATGCAACCGCCAATACAGACGCAGTATACAAAAGAAAAGCTGTAAAGAACAAAATGTTGGTTAAATAAGAAAAGAGGAAAAAGAAAAGGAAAAGTTATGATACAGAACATAAATAAGGTTTTAAAGCCAACCTGGTTGAATTGCTAATTCCCAGATTTCATCAACCGAATCAATAGATCGCTCTTCCGGAGCATGGAGTACTATTATTGTAGATCCAACTACACATAGAAGACACCCGAGCATCCCCATCCGCTGAAGCGTCTCATTCAACATGAAATGAGCCATAACAGCACTACCCAGATCGAACAAAAAATCATACCAAACGTAAGAAACTCATTTCAGAGTAAATCTGCAGAATGCATCTAAATGAAAATTTAAAGCCGAATTAAAGAAGCAGAATACCTGACAATGATGCTTAATGCGCCAAGAGGTGTCACCAGCACAGCAGGGGCATAAACATAAGCTACAAAGTTTGATATTTCTCCAACAATCACTACAAAAACAAACAAATAAATAACCTACAATTAGATAACTTTTGAACAAATCTAATGCCCCAGATGAAAAACAGACTATTGGATCCTCCTTCAAATACAACAGCGTGGAAGCACAAGCAAGTAAGTAGAAAAATATCATATACCGCATCCGGAGAAAAAAAAACTGTGGCTTTCGGCACAAATGTAGCTTTCTTGAACTATCAGCTATAATTTCACAGATACAGAGAAGAGAAGCAATTGGTAAGCAACTCACTTGTAACCATGCCAACCCACCATAAAGGCTCCAACAAGTAACGATATCCTCCAATACCTTAAACAAGACAATGAATCACAAGTCAATTGGCAATTACAATTAAGAAAAATCTTCAGCTCACTAAGCAATTGCATTGAAAAACCACAGCTACGTGAGAACTTACTAGCACGAGGACCATTGGCGCTAGCTTTACGGAGCCCCTTCTTCTTGATGATGAAACTGGAGCCGATGAAGGCACTGGACACCACAGCCAGTACAAACCCAATCAAATTACTCGAGTACATGAATACACCATTCGTGATGTGTCCGTCGATGCCTCCCTCGATTCAGTCCCTCCGCCGCGGTATTGAGGCGGCCGGTTGATTCGAAGGCGAAATCTGGAAGGGAAGTGGCGGCGTAAACCGTTGCAATAGAATCATTTGCCGGACAGCAAGAGCTAAGAGTTAGGAGCCGCAGTTACGACGGTGGTCGGATAGCAGTGAGCCCTAGAGGCGGAGAATCGATCGATCGGAGACGGAGAGGTCGAAGTCTTGGTGGTGAAGCCGAGGCGCATGCGATGGTGCGAAGTGGAAGGAAGAGACAGGTCAGCTCTCTGCTAAGCTCAGCAGGACGTTATATTATTATTATGACAGACAGAGAAGACAGAAATAGAATATTGTTTGCTCGAAATCGCAAAATAAAATAAAATAAATAAATATCGTTTGCTCAAAATTGCACCCTCAACTTCTATTCTTTTGCATTTATATCCTACAATTTTCAATTGTTGTTTTTTATGTAAAAAAGAATGAGCTAGTAGTGACAACACTATATCATTTCTGTTACGTAAAGTTCAGAATCTCGTGTTCATTTATAAACACATCATACATTTGAACAACCAATACATGTAATGACCAATCAATATAACAACAACAGTAGAAATTTCAACTCGTAATTTCAAAATCAAAATATATAAAAACGAGGTTATCGGTGGTAAATAGTTATTCATGGTACACTATTTCATTTAATTGTTATTTTGTCATGTCATGTAGCTTCTTATTAACTATATATTTGTTTAGGCGTTTCAAATATGTTACAATTGTTTTTGTATTTGATGTTATTGCATGTGCAAAACACAGCTAAATAAAATAAAGATAATTGGCCAAAATAAAATAAAACAAATATAATAACGATAGTAAGAAAAGACTAACAATAATGGTGGCTTTGTTAAGAAGCTACATATCTCTACTAGTATCTACACTAGGTGCTGACCCGCGCTACGCGCGGGGTGATCAGTTAAACCGTACGTTTTCCAATTCCACAGTTTTTTATATATACTTGGCTATATAACTTAGCGGTTTGTATCTTAAAAAAATTAATCAACAAATATAATAATTTATATTGACAACTATCCAGTGCAAAAAAAAAGTAAAAAACTACGTGTCAACCTACATTAAATATATCCAAATTATATAAATAAATATAATATATATTTATAGATATTATCTTATAAAAAGATTTGTGTTTCCTAAATTTAATATTTTTAAACACTTGAATTCATTTTTCTTATTATCATCATTTTTTTCCTATTTTTATAAATTCGTGAAATTAAGTATAGCTATGTACTGATTGTATTCGCTAAAAAATATATCTACTACATCGTATATATTTCAATTTTATTTTTTACTCGTTTATTTATAATTTAAATGGTATTAATATAAACTGTTAATATTTGAATATAATCTTGTTATTTCGAACATATTTTTTTATGTGTTTATCTTTTTTTTATTTTATATTTTTAGTGGATTATTAATATTTTGTTGTAAGGTTCTAAAAAAGTCATAACTCTTGGAATAATGATTTTAAGAAGAACCGTAGCATGTCCACATAGAAAAAAAAAATTCAATTTTATTTTTTACTCGTTTATTTATAATTTAAATGGTATTAATATAAACTGTTAATATTTGAATATAATCTTGTTATTTTGAACATATTTTTTTTATGTGTTTATCTTTTTTTTTTTTTTTTTTTTTTATATTTTTAGTGGATTATTAATTAATATTTTGTTGTAAGGTTCTAAGAAAGTCATAACTCTTGGAATAATGATTTTAAGAAGAACTGTAGCATGTCCACATAGAAAAAAAAATGTGATTTCATATAGGTAAATGTAAGTCATGGTTTAGGACTGCTAATAGCTTTGTAGATTCCAAACAAAAAAAATTGTAGATTTTTAAAAAATTATTGTTAATCATCGTTATATAGGTTATATCTAAATTATATTGAAATATTAGGGAACTGACACTCACTTTGTGCGGAATAGTAAATGATTCGTTCAAAATATATATTGTTATTTACATTAAAAAAAAAAAAAACAAATTTATAGCAAAGTTGTATAAAATTTAAGCATATAAATTAAACTAAAACAATAATTGTATATAAACTATTATTAATATTATTGTGGATGTTTTTAGATGAAATTCATAGAACAAAAATTCATATGTATGTATTCTTAGCTTGTATATAAATATAATATATATAAATGGTCATACATGTAATAAAGATTCATTGATATAATGTTTTCAATACAATAAATGTATATAATTAATGATTCATTATACTTAGGATTCGTTAAAAAAATGTATTAACTGGCCAACAATTTATGATTCATAATTAAAGGAATCATAATATTTAGAAACTTGATGTAAGATGTTTGGTATATAAAAATAAATAAATATGCATGCTTTTTTATTAGGGTTTAGGTAGTATTTTTTTTGTTAAACAGTGTTTTTAGTAACTTTCAAAACTTATTATAATTAAAGAATGTTAGTTAAGTTTTTTTCTATTTGTTAGTTAAGTTTACGCATATGATATAATGTTTTTTAGGTATAACCATGACAAAAATCAAGACCAAGGTAAATTATACTTTTTTATTAAGCTTAATAAATTTAAATAAAAATATAAGAATGAAATGCACATATATAATTCTAAGATATATTATACTACGAATTGCAATATTTTATTGTAATGGGACATCACACATTTTGCAATTTAATCAGATGTGCATGATGTGATAGTTTGAGTTTATATTTCGAAAATTCAATAATTAAAATAGGCAAACAAATATCATTATACATGACTTTAAATTGTCATGTCAAAATAGAAAATTAATTAAATTGTTTAATAGTTTATAAATAAAGAAATATGTATATAGGTATATTATTGTATAGTAAATATGAATATAGTGGGACAAAGTAAGAATGTTACACTAAGACACTTTAGATTCTTATGTAAATGAAAATAAAAAATATTTAAAATGTTTAAAAATTTAAAATGTATATGTGTATTATTAATAATTATATATTAAATGCAATTAAATAAGAATTGATTAGTATTCAAATACGAATAATAGAATTGATCATCTAATTAAGAATATACTATTATAAATATGCATTTGCCATGAAAAATGGTTTTTAAAAAATAGTTTTGTGCATAATTGAATTAGTTGACATAAACAGTATTATACATCATTTATGAACCATAGGTTAATTCTACTCTGTTAAAAATAAAATATTTAAAAATATGAAGTTTTCTTGGTATAAGATTAGTTTAGTCAAAGTATGTACTGTTTTATTTTTTAAATCTAGTTGTAAACACATAAATTATTAAAAAAATTAATATATATATATATATATATATATATATATATATATTAAAATAATTATACAATGGAAAAAAGAATGATATATATAAAGTTCTTACTTTCTTTTTTTTTTTTAATTTGATTAGTAATAAATCTATAAACTAAATTTATGAATAGGCCATGGCAAAAAAGATTATGAATAAACCTTCGGATAGTGTATTTGAAATTTTATTTTGTATTTTTTTATTTTAGTTTTAATATTATATACTATAATTAGGTATTTATACTAAGTTTTTAATTAATATTAATAAAAAAAATCTTATTAATTAATTAATTTTCAAATACATATTAAGATATTGCAACAAAAAAAACTTGTTCAAATCTAGGGTATATATGTACATACTATACTCATAAAAGTAATCATTTTAGAATATGGAAATTTATGAATTATGATTGATACATAAATGAAAAATAAAAGACAATTACGATGACACAAATTAGATATTTCAAATCAAATAAGAATTCAGAATTAATGTCCAGTGATTGTGTATAAATGAAATTTGTGAATTATGGTATACATGTAAATTTAAAAACTTAACTACAATATAAATATACTAAGATTAATTCTAACTTAGAAACATTGTAATAATTATTGTAATAATAATGTAAAATTTATAATCAATGAAAATTTCAAAATTAATGTCCAAATATAGTGTATATAATTATAAAAGTAAATATGTTAAAATATGAAAGTTTGTGAATTATGATAGATATATAATTGGAAATGAAATAACTATAATATGAATATTAGGAAAAATATAATAAATTACAAATATTGTAATAATTACTGTAATAATTATAGTGCAAGATTTCAAATGAATGAAATTTCAACATTAACGTCATAATCTAATGTATATATTTATATACTATATTAAACTTTGTATAAATGGAAATTTGTGAATATATTATATAAATCATAGCTTTACAATGTAATGGTAGAAACAAATATATTGACGGTTGATTATTGATACATATCTAGCAATTGCATGACTTTAATCGTCGACTTCTCCACTCCGCTATCGCCCTCACTTGTCGCAGCCTGAGATAGAGCGAGGGTTTATCTATTCTCGACTTCCTACTTGTTCATTGACCATATCACATATATGTCACAGTGTTGCTCCAACTCATTGTCATTCGTGCACTATCACCACGACCACCATTGACAGGGCCTCGCCCCCCACATATCCAGGTACGAACCCCGTAGATCCGTGTTAGAACCCCGCCGATTTGAGTTCATACCCACGAGCACATGTAGCCGTTTCGGCCACCTATCCAGCCACTGCTCCTGAAATCTATATCGGATGCTCCGCCCGCTCGGACTCATCATTTTCAGTAACTGATTATGGATGTTGAGCAACATGTTGTGCATGATTATATATAGATATGCAACATTGTGTCTCTCTTGCAAATGTAACTGTGACTGTTACACTTCATCTTCTTAGTAAAAACTTAAATTTATGAATTAATTATCAATTGTGTAATTAATTTAGAATAGAAATCAATAATTTATTGGATGGGTGAGCAAGATTGAAAGGTTTTGTAACCCCTAACTGAAGAAGGTAATTACATTTTTTTCCTGAGATGAATCGAAAGGTCCCAACTTTTTTTTAGATAATTGATTTTTTTGGCTAAGTTTTTTTTTCTTCTGATTATGTGTCACCCTCTAATTTGAATACGGGAGAGTGTGTTTGTGTTGACATGGTGTGCTGAGAACCTCTCCCTTATTATATTTCTTCTTGTTTTATAACATATATAGATATATATTTTTGTAACAATTTGATTTAATTGATTTTTTTGTAGCATCTTTGATTTAATTTATTTTTTTGTAACAGTTTTGATTCAATAAATTTTTTTGTAACAATATATTATTTCTCATGTGTTTCAAGTTTGTTGGATTTACATTAATAGTCTTTAAGTGATATGTCAACATCTGATTGGTTGTCAATTGTCCTACCAAGCTGACATGACATCGTGAGAATCCTTACATATGCTGACGTGGCATCATGAGAATTCTTCTCTGTGCTGACGTGGCATCGTGAGAATCATTCTACCTCTTTCCTCTTGCTTTATTATATATATAGATTTAGATTTAGATATTTAGATTTTGGACAGGTGGCAGGCAATTAAGGGGTTAACTGCAGGGTTAGTATATTACTAGATGCTGTACCCGCGCGTCGCGCGGGTTAAATGTGATAATATAACAAATATGGATATATTTTGAGAAAATACATTATAAATTATAACGCAATTTTTTTTTTTAATTTGGGGAAAAAATGCATCATTGACTATGAATTGTTTTTTACAATTAAGAAAAAATACATAAAATATATATAAACATAATAATATTATATAGCGATAATAATAATAGTATGATATGCATAATATATAATAATAATAATAACAATATGATTTTTACTACAGTTTACAAAATTAATCCTAGACTATAACTTGGGCTGAAAAGTTAATCATAGACTTTGAGCATTATTTCGGCAATATAAAAAATGTAAAACTATGAAACCCTAACTAATTATTAACAACAAAAAAAACCGTAGCTAATTAGCAAACAGTAAACCTACCTAAGAGAAGACATATGTGTAGGCAAATATCACGGGCAGAGAGAGCTAAAGGGAGATGGAGACCGAGAGATCCACTCGCCAGTCGTTCTCCTCTCTCTGCAGCGACAAACAGAGCAAAAGTGAGATGAAGACCAAGCGATATTTGCTTCCGCAGACCGTATCCTCATCCGCTTGGCCGTGTCAAGCCTCGATTGAGCTACCATATAGCTTGTTGTCGCCCTTCTACCTTCAATCGACTCCGCTGCCTTCATCCGCTTCATCTACGGTGAGAGGGTGACCTTTGATTGATACATGAAGTGTTATTCATTTATTGTCTCAATTTTCCAGGTGCAAAAATCATAATTTCAGCAGCAATTCTTCTTCTTTATATAATAGATGATTTTGTAGTAGTGGGATTCTAGGTAGATGAATGGTCATTTTTTATGAATCAGTTTTGTATATGGTAATTATTTATGTGAATTAATTTTCAGTTTTATATAGGTTATATTAATGCGAATTAATTGTACAATTGTTTCGATAAAAATAAAATTGTACAATTGCTTCTGGTAAAAGAAGAGTCTTATTGTCGAATGAATTTTTTTTATAGCGTTAAATTGTTAATTATTGTATTAGCTTTTATTATTTTGATGTGTCCTAATGTGAGGCGTTGAAATTGAAATCTTATTGGCTATAAGACTGATGATGTATCAGCTGTAGGTTTACTCTATTAGTCAAAATCATCGAGATTAGTACAGTTTAGAAGATTTAGAAGATGTAGAAGATTAGAATAAGAATAACTGCCGCAATAGAGGTTTTGGTTTAAAAATAAATGATATTAATAAATTAAAAGATATAAGTTGTTGATGTGTTATGTGATGTGTCAAGCATATATTCAATGTCTGAGCTAAGACCATCCATCTTAGAGGTGAAGAGAGAATTAATTGTTACCATGAGAATTAATTTGATTGAGAGGTGAGAGAATTAATTGGAGGGAGAAAAGAATAAATTGAAATGATGATGTGTAAACCTCTGATTTGACGATAATGCTGATGTGTCGACACCAGAAGAGTCCACAATCAGGATTAGTATAATATAGGTACTGTACCCGCGCAAAGCGCGGGTGGCTTCCTACTTATTTATAAATGCATATAAATATATAAATAAAATTATAGTGAGTAATGCACTCTTTTAAAAAAATGTTTATAAACTTTTTTAAAAAAAAGAATGAAGAATCCTAAGAATTAAAAACTGACGGCCCTAAACTTTAATTTGTGAAAAAACAAAAAAACTACTAAACTCTAATGAAAATATTTCACTATTACAAAAGAAGACTTTTTTCTCGCTAAAACAGAATGTAGATATTGGAAAAATAAACCAATTTATTGTTTCCTTGTTGTTGTGCTAATGTGGCGATCTCTTGGTAATCCTCACCATCAGGATTAGTAGATAGAGAAAATTTAATGATAGATAGAGAAGATTTAAAACCGACATACACATGAGAAAAAACTTAAAAAAATAAAATTATTATTTGTCATCCTCTAATTGAACTACAATGCTGATGTTACGACCTCTCTGAGTGATTCTCTGGCCTAAACCACCAAGATTATAATATTAAGATTAAGATTTTTTTTTTTTACTTAGTTGTAACTATCTTATTGGGTGGGTGAGTTGAGTTGTCAATCTCAGACTTAACCTCTCTATAATACCATCTGGATTAGAGGTGAGAGAGAGAATTAATTCTATCGAGAGAATTAATTAGAGTGAGAGGTGAAAGAAATAACTTGAGTGAGAGGTGAGAGAAAGAAGAATAAATTAACGTAATGATGTGTAAATTTCTGATTGGAAGATAAGATGACGTGTCAGCACCAGAAGAGTCGTTAATCAGTATTAGTATAAGATTAAGATTTAGATATATAAATGGGATTTAATAATAACGTTGCGGTACCTTCATGAAATAAAGCACATTTGAGTAATATATTATATATTCTTTGCAATCAGGTCTTATGCCATTTAAATAAAATTAGGTTATCGTAAAGTGATTTTCGAGAGTTTTTGAATTTAGAAGTTTGAAACCAAATTATATAGAAATGTGTTCTTTTAAACACAAGACCAGCATTACAAATCGTAACCTAAAGTTTTTTTTTTTTTTTTTTTTTTTTTTTTTTTTGCAATAATTTAAAGTTAATTCAATAATAGTAAGATGATGAGTTAAAATGAAAATGATGTAATTATTATTAGTTAGTAGCAAAAGGGTTAGAAGAAAAGTCAGCGGAGGACAAGTTGGATCATTGACCAATTAGCCAGTAGAGTCCAAGGTGGTGTGGTTTGACTTTGACTCTGATAGAGCTGTTAAGCAGCGACAGAGCACACCTCGTCGTCGCGCCTCTCCTCTCCAACCACCTTCCTTCCTCGTTTCCTTCATTTTTTTTCTCTGTTCAAGATTCTAGAAGTTCTCCCCTTGAATAATATTTCCCCCTTTCTCTATTCATCATCACCGCCATCGATACATTTCTTGACGGCCGTCGCGATTTGGAGTGGACTCCCACCTAACTCCTGCTGCGCTGCTTCTTCTCCTTCTTTGGACTCTTATCTCTTCTTCCAGATCCAGATACACTACTGAGGTTCGTCTCTTCTTGTTCCACTGAGAAAAGGTTGATCTTTTTTATGAATTCTTTGTTGGGTCAACTAGCTTTAGCTGTTTTACTGGGTTTAGCTTCGATTTTTCAGTTCTTTGGTCACTATCCACCCTACTATGTATTAATCACTTGAATTGGGTTCAACAGTTTCGTATCTGCTGATTTGCTTTTGATTTATGTTACTGATATAGTTAGTAGCTGGTTAATTATCAAATTGCTAGTTGATGTTTGGTTAATCGAACGAATTGTTAGCCGAAATTTGTTTTTGAAATTGCTAGTTCAACGATCACATGATTGCTCCTTCAAGATTTCAGTCTTTCTATGGGTGGGCACATAATGAAGATTGCCAAAGCATCAGCAAGTAATTTGTCGTGTTTTTGTTCATAATGGCCGACATCTGAACCATTCCGCCCAAATTATGCGAAAATTTTAGCAGAGCTAGCAATTTGTATACAATAGCGAAATGTTCAGAAAAAAAAATCCAGCAAGCGTTTTGTTTGAATGTCCTTAAATAAACTAACAATTTGATAATTAACCATTAGTAGCTTGATTTCCTTTTGCTTCCTTCACGTCTGAGGGGAGATCCATTGTTATGTGCATGCTATTCATAAACGTATATCGGTTCTAATTGGCTTTGTCTCGAGCCTTACAGATAGAGTAGCTGAGGAGCTTGATCTTTGTTGGTGATTGAAACAATGGGAGGGATTTGTTCGAGGGATGCAGTTAAGGAAAATCCGTATGCAAGTACAAATGGGAACTTTGATCAGAACAAAGCTGCCCTGCCTCGTACACAGCAGATGAGCCTGAACCCACCAGCACAGGTGATGGAGAAACAATCAGAAGAACCGAAACTATCTCGAAACTCATCTGCAAGAACTCGCCATGTGGAAACAGCTCAAAACGGAGGCAGCACTGCAGAAGATTTTTATGATGGGATTCCACGGTATCAAATGCAGAAATCTAGATCAGTCAGATCCATTGCAAAGGTATATATGATATAATACTAGATTTAATGTTCATTTTGGTCCCTTTTGATCCTCCCAGTGTTGAATACTGCATTCTATGGTGTTCCACCTGCATTTTCTCTGTAAACAATGCATTTTTTTATGATTTATGTAAAAAAAAAATGTAACTTTGTGATGATTCATGTAAAAAAAAGTCCTACTTTGTTATGATTTATGTAAAAAAGATGCATTTTTTGTTAAGATTGATGTAAAAAGATGCCATCGCTGATATAACAGTGCTGTAATTTTCATAGGTTTCTGAGGTTAGCTCGAGATTGGGAAGAGGGGCAAAGGAAGTTATCGATACATTGGGGAGCAGCGTAACGAGTTTGAATCCCAACAGTGGATTTGCATCGGGAGTGGCTACTAAAGGAACCGAACTAGAGATATTATCGTTTGAAGTTGCTAACACGGTTGTTAAGGCTTCTAATCTAATGCAATCCCTCTCAAAGCGAAGTATAAAACATTTGAAGGAAGTTGTTCTTCCTTCTGAAGGTGTCCAAACCTTAATATCAAAAGACATGGATGAACTCCTCAGAACCGTCGAAACTGACAAGCGGGAAGAGCTCAAGATATTTTCAGGAGAGGTAGTTCGGTTTGGGAATCGCTGTAAAGACCCTCAATGGCACAATCTGGACCGATACTTTGACAAGTAACTCGGCAAATTTCACATTGTCTGATCTTGGATTTATCCATAATATAGTTATAATGACACCGATCTTGACTGGTGTAATTTTCAGAATTAGCAGGGAATTAACACCTCAAAAGCAGTTGAAAGATGAGGCGGAAACAGTCATGGAGCAGTTAATGACCATGGTTCAGTATACATCAGTAAGTTCATAAAAGCTTGATCTTTTTCTGCTGAAGAATAAAATGTGCTGAATTTTTTTAATTTGAATTTTCAAGGAATTGTATCATGAACTGCATGCATTAGACAAACTCGAGCAAGATTATCAGCAGAAGCGGTTAGAGGATGCAGTTTCAACTGCCCAGAAAGGCGACGGTGCCTCGATTTTGCGATCAGAACTCAAAAGTCAGAAGAAGCAAGTCAAGAATTTGAAGAAGAAATCGTTATGGTCTCGAAGTTTGGAGGAGGTAGACTCAAATCTCTGCCACAAATAATACCATATGGTTTAT
Source organism: Clarkia xantiana subsp. parviflora (assembly GCA_036873135.1). Lineage (NCBI taxonomy): Eukaryota > Viridiplantae > Streptophyta > Magnoliopsida > Myrtales > Onagraceae > Clarkia > Clarkia xantiana. The sequence goes on along the minus strand of JAPTYO010000004.1, from coordinate 3,585,581 downwards.
AATTATATCACAATTACCCCAAAATTCTTCGTTCTTGCAGGTGATGGAGAAGCTCGTTGACATTGTTCATTACCTTCTTCTGGAAATCCACACTACATTCGGCGCTGCTGGTAAGCTTTTTGTAAGACCCGTTAATTCATATCGATTTGTTTTTAGAAGATGTTCTTTAAAAATGCTGTCTTGATTGATTTATAGATGTTCATGCACCTACTGAACTATCCACCACAAGCAGCTCCAGGCTAGGACCGGCCGGCCTTTCCTTGCATTATGCAAACATAGTTATTCAGATAGATACTCTTGTAAGTGTGTTCTTCAATTTATTTTTGACCTTACTGAAAGAAAAATGGACTCATTGTTCTGGGTTTCGTTTGAACTAAAATTTAGGTGGCTCGGTCGAGCTCTATGCCTCAAACATTGAGAGAATCTCTATATCAAAGCTTGCCTCCTAGTGTCAAGTCTGCATTGCGAATGAAATTGCAGTCTTTTGTTGTCAAAGAAGAGGTATGTATAATCTAAAAGCCAAAAAATTTGTATAAAATGAAACTTGTTTAGAAAACATGAAATGGGAAAATCTGAGCTTTTGAAATGTTGGTTATCTGCAGCTCTCTATTGCTGAAATCAAAGCTGAGATGGAGAAAACTTTGCAATGGCTCGTGCCAATGGCCACGAACACAGCCAAGTATGAACCTTACAGTCTTTTTCTAAATATCTTTTGATTTTCTATGTTATATTGCAATGAAATTTCATGTTTTCGGTTTTTTTCTGAGCAGATTGCATCACGGTTTTGGATGGGTTGGTGAATGGGCAAATACTGGGTTAGTACCAAGAACACCAGTTTTTTTTTCTCCTCTGTTCTTAAATTTGCTATCATTCAAAAGAAAAAAAAAATAGTTTTTCTTGCCAGAAAGAAAACAACAGGATTAATATGTTTATGATGTTGAAAATGCAGGTCTGATTCGAATCGGAAGCCAATGCCGCTCGATGTGATTCGGATAGAGACATTTCACCACGCCGATAAGGAGAAAACGGAAGGCTATATCACAGAACAACTCCTCTGGCTTCACCATCTTGTCAGCAAATCGAAGACTAGCACAAATAACTTGGGTGCCAAGTCACCCATGAAATCCCCAAACCGCTCTCCGAGGACTATTATTCCAGACGACCCGCCAAAGACCGAGCCTGAAAATCCTCCCCCAACTGCACTAATAGAGCCCGAGGGTTTGACGAAAGAAGAAACGGGTCCTCAAAGTTAGTGATTAAGGTTCCGAAGGTGTAAAATCCTCTTCGTATATACGATTCTGGACTAGGTTCCACGATTTTGATTCATACTATATGTAAGGATTGTTTGTATCTATGTATTTGTTTAGAAATGAAGAGTATGTTTATGTTCTTCAAATTAGCAACAGAAAGGGATTTTTTGTAAAATTGCCCTCCTTAAAGAGGGCATTTCTAAAAATGCCCTCCAAAGGAGGGCATTTGTAAATATGCCCTGTCCAGCTGCTATTAGCAGCTGGACGGCCCAGCTGGCAGGCTCGCGTGTCAGCTGGGCACCAGCTGGGCACGGTCCAGCTGGTCGGACCGGGCCGGATAAACCGGCACCGGTCTGACCGTAAGAACAAAGACCATTTTTTTTTTTTTTTTTAACGAAAATATTAATTGAGTTCAACTAGAATCGAACCCAGGACTTACACTATAAACGTTGAAGCACTACCACCACACTACAAGTTAGAATGTTGACAAAATAATAGATAAAATATTTTTATTTATAATTCTATTATCAATGGAATGGAACTGGGTTCCCTATCCCTCGGGTTTTTTTTTTCAATTTTTACATCTATTAATATTCACTAAATTCAAATTTACAACTCCAAATTCAATGAAAATCGAAAGTTAGCGTCTTTATAATGTAATAAATAAACAATGTGCTATTTTTTTTAAATTTAGTAATTTCGAAAATTAATGTTTTCATCACCGAATGATGTTATACCACCATAAAACCTAAATTTGGAGCAAACATAATTTTTTTAGAAAATGTTCAATTTTTTTTTTTTTCCGAATTGTCACGTATTAGTAAAATCCAATACCGAAAGGGCCTAATTTGAAGTCCGGTAATATATTTTTTGAACATTCTAAAAAATAAGATTTACTCCAAATTTGCATTTTAGGGGGGTATAACACCATTTGGTGATGGAAACATTAATTTTCGAAATTACTAGAATAAATTTAAAAAAATAGCACATTGTTTATTACTTTATAAAGACACGAACTTTCGATTTTCATTGAATTTGGTGAATATTAATAGGTGTAAAAAGTGAAAAAAAAAAAACCGCGGGATGGGGAAACTGACAAAAAAAAAGAAGATTTTTTTGAACATTTTCTAAAAAATTATGTTTGCTCCAAATTTAGGTTTTATGGTGGTATAACATCATTCGGTGATGAAAACATTAATTTTCGAAATTACTAAATTTAAAAAAAATAGCACATTGTTTATTTATTACATTATAAAGACGCTAACTTTCGATTTTCATTGAATTTGGAGTTGTAAATTTGAATTTAGTGAATATTAATAGATGTAAAAATTGAAAAAAAAAAACCCGAGGGATGGGGAACCCGGTTCCATTCCATTGATAATAGAATTATAAATAAAAATATTTTATCTGTTATTTTGTCAACATTCTAGCTTGTAGTGTGGTGGTAGTGCTTCAACGTTTTTAGTGTAAGTCCTGGGTTCGATTCTAGTTGAACTCAATTAATATTTTCGTAAAAAAAAAAAAAAATGGTCTTTGTTCTTACGGTCAGACCGGTACCGGTTTATCCGGCCCGGTCCGACCGGTCCAGCTGCTATTAACAGCTGGACCGTGCCCAGCTGGTGCCCAGCTGGCACGCGTTGGACACGCGAGCCTGCCAGCTGGGCCGTCCAGCTGCTATTAGCAGCTGGACGGGGCATATCTACAAATGCCCTCCTTTGGAGGGCATTTTTAGAAATGCCCTCTTTAAGGAGGGCAATTTTACAAAAAATCCAACAGAAAGCCGAACCTTCGCTATTGTCGGTGTTGTGAGGTAACTTTCGTACGATTGATTTTAGGTAAAATGTTACGTACGTTACAAGAAACCTTCATTGTCTCAATGCTCTGTTCTTCATATTGTCACATTCATGGATTGGTAAGCAGGATCGTAGGGTTTTTGCATCGAGTACTACTTATATGACGATCAAAGTGACGATTCGGGTTGATTGATGTGAAAGACTGAATTAGGTTATAGCTTCACCGTCATCTAGGCCAAAGAAAGCAATCAGAGCATGACTCATCACCTATATTAGCTTCAAGATTAAGAACCCTAATTGTGAAAGCTAAAAGTTAAAGGGACTTGTAAGTTGTATTTGAGAGTTCCTTTGGGCACAATTTTTAGAAAAGTCTTAGGGGTTAGATTTTAGTTTCTACCACATACATACAGTTTGTTACAGTTTGTTAGTTCTGTCAGAATTTCCGGTTTTTATGAACAGAATTACCTACAATTGCTAAGCACATAATGAAAAAATAATTAGCAATTTATTCGACTACTCAAATATTAATTATCATTTAGCACTTTACCCCGTTTTAATTCATGATGTATTAGAGATATGAACCATTCATTAAAAAAAAAAAAAAATTAACGGAGCTAATATTTTATAGACATGTAAAACTTAAGTTACTAAAATGTTAAAAAATAATTCAATTAGTAATCTTTTGAAAGGTGGAAAATCAGGTAGGCAGTTTTAATCCGACGACATGACCATGCATGTTTAATTAAGCACATATCCATGTTAATCTCAAGAATTTCTAACCTAACCTAACAAGGACGGAGACACCTAGTTGAGTTAGACCACCTACCCTTACATATTACATTATGCTACACTACACAATATATACATATATTTGGCAAAATGCTACACAATAATTAGTTAATCACTATATAAAAAACATTAGTTAATTTACATTTATGGAACTCAATATTTTACATTATTATGGCAATAAACCTAAATAAATAAAGTATGTAAAAATATTAGTTCCAAGAAGATGATAGAGATCATGCATATAGAAGACACGTACACGGCAGAAGATCTTTATCTTCATCTATACAAATTAAAAAGAGAACTAAACGTATAAGAGAATGAAACTTCCACTACTAAGTAATAATAACCTTTATTAGGTGCACAGTATTGGGGAGGTCTCATTTTCCCCAACCACCAAACAAACCCTAACACTTAAAACCCGACTAAGTAATAATTAATTAAGTACATATCTGAAAGATTTAAGATCCAACAAAACCCTAATAATCACCATTTCTCCTTTCATACCCTTCTTTTTATTATCTAACTCACTCCTCTCATCTTCAAAAGTAGGGTCTTTCTTTATAACTAGTCTTCTCTCTGTATCTGTTTTTCTCTCCATTTATGGTGGCAATTAGGGTTTTGTGATCTTCAATAAAGTACGTACCCATAGCTAGTTCATGGCTTCCATGTCGATCCCTTTTTCCTTACTAGTGTTCATATTTTTAGCTACGGTTGCATCCTCCTCGGCAACTTCAAGGCGGGTTTTGCAGCATCAAATGAGTCGGGTCGGGTTTCAGGTCGCTCTCAGACACGTGGATTCAGGGAAGAACCTCACCAAGTTCGAGCGGCTCGAGCGAGCGGTTCGAAGGGGCGAAAACCGGCTACACCGGTTTAACGGTGCGGTTCTGGCGGCATCCGATGAGACGGGAATGGCGTCCACGGTTCAACCGGGGAACGGCGAGTTCCTTATGGAGTTATCGATCGGGACTCCGTCCGAGAGCTTTCTCGCCATCATGGACTCGGGAAGCGACTTGATCTGGACTCAGTGTAAGCCATGCACCCAGTGTTACGACCAACCGAGCCCTATCTTCGACCCCAAGAAATCGAAATCGTTCTCGAAGTTAGCGTGCTCGAGCCCGCTTTGTGGGGCCCTCCCGACATCGATGTGTTCGGATGGGTGCGAATATTTATACACATATGGGGACTACTCGTCAACCCAGGGAGTCATGGCTACAGAGACGTTCAGTTTCGGCAGTTCAGGCGAAAGCCCGATCTCAGTCCCGAATATCGGGTTCGGGTGTGGGGAGGATAATGAAGGAAGTGGGTTCAACCAGGGCTCGGGGTTAGTCGGGCTCGGGCGTGGGCCCCTCTCGCTCGTGTCTCAACTCGGGGTTTCGAGTTTCTCCTATTGCCTGACGTCGATCGACGATACAAAGACAAGCAAGCTGTTGATTGGGTCTCAAGCAACCACAACATCATCATCATCTTCCTCAATCATGACAACACCACTTATAAAGAACCCAGCACAACCATCATTCTACTACCTTGCACTCGAAGGCATCTCTGTTGGGGGCAGTGCCTTGCCCATCAAGAAATCCACATTTTCACTCCAAGAAGACGGGAGTGGCGGCCTAATCATCGACTCCGGCACCACCATCACCTACCTCGAGGAAAGTGCGTTCAAACTCGTGAAAAAGGCGTTTGTTTCTCAGGTAAAGCTTCCGGTCGATAAATCGGGAACTTCGGGGCTCGATCTCTGCTTCACGCTTCCTTCGGACACGACGCAATTCGATGTCCCAAAGCTCGTGTTCCATTTCAACGGTGGAGATCTCGATCTTCCGGGAGAAAACTATATGATATCGGACTCGAGCGTCGGGTTGATGTGCTTGGCGATGGGGAGCTCGACCGGAATGTCGATTTTCGGAAATGTTCAGCAGCAAAACATGATGGTGATTCATGATCTTGAAAAGGAAACCTTGTCTTTCTTACCAACAAAATGTGATCAACTATAATAGAATTAGAAAGCAAGCTACCTATTATATCTCCTTCATATCATTAAGACTTGTGTCTACTACTTTCTCTTTTATTATGAGTTGTGACTTCATTATTATATACTTTAATAAAAAGTACTTGTATAGTGAGTGTATAATATACATTTATCACAAACCCTATACATAGTTAAAAATAATACCATTAACTAGAGCCTCGAATTTTAGGTGATGAAGTAGTTACTAAATTATGTAACCTCTATTGCGGTGGTAAAAGAAAAGAAAAGCATATTATAAAACTTGAACTGGGATCATTTATTCACCATAATGATATAAGTTCAAACTTTTATGAGTTTGGTCCATCAAATAATTCTAGTAAATTTTTAAGATCTTATGTATCTATTATATAATGGCCAAAGGCCATTTTGTAACCGCCAAATTTCTATATGATTATCTATATTATTAAGGCAGAAGTTGGTTTTACACAAATACCCTTCTGAATATTAGCTGAATTAATTAATGTAATCAATTAACGTAGGGTTTTGTAGTAATTTATTATTTCTAAATATTTGAAGAAAAAACATTACAAATTGTCACTACAAAGAATCGAACCTATGATTTAATGCATAAAAGCCACACATTTTTACCATCTATGCTAATAAAGTATTTACTACTGTCTTAATACTTAATTGTATTAAACGGTTCGAATACTAAAATTAACTTAAATTGTGAAAAAAAAATAATTTATATCAAGTTTAAATATAATCTAAAAATTTAAAATAAATTCTAGACGGACCGAGAGAAAAAAAAATCATCAGAATCGCATGATGATCATGTTTTGAAATTTAACTAACAATATTAATGTATTTCTAATGCATATCGTTGTAAGTTCATGATGATACGTTAAGAACCAATATTATTAATACATTTTCACGAATAAATGTTATGATACAAATCATGATTTATTGTTGAAAAGTGGTTCTTTGATTTTCCTTTTCCACTTTTAGCGTATTTTTATTATTTCAAAAAAATTTAATTGATTTTGAATAGTGACATAAATATTAGCCCTACTATTATGTGCATATACATCTACAATTGCAAAATATAATCAAATTAACTTTTTCTTAATTGGCTTAAGTGGTTTTTCCTAATGTGTATATTAATATTAAATATACTGGTATATGCTAGAAGTGTGTGTATTGTCGTCTTGGGACATAATGAGTCTGGCTTTATGGAATTACAAATGCATCATTAACTCTGATAATATAAGAATAGAACTTGATTAAAAAAAATCACGCACCAAGGGATTCTTTGTTGTTCAACGAAAAATGAGCAAAAACATATACCCACCTACGATTTAATGCATAAAAGCCATACGTCTTTACCATATATATATGCTAATAAACTTTTGTTACTATCTTAATACTTAATTGTATTAATTGGTTCCGAATACTGAAATTCACTTAAATTGTGAAAAAAAAATATTATATCAAGTTTAAAAATAATCTAAAAATATACTAGATGGACCGAGAGAAAAAATTATCGGAATCGCATGATCATGTTTGGAAATTTAACTAATAATATTAATGTATTGTAAGCTCATGATGATACGTTAATAGACAATAATATTAATATATTTTCACGAATAAATGTTATGATACAAAGTATGATTTATTGTTGAAAATTGGTTCTTTCATTTGTTTTTCCACTTTTAGCGTATTTTTATTATTTAAAAAAAACTTAGTTAATTTTGAATAGTCATAACTAAATTAGCCTTACTATTATGTGCATATAAATCTACAATTGCAAAATATAATCAAATTAGCTTTTTCTTAATTGGCTTAAGTGGTTTTTCCTAATATGTATATTAAATATACTGGTATATGCTAGAAGTGTGCGCATTGTCGTCTTGAGACATAATGAGTCCGGCTTTAAAGAACTACAAATTGCATTATTAGCTCTGATAATATAAAACCAAAACCTGATTAAAAAAAATCACCCACCAAAGGGCTCTCAGTTGTCAACGAAAAAGAAGCAAAAACACATTAAATGATTCTTAGTCTCTCGAGCATTATTATAATTTTTTAACAATTTGTTCAAAACTTTATATAATATGTTATATTTTACATAAATTAAGTCTTTTTTTTTTTTTTGCAATGCTCACGTATGTCTATAATCATAAACAAAAGTAAATTGATATTTTAATCCACTTAAGTGGATTTCCCTAATGCTTATACTAGATACCTGCGCGTGCGCGTTGCCTTCATGAGAGTGTTGTAATGACATCATTAGAATGACTCCGAGAATGATACAAGATCGGCTCGATTCCTAGGATGATACAAGAACATAACTGTATTTTCTTAAAAAAATTCAATAAAACTATGTAGCATACTGTTATAATAAAAATAAAAAAAAATTCTAAAAAATTTAAAGTAAAATGCTCGAGGGACCGGGAGCTCTATAGTGAATGTTCTTGCTCCCGGTCCCTCGAGCATTTTACTTTAAATTTTTTAGAATTTTTTTTTTTATTTTCATTATAACAGTATGCTACATAGTTTTATTGAATTTTTTTTAAGAAAATACGGTTATGTTCTTGTATCATCCTAGGAATCGAGCCGATCTTGTAATGATGTCATTACAACACTCTCATGAAGGCAACGCGCACGCGCGTAGCGCGCGCAGGTATCTAGTTATATATAAACTATCTCAACCTTTTTTTTCTCTTTCTCCCACGGGTTGTCCCTAGGACTTGGGAGTTATATTATGAGGACACACAGTATTCTTTAATAATATTTAAATTCTTCACTAATATTTAGTAAGACTGAAAAGAGTAGAATGTTTGTTATAGATATTTTTCTATATGCATACCTCGAATTTAAGTCCTCTAGTACAATATCTTTTTAACTTTAATTATTATATGAGTATCATTAATTTTTTAAATAAATTTCTCAAAGAAAACAGTCACGTAAATTTTCAAGATTTATAAGTTCTATTCAGTATTAAGTTTTATTGAAAATAATTACAAATATTACATTTTTAAATAGCAATTAGGAATTTTGCAAGAAACGGTTATTTAGAAAATCATTAGAATATGGCATTTGTAAATAATTTTTACTCTTTTCGTACGAATAAGTCAATCATAAATAAATAGAGATATAGTTTGACGATATTCAATATTACAGTTAATACTTAATATGCAATATTTATTGTTTAGTTGACGCGAGTCAGCGAGTGTGACACCTATCTATTTGAATGTATTACTTCATTTTGAGCTCTCAAAATATAATAATAATGTGATTATGATTATGCTTCATTATTATTATTATTAATTAATTATATTTGTTTTGCTTTGCTTTGGTTAGTGAACTCATGATCAATTCGGCGATATAACTATGTGTGATTTCATCACTCTGCATATACTACACATATATACAAAATGTCATAACGTTTGAATTAATGTATCACTTGCAAAGGGATATAGCAAATATACATAATTATAAATGATCGATCGATTAACAAAACACATATGCTCGGTTTTGCAAATCGCCTTTTCGGGTTCGAAATATGTATATTAGATAGTTTTAATTAACGCGACGATCTTTGGCTCGGCTAGGAAACCTTCTACTGCCCTGTTGGTTCTTCTCCACACTATTATTCTTTGCTAGGCTTGGTGCTTCAACTATTCCTGTTCTTTTCTGAACATAAAACCCACCAATGTCCGGTTTCGGTTTCGCCTCGACATCGCCTCTATGATGCTCCGGTCTCTCAACGTCGGACATCTTATCGGATTCGGCCAAGAAATCCTCCAACGAGGCCAGAGACTTGAGTTTATGGCCGAGCGACGCGATTGTTTTCTGGCACTCGGCAAATCTATTTGCGGCTACCGCTAGTTCTTGCTCCTGTCGCAAACCGGAAAATGATATCAGTATGCCAGAAATTTATTACAATTGCAATGTGATGTATATAAATCAATACGGTCGTAAACCGAACCTGCTTCAATTTCGCGCGATGAACATACACGGTTTGGGGTTGCTCGGCCTCCTTCTTCATCTTCGAAATCTCGTCCTCTAGGACCCGACATTTCTCCGTCCTCCGGTCCAACAAGGCGCGATCTCGTTCCATATCTTCCTCCAACGACTTAACTTTATCGACCAACGCTTTCATCTCTGAATCCATCTCCCTCATTTGCGACTCCGTGCTAGCGTTTGCGGCCCGTAGTTTCTCCTCGGCTTCCTTAAGCCGAGTTAGTGACTTGCTGAGCTGGTCTTGGCACCGCCTTAGAGACCCTGATAGTTCCGCTTTTTCCGATTCGTTCATCTCTTTTTCGGCAGTTACGACCCGTAGTTTATCGCGGAACTGCCTTAGAGAAGTCGATAGTTCCGTTTTTTCAGCTTTTTTCTTTTCGATTTCTTTCTCTAGCTCGGCGGTTCTTGTAATCAACCTCTCATTTACCTCATTCAGCTTCTCTTCCGCTTCCTTCAACCGTATTTCCGATGCATCGAGCTGGAATCGGTACCGCCTTAGAACCACCGCAAGTTCCGCCTTTTCGGCGTCCCTTCTTCCAATATCTTCCTCTAACTCGGCAGTCCGGTTAATCATCGCTCGAAGCTCCGATTTCAAAGAATCTACATTCTCGACCGCAACGGACTTATCGGGCCGCGCGGCGATCTTCTCCATTTCGAGAAAGTCGTCCATCAGATCGAATCCTGCTGAAGAAGCCACCACACGGCTCTTTCCAAGAGTCTTAATGCTACCGGTTTCCGATTTCACCCATTCGTTTCGTTCCCCGAAATCCGATTGGCTATCCGAAACCGACTCAACCCCGATCGATGCCTTACGGGCCGCTGCCTTGAGCCTTAAGCATTCGGCTTCGAGCTTTCTAACTCTCTTGATGCTCTCCAAGTGTTGTTTACTAGCGGACTCAGCAGTCTTAGTGCTCAGGTCCCGGTCCATAGCCATCATCTCGAGCTCCTCGAATCGAGCAAGGAGCTCCGACTTAAGGGTCGAGTTCTGTCTTTCGAGTTCCAATTTACTCGATTCCCAGTCACGGCTTTTTTTCGCGATCTTCTCTTCTTGTTCTTCCTTCGCTTGCCTGAGCTGGCGAACGCATTCCTTGAGCGCTCCGTCGAGGTACCCGACTCGGGTTTCGAGCGATTCGTTCTTATGAGTTGCTTCCTCGAGCTGCTTCCTCATGACAGACACCTCGTTCTCCGCTTTCTCCCATCCTAGTAATACCAGACGAATTCGACATTTTGTATGATTGATTTACAACAAGGATAACAACCAAATCGTCACATAAATTTTGATAGTTTTACAAATCGCTATTCGAGTTTTTGTTTTCATATTTCGCAATCTCAACTCTCGATTTAGATCAAAAAGCTACCTCCGTCACATAAACGTCACATTAAAAGTTGAGGTAATAAAGTTTAAAACCCGAAAGTTTAGAAAAAGATTTTGGTATTAATTTATCTTTATGATATGACCCACTTATAACATGATTTACGATATGATTGATATTTTAGTTTATGCCATGATTTATTAAACTCTCGGGTACCTGAGACGGCTTCTTCGGCAACCTTAGCATGCTGCTTCACCAGCTCCTCCTTGGCACGGATGTTTCGAAGGGCGGCCGACAACTCGTTTTCGCCGGTTTCTTCATCAAGAGCTGCGGATTTTGATGACACTTCAACAGATTGTGCATTCTGCATTGTATATCCCTTACAAAACAAGTTTAAGAGACATCAGAAACCGTTTTCCAGAAAACAGTGTCTCTAGTTTTCCAGAAATCTGTTTTCTGAAACAAGCTAGAATCAAATCTACTACCATTACCAGATTGCTCTGTTTTCTAGAGAACTGTTTTCTGTTTTCCAATTGGGAATAGTAGTACCGGAAAACGGAGAAATGGACCAACCTGTTCATCGGAAAACCGTTCGGAATGGGAGGAAATGGAGCCGGAGCTCTCAGTCTCGCCGGGGCTCTTGTCGGAGGACTTTCTTCGCCACAACCAACTCCGGCGATCCATCTCTGGTTTGGAATCCACTCACTCAACAACTCGTCTTCTTCTTCTCCTCAACTTCTTCCATTGCCTTGATGAAGAATCACCGATGGTGTAAGCAATACCCAGAAACAGCAAAGAGACAGAGACACCAACATGTCTCAACCAACAAAGTAGGGATTTTTCTGGTTTTTCCTAGCTTTGCTTACAATGCACTTTCCCAACCAATCAAACTTCCCCATTAAAACTCCCAATTTCCACTCAAAAAAATGATTTTTTTTTGGTGGCTTGGATTGCAACTGCAGCTGACTTAAGAGAAGTGCACAGGTCTTGAATTTATGAGTAATTAAAGAAAAGCTCCCAAATTGATGTGTGTGTGAAAGTGAGAGAGGGAGAAAGAAGGAACACCACAGAAGAAAAGAAACCCATATGGCCATATATCATCAATATTTGGAAAATCACCAAAATTCTGGAAAAATATCTTGAAAAAAGCTAAATTGTAATTGACCCACTTTCCATGAACCCTAAAAGCTGAAGACCCCATTAAAAAAAGTATTCTTTTTCTTCCATTAAAGTAATTACCTTTCAATTCTTGAATATCTGTGTGGATCCCAATTGCAGCAATTTCCATGGAGATCTGGAGAATGTCAGTGGAAGAGAAAAGAGGAGTTGCATGAACAGACAGAGATATTGGATCTGCCCCAAATTGAAAACTTTTTCTTCTTCTTCTTCCAAGTTATTGATTAAAATAAGGACTCTAGGAGAGACTATACAATGTATACATATATAAATATATGCAGCATATTATAATGGATTCAGAATAGTAGTGTGAATGGGTGGTGAAGAGGAAATTGGTGTTTGGAGGCTGTGTTGCTTTCGTCTTCACGCAGATTGATTTGTGTCTGATTTTTCAAACACAGACAGCGGAATTCCCGCCATTTTTAGTTTCTGGTGGTGAATTATGCAGGAAAGAAGGAGGCAGACACCAAGCCAAGACAGATGTGATGAATGAACTGAAATGCATACATTTTCTGATGGATGAACAGTTTCCCTTTTTTAAATTAGGGTGAATGTTATGTTTTTATATTATATTTTGGTATTTATCCTGTATTTTTAATGTTTATTTTAATTTTGACAAAAATATTTATTTTCAATGAAAATAGTCATTTTTTATTTATACTATAACAAAATTATCATCCACCAATTTTTGTAACATCAAAACTCATGATGTAACCAGCTACTCTAATTATATGGGGTTATTTCTTTTATTATTATTATTAGGAAAAATACATTATTTCATTTGAGAGATGTATAGTATAAGATATAAAAAAGAGCTGATTGGAGGTTGTTTTCACTTTTGACTTGCAGAGGGAGGAACTTCTGCATTATTTCATTGAAGAATGTTGCAATTTGTTTATTTATTTTTATACAAATACTTATATTATACCTATTAAGAATCAATATATTATTTTCCATCTGTATACCACTACAGAATAATTTTGATGGAGCTAGCTCAGTCATATTTAAATTGTGTGCATGTATAAACTATATTTATGTATATATATATGATATTAATATGTAACAAAAACTCTGAATAGAGCTAATTTGAATTTTTTTATGAGCCCAAGATGCTACTTATTTTAAACTTCTGAATTTTTAGGGAACTTCTTTTTTTGTCAATAGGAAATTACTGGGTTGAGAAACTATAAAACTTTTGACCAAAAAAAAACTATAAAACTGATTATAAACTTCATAATTTGCTACCCATCATTATCTGAAGAAATCAAACATAATTACATTTGTTTAGATACTATCTTGCTAAGATGAGTTGTCAAAATCTATTAGGAAGTGATTGCAGATGAAAATAGACATCTTTCCCATCAATATAAAGCACAAAAAGCTTTCTTCTCAAAGAGAATTAGGGAAAGTTCATAAACATAGATGGTTTTCTTGTTTTTCTCATAAACATATTTAAACACATGTTAAAACTTAAGAGAGAATGGGCAAACACTAAAATTTTGGGTTTAAAAAATAAAATTATATATATATTTAGAAAAGCCCTTCTCAGTAATTTCTTATTTTGTTTTAAAAGAACAATATTCATTTAAAATTAAGAAATTCAGCTACACATACATCTAGAAATGGTTGGACAAATGGAATCAAAAAGAGAATCTGAATTCCTCCAAATCTACTCAATCAACATGGCATGATGGAAGACACAAGCAGCGAAAGTATATTAAAAAAAGTAATACTCTTTATTTAGGTTAAACAACAAAAATAAAATATTTCAATTAATAATGTTAAATGTCTACTTTTTATATATACTTGTTTACCAATAAATTTGTTTGCCACTGTTTACTAATAATATGAAAAAAAAATACTAATTAACCTAAATAGATAGCCAATGGTATTATCTATAACTAATTCACATAAAAAAATTATCACAAAAACTAATAACAATTGAACCACGACATCAAAAGAGATTAACTGTCTCTTCACATTTGGCTTGTTTTAAAACGTGGCAAAAATTTATTTGATTTATTAATTTATTATCAAGCTGAATTGTTTTACATTCTCTTATCTAATGAATGGAAATAGTATAATAATAATAATAATAATAATAATAATAATAATAATAATAATAATAATAATAATAATAATAATAATAATAATAATAATAATAATAATAATAATAGAAAGAAACAAATAGACAACTAACACGAAAGGGACTGATACATTATTGTGTTTTAGATCGTCAATGATAATGACGTGCATGCACTACCCGGCCCGGACATTATTAATCCATAATATAGAATAAATTATAATCATCAAGTAATCATCTATCATCAATCATGAGATACAAATTAACATATATTTATAATTATAGATAATGAATTATTATTATAAATCTTAAACTGTGACTAGAAAAATGTAAAATTTAATTAATTATAATTATGGCTGAATTATAAGTCCCTCATATCAATTTTTAATTTTGACTCTTTTTAATTGGGTAAAAAGTTAGTTAAGTTATCGATTTTGAATAATGTGTAGTTAGATTTAGCTCTATTTGTTGGCTAGATTATGTTGTGGTTTTTTTTTTTATATTCCAAGTTCATTATAAACACTGTATTCATTTTTCTTAAATTGTTGCAGCCTTACCAGCGAAGAGTAATTGTGGTAACAAGATTGATTCTTATGAATATGATGGCCTCAATTAAATTAGAAGAGATGTGAACTTGATGAATATCCTAAACAGTGTATTTAATAATTATTAGAATCTATATATTTATCATTACAGATTTGGTCATAAAATGACTGAATTTTTGCACAAAATACAAACATATGTAATGGCCAATAATAAAAATATACAAGTATCATCTAAATTTAGCTCAAAATAAATATAATTATTTTTTATCCTATTGTTATGAAGCATTTTATAACATTTTTACAAAAATTACAACTTAATGACATAATAAAATAAAAATTCATTTAAAACTTCATACAAAAGGGCATGTTCACTGAATAATATATTACTATAATTTGCTAAATTTAGGATTGATATCATTCATTCTCTTACAGGCTGATTCAATCTACAAAAAATACAGTATGCAAATTATATTTATAATATCTATATAATGACAAAGTAGGTATAATCTTCCTAATAATAATAATGTCATCTATATGGACTATATCTAGTCTAGCACCAATCTTCTTTACCACCTCTCTATCTTCTCATTTTCTTTCTTGTGGGCCAATCCTTCACCAAAAAGCAAGATCTCATTCATGTGTGCTGAAATTAAGGAATCATGAATCCTGAAATTAAGATTTGAAGGATTCTACTCTTCTAAATCATCCATCATTTACCAAGTTACTACCCTAAATAGTAAACATCAATTTAATTCTAACACCCCTCCCTCTATTTTCTATCATTTCACCTAAAAAACCGTAATTAGTTACTTTAAAAACGAGTCTTACCATGTAAAAAGTCTCAAGCTGAGCTTTAAATCACACCAGAAACACGATCAGACGCCAGTAAATTCCGTGTCTAACCGTTTCATAGAGTTAGTGAAGATTTCATAGCCTCGCCGGCAACAAAACTGATAGCAATCAACTGGAACTAGCACACAAACTTGGATGGTAATACATTACATGCTCTTTTGTGGGACTGAATAATGAATCAAACCGTGACTTTACAGCAACACTACTTAATTAAGTAGACATAAAGATTTAATCTTCGATTCAGCGAGAGGCAACGTCGATGTTCATGTCATGTTGGGTGCGTACCGTGTGTTCTTGATGCCCAGATTCCAAACACGAGAAACCAGAACACAAACAGGATCGCCCAATAACGTGCAGGTCCGTATTTGATTCTTGTCAGCACAAACTGCAGAAACCGAGTTTTCTAAGTTGATCAGATGATGCATTAGCTCGAGTTTTGTACGGCATTTCTAGCTACAACAATATTCAATATGTACGAATAATGGCTTATGTCATTGCAGGTAATAAAACACTCGAGAAATGTAAAAGATACTCACGAAGCGGAAGAAAACCACCACCGTTAGAGCACAAACGCCTCCCAGCAATATGTGAAGACCGCTTCGAGCAGTTTTCTGGACATGATAGCAGCTCAAAGTTAATATAACTGTGGTATATAAACCAAGCAACCAAATGAGCCAGATTATGATAATCTGGGTATAGATTTGTCGAGAAGAGTATGATCACACCAGGTTTCAGTATCTATAAGACTAACTGAGAAAGGGTCGTCTACAAGTGTAGATCATTGGATTTGCATGATGGTATTATACTAAAAAGCATTGCAAATACCCAGTAAGTACCTGTGAGCTGCTAAGTTAATACAAGGGTTAATAACCTATGAAAGGTCTGAATTTTGACCCATGTTAACCGGAGATGTCTGAATTTTCAAAAGTTAATTTGAAATGTCTGAATTTTCAACTTTGTTAATATAAGAGGTCTCCATCAATTTTTGCTGTTAAAACTGACGGAATTTGGTCACATGCTTGGCATGTGACCGAAAATAAACTTAAATCCCAAAAATGCCCTCCGACCAAAGTGTGTCCCTCACATGCTTGACATGAAAAGACAAAAATCCCCCTTAAAGCAAAAAAAAAAAAAAAAGCATTATTCTTCGCCGGAAAACATCGCCGATGACCGCCAAGGCCGCCCAAGTTCCGGAAAAAAGGGGTAAAAGTTTCATTTCACACAATTTTGTTAAATTTAACCCTAAAAATGGACGGAAAACCAAAGATCAACAAAGTTGAAAATTCAAACCTTCCAAATTAATTTTTGAAAATTTAAACCTCTCCGATTAACATGGGTTAAAACTCAGACTTTTCATAGGTTATTAACCCGTAATACAATACTATTTATCAGGTGTTACATGTGAAAGGTTTGAATGCATAATTGATAATGCTATGTATCAGATGTTTAATTGATCAGCATTTGATCTTCATCAAGATATAAACCTTAGACATTTCTTAGAAGCACAATATATGGAATATTACCTTTCCCACTCGAGGAGCTATCAGCCAAGCAAGTGTAACGGTTAACAACCCAGTAGCCAGCAGAATTCCAGTACCTTCAACAGCCCATTTTGTGGCAGGGTTCTCAGATCGAAGAACCTCTTCACCCCCGATTGCCAAATGATGGTCCGAAGCAACTTGTAAAGCTGCTATATCACTATGCATTATACTGTTGTTGTTGTGATTGTTGTTGGCATTACGATGCGGATTGAACCACAATGAGATCTCACTTAGCCGTTGCCTCCGAATGGCAGCAACAGCATCGGGGTCTATACCCGTGGTCGTTTGCAGCTGTACAGTGGGTTCTCCACTAGCAGTCCTTTCCCTTAACAAATCATAATCCTTCAGAGACCCAATCACTTTCTTGAAGTCCGAGATTCTAATATTCTTAGCAATGTTCCCGCAGATTTCGCATACGGTTGAACCGTGGTTGATAAACCATTTCAATGCACATGAATAATGCACCAGTGCGAGATCACTTTTGCAAGCACAACCCAGCTCCATCAGCGAATCTTGATGCTGACCCAGCTCTAAATCAGTGCTGCAGATATAAACCTCCCCTTCCGGACTAATCACTTCAATAAATCCTGAGTTTTTCTTACTTTGATCATCATCATCATCATCGCTTTTTCTATGAGCTTTTTCATTCTCCTTGCTTATGCCTGGTTCTTGCACCGGAGGAGTGATGCCCAAAAATTCTAGTGCAATGTCTCCACGCTTGTCGGATTCAACACATTGACATACCCGACAAACAGGTAGCCCTCTCTCCTTTTCTATGCTACTACGGGACACAATATCTGAATCATTACCGTCAATAGACAGCCGTGCCTCAGTAGTTGCAGCTTCAACACTAGTATTTGTTGCAGAACTTTCCTTACCCATGATATAATAGGCAATTAAATGGACCTTGAGATGTATTACATTCTTCAAAATTATTGCATAGGGAATGCCCCGACTCCACGAGCCACTAAGCCATAGGCAGAACTTTGCTAACAGAGCAGGTGGTTGCAAATGCCTGTACTTTAATTACATAAACATTCCTACAACAAGAATAGATCGGCATAAAGAACTCTTAATGTGTGCGCAAACAAACAGAATATTTGCATAATTAAAGAGGTTAAGCGAAAGCAACAGAAAGAATATTAACATTCTAAACCTCACAAGTTGAAGTTCTAAACAGTGACATGAATAATGCAATCCTTTTTGTTAGAATTTCAAGTTCTTAAGTCTTCCCTTAAGCAAAACCTAGCATTCACCACACAGTAATAAGGATCTATTTATTATTTTTCAAGAACATAAAAAATTCAGATCTACAATAAAGAATGGAGAGCCTCACTCCAGAATTAAGACAATCAGCCACTGTTCATATCTACTGAATTTGAAGCATAAAGTTCTGCAGAAATGCCTTGCCCTGAAGAATAACAACAACCCATTTCAATTGCAGAACTACAATTCCAGCAAGCAGAAACCAAATTAAGAAATAAAATTTTCAACGAAATTCCAAATCAAGCTCATATCCCCTCGGATACATAAAACAGTTACGCAATTCTTCAAATTACAAGTAAAAGGCGCGGTTAAGCACGAAACTGGAAGCAAAACACAATGGTGAACGAACAGCAATGAATCAGAGCAGAAAAAGGTAGCTAGATTCACGGGAGTTAGAGATCCCGGTCGGCGATGAGCACATGGGAATCGAAGGATGTAAATCAGCACAGAGAATGAGGAGAAAGCAATGGAACCTTGTTATCTTCTTTGCTTGAAGAGAGCAGCAGAGGTATCAGATACTGCTTACTGAAGTGAAGTTGGATTGACCCTCTCTCGCCGCTTCTGCTGGAGCCTTCTCTGCTCATTTGCTTCACTGCACCCGTTCCACATGCGCCCATCATAAAAAGATATTTCCTTTTGTAATAAAATTGTGAAAAAAAAAAATCATAATCATATTAATTAATATGTTATAACTTATATGTTATAGGGGAATAAGATATAGTTATAGATAACTATATCTTATTATATTTAGATAAATATATCTAGATTAGGAATAGATATAGAAGAATGATAATTGTATTATTGATCTTATTTAGGTTGAGTACATGTACCTATATATATAGATACAAGACTATATCTATAGTAATATAATAAGAAACATAATATGATAATATACTAAGAATATATCTATTCCTAATCTAGATATATTTATCTAAATATAATAAGATATAGTTATCTATAATATATCTTATTCCCTTATATATGTGTGGTTGTTCAACTTTAGTCAGAAAAGTTGAATGAAAAAAAAAATGACTAGTACCATGAGAAACTTAAAAAAAGTGTGAAATCAAACATGTCTATAACTATAGCCAAATTTGTGGTTCGGTTTGGTTCCGAACTAATTCATACATATGTAAACCGATTCATGTCCAACCGTCAAAATAATTGCACTCCTTATCTCAAGAGCCGAATCACATCCAGTTTCGTTATACATAATGCCTCTCCTTGTATGCCTTAAATTTTTACTTTGTGATAATCCCCTGTGATTAAGAGAGTTTATTAGTAGATAGTCGTGTTGTTGCATTCGTATGTGACGCTCAACCTTTTTATTTCTCGTTGAATTTCTTTAGATATATTATACTCTATATAAAATGTAAAACGCCATGCCAATTGAGCTCGACCCAAATTGGGCATCTTAAGAAGCCTACTAGTTCTGTTAGGCTTAATTAGACCGCGCATACAAGTGGCATGAGCCCAGTTTCTAAAGGCCACCTTAGCTAGGTCCATATCAGCCTATAATTATTTATTGTCATCAGCACTACTTAATGAGGTAAACATAAACATGAAGCTATCATTAATGTAAACAATATATACGTATAATGTAAACAATATATGACCTCTTATACGTATAATAAGACTTTTGATGTGCTATGATTGAGTTTTGGACCATTTTATTCATTAATTAATGATGAGAAAGTATTTAAAAAAAAAATAATCAAATCATTCTTGCATCATATTGTTTACTCATTTATTTCATACTATTCATTAACTCGTGCTTTTTTGTGAGATTATACTCAAAAGAAAACTTATGTACATGATTCATGTTTCTTGTAAAATTTTGTTTTTAAATTAATATATTATAAGTAGAAATGCATCCTATTATTTGTTAGTTTGTTACGGTCATGACAATTTTTTTTTTTTATTATTGTGGTTTCCTTAAGTGTTAGAAACAATATTATATGTGATTTCGAAAGTTTTTTACTTATACTTTCACATAAAAAAATTGTTCGTAAATTAGAGTATCGCGCAAAATGTAATGATTCTTTGATTACGATATATAACTGCAAAATAACATCATCATAAATGAAAAGGAACAATTATATATATTTATGGACATTAATATTATATAATATTATGGCATGAATTTTTCTAGTGCGTTTTAAAACTTAAAAGTTAAAAACGTCAGTCATGCCATGTATAATAATAATATGCATTTGGAGCCATAAATTCTAAAACTGATTTTAAACCTTTGAATTGTCAATTTCACATCGTATCATTATCTAATTTAATCATCAAAAGTATATTTCTCTAGTTTTTAACTTTATTACACGCATGATGTATTTGGGGGTAAAAGTTCTCATTATTTGCATAATGTACGCTAAAAAATATTAATTTTATTGATGATACCAAATTGCATCAATAAACATTTCGTCGGCAAAACTTTAGTGTACTTTACAATTTCACAAATCATCAATATATATATTTCATACTACAAATGGGGGCAAGGAATCCTCAATCAAACAAAGCAAAGAATTAATAACTGACACTCCATGCACACAACAAATTAAAGATCAGATTCCAACAACCACCACTTCAAAGCAATACCAATGAAGAAGAAACCCTAGCTTGGTTCACAAGTTAACCACTTCCTCAACACAAGCCTTAGACAGAAAGCTATACCGGTTCTACCCCAATACACATATATACACTCCGATCTATCTTTCGATCAAAAACCGACGAAAAGATCGAAACTTGCGTTGCCGTTTATGGAGAGAATGAGTAAATGGCAACTGGGTTTGGGAGTTTTGGTGGTTCTGGTTATTGGGTTTTCTGCAGCTGCATCACCGGATACTATTTCTTCGGAGGCTCCAAAACGGAGGTGGTGGCACCGTTCAGCTCCGGTGACGGTGCCAATATCGCCGAAACCAACAACTCGGATCAAATCGTCACTTATTTTCCAGCTCAATGGAAACGTTTACCCTACTGGGTAAGAATAATCAAAAGACACAACTGAAAATACATGTTTTACTAACAAAACTTCTCCGTCATCAAAATCAAGATTTTCGTAGCTAAAAATTTGTCGTCAAAACTCATGTCGGTAAAGTTTTACCGACGAAAAAAGAATCGTCATTGCAAACTATGTTGTTATTTGAACATAATAGTAAACATATTGTTAACCTATCTATTGATGTACATTGTCATTTTTGCAGGGCTTATAACGTCACCGTCCTCATCGGACAGCCCCCGAAACCGTACTTTCTTGATCCCGACACTGGGAGCGATCTAACGTGGCTCCAGTGCGACGCGCCTTGTCAGCAGTGCACCGAGGTACATCAAATTGAGACATACACTATTGTTATTTGTCTATGAGCATCAGTTGATACCGCATGTTGTTAATTTGAATTATAGACACCGCACCCGCTTTACCGGCCGAACAACGATCTAGTGGTATGTAAGGACCCGTTATGTGCATCTTTGCACGGACCGGGCGAGCACATATGTGACGACCCGAAGCAATGTGACTACGAGGTTGAGTATGCAGATGGCGGGTCTTCCCTTGGTGTGCTTGTCAATGATGTCTTCTCCCTCCAGTTATCGACCGGCATTCCACTCAGTCCTCGTCTCGCGATCGGGTATTACCCTTTTTCGGTTTAGGGTTAGGGTTAGGTTTTCTTTAGAATTATGTATGAATGCTCACTTAATGGTTTTATTCTCCGATTATATATGCAGATGCGGATACGATCAGCTCCCCGGTCGATCGCAGCCTTTCTTAGACGGAGTTCTCGGTTTGGGAAGAGGCCGGAGCAGCATTTTAACGCAACTTCACACTCAGGGTTTGGTTAAGAACGTAGTTGGGCACTGTCTTAGCTCGAGAGGCGGAGGATACCTATTTATCGGTGACGAGCTTTACGACCCGGCCAGTGTCGTATGGTCCCAAATGCCACGAGACTCGTAAATCTCGATCCCACCCTAACGAGTCCGATCGCTTTCTTCGTATCCTTATATTCACCGTATATACATGCTTGTGTCGCAGGAAACATTATTCACCGGGTCCTGCCGAGATCACATATGGAGACCGATCAACGGGATTCCGAAACCTCCCGATTATTTTCGACAGCGGGAGCTCTTACACATACTTCAGCTCTCCCGTTTATCAAGCTATATCGAATACGGTAAATACGCAAAAAAATAGGAAATCGTTTAGATTCCCGATCGGTGATTAACCTCGTACGATGTCTAATTCATTTCAGATGAAGAACTTGTTGCTCGGGAAGCCTCTAGATGAAGTTTTCGACGACATGACGCTCCCTCTTTGTTGGAAAGGGAAGAAGCCTTTCAGGCACGTTCGAGAGGCGAAAAAGTTCTTCAGACCGATTCTACTTCACTTCCAAAACTCCGGAAGGTCCCGAGCCAAATTCGATATCCCTCCTGAGTCGTACTTGATCGTATCAGTAAGTATAACTCTACTTTTACATGAAAAAACTGCTCAACGGTCGGATAATTTCGAATCTTTTACTAACGGTCGATACGATATGAAATCTGTCAGCCTCTCGGAAACATTTGTTTGGGCATTCTGAACGGAACCGAGGCGGGACTACACAATTACAACGTCATCGGAGGTAACAAACACATTTCTCTTATAATTCACATATTGGTTTAAAGTAGGGTTTCGGTTACGATTATATCGGTAACGCGTTCGATTTTCAGATATATCGATGCAGGACAAGTTGGTGATTTACGATAACGAGAGGGATATGATCGGATGGATACCCGAGTACTGCCATCTGATGCCGCGATCGGTTTTCGCGATAAACAAATGATATCAACAGTACAAAACAATGACTTGCGGTACACGTATGTATACGAAAGAAATATGATTATTCTTTGTTTATATGTAAAGAGAAGCATAAGTTTGTAATTAGGATTGGTGTAACCAAAACTATATCATCGTAAATATTCATATTCTTTAATGAAATCTTAGGATACATACAATGGAATATAAGTTTACCCCTTCGAATTTACTTTGGGAACAAGCTAAGTATTGCTTTAGCGTATAACTGTGTTCTTGGTGAAGCCCAATGAATATGGGCCACGTGGCCATTATTATCAGCCCATACCCATAGAGACATTACAAATTTACAGGTTTAGCCCAACCACAGACACGGAGTCGTGATTACTGTTCTTCGGTTGACCTGTCCACGTGTCAGAGCACCGACGTTACTACAAGAGACACATGGCTCCACAAACTGCAAATAGCAAGCGGTTCTATACGTAAACAGAAATTTTCCTTCGAATAAGGGCAGCAGCGCATATTGAGCCCTAATCTCGGACCGTGTGTCCTACTATATGCATTTGCTTGTACGTCGAAGGAATATCTAAATAGAATATAATAATTAATAATGTCATTTTTTTGGTCGATGATATAATTGGATGATTATTATGTCAATTGTAACTGTAGCATCAGACACGGAGCCATGATTTTTATTCCAGATAAAAAAGAATTAAACTAATTAAGGGAAAACAATTAATAAAAAAATAGAGGTAAATACAATTAAATGAAAATAATTACTTATAAAATATATAATATCACCAAAAATTAAGGGGTAATTGTCATTTATACTGTCCCTAGTCAACATAAATCATTTGGTGCTTAAGTCGACATATATATGCGACACAAAATTAATTTTAGAGCTCTAGAATGTATTGAAAAAAATTCACATTAGTAATATAATTTTATTTCTCAGAATAAAATATTCATACAAAGCATATTGTTAATTATTATAACATGAAGTTTGATTTAAGTAAAGAGTAAATTCTCTTTATTGTCTTACTTTTGGCCGAAGAAAACACATCAAACCCATTTTTAAGGAATTCTTCCCAAGATAAACAAGTTTGGGATTAAAATAAATTTCCGAAATGTACTTTTTTGTTACATATACACGATAGATATATCAAAAACTAAAAAGCATGTCCCCAGTTTCTCTATATAATTATACAACCCTATTTTTTTGGTAATATATAACCAAATATTGAATATTATTTTTTTTTTTTGCTAGTTTTAGAATAAAAGTTTAGGTGATTAATAAGCCGTAATAATGGTGATGACGACAGATTGAGGTTGGTGAGAGAGATGTAACTTCAGTCGGACTTTATTTAAGCTAGTGTGTGTATATATATATATATATATATATAGCTTTCATTTATAGTGAGTACACTGTACAGTAAGTTCAGCTCTTAGCAGGCCAGAGAGAGAGATAGAGAGATATGAGCAGGTGGGAGTTGCGGTGGTTGCTATGGCTGATTACGGTGGCTGCGTCAGTGGCCACCTCGGCCAGAGCAGCGGAAGTGACGTACGACGGACGATCGCTCATCGTCGACGGCCAACGGAAAATGCTCTTCTCGGGTTCCATTCACTATCCTCGCAGCACTCCTCAGGTTACTCTCAGTTCCTTTTATTCATTATATACTATAAATTATTCTTGAAAATACTCTCTGTTCAGTCATTCAGGTTTTCTGTTGCTTATGATTTTTTTTTTTTTAAATCTACTAAATTTGGTTAAAAGTTTAGCAAATTTTGATATTTCTGCATTTAATTAGTTCTCAAAATTAGCATTATTACAAAAGAAAAGAAAAAATAATATTATTATATACACATATAATACAATCCCTCTAATGTATATTTACTAGTAACATCAAACCAAACAACCCCTAATATTCGCTAATTGAGTGCATACATTAATGATAAGCCGACGAGGAAGAAAAATAGGTTGTTACTGAAACAAATAGGGTTCCTCTGTAATGTCACGGGTGAGGCCGCATTCATTACCTTTGTCGAGCTAATTTGGTGGGAAAAGACATGTTTGTCTTGTTTGAAAGCAAAGAAAAAACAGTAAAAACGTGACCCACCGAAACCGTAAAATGCCATACACGTAAGATACGCTATAGAATTTCGATAAATTAATTATGACGATGATACATAATAGTAATTATTAAACTAAATATTATGCGGAAGGAAATTTTGCTTTAACAAAAATATACGTTATAATACCTCTCTGTTTGTACTTTTTAAAGTAATACCTCTTTTAAAGTACTACTTTACTTGAAGATTTTATTTGTATATTAACATCTACAAAATAATTAGTATTGTATTTATGATTAATTTGTTACAGTAATATACGTAAGTAAAAATATATAATATTTATATCGCATAGAACTTGTCATCTTTACATATAATAAAAATATATTTAGTAAATCGAAATAGTATTAGAAAAAAATTATAATTCATAATTTAACTATGTAGTATGATATACCAGTTTAGAGTTTAATCAATTAACCAGATGTTTCTGTGAAAATAATTTTAAAGAACAACTATGTTATTGGGTTACCTCCTACTAATCAAGGAGGAAGTTAAAATTATGTTCTGAGCAAGAAATACAATATGGCCACATAATTAGTATAAAAAAAATTAGAAGTCCAAATATAAGATTTTAAATCGTCAAATAATAATTATAAATTTGAAAATAAAAGTTACACGTCATAAAAAATTAATGAACGAGAATGCTAATGAGTAAAAAATTGCTCCCTGTACTATGGTGGTTTCGTCCCTACTCCTAAATGGCACCCATTTCGTGGCTAACAAATAATAATAATAATAATAATAATAATAATAATAATAATAATAATAATAATAATAATAATAATAATAATAATAATAATAATAATACTTAATTTTTCATTACGGCATTTAAAATATGAAATGCAGATGTGGCCATCTTTGATACGTAAAGCAAAGGAGGGAGGAATCGACGTGATTCAAACTTACGTCTTCTGGAACCGTCACGAACCGCAACCTGGTCAGGTTTGTAAAATAACGAGAAAAGTTTTTTTTAAGTATCTGAACTTTCATAATTTAACAAATTAGTACTTTAACGACCCCCAGCCCAGTCGGGTTCGTTAAATTAAGTGATCATTAAGATATTTAAACTTCCATATTTTAATAAATTGGTATCTAAAGATTGTTATTTTTATCTTTTGGAAACCTAACATTTGCGCGTTTTGTGGCACACTTACGGTCTATATTATGTTTGGTGTAGTATGATTTCAGTGAAAGACTTGACCTAGTTGGATTCTTAAAGGAAGTACAAGCACAAGGGTTATACGCTTGCCTAAGAATCGGGCCATTCATCGAAGCCGAATGGACCTACGGGTACACATTTTCGAATTTGCTCACGCTTTTTAACTCGAGTCGACACAAAACTGATTTGATCTATGGTTGGTGGCACGCGCGATAGGGGATTTCCGTTCTGGCTGCACGATGTTCCTGGGATCGTGTTCCGAACCAACAACGAACCCTTCAAGGCACGTAAACACCCGAAACTTTTAGGGCCCAGTTTTGCGCAATCGTAAATGTTGTGACCTAAGTAATAATATTTCTGATGATTGAACACAGTTTTATATGCAAAACTTCACATCAATGATAGTGAACCTCATGAAGTCAGAGAGCTTGTATGCTTCTCAAGGAGGTCCTATAATTTTGTCACAGGTAAAATAATATACTCAACTTTGAATCAATTACACACTCAGCGGATTATATATATAAATTTATTGCTCCTTAGACCAAAATTAAGATTACTCCATTTAAGGGGTTTTTTTTTTTTTTAAAAACTATGGTTCATATGCAGATAGAGAATGAGTACCAAAACATACAAGCTGCTTTCCAAGAAGAAGCACACTCATATGTTCGATGGGCTGCTGACATGGCAGTGGGGCTCGGGACAGGAGTCCCATGGGTTATGTGCAAGCAGGCCGACGCCCCTGATCCAGTGGTACAGACTAATTTTTTATCGACTCAAAAACCAATATGGTTTTTAAACCGTTCCGGTTCAGTTTCGAACCGGTGTATATATGAACAAGCCTAATTTCAATAGGTATGCTAGCTTGACTATTTTGTTCTCATTTCGTAGATTAATACTTGCAATGGGATGCGGTGTGGTGAAACTTTCCAGGGACCAAACTCGCCAGACAAGCCCGCATTGTGGACCGAGGATTGGACATCCTTGTAATCAAATTGTTCGGTTTTTTGCGAGTTTTTTTAATGTGTTGGTAGATTATTGTTTCGTGGAGTTAACTATATCATCATTAATAATGTAGCTACCAGGTATACGGTAAAGGACCGTATATAAGATCGGCCGAAGATATCGCTTTCCATGCAGCGCTCTTCATCGCGAAAATGAACGGAAGTTACGTGAACTACTACATGGTAAGAATCAACAAACATGATAACTTTTGAGATTTTTAAAGACAGCTCATTTGTTGTGTTTCTTGATGTAGTACCATGGAGGCACAAATTTCGGAAGAACCGCGTCGGCCTATATCATAACAGGCTACTACGATCAAGCTCCTCTTGATGAATACGGTAAGTCAGTAGAAATACTGTCAAATTTAAGACGGACTACTTAACCAATAACTGTCCTAATTAATAGCTCAAGCGATAGTTGAATGATGTTTTGTTAGTTTTTAAAATTCAACACTCTACCTCACTTAGTGCTACAATTTTAAGGTTATCACGTGATTTTTTAAAAAAATAAATAAATTGAGAGTTTAACATATCATGTGAAATTTTAGACTTTCTTTTTTACCAACTGTTTTAATAACTCAAGCTTTTTTGACAACTGATCAACTATCATAAAAGCTCGAGTAGAAATAGGTGTAACTGTACAATTTAGTAAATATACTACTAAAAATCGATTTCTAAGTGGATGCGAAGTAATCTGACTGCGACGAGACAACTATACACTAGGCCTCGAGAGGCAGCCGAAGTACGGACATCTACAAGAGTTGCATTCTGCAGTCAAGACATGTTCCACTCCTTTGATGTACGGCGAGAAGACAACCTTATCTATAGGGCAACTTCAAGAGGTGAGCTCATTTTATGTTTATTAATACATAATTGTTAGCTCAACTTTTATAGCTACGTACATGAACTAATACTGAAATCATCTTTCGGGAAACATATATGTGGCGTGCTATGATTGGATGTTACTTATTTTCCAACTGACACTATTACATAATGTACGCTTACGTCGTAGGCATATATTTTTGAAGAAGAAGCCGGAAGCTGTGTCGCATTTCTCATTAACAATTCGACAAACAATGCCACGGTGGAATTTCGTAACGTCTCGATCGAACTTCTACCCAAGTCGATCACCATCCTTAAAGACTGTCAGGAACCGATCTTCAACACCGCAAAAGTGAGCAACTAATGCACATCGATTAGTCCTTCAGATGATTTTCGACGATATAGTTATATGTGTATTGAATTTGTGTATACATAGGTAAATGTCGGAGCTAATACGAGAACCACAACAGTCCACCGCACATTCGACTCGATCGATTCATGGCAGGAGTTCAACGAGGAGGTCCCGACCTTCTTGGGGACCTCATTAAGATCGGAGTCTTTACTAGAGCATATGAATACGACCAAAGATGTTTCGGACTACCTTTGGTACACTTTCAGGTACGTTTCTTCTCCATTTTCGGAACCCGTATACAGGAAATACAAGTTTTACCGACGAATTTTTTCGCGACAATATAATACATTGGTAAAAATAACAGAATAGTGTTGTTTCGTCATAATTTCAATCACACTGACAATCAGTTGGTTTTTTTTCCTTCAGATTTCAACCGAATGCATCTTGCACTGGATCGGTACTACACGTGAAGTCTCGTGCGCATGTAGCGCACGCTTTCGTTAACAATGCATATCTAGGTAAGTTCGTATCGTATTTATATGTTCTTATTGTAACATTTAGTATCAAAGTCACGTACGTCGTTATTCTGCAACATACCGTTAGGTACCGGACACGGGAACCATGATGTCAAAGAGTTTGTGATGGACAACCCGATTTCGTTAGAAAACGAGATGAACATTTCAATCCTCAGCGTCATGGTCGGGCTTCAGGTACTTATCGTCAAACCCGACTAGGATCAAACCCGAAAGATTACCATGTTTTAATAAATTTCTCGTATAATTCATAAATGCGCATTAATTACCTAGGATTCGGGAGCTTTCCTAGAGAGCAAAGTTGCCGGGTTGACAGAAGTCGCAATTCAATGCAGCCAAGAAGATTCATACAACTTCACAGACTATTCATGGGGATATCAGGTTAGCTCCTAGTTTGACAATAAAATTGATTGGAAAGTTAGTTAGTTAGGAGCAGCGCTTTTACCGACGGTTTTGTTCGTCGCTAAAAGTGTTGTTTATAGTTCTTACTTAATATGTGCTTTGCTTGATTCATCCAAGGTCGGACTTCTAGGCGAAATGCAACGAATATACGAAGAAAAAACCCTAGACAATGTCGTATGGACCGACGGGACCTCGTCGAATAAGCCACTCACTTGGTATAAGGTGAACATTTTATCACCCTTATACAATAAAAAATTTCACTTTCGTCGCGGTTTACTCGGCCATATAACAAACGTTTTATAACTGTTATTGTAATGATGTTAATTTTACGATAGACGGTTTTTGACGCACCTGAGGGCGACGAACCGTTAGCCTTAAACATGAGTTCGATGGGGAAAGGAGAAGTTTGGGTTAACGGAGAGAGTATCGGTCGCTATTGGGTTTCGTTTCGAATGGTTAATGGAAATCCATCACAAACATTGTAAGTATATATATATGTTCCGGCTTGATATTGATCATTTCCGACCCGGTATAATGGTTCGTAATCGAATTCGACTAATGATTTTTGTACATTTTGTAATTAGGTATCATGTTCCTAGGTCCTTTCTAAAGTCATCTGAGAACCTATTGGTTATAATGGAGGAAGAAGGTGGAGGAAATCCTTTACAAGTCTCCCTACTTGGCATATCAAGAACCATGGCTTACTCCAACAATAACATATCTCACTTTCACTCCATTATGTAATTATATATATATATATGCATGATTAACATTGCATGTTCTTAATACAAATAGATTACAACATTAGAGAATGATTTTATTTTTTCTGTAAATTCAGATAGAAAGTGTTGGGCTATAAATTCATATCACCATATAATTATCAAGATACGCCAAGTAAAGAAAAGAAAAGAAAGATATGAGTGCTTAACCACTACATAATTCTATAATGTTATTTTTCCAACATTATAAAATGGTTTACGACCCATCCTCTTGCTCGAAACTCAAATGTGCTTAACTAAAAGCCCAATAGAATATAGTAATTGTCTCGGTCAACTAAGACAAAGGCCCATCTACTCCTTCAGCTTTGCATGGGTCTATCATTATAATATATACTTATTAATGTTTATAATATAAACATAAATTGATCATTTAATAACACATCCGTTGTAGTCTAGTTGGTCAGGATACTCGGCTCTCACCCGAGAGACCCGGGTTCAAGTCCCGGCAACGGAATAATATATTTTGGGTTTTTTTTTTAACCAAAATTTTTCTTTTGGCCAAATTCTTTAACCACAATTGATCGATATAAAAATGAGATCTTTGATATGTGCATGTAAATAATTTCATGTCTATTACACATAAAATATTATGATGAATTACAATATAGAGTATGAACCCTCAATTTTTTTTTAAAAGCTATCTTTATAGATAATTTATAATAATATATAGTGTATCCTTATTTCAAAAATTAATCCTACATTCGCCACTATCTCTATCTTATATTGCAATATATTATAATGCGATACACACGTAACCTTTCAAGTGTTGTGCTGAAGTCGAAACTTATTTTCTCCCTTATAAAAGATTGGATTATGTAAGGCAAAATAATTAAAATGGGGGTGGATGTTGTATTGATACGGACAATTGGAAAACGATGAGACAACATTCATAGTGTGGTCCGTCAAATCATTTGAAGTTGAGGCCCTGCCAAAGATTCGGTACACCCTAATTAAAGACAAGTAATATAATTGCCTCTTCGATTAATAAACATAAATATATATACATTATAGATAGGTAATTGATCATCATTAATTATATATATTATTACCCTCTAATATAATATCATCTCCCTTAATTTCTCCAAATTAAAGAGCTAGGTGGTAATAAAGATGTGTTTCAATTTGGAATATAAAGGGAAGAAGCTAGGGTTTCTGGGAAAGCAATCTTGGCAGCAAAAGAGGAAGCAGCAGCCATGGTTAATTATCATCATCAAGAAGAAGAAGAAGAAAGTTTATTGTTGAAGGAGATAGAGAGGTGGAGGAAGCAGCAAGATCATCACAACTCTCAGCTTTATCAACACTCTCTCCCTCTCGCTCCATGCACCAAAAATCTACAAAATATAAGCATATGACACCAAAATCTTAAAAAAAAAAAATGTCACCAAAAATCAACATTAGTAAAATATATGACACTAAAAGATCATTTAACCCAAAAGTATTAAAAACATTAATATAGTTTATTCTTATCGGTTCTTAAAAAATGAGATTAATTACCTCATTAGCATCCATCTCCACCTAAATCGATCTAATGGACAAACTTTTGAATATGAACAACTTGCACTAGCTAGGTTTCCTAATAATAGACTTGAAAATTGAAATGGCATATTGCTCAAAGTGATGTTAACCTAACATGAGAGTGTCCCACCAGCAAGATCCCACTTTCAATGGATGTCTGCAATTCTTTCATGGTTAAAAGTAAACATCCACAATGATGCCTATATATATACTCCTTATTAGCTCATCACTTTAAATTTGATTTATTATAAGTTATATATATATATATTATTTAAAGTTTAGGTATCTATATATATAATAAAGGAAGAGGTGAGAGATTAGACTAACCTTGTGATGCCACATCAGCATTAAGGAATAATATGGTGATGCCACGTCAGCGTCTAAATCCAAAATTATTAGATACTACATAGCCACCAGCTAGCAATTAAGTGGTGCGCCTCCGGCCAATGAAATTAAAACAATTGTCTCTCTATCAGCAACTTAATTCTATGTGTCAGGAATTTATTGGATGAAGGAGCACCACATGTTTGTCACTCGATGGAAGTGTTCCATTCAATAATTTCTCCTAAATCTACTCACGCTCGATGTACACGCGCCTGACTATTCAGCTCACACCAAACGATACGTTCTTTCTTCACAGCTGTTTCAGTATTTCAGACTCTCTTCTTCTTAGAACCGTTTCAAAACGTACCCTAGATACCCTATATAAGAGATCCATGAACATTCCATCTCTTACTTCTCCGATTTATTTCTTCGTGGGAACAAACTTTTCTACGCCTTCTACTTGGAACTGATCGAAGATTTCCGGCGCTCGAAATCGGCTGATTCCGAACTGAAACAATGGAGTTAATCGCTTCAATAAATATGAGTTGATATTCTATGGATCAGGTATTCAATTTTTCTCACTCACCATATGTGGGTTCATTTCAGATTCACTTTACTGCCAATTACAGCTACTTGGGAATCGTTTGGGTTGATACAAGAGTACTCTTTTTTAACATAATTGGTTAGGGTATGGATTGAAATTAAACATAGGCTTCTAGGTTTGGTCTGCAAGTATTCTCTCACTGCTAATCAGGAACAAGAGGCTGAACATGATTGTGGTTTAGTGAAATTTTAGAAACGAATTCGGCTGGAATTAGATTTTAGGGTTAGTGATGTAATGACTTCAGGGGTTGAAATTGGTCAACAAGATATGGAGAATAGAAAGGTTATGTGGATTTATATCAAAAAGTGGATCAACCCATGGATAAAGAAGTTGGTACGCTTCGAAATATTTATTTAGAAAATGTATACTTTTTATGTAACTTTTATCTGCAATTGAAAGTTTAATCATTTGTAAAAGTAATGTTTTTTTTTGTTGTATGAGAGTTTTAAATCAAAATCTCTTTATCCATGAATTCGGCTGGAATTAGATTTTAGGGTTAGTGATGTAATGACTTCAGGGGTTGAAATTGGTCAACAAGATATGGAGAATAGAAAGGTTATGTGGATTTATATCAAAAAGTGGATCAACCCATGGATAAAGAAGTTGGTACGCTTCGAAATATTTATTTAGAAAATGTATACTTTTTATGTAACTTTTATCTGCAATTGAAAGTTTAATCATTTGTAAAAGTAATGTTTTTTTTTGTTGTATGAGAGTTTTAAATCAAAATCTCTTTATCCATGAACGAGGAAGTTGGTAGGCTTTGAAATATTTACATAGAAAACGTATACTCTTTCTCTAACATTTATATGCATTTGTAAAAGTATTTTTTATTAATCATTTTCAGTCTCTCGGTTTGTTGTGAAAATGTCAGATTCTGAATTTATTTTTGTGATTATTTTCTTACATGAATTTTCATCTTTGTTGCTTCTTCGGCAAATAGGGTGGTCAGAGGAGACAGCGATACAAAGGATGTGATCGGAGCTCTGACATTGATCATATACTTTCTCACCCTTATCCCCCTCCTCAAGTATGTTTTAATTGGCAATGCACTACCTCTTTATCTTTCACACAGTTTACTGAATATATCTATATACATTTCTCATTCTTTTGCAATGTACTTACAAAGCCAAGTATCTGAAAGGAATCGAGATTTACGAGTTGATAATTATAACTTCTTCAATTTCTGTTGATTAGAAAAGAGAATGAGGCTTCAACCACGAGTTATGAAATTCCATATTTGTTAGCTTTAAACATTCAAAATTGAAAAAAATGAATATTTTTGTTTAATTCTTTTGCTTTTACCCTTTTCTCATGCATTCAATGTATTTTCATTCACTTTCATGTCAATTGGTTCATCTCGAAATCGTGATGATTGATGATTTTCGGCACTCGAAATCAGCTGATTCCGAAACTGATCGGCGCTTTCGCGAACCGACAACATGTCCCATTTTTTTCATGTATTTCATTTTTCCTCTGATCTGCTTTCATTCAATTACAGAGGAATCCATGAGAGATTAATAATCTCCTCCGCATATCAAGCCTCGGTTCAATTATGTGCAGATGACTTTGCATCTCGGCGCAATTTAGTCACCATCTTAGAATTTTTT
Organism: Clarkia xantiana subsp. parviflora; assembly: GCA_036873135.1. Lineage (NCBI taxonomy): Eukaryota > Viridiplantae > Streptophyta > Magnoliopsida > Myrtales > Onagraceae > Clarkia > Clarkia xantiana. The sequence goes on along the minus strand of JAPTYO010000004.1, from coordinate 3,550,964 downwards.
CAGTTTCTTGCAATTTAGGGTTTCTGAATTAACCCATCTTTCTAATCTTTGAGGAAATTTCATAAGTTTTCAATCATTGTGTTTTCTTAAGCGAAGAAGACGACAAATTGATGAAGAAAGAACAATAAGGACACTTACTAAATCATCATTTTCTACATGGTTCTTTTCTGCTTCTAGGACTCAGGTATGAATCACAACTCACATTTAGACTTCAATTCCATGTACTAATTTTTTTTATTTTTTATTATATTATTTTATGTTCTTTCCTTGAATTTTTTAATCCATTTGTTTTTTGTGGTTTTATCTAGACTCCTGACTGTGGAGACATTACATGAACTGTAATAAATGAGAGGGTGGACAAATTTTTTTTTTACTTCTTTCTGCTTTTACCTTTTTTCTCATGCATATGATTCATTGTCATGTCAATTGGTTCATCTCATTTAAGGGTTGTTGATTGCCAATTGGCATACCATACTAAGCCTAACAATGCCTATGTTATTACAACTTAGCATAGTTATGATAGTGTTGAATCGAGATAAATGAACTGAGATAAACTAACTGATGTCAAAAAATTCAAAATGAATTGATGTATTGCAGTGTTGAAGCGAGATAAACAATAAATATATTGTTGAATCGTAAAGCTCTGTCGTTACCTGGGTGTTTTTCTCCAACTTACATATAAAATTTCATTGATGTCATCTCCCTATTAAAGATCTATTCTTTTTCATGTTTGCTCTGTAAATAAATTAACAACTCAGTTAACATGTTTTGAGGACATGTTTTATTCTAGGGTGTTGGTTTCTGCATTATTTCATTTTCTTAGATATCTTCCGCGAAAGACTATAAAAAAATTTGTTTTTCTAGCAATTAGACTGACCAGTTGTCACAACATTATCTGCTCTCATTATATTTTAATTGCAGCTGACCTAATAGTGGTTCATTATGCAATATCGAATGAAGGTTGACGAAGAGCAAATAAACATTGTTTCTGCAACAAAGAAAGTTGTCGAAAGTACTCGAAACTTCATAGCTCAGTGAAGATATATATATATATATATATATATATAAAGTAAGCTCATTTTCACAGCATGAAATTGGACTTAAATTTGGTTCCAAAGCTGAAACTGTTGATCCTGGTGCTGATTCTTATGTGTTTTGTGAAATTGATTAGCTTTATCTGATATTTTATTTCTGTTTTTCATGTCATTCGGGGATGTGATCAACGTCGATTTTTATAAGCCGAATAATTGTTTCTGTAGGTCGATTCATGTTTATATGTTTAATTTCTCAAATGGTTGCGATTGCACTATTGGATTCATTGAGAATGTGTTATCAACATGTGATCATCCATAGTTGTTTCTAGGCTTTTGCAAGAAAGTGAAGACAATTGTGAACCCATTATTTCAAAACAAATACCGAAATATAAGCTTGACTCGGATGAAGATGAAGAAAATCTGGATATTAGTGATGAAGATGAGATTGTTGACTTTTTGTATATATTATATATTTAGTGTTTAGGGTTTAGAATAAATCAAGCAACTGCAACGTTGAAATGTAAACACTAAAAAAGCTTGGCGATTTATGTATACAGTTTAGCAGGTCGCCCGCGCATAGCGCGGGTTCGGCACCTAGTACATATATAAGGCGCCCAATAACCTATCATTCACTCATTTTTCATTTCCACGGTCTACGGGAATCAAACAGTGTAACAACTTTAATTGTTCGGCTACTTTACTTGCATGGTGTCGACCATTACTTTTTTTTGGTATTTCTTTATATAATCTCTTTAATACAATTTGTAAATGATTTTGGGACATTTTATATCACACACTTTATTGTAATAATATTTTACAATATCCAAATCCCCAAACTATTTTTATGTGAAAATATATACGAATAAATTTTAATAAATTAACAAATTAATACCATGCATTTTTTTTTTCTAATTACGTAGATTACATAAAAAATTAACCTATACGTTATTTTAGCATATCTAATTAAAATAATATAAGATCACATGAATTAAGTAAAAACCCACGTAATGTCCCGGTTATAATTAACTAATTGGAATTATTCTATCTATATATATTGTTGTTGACCGTTCAATAATAATGAAGATGCCAAGGACAAAACGTAGGGAGGAGAAGAGAGAATAATGTTTTTGTTTAACTTTAAGAGCATATATTCAAAAGGCAATAGTTAACTTATGCCACTTGGGCTTATATTAAAAAAAAAACAACTTATGATTGAAAATTAATTAAAGAAACCCTAAAGTTAGGGATTTTATTGTTAATTAACTAATAGTTAGAATAGGGTTTGGTTAAATTACAATCAATTGTAAATGTAATAGAATTTTCTGTTGTTAGATTTTTTTTTTTTTTTTGGCCAAAGTTGTTAGATCAAATACATCAAAATTCGTGTAATATCTTGAGTTATTAAGCTTCTTTTTTTTTTTTTTTCAAAATTTTAATATTTTTTTATATTTTATAATCTAATAATTATAAATATTTTAGTCAGATCAATTGGAATAAAGTTCCTTTTTATGGGTTATATAAGGTGGATGAGAATGCTAATGGAGATCGCAGCACTCACCCATCTCTCCAATTCAAAGTGTCTCAATAAGCCCTCTATTTGTAAATATACATTTCCTTCGATCCTCTCATTCGAAGGACTTTTAAGAGGGCATATCTATCTTCATCTTCAACCTATTAATTATAAGAGGTATATATATATATATATGTCTAATAATCTATAGTTTTTTTCCTGAACTTTCATCTTGATTAATTAGTTCATATATTTGTAAATTAATTTAGAATTAAATTTGGAATTTTCAAAATGAACTAAGAGTATCGTTATTATTATTAGATTAGATTGAATGATGGTTTGAACTTTGAAAATTCCAATTAATTATATTCTAGATTAATTAATATACATCATGTTTTAGGAACCCATACATTTAAGTTTTAAAATAATATTATAAATAATCATTAAACAACAACACATCACACGACTAATTAAGTTCTCTTTGTGCTTAATTTTAGGAAAAAAAAAGTTATTAACTAAGCGCAAGACTAAATTAATGGACAAGTTTGATTATGATAAAAAAAAACTATAATACAACAATCTCATCCTGAAATTTTTAAAAAAATAAATAAATATTTAATATATATTAGGTTAAAGAGGACTAGGCCAAATCATTACTTTTTTTTCCCACTATATATAGTCAACTACTAGCTAGTACTTTAAGTGCTATAAATACAACTTCAATTCTTCACTTCCATTCATGCATATATTGTCTTCTCTTCACCTCTTAAACTAAACTACACTAAGTTCTTCTTCTTGTTATTGTTTCAATATATATTAGATGGGTGAGACCGCTGCCGCCAACAACAACAACCACCACCACCGCCACCAAGTGTTTGACGTCGTCTCGGTCGACAATATGCTTCCACCGGCTTCTTCCAACTGCTTCGACTCCATGGATGACGATGGCCGCCTCAAGAGAACTGGTATATATCTACCTACTCAACCCATCTACTACTATTAACTATATTTCCGACATGTTCCACAGTGGCATATCATGTATTTTTTAGCAACTATTATGGTAAATTATTGCTCACACAGTCGAAACATGTCAGAAGCTTCCTTTCGCAACTTATTTTGACCGACAAAAGTGAATGACTTTGTCGTGTCGTCATTCAGTCCATCTCGCTACATAATGTCCAGATTCTCATATTTACAGTCTTGGGTTTCTTATGACGAAACTTAAAAATAACATGCACCGACACTATAAATGTGTGTAGTCACCAACAGTCTAGTATAGTCAAGAGACCAACTCATTAAACTCAATTATAATAAACTCCTCATATATCTGACGTGATTTTGTTACGTCATTTGTTCTATATATATAATATAAGAGTGTGACTTACAAGTTAGGGTTTGAAATGAATGACAGGGAATATATGGACAGCAAGTGCACATATAATAACGGCGGTGATCGGATCAGGGGTGTTGTCGCTGGCTTGGGCTATTGCGCAGCTGGGATGGGTTGCGGGCCCCGCCGTGATGCTTTTGTTCTCCTTCGTCAGCTACTACACCGCCACCCTTCTCTCAGACTGCTACCGTGCCGGAGATCCCATCTCCGGCAAAAGGAACTACACCTACATGGATGCTGTTCGATCTATTCTCGGTACCTATTTTTATGTAGATTTACATTTATGTACATTAATTAATTGTATGAATCTCTACATGTATAAGGGCATCTTTGTAATTCTACTTGAACGTTGCAGGTGGTTGGAGAGTGAAGCTTTGTGGGTTCATTCAGTACCTTAACCTGTTTGGAGTTGCCATTGGTTACACTATTGCAGCATCTATAAGTATGATGTAAGGACCATATAGACTCTCTTTCTTGTGCCACAAGCAACATTAATTCTTCTAACGTTATCATCTCTTTCTTGCGCCGCAAGAAACCTCCTTCTGACGCATCGTCTCTTCATTTTTCTAGGGCAATCCAAAGGTCGGACTGCTTCCACGAGAGCGGAGGAAAGAACCCGTGCCACATGTCGAGCAATCCTTACATGATCATGTTTGGGATTACCGAGGTTTTGCTCTCGCAAATCCCGGACTTTGATCAAATATGGTGGCTTTCGATTGTAGCGGCGGTCATGTCCTTCACTTACTCCACGATCGGGTTAGGCCTCGGGATCGCCAAAGTTGTGGAGACCGGAACTTTCATGGGTAGCCTCACCGGAGTCAGCATTGGGACCGTCACGGAGACGCAGAAGATATGGAGGAGCTTCCAAGCTCTCGGTGACATCGCTTTCGCGTACTCTTTCTCCATCATTCTCATCGAAATCCAGGTATGCGCATTTTTAGACCAACGGATAAAATAAGTTGCATTTTCAAGAGCAAATTGAGTTCTGATCTCTAATACTCTAACTATAATATTTTTGGCAGGACACAATACGATCTCCGCCGGCAGAATCGAAGACGATGAAGAAGGCCACATTTATTAGCACAGGGGTAACCACGACATTCTACATGCTATGCGGTTGCATGGGCTACGCCGCCTTCGGCGACATGGCACCAGGAAACCTCCTCACCGGGTTCGGCTTCTACAACCCTTACTGGCTCCTCGACATCGCCAACGCAGCCATCGTGATCCACCTCGTCGGAGCCTACCAAGTCTACTGCCAACCCATCTTCGCCTTTGTCGAGAAATACGCGTCTCGGAGGTGGTCTGACAGTGACTTCATCGCCAAGGAATTCACGATCCAAGTCCCGGGACTCGGGACCTATAATCTAAACCTTTTCAGGACTGTTTGGAGGTCAACTTTCGTGGTCCTGACCACGGTGATATCGATGTTGATGCCTTTCTTCAACGATGTTGTCGGGATTCTGGGCGCGCTAGGGTTCTGGCCTCTGACGGTGTACTTCCCGATAGAGATGTACATTGCACAGAAGAAGATACCGAAGTGGAGCACGAGGTGGGTTTGCCTCCAGATGCTGAGTGGCGCGTGTCTTGTCATTTCGATCTTGGCTGCTACTGGGTCGATCGCTGGGGTTATCAGCGATCTCAAGGTTTATCACCCGTTCAAGACGACTTATTAGGTCAGATCGCCGTTAATTAAGCTGTTGGATTCAGCTCAAAGGAGCAAAAAGTTGGAGTTTGAGATAACTTGTGTAATAAGTAACCTTATGTTAGAGGGTGGGGTGATGTTGTGGCTTTGTTTTTATGTAGCTTTTCATTGGATATGTGTACTTATGGTGAAAATAAACATCAATGAATTTCGATCTGTGTCAATTGAACTCGTGTGGTGCCCACAAGATCTAACGGATCCCGATGATGTGGACTATTCGGGACAATTCGTTGGATGTAGGAAAATACTGTTACTGCCGTACTGAAAGACTAGCAGTAGCACCACTAAGAACAGAACAAGATTTAGCACGTAACTAATTGGTTAGAGATAGAATGGTTAGGGATTCAAGCCCACTAATTCGCTAGTAATTGGTAATTTCTATCCAATAGTACTTTTTTTGGTAAATTAACTATATAATCTATGAAGAGAGACAAAACTATACCAATCCATGAACAGTGTCTAGCCAATCAAATCACATAAGAAATCCAATAATATTGAGAGTGGAAATTGGATGGTACAGAGAGTCCAGTACACCACAGCCACTCATAGTGCAACTGCAGCATATAATAACATGTAAAATAATGCCATTCAAAAGTGTACAAACTTACATGATTCTTTACAACAAAACCTTGTACTGTGTAGCATAGCATCCATCCTTATGTAACTAACTTCATGAGACACCAATACATCTGAGGAGGCTATGCAATCAAAAAATCGAAGCTAAATCATCCCAACCAACAACCCCAATGCTTAATGAAGAAAATAACAGTGCCGGAATTCAAACCCGGGGAAACAACAATCACTTGTATACTATGCACTACATAAATTCACAACTCAACCACCAACCCCGATAGCCCTCACCTCCGTGTCAACCAAAGGCATTGTGCAGGAACTCTACAACTTAAACTTCAATAATTCTGTGCCCACCGCATTCTTTTAAGCCAGAATTTGTATTTTATCTCAGGATGGATGATTCGGGATTACCTCCAAAAGTAGGACGCCATCAATGAATAGCAAGTGTTGGAGTGGACAATGGTTCCGTAAATCAAAATAGTTCTTCTGAGTTGAGCTTGTTCCATGCTTCCTGTGGTAGAGTAATGGAGTTTTCATTCAAAAAACAGTTTCATACTAAAAGAATAATCTTTCAAGAAAAACCAAATAATCACTATTATCTTCATAATCAATAGCTATTTCCGTATGAGACATCTGATGTTATTCACCTGACTAGAATAATTCGGTGTCTATCATTCTTCTAAAAAAATCCCGAAAAGATCATACATTCTTTGCATGAAATTGGATTGGAGATATCCAGCAATTAAAGAAAGATTTTTACTTTTTCTTTGACTCAGAGTTCAGAAGGAGTATTCAGATTTCAGGTGAATTTCACACGTAACCTACGTACCTTAAGGAGATCGAAAACCTTCTCAGCTATATATTTCTGCTGGAGGTTGGCACCTTTCTGCTGCACTTTATCAGGATGAATGCACAAAGTTGCTTTCCTGTATACCTTCTTAACAGCAGCAGCAGTGATCAAATCGGTCAAAGAAACAGGCTGCCACCCACATTCAGGCCAGAGCACCTGTTCATTGCAAACAAGGATAAGTTGGACTGCAAAAATTAAAAAACTATATTCTTACTCATCGTGGGTAGACTGTAGAATGTATTTCTTATCATGATGTAATAACTGATGTAGAAAGTAACACTTGAAAAATGCAGGAGGGTATGTATTTTTCTACATTCCCAGTCAATTGACAAAAAGTAAATAAATAAACTGAACTTTCAAGTGGTACATTGAAATGGAAGCCACAAGGCCGCACAAGTTGATATAGTCACAACTTAACTGACACTTCCTAAATAAAGTTATAATGCAATCACATGATCTAATAGGGACCTCAAGCTTTCTGAACATGTAACAGAAAAAGCTATGTAATTAATATATCAAGTCTAACTCAGTTTCATACAATCATTATATCTTAGAAGCAACCAAATACAAGCAAGCAATTTTTTTATTTTCCTCATTTTGCTTATGCACAACAGCAAACCATACTGAACTTACATATTGGAGAGTTGAGAGTAGAGCACGCAAGTTCCCTTCTTTCCCTGCAGCCCAGCGCTTGATCTCAGCATCTAATGAATCAGAAAATCTCTGAAGGAGACAATATCAATGTTAGAGAAAGGTGTAACTCTAACTTAAAGAAAGGGTACCCACACTCAACCTGAAACAGGGATACAATAGAAAACAATTCAGCAACTCTTACGTTTCTCTCTGCTTGTTCTCTTTGTACGTCAAGGTCCCGTTGATTTTTCTCTGCCAATGCTTTTGCCTAAACAAGATAAACGAAAGCGAAGGTAAATGTCTATGTCTTTATATATAAGGTAAACACGCACACACATATTTAAAAAGTAATTTGTTTTGCATACCGCTCTCTCCTGAGTCCTTTGATGGCGCTCCAATCTCGACCTACGTCTTTCTTCAGTTTCTCCTTCAACATCTTGGAATCCTCCAGATGTTGGACCGCCTTTAACACAGAGACAATAAGAGGACACTCAACAAATACCGAATCTAAATGACAATCTTGGGTAGAACTAGAAGTAACAATGAAACCAATAGTACCTCCAAATATTGAGGAAAGATCATCAACAATGTTTGCATTTGAAGATGCTTTTCTCATGTTTGAAGCAGTTGTATCTGATGTCCTTGCCACCTCAGGACCTTTCTTAGTGGGAAATTGTGCATCAAAGGAAGCTTCCTGGAATAAAAATCTATAATTAATAATTGAGAGGAAGCAGTAACATGATTATTAAGCCAAAGGTGCTCACAGCGGAATTAGCTCTAGGCCTTGGAGCACTGCTTGCTCGACCCATGCTGAAAAAGGATTCAAGATCATTATCATTCTTCCGCTGATTTGCCCTAGCAGCTGCAGCAGCTCTCTCTTGAGCCTCAGCCGCAGCCCTTTGTCGTGCTTCTGCAGCAGCTCTTTCAACAGCAGCACGCTCTGCCCTTCTCCTTGCTTCAACAGATTTTTCTCGAGCTTCCTTCTCCCTAGCTTCAGCAGTTTCTTTCTCTCTCATCCTCGCTTCCCTGTCCCTTGCTTCTGCTGCTCTTTCAGCCCTTTCTTTGGCATCAGCTGCTGCCCTCTCACGGGCTTCAGCTTGTGCTCGCAGCACTGCAGTCCTTTCTGCACGTCCTCGAGCTTCAGCATTTACTTTATCAACAGCAGCTCTTTCAGCTTTTGCTCGAGCATCAGTTGCTGCTCTTTCCCGCGCTTCCCTATTAGCCCTTTCAACAACATGTCTGGCCCTTTCCCTTTCTTCTCTTGCTCTCTCCCTCTCCCTATCAAGTTTCCTCTGTTCTCTTTCCGTCTCTTCCCTCTCCCTCTCTTTCTCAGTCCTCCTATGTTCCCTCTCCTCATCTTCCCTTTCCCTCTGAAGCTGCTCCTGTTTCTCCCTAAGGGTTCTTTCCTCAGCATCTAACCAATTATCATCCTTCTCCAGCTGCGCAGACTCTCTAGTTCTAGCAGCCCGAGTACTTTCCCTCTCTCTTACCCCCTTTGCCTGCCTAAATTTAGCCTCAGCTCTATCCATAGCCTCCTTCATAGCTGCCGCAGAAGCAGCAGCATCATTGAAACCCATTTCTTCACTAGACACACCATTGGCTTGGGCATCAGAGTTATATCTAGTATTCCTTCCCATAGGAGGATAATCTTCAAATTCATTTATCGTATTAGACCTGGTCTCCGGGGCTGACTTTGGAATCTCAAAGGTGGGGCTTGCATAGAACTCACTCTTCTTTGCTTGTTTGGAGCCAAAAGAGCTATTACCAACCTTTGAAGCACGTGTTGGTCGTGGAGGAGGGGGTCTAGCAGGCGGTGGAGCAGTTGTAGGCTGAGTAAAAAGAGGAATCTCAGACACTGTAAGCCACACATCATCAGAAGAATCATCCTTTTCTTCATACACCTCCGCTGGAACATTGGCCTCGCTGGAATAGATATTTTCATAAGGCACTGTACCAACTGGTTCAGTACGTTCAGTAAAACTATTGGAGGCCGAAGGCATGTCAAAAAAGGTCTTATGAGATTCAACATCACTGTTTTCTGTTGATACTGGTTTATGTGAGCGGCCCCCTACTCTTGGTGAAGTTTTACCAACATGTTCCTCACTATTATAAGTTGGACTCCCACTCCTTTCTCGGTCACTCCTCAGAGGGCTTTTGTCCTTCCAATGACCATTCGTCTCAGATGAAGATGATGGCACTGATTTTGCTAAACCTTCAAACGGGTCCAAGTCGTCATACGCTGTTCCACTAGAAACAGAAGGCCCATCAGCTTTTCTACTTCCAGATTTACCAAGATTACCGAATTCCTGCAGTGGATCAGAAGGATCTGCAGAAGATGGAACAGCACGAGGGGGCACAGATCCTAATTCAGCAAAGGGATCCTCTGAAGTATTTCTTGTGGTGGAAGCAGGGTCTGATGACCAAGTGGGTTTATGTGTAGATCTGCCAAAAAGAAAAGCTGAAACTTAGTCTTATATTGCCTACTTTTTAGACATCAACAACCTATAAGCGTCAATACAGAAACAGTAAGAAGCTCAGAAATCATTGCCAACAAATCAAGTCATAATTCTGGATGATAACATTCACAATCAGCATAATGAATAAGCTTAAGAATTGGCTTCCAATTAACATGTTATCTTTATTATCAAGTAAAATCTACTGCTATCTTACCAGTTCATTTGCTCAATCAATAGACACATTATCAAGTTGGTTACAACAAATGAAGTTACTACCCTTACTTAGTGTCCATTATAATAACTAATAAGAACAAAAATTGCTACTGTTGATGTCTAGCTTCTAGTCAAGCTAATTTAGCATTCTTGGGAAGTAGGATCCACAATCATTCAACACAACTAGAAGGACATCTAGCAAACTCAGCAACAGCCAGACGCCCTTCAAGTTCTGATTCAATCATGCTCAATAATAGTAACAAACAGTAACCAATACCTAAAGATTAAATCACAAATTCATTTCTTGATAATACATCACTAAATTGTGTCAAGAGCTTGAACCAAGGACGGTGATTAACTGATTGATACCTTTCACTTGGAGGGCTAGATCCTCCAAACCCAGGAATTAGATCATCAAAATCAGGCACAGCCCTGTCCTCCTTTACTGAACTTCTGTTCTTCGATTGACTCTCTGCTTTTCCAAACCCACCTAAGAGATCATCAAACGCACTGCTCCCTCCAACCTTTCTGCTAGGTGGCGAAGAGGCCGAGACTGGAACAGAATCGAACTCATCCCCATACTTCTTACCAGACAAGGATGAACCAGAGCTCTTCACCCCAGGCAAGCCCTCGAATATATCATCATCGTACACAGGCCTATCGTAGACCGGCAAGCTCGACGACGACTTCGAGCCCTGAGAGAACATCGAATCGAAATCCAACGAGTTGTCCTTGCTCTTCGCAGGACCGCCAAATAGGTCGCCGAAATCTTCACGGCCCAGAGGCTTCTTCTGAGCTGCCCTGGAGCCGAACACTGCATCGGGATCGAAATTGGAAGTACTGGATCCGAGATCGAAGTTAAGGGAAGTGCTGGATGATCTGGAGTTGGATTTGGAAGCAGACATTGGAGCCGATTTTCCCTGCGGCTTGAGCCCGAAATCGGAGGAGAAGAGACCATCGAAGTCGTTCATGGCGGCCGAGGACGGAGCAAATCGCGATCAAAGAAGCTCGGAGACTTGATCTATGGCGGAGGAGATGAATGTCGAAGTGAGATCTGATGAAGCACAGAGAGACCTTCGACTTCGACCTCTCTCCTCCCTGGTACGGAGTCTAACGAGGGCATGAAAATGAAGTTACAGAAATTAGCGTCTCGTTTTGTTCAGATTTTTTTCTCGGTGTCTTCCCCCGTCTCTTCACTCTTTTCCTATTCCGGAAAGCTTAAGTAATTGTCCTAAACTTTGTCCTACTTTTCAATAAGACCCCATCTCTCAGACCGACCGGTCCATGGTTCGGTTTGGTTCGACCCGCGGTGCAACGACCTATGGTGTAAATGAGCCGAGTCGAGTATCTGGCAAGCTCAACTCAACTCGACTCATTACTCGAGTTCGAACTCGATTGAGGCTAAAATTTTCAAGCTCGAACTCGACTCGATTCAATATTCGACGAGTTCAAGCTCGACTCGGCTCGATAAGTTTAAAATTTAATTAATGCATAAATGGTGCATCTTAGCTCGAACTCGACTCCGCTCGATAAGTTTAAAATTCAATTAAATCATAAATGGTGCGCCTTAGCTCGAGTTCGAACTCGACTTGAATTGATTATATATATAGATATATAATATTATGTATAACTCGAGTTCGAACTCGAACTCGACTCGAATAGGCAAAATAAAAAAGCTCGAATAAGTTCGCGAGCTTCTCGAGTCGAGTACCACTGAACTCGTACTCGACTTGGCTTCAAAAAAAGCTTAACTCGGCTTCAAAAAACTCTCGACTCGAGTCAACTCGACTCGACATTTACCGAGTCGAATTCGAATATCAACTAAGCCGATCTCAAGTAGGTGACTTTACGCGTTTATACCCCTACAAGGCTACAACGACCGAAACTTAACCCATGGAAGGCCAAACCGCAGTTTTGGGTGGAAAATGTGAAAATCGTCGCGGATCAGTCCGGTTTGCTTGTTGTAATTCGTTTCGGAATCTTTTTATATTTTCAGTCCGGATCCGGTTGCTTATTTATTCCGGTCACTTAACCCATGAAAACCGCAATCTAGTGAGTAGTAAGAGCATCCACAGTGGTATTACGTAAAGATTACGTAAACGTGGGTCCTACATGTTTATTTAAGTAAAGCAACAAAAACTATCTACAGTGGTTTTACATAGCATTCCTTAAAGATGGGACCCACACGTAAATTTATGTTTTTACATAAAGCATTCCTTAAATTTAAGTAATGCATTATGTATTACGTAACCAATTTTTTATTATAAATTAATTCATTTTATAATTAATGCTAATATATTATTGGTGGTTGTTGGAAAATTTAATAATAAAATATATTTAAGGAATATGTTTAAGTAATACGATTGCAAAGAAAATATTTTTTACGTGTGTCTTAAATTTACGTATTACTTAAAATGTACATAAATGTCTACGTGGAAACTTTAAAAAATACAATTTATGTAAAACCATTGTGTGGATGCTCTAATTCATTTTCGTTACGGCGAAAAAAAAGTGCACCAATAAAAATATTAGTTACTACATTACAACAATAAACAAATTATAAGCAAACGTTAATAAATGGATGTATTAACTTATCAAAATATAAAAGCTCAGGAGATCTTTTATCCATAAATTTACAAACTTCACAATCCACTTTCTTTTACAATGTAGATAGATACTTCATTGCTTTCTTAAAATGAGATGAAAATGCACCACAATTGAACGCGAGAGGGGACCAACATTCATTTGATTTGCAGCATACCACAATATCTGTTTTTTTCATTGTACAATCAAAAGTTGCAAAATATGAACAGAAAGTTACAACCCGATAGCCGATAATACGCTATATATATATAGAAGCAGAAACTAGACGATGACTAACTCGATCTCGCTGCCTTCTTCACAAGAAGTCCCTTATTTACGTCTGCATAACATCGTGCTCGGGGACACTAGCATCGTCAGCTGCTGCGTGCCACTGTGACTGCAAAGTTGAAGAAATCAATATTGTTGCTTGCACTACAAGAAATCTATCAACTGTACAAAAACATATATGAACCTGAACAAACACATAAAGGAAACATCAAATACTGGATGTCAAATTAATAATTAAAAAAAAATCTTACTTCATCAGGAACAACTGCATATCTCTCAGATGGAGAGACCCAGGATCGTCCTGTTTGGTCATTTCACAGATTGAATTGTTAGAAACTTGGAGCACAAGAAACACCAACAAACAACAGCAAGGACAAGAATCCACCTGATGAAGGATCGACCTTTGACGACTCTATCTGTCGTCCAGAAGATCCATCAACACTTAACACTTCTATGATCTTGGGCACGTTCCTAAACAATTCAAGACACGGGGAAACAAAATATATGAATGAATCTCTATGGCGAACATTTCAACCCGATTATCGTTTTTGTAATCTTACCGATCGACATACTCTCCATGACCCAGCTGTCCATTGGTACCTCTTCCCCAAGAAAACACATTTTCTCGCTCTGTAATAGCAAGTGTATGCCTCCATCCGCATGATACTTGAACTATTTTCTGCCACATAACACCCGGATGTAAAATTAAAATTAAAGATTTTGCATCTCCGAGCAAAGTTAGAAGCTAGGGAGGTAACTATTAACCTGTTCGTTCGGGAATTTCACTTGAACTGGAGAACAATGGTCGGTGTTGTCACCTACTCCAACTTGACCAAACTATACGAACAGGACAATTATTAAGACTAATAATTGCATAGAAAGATTTATATGAATGATGTTTACTGACAACTTCCTTACTTCTAGCAACATTTTTGTAAATGGGAGATAATCCAAAAAATTGACAACTCAGAAAGCTATTACTTTTGACAGAGCTCACAAGGCCAGAATTAATGTCAACAGAAAATGAGGTTCAAGACCTCAAAAATGCATGGAAATGCCGAATTATTATACAAGGGTAAAAAACAAAAGTTTTACCTTGTTCCAACCCCAGCCAAACAACTTTCCATCAGATGTAAGAGCCATAGTGTGTCTCCAGCCACCAGATATCTAACAGGGCAGACAGTAGAAACTTCAGAAGTTTATTAGACAGAAGCGGGTATAATTCAGTGATGAAGATGGGTTTTTAATGAAAGAAGTAGAAAATAGTTTAAAATCGAAAGCCAATTATGTTTAGGACAAAAAAGAAAAATTTGGTACTCAAGTCACCTGAGAAATATGACTTCCACGCAATGCTTCCAATCTGTGAGGAATGAGATGATCCTCAAAATCCCCATGCCCTAATTGACCATATTTACTCCAACCAAAAGTGTACAATCCACCAGAAGCAGAGACTGATATTGTATGTCTCCATCCACAAGCAACCATTATCATTTTCTCTCCCTATATGTTCATAAGTAGTAACAGGAATTTTCAGAATTGTTACTCTAAAAAAATAACGTTAAGATTCTTTCGAAGAAAATGACTTTCACATACATGGACAGCGAAAACCTTCTCAGGGAACAGTCGATCGTTTCGGTCACCTAAGCCCAAGTTACCATATCGACCCCAACCCCATCCATAAAGTTCTCCATCCTCTGTCACTGCAGCAGTATGTTCAGCTCCAGCAGCCACCATCTTTACGGCTCTTCCCTGCATGTTCAAATTACAGTTACTTAGATTTCATGAATGTATATCAAATTCTTCGGTTACATCAAAATTCATAGTATATAAGTTCTAATAAATAGTATAATGTTACCTGAAAAGCATAAACCTTTTGAGGCAAGAGAGAGTCCTCAGTGGTGCCAAGACCAAGTTGGCCATTTTGATTCCTCCCCCAGCTTCAATGAAATTTGGACAAGATATTGTAAGCACTACTTATTATTAACACATATGATTCAAGAAACGCTTAACAGAACAATTTACTAGAAAAATCAACCTCTGAACTTCGCCTTCCATCGTTACGGCCAAACAATGGCTATCCCCACAAGCAATTTGCTTTATTCTCAATCCTTGTAATGCTTTTATTGGCTGAGGGGTGAAAACATCAGTGGAGTTACCATGTCCTAACCTCCCAAAGTCGCCCCTGAAAGTAACCAAAGCTCCGGACATGAGCCTAACAGGGAAAAGATCAAGCTTTTCCAAAGAATGACAGATAATGGAAATTCAGTTCCTCAACAGTACTAAGCTATAGTTTATCCCCCTTGTTTTAAGATTTAATCTTGTTCATGAATCATCAGGATACACATCAAGGAAAAAAATTGCATCCAGAGAGAGGAAGGCATGATATCATGTCAGTTAGGGCATGAAAATGACATTACAACAAATCAAGAGACAATGACATACCATCCCCAACTATAGATCCGTGATTCGGAATATGCAGTTGTGTGATCGGCACCACAGATCACCGATAGCACCCTACAACTATCCAAGGCACTCACGTGCGTAGGCGAAGAGCGATCTTCAGCATCACCATGACCTAACTGGCCATCCTCTCCACGTCCCCAAGAACAAACAACATTTCCAGCTGCAAAGATTACGGAAAGAAAATTTCGAAGTCAAATTGTAAAAGATCAGAAGATAATTTAAGCAAATTTCGACAGCATGAGGAAGAAAAGGAGGAATCTACTGTCTAGTGCAAACATTGTTCAAAATTTCCTCCTTTTCTAGTCCTCTTTACATTTCCAGTGGGACTAGAAAAGGAGGAAATTTTGAACAATGTTTGCACTAGACAGTAGATTCCTCCTTTTCTTCCTCTTTAGATTTCCCATTGAAATGTAAAGAGGACTAGAAAAGGAGGAAATTTTGAACAGTGTTTGCACTAGACACCGTGTTCTTCCTTTGTGTTGCATTATTACATGGCTAAATCAACAGAAACCTAAGTTCCTGCTCAGAGATCAACCATCTTAAGTTCCTGCTCAGAGAAGCATGAAATTGGAAATCCATTTGATGCAAATAAGAGGAAGCAAATAAGGATACCATTGGAAGAACATATATAGTATAGAATAAAAAATTCAAACATTAGGTTAAAAGATTAACCAAATCGAATAGAAATCCTCACCGAGGAGAGCAACGGAGTGACTGGCACCGGCGGAGACGAGAAGCACGCGGCGGATAGTAGACGTCACTTCGGCGGCTCCAACCGCGGCGGATTCGACTTCCATCGCCGCATCGTCCTCCATACGGCCGCCGCAGCTATTAACGTCTGCTGTGCTGCTTCCTCTCTCTTACCTAGTGGAGAATTGGGAGAGGATTTAGGGTGGGGACAGCCGAAAGGTGATCACAAATCAAGGATTGCATTCAGAAGAGCTCCAGAAAACGAGAGAGAGGGATGTATTGGATGTTCGTCTCCTTTCGCTGCCAAGCCAAACCATTCAATCAAATCTTGGTAAAAGGTCGTTGAGCAGATAGTCCAAGAGCTTGCGGGGCTACAGTGAAAGTGATGTGACGTATACCGTCCTCCCTGCCCCTGCTCGGCCCCCCTCTCCTTCCAAATCTCACAGAACCGCCATTAATATGTGGGAGACCTTGGTGCTTCTCTGCTCTACAGCCCTCCTTCCACTTACACTACTCAATGCGCGCCTTCTGAGTTTCGCGGGAGAGGAGCAGACCAACTAATCTTCTATTAGCTAAACGGTAACTACCTCCTAATTTAGTATGGACTGTGAAAATATATTAACTTTTTATTTACAGTAAACCTTTTTACTTTTTACAAAATTATTTTTATAATTTCGAAAGTACCAGAAAACTTTTTCATTACAATTTAAATTTTGAACTCAACTCGATTTATCAATTGTTATTTTTTATGTCGATTTATATAATATTATTATTAACTATTTACTTCCGTTAAATTATACATAATAGTAATAAAAAATGTATAATTGTTTTAAGATTGTCGAAACTTCATGGAAGCATCATTAATTCAGACAACATTCTTAATATATTTACTTCATATTTATATTAATTAATAAATATTTAATATAATAATATAACATCAATTCTTAATCAATATGTTAAGATTTCAAACCCTGTTAAAATTAGAAAATAAAAAAATATTCATAATTATCACTTTACTTTTTATAAAATTTTATACTTTATAAATTAATTAGGTGCGAATGAGAATTTGACATGTTTGCTCTACATATGTAAAAATACAACGGTGTCCTTAAATAGTTTTCTATTGATAAGACTCAAATTCAAAATCTCTTATTATTGAAAAATTGTTACACATGAATAATTCATAATTGTAATGTTATTAGAAATGCTTTGTAAATATTTGTCAACAATGATTGCGCATCTCGACGACTGGTTGATGATAATGTAGCCAATTTACCGGAAGGTCAAAGTCAAACTTCACCACAAAAAAACCTTTTTACTTTTTCCCACCTATAAAATTCAGTACTCAATAATTACCCCAATTATTACGAACGTGATTATTTGTATGATTTTATCTACCTTTTACGTGGAACACTTTATAAATATATCCCGAGAATTGTGATTTTACCTAAGCCGTCATTAACCATATCTACATACATTTATTCGGGGTTAATCAACATCTTGTTAATTTTATTGGACAATGGTTTAGACAGTCTATATTAAACTGGATTTTTCAATATGGATTTTTCTACTATGCTTTGGAAGCACCATGCTTTTGGTTTTTTTAATACTATGGTGGACTTAATTGTAACATAACTAAAACTTTAAAAGTATGAAAAAATATGAATTTTTTTAATTACACCTAAGATGTGTATCATACTATTAATAATATCAATTTCTCTATGGGGTTCACCTTTAGAGCAATAGAAAAATAAAAAAACTAGTGGCAAAAGCATGGTGCTCCAAGAGCATTGTAGAAAGGTCCTATAATATTAGTTAAACTTATACAAAACTGTAATATTTTGACATCATCTAATTTGGTGTTAAATAATAACATAAATTTGTATGTTATTTATTGTCTTGTTTCGTTCTTTGTGTAAATTGCTAAATTTCTAAAAAAATATAGTTGGCAAAAAAAAATTCTAAGAAATATACAATTTCATAGCTTAACTTTGAGAATATTTACAATGGACAAGCTAAATTGATGAATTAATAACCGAATCACAATGGTACGTGAATATCTTCCTTCATTATTTTAACTGTAGAAAGTTCAGTTAATAAATTATTTCAAAAGTTCAGCTAGCACGTACCTAATTAATTAAACCTCCATAATCCATTACCCAAAAAAAAAAACCTCCATATTTAAATGGGTTAATAACAAAATTACCACTCGGATTTTGACCAATTTACAAATCGCTATCTGAAGTTTAATTTTTTAAATTGGTTACTTGAAATTTCAATTTCAGGGCAAATTATTACATCTGTTTCAATTCTCGTCAAATTGGACAGAAAATGACCATGTCTCCTCAACGTGGGATCTTTTCATGTGTACCAATGGATTCAAATATAAATTGAAAGTATTGCAACGAAATACCTTCAATAGGATGCTCGATTGAACTTACGCCAAATCCAAACATTTTTTTTCAATTGAGCATACAATTAAAGATATTACAATGCAATACTTTCATTTTATATTTGAATCTATTTTAGGAACTCATGAAAATACCCCACGTGATGGAAAACATGCTCATTTTATACTTAATTTGACAGGAATTAAAATAGAAGAAGCAATTTTTTAAACTTAAAAGCTTGTGTAATTAATTTAAAAAATAAAGTTTAGGCAATAATTTATATATTAGTTTAAGTCCGGGTAACCATTTGATTATTAACCCTATTTAAATTTTTGAAAACCGGTAAAGATAGTGGACCAGAAATGAAGCTACAATAAAGCCCAATAGATCACCACGGTTGCGCCCAATGAAGGTGATTACTTGTTCAACTTGGCAACTCTATAATTTCACATCCCTGGTTATAAAAAATGTAATAATATATGGCGTAGTGATTTTACAATTTATTTTCTTAATAAGAGGTACCAACGCTTACTCCATATGTAATGATTCCTTGCGAGTGTAAATTATTAAGGGTTCTACTATATGCGTCAAAACATCCTGTAAAATATCTAACAAAAGTACTTACTATGATATATGTAATTTGTTTTAAGTTGGATGGCAATACACAAACACAGTCCGGCTGAAATTTGAGTGAATTTCCAAAGTAGGTTACTTCACTAAATTATTTTTTAAACTAGGCTCTTTTAGAAATTAATTCCCAAAATAGGTCTTTTCATTTTTTTAGTAATGTATATTATTTAATTTGAATCCTAAAGTTTACGATATGTTACAAAAAACCCTAAAGAAAAATATAATTAAAAAGAATTGAAATTTAAGAAGAATAAATGTATGAAAAAATAAAAATAGAAATAAAACTTAATTAATTAAATGTTGAAAATGCACATTAAAAAATATTCAAACAAACAAATTTTGTAGAATTTAATTCTAAAAAAATGTGAAATTAAAAGAAAAATTTTAAAATAAATAAATTTTGAAACAAATATATAATGATATACAAATTATATTCATTAAGAGTGTGCAAAAAAAAAAAAAAAAACCAACTAAAATCCATTCTTAAATTTATTCTTTTGATTTTTTAAATTTAAATTAGTTTATCCGTTATTTTTTCATTCGTAAATTTTATATAGTTTTATTAATTTAACATATTTTAGTTAGAGTTTATATTTTTATACTTACAAAAATCATGAGTATTTACTTTCTTTACGTTTTATATCACTTTTTTTTTTATAATTTATATATTTGGCATATTCTATTTTTAGAAATGTTTTCACAATTAATTATTTTCATGTTTATAACTTTTACATATAATTATCTTAATTTTCAATTTTTTAATATATTTCTTGTATTATATTTAGGTTTAGGATCACTTTGAAACAAAATATAAATGTTGGGTGTAAAATATAAAAATATAAATAATTAAAAAAAATAAAAAAACCTAGTTTGAGAATTAGTTTCTAAAGAAGCCTAGTCTGAGAATAAGTTTGCGATGAAACCTATTTTGGACATTCACTCCTAAAATTTCAAAGCCTCGTTCACAGGTAAATTATTATTGAATTATTATATGGGTGAAGTAAAAATGATACATCGTATGTTATATATGTATGTAATACTACCGAAGTAATATTTTACAATTAAACACATCCAATACATATTTATTTATTTTTAAGCTAGGATGCATTCAAATTTCAAGCACCTCAACAAATATAGGGGGTCAAAACTGTAATATGATGTAAAGCTCGGGCCTACTGCTGAGTAAGTCAACACAGGAATTTCTTCTCCGTTTCCTACCAGAAACAACTTATAGCTACTAAGAAGAGAAGGAGAAGACGAAGACGAGGAAGAAGCTCAGCAATCGATGGTTATGGAAGATCAAGAACTGGAAGCTTCATCGTAATACCATTTTCTCCTTCAATTGCGCTCCCCCTCTTCACATCCGATCAACGGCGGTCTTAACCAATTTCTAATTTCTTGCACAGGTTCGAATCCGGCGATACTCTGGCCGCTTTCGTGGCATCGACGCCGCTCCTCTCTGACGCGTGGCGGATCTGCAGCGGCGCGAACGCCTCCGTTCCCGGCGGTTTCACGGTGGAGCATGTCGGCAACGTTGGATACATCGCTTTCTCTGGCATACAAGCCATGCCCGTGGCGGCGGGGTCCGAGGTCGACGGCGGAATGGTGGCGCTGGACGGCGATGGTCTGTTCCGTGGGCTGAGGTGCCGCCGTGAAGGGGAGGAGGAACCCGTTATGGTCCACGGCGGGATGCTGAGGCTCTTTGAGTCTATTCATGGCCACCCATACTTCCAAGAGCAGGTAAAATATTCTTTTTTGATAAGAATTAAAATTATCATAAAAAATTACAATTATTAGGTTTATAGATATCGACCTTGTGGAAGAAAAAAATGGCCTAATAACCAAATTGCTATTTATAAATAGCTATGCAAGCTTTAATTTTTAAAAATTGATTTTATGAATGTCTAATTTATAAGTGAACTATTACATATGTTACAATTTGTAGTGAATTGGATATAAAATAAGTACGTTTTGATTATATAGGCTCTTTTGATGTGTATTCAAATAGATTATGTATTAAATTTAAAAATTGCAGTAAAATGTTTTCAATTAGATGTTCAGTTAGACAAATCTGATCACACGGGCTCTTTTGATGTGTATCCATATAGATTATGAATTAAATTTAAAAATTGCAGTGAAATACTTTCGATTGGATGTTCAGTTAGACATCCATTTAATTACTACGATAGCTTTCAATTTATTGCTGAATCTATTTTGAGTACACATCGATAGATCCCACTTGACCTTTTTTTTGGTAATACAAGATTGATTCCGCAATTTCGGATTAGGAGCGTTAACACCCTCCTAAGGAAGCGTCTCCAGCAGGATTCGACCTCGGGTAGACCTTAAAAACACAACTCGATTTATCAGTTGATCCAACTAACATTTGGTCCACTTGACTTGAAAATACTCATTTTATTTCTAATTTGACAGAAAATTGTAACTAATGTAATAATTTGTTTAGAAATTTAAAATTGAGATAATTAGATTTAAAAAATTTAAGTTTATATAACGATGTATAATGGGTTAATATATTAGATAGCGTTTTGGACATTAAAGAAAATATATGAATCCGCATCCCTGACATGTACAAGCAGTAAACAAATCAGCTGATTAATCTTAATCGTCTTGCTTGTAGCAAATAAATAAAGGGGAAATTCTGAAAGTGCATTTTGTTAATTTGACTATTTTTATAGTAAATTGATAGTTGAACTTTTGTTAATGTGCAATTTACTAAAATTCACTAAAATTTCTAAATTCACTAAAATTTCCCTAAAGTTCTATTATAATTCTAAAATAATTTCAAGTTTTATATAAAAGAAAATATAAATTTCAAATAAAATTTTAGAATGATACATATTATCTAAAAAAAATATAAATTAAATATATACCCAAAGTTCAAAAATTAAATTTAAATATTTTTTTTAAAAGAGCATGTCTTATAAAATTTTTACAAATATTTTAATAAATTAATTTTTTGTATTTTTAAATGAAAATTTTTCTTTCATATATTTCTTAACATGTATTATTTGAAATTTTGATTTTATATAAAATATCTTATCATTATATAGTAAAACTTTATGGTGTTTTAGTAATTTTTAAAGCATTTTTCGTCCAACGCTAACAGAAGTATGGACGGAGCCACTTTTTTTGCACAATATAGAAAATTCAGCTAATAATTTGTTACAAAATACGGTCAGGTTAGCAATTTGCACATTGTTGTAAAGTTTAGCTAGCAATTTTGTAATTAATCTTAAATAAGAAATTAATATTATTATTTTAAAATAATAATTATTTAGTTATTAGGGATAACTTTTGGATGTAAGTGGACTGCACTTGCATCGAAATAATCGATAAATTATTAATTAAAACAAAAGTGTCAGCATTATAAAGACCACCACTTGATTAGTCTATTGTCCACTTGACAATAGATTATATCACTTTTCTAAGGGAAAAAATGAAATATATATATATATATATATATATATATATATATATATATATATATATATATATATAAAATACATCCATAATATAATTTAAGAGTATTTAGAAAATTAGAGGTGATTAAATTACTCAACGTTGGAATTAATCTTGAAGTATTCCTTCATATAATAAAATAATATCCAAATAATGCCATGAAATTCTTCAAGAAAGTTATGGGGTGAACATTTATATGTTTTTAACTAATACAGTAGTATAAAAAATGTAGTGCAAACTTATACATACCGAATAACTTGGGATAAATAAAATCGACTGCAATTTAAGTAAAATTCTGAATGGTTATATTACGAGAAAATAATCAAATTTTAAAAAATAGAAATAAAATTAATTAATATTTTTATATAAATTTGAATGTACTTAAATTATAGCTGATAAATTGAGTTAAAGTATAATCGACTTTATTTTAGCCACTGTTTATACCGAAAACTTTTATATTAAAACTAATATTTTTAAATATATCCGTTAAATTCAATCAACTATTTATTTAACTAACTGTTGTAGAACTTTGAGTTTTTCTGCAGGTGACTGAATTACTGAAGCAAAACAAGCCAATAATCATCACAGGCCACTCCATTGGAGCATCAGCAGCTTCTCTCACAGCTCTATGGCTTCTCTGCTACCTCAAATCCATCTTCTCTTCTCTCTCGCTTCTCTGCATCACCTTCGGCGCTCCTCTCCTCGGAAACGACTCCTTCTCCAAAGCCATTCTCAAAGAACGATGGGCCGGGAAATTCTGCCACGTCGTCTCGAGTTACGACCTGATGCCTAGGTTGTTCTTCGCCCCACTTGCCTCCGTGGCGGCTCCGTTGAGCTTTCTGCTTCGTTATTGGAACTTATCGATGGATCACGAGCCGGCTCTGCAAATGAGTGAAGCGGAGAGGAACGGGTTGTTAGGGTTTGTGGCGTCTCACTTGGAAATGGCTGCCAAAACCGAGGATGACGATGATTTCGGTACGTGTTTTTTGGAACTCAAGCTTTGTTTAATTAGAACCACATTTGTTTCTTGGAACTCAAGCTTCTATGTTTTCTATTTCTAAAAGAGGACGAGCGGCCGAGAAGGTCGCTTTGGCCGTTCGGGAGCTACTTGCTTTGTTCGAAAGAGGGCGGGATCTGCGTGGACAATGCGGTCTGCGCGATCGAGATGATGCGGTTGATGATGCTGCTAGGTTCTCCAGAGGACTGCATCGACGATCACCTAAAGTACGGGGACTATGTTGCGAAAATCAGCTATCAATTTTTTACTCGTAGACAATTCACCGGATTCGAGGTCCCTGAATCGAGTTACGAAGCGAGTGTTTCAATGGCATTGCAGTCATCAGGAACTCATAATCAGGTAACGCATAATTTTACCTTGTCGAAGGTAGCTTGGGACGCAAGTAACTCGTTTTTGTTGTGTAGGAATCTATTTCTCAATTGGCGGAAGATTGTCTGAAGACTGCTCGGAGAGTCGGTATGGCGCAGAACATGAACAGTGCTAACTTAGCTATTCGACTCTCGTTGTTTGTGCCGTTCAGGTAACCTCACCCTTATTACACTGAGAGATTACTTGTGTACCAAGAAAATTAGAGTGCTACTCAAGCCAAGCCAAAAATATAGCTATTCTCTTATGGGAAGTAGTTAGGACAATGAGCTTAAGAAAGCTCTGTTTGTCTATAGGCTAGGTAACTTGCATTACAAGGCAACAATGGAAGCAAAATCTAACCACTTTCTTTCAGGGTCGAGATCGAGTGGTACAAATCTTGTTGCGATGAGTCCCCAGACCAACTTGGATACTACGATTCGTTCAAGATCAACGTCTCCAGAATGGTAGCGCGAGCCAATATGAACCGAATCAAGCTCGGGAGCTTTTGGGATAACGTGATCGAAATGCTTGTAAACGGCGAGCTTCCGTACGATTTTGATGCACGGCGCAAATGGGTCAACGCGGCCCACATATACATGCTCCTAGTTGAGCCGCTGGACATCGCAGAGTATTACAAAACCGGGGAGCACCGCCTCAGAGGCCATTACTTGACCAACGGACGGCCCAGGCGGTTCGAGATTTTCGATCGATGGTGGAAGGAGAGAGGAACGAAGGACACGAGAAAGAGGAGCAAGTTCGCCACGCTCACTCAGGACTCCTGCTTCTGGGCCAGGGTAGAGGAGGCTAAGGACTGTTTGGATCGCGTCAAAAGCGAGGCTGATTATGGCCGGAAACGCGTTCTCTTGGACGCGATTGGGAAGTTCGAGATGTACGCATTGGGTTTGGTAGAAAGTAAGGAAGTTTCGAGCGATGTTCTCGCTCGAAACTCGACTTACAGTGTCTGGGCTAGAGAATGGCAAGCTCTGAAAACCCAGATACAACAACCATTTATATGAAATGACCAACGACGAAACCCAACTTATCTCGTACGTTGTATTATCGTCTTGTGTGTTCGACATTGGTGTATTTTGTAATAAATCAATGAAAGTTACTTGATAGGGTACCTCAATTACCTAAAGTAACAATTTTCATTTCATAGACTTCAAATAGTTCCTTGTGCACCAAGCAATCCAACATTTCACACGACACTGTCCCTGTCAAATTGATAGGAGAAAAATTACTGTCCTAACAATATCATGACACCGGTGCTGAATCGAAGGAGTGGAGGACTTCCTCAAGCATCGTTCTCGTTTCGGCATCGAGAGGGCTCTCGGGTTTGTCAGCATGAACAATATTCAGAAGATAAAGTTTCTTGTTGGCCACGAAAGCAGCTGAGAACACCCTCTTTATCCCTCCCCTACTGCTGTCTATTCTGTACTCAAATTCATACACCTGCAGTCCTCCCCGACCCGATCGTTCCGCAACTCCCACCACTTCCGCCTCATTCGTGCTTTCCTGACGAAGAAAAACACGGCTTACTACTTTGTTCAGTTTATCAATCAATTCTAAATATTCTAAATATCATATAAATGTATCTATGCATGTCTGATTTGTGCACATTCAGTTCTGAGCTGATTAGACACGCTTATCAGCCGCGCCTAAACGTATCAGACACAGATTTGTATAAAATCGTATCTATTACAGATCGTTTATTCGAGTTGTGCCGGAAATTGACAACACTACTTACTAAAAGAAACACCAATCTGATAAACACACTCACTTTTCGCCTTTCGGCTTGAATGAGCTTATCGGCTACAAAATCGGGGCTTCCGAATTCCCCGAGGCGAGTGAGCCGAACCGGGTTCACAACTACACCAATGTTGTTACTTCCCTTGTTTGGCTCCTCAAACAGAGCAGTAGCACCTGCTTTCTCAACCTGTGTCATTAAAAAAAAGCTCCTTTAACAAACCAGACAACTAAAAGACGATCAAGTTCGAATCTTTAGCCCTAATTGAAGAATACCCATCACTCAAAATTCGATTTTTTTTTAAAAAAAACCTTAATCCAAGAAGAAGGCTTGAGGAGAGTGAATCCAGCAGCGGGATCCATGAACCTCTCGAGCTCCGATTCCTGAGCCGAAAAAGCCGTGGCCGAACGACACCCATTCATAAGTACGGCGAGAATCGACAGCCCAAGCTCCCTCTTGCTCCAACGAAGCGCCGTCGGCGGCGGAACCTTGACTGAATCATCGGCCGGAGCAGAATGAGCTCTGAGGAAGAGAGACGGGCTCTGAGGAAGAGCTTTGCAGTGTGAAGATGAAACCGAGCAGTTCGGTAGGAGGGGCAGAGCCATTTCTGCCGCGCAGAGCCAATCCAGTCCACTTACCTGTCAACTGTTTAACTTTATGTGGGTGCAACAGTCTCTCCTCTTTCTTTAATGCAGTTTTTATTTAGTCCGAAGCTTAGTTAAGATGTCCTTTTGGGTCCCGATGTTAATTTAGTCCGTGTTTTGGAATTAGATTTTTTTTTAATCAAATAACAACATAAAAAAGTCTAAATATTAAAATGCAAAGCAATTTCTTCTACCATTCTAACACACAGGTGACGTCACAGTTTGCAAAAGCAGTGCCAACCCATTTTTTTTAGTTTATATATTTAAAAGATTTATATAATTTTATTAAAAAAAATTATAAAACCCTATTTATTTGGATAAACAAATTGATCAGATTAATGTAGAGGATAAAACAGTTATATTAAAAAGATTATGAGAATAACCATGTAACAATGGTGTTGTGGTTCAGCATCTAATCTCTTAACCAGATATCTGGGGTTTATACGGGTTCGAGCACAATTTTGGGATGAATTTTTCGGGACGGGCTCGGAATGGGTTCTTTGGGACTTCGGGTTTGTCGGGAGTTATACTCCACACTAGTGACACTCCTTATCTTTTCACATATATTATTATTATTATTATTATTATATTCTAAATGTCATACTCTACAATAATCTCCATCGTAAAGTGTTTTAAACGTCACACCCTATAATAATTTTCGTTATTTTTTTATTACAGAGCTCGAGCTAAATTTGAAACTGAGACCACTAATTCAGGGATTAAGAACTACACCTACACGTGCTTCCCTAATCTTGATTGATCAAAACATTTAAAACTGCAAAAGACATACACATATACTTGACAGAGTAATCGTAAATAGAAGCACACATTACCGATGACTTATACAGCGTCACCAACTCATCGCACAAATAAACACAGACTAGTATATACTATCTTCTTCAGGTTATATGAAACTGCAAGGCCACTGCCTGGAAAACTCCTAGACACGTCTTTGCCTGCCATAACACGATCGTATTAACAACAATGCGGCTATCACAATATCAGGAGATAATCAAAGCACCAACCTCGGAGAAACCGAAGACGTAGAGCCGTTTGAAAAACCGGCAAACACATTTGAATACGACTTTGTTAGATAAGAGAAGTTGGCGATCGCGGGTAGCGCAGGGACCTGCTCGCCTTTCTTCAACAGCTCTTGAAGGTCAAGCCTCTGCAAAGTCAAAACCGCCCTCGACTCCTTCCATATAAACGCTAGAAGCCCGTTCTGAATCACAAATAAGGACCCGGGCTTTGCGCTAGGGTACCTGAACCCGTACCCGTTTGCTATCCCTTCCCCGACAAAAGCATTCTTCACAACCAGGCCCGATGGGTCGCAATCAAAAGGAAACAGGTCGGTCGATGGCTGGTCTATGTTAGCCACAAACATGGCCGACCCGTTCGGGTGAAGCACATAGTGGGTCCCTTCAAGAATCTTAGTTGCTATCAGAAACCGCTCGCCTTGAGTCTCTTCATAAGAGAGCATCAGAAAGAAGAGGGCCTTTCCGGGCTTGTTTTCGGGCTGCTTACCAGGTGGCCACCCGAATGTCCCGCCCCATAGGCCCGCATACTCTTGATTGGGCTCGGGCAGCCACAGTGGCAGTTTGTAGAGGGCAAATCGACTGTCGTGCATATTGGGCCATGCTCGGTAAGAAGATAACTTGACTGTAGAAGCCTGCAAGGCGAGGCCGATCGTATCGCCCGATCTCAAGAACTGATGAAGCTGTGCAAGTTTGTGTTCGTTCTTGAAAGACACGCTCTTCTGCAGTTCGTGGCTCGATTTACCCAGAATGTTCTTGAGTCCATCCTTAACTTTTCCATAAAGGGATCTCCTTTTGTGGGTTGCCGCTCTCCAATCATCGCCACTTGAAGGTCTCGCAGTTGATCGGTCTAGGGTTCTCCGAATTTCACTCAACTCCAACTGGGTTGGATCAGAAGGAAGTTCGGTTTCGGTCCCAGAACAAGAATTCAGGCTGCTACCATGTTTAGACAGCTGCAAAAGCAATGATCTTCTCTCAAACAAGACTGCCATGTCTTTCCTGAAGCTCTCTTCTTCATCTCTTAACCGTGGAAATAGAGGCCCGTTTACAGAATCGGGCATCTTCTGGCGAATCTGGCTCGTGACAATCTCAAGCAGCTTTCTTCGATCGCTGAACCCGAGCCTATTGAATTGCACCTTTACCTCATTCTGTCCAATAACTCTCTGAGACCTGGATTTCACAATATCAGATTCTGCTCTAGAGATTTCCCTTTCTGGGAAATGAACAAAGCTTTTACTAAACATCAACTTCCCACCATGTTTCTGCAGCCTGGGTTCGACCTCGAGCAATAACACATTGCAGTTCTTATCAGATATCTTGATCGATCCCGGGTAAAAACAGTCACTTCCTTTCTCTCTCCCATGGAGGAGAAACATCGGAGATCCATTTGAATCACTGATAACTTCGAAAACTGGTGCCCACAGTATAGGCCCGTCCTCGATTCCCAATGGACCGAGTTCCTGAGGAATGATCCTGCACCCAACAATAGACAAAAATCCAGGCATGACATAGACAACGTTTCCGAGCTCAGGGTTTTGGTGAACCCAGATTCCGATCAGGGGTCGAACACAGATTAGGAACCCACAGAGGGCCTTGTATGAGGACACGCCTTTCCTCCAATCAATCAGGTCCTTTGATGGCAGAATTCCGAGCACATCACACTGGCTAAACCATACCTTTTCGCAATCAGCAATCATGTTAATGCTTCTGCAGCTTAGGGTAAGGTTGCAGATGTCTCTGGGGGAGAGGGACCGTGAAACAATGGCAAAAACGTCATCAGGTAGGGTTTGGAGCAAGCTAGGGTCCGAGGTCTCGAACCTCATGATGAGATCGAATTCAGCTCTTTCAATACCAAATTGAGCTTCTATATATCAGTAAGCAGTACAGATTTTCTTGATTTCATGGACGAGACATGAACAATTGATCAACACAGCTCACAGAACATGAACTACTCGAAGGCTTCAACTTTCCTTCAATTTCAGATCAAGAAGAAGAAATTTCAGAAGATCGAACCTTTTCAGAAGATCTCTATTTCGGAACAGAGCCAATCGAACTGCTGCGAATCAATGAAACCCACGGCGGAATCGGAGGTGTTTGGAGGTGAGAATCGGTCAACTGAGTCATCCGGCACTGAGAATCGTAGGTTTTGGAGAATCGGAATTGTTGATTACCGAGAGAAATAATGATTGAGAATGGGAATCAGGAGGCGCTCGGCTTTGGAATTGTCGCAGTCGTGTTCGGTTGACTGAACAGCCGACAAATGTCGAGTGAGTGGAAGGAAGAAGACTATTGGAGGACGAAAAATGGTTAAACATAATTGCATACTAAACTACTGGTTATGGTATCCTAAATATGTATGCATATGCGTTATTGTATTTGTATGTGTGCAGTTATCTTATGACATCAATTAACAATTTAATTCCACATTATTTCCCCAACAACTATTAAATATTAGCAGCAGAAGGTGTGACTAATTCTCCTACTTAATTAATTAACTTAACTTTGGCAATAAAAATTAACTTTATTTAACACATTTATTATATTAATTTATTATATATTTAATAAAATCCTCTTTATAAAAAAATGTATTTATATGATATGTTCCTATACATTGAGTAAAACTGTCTCATC
Organism: Clarkia xantiana subsp. parviflora; assembly: GCA_036873135.1. Taxonomy (NCBI): domain Eukaryota; kingdom Viridiplantae; phylum Streptophyta; class Magnoliopsida; order Myrtales; family Onagraceae; genus Clarkia; species Clarkia xantiana. The sequence goes on along the minus strand of JAPTYO010000004.1, from coordinate 3,520,654 downwards.
AATTTAGAACATTAGATTAGATGCTATATCCAAATATAATATTTTTATTATTTATTTAAGTTTTGAAGTTGCACTAACTCTTATGTAGATTCCGACAATAAGAACCCGGCATGTTCCGATTGAGAGGACAAATATTAATGCCTTAAAAGTTGCCATTAATTACTGATGATGCCACTAAGACATTTGCATCTTCTCGGACTCCTAGGGCACGTTTGATTGCCGGTATTGCGATATTCTAATACTGGTATTAGCTAATACATGCTTAGCTAATACAATGTTTGATTGAGCCATGTATTAGGATATCATAATACAATGTTTGAATGAACTTTGTATTAGGATATCCTAATACAATGACTAAAAGACCTAAATACCCTTACTTGCATTTTCAATGAAGATATATTTTACATATGATTAATTTAACAAAGATAAAATTTAACAAAAAAAAGTAACTTCAATTATTTAAAATAATATTTTTCATAAAAAAAAAATCAAATTTATGTATAAATAGTAAAAACTATTTTTGCTAATGTATAAATATGTATATATATAAAGAAAATAGTACAAAACAATTGAAAAAAGTGATTAGCCCGACCCGGCCCGTTCTAGCCGGGCCTAGCCCGAACTAACCAAAGCAACATAAAGCAACCCGGCCCGAACAACTCGAATTGCTCAGCCCGGCCCGAACCGCACAGCCCGACCCGAATTGACATGCCTGGCCCGAACCACCCAGCCCGAACTAACCAGCCCAGCCCGAACCACCCAGACCGGCCCGAACTGACCAACCCAGCCCGAATCACCCAGCCCCGCCCGAACTGACAAGCCCAACCCGAACCACCCAACCCGGCCCGAACCGCTCAGCCCGGCCCAAACAGTCTGAATTGCACAGCCCGGCCCGAACCGCCCAGCCCGGCCCGAACATGACTCGGCCCGACCCGTGTCCGAAGTTTCGATGTAAACGGGGTCCGGCCCGAAACTACGATGTAAACAGTGAGAGTTTGCCATATATTACAAGGGTAAATTGGTAATTAGGAGATTGGTATTAACTAATGCTTTACTTTTAGATGGTATTAATTAATATCAAATTCCTTCTATAATTGAGTATTAGCTAATACCAAGTATTAGCTAATACCAATATCAAGTTGACACAAACACGGTATTAGTTAATACCGGTATTAGGATATCGCAATACCGACAATCAAACGTGCCCCTAGTGTCAGAATCCCATCATCACTCTTCTTATGTACGCTCAAAGTTGTCGGTGTTTAAGTATAATATAAAAATCTGCGGATGTTTTCGCCCACAAGTTCTAACATGATATTAGAGTGCAATAGTTCAAAACTTCAAGTCCTAGTGAAGTCATTTTAAATAAAAAATAAACCTCATATTAAAAAGTTTAAAGCCCATTATATTTGAACCCGAGTTGGTTAAGGTCGAGATGGCTGAGATGCTGTTGAATTATAATATAAGAGTATGCCTATACCCAGAAGTTTGAATTTATAGGACACTTGGTTAAGACGCACGTCTGAGTCGGTTATAACACTTGACACAATTATACTCATTTGATGCACAATCTCTATAATCAACGTTTCAAACTTAGAATCTTAGAATACACCGCGTCTTAATCTAATTTAATCAAATATAATTATATTTCTTTAAAATTATACTGTCATCGCATTTATCATTTTTTTGGTAAAATTAATTTTATTTTTGTCTAGTTTTGTAAGATAGATTAGAAGAAAATTTAATACGAGGTTGAGATTTACTTAGTTTAATTTAATATGAGGTTGTGATTCACTTAAATTAAATTATATGAAACTTTGTTATCTTTTAAAAAAATAACTATAAGTTTATAAATTTTCTATCACCGTAAAACAAAAAATTGTGGGTAGCTACTGAAAGTTGAAAAATGAAAGAGATTCCTCAGGGATCTTTGTGCACCGGGAGCATGATGTTGCACTTTCAAAATAACAATTTTGATTGTTTTTTTGCCGTTTTGAGGGGAGTGTACGAATACCTGGTGCACCCAGAGATCATATTTTTTTACCGACTCCACGACCAGAGATAGGGAGGGCTCCGCTGCTGAGACTGTCAGCCGCCTGTATCGCCTGGTACTTTCGTTCGCCGGCTTCGCATCAAACGTCTGTTATTCAACATATTTATATAAAAGTTGTGTGGAGAAATCTGAAGAAGGTGTCTCGATTATCCCCTCTACATTGAATTGAAGCGCTTCGTTTCTCTGTTCCAAATATTGTATTGAAGCGAAATTTTAATTGCGATTAATTGCATACATTGAATTTTGAACGGTCTTAAATCAGCGAAATTTTAATTGTGATTAATTGCATACATCGAATCTTGAACGGTCCAAAATTTGCTTGTTTTTTTGGATTTGAGGAACCGAAATTTTAATTACGATTAATTGCATACATTGAATCTTGAACGGTCTGAAATCAACGAAATTTTAATTGCGATTAATTGCATACATTGAATTTTGAATAATCTGAAATCAGCGAAATCTTAATTGCGAATAATTGCATATATTGAATCTTGAACACTCTAAAACCTGCTTGCTTTTTGGATTGAATGAACCGAAATCAGACCGGTGGAGCCGTAATTCGGTTTTGACAACAATACTAAAGACTGATGTGACAGCTTCTAATTGATTCACCATGTTGACGCGAATACTTCAAATTGCTCGTCTTATTCTCTTTTTTCAGAATTTATATAATATATAGATTATATAAAAACAATGTGCTATATATTATAATCATTATAAATTATGTTAAATGACTAAATGTCCTCCATATCTAGGCACGAAGTCCTAATTTGTATTCAGATGTGTAAAAATTAATTAATGGATAGATAATCAAATCAAAGAAAAATAGGGTAAGAATTAAACAATAGATGAATAATTAATTTATAGTTTACATATCTCAATGTGATTGGTCTAATCGCAAAAATCGACTTAAATTTTAGTTTTCATTTTAGTCCCATTTTTTCCCACATACTATTATATAGTAGCTCTGCCAGTAAAATAACTTATACGAAATAAGTATTATCGTAATTCACCCTATAATAATAATAATAATAATAATAATAATAATAATAATAATAATAATAATAATAATAATAATAATAATAACCCATATATAAAATGTGGATTTTACTAAGAAAAGAAAATGTGTCCATTCCTCCACTAAAATAGATTCTTCTCCTCCCTTCTTTCACGTAAACGCTCAACTTCCTTGCAGATCCTTCTTCCGACTCCGTAACCGACACATTCATCATACCAAAACAAATCTGCAACATCATCATCGTTGTCATCGTCACCGCATCCATCATCGTTATCTTAATCTCCGACCATATCTTCGTCCTTTGTCGTACCCACCACCGCGCGCATCGTATCATCCACCGAATATACACCTTCTGATACATCCTCCGGATCATGGACGATGAAATGGTTGAGATCTCAACCGCCGCCGTCGCTCTCATCCACCGCCGCCCTTGATCCGACAACCTCGTACCAGATCAGACCTGTCTGTCATCACCGATGCCAGTCGCAGACCCCCAAGCCGGCCGCTGCTTCGTATGGCTCGCCGCCGCCTTCCTAACCTCCTCTTTGGCCAGCGGCGGCGTCCTCCTCGGGCTATACGTCTACATCCCCGGCCCATCGTCGTATCTATACGCCGGAATGTCCCTCGTTTGCCTGCCGTGGATGTTCTGGATCATCCTATGCGTCTACCGATGCTGCTCCCGGATCTTCGGTTTCAGAATCATGTTGGGCGGTGGCGGAGACGGCGGCGGCGATAAAGGGATCGGCGCCGCCTCGTCGAAGAGAGCCATGAGCCCCTTCGGGGCAACGAACCGCCTCGAGAGCTCGAAGCAGCACTCGAGCGGGATTAGTAGGGCAACGAGCAATGCAAGTGGGAGGCACGCGCCTGCAGGTTTTGATAACAGCAACGGCGGGAGGAACAGCGGTGTTTCAAGGTCGTCAGGTTCGGTCGGAAATGCATCGCACAGATCTTATGAGAGCGATACCCCGTTGGCATCAGCAATGGCAAAATGAAGACGTAATTTCGTCGGTCAATAAATCGGCTTGATTTAGAAATATGTCGACTTTTGTGGCGAAACTCAAATATGAATGTAGATTCAGAAGAAGAATGTGAAGAATATACATGAGGATCTTCGGCACGATATTTTTCGGGTTAGCTAGCAATTATAAAGAGATAATCTTCAATTAATTATTTGGCCAAAAAAAAGGAAATCTTCAATTAATTCATTTATTTTCGAAAATTTATTAGATTTTGTTATGCACTTCTATCTTTCTTAAAAGTCATTTTCATTCTAAGTGTACGAATAGTGTAGTAGATCCCGTTGTAAGAATTTGTGTGCATATGTGAAAGTGGTGTTTTCGTGTTACTTTAATACTTTTAATAAAATACGATTGTCGCTTATTTTTACTAATCTTTTCATTAACTTTCGGTGAAATAAGTTTTAAAATTTGTAAAAAAATACTTTTTAATTCTCACACCTTAATTAACCTCAAAAAAGTTACTTTCTTCATTTTCGTAGTAGGACATTTTCATAGCTCAACTTTCACTATAAGTATACAAATGATTAATTATGTATAATATTAATGGAAATGAATTATGCGCATGTTAACTGTGAATGAATAAATATAAGACAAATTATTAACTATATTTTAACAATTAAATACATTATTAGTTATTTTATTCATCGTCTGTTACGTAAGTAATTCCATTGAAAAGACAAAAATCCTAACTGAGACATCAGAGTCAAGACTACTGAATTAGTAAAACGGTGGAAAACAAAGTTCACTTGGCGAAATTTGTTGGATTTCCGAACATAGCTATCAATTTGATAAATTAATTAACCATATATTATGATGGAAACGTGTGGGACTCTGTATTTCCGTTTTACCAGGAACAACACACTAAGAATAAAGAAAGATGAGTTTTTTATTGAATGCACCAAACAAGGACGAGTTTTTAAATTGATGGGGTGCCCATCTGCCGATCGGATCGCCCATAAATTGCCTCTCAAAACTGCAGAAGAGAGAGAAAGAGAGATGGCGGGATTGTTCGATAAACAAGCGGAGCTGTATCTGGACAGCCGGCCAAACTATCCGCCGGAGTGGTTCTCTATGCTCTCTTCTCACACCCTCCGCCACTCTCTCGCCTGGGACGTCGGCACCGGCAACGGCCAAGCCGCTATCAGTGTCAGTCTCTCTCTCCCTCTCTCTTCAACTCCATATCGATCATAGCTAGTAGTAGTTTGCGGCTTTGCGTTGACCACTTTGGTCAACTTGATTATCTGTGTTGCTACACTAGAATTTGGGGTTAATAATGTAACTTAATTTTATATAAGATTTATTTCCCAATTTTTGTATTAAAACAGGATTTGAACTTAGTTCGTCCCAAAAAATACAATTCCTTTTATCAATTGGTATCCAATGTTGATTTGATCAAGGTTATATTTTCATGAACGAACTGGATTCGAATCTTGCCGAAGAACATCTTTAACCTTAACGCTTTTAACTCGAAATTGCGGAAGCAAACTGATTAATATCTATAATTGATACACCCAATTTGAGTCTAACTTCAACTTTATTTGGGTTCCTAATCAAATCAGCTCGTAATATTAGTCTAGGCATAGATCTAGATCAGGAACCCCTTGGTTATATTTCAATCGACTCCCGATCAAGCCAATGTTTTTTTGGCCGCTAATCAAGTCGATGTTCAATTATTAGAGTTTATTTGTGATATTTGAAAAAAGTATTCTATCAATTATATCATATTGAAAAGTATTTAGGAGCAATTTTGAAAAAAATGTTCAATTACCAATCCATGAACTTGAAGGGAGTCTTTTTAAATGGTTTTGTATTGAAAGTTTGTTTATATGCTAATTCACTTACTGAATGTATTTTCTTCCTTGATTGGTAGGTAGCTAAGCATTACGAACAAGTGATCGGGACCGACATAAGCGAGCCCCAACTCGGAAACGCGATCCCAAACCCTAAGGTTCGATACCTCCACACCCCACCCACCCTATCCGAAGACGAGATCGTAACCGCAATCGGCGGAGAAAACTCCGTCGATCTCATCACGGTGGCGCAAGCCGTCCACTGGTTCGACTTCCCGAGCTTCTACTCCACCGCTGCCCGACTCCTCAGAAACCCCGGAGGCATCATTGCCGTCTGGGGCTACAACGACATCAAAGTAAGTCCAGAATTCGATGCCGTGTTTAAGAAGTTTCACGACACGACGCTTCCGTTTTGGCATCCGAGGATACAACATGTTTTTAATGGGTACAAGACGTTGCCGTTTCCGTTTGAGAGCGCCGGGTTGGGTTCGGAAGGGGAGCCGTTAGGGTTGGATATACCCAAGGAGTTGTCTTTTGAGGGGTTTGTGAAAATGGTTGGGTCGTGGTCCGCGGTTATTACGGCAAAGGACAAAGGTGTCGATTTGTTGCCGGATAAGATGGTCAAAGAGCTCGAGAATGCGTGGGGCGGCCGTGGTTTGGTTCGGTCTGTGGTGTACAAGGCTTTCATGCTTGCCGGAAAAGTTAAGGCATGATGATCTTACCAATTAATAGTGCTACTCATGCCAAAACTTTTCTATACTATTATATAATGAATAATCTGGTCTGTTTAATATGTTTGAGACACTACATTTAGTGCCTCTAGTTTTATATAAAATGAGGAATTGCATATGCATAAATAAAAATCTTAGACGTTAACATACCTTTATAGATCAACACATAAGAAAAGCTTATGATTAAGTGCAAGTTTTCTATCTTCTCGTTCTGCTCTTCACCATCCCAAATGGCCAGCACCGAGGACTCGATTCGACACTAACATTTCTGCATCAACAAAACAACGTAGTCACATGAAATTTCAATTCACGGTTTAACAGGGACTCGAAATCTCCTATTTGAAATGCAGTTCTAATGGCGGGGTAACAACATTCAGCAGTTAACAATTCCGATTACTTCGATTTTGAGTTCATTGAAAAGGGAAAAATCCGATTTTTTATTTTTGGGTACCTGCAGAATCTGCAGATCCTCTGTCTGCTACTTCCGCAGCTCTTACTACCGAGTTGTTCTTGGCTCTTCTTGATCCATAAATCCTTTTCAAATGCATTAACTGAAGTTCTTGGTGAAACCACTGAGGGAGCGAGATTCTTATGTTTCTTCAGTTTTTTCTTGGAGGACGACAGACAAGATGGAAGAAACATTTTGATGAGGGAATCCCCATTATCCATGCTGCTGCACCTTAGTACCTTACTCGGCACGTTTTTTGCATTCTTCTTCTGGTCTTCAGTCGCTTCCTGCAAATTCCAATAATAAACATTAAAAAAATTGCAACTTTTGATGCAAAATCCGATATTTTGGAATTTTTTTCGTACATCCAGATTCTTAACATCATCGACAATGTCTTTTAGAGAGAGCTCGAAGCTTGTCACAGGCAGGGTGCGGATAATCTCCATGAGCTCCTTCCTACCCTGTTCAATCTGTCGAGTCCTCGATGAAGGTGAGAGGCTGCCATTGCTGTAATGGTGGTTCAAGGGGAGAAGTGGGGAAGAAGAAACTGAAAGGGTCTCTTGAAATTTTTCAGACAGACTGTAAGAGTCCAATTCACTATCTCCATGGTGGTTTCTGAATCTTCTGTTGCTACTCCAGAAATGGAACTCATCTTCTCCTACAGAGGAGTTCTGATGAAGATCCATGGCTGAAAGAGAATGTGCAATCATTCAAAAACTACATATTGGCAGAGAGATACTTCTGACCTACACTAATAAATAACACTCTTCTCTATGGATTTGATAGAGGAACTTCAAAAGTCATTGCCGTCTCTTATGGGTGGTGGCAATTGGCCAAGACAGAAAGAGGGGCCACAAACCTCATTTTTCTCCAATTGTCATATCCCAAAATCAATTCCCAATTTTTTTTGGAGACTAAAGCCTAATTAATGACAATAGTTAACAACGAGGTGGCTTGACTCAAAGCAGTAGATTAATGTGAATCACAGAAAAAGAAAACTGACTTAAGTGGTAATGCAGCTGACCTTTTTCCGCAGCCATTGGTTTCTACAAAAATGGGAAACAAATAAGACCATCAGGCCTCGCAGGGCGGGCCCCTGTGGTTGCGAGCAGGAGCTGCCATCTACAACTTCATTCACGCAAATATTTTCCCTTTCCTGGGAAACAGCTTGAGTTCTGTATCTTCATACGGCCAAGAAAAGAGTTTGTCAGATATAAGCAATCAATCTGACTGAAAGACGAAATTTTGGACTTGATTTTTACGCACAATTTTCTATTCGGATTTCCATTTGTTTGTCTCACCTCTGGAGTTTGGTTGTTTGACTCATTGCTCATCATCATCACCGAAGACATATGGAGTGCTGGGTTCAGGAACATACCCAGCTTCTTTAACGTGATCTGTCAGTTTTCTTAGGACATCACATATCGGTCCCACCTCGCTATGAAACCTATCCTTGGCTGCAAACTCATGCCTGACATTGCCAACCTCAATCCAACTATTTCCTACATCTTTTTTCAACCCCTTGTCTTCCATTAGTTGCCTTACCCTATATGTATCGTCCCATCTATTTTCTACAGCATAGATGTCTGCCAGCATTACGTACCTGGCAGCATTCCACGGTTCCAGATCAAACAAAGCTTCTGCAGCCCTCTTGGCAATATAAAAATCCTGATAGTGGACCCTACAAGCACCCAAGAGTGCACCCCACATCCCGACATGGTTGTATTTTTTTGATACTCTATCGACCATCAAGATAGCTTCCTCGAGCCTGTTTTTCCTTCCTAGCAAATCAATCAAGACAGACATATGATCCGGCCCTGGTTTCATCCCATAGACTGTTTCCATGGAGTCCAGAATTTTAAGTGCTTCAGAATCTAGACCTGCATGGCTGCAGGCCGAGAGAATGCCAAGGAAAGTGACTTCATTAGGCTTCACATTATTTTTTTCCACCATTTTCTTGTAAAAAGAAAGGGCTTTGTGTCCGAGACCATTCTGTGCAAACCCATTTAACAATGAGTTCCAAGACACGATATCCTTTCCCGCATCATGCTGAATACTCGTTCTGCTGACCTTATGCAGCCACACTTGCAGTACATGTCAACCAATGCATTGGAGAGAAACAGATTCGAACAATCACTGATATTACTGAACCTATTGATGTAGCAATGGATGTTCTTTCCAATTATAATGAGTGCAATAGAGGCACAAGCAGTTAATACGCTCACAAATGTGGAAGGATTCGGGTGGGTCCCCTCTTCGAGCATCCGAACAAAAAGGTTCAAAGCTTCATATCCACGCCCATTTTGTGCAAACCCTGTAATCAGTGCAGTCCAAGACACGATATTCCTAATTGGCATTTCCTCAAACATCTTACAGGCATCATCTATCTGACCTGCATGAGCATAGGAAACAATCATGGAAGTCCATGTCACAACATCTTTCTCAGGGGCTACACTAAACAGTGAAAGAGACACGTCTGGTTTCTGACACTTCCCATACGCATCAATCAAAGAATTATACACAATTCTATTGAATTTCAACCCAATGACAGTAGCTATCCCATGAACCTATTCCAGCAACTTGGACGCGCCCAACCAAGCACAACTCCTTGCCACACTCACAAACGTAAACTCATCCATAAAACCAAAGTCATGCACTTTCTGCATCCGCAAGAAATCGAAACAGCCTCCCTATACAACCCACGACGAGACAAACCAGAATTCAACGGATTGTAGCACACAATATCTCGGTGGGGCATTTCATCGAACAGGTCGAGGGCCTGCTCGAAATGGCCGCCTCTACTGTAAGCAGATACAACAGCGTTCCATGAATGCTGGTTCTTCCAATCGAGGTCGTCGAATGCCTTGTGGGCGCTTCCAACGGTGCTGCACTTGGAATACATATGAATGAGGTGATTGGCGACGAAAGGGTCCGAATAGAGCGAGGTCTTGATGAGGTGGGCGTGAAGGGAGGTGCCCAGCTTCAGGTTCTTCGTGGAGATGCATTTGTGGATGAGAGCAGTGTAGTGTTCGATCGTTGGGAGGAGATCGGTGAGGAACATCACCATCACCAACTGGAGCTGAAGCCCAAATTCATCAGCTTTAAATTTGGCGGGCAACAGTTGCAGTCGTACCATAACAGTAAAGGTAAGAGAAATCCAGAAAATTGTATGGACCGGGTGGACGAGCTCCCTTAAAATGATTATAGCCGTTTTGGAGCCATTATGGGGAATTTTTTTTCCAAATTGCTCTATTTGAAAATGAATAACAAACTTGCCCTCACTCCAAAATTCACTTAAAAGATTTTTTTTTTTTTTTTTCTAAATAGAAAATACAACTCCATTTAATTAAAAAGAACCATTTAATGACAATATGACATTACCCTTTTTTAAATACAGATTAAGAAGAATTAATGGTATTATAGCTTTCTTATTAATTCATTGCTCCCTCCTCTCTCATTAAATAGATTTTAATGCTATAATCCGATTTTTTAAATACAAATAAATATAACATTATAAAATGCAAAAAAAAAAAAAAAACATTTAAGAAAGAAAAGAGAAATCTTTTGCCAAAGAATTAAGAAAGGCATACCAGTAAAAATCTAAAGAATTATAATTTTGATCGATATCAATTGATAAAATTTAAAAAAAAATGTCATATGATAAAATTAATTAATTAAAATTTAAAATAAAATTACGAAACTTATAGATTCACGTTGTTAAAATCTTATCGTGTGGCTATAAGTGATTCCCACGTTAAAATGTATCAAAATCAATGATCGTGTTACACGTTGTTCACCACTTAATTTTTAAGTTTTGTGATTATAGAAAGGCAGGAAGCCTAATAATTATATTAATAATATTCCGTTTTTGATTAATAAACAGTATCAATTAGTTCAGTAAGATGAGACAACTATTGAAGCTTGTCTTCCACGAACGCGATTTCCTAAAATAGTGTCTCCTTGGTTGCTGCATCACCGGGCAACCATTGAAGTGTTAACAACACTTATCTTCTCCCTCTCTTTTTTACGTTGAAAAATATGGAAGAAACCCTAGCTAGATCCACCCATTCTGCATGTGGCGGTGGTGGCGGTAACGGCAGCCGCGTCCTGATGAAAATTAACGGCTAAAGTCTCCGGCCACCGTCTTCATTACCCTCCCTTGGAATAATAAGTAACACAAAAAATAGAGATTAGAAAGAAATTAGAGATTAGTGATCATGGTGGAGCCGAATGTTACTAATCCGAACAGGGTCGTCTGCTACGCGCCGGCGATGATCACGACGAACGGGATATGGCAAGGCGACAACCCGTTAAACTTTTCGCTCCCGATTTTTATCTTGCAGCTAACATTAATCGTGGTCGTGACCCGGCTCATGGTGTTCCTCCTCAAACCCTTTCGACAACCGCGTGTCATCGCCGAGATTGTGGTGCGTAATTTCAAATCATAAAATTAGTAATTTTTCACGTGATCCATGCAAATTAAAATCATTCCATGCATAAACTAACCGTTTTTGTCAGGGAGGGATCTTGTTAGGGCCGTCGGTCCTCGGACAATCCAAGAGTTTTGCGACTAGAATCTTTCCGTTACAAAGCGTGATGGTTCTGGAGACAATGGCGAACGTCGGTCTACTTTACTTCATGTTCCTCGTCGGTGTCGAGATGGACATGTCGGTAATACGGGAGACAGGGCGTAAAGCCCTAGAGATCGCGGCCGCGGGGATGATCCTCCCCTTCATAGTCGGCATTGGGTTTTCCTTCATTTTACCCAAAGGAGACAATATGGATCAATACACTTACATACTTTTCCTCGGAGTAGCGCTCTCCGTGACGGCATTCCCGGTTCTGGCTCGGATCCTTGCTGAGCTCAAGTTCATCAATACCGAGCTCGGCAGGATCGCCATGTCATCCGCGCTTATAAACGACATGTGCGCGTGGATCCTACTAGCCCTAGCCATTACCCTAGCGGAGAACAAAGAAGGCGGTTCGTCGCTCGCGTCCCTCTGGGTGATCCTCTCGGGCGCTGCCTTCGTCCTCATCTCTATATATATCTTTCGACCGACGATCAGTTGGATGATCAGTCGCACCCCGGAAGGGGAAAGCATTAGCGACTTCTATCTTTGTCTAATCCTCACCGGGGTCATGGTCTCGGGTTTCATAACCGATGCAATCGGGACACATTCGGTTTTTGGGGCTTTCATGTTCGGGCTCGTCATTCCCAACGGGCCGCTTGGGGTCACCCTCATCGAGAAGCTTGAAGATTTCGTGTCGGGTCTCCTACTTCCTCTTTACTTCGCCATTAGCGGACTCAGAACCGACCTGACGATTATAAGTGGTTCGAGCTGGGCGATTCTGTTCGTCGCCATTTTCCTAGCAGTGTTGGGGAAAGTCCTCGGGACGCTCCTCGTCGCGTTGTTCTATCATATGCCGATCCGCGAAGGGATCACTCTTGGCTTGCTCATGAACACAAAGGGCCTTGTGGAAATGATCATCCTCAATGTGGGAAGGGATCAAAAGGTTTGCTTTCAAACTCCCTTTGTAAAAGTAAAAATTAGGTTCAAAGAATACTTGTCTAATTTTGCTAATTTTTTAATTAATTTTACGTATATACTATTTCTAAGACGTTAAAATTAGGAAAACAACACATGTAGCATACTTGTATCATACACATAATAATATTCGCATCAGGTCAGTTCGTACGAGTTAAAATACAGATAGATTGTGGTAGGTATTGATATAGTTGGCTATTGATTAGTGCAGGTGTTAGATGATGCCACATTTGCTACAATGATAATTGTAGCAGTTATAGTGACAGGGATTATCACACCTGCTGTGACGTTAATATACAAGCCCACAAAACGGTTCGTACCCTACAAGAGACGAACCATCGAGAAGTTGAAACCCGACGGAGAGTTCCGGATGCTCGTCTGCATCCACACCCCGCGTAACGTCCCTACGATCATCAACCTCCTAGAAGCCTCGAACCCGAGCAAGAAATCACCGATATGCGTCTACGTCCTACACTTGGTCGAGCTCACGGGTCGGGCCTCAGCTATGGTTATAGTCCATAACTCCCGCAAGTCGGGGGGCCCCGCATTGAACCGAACCCAAGCACAGTCCGATCATATCATTAACGCGTTCGAGAACTATGAGCAACACGCAACTTCCGTCACTGTACAACCCCTAACGGCGATATCCCCATACTCGACCATGCACGAGGATATCTGTAACCTGGCCGAGGATAAACGAACCGCCATGATAATCATCCCGTTTCATAAGCAACAAACGGTTGATGGCGGCATGGAGGCGTCGAACCCTGTGTTCAGGACCGTGAACCAGAAAGTCCTGGCGAATGCACCTTGCTCGGTCGGGATCCTCGTGGACCGGGGCCTGAATGGATCCACGCGAACGGGGGTATTATATGAATTGCTATCCGAATTTTGATTTTTTAAAATATAAAATTGATTCTATAATTTATTTATCTCATGAACAAGGAAACCGGCGAGGTATCCCACCATATCGCCGTCTTTTTCTTCGGTGGCTCCGACGATCGTGAGGCGTTGGCATATGCGTCGAGGATGTCCGAGCACCCCGAGATTCGCTTAACCGTGATGCGGTTCATACCGGGTGAGGAAGTCTTCGGCAGTACGATTAGCTCCAACGAAAGCACCTCTGAGAAAGACACCAACATTACGATTATAACCGAAGCAGATCGGGAAAGACAACTCGACGATAGATACATCAGCGAATTCAAGGCGAAGAAAGCTCATGACGACTCGATCGTCTATATTGAGAAAATCGTGAACAACGGTGAGGAGACCGTCGCTGCGATTCGATCAATTGACAGTGGTCACGATCTCTTTATCGTCGGGAGAGGCAAGGGAACGATATCTCCTCTAACTGCAGGGCTCACTGACTGGAGCGAGTGTCCAGAGCTCGGGGCGATCGGAGACCTTTTGGCGTCGTCTGATTTTGCAGCCAACATGTCAGTTCTCGTGATTCAGCAATACGTCGGGATGGCGCCGCAAGGAGATGGGACTATGACTCCAGATAGCCCGAGAATCTCAGGCGATCAACCCGGCAACATGATCCGCATTTCGTGATCCCGGCAACATATATGTATGCACAATGTGAAACTTTAAGTGTAAATAAAATCTTCTTTTATTGAATTGAATATATATAATACCTTTCAAGTAGTCAAGAAGTTATGCTATCAATATATGAAGATTGCTTTGCTTTGATGAAGTCCAGTATCCTTTTCGGGTTCCCCCGTTTGATTACTTTTCCGTCCTCCATATAAATAGCGCCGTCTGCATACTCGAGCTCCTCCAGGCGATGCGTCACCCATAGTGCCGTAACATCTTCTGATCCGTCCAAACAATTCTTCACCGCCTTGATCACCCCCATCTGCCTCAATGCATCAAACTTCAAATTAATCAGACAAATAACTGTAACCCGAGCTTGTAAATGGAAGATTTCTTTCAAAACCGGTCCTTCCTCGCCCGATAAATGTGAATCGAAAAATACCTGATCTGTTTCATCCAAGAAGGTGGTGAGTTCATCTAGTAACAATACTTTACAAGCTTCAGCCAAAGCACCTGCAATTGCAACCCTTTGTTTTTGACCGCCACTCAGGGTTTGAATTGGCCTCTACATAGTTTGGCCGAAGGCCGGAAACACATTTACTAGAGATGATCAGAGTATAAACTACAGTCTCACTATGAGCAACTGTCCTACAAAATATTTGATGAGTATCTAATTTTATAAAGGCAAAATGTAATTTTTTTGACGTACTTGCATGTAATCGGACATTCCGACAGCAACTAAGGCTTTGAGCACCATTGGCCTAACTTCCTCAGGGGTTAAATTCGACTTTCCGAGGCCAAATGCAACGTCAGCTTCCACAGTAGGCATCACAACCTAAAAGATAAAAGAGTATTAACTAATGTCACCTAACCACCTTGAGATGTCTAAACTGAGACATTCTTACTAGCTAAAGTAACCAACAAGCAACCTTAATTGGAATTTCTCACAAGTTCAAATCAAGAAATGAGCCATCTTACTGGAATCCTACTATGTTTTAGGCGAGTCCAAATCCATTACACAAGATCTAGGGGCAATTAGTAAGTAACTACAATGTTGAGATTCTATATACGTGGCGGGAGAATAAATCGATAAACCTTCACCTCTAACAATTTTCTATTTAACCCATCTGTAGATGTCCGTAGTGACACATATGTACCATATTTGAAGGAGAAAACCGAACCTGATGATCTGGATTTTGCATTACGTAATTTTTCGGCCTCTTGACGTACACTGTCCCGTTTGTGGGAGTAAGAAGACCAGCAAGTATCTATAAGTACAAAGAAAATTTCAGTTCCTTGTCATATATCATTGATATCTTCTTCGACAAAGACTCTTCATTTGGCCAACAATAGAAGATCGAATATCATAATGTTAATGAACAAGGTTATTATTAAGCAGTTCCAATTTATCCTCTTTCACTAAGCACTACAGATCAAAATTGAACCTTGTTCAACCGTGCCCGAAACCTATGTAATGTTTACTAACTGAATCGTTTGATTACAATCAACTAGCTAAAACCTAATCATCAGAACATAAAAAATTCTTCCAGAAAGGACAACTGATCTTTATAACTTGTATGTTACGAATTCAACTAATGCTGTTCCAAATATCCAAACTTCAAGGACAAAGAAGTACTAAAAGTGCGAAAATTGAATAGACCTTCAAAAGGGTAGACTTCCCACAGCCATTGGGTCCGAGAAGCATCCATAGTTCCCCAGAAGGGACCCGGACAGAGCAGTCTTTAAGAATTGCCAGGGATCCTCCCTGCCTTGTCGGAACAGAAAAATTAACATGCTCAGCTTCAATGGCGAGGTTGTTTACAGCATTCACCGCCCTTCAGAAGATGAACCCACAGTCAATAGAAACCCTGGTAAAGTTATCACGAAAAACTTGCACGCAACATGTTCGACTAATTGCGCAGCTAAGGAGTAAGCTGAATTGCAGAAATCCACAAATCGATTGACGGCTGATTCACTCAGAGAGATACCTGAAAGAAGGACTGGAGCGAACTGGGGAGAGCTGAGGTGTTCTACTGGGGATGAAACTGCAGAGATTCATTGCATTTTTGAGTTCCTGCTACTTTCTTCATTGCTGTTCATATATCCAGTATTTTAATGGAATAAATTAATCACTTTCATGGCCAATAAAAAATAAAAAAAAATTACACTTTCATCCTTTAACTATATTATTTTTGTAATAGTCCCTTTACTTCTTCTTCTTCTTTGCCGCTGGGTGCTGGGAAAGTGGGAAGTTTCAGAAGTCACAGCTCACAACTCACAAGTAGAGCCATTTCGCGCCAAAATCAAACGCCTCGCGCCATTTTCACTTTCCTTCCAATCAATAAACCCTAATGAAGTTCTAAAGCTTCTTCCATCTCTCCGACGCTTATCGAAGCTTCAATTCCCGCTCTATCTCCCTTCGAGTGCAGTTATGAAGGGCGGCACAGTCCAGATCAATTGGCACGAAATGAAGCCAGTCCTAACCCTAGATTTCCACCCAACCACTGGGCTTCTCGCTACCGGTGGCGCCGATTTCGATATCAAGGTAAAGTTGAAATTTCTCGTTCCACGTTTCAGATGCCAAAGACCGTTGCTCTTTTTCTGATCTTGTGCTGTTGTCTGTAGCTCTGGCTATTACTCTGTGAAGCGGAAAAGAAGGCGCCATCGGCGTCCTACCAGAACAGTCTTTCTTACCATAGCTCCGCTGTAAACACCCTCAGATTTTCCCCATCTGGTAATACTCTGCTTCTCACCTCTGAAATATGTTCAAGGTGCTGGCCAAATCAATGCCTGGGCAATTACGGTCATACCACATTGATTTGATTAAATTCTGATGAAATTAAGTCCTACTGTTTTTCAGTCAGCTAGTTTTGCATCGGTTACGTAGTATATGTGTATGTATGGGATTTCCAGGCTATAGTATGCTTCCACCATTTGTAATTAACAGACAATGTTCGGGTTTCTCAGCTTCATGTGCACAAATATTTTGTAGTTTTACTTGAAAAGCATTTAATTTTGGACCATAACGTGTAACTAATACATCAGCAATTAATTTTTATGCAGGAGAACAACTTGCCTCTGGAGCTGATGGTTTGTACTCACTCACTTATCGGCATTTAGAGAACATATTCGACGTTTCTATGTCTGTAGTAGTTAGCTACTTAGCTTGATCTTGCTGTTATGAACCCCCTCTGTTCACTATGCAGGAGGTGAGATGATAATATGGAAGCTGCACACAACAGATACTGGGCAAACCTGGAAGGTTTTGAAAACCTTATCGTAAGTTTTCAGCTCAGATTTCTTTGATAGATTTCCACTTTTGCCCAAGGAAGCCGCTTTAACTGTTAGATTCCGATGTTGTGAGTCGGTTTGGAATATTAGAGATTGTTATTGTTACTTATGTATCATGTTTGAGCATCTACCGTGCTTTGAGGTCTAATGTCTTTGTTTCTAACATAGATTTCACCGAAAAGATGTTTTAGACCTCCAATGGTCTAAAGATGGCACTTTTCTTGTATCTGGATCAGTTGACAATTCTTGCATTATCTGGGACATGACTAAAGGTAAAGACATCGAATTACCGTTACATTGAATTTGAAGCCGATGGCTGTTTTCTTTTTGATAGATGTATCCATTATTCTTTTTTCAGGATCTGTGCATCAAATACTGGACGCTCATGCCCATTATGTTCAAGGAGTGACATTGGACCCATTAGCTAAGTATGTCGCCTCTCTCAGCTCCGACAGAACCTGTCGGGTTTACGTCAAGAAACCTCAAACCAAAAGCAAAGTTGGTGATAAAGCAAATTATATATGTCTGCATGTCATTAGCAAAACAGAGCAACAGTCCTCAGACGAATCTCGGGTAAAATTCAATACATAAGTCCATCACTTCTCATGCTTGGATCTTGAAGAATACTAACCAAAGTACACATTTTATGGCAGTCTGCTAAAAATCATCTCTTTCATGATGAGACATTGCCGTCGTTCTTTAGAAGATTAGCTTGGGCACCTGATGGATCGTTCTTACTTGTCCCGGCAGGTATGAATCAATTTAACACCTTCAGACTAGTCTATCAGGTTTTTGCTGATCTAGAATCTCTGATTGAACTGCAGGTTCAAACAAATTGTCACCCTCATCGGAACCTGTAAATACCGCATATATATTTTCTAGAAAAGATCTTTCAAGGTAAGAAGTTGCTATTGGGTGTTTGCTATGTTATTGTCAGTGAAGTCGAGCTTTTGAAAATTCGCAGCATTTTGAGGAAGATTAAGGACAAGTCTTAATCTATCATGCAAAAAATTGTCATGCAGACCTGCATTACAGCTTCCAGGAGCTACCAAACCGATCGTGGCAGTTCGGTTCTGTCCCGTGCTATTTAAGCTTCGAGGATCAAATTCTTCATCAGGTACGCTCTTTTATACAAATGACTTTAAAAAAATGGTTATGATTTTCATATTCATTTAATGCAGGTAGTGGCTTCTTTAAACTGCCTTACCGCATTGTATTTGCTGTGGCAACTTTGAATTCTCTCTACATCTATGACACGGAAAGTGTCCCTCCAATAGCAGTCTTGGCAGGACTTCATTATGCAGCTATAACCGACATCTCGTGGTAACTATTAACATTAATGTTATTGTAATGTAATGTAATGTATGTTGGCTTTGAGTACAAGTCAAGTAACTGCTAGCTAATGTTGGTTTGTTGGTGTGAATATATAATATATAATAGGTCAGCAGATGCACATTTCTTAGCAGTCTCCTCTCAAGATGGATACTGCACATTACTGGAATTTGAAAACGACGAACTGGGATCTCCCTTCTCCATCACGGCCACAGAGGAAAAGAAGGCAGAAGCAGAAGTGAGACCCGATTCAAACCCGCATGAGGGAATGATGATTGATGAACAAGAAATGGTTCCTTGTGTTCCAAGTAATAATGTGGTGGGAGAAAAGAACCTTAAACCGGAGCAGCAGCAGCAGAAGGATGTTGTTCTTGATCATGGTTGTGGTGTGACCAAACTAGCCGGACAAGGAGCAAGCAAGAAAGAAACTGCAACCTCTTCAGGTGGTAATTCGGGTGGACCGAATAAGCCTGCAGCCAAGAGAAGGATTACTCCAATGGCGATCGATTAGTTAATCTAATTTGTCATATGTCTCTCATCCATGTATAGTATATAACCCAGAATCGGTACTTTTCTGAGGTCCTGCGTTTATACTCTCTGACTCAGTTCTGTAATCCGTAATGACCTATTAGTTTCTATAAAACTTGCATATGTCGATGCAGCTTGTACAACAATTTCTCTCTATATCGGTTTCCATCATTTCTTAAAAGTAAAGTCTTTGGAATCAGAGATGAAAAACAGAAAATCAATGTTACATACCAGGGAGTGAATTTTCAGCACCTCAAGGAAAATAAAGAACAAGAATGAAGGGGGACAAAAAAATAAAACATGTCAAGTGGCTTCTTCACCTTGAAACATGTTCTTGATCCATCAATGTGCAGAGAGGTTATGAGAAGTGTCAAGCAAGTAGGAGAGAAGAATTTCGTTCCACATATCTGGAACTCCAGGGAGACACCAGTGGCTGCAGTCGGGCACGAATGGCTTGTCGCTCCAGAACCCTACATGAGCATCACTCCTAAAGGACGACATGGATGTGATGTTCAGAACTGAGACAGGATCTTTCATCTTCTTCACTGTCTCCATAACAATGTCTGACAATATGTTCTTGTCCCTTCCTTCAGTTTCCAGACTCGGGTACTGAGTCACGTTACAGAACCTCCGAGTTTGATCGCTGATACACATTACAAGTTACTTCTGTTAGCAATTGCCCGAACCATAGAAGGACTTCGATCACAACTAATTGGTCTCTTTATTTATGCATTTAAGCCGCAGATCTTTGATTCCATCTTGATTGGAAATATTAAATACAACAAAATGTCAAATTTTTTGCAGATTTTCAGAAGATAATCTCTAGCGGATAGATGGCAGTGAGATCCACATGAGAGAGAAACATGGCAAGATTTAAAGACTTGACTACGCTTTCGAGAGCAAGCAAGAACAGTAAACGGGAATACTTGCAGCATAAATATTTGGCTTTACATTATTTCAAATACCTCCAATGAGATGGTTCAAAAGTGCGGATAAGGACTTTTGTCTTATTTCTGTCGATGTTTTGGTCAATCCATGATGCCCAAGTACTCAATGCAGCTCCGAAAGCGGCAGAAATCGACATTCCAAGCTTCAATGAATCTCCAACCTGGAAATAACAACCGCTGCGCAGTGTAAAGTTAGAAAAAAAGACAAACTATGCATCCGAGAAATCTAAATGAACAGACTGTATTATATTCTTGAAGATGGCAAAAAAGAAGCATTGTACTCTTGAAGAAATATCTAGAAAAATCAATACTGCTTTGAATGGATTGAGACAAAATTGCAGAACTTACGTATCAAAGAGCTTTCCCGGCACCCACCACTGCCCTGTATTGAATATGAGAACATCTGAATCTATCCACTGATTGCTAATATCATCCAATTTGTCCAACCTAAGCACTGACCTGACCCTTTTTGGTGCATGTTTTGCTTTCCAACCTTGTTGCACCAAGAAAACCGAGCGAAAGAACTCAACAGTGAAGTTAAAGGAATTGAATCGAACACCTAGGAACCTTATCTGCTTTGTAATCTTATTTCCATTCACTTCATAAACACTCGTCTTGTCCTCCACCCCTGTCAAAAGGAAACATATGAGTGACTCCCACTGTGTTCTACTCATTGAATCTCCCACAAAAACGATCCTTCTGTTCCGAAACCATTCGAGAACTTCTTTTACAGAGAACTTTGGAATATCACAATCTCTAGGCTTCCACCTCAGTTTTAGATAGTCACCATCCTTCCTACCATTGGCCAAACAATTGAATCCCTGTTCGGCAAAAGGACATTCCGATGCATTATATAATGGGTAGCTTTCGTCTTGTACCCAACTTCCGTAGAAGACATTACAAACACTTACTGAGGAATTTGAGGAAGTTCCTTCTGATGGATTATCCAAATGGAAGGTATGCCTTAGACTTGGAACAACAAGAGAGTAACCAGCACAAATGGCTACAAGAAACGTAACCAAGAAACCCACCACAAATGGCAGGATCTGAATGCGTGAGAACCAACCCACTGCAGATGGTAAATTCAATCTAGCTCTAGGGCTTCCAGTGTTTACAGCGGATCTCCGATTAAACGATCCACTTCTACTGTAACTAACCGAAGGGCTTCTACACAGATTCTGCATCATCTTAAACGGCCATAACAACTCAAGTGAGTGATTAACTAGACGCACTTGAGCACACACACCACATTTCCGAATAAATTTGCAGCGTGACGGAAATCAGATCTCCAGTGTTGCAACTTCCTAATTCGAATTCATATCAATAAAATACATATCCAATCGTGCGCTACCCTCAATCTAACAGTTCTAAAGAAATCCTGAACGTCTCATCGCCAAAAATACGCCCAGGAATCACAGTCCTTACCGTAAATCCAGGCCTCTCGGCTTTTCAAGCTCAATCATGCGCCGAACCTATTAGAGAAGCAATCTGGAAGCAGAGAAAATGGAGAACAGCGGATCCCTGCGCGACTTACGAAGAAATGTAGTGTTGCGGTCGGTGAATCTCAGCTCAGAAGCTCGCGCGATGCTCAGAACAGAAGCAGTGAGTTGATACGTCTGCGTCAGCCAGCGATCGAGCAGATGTCAGCGGCCGAGGTGGAGAGGGAGAGACGTCACGTCGTCGCCTGAAAGAAGAAGACAGATGGAAGCAGGTACAAACTGCAAAGCAGTTGTACTCTGCTACTGGCCTTAAGGGCACTCTCGCCATTTTACATCTTAATTAATTGAAATGATTAATTAGCCAACTATATACCCATATGTTTTAGGTATGTTGCCGAATGCACCTATATGTTTTTTCGTGTTGCTAAATGCACCAATATGTAATATGTATTGCTTTGTTGCTCAATACACCTTTCGTCTAAGTTTCGTTTATTTTTTTCGTTAGTTTTTCACGTGCTACTCACATGCAAACATTTTTTAATTTAAAAAATATATAATTTTGCTAATGACAAATATACCCTCCATCCTCATCTTTTACGGTTGTGATGAAATTAATTACCCTAAATCTAAATCTCTGCAAACACGACTATTTGTATCGCTACTCGTCTTCACTGCGTTGTCGTGTATCTTAGTGGATGATCGTCTGCTACTCGCCCATCGCGGTGACTAGTCGTCGTCACGGTGGTTGGTTGTCGTGGGCGCATTTGGGTGCATGTGTGGCGCATATGAATTTAACTGACGGTATTAGTACTTCAAGTGCATTCACCAACATAGCAAAACGTGTGGGTGCATTCGCTTATATGTATGGTGCATCTAACAGCATGCAGAAACAACGTGCATTGAAATTAGTGATATTCAACTATTCATTTTGATAAGGAAAAAGATAGACATTCCGACAACAACGTCAGGAGAAGTTCTGAATGTATCTGAATATAAAACTGCCATTAAAGTTGGCATATATTACCAACTTGCCACCGTGAGGCAAAATCACGTCTCGACATTCCAATTGTCGGAATGTATATCACCGCTCTTTCCATAATTATTATGGAACTAGTAATTGACCCACTCGCTCTGTTCGTAGTCGTAAATCTAATCATTAGAGTATTTATATTAAAATAATATTTTTTTATTTATATTATAATATTATTTGTTTGATTAAATTATTAATATATTTAAAGAATACATACATATTAAGACAAAAAAAAAGAATATATAAATATTATTCAATAATTTGTTAAAATAGTAATGTATATAAATAAATTATAAATATATTTTATTATATGTCATTAAAAAAAACACATCAACTTTCCCATGAGAAAAACCCACAAGGTAAAATAATACGCATATGAGAACAAAAACTTTAAAATTGATTTTTTTTACAACTTTAAAATTGATTTTAGATTTTAGATATTAAGTGTCACATGTCAATATCTAATTAAATTAAACAGAATTATGTTCTTAGATTATTTATTAAAGGACAAAATAGTTGGTATAGTACCGTAATTAGCGGTCCATATCCTTATTATCCTGACTTACTAAAACAATTAATTGAAGAGGAAGAGTTTATCTGTGTGATTCAATTGATTTATTGATTCAATATTTGATTAATTATATCTTTATCCTTTTTGGTCTGAGACCTAATGACTAATTAACCCCAAGTCCCGACATATCTTTAGAGGATTATTTCTACTTACATCCTCCAACTTACAATGCTTATCCTATTCAGTCCTCAAACTTCGATTGCATTCAAAACTAGTTCAAAAAGATCACTTCTTTAGTTCTTTAAATTTATATAGTTTTGATCGACTTGATGCTACAAAAGTTTGAGGACGGAAGTAGTTCAGAGATATAAGTTTAAGCACACTTTTGGCCAAGAAAAAGACTTTTCCTCTGTGCTTTAGTCCTCCACTCTTCTTTTCAAGACAAAAACACCCTCCAAATTTGCAATTTACAGATCCGGTCCCTCTATTTGGCTTCTAGCTAAAACCTTAACCAACTATCCTTGACAACACCACACAACTGCTTACATTCTGCTTAAATCTGAAGAGAACCCGAAAGGCCGAAAAATTCATATCTCCCAACATCGCATTATACAAACGAAACCCTTCAACACCAATTCACAAAACAATCTAAAAATCATCAGAAGAGCTTAAGAAACATGAATTGATCACAAAAAAGCTAGCTATAGTCTCATCATCATGTCTTATCCCTGAAACGACAGATCAAAATCAGTATTACGCTACAATGCAAACTGTCAGGTAAGGGCCAAATCATACTGTTTAGTAGAAGAATGGCGTAGAAACGAAATGGGCAATGGAGCAGACACAAACATACACTAGCAAGCAGAAAAATACGTGTTTTCAGTTCCTGGATACCCAGTGAGTGATCATGTTCTTCGGACCGTAAGAATCGAGCAGAAAGCTGTCAAATTGACCGATATGTCTCCATTCTCAGCATATGGCAGTCAACTTGCTGTAATAGCAGCGAAGAAATCAAATAGATTTTATCTTTCTAGAGACTCTGAATGAATCACCTGGGATTAATAAACCATTTTCATACCGCAAGTACAAGAAATCATTTCCACTCAATCCCGAGTTTTTGACATCATTTGGGCTTTTGAAACTTCTCAACATACGCCTGTACAGCAGAAGGATAACAACATAAATCAGAAACAAGATCATGTGTTACCAAATTGTCTCACTTTTCAGGTTTGTTATCTAACTAACACGTTCTTTACAGCTAGATACCTATTTTCTAATCAAGGTATTAATAAAGCCAATTGACGATCAAATGGGCAAAATTCGGTTATGCAATTCTCTCTATTCAAAGTAATTGAAGGTAGACTATCTTATTGCAGTTCATGAAGAAATAGAAACAAGAGAACCAGAATCAACACTTAGAATTCCTCAAGCATATAAATCAATCAATACAAGAGCAATTACCTGGACGAGCTTAGTGAGCTTTGGTTTCGAAAGAGTCAGGTAATTATCAATCTTCTCTTGAGTCTGAGGGATATTGGGCCCTTGAAAGGAATCAGTCACTTTATCAACCACTTTCTTGACTATTGTCTTGTAATCATCTTTGCCCACAAGACCTTCCTTCCACGATGGTTTCAGAAGCTCCTTTACATATTCTGCAAGCGCAAACTTGAAAACACGGGTTGCCTTCGTTTCTTTGCTTTTCTTCTCTTCTTCCTTTTTGTCCACACCAGTGTTCTCTGGTTGACTATTGTTCCCTACACCCTTTGACTCCTCGTTCCTACTTTCCTCGGCAGCTTCTCCTGTTCTGCCATTATTTGACCTATTATAAGCATGAGAGGATACAGGAAAATCACTTGATACTATGCCTTTTGCTCCATTTCCAGGAAAATCACTTGATTCTGGTTGTGGAAGTGGAAGTGCATCTCCAGTAGCATTAAGAGCAGCATAAAGCTGAGGAAGTTGCTTTCCATCTCCCAATAATTGAGCTAATGAACCTGAAACATCTGCCAATTGTGGAAATTGCGCACCATCTACTGTGTTCTTCACTATTTCTGATGTGGAAGAATCCTGCATATACAGCTCTGATTTTCCCTCTGCAAACAAACCTTCCTCCGTTGGAGAAACAGTAGCCATGGTCGATGCATCATTATGTTGTCCAACTATGTTTAGTGTAGTCGGTGCAATACCATCCCAGCTCTGATACTGCTGATTAGAGTTCGGTCCATCCCAGTCATTGACGGAGGATTTAAGATCGTTCTGAGAAAAAAAAGGATTATCAAGGCTATTCTCAGTAAATTTCATGTTGTTCTGAGAAAACCCAGGTTTCTCAAGACTATTCTCATTATTGCCTGTTGGAGCTACTGATCTATCAGTATGTTGGGTTTCATCTTTCACCTGAGTAGAAGAATCATAGTTCCAGTCAGGAGACATAGCTAAATCACCAATTACTTTCTCAGAAGTTTCTTGATCAGGCTCAAAATGTGTGTCCCGTTTACCATCTGGAGACCATTCATTATCCCTCGAATGTCTAGCACGTTTTCTTCCACGGCTATCATCATATCTAACAGGATCTGGAACAGAACTTGTTCCACCAAGCCTAGGATGTTCCGAAACTTTAGATGCCTTGTCTGAAATCTGGCCCAACATTGATTTTTCATCATCCAGTCTCCTCTCCGGACTTTCACTGCCTCCACTATGAGAAAATCTGCAAGACTTCCCACTCCGACAGTTTCCTGTAGCAAAGAATTTGCAAGGAAGACGTCTATCACGATCACTGCTGTTTCTCCCAGTATGTTGCTCCCTAAAGTCACGGGGATTGGAGTTTCTTGAAGTGTCACCTCTCCTTGCTCCAATTTCTCGGCTATCTTCATAATTTTGAGTGCCCTGGTGAACAAAAGGACAATCGTCTCCTCTCCTGCATCTGCCAACACTAAAATCCTTACATGGTACTCCTGGTCTACTTCTACTCCTTTCATTTCTAACTGATTCCTGTCTAATGCCACGGCCAGGGCTGCGGCTCCTGCTTCGACTCCTTCTGATCCTGAAATGATAACCAAAACTGAATGCAGTTTATGACTAGCTAAGAAAGATACACAGCAGGAATTTGAATAGAAATAAATACATACTTACTCTACAAAACATTTCTGACAATCCAAACAAATAATATGCTTTCGACCATATCAAGAACATCTCCTCAGTTTTAAGCACGGAAGCACCAAAGCTAAAACTAGTTGGCTTTATGCCTTAGTCTTCAAAGTTTGGTAGTATATCGATGGAGAATATACAACATTCACCTCAATATGTAAAGCTTTCCATGCTATGTGATTACTCATGTGGATGGAATACTAGGATTTAGGTGAATCAAGTCACATCTATTGTGCTATCTTCCAAAATTTTGGTGAAAATTTTGAATGCAGACAACCGATATGTTTTCATCAAATAATGAGTAGCAGATGTTGAAGAATGACGACAAAATTTTGCGTAAAGGATCTGACCTTGAAGATCTATTATCCCATTTTTTCTCCAACGGAGCAGTTACGTTGTCTCCTCCAATCACCATGACCAGGAGATATATACAATGTTTGGCTTTATGCCTTTGTCTTCAAAGTTTGGTAGTATACCGATGGAGATATATACAACATTTACCTCAATATGTAAAGCTTTCCATGCTATGTGATTACTCATGTGGATGGAATAGTAGGATTTAAGTGAATCAAGTCACTATCTCATTGTGCTATCTTCCCAAATTTTGGTGAAAATTTTGAATGTAGACAAACGATATGTTTTCATCTAATAATGAGTAGCAGATGTTGAAGAATGACCACAAAATTTTGCGTAAAGGATCTGACCTTGAAGATCTATTATCCCATTTTTCTCCAAGGGAGCGGTCGTGTTGTCTCCTCCAATCACCATGACCAGGAGACATTCTTGTGCCATAGTCTCTCCCTTCATCCCATGTCGATGTCTTCTGCGCTTCTCCGTGGGGAATATGAACATGTTCAGGTGAAAAAGATTTATCTTCCTTAAAATCCCATTTAGAGGAGCGTCTTCTGGCCCTCTCACTCATCTTTATCTTATTAATAGTATAGTAGCTTCCTGATCAGAGGCACTGCAATCTATAATAACATGAAAACAATAAAATATTAAGTTACTAACCCAGTAATCATAAAATATTATTCAAATTTTGAGCTTGTCCGATCAAATCTGCAAGATGCATTTCTATTTAGCATCACACAGATACAAAATTCAAATTGTAGAGAACAACACTACCCAAGGTCGCAACTACCAGAAGACGGGGGGAGTATTTATAAGCAACTGTAGAGCGAAAATGATCTACGCAAGGTCGCAACTACAAGAAAACAGTGTGGGAAAAAAGTATTTCTAAGCAACTGTAGAGCGATGATGATTAATCATCATCTGACATGCTAATCATTCATCTGAAAGAAATTCATTGTTTGCGGAAGTTTCTTTTAGCGCCAATAATAATTAAACAAAAGCAATCCATGAATAAGAAACAGGTCTTCAGTCAAGAAAGGGCTCAATTAGATTAGTAAAGGCACCAAGGACGTAGAAAAACCAAGTAGACAAATAATTTATATTTACGAAGTAGAAACAAGTGCTGCTCATGAGACTTGCAAACTATTTGATTTTTGCATTCTCAAATTCTAAGCCAAAGATAGATATGGGAAGTCTCTTGCAGAACCCAATAATATTGCAACCTATGCTTTCCTTCATCAAATGGCTAATAATGTTAAACTCTCAAGTCATTCCTAATTTCATGACTTCTTAGTTCATTGATAAACCTACATCTACATGGGGCTTACTGCTTGGCAATACAAAATTACAAATTGAGCTTCGTCTAGACAAGATAGTGACACGATCACCAAGAAATGCATGAAGATCAAGGTTTTGAAACAGATAAGACTAAATACTTCAGCAGAGGTAAGAAACTTGTCCTAGTAAGCTGCATTATCTGGCAGTGGTCTTAAATGGAATTATATAATTTTTGCTCTGGTAAGATAGAAAAAGGTAAAATCTTATTATCTGCAGCCTCTGCTAGAACAAGTGCCCTTCATTTTGACAAATATCAAAAGCCACACTTATCCCTCTTCCATTTATCAATTAAATTATATCTCTCCACTTTAGCTGCTAGTGCTACTATCTTCAACATCCAGAAATCCTTCTCCAGGGAACTGAATAACTAGCAGGTCTATGGTAGCGCCCAAAACTCTAAGAGGCATCTTCAATATTAGCACTGAACCAAGTGTCCACTAGGTAGGATTATTCTATATCCACTATCCAGTGTTCACTTGTGGGAGACAATAACTCCAATGCGGTTATCTAGGCAATAGGCATCACTTTAGGGCTCATCAGAAGTTCTCCATATATACCATTTGACATACTGCAGAAAAATTACCCCTGATATTAGTGCTATGCTTAATGTGCTCGCAAAGAGATCACTGAACTTAATGACACTAACATGATTTGCTTTCAAAGTTAAGGGCTTTGTCATAACTACGCTGACATATGATGCCTAAAGTTTCAAAGTTAGAGCATCCACCTACATAAGTTCAAGTCTTCTCAAGCAAACAGCTCCAGACACTTAAGAAATATGTTTTTTTCTCGGTCTCTTAAATCAACCATCTAAGCTCTACTCTAATCTATAACCAAATCTATGTCCTCCAGATTACCCCTTTTAAGCTAGGTGCATTAAGGTATAGAGACACACTCTTCTACTTCACTATGTAAGCTAAAACTAAAGCTGTAGCAGGTAAAGAAGAAGCAAGATCCATTTCCAACAGCTAAACTAGAAAATTCGAACTTCAAATCGAGTATTCAGTCAGATTCAACAAGCAAGACCTAGAGGGTCATATACAGCAAGAATTTTCCACAAGTGACAGTAATCAAAAAGTGGAAGAAGCATAAAGCTCGAACATGCACAATCAAACAACAAGAGACGGCCTTTCCGTAACGCAATTGAAGGAAGAAGAACTCACATGGAATTAGTGTTGGTGCCGCATCGGGAGACCTCAAAACCCTAGAAATGAATCTGTCTGAGAGAAGAAATCGGACCAGTAAGGACTTGGGAGCTTAACATTAGGTTATTGACCAAGTTGTACAGAGAGGGCTGACTTCGAGCTCTGCTTCCTGATGTCGACCACCGTCGTCTAAGCTCTTTGATCCGCCTCGCTTCTCGTACTTTCGTCCTTCCGATAGCTTCTAATAAATAATAATAATCCATTATATATATATATATATATATATATATATATATATATATATATATATATATATATATATATTAATTTTTAACATATATGATACAATTGTATTTTTTTTGGCAAACTATGATACAATTGTTTTAGATTTAGATTTTGAAGGGGTGATGTAGTCAAATGATAAAATTTTTATTTTTTTTTTAAGTATGTCATTCAATTTTTAGGGATTATAATCAAATAGGTACATGTGATAACACGTCAATATAAATTGGTATCCGAAATAATTTTTGTGACATCTAGATACTTAAGAAAACCAAAGTGTTGCTCTGTCTGTTTTCCCGTTAGTTTAGGATGAAAAATGACCATGCTCCACGCATGTGATCATTAAAGACAAAAATTCAATTTGAATCAACTAAAATGCCCTTTTAAAATGGACTATTACATTACTCCATAAGCCATGGTGTCAGTTCTCTCGCATTATGAGATCCGCTCTCTTTATCTTCTTCTACTAACTATGCTTAATTTCTTCCCGATTACTTTTGATTTCGCGTATTATTGAATACACAAATCGCTTCACTTGATTTAGTTCAAATTCATAGGTTCCTGCAAGTGGGTATCACTAATCAAATTCGATTTTTCAAAATCAATAGCTTCTGCTGCACTAGTGAGGAGCATAGCTCCATATGGGTTAGGTTTCCTTGGCTCAAATCTCAACGGGAAGGCAGCAGTGAAGGTAGGGAAGAAGTCGAGCATCGTCAAGTCTCTAGCGCGGAG
The DNA here is from genome assembly GCA_036873135.1 of Clarkia xantiana subsp. parviflora. Lineage (NCBI taxonomy): Eukaryota > Viridiplantae > Streptophyta > Magnoliopsida > Myrtales > Onagraceae > Clarkia > Clarkia xantiana. The sequence goes on along the minus strand of JAPTYO010000004.1, from coordinate 3,490,443 downwards.
GACGAGTGAGTGAGAGAAACCGGCATGTCTAGTGTTCATGTGAAGAAATATGTATTGTCTTCTATCTCAGAATAGTGTTTATAGTATATTTTATTAACACCCATTAGTCTTCATATCATTTTCGATAGTAATTTTTGTCATTTTTCGGTGATACTGGCTGTGTTGTTCTGTATTGGGTGTGAATTAGTGAGTTGTTTTTCAATGAATATGATTGATTATGAAGTTCACATAATATATCTTCAAATAATAATAATTCAACCGAACTCAAGAACCACACATTATTTATCTTCATAGACTAAACATGCTGATACAATCAATGGTCCTATGATTTCTTATTTTAGAACTTATTAGTAATAATATATTGATTAAGAAATTAGTATTTTATTTAATATGATTGTTCAATCGACATTAACAGGGAATATTTCTATAGATTTTATATTTCATAATATGTAATGGTTGATTTCTATTTAAAGAAAGATTATGAATAGAGAGACAAGCTAAACAGAATCTTATGTTTCAGAGATGAAATTATATCTCCAATGAGTTCAGGGTTAGTGCTCCCCTTAATGAGCACAACTATCCACCATCCACTCTTCTATAATATCCATGGCATATTGTTTCTATCTTAGGGTCATAACATTTGGTATCAGAGCCGACGATCCTATGACGGACCTTCATATAATCGAGATATTGGAAATTTGCGCGATGATTGATGCTATTTTTACAGAATGATTGACATATGCAAGTCCCCGCTTGCATCGTTGTTGCCGCTACAACCACAGTTGCAGTCCCCGCTAACTCAGGTCACGACTCCAGTCTTGACATTGTCCATGACCCCACCGCCTAGGCTGCCATATTCGCCACCACAGATCCAGCTGCAGACACCGCCGGTTACACCACAGCAGCCGTCGGAGCAGCCTCACATACCACCGGTCACGACACAACCATCCCGACTCAGCCCACCCCCCAAATTCTGACAGCCATAGCCCGAGCCACCCACAAAAATTCCCACTGATGCTGACATCACTGCAGCCTTCACCTCCGTCGTCATCGCCCCATTCTCCACCGCCGCATCAGCCTCCCATGCCTTCATCACCCTTGCAGCCCCAACTTCCGTTGTCGACACTTCCTCCGACTTTACCATTTACGCTGGCGATGTGGACATTGCTTTCCCCAACCCTAGCCGTGCAGTTCCCTCCTCCCACAGAGACCAGCGTCGTCTTGTACCTTCCCATCATTCCTTCCCCGAAGAACAATATAATTTTCCAATCCTACCCCTTTTCACCCTACACTTTCCTAAAATATCAAATTAGACCCCTAGAAAGTATATTCTTATTCAGCCATTCTCCTTTTCCCCAGAATAACATTACCTCAAATCATTATCTAATGTGCATGTACCTCGATAAGGGGCACCATTCAGCGGTACTCTGTAGAATATGGATCTTCAAGCTTGAGGACAAACTCGTTTTTTCAAGGCGGGAGTAATGATACAGTCACTAATCCTATGATTTCTTATTTTAGAAGTTATTAGTAATAATATATTGATTAGAAAATTAATATTTTATTTAATATGATTGTTCAATCAATATTAATAGGGAATATTTCTATAGATTTTATATTTCCTAATATGTAATGGTTGATTCCTGCTTAAAAGAAAGATTATGAATAAAGAGACAATCAGAAAATTAAACAGAAACTTAGGTTTCAGAGATGGAAAAATTCTCTTTCTAATGAGTTCAGGGTTAGTGCTTCTTTTGATAACTCCAACTATCCAATGTCCACCCATCTATAATATTCATGGCATAACACATTCATAATCCTGCAATACTTGCAGTAGTGTGCTTCTAATCCAACAAAATATATCATTATAGAAATTGACATAAGATCAAAATTCATCTTCTGAAAAATTGAAGATCATCCACTCTCTTCATGCAGTGCTTGGTTGGATGCGCAATTCTCAGATTTCTTAAACTGAACCTATATCAACGTCATGTTGTCAAACTGGAAAATTGAGTATCCTCCATTTGAGCCAAACTCAGTCTAACTTGGGAAACAAGCAAGGTTTTTATACATCACCTAGAAAACATTTTTTATTGCAGCGCAAATGCCTCATACCAGGTGATACAATGTTGTTACACATACACAAAACAAAAGACAACTAATCAAACAACTTCATAACCTTCCATCCAAACCACAAACTGAAGAAGCAAATAATCTAATCTAACTTTTCATCTTCACTTGTAGAGTTGCTTGAATCTCCTACAAGCTTCAATAATATTCAATGTGTGGCCAAAGACACTCACTCTAACGTGCCCTTCACTTGCATGTCCATACCCTTTCCACTAGCTCTTGGCGTGCAATCCCTAAATGGGGAAAAAAAAAAAAAAAAAACATAAATAAAGTAAGAGAAATATGGACAGAGAAATAATGATGCTGCATGATGACTTGGAAGAAAAGACACGGATGAATATTTATTGTTCACAAATTCCTAATTAGAATCAATTTGTGTTATAAGACCAGTAGAAAAAGCAGAAAAATGTTGCATACACAACTTGCAGAAACCAAGCATGCATTTATTCAAAAGCAATAGGGAGACGTTCCTTTCATTATATTATATGTACCCATCTCTATGAAGTTGGTCTCAAACAGATGCAACAAGATTCTTATGTAATACTAATATAATTTTAAAAAGTAGTACCCAAATATAAAATTTAGTCAAAATGATTTATGACTTGAACACTATCACAGCTACCTTGTCCCTGGCAACTCTAGTTTTGCAATGCTTGTAGCCATCTGCAGCATGGAAAGAATAAAACATTGAGAGGGATGGATTCATCTAACAATGCACACATAAAAAACAGAAGAGTTAAGAACCTATAAATTGTCGAAGGATTGACCATTGTGAGATTTTGGTGTCTGGAGTTTCACTTGTTGATATAAGGTGTCTAAAGTTTCAACTTTGTTGAAATTTGGTTTTCCATCCATTTTTCAGGTTAAATTTAACAGATTTGTGTGAAAGACACTTTTGCCCTTTTAATACATTTTTTTATTTACTACCTTATTTGAGAAAATGTGAAATGACGAAATTACCCCTGAGGTAAACAATGAGGATGGGACTGGTTTTTTTTTTTTTTTTTGCTATGAGGAGTATTTTTTACTTTTCATTCAAGCATGTGACTGTTGAACACTGACATTTTTTGGATATTTTTTTTGTTCAGGTAATTTCTATTTGACTTATCAGAAAAAACAGACGGAGACACCAAATTTCAACAAAATTGAAACCTCAGACAGTTCATATTAACATTTGAAACTCCAGATACCAAAACTTCACAATTGAATGGCCAATTGGACAGTTTATAGGTTATTAACCCAAAACAGAAATACACAAGCATTCTAGCTAGATTTCTCTCCGAATTAGTCATTGTAATAAACTTAATTTTTTGTCAACTTTAGCAATCTCAAGACCAACTACAAGATGAAGAAGCATCACTGATGGAATCTAAACTTGAAAACACAGCAAAAATAAAATAACGAGATTACATGCCTCATACGCTTTCATCAAGAGCTCAGCATCCTCCTACTGGTCAAGAACAACATGATCTCACTACAGATACTTTCAAGAACAGATTCAACCTTCTTTCAGTATCCAATGATCCGCTTAACACTGACTTTATTCCCTCTTGAATCTTTATTTTGTTCTATGGAAGACAGGATCCTCCATGATGCTCTCTGGGAACCAACCACATTTTTGTACCCGATAGACATCAAGCTGCGCTCTTCAACTGTTAATTCCACATTTAGATGTGCCACTTTATTCATTGCATCCACCGTTTCTGACAAAAACACAAATGTCAACTCAGATTTTGTGCAATTTTCGATTCCATTAAAAAAACACCCACACATACAACTCTACAAGAAAATATGAGAGGAGACCTAACCATCAAATGCTAAAAAACGTGAGCTTTACTCACCCCATGTATTCAACAGATCAATTGCATCTAGCTATAATTTCTGTTTTGCATTAAAAAAAAAAGAGCATGCACTTTGAAAAAAAAAAAAAAAGTTAAATCAATTTAGCATAAGAACTAAAACAAAAAAAGAGAGAAGAAGCTCACATTTAGGACGATCGTTTCTTGAGAATCTAGCTTCGACACATTCCACGATGATCAAAAGCGCATACATCGATTCTGCCCGTCAAATTCAAAATTCTGACCAGCCACCAATTCCAATTCATCATTATTGGGAATGTCGGTGCCCGTTAGTCCTCTGATTTGTGGAGTTCAGGAATTGTGCATTCCAACCAATCCTGTCAATAGAAACAATCATAATCATTCTAATCCAATTCAATTGGTAATCCAGATGATGAAACTGAATCACAACAAATTCAGCTAGCAAGGAGAGACGGGAATAAATGAGGTAAACAAAGTGTTTATTTTATTTAATTATGAGGTATTTTAATCATTTCATTATACGTTAGTCATTTCAAATTGAGATATATTTTGAATTTTCACCAAAAATGGTCATGTGCGTCGTGACCATTTCAATCCAAAACTAACGATTTTGTGGATGGTGCAACATCTGATCTTCTCGGGTACCAATTTATCACAAAAATTATGTCAGATACCATTTCGTATAAACGTGTTATCTCAAGTACCAATTTGATTATGATCTCTCAATTAACATTCAAACAACAAGACTACAACCAGTGGTGGATCTAGGTTCTTGGTTAAGTGAGGTCCTATGATAATTTTTTAGCAATCGTCCACAAACGAACTAAATCGGTATCAATTCGGGTATGTAAAAATTAATTTTAAAATGCCTTTTCAACTACTTATAATTTTTAATAAAATGAAAAAAAAATCATCATAAGCGAGGTGGCGCTTTAAAATTCAAACAACCAGTTATTTTAATCACCATAGTCAGTTGTCATCAAAATTGTCCAATGTATATATTCATAATAATAATATAACCAAAAGATGTCAACATCAAAAATATAGTTACATGTTTAAAAAAAATCATATTGCTACAAAAAAATACTAATTTTAACAACCTGTCATTTCATGTACTTATAGCTAAAGAGCGACCAATATCAGCAAATATATTCTTTCATAGTTCAAAAATTACACAAATCCAACCAATTCGGTTGGTAACATCAACAACTAACCCTCAAGACTACCAAAACATTTCTCCTTCGCTAACTATGTAACTAGAAAGTACGAACATCAAAATGGCATAGCGAATGGCAACACATAGATCTCGATTTTAGGTAACACTAAGTCATAAGTGGAGAAATGAAAAGAAAAAAAATACATTAACTTACTAATGTTAGTGGTGTGGTATTGGCTATGCTTGAATAACTCAGATGGAGATGTTTGTGTTATATGTGTTGATTACCGAAGAAGAGACGTTTTGTGCTAAGAAAGGGATTCTCGTACAGTGGTATTGTCTTTGACTGTGATTAAAAAACAAAAACATCCCTGGCCACAGGTAAGAAGTCCAAATGAGAAACCAGATCAGCAGAAGAACAATATGTCAACCGGTGTCCTCAATATTATTTAACTGGAGTCCTAAAATAAATAATACCATAAATATAAGGGTTAAATGGTCTTTTAGTATCATATGTTTTTTTTGTATAGTGTTATATATTTGCATTTTGTAGACTTTTTATGCATATGTTAGTCAACAGTTAAGTTTGACCGTTAAATAGTTTTATTTTGTTCAATTTAGTCCTTAATCTTTTCCCGGCCACCGCTCAAAGTATTTCGGCCACTGCACAAGGCTGCAAACCACCGCTCAAGGCCGTCGGAACCCGCCGGCCGCCATCTAAGCCCATCGGTGACCACCGAGGGCCTAGAGTCGGAGCCAAAGAGCTCCAAAGCTCCGTGTCGAGGCCATAGAGCTCCAGATCGGAGATTTATGGCTCTGGTCGGGCCACAGAGTTCTAGATTAGAGCTCTGTGGTTCCGATCGGAGCCACGGGGCCCCGCCTAGAGCCACAAAGTTATAGATTGGTGGTCACTATTGGACTTGGATGATGGCCGGCGGCCTTGAGCGGTGACCGAAGAAAGTTGTGGTGTGCTCAACTTCAGAACGTTTAAGTTTATGGTAAGAAGTAAGCCAATAGTTTAGGGTATTAAGGGCACATAATTTTTTAACGATATTGATACGACATAAATACGCACGAAAAACATTATTTTTGTGTAAACATAGAAATATAATATTATGATAATACGAATTAATAAACACGATTAACACGATGTAATTAATGTATCGCGTTTGTAGTTAGATATTACCAACACGACACACGCGACAAGTCAGTACCATTAAGTATGATTCTTGACTACATATTTAACAAAACTTGTTTAATAGTTTTAAAGTTCTAACTAATTGTTTAATTTTTGGAGTCACTAAGTTTACATTAATGATTTGTAAATTCTAATAATATGTGAATCAAAAGTTATTTTTTGGCCACTGTAAATATAGTTTTTAATAAGATAAGTTTATTATTTTAATAATTTATTTAAGATTTTGCACAATGGCATACGACAGACTAATTAAAAAGAGCATGATTATTATAAATGAACACCCATAAAAAATTACATATCTTCAACTGAATTCATGTTTATGAACGTAAAATGATAAATTTATCGCGTGTACTGTTAAATTTAACACGATTTGCCATGAATCCTGATGACGACAACATCGTACCCTGTCGACAAATTTACCGTACCTAATCCGAAACCAAAACCATGCAATATAACAGTAAAATGAAAACTATCAGTCGTCTCTCTTCTCTACTCTATACGCATGCAGAGCTTCTTTCCTTTCATGGCGATCTCTCTCTGCAATCACTCTTCTCCTCCCAAATCTCAACCTCCATTAATAGCCAAATTCCTAAAATAGCATGCACTGCTTCAAATATAGTAACCAAAATAGAAACAAAACCACCACCCACACACAAAAACTAGCTCTTCCTCTTCCTGGCTTAACTCCATGGCTTCCCTTCTCTTACTCTCCGTCGTCTCTCTCCACTTCCTCCCCATCCCCGCCGCATCTGCCACTGACAAGCCGCCGCCGGAGCTGCAGTCGGCATGCAAAGCCACGCGCTTCCCGGACGTCTGCCACTCATCGATGTCGTCTGTCAAAGACGGGGACGCGCTTGGGATCGTCGTCGGAGCCGTCAACGTCTCCGGCGACGGAATCCATAAGGCGCGTGCGATGATGGAGGAGATCCTGAACACGTCGACAAACCAGAACCGGAGCAGGACGGCGAGGATCTGCCTTGAGGTGTTGGGGAATGCAGCGTACAGGACGCATCTGACAACCCACGGCCTGCCTCTCGGGAAGATCAAAGATGCACGCGCGTGGATCAGCGCGTCTCTGTCCTATCAGCACGCCTGCGAGGCGGGCCTCAATAAGAGCGTGAACGATTCGGCTAAGGTGAAGATCTATCTTAGTCCACATTGTTTTTTGTGATAATTATTGGGTTTTTTTTTTGGTGAAGATAAATTATTGGGTTAGTTAGTGAAGAATTACCTGAATTTTGGATCATTTGTAAGAAAAATGTTTTTTTTAAAATATTTAATATTTTCTATTATAAGTAATTATAATTCTACTTAATTTTGCTAGATTAATTTAAAAAATAATGTGTATCTAAGTCTTGTATTTAAGTTTTAAAATGAAATCTACACTGCTAACATAACACCTACATAGTACAATCTATAGAAAAATATTGAATTATTGATCTTGTTTAGGTTTGAATACATGTATCTATTAATATAGATACAAGACTATATTTATATAATAATGAAAAACATAATCTGATAATACATTAAAAATATATCTATTTCTAATTTACATTTATCTAAATATAATAAGATATATTTGTCTCTAATATATCTTATTCCCTTATACAATCGACATAAAACACGTAATATACTTTTTGGAAAATTGGTAACTTTTGATTTGTATTTAATATGAATTAGACATTAAATTAAAAAGATTGTAGTGAATATGTGAAATTCTTTAAATTAGACGTTCACTTTGACATATTCGAATTCAAATTGTGTATTTCAATTGATTGTCCAATTAAAAGTATTTTGCTGCTATCATTTCAATTTCTTAGTGAAGTTATCTCAAACATCCATAAAAAAAAAAATCTCACGTGATCAGAACATGTTTATTGCCTGTTATTTTGAAATAAATTCTAACAGATGGTGCAACTTGCTTAAAATTGAAAGTTCATATAGCCAATTTTAATAAATTAAAGCTGGATTGCAATTTGTAATTAAGCCATATTTCAGATAAGAATATTTTAACCCCTTTCTTTTATGAAAAAACCACTAGTATGTCAACCTAAGGACGAAGGCGCAATTGCCCTCAGCCCAACTTTTGTATGAGCAACTTTTATCCTAGAATTCGTAATATTTTCAAATTTGGATCTTTAAAATTTACATTTGTCATCTCAATTATTTTATACTATTTATCTGTCTATAAATCAATTCTTACTCTAAACAGAATTTCGGATTTCATCCATATATGACGACCCAAATGTTTTTTCAATTGGTATTAATTATTTTTGTTTCAGGATAAAGAGAAAATCGCATTTATGGAAAATCTAACCATGTTGACCAGCAACGCATTAAGCATGCTATATTCGTACGACAATTTTGGGAACTCGACGGAGTCGTGGAAGCTGCCCCAAACGGAACGGGACGGGTTCTGGGAACCCGAGTCCCATGATGTCTCAGGTTTACACGCCGTCAGGCCATCATCTACGTCTCTAAAACCCGATGTTACGGTATGCAACAAAGGGTGCACTTACGCTACAGTGCAAGCCGCAGCCGATGCGGCCCCGGAGAACTCAACGGAGAGATTCGTGATCCATATAAAAGAAGGTGTGTATAAGGAGAGAGTTAGGATCGCGCAGAAAAAGAACAATGTGGTCTTTGTCGGGGACGGTATGGGCAAAACCGTCATTACCGAGTCGTTCCATGTTGGCCAGTCGGGGATTATCACATATACTTCAGCTACTGTTGGTAAACTCTCAAATCCGATCTTATTTCAGTATATTGTAATTTACCAGATTACCCATTTACTAGTAATATTCTAGTACTATTAGGGAGCAAGAACCGGTCTTGAACTAAGAGTGATCCAAGATTGTTCATAACCGAAAATTCCTGTCCTCCTCATTTCGGTTCTAGGACCAATTCAGGACCATTGAGACTGTTTGAAAAGATATCGATTTAGGTTTTGATTTATGTTTGAATTGATAAGAATTATTATGATCATTAAAGATCTATATCCTGTTAGGACCATTAAGAGTTTTGATCAGGATTGATAAGGACCATTAAATATATAGTATTATGCTAGTCAAGTGTTATATATTATTGCTAATCATATATCATTGACAAAGTCATAAAAAAATTTCAATATGAACAAGAACTAAAATATGAGTAAATAATAAAAAATAGAATGGATAAATGTAAATTTTAGAAAATTAAATTAAGAATAGTTATATTTTTAAGTTAAAAGTGTATACCACAAAAAGGTGGGGCAGTTGCCCCTCGTCCTCAAGGCTATATGTTAAACAAAACGTACTATAAGGGGTATAAATTATTTTTTTTGGCCAAGTATAAGGGGTATAATTAAGCATGATAGTTTTAAGGTATTTTGTTATTTAGCACTTGATTTTACAAACAAAAAAGATGCAATGCAGCTGTCCTAGGTGATGGATTCATGGCGACCAATCTCACCATAGAGAACAAGGCCGGACCCGACGCCAACCAAGCAGTGGCATTCCGGTCCGACAGTGACCTCTCAGTCATTGAGAATTGCGAGTTTCTTGGTCATCAAGATACACTTTACTCGCACTCGCTTCGTCAGTATTACAGGTGGACCATACTTGTGATGCTTTGTTTTGTATTTTTCTATTACTCTAAAGGTGAACTTAATATGAAAATTAACATTATTGATGGTAAGATACAAATACTAACCATAGTTAAAATAAAAATATTCATAATTTTTTTTTCTTATATTTCAATTAAATCTACTAAATAATAAACCTAAATGTTATCAAAATTGGACAGGACCGGCAGTCCATTTGTGAACCAGACTTATAACCGGTTCAGTCCAACAAAACGACCGAAAATCAAGTTAACCTGATTCAGGTGGCCGGCACTCTGCAAAAAAAAAGTTCAAAAAAATCTGTAAAGAAAGAAGAGAAATGAACTGATCAACATTTGACTTTTTTTCTTCCAATATTTAACCTTATTTAATCAACATTGGTCTTCTTTTACAAATAAATATTATAAATATTGTGTTTTTTTAACCTAAAGTAATTGGGCTTGACTATATATTTTACTTAAGATAATTAAGATAATTAGACAGAACACAAAATATTTTATTTTGTAGAATAATTAGTGGACCAGCGGCTCGACCGTGATGGACCGGATCTAACCATCCGAACCGTAAACCGAGTCTCTTACCAGTTCAGGGTCCGATCTAGTATTGATAACACAGATAAAACTAGAGAATAGAACTTGAAAACTGTCCAAATTTTGACACATGTGTCAGTTTGGTGTCTGAGGTTGAAATTCAATGTCCCAATTTTCATGTGTTGCTATTTGGTGTCTTCGTTAAATTTTGGAGTTAAGTTGAACGAAATCTGGTCACGTGAGTGGTCAATTTTCAAAATTCCAAAAATACCCCCTAACGAGAATTAGGGTTCCGACCGATTCCGACCAAACCCACCCGATTCCGGCCGATTTTGGCCTATTGCGGCTAAACCCACCCCAATTACGGCTGATTAAGGCCAACCCACCCCGATTCCAGCCTATTGCGCCAAACCCACCCCTATTCCAACCGATTACGGCCAAACCCACCCCGATTCTGGCCTACTGCGGTCAAACCCACCCCTATTCCGGCCGATTACGGCCAAACCCACCCCGGTTCCAGCCTATTGCGGCCAAACCCACCAGATTCCGGCCAAATCCACCCCGATACGGCCGATCACGACCAAACCCATCCCGATTCTGGCCAATTCCAGCCTATTCTAGCCAATTTAGGGTTAAGCAACTCCGATTTAGGATTTAGGGTTCCGGCCGATTGGAAGTGGATGGCCTGAGTCGAGGTGGGTGGCCGGAATCGAAGGCTTTAGGGAATAAAAAAGGGCAAAATAGTCTTTTCAACTCATTCTGTTAAACTTAACTTCAAAATCTAACAGAAAACCGAATAGGCATAAAACTGAAAATTGGGAAACTAAATATCAACAGTTTAAAATTTAGATACAAACTGACACTCAAGTCAAATTTGTGACAATTTTTAGGTTCTATATCACAAACATAATGCTCCTAAAGCATACTAAAAAACCTCATTTCAGATAGTTATTTTTTGATTGATGCGATTTCATCTCCTCAACTTTAGACATTATTCAGTTTAGCCCTTAAATATGTTAAGTAACTTTTTATTTATTTAGCATTTTAGACTCTCATTATTATTTTTGTCTTCCTGACTTCATCTCTGCTTCAGGTCATGTCACATCGAAGGAACTGTAGACTTCATATTTGGAAACTCAGCTGCCATCTTCGACAACTGCAAGCTTATTTTCCGATCCCGGAACCTTACCAATGGTCAGGGCGAGAACAACGCCATCGCCGCAAGCGGGAGGCGGGACCCAGCACAGACGTCAGCCTTCATCTTCCACAACTGTCTCATCAACGGAACTGACCACCACGTGGCAGAGTACAAGGCCAACCCTCAAGTCCACAAGAACTTCCTCGGAAGACCGTGGAAGGAGTATTCTAGGACCGTGTTTATCAACTGTACCCTCGAGGAACTCGTCTCTCCCGACGGTTGGTTGCATTGGACCGGTGACTTCGCCCTCAAGACACTCTACTTCGGCGAGTACAAGAACAAAGGACCCGGATCCAACCCGTCCCGTCGGGTTTCGTGGAGCAATCAAGTTCCCAATGAACATGTCGGTGTCTATTCAGTGCACAACTTCATTCAGGGAGATAGGTGGATCACTCCAGTTTCTTAGAGTGTAAAGAATTGGTTATCAGTCATTATCTAGTATATTATGTATCAAATGAAGAGATTGCCTTAAATTTTTTAGTTAATTATTTGGCACTAGTGACCGCAAGGATTGTTCCTTTTGCCCCAAGCAAAAACATGGAGTGATCAACAAGTCTGGCTATCTACAACACCACTACAAAATCTCAACTTCAGAAGGAACTCGGTTATTTGAAATCACGGTTTAAAAAGCCATGTCTACAGGACAATCTGATGCATCACAACTTCAGCAATGCCATATAGAATAATACATAAACAAAATTTGTATCTATCCGAACGATTTCACTTCTATCCTTTAAATTACCTTCGCATTAGGAATCGCTCTCTGAACTTTTATCCTCCTTGGGCGGGGCAAAGTTTCTGCAGAGCCTAGACCTTGTCCATGGATCCAAGGGCAAGGTTGGTGGAGGTTGAGGCGTTGCGGGTTTTGATTGTCGAAGCTCGTTCTCTCTATCTATGAACCTGTTTCTCAGGTTATATATAACAAATGCAACATCATCAGCCAATGCTAAATAACTATAACCAGTTAGATTCGATTAATAAAAATAAACTCAGAGCATCACTATTTTGCAGTTCTAATGTACCTTACTTTCGTAGATACACATAATATGGAAAAAAAGAATATGCTCCACTATACACAAACCAAACTCAGCGAAAGTTCAATGATATTTGGCAGCACCATTGGAAATGCTCATTTACGCAAGTATATGACCTAGAACCTACTAATAACCAAAATAAAATAATTAATGGGAGCAAAGAATAAGGTCTTACTCGATATAAGCCATCTCAGCTGCATCACCAACTCGTATGCGGGTTCTGAGAAGTCTGGTGTATCCACCAGCTCGGTCCCTTTCAAAAGAACAAACAGCATAAGAATAGAGATCCATCAAATGAGGAAACAACAGGAGGGGCTTAGAATTACTTGTATCTGTAAGCCAACTCAGTAAATAGCTTGTGAAGGACTTCATCCCCTCGGACGAAAGCAGAAGCGCGCCTAGCAGCACAAAGGGTACCCTGTGATCAATAGAAGTTGCAGTGAATTACTATTTCATGCTGAATAAAAAATCACAGTATATGGTGTTCCTAGAAGTTTAAGGGACAATAAAAAGTAATCTTCAGTCCCATGAATTGCAAAGAAATACATCAATCGAGCTATTGCCTCGACTCATAATTCATTTTGGTGTTACAACAAATCAAAACACTGAAAAGCTCATTACCTAATAGACCAAAGATCTCCACTGATAAGTGAAATCTATATGCTTACCAAAGCAGAAAAAATGCTCAATAACAATCTCAAAATGTTGCTTGTTCAACAAATTCTAAGGCTAAACAGATCGAGTACCTCTTTCCCAAGCTGCACCATGTTGTCAGCAAGCCGACGTACTTCCTTTGCCTGTATGTGCAACCAAAAGATCAAACTACAAGTTAATTCTTAGTCTATCCATCAAAATGCTTGCATCCGAAACAAAAATAGTATCAGCTTCAAGAATTCTTCAACTAACAACCAACAACGAAAAGGATGCCTTTTTTTCAGAGAAAGATGGCATAGAAATTGTAGTTTCAAAATCATATAACTAGTTCATAAATTTAATCACCAATTAAAAATTGCTCGAATACTACATAGATTGTCAGTTACAAGATAACTTTCAGTAATCTCGTAAAATTAATGTAAAATCAACCCGATGAATCATAATTTACCACATATCCAATCCATCGAAGAAATACCTTTGCAACCGTCGTTTCGATCCGCTCATGTTTCACCAGCTGCGACACCATTGTCCTGCTCCTCAGAGATTGAAGAAAACAATAGAGGAAATGAACACAGAATGACGGCGCAAATATGAATCAGACAGTTGAGAATGAGACGAACCGGAGCATGGCCATTCTGTGACCAGTAGGCCGACCGAGCTTCCTGAACTTCGTCATTTCCGGCGAGAGAGGGAAATGCGATTCTGGCTAGAGAACGATTCCAACTTCGATCTCGTAATGGAAAAACCTCTGTTAGGGTTTTCAGCTTCGTCACATGGTCACACTAGTCACGTCGTCACTCCACCCCACCCACAGTGGAGTGTTTTCCTTCTTCAATGGGCTGAAACTTGCCTTCTATGGATTTTATTTGGGCCTTTATATAAAGCCTCTTATCAATTATATATTATATTTATTTGAAGAAAATTCGGATAAGTCATAAATTCCGAAAAGACCGACCCGAATATTTGGAACTTGATGTTCGTATTGGAAATTTGATTTAGGTTAATCTTGGTGTTTAAATTTCGAGGAATTTGAAATGATAATCATGATTTTTTTTAAAATATTTGTGTTAATTTCGAATTGGCCTGAGCTAGAACCGAATTAAGCTTAACTCGGGTAGGCAATTTTTTTTCATTAATTATATACTTAGGTTCGATCTATGAGTTAGTAAGCCGGATACTTCAGGCTCACCACCTTCCCTTTACCTTTTTACTTTACCACATAGGTTAGTTGAGCGAAAGTGGTGTCTTTATTATATCCAGCTAATTAAAAAATATAAAATATCTGTTATCTCAGATTGCAGAGTGACTTGTTATCCAATCCTATGAAGTGCGACTATTAAGTTCTTCAAAGTTTTTTTTTTTTATAAATATTTTAAAAAATATGTATCTAGAAAATTCAAGTCTGAAAATGTGGGAAAAAAATGCTCCCAGAGATTGAAATACCAAACATAATATATCCCCAGAGCAGACACACACCAACTATTTTCCCAATATTATTAAAAATATATAATTGATAATTAATTACTTCCCAAGACAAACTATGTACACTTACCTATTTGAACAAACGGTCTTAATAATCATTAGAAACTAACAATCAACAAAGAACAATTTTGTCATCAAAGCACCTCCGTTTTCTTTTGTGACAACCTTCTCCTAACCTCATTGATCGCCTCCTCTCTCTTTTTAGATACCTCATTAATAGCCTCTTGATACTGCATCTCAATGGCCTCAAGCTCCGTCCTCAACTCAATATCATCATCAAACCCTAGCAGGGACGTATCGTTTCTCACCTCTGAGGCTTTGCTATTGTTATCATCCGAAAACACATCCATTTCGTGCCTTGACTCAACTAAGCTCTTCCTTATTTCGTTCCATTCATTAGACATCACGGATACGAAAGACAACTGAGACTCACCAACAGACATGGATGTCTTGTCGGAAACACAATCATGGACAACCTCAGAATGCTTCGAGAATGCGGATTTCATTGACTCCGTCTCGTTCTTTGGAGAGTAGTTGTCTTTCTAATTTTCGGGTCTGATTAGATGATTAACAGGGACGCAAGATACCCAATCTTTCACCAAATTTATGAGAAGAAGATCTATTAATTCGGCAATGGACACGACGTCTTGATCCGCAAGCTCTATTTGCACACCCATTTCGTTTGATACCGAAATGGGGGCAACTTTGTCCATACCGTAGTCGGGCAAAACTCAAGTAGTGGATCTCTCCAGCGCTGCTTATAAAAAAACGAAGTATTGGAAGTCTCCAAACTCACTCGAGAAACACCCCAGAGTGGGGGCAATAATCTCCATACCTTAGCTGACAACAAATCACCACAGGTAATCAAAAAATTTCTACTACGAAGTAACAACCAAAAACACCGGGGTTGACATCAAATCACCAAGGTTGATCAACGGCGATATGAGTGACCACTAGATCGCCCGACTCAAGAAGAACAAGTTCAAGGTCAAACAAAGTGACACCGACTAATTTGGCTCCTACCTATCTCCAAAATAAAGCTAGAAAATTGCAATACATTCACTTGACTTGGGGGGAAAATGATGGATATACGCTCAATTACGACATTATCGGACTGATCCGTTAACGGAGAGACCAAATTACATGACTCCAATAAATTTGACTAAGTGTTTAAGGTAAGTTTGTCCCCGCCGCAATCACACCATCAAAAACGACGTGGACACGTCCAGTTTAAGCTAGACCGAACACATCATTTGATGTGCCCGGTCTATTCTGAACATGACGCATCTGAAGGTGTGTCCGGCCCAACCCTGGCTGGACACACCCATAAGTGCGTTCGGTTCATACTAGGTCGGACGCATTCGTAAACGTGTCTGGACTAGTCCGGACCAAACACGGACCCTTCTAAGGATATCTACCAACACATTGGTAGATCTTACACGAGTAATTTCCCTTTTCGAATGTATGTAGGCTTTACTTATCTACTTTAGCTCTCCTCCTCCTAAGAATGGTCTTCTCTCATCCACCTCTGATCCTCGTCAGAGTGGCCTCAACACCTTTGGGTAGCTCCACATAGAGATATCTCTCTTATCCTCGAATACGAAAACAGAACTCCTTATCCTGGAATAGAATAACCCTATCCCGGTTTTATCCCTATTCGGGATTAATGGTCGTGGACCTATGGGTGTCAACGGGTACCCACTGACCCGTGATCCATTGGACGGGCCCGGGTTTAAGGTCGTTCTGCCTCGTCCAACGCATGCATTATACATATATATATATATATAACATATGTATATTTATAAAATTATATGAGTAATATAACACATAATCAAAATAACAAGGGTTCTAATGAGTTTGGTGATTTGTATTTGGATTTGGAGTTAAATTTGTAATTTGTGATTCGAATTTGGAGTTGAATTTGAATACGGTGAACGTAGAGTTTATGATTTAGAGTTTATAATAATAGATTATGGCACACATGGAGTGACTCATGCGCCCCTCTACACGAAATGTATGAGACGGGTACGAGTCGACCATATCGACCCGCGGGCGGATCCGGGTCTGGCGATACCCGCCCTGCCCCACCCCGCCCCGTTGACACCCTTACATGAATCCCTATAAATACTCAATTATCTCCACCATTATAAGATTAATCACTCTTTATTTGCCCTATTCATATTGCTTTATATTCTTCACACGGGTACTAACTTGAGCATCGAAATGGATTCGCTGAACCTTACTTCTCTTCACAAGAAGAGCAAAACGAAACAAAGAATAGGCAACAAGCTAACTGAGTCTAAAACCACCACCAGCCACATTATTTAACAGACATAACACGTAACAGATGTAAAGCTTATGTGACGTGTATTTTTTTATTATCTTCAACTAAAAGAGAAAAACAAATTGGTTCACGTCTCAGACTAAGTAATTCTAGATTTCGCATTAGTGTTAAGACTTAAGAGTTAGCCCAAACACTGAGTTTAGGAGTTCAGTACAAATCCATAACTGAGTTTCTAAGTTTAATATGATTTCGGGAAATAACTATTAAAAAATATGATGAATTATATAGACTAGTGGGCCCTTAGGCCTTATGCATGGCAGCTTATTAAAAAAAAAAAAATTGACTATTGCCCGTGGCGGCTCAACTATATAGAGATTAATGAAACTACTTGTGATCGTATACTCAGTTGTTTTATTCTTCCAAGCAAAATTTTGTTTTATTATTATTGATTTTATAAAGAAATAAAAAATGAATGGGTTTAAATATTGTTTTTTCGGCTAAGAATGGGTTTAGATATTTAATATACATATGTTAAAAAAAAAAAAACGGAACGGCCATATTAGGCTATTAGCTTCGAGCTATAATAGATTGGGACGTAAGCCCATTATTAGTCTTGGTAGCTCGAAATCAGATTTCTAAGCCTATAAATTATCATATGACATTTCGGCCACCAATTAACCCATGACATTGACTACCAAAATAAGCACGAAGCCCGCTATCTACAGAATTATACTTCTATTTGATGGTCTTCAATTGAGTTTAAAAAATGAGGTACTACCTACTTGCCGTGGTAATTTAGTGATTACGAACGTTCAGTTCTATATGATTCGACTTGAAAGTCTCATATTCCAAATCAGTTGGGAAGTTACGTCGCAATGACCTGATTAAAATATCATATCTCGTCAGGTCAATGTATGATGTATCACGTCATATATAAGATAAGACGAGTATAACTAGTATTAACGGGTCGGCATCTTGACTATATATACTAGATTGTTGGTTGGACTATGTTGATGTGGTAAGTACATGTGTTTGCTAATGGTCAGAAAAACCATAGACCGTGAGTAGGAGACTCTGAATATTAGTGAGCAGTAGAGCCCGAACATTATGTAACACGATGTGTCTAGAGTCGCAATTACCAGCTCATTCTTTGTGTGGCAGAAAAAAAGTTTAAATATATCAATCGGCAAAATGGACGAATTTAAGATTTAACGCGCACTAGAATTAACAATGGTACAACGTTAGCTTCCACATCATCAAATAATTCGTTAGAATTTAATTCCTATGAAATATATTTATATCCTTTAATTTACTTTGATATTATTTACTTTTGATTATCGTAAATAGATAGTCATATCTTTTTATACGATACTCCAATTTATGAATAGAGTTTTTCATATGAAAATATTTTATAAAAATAATTGTATGAATGACGTATGACAACATATATTTGTAACTCTTGATATGTAATAAAATAAATAATAATAATAGAATTAATATATTTTTTAAATACAATAATTTAATTTATGCGAGTTAATAATATTAAACATTTTTTTCATGATGATTTAAATGTATTTATAATATTTTGTCTTTATCACTATGCTTATAAACTATAAAGTTTGAATTAAAAAATTAATGAACAAACCGTCCAATATATATTATATGGTTAATGAAGAACCAATACTTCGTTAAAATGCTCCATTAATTAAGAGACAAAAAAAAATTTGTTGTTGGATTCTCCCAATGCAAGAAGCTTCGTTGGACCATAGTTATGGGGTTCCACTACCAAATAGTAGAAAGGGACATGATCACACACTCACTCATCTTATAAAAAGCCCCTTTATTTTCTCCTATATATACATGGTGCAACATGGCATGTCACACAAAATATTAGATAATGGAAGACATTAACTTTTATTGATATTGACATTTTCTTTCCATATATAAATTAATCATTGATATACTGTTCAATATTTGTAGGAAACTTCAAATGTGTGGGAAAACATAATAAGAAAGTAATGCTCCTTGTATCCTTTTTAACATTTGCGTATTATTTCATATATATAATAATATTATTATTATTAACATATGCTTATTTTAATGTTTATTATATGGTTTGATCAACACAACAATTGCCTTCACAACTTTTTTTTTGTTATAATATAAATATCATATTAATATTTTCATAATGTGGTGGTTTTATAATGACAAAAGCTATATCATTCACAACTTTTAGGCATAAAAAACTATAAAAAAATATTTTGTTAAAACAAAAAAAATTATAAGATGGAGGTAGGAAATTCCAGTAATGTAAAATCCCGGATGATTAAATTAGACACGTAGGTGCGGTGAATTCCGTAATCATAACATTTAAAATTAGTTGTATAACTTTTGGTTCAAAATGCATAACATTAGACGACAATTTTAAATTTTAAACGAACTATAAATCAACACAAAACCTTATTTTATACTCACAATCGAACTCCGATTAAGACTATATGGAATAACACAGAACAATATTATATGATTCTATATATATTATACTATGATATTATTTAATTTTAAAATTATAAGTAATAAAAAAAACATAATTTTTTATACGGTACTTTAATTTATAAATATATTTTTATATGAAAATAAATGTAAAAATTTAAAAAAAAATACATAATATTATATATTTTCTAATTTACATACACAGCTGTAGTAAATATATATATATATATATATATATATATAATATATTAGTATTTTTTTTTTTGCCAACAATATTAGTATTAATTTAAAAATATTTTTTTTACACTAAATGCAAGTCAATAATATTTAAAACACGTTTTATAATTTTGCACTGATCATGACTATTTATTTTCTATTTTCAGTCCGTTTAAGTTACCAAAAAATGGATACTTTTATTTTTATTTTATTTTTTATACAACTAATACTACCAATATCAAAGTTATTATTATAAAATGAACGTATTATATAAGCGTTATCGGGTCTTTCTTCTATACTCCACAACCAACATGCTTGCGGTAGCTTTTTTTACATTTTTCTATGATCCTAAAGGTGAACCATATAGGAAAAATGATTTCATTAATAGTATGATACAAATATTAGATGTAGTTAAACAAAAATCATACTTTTAAAGTTTTATATATGTTACAATTAAATCAACCCAGCATAAGCATGATGCTCTACAAACATGGTAGAAAATCCCAGCGATAGTAGGCAACAACCGTCTTGCATAACATAGGGTTAATAATTAAATTGCTACTCGGACTTTCATCAATTTATAAATCGCTACATGAACTTTAATTTTTCAAAATTGGCTACACAAACTTTTAATTTCAGAGTAAATTACTAATTATGTTTAAATTATCGTCAAATTGGACAGAAAATGAGTAGTTTCCGCCATGTGGATCTTTTCATGTGTACCCAAGATGAATTCAAATATAAATTGAAAGTATTATAACGAAATATCTTCAATTTGATGCTTAATTGAAAGACACAATTAAACATTCAATTGAAATTATTTTGTAACAATACTTACAATTTATATTTGAATTCATGTTTGGTATACATGGAAAGACTTACGTGAGAGAAATATGCTCATTTTCTATTCAGTTTAACTAGAATTGAAACAGAAATAACAATTTGTTTTGAAATTGAAAATTCGAATAACTATATTTTAAAAATCAAAATTTAAATAGTGATTGTACATTGTTCAAAATTTGAGGATATTAACCCTAACAACATAACATGCTCTGAAGTTTGAGCAACGCATTCATCCGCCCAATCGACACGTGTGAACAAGGCACAGATCAGGCGGCATTTTTTATTTTATTTTTGGTAAACGATCGGACGGCATAAATTAAATCTAACGGCGGAAACGAGCCAATGATTCTTTTAAGCGGAATTATTAGAGGGAGGGAAAGAAAACAAGGTTGTCAGCCAGCTGGTCATTCCCTTTTATTTCTCTCCTCTTCCGTGGTGAAAATGAATGATTCCTTCTATTAAAAGCTTCATTTTTTTTTTAGCTTTAGGATAATTGCTATCCTATAAGTTTATAAAGAGGCCTGTTTTCCACTTCTAATGTATTTGAATTTGCAACATTTAAATTATAAAATAGAGATATATAATATTAAAATTCAGAAGATAATAATATAAGATTTTAGCAGTTGCACCATGAGTGTTATATATATATATATATATATATATATATGATACAAATCACAAATTCGATTATATTTGCAGTTGATTATATTTTAACCAAATAAAGGTATATTAATTATTAATAATGATGTTACTAAGAAAAGATTAATTAAAGTTAGAATCTCTAAATAAAGGAATTTATAAATCTTAGCAGAGTAGTCACTCAATAAATATTTTGTTTTTTTTAATTATGTTTTTGTATTTAATTATTTCACTGCATAGCATATTTCTGGATGACAAAATATATATATTAACAACCGCTTCAAATTTTGCATTACTTGAAATTATAAATTTTTAAAAAATAATAGTATCGATTGTGAAGCATTGTAAAAATGTCATGTTATAATTATTTACAGGACAAAGTTTGTAATTGTTTAGGAGTATATTCCACTTGGAATATTTTAAAGTTTAAGGGGGTATATATCACAAAATAGGAGTATTTTATAAATACTGTGCCATATTTTAATTAAACTCAAACATTACAGAATGTTTAACTTACAGAATAAGAATTCTGTAAGCCTAAAGCAGGTGGAAATGAAGGGTACAACCAACAAAAAAAAATCTGCAGAAGACTTGATTGTTTACAAAGCAAATCTGCAGATTTTACAACAGACCTTGATACCTTCACTGCCGAAATCGAACATTCAAGCAACAATTTTTTTACATCTGATAAAACACCAAACAATAAAACATGAGACAAGTCCATCCGATCTAAAGCAGAAACAAACAGCTTGGAGTCTGTGAGTAAAACACAGTTTGAGAGACCTAATTGTTTACCTAAAAGAAGACTCAATCTGGAGGCAAAACATTCTGCTAAAAGAGCTTCATCTCCTGGAAATCTATGACATGCAGTAGCTATTAACTTTCCAAAAGGATAAAAAATGATAGCTGCTCCCGTTAACCACCCAGCCGAAATATTTACAGAACCATCTGTTATTATCTTCCAACAACCAGTTGGTATAATCATCAAAGGAGTAATACCTATGAATGATCTGGTGGAGTTACCTGATATGCTTTCGTTGAATGACCCTGCAACATTCATAAAAGCAACAGTGTGATCAGTGACAAGCTGCTCAATCTTGTTCATTATTTCATTGATAGAAGGCTTCTGAAATATGAAAATAAGATTATTTCGACAAATTCAGATAGACCACAAGATAATACATTTCAATGGAAGAAATCTACTCAAATGCATATTCAAACCACCCTTTTTCCATTTAAAATATGCTAGTTCATGGTGTATTAATTCTTGCATCCTTATTAAATTTTTTTTAAAAAAAGGAAAAGAAAGAAAAATAATTAATTAACGGCATTTCACTTTCACGTCTCCTTCGCCATAGCCCTTTATCTCTATTTAAACGTCATCTCTCTCCACTATTCCCTTCTCCCATTTGCCGTGAACGAAGCAGAGAGCCACAACAGGGAAGGTCGTCGTCGGAAGTCGTCGTGTTTGCTGACAGTTGACTTCGATCTCCCTCGATTCAGCTCTCTGTAACCGTGGTAAGCTTGGATCTATGTTTTTCTCTATTTTCAGCTCTGATCGGGTTTGATATCCAAGAATTCAGTGTCTGTAGCTCATTTAGGTATCGAAATTCCTTAATTGTAGTATATCGTACTCATGATGGAAATTTGAGGGTTCTATTAATAGATGGAAGTGATTTGAAGTTCTCAGGCTGCTGAGATTCATGGGCAGTTAGTCTGCTTTAGCCTCAATCTAACCGATCTTAGTGTCAGCTGCTAGTTCAGCTGTATATATGCTTTTTGTAGCGAGATCTGGTGTTGATGGTGAATGGTGATGCGCTACCGCATTCATCTCTGATGTGATGGTTTGATCGTTGTGATAACTATTTGTGAAAGCGGTCCAGTTCTTACCTTCTAAATTTGGTCCACACAATTGCGGCTTACTTGTTAAAGCTTATTTAGCTAGTTTGATCTTCCTACATCGATTACAGCTTCGGTTAAAGAATTCTGCTAGCTTTATGATCTCATGTGACTCTGTGATTTCAATCTTGTTTGATACACCTTTAACCATCAAGATCAGACAGTGTATGGACTAAGAGAGTCTCTTAATTTAGGTATAGTATTCTGAATCATGATTACCAGCTGATTGTTCTGACTTAGGGATGCCAATGGGGCGAACCAGTGGTGCACCGCCACGAATTTACTCCCACAAATGTCAAATTGGCCTAAAACCTTAAACTAGGTTTGCCAATGGGGTGGGTATGCTAATTTGAAATTTGTGGGATCAAATTCTGGAGGTGCACTGTGGATTCTCCTCATTGACATACCTAGTTCTGACATTACACTATTGATTTG
The DNA here is from genome assembly GCA_036873135.1 of Clarkia xantiana subsp. parviflora. NCBI lineage: Eukaryota > Viridiplantae > Streptophyta > Magnoliopsida > Myrtales > Onagraceae > Clarkia > Clarkia xantiana. Next base: position 3,466,831 of record JAPTYO010000004.1, on the reverse strand, counting down.
AGATAGTATAATAAATCGTCCTACAAAATGCCACTTCCTTGATCATTTTTGTGCAATGCAAGCAGTACTCGACATCTATATTCTATGCAGAGAATTGTGTAAAACACACTAGGAGAACTGGAAAATTCAACTGTTGCTTAATAGTTATTACTGTTTCATGTCTTACATCCTCAACGATCTTTATCCTTTTTTTATACACTACCGCAGATAAGCAAAAATGGCCGATGCTGAGGATATTCAGCCTCTTGTCTGTGACAATGGAACTGGAATGGTGAAGGTAACTCAGAATGTCTCCTCTTTCTGGAAGCAAATACGGAGATAGGTTTGGTTCACCACATTTTTATCTAACTCATTTATCGTCTTGTTTTCCATTTAGGCTGGATTTGCTGGTGATGATGCACCTAGGGCAGTCTTCCCAAGTATTGTTGGTAGACCAAGACATACTGGTGTCATGGTCGGAATGGGGCAGAAAGATGCTTATGTTGGTGATGAAGCCCAATCGAAGAGAGGTATCTTGACCTTGAAGTACCCCATTGAGCACGGTATTGTGAGCAACTGGGATGACATGGAGAAGATTTGGCATCACACTTTCTACAATGAGCTCCGTGTTGCTCCCGAGGAACACCCTGTGCTTCTAACAGAGGCTCCTCTGAACCCAAAAGCCAACAGAGAAAAGATGACCCAAATTATGTTCGAAACTTTCAATGTCCCTGCCATGTATGTTGCGATCCAGGCTGTTCTCTCTCTATATGCTAGTGGTCGTACAACTGGTATGTTAAGCAAATTTCATATCAATCATGTTTCATCAGCTACAAAGTTTCAATCTTTTTGACAATTTTCCTTTGTTTGAAAGTAAAGATAACTCGATCGCTGATATTATTGTTTTTACATTTTGACTAGGTATTGTGCTTGATTCTGGTGATGGTGTGAGCCACACTGTTCCAATCTACGAGGGATACGCCCTCCCACATGCCATCCTCCGTCTCGATCTCGCTGGTCGTGATCTTACGGATTCATTGATGAAGATTCTCACTGAGAGAGGTTACATGTTCACCACTACAGCAGAGCGGGAAATTGTCCGTGACGTGAAAGAAAAGCTCGCCTACGTGGCACTCGACTATGAACAAGAGCTTGAAACTGCCAAGAGCAGCTCGACTGTTGAGAAGAACTACGAGCTCCCCGATGGACAAGTCATCACCATCGGAGCTGAGAGGTTCCGGTGCCCAGAGGTCCTCTTCCAGCCATCTCTGATCGGAATGGAAGCTGCTGGAATCCACGAAACCACCTACAACTCAATCATGAAGTGTGACGTGGATATCAGGAAGGATCTCTATGGAAACATCGTGCTCAGTGGTGGGACCACTATGTTCCCGGGCATTGCCGATAGAATGAGCAAGGAGATCACTGCTCTTGCTCCGAGCAGCATGAAGATCAAGGTTGTTGCACCACCGGAGAGAAAGTACAGTGTCTGGATTGGAGGCTCCATTCTTGCTTCCCTCAGCACTTTCCAACAGGTAATGATTTCGATCTTCAGTCGGATTTGCGGTTATAATTTAATTATGGGTTCGTAAACAAAATTTTGCCGCACTATCCGAACTAACTTTGGTTTTTCATTTGGAACAGATGTGGATCTCCAAGGGTGAATATGATGAATCTGGTCCATCCATTGTCCACAGGAAGTGCTTCTAAGTATCAACTATTTGCAATATTTGTGGTGAGTTTATTTATTTGTTCAACTCTAGTTGGTTGGTTTTTTATTCATAATATCCATAACATGAACCCGGCTTCGATCAACACGGGACAAAAAGGTTTGCCATGGACTCAACAGAGATACTGGAGGAAGAAGAGTAGCAAGCTTTGTACTGTGTGAGAGAAGACCTGGGATTTCATTATTCTTCATCATCCATTTTCTTTGAATTAGGGAATTGTAGTGAGTGATTTGCAAATGCATTTGTTTTTCAAATTATTGTTTTTTTCTTTTTTGAGTTACCGCTATCAAGTTTCTGTGTCGTGGTGTTTTTTGCCCTAAACAATATTGTTATTATTGTATTGTATGAGAAAAAAGAACTTATGGTACTGTCATTTTGGTGGTTATCAAACTTTTGGTTGCAAAGTGCATACTTTGGGGGTCGATATGTCATCCGAAGTTTGTGAGGTACCGATTAGAAACATATCAAATTGGGTGACCTTATTCTTTCTGTTTCTGCATCCAATATAAATATTTAGTTATTTACCACCAAAATTAAAGTATTGCGGGCCAATGAATTGTGCTATGGGCTTTTCCCTTAGCTCTAGCCTCTAAGTTATCTGTGTTTTCTTGGTCGAGTCCATTATTAGCAGGTCTAAATTAAAAGGCAGGTCCCTTATTTAGCTAATTGTCCACCTTTTTCAAGTGTGATTTCTATGATGGTCGTGCACTCGTGCCTAAGTATATATTAGTTGAAGGTTCTTATTATAAAAAAGGTTATTCAAGCGTACCTAAATAAATTCTATATTTACATATAGATTTCGATTTCAGGTTGTTACATTCCATTTAAGATTAGGAGTATGCATGCGGAATCAGACCTTTTTAAATGTCTCTTTTTTTAGAGTCTTGAATCAAGAAATTGGTATAGTAATCATACCTACTTTTGACCTCTATTGAATCAACAAACTAGTATAGTGAAATTTTGGAACAACGTAATACAGTTTGACGTTTTAAAATGCTGTATTCTTTAATTATGGTAAGCGCATCCATAATGCACAACCCCAACTCTCATCCCACTTTGTGCTACATAAGCCAGTTAATCAAAAATAATATAAAATAAAATGTCTAGGAGTTGACAATAACTACTCTAATGGTGTCTACCATATTCAACCTCAACTTAGCCCTACATTTTATTTTATATTAATAAAATTAACATTTAATATTAAGATTAACTAAAAAAATAACGAGAGATAAAATAAAATATTGATATATTAATTATGGGATGGAGAGAGTAAATCCTTTATTGAAGTGATTGGACAAAAAATTTAGAACATTTCTATGTAAAATGACAAGACAACATGTCAATGAAAGAGTTGTTTTTTACATTTGTGTTGCATTGTGGATGCACTGATATACTCATCAATTATTTATTATAGGAACCTACGCCTAGGAGAACTAGTGGAAAATAATAATAATAATAAAAATTAAAAAAAGGAGAAGAAAAATGAAAAGGCTAAAAATATATATTAATAAATGACACAATCGCTTTCACCATTGTTGTGTGGTGTGGAGCTATGGACCATATATATATATATATATTCATCTCTTTCAGCTTCTTTACCAAAAAAAAAAAAATCTCTTTCAGCTTCGTTTTCATTACCAAAAAAGAAAAACTTCGTTTTGGGTATATCAGTATATGTATCGTGGTCCATTACTTTTACTCCACCATTATATATATATATATAATGAAACATCTCCATCTCTAAATTTCGGGAAGAACCGAAATAAACTCGAAGGGGGTGTTTGGATGAACGCAATATGAGATTATAAGTAATGAACTATGTAATGTAATGTTAGATTGTAGTGTTTTGTTGTGTTGTACTATAAAGTGTAATGTTATATTACAGTATTTGTTTAGTATGTGTTGTAATGTGCATTGTAATGTGACTATATTGAAATCATCGTAATATGAAGTAGCATTTCGTCATTAACTAGAAGTCTTGACTCCGATTACGAGAATTGAAATATATTTATGGTCAGCAATCTACTCCTTACAGGTTGACTTGGAGCGAGTGTAATTATTGTAGAAGTGAAATAAACATATTACATTGTTACCCATTGAGCAATTGTCCATACTAGCCCAACCAACTTGATGAACTCATTATCCTCGCTTGGGGCAAAATTGAGGAATTCATATTAGGCATAATTGTCCATACTAGTCCAACCCAACTTGACTGAACTCATTATCCTCGCTTGGGGCAAAATTGAGGAATTCATATTAGGCATAATTGTCCATACTAGTCCAACCCAACTTGACTGAACTCATTATTCTCGCTTGGGCAAAATTGAGGAATTCACATTAGGCACGAGTAGTATTCATTATGTTCATATAGGCTGCAAATCATTATTTTCTATTTCGTTTAGTACCAAAAAGTCGTGGGATATTACAATATATTTACTCCTTAATAGTTAATGCAATGACGTCATCGTCGTGGTTCAGAATCCATGCCTCATTCTCATTGTGAATCAATTCAGGATTTATAACTCGATAGGTTATTGGAACTCCATAAGTCGATGATTTACTTATTAGATACACAATTATTATCTCTCTTTGGTTGTGCCATTTGCCTACAAGTTCGATCACGGTCAATGTTTTCTCTGATATCATTATGTCACCCTCTCAAACTCGAGCGACTGTCTCCACTAACTAAACTCATCTTAACTGAGCCAATCGTCTTTACTTGTACCTAGAATATGAAAAGTTCATATTAGACTTTGCTTATATAAGTTTCAAATTATTTTTTATTTTGTGTGGTACTAATTAATTATGAGTATTAAAAAAACAAATAACAAAAAATATGTATATATATAAAAGAAAAAAAAAACATAAATTTTAAAAGATCGAAACGCTTTCCATGAATATAATTTACCAAACAAAACATATAAAAGAATACCACAGTATACAAATTAGACCTAAAATAGATTAGATGAGACAGTTGAGAGAAACCAACTTTCGAATTGTTGAATTAAAAGAGATCTATTTTGAAGTCTACCAAAAATGAGTATATACTTGAGTAAGTCGAAATTATGAAATAATTTGATATCTAAATAAATAAAATGAAACTATTGTCAGAATAGCATTTAGTTCATTGGGGCATGCTACCGTCGACATAGTCATTACTCTCTCCACGACGCACTAAATGTAATGTAAGAACTAAAAGTCTATTCATATTTATATTTATTATCGTTAAGAAGAAAATAAAATGGGTTGTTGAAAACGATACGATAGGTTAGGAACACTCTATTGTAAAAAAAAAAAAAAGTGGCTCTGAATTGATCCACCCTTTATATATGGTTATCATAAAATCCGTAACCTTATAGAGTTACTCATCGTCATCTGTTCTACAACTACTGTTATGATTTTAACACGTATATTTAATGTAATTAATTTTGTAGATATTTTTTTAAAAAAACTATTAGGATTAGTGTACCTAGAAGAAAAATATTAAATTTATTAGACTAGTATACTTAGTTCCTAGTAACGTTATTATGATGTAATTGTGGGGCATGTGAGACACGATCTAAAGTAGAAAGAATTCTTGACGGATCATTGTATACGCTACTTATTCAAGTGTTTGATATACTTATAAATAAACATGAGAATTTGAATATTATGTAACATGAGAAGTTTGGAGTCAATAATACTAACTTAAAAAAAAAAAAAATCCTACACCTCTTGTATTATTATTATTACTTAATTTCTTTTTTATAAATTATACATATACATATATCTGTTTTTATAATTTATTATTTATCAAGATTTCATTTTGAGTAATAAGTATTTTTACTGAAAAACTTGGGTGGATAAGACCCAATCCAAAATAGGCGGTGGGTTTCGGCTATTAAGGCCATTTTCATTTATGGCTTCCACCAGTCCCCCACCACGTTTCCTTAATTTGGCCCATAAATAAAGAAACATAATTCTACTGACTAAATAAAATAATAACACTTAATAAAATTAACAGTTTGATATTTAAAATTAATTGTAAAGATTTTAGATTTAAATTAATAGTATTTCACTAACTGGCATAAGTAATCGTTTATAAGATCTAAATTTGTATTAGAAAATTACAAGTTATTAACTATCGTATTGTAAGTTTGTAATCACATAAATCATAACCGTGTTTACTTCATTTTTTATTTATTTTTATATTAGTGTGCGTAAAATAAAATATAATTAGAGCATCCACAGTGACATTACGTAAAGATTATGTAAACGTGGGTCCTACATGTTTATTTAAGTAAAGCAACAAAAAACTATCTACAGTGGTTTTACATAGCATTCCTTAAAGATGAGACCCACACGTAAATTTATGTTTTTACATAAAGCATTCCTTAAATTTAAGTAATGCACTATGTATTACGTAACCAATTTTTTATTATAAATTCATTCATTTTATAATTAATGGTAATATCTTATTGGTGGTTGTTGGAAAATTTAATAATAAAATATATTTAAGGAATATGTTTAAATAATACGATTGCAGAGAAAATGTTTTTTACGTGTGTCTTAACTTTACGTATTACTTAAAGTGTACATAAATGTCTAGTGGCAACTTTAAAAAATACAATTTATGTAAAACCACTGTGGATGCTCTTATGGCATTATTAATCTTTTAATACGGGCTATCATTTGAAAAAAAAAATTATATGTAAATTAAATATATATAAAATAAGTTTTAGTATTTAATTGTGTTACACACAATATAAAAAATAATAAATTACGTTATACACTTAAAATTAGACATTAAAAATAGAATAAATAAAGAAGTGATACAAAAATAAATTTAAGGGAGCATATAACACTAGATATTATGGGATGTACGTCTCGTCATCAATATTACGCTAGTTGGGAAATTGAATGAACTTATGCAGTATGAATTTCATTGTAATATAAAATTAAAAATTTTTTATTTTTATTGTAATGTGAAATAACATCATAAAATAAAACGAATTAAATGTATGATTACAACATATATTACGTAGTTTATTAAATAAATATAGTACTTCATTTGATTCTTTTTTCACAAATGTATTTTTATTTTTTTAATTATACTTTTCTTTCATTACTATCAAGAATAATTACGATATTCTTATAAAATGAGTGAAATCTCTTACTTATCTTGAAAAATTGTACACATTTTATATTAACAACTTTTTTTAATATAGTAAGTGGAATTTAACTGTGATATTTTTCAAGTTAGTATTTAAAATATTCATAAATTGTTGAAATATTTAATCTTAAACATAAAGTTTATAAAACAAGTTAATTGTTTTCAAAAATATGATACAGTCCACTTTTAAATAGTTTAATATTATAGCAATAGATTAAATCATATTATCAAAAATCTCAAACGTTGTAAATATTACCATCTGCAGTGCAACACAATCAAACTTTACGACCTATCATTATTATACATTGATGGTTGCCGAGGCGAGGACAGAGTAGGGGTACACACCGACCCGCGGGTATCCGCCGACCTGTGATCCACGACTTGTGGGGCGGGTCCGAGTTTAGGGTCACGGGCCCGCCGACCCGCCCCGCGCACACTATATGGATAATATAACATATAGTTAAAATAACAATGATTCTAATGTGTTTGGTGATTTATATTTGAATTTAGAGTTAAATTTGTAATTTGTGATTCAAATTTGGAATTGAATTTGGATAGATGAACATAAAATTAATAGTTTAAAATTTTAAAATAATAAATTATATCACACGTGAGACGACCCATGGGTCGACTCGCCCCAACCCACAAATTCATGGGGTGGGCACGGGTCCCACAAATTCATGGGACGGGTTCGGGATCGACGATACCCGCACACACCCCTAGGACGGAGCCCGTGTGGATCCAATGAGCATTGCCCTCCCTCAGTTTTCGATGACATGTATTTTCATCTAAAAATGTAAATAATTTCAATTTGACTATTTAAAATTTTATATTTGTCTTTAAGATTTTTTTTATTAAATATTTACCTAGAATTCAATTCTTAACCTTAACTAAATTCTGATTTCGTCCCTAAAAGTTACGAACCTACCAATTGAGTAAACATTCCTTTTTAATTTCACATTTTAGTAACTATACCAATTGCAGTATTAATGCGTAGCCATGCACGCACCTGGTATGGTCTCCTACCTCCATAAGTAGCGGTTCATAAGTGCTACTGGTCCACCACATGGCACCCTCCATCTTCCTTCTTCATGATTCTCTCTGATACATTTCCGTATTCGTTTTCTCTGCTTCCCTCCATTAATTCCCCCTTTATTTCCGCACAGACCATTTCTTCTTCTCCTCTACATAAACCAACCATCACAATCCCTTCTTCCTCAGTGTACATCGACAACAACGGTGCAGCAGTTGTAGAGGAGGATCACAGCAGCCATGGCGACCGATAAGGAACTCCCACAGAAGGCTTTCGGATGGGCCGCCACTGACACTTCCGGCGTCCTCGCTCCCTTCCACTTCTCTCGAAGGTATCGCTTTCTCTTCTCTTCATGATTCGTGCATGAGAAATCTTGTGATTATGCTAGATTTAGTGGCTAGTGCTTGCGATTGCGTGGATCCTCCTGCTTTGGTGCTATTTTTGCGCCCAGATTTGCTGAATTAGGATACTGTAATTGAAGCTATGAAATCGCGATCATGTGAAATTAAAACTGAATTAGATTTATTCAATTTTTCTATCAGCTTCAGTATGTGGAAATATATGTGGCGCTTGGAAAGTGTTTGCTGCCTTTCTGGCTATATTTTAATGGTTCCATTCCCTAGTCAGAAGACAATAAATAATTAACTAATCTCTTGACTCTTGGATGCCATTTTTGCTCACCAATTGACTCAATAGAATATGAACAGTGCTTTGCCTTCATTTTTTTCATTCAGAATCAAGCGGTTAGGGTGTTTTGGTTGCGATTTGATGAATTTTGGATCTGGTGGTTATAAATGAATGAGATTGAGAATGTTGATTTGGGTTGCTTTGAGAACTTTGTGATCTATCGACACTCTAATTAGGTTCGGAATGTAATGTTGAAGTGTTGTTCTTATATGTCTGTGGTCATCGAGCTATATACATAATTATATGTATCCATAACAACAGTTTGTACCTTGACCAGGGAAACTGGTGAAGAAGACGTGACTGTGAAAGTCCAATACTGCGGAGTTTGCCACTCCGATCTGCACTCTATCAAGAACGAGTGGGGATTCACAAATTATCCCATTATTCCAGGGTAATTAAGCTCATCTCTAAATTTCCCTTCTCAGTTTGCATATATAATCGCATGTTCTATTAAATAAATGAGATATATTTGAATATGATGACTAGATGTGAGCATGAATATCCCGGTTTTACTGATAATTACCGTCTCCATCTATGTAATGCCTTGTACCTGCAACAATGCTGGAATTTTTATAAAAAGGATAAACTTATTGAAAGAATGTATCTCTTTACGAACAAAAAAAAAATTATTGATTGAAATAGTCAACTACTTTTTGAAATAGTAAAATGATTAAATCCCCACTGGGTAGCAATGCTCATCAATGTTTCAGTCTAATGCTTGATTCTACTAACTTATGCTTGATTCTATTAACTTATGCTTGATTCTACTAACTTTGTTTCTTCAAAGGCATGAAATTGTTGGCATCGTGACAAAAGTCGGCCCCAATGTGAAGAAATTCAAAGAAGGAGACCGTGTGGGAGTCGGAGTCATTGTTGGGTCTTGCAAGTCATGCGATTGTTGTCATCAACACTTAGAAAACTATTGCTCCAAAGCCATATTCACTTACAACTCGCCCGATAAAGACGGAACAAAGACATATGGTGGTTACTCCGACATCATAGTTGTCAACCAAGAGTTTGTGCTCCGTTTCCCTGATGGCCTTGCTCCCGATGCGGGGGCCCCGCTCCTCTGTGCCGGAATCACTGTGTACAGCCCAATGAAGTATTACGGGATGACAGAGCCCGGGAAGCATCTGGGTGTTGCCGGGCTGGGCGGGTTGGGCCACGTTGCTATCAAGCTGGGGAAAGCCTTCGGTCTGAAAGTCACTGTCATTAGTTCATCACCAAAGAAGGAAGCCGAGGCGCTTGAGAGGCTCAAGGCTGATGCTTTTGTCGTTTCAAGTGATCCCGAGAAGATGAAGGTAAAGTCTATACCCTATTCACTCTGGTTGTAGGACTAATACAATACTTTATCAATGAAGGTTTAGGACTCTATTTTGTGAAATTCTGATTGCAGGCGGCTTTTGGTTCCATGGACTACATCATCAACACTGTGTCGGCAGTCCATGCTTTGGCACCGTTGTTTAGCCTGTTGAAGGTGAATGGGAAGCTCGTCAATGTCGGGTTGCCTGAGAAGCCATTGGAGCTTCCTATCTGGCCTCTTGTTCTTGGTATGTTCTTGTATCCTGTTAGTCACATATTGACTAGATTTGAGGAGTTGGTGAAGTATATCTGTAGGAAAGACTTACAATCTATTAGCTTAGCTTAGAATTACGAGTTGGATGGATTTTTTTTTTTGCTTATATGCTCACTTATATTCTAAAACTTATAAATAATGATATTGATATGGTCGTATTTATCGATGAAATACCTCATTTTTAAGACAATAAACCCGAATTAAATACTGACTAGATTTTAGGAGTTGGTGAAGTATTTATGTCTGTAGGTTAGACTTACAATTCATTAGCTTAGACTTATGAGTTGAATATGAGTCTTTTTTCCACTTATATGGTCACTTATATTCTAAAGCTTACATATAATGATACTGATATGGTCGTATTTATTGAGGAAATACCTATATTTTAAGACAAAAAGATCCGAATCAAATGCATACGCTTTCTTTCGACGTGAGACCTGCATTTTCATTGGATGATTTGGGAATGAATTCGTGACAGGGCGGAAGCTGATTGGAGGAAGCAACATTGGAGGGATAGAGGAGACTCAGGAGATGCTGGACTTCTGTGCGAAGCACGGTGTGACTGCAGATATCGAGCTGATCCGCATCGACGAGATCAACAAGGCAATGGAGAGGCTCGCCAAATCCGATGTTCGGTATCGCTTTGTCATTGATGTGGCTGGTTCCTTGCAGAGCAAGTAATCCAGTTTTGTGGCCTACTACTGTCTGTTTACTTTATTAGCTGGATTTGATTTGGATGATAAAGCGGTGGTGAACTACTGAGATTGGTTGGATCTGAATAATCATGATATGAAAAACACTCCTTTAACTAAATGTTTGTTGTTTTGCATTTTCATTTTGAACTTTTATTTTCCAATAAAAGGAATGAGCTCAATTCTTATGTGAGAGTCCCGCTAAAACTAATATTTTGATTATATTATTGCGGGATGATTAGTAGAGTTTCGAATTTGAAACTTATCAAACCTCATTAGAGTTATTGATCTTAACCAGCATCGTTAAGTCTTGATTACTAGAGCATCTAGTTAATTTTTTTTTTTTTGATACTTTTAAAGTTTTATTTATATTAATTATATAATTAACTTCTAAATAGTATTTAAAAAAAAATACAAGGATGATACTTGTATATATAACATAATAGAAAAGCCCGAGCACCGTTGCTAATGTCAGCAGTTATTTCATTTTGCATTTAAATATTTATGCGACGTGTACCAAATAATACATCCGTTAGAAAAATTCACTTGCCAAAAGCCAACCTATTCCGCGCCAATACCGAAAAATCTGGCGCCTAAAGAAAAAACGCTCCATCCAAGCTGCTGGTCCCCTACTGACTTTCCGTGCCCACAATTATCGTGTCCGCCTACTTTTGTCCCCAGAGTTTATCTTTTTAAGCAAATGGGGATTAATGACTTGAGCTTTTTTTTCACCTTAAACTATTACTGGTACTCTGGTAGTGTAAGTTGCATCCTAAGTTACTATGAATTTGACGCTGAAGTTAGTAGTGAGTAAAGTACCCATATGGACTCATAATCTACCTGGAACTAGTTCACATGGTAGGTTTCATTCAAGTAGCATGTTCAGTATTATTGTAATATCGAGAGAAAATAATATATCAATCTGTAAAATCAATCATGTTATCCGACAACATGATACCCATTTAAAATTAGATCAAAACATCTCACTTAATAAACAAATTATTAACATGTCATAGATAATAATTGGTTGCTTGATAACCCGTTATTTTCCTCCATTTTGAGGGGAAGTTGAGTTTTTAGGCGTATGATGACATTTGTGAATAGTTTATGGATTAAAAAGAATAAATGGAATAGTTTGGGATGCAATTGCATCTCCCACTTGTTTGGCGCGAAATGTTCGAATTATTCAGAGGGAAAATCCCAACCTAACCCTAAAAATTTACGAATTTCAAACCTAAAGCTTCCCCAGCACTCATTGCGAGGCTGTTATAAAAAGCGGCGGTTCTCTTCCCTCGTCTGTGTGCAGATATCTGTTCGACGAAAGTCCCCAAAGAAAAATCTGCCTGTGAGAATGTACGTTGTGAAGAGAGATGGCCGCAAGGAGACGGTTCATTTCGACAAGATCACTGCTCGGCTGAAGAAGCTCAGTTATGGACTCAGTACGGAGCACTGTGACCCTGTACTGGTTGCGCAGAAGGTGTGCGCTGGAGTCTATAAGGGTGTCACCACTAGCCAGCTTGATGAGTTGGCGGCTGAAACTGCTGCCGCCATGACTGCCAATCACCCTGATTATGCTTGCGTGAGTTTCTCTTTTCATTCTTACTGTTAGGTATTGAAGATGTTTAGCTATGATGTGCTGTATCTGAATGAATTCTGGCTTTATTTTGGAGAAATGGGGTTATCTTTATGGAATTTCAGTGATAAATTTTGATTTTAAATGGAGTATCCTTACTTTGGGAAATTGAGCTGAGAAATGATGCATATGATAATTCTTGGACGTAGTCTCTATTTGAGAGATTTGGCTATGTATGTGATTGTGACGATTGAATATTACCTTTTCTTACATATTACTTGGATATTGCCTGTTGGGCCCTGCTCCTAGCCTATGTGTTACTTGACTTGAGAAACCAATACTTGGTTCATCACCTTGATTTAGATATTAATCCGTTTCTTTCTGCAGCTGGCTGCTAGAATTGCTGTCTCAAATCTGCACAAGAATACAAAGAAGATATTTTCTGAGACGTAAGTGTTTTCAACTCAATATTGTCAATGCAATTTGCTTAGTTTTGTTTTTGTCATAGTCAGTTTAATTCATTTGCTCAACAGGATTAAGGATATGTACTACCATTTCAATGATCGATCTGGACTGAAAGCTCCCCTCATTGCTGATGATGTGTATGAAATAATTATGAAGGTAAATTTAGTTTACCGAGTAAGAGTTTTTTTGTGGCTCAATTATTGTTCATTTCACTATTAAATGCACCAATGATAATTTTTTTCTTGTAATTGCTTCATTTGTGTATTTTGATATGGAAGATGGAATTAGATTTGTAATTGCATTGAACTTGTTTCAGAATGCTGAACGCTTGGACAGTGAGATCATCTATGACCGGGACTTTGACTATGATTATTTTGGCTTTAAAACTCTCGAGAGGTCTTACCTTTTAAAGGTTCAAGGGAAAGTTGTAGAAAGACCACAGCATATGCTTATGAGAGTGTCTGTTGGAATCCACAAGGATGATATCGAATCTGCTATCAAAACGTATCACATGATGTCTCAAAGATGGTTCACTCATGCTTCCCCAACCCTTTTCAATGCAGGGACCCCAAGGCCTCAGGTATGTTAATTGTTTGGGATTTGGATTGTTATTATTATTATTATTATTATTATTATTATTATTGCTATCTTTTTAAATGAAGTACTCACATGTTGTGATCCATTTAATATTGCAGTTGAGCAGTTGCTTCCTTATTTGCATGAAAGAAGATAGTATTGAGGGAATATACGATACTCTGAAGGAGTGTGCAGTTATTAGCAAATCTGCAGGTGGGATTGGCGTCTCTATTCATAATATACGGGCAACTGGAAGTTACATTAGAGGTACAAATGGCTCATCAAATGGCATATTACCAATGCTAAGAGTCTTCAATGATACTGCCCGTTATGTTGATCAAGGGGGAGGGAAGAGGAAAGGTATATTCAACATACTTTGTCTGGTTAAGCTTTTCATATTTGTGCTAGTGCACAAGAAAACCTGAATTTCTTGGCTGCACTTTGCTTAGGTGCTTTTGCTGTCTACTTGGAGCCATGGCATGCAGATGTATTTGAGTTCCTTGATCTACGGAAAAACCATGGAAAGGTATAGTTTCATGGATGGTTTTCTTGCCATGTTTTGTATTTTGGCACTTCTACATCCTGCTTTTGGATGTTGTTAAGTCACTTTTTCTGCTGTTTAAATAAGCTATGATCATAATGATTTTGCAGGAGGAGAACCGAGCTCGTGATTTATTTTATGGTCTTTGGGTTCCTGATCTCTTCATGGAGAGGGTTCAAAGTAATGGAAATTGGTCATTATTTTGTCCGAATGAGGCTCCAGGCCTAGCAGATTGCTGGGGTGAAGAGTTTGAGAGGTTGTATACTTCTTATGAAAGAGAGGTAAAGCAATGTTCTTGATTATTATTATTTTTCTTCGGGTCTTATTTACCATAGCTCAAGTTGATGGAACTTGTTATATAATTTTATTTACATTGATTTTGTTGTTGTAGGGTAAAGCTAAAAAGGTTGTCCAGGCGCAGAATCTCTGGTTTGAAATATTAAAGTCACAGATTGAAACAGGGACTCCTTATATGCTTTTCAAGGTTGGAGGAATCCCCATCTTTCCTTACTCTTAGAAAATTGTGTCTTTTGGTGAATTATATCCCTACTAAAAAGTTAATAACTTGTTCTTATTATCTTTTCTAGGATAGCTGCAACCGGAAGAGTAATCAGCAAAACTTGGGAACCATTAAGTCTTCCAATTTGTGCACTGAGATTATTGAATATACAAGTCCCACCGAAACTGCTGTTTGCAACCTTGCTTCTATTGCTCTGCCTCGTTATGTCAGAGAGAAGGTCAGCATAAATTTACAGATACAATTTGTGCTTCTATTGCTCCGCCTCCCATCTTCTATAGTTCTTTTATTAAATAATAATGTCTTGGTAATTGCAGGCGATACCAACTGAATCACATGCATCTAAGCTTGTTGGAAGCCGAGGTGCAAAGAACCGATTCTTTGATTTTGACAAGCTTGGAGAGGTCAAACTTCTACACATACTTTATATATTGAGTCATTGACACTTCGAAAAGAAAAATATGAAATTGCATTATTCTTTTATTTAATATAAGTTGGTCTTGCTTTTCTCCATCAGGTTACTGAACTAATCACTATAAATCTGAACAAGATAATTGATATCAACTACTACCCTGTTGAGACTGCAAAGAGGTCAAATTTCCGACACAGACCCATTGGTATAGGTGTTCAAGGTCTTGCTGATACATTCATCTTGCTGGGTATGGCATTTGACTCACCTGAGGCTCAGCAATTGAACAAAGACATCTTTGAGACTATTTACTACCATGCCCTAAAAGCTTCTTCTGAACTGGCTGCAAAAGAAGGGACTTATGAGACCTATAGTGGTTGTCCTGTTAGCAAGGTAAATTATTAGGAACTTTGATAAATCACTCTCTGACAGTGTATGTAGCTAAGTAATGCAAAAATACCAACTTTTTTTTCTTTCTAAAATCCTGTTTGGTCCTTTTGCAGGGTATTCTTCAGCCTGATATGTGGGGTGTGACTCCATCGGATCGATGGGATTGGGCTGCTCTTCGTGAGATGATATCATCAAATGGAGTAAGGAATTCACTTCTGGTAGCCCCAATGCCTACTGCTTCAACTAGCCAGATTCTTGGAAACAATGAGTGCTTTGAGCCATATACTTCTAACATATACAGCCGCAGAGTTCTCAGGTAGGTTTTCTTCTTTTCACACTTCTTTGAAAGTTGAATAACATAGATATTCATTGAACCTGATAAGGCTGTTTTGTTTTGTATGCTGATTGTATTTGATTTTGAACAATTACGCAGTGGTGAGTTTGTTGTTGTGAACAAACATCTTCTTCACGACTTAACCGAGATGGGTCTTTGGTCTCCTGCTTTGAAGAATGAAATCATACATACAAATGGTTCTGTTCAAAAGAACTCAGATATTCCTGACGACCTCAAAGAGATATACAAGTAATCAACACCTTGCCTTTAGATAAAGTCAAAATTCATGTATTGTTGAGTCGAATCTATTGCTAATGTTTCTTTTCTCTATTAGGACTGTGTGGGAGATCAAGCAGAAGACACTAGTCGACATGGCTGTTGATCGTGGATGCTATATTGACCAAAGTCAGAGCCTAAACATACATATGGACCAACCTAATTTTGGAAAGCTCACATCTTTGCATTTCTATGCATGGTCCAAGGTAATAATATTCATACATACTAGATTAGTAGATTGTATAAAGTTTATATAAAGTTTCTTATGTTTTCATTTCCTCTACTTGTGATATGAAGGGTCTGAAGACCGGAATGTACTATCTTCGATCCCGTGCTGCTGCTGATGCGATCAAGTTCACAGTTGATACTTCCACCCTCAAAGTAAATCTCTACCTCCATTTTTACTGCAGTTCCATGAACAAATTTAAGTGATTACCAATCATTAATTTGTTGGTGACTGGTATATTTATTTACTGCTTTAATGGTATTGTAAAAATGCAGGAGAATGCAAAGCCTGTGGCATCTGATGTGGATCCTGATGATACCAAGATGGCTCAGATGGTGTGCTCTCTCACAAACCGTGAAGATTGCTTGGCTTGTGGGAGTTAAGAGCGTATTTATTCTATATATCTGATGACTATACTGTTTTATTTATAATCTATGTAGGTATTGTAATATAGTGTGTAGTTTTTATTATAAATGTATCGCTCTTGGAGACTGACTATCAATGGTTTGGCTGTAGATTCATTACTAAGGGGTTATTTGGTTCGAGTATAAAGTACAAGGTGTGATATCCTCAGTCTCAAAGTACAAATGTTAAGTGTGTGCAAGTGCAGCACAACAAATATATTGCTAATACTTAAAAACCAATCTTGATTATGATTATTTTTTGAGTTGAGAACCTATAAACTGTTCGAAGTTTGCTTCATGTAAGATTTTTATGTCTAAAATTTAAAATGTTGTAATGAACAATCCAGGTTTCATTTTAGTTGAAATTTGGTGTCTTCGCGCGTCTTTTCCTTTCCCTTCAAACATTTTCATCGATTATTTCATCCACTCATAATCCATCACTCTTTGTTTTTTTATTTATAAAATCAATAAATTTCTTCCAAAAGTTGAACATCCGAAAGAAAAAGTTTTCAGCAGAGTGGTGTGGAGTGATTTTCAGCGACAATAGAGCGATATTTACTTGTGCGGATGTGGCCACCTTCTTAGGTGACGGTCCCGGCAAGATGACGAGAAGGAAGCGTGTATGAGAGCTCCTATTTGACAGCCGATTTCGTCGGGATTGACTTCTCTAAAGTAATCACACCGAGACATCAAATTTCAACAAAAATGGAACCTGAGACTGTCAATTTTAACTTTTTAAACTTCAGACACCAAAATCTCACATGGAGCAAACTTCAGACAGTTTATAGGTTCTTAACCCTTATTTTTTTGGTAGAGATCTTGTATATATGATCTACTCATTAGTTCTGTGCAAATTTTTATTTAAATGAGAATTGATATTATATTATTATTAATTTGTATTTTTTTTTTAAAAAAATAACTTGTATAATAATATTTCTATTATTTGAAAATATTTTTATTATTTTTATTTAATTTGTTACAACAATGTGTGTATAATTAAAAATATGTAAGGTTATTAGAAATTTATAAATCAAATTAACATTAATGATAAAACAGTTGAAATTAATTAATATATTTAAAATTAAGTAATATTATAGATAGATAAAATTAAATAAATTAAAATTCAGAATATTTAATTGTACTGCATAGTTCAATATTTCACATTCAAGATAATTCAAAAATTATGTTTAAACTTAGGAGTATCAACTGATTTTGGTTACCTACTAACCCGCGACGCAGACTGACTTTACTTTGTCGATCTACGTCTCGTGAAATATGGAAATTGTTAGGATTCGAGATCTATCATATATATGTATTATATAAAAATATATATAAGTAATACAATACATAATTAAAACTTAAAACAACAAGAGTTATAATAAGTTTGATGTGTTTGTTGATTTAATTTTGGAGTTAACTTAGTTGGAGTTGAATTTAAATTAGTGAATATAATATGTAATTCGAGGTTAGAGTTTAATTTAAATATGATGAATATATATATAGTTTAAAGTTTAGAATTAGTAATGATAGCCTATGTTCTAAGTAGAGCAACTTGCAGAACCTCGCCTTATGAAAACGAGACGTGTATGTAAAAACTGAAAAGTATTTTCATTCACAATTATATTTATTTTATTATTATAGATTTCATTTTACAGATCGAAAATGTGACTACATGAAAATCTCGAGTATTACCAAAAAAAAATATCGAGTTGCATTGCATACGTTATATGGGGGGGGGGGGGGGGGGCCCAACAAGGCAACAAAGGAGCATGAAATTTATGTTACCATTTTCTGTCATTTTCCGTTTTATTTTATTATCGTATTAATATTTAATGTTGGAAGAAAACTAAATAGCTTGAGGTATATCTCATTCTCAACCTTTGCTTCACCTTCCAGACTCTCTCTGGCGATTTCTTCACGGTTCTTGAGACTTCCTGAGCACTGCACGTCAGATCTGCCGACCGGATCCTCGCCTTACAGATCTGCGATTTCTTCCCCCAAGGCACGTCTTCTTGTTAGCTCAATTTGCTCGTATTACCGTATTTATTGCTGCTAATGATTCAATCCCAATAGCCGAAGCTCAATTCTCAGAGATATCTCATTTCCTGTACGTTATCGTTCCGATTGAATAAAAAAGTTGTTTTTGATTGAGTCTGCAGGTGGGATTGTATTGGTCGATGCGGTGGCGTTGATGGACGCTTGAACTGCTGAGTTTAGGGATTTTCGGTTTGGGGATTTTCGGTTTAGGGATTAGGGTTTTAGTGTTTTCTTCGATTGGTTGTGTTTGAGTTATTTGCCAAGGTTTAATTATGGAGCAAGAATCGCAGAAGAGGAAGCTCGAAGATAGCACCTTAATTGATTCTTCGAGCGAGCCATCTCTTTGCCTGAATAATTGCGGCTTCTTCGGAAACCCTAGCAGCAATAACCTCTGCTCCAAGTGCTACAAAGACTACCTTTTGAAGCAAGCAAAGGATTCGATCAATTCCGATAAAAAATCGAAACTTGTTGATCAAACTGTGGATGAATCATCCACCCAAGCTCAAGAACCTCCACAAGAAGAAGCAAATCCGCTTGAAGGGTCGAGCTCAGAAAACCCGGAAAAGCGACCAGCAAATCGTTGCAACTTCTGTAAGAAACGGGTCGGGTTGACAGGGTTTAAGTGCAGGTGTGGAGACATGTTCTGCTCGATGCATCGATATTCAGACAAACATGATTGTGTGTTCAACTACAAGACTGCAGGGAGAGACGCGATTGCAAAGGCAAACCCGGTTGTCAAAGCTGATAAGGTCGAGAAGATTTGATTGAATGGTGAAGAAGCAATTCGGGTTTTTTATGGTACCTTGTCTGCACTTAGCAAAATCATGCCACAAACCATTTCTTCGCATTCTGTCATAGGTTTGCTGCAAGATTTGCTAAAAGTTGACATGGTTGTCTTGCTGTTTGTTAAGTTGGAGGTCAGAGTCGATAAGTAGTGGATGGTGCAGAACCTAAGCTTATGTAATGTTAAATGGTGATCGTGTTATGGTTAATGTACAGATTTCCTTTATGCTCAATGTAGAATATGTTCTTCTAGAATCAAATAATTTTGCTATTTCCAAGAAAGTATCTGGATTGAACCATGATGTATAACAGGGTCCAGTGTTTCAGGGTCCAACAGAGTACCTGGACTGAACCTTGATATACAATAGAGTATCTGGACTGAACCCTGTTGTTTAATAGGGGGCTGTGTTTCATGGTCCGATAAAGTATCTGGATTGAACCCTGTTGTCTAACAAAGTTAAATGTTTCATACCGTACCCTGTAGAAATATAAGCACATCACGCGATTTCCACTCTAATCTCAATTTGAACCATCAGTACAAAACATGGTACATTGCAAAGACAACAATGACACTGAATTTTTGGGTAGCAAAGGATGCTCTGTTTTTCCAGTCTAAACAATCAGTTCCCTATATTATGTATTATACACATTGCCATCAAATACGAACCACATACAAAAAGTGGAGAGACTTGAATATCAGACAACCTGATGTGATCACAACTAAAAGAATATGAAACAGAAACTTATCCTTGATCTTTCACACAACCAAAATCTTTAGACATTGATGTCTCCACGCTTTGACCGAGCTGAGCTGCTGATTTCAGAATAAGTGGAGAAGGAGTGCCTTAGGAAGTTGTAATTCTCAGGAGGAGGCACGGTCACTGGCTGCTGAGGGTATAATGTCGGGGGTGGTGTGAGATTTCGCTGAGCCGGAAGAGGCGGAAGCATGTTGTTGTAGTTGTATTTGAAATTGTCATTACTTAAGCTGCAAACCATAAAATTCCAATCTTAGTGCATAAACTTGTAAACCCTTGAGTTCGTAGGCTCGGGATTCTAGATTTCCTTCAAGAACTCAACCAAAACATCATTTTTCCCACCAAGATTCATTTATATGATTTGAATCCTTCAGGGCATAAGCTGTTTTAATTTGCTTTAGTGAGAACACTAATGAAAAGGTAGGCATATTTTACTATTTCATGAAATCGTCGATCATCGGGGAGTAAAGTTCGTGTTATCTCACCAAAAAGTTCAAGTTTTCATTTAGCAGGACTTTATTATATTAGTGGCATTAGCATAAATGTTTTCGTAGAAATGAAAAATAAGACTTAACTTTAGAAAAGAAACATTATATAAAAGAAGCTAACCTTGTATTTCGAATAAACGGGTCTTCATCAGTCAAATCATCATCTAAACGTTGTGGAGTTCTTTGATTCGGAGGAGGAGACCAAACATTTGGCACAAGCAAGTCGTCAGAGAAATATCGTCTTCTGATCAACTGAGAAAAAGAAAGGAATAAGGCATGATCCATTCATATGACCAAAAAGTAACTTAGGGAATGAAAAACATACTAAGCGGAAAAACTTCATTATAGCTTCTTTGTCGAATCTTGATTCTTTAGCAGCCTGCACAGATGAGTACACCCTCAGATTCTTAAGATCATGCCAAATTGTAAATATATAGCACAAAACAACTCCTAGTCTTATTGGTCATTACAGCAATTTCTGCTTAATGTTCAAATTTGATTTTGCAGATGATATAAAAAGAAAATTCAAAGCATAAAAATGGGTTCTTCTTTAAATTCATGGGGAAAAGAAAAAGGGTTTTACCGCATGAAGGGTTCCACTAGAGGGAAAACTCTCTGTCAAGGGAAGTTCTTCACTGGATGGAAGCAAACCCTGTTTCTCAACCCACATCATAGCAGCATCGACGAGGTTCCCACTGCTGCCCCCGTCTTTTGCAGCAATATCCGCTTTGTTCCCAATCACAATATATGGGACGGGAAGGCCACCAGGCCCTCCGGATCCCAAAGGAGCAGAAAATGTTCCAGTTACAGCAATCTCAGCTGCCCATTTGCTCAAGCTTGATTTTGTCCTCCTTTGTGAGAGATCATGGACAAAAATAACACCTGAAATTGCAAAGAATAAACATATATGCTAAACAATTGATGTATGGATCAGCGAGCAAGGCAGTAGTCTCAATTCAGTCTCAAATTTTTAATTTTTAAAAAACTGCTATTTCTGCTAAGATAGCTACTATCTCCTAATCAAGCAGATCATTAAGACGACACTCCTACAATTCAATAAACCAGTTTGATTTCCAGATACATAAATTCTCGTCTTCGATTTTTTTTGCATGTTTAATTCTTGTGAAAGCTAAGACTAACCACTTGACCAACTGTCCTAAAACCTTAAGGTGTTAGGTGTGATTTAATCTTTATTTCAACAATTCTAATAGCTAAGTAACTGGAAACTAAGTTCTTACCATTTATTTGTGAATAGAAAAGTGATCGGCATTCTTTGTATCGATCGTGTCCTGATACATCCCACAGTTCGACGAAGAAGTCTCTCTCAACGTCGCCACTAATGCTACTCGAAGAGCTTCCAGCATTTCCATAAGTGATATGCTGAATGGAATCAGATTGAATCATTGAAAACATTCTAATCAGAATAATAGCTTTGATTCCAGGTAATAAAAGATAAAAAGGGCAAATGGTTGTACCTTAACACCGACTGTACACCCAATGGTTTGAGAAGGGCGAGCAATGGCAAAACCTTTTTCAATTAGATGAACAATAGAAGTTTTTCCAACACCTAGCGACAGCATAAGCTAGCAGATCAAAAACTTAAAACACATAATAGGATAGAAATAAATTATGAAACATATATTTCCTATATTTCGTGCTTAGAGCTTCGCAAAACACAGAGAACCTCTCACAATCTACACTTCCATGATAATTAAAATACAACATCATCAAAAACATAAGAGCTGCAAAGAATATATAAGGTGTCTAGCTCAAGAACCACAGATTAATTGATTTGGAGTAGTTGACTAATCAAGCAATTAAGCAGGACTATACAGCGAGATAAAGCTAAAAAATGGCATATACACTTGCATAAAATTGATATTACAATTAGAAACATCATGAATTGCTACTAAAATTTGAGCAAAATCAGTTTACTACCTGAATCACCAACAATAAGCACTCGAACCTGTCCGCAAGGCGGTCCACCATTTTGCTCTTTGACCTCCTTCTCACGTTCTCTCCAAAACATGTTAACACTTTTCTAACCAGATACACTCCAAGAGAAACTGAGCAGCAACTGAAGAGATGGATCCCTTCACGGACTCCAACCCAGCTAAAACCCTAAACTTTCGTCTGATATCATACACTGGACCAAAACTAACCTAGCATCTGAGCTCAAATCGAAAAGATTGCATATAACAGTTGGTCGAGATCAATAAGGTCGATCCGAAGATCGCAAGTGGACCCACCAAATCTCCAAAAAATGGATCTCTACGGCGCCAATGAGGAAACTAACGAAAGGGGTTTCTCCAAATCAATCGTACGGAAACAATACGCCTTCTATTAACGCCCCTGAAATCGAAAATGGGGGTCAAATTCCGCAATCGGGTATTATCAAATCCAGAAAAGTGCGGGGAAAAAAGTTGAGGATTCCGTAGAGAAGTTGAGATCTTGGGATCGGGGGAAGAGTGTATTAATTAAGCAAAATCGGAAGAGGGTCGGTGTGTCTCTAAGTTAAGATCTGCTTGATTTCACTTGCTGCCATCTTCCCTTCCTTCGTCGACGGGATTGTGTAATATCGTTGCTCTTCGTACTGTAGTGTCTGTTGCTTCTCCTCTCCAGATTCGCACTCTCATCCGTAAACTTTAATAAACTTTAAGTTTAATCCTTAAACGTTTAAACCTTGAACACATAATAACTAATATTGTACTTTCATTTGCTTTACTAATGTTACCTAATAATCCTCATTCACTTCAGCAGTGTTAAAGAGTTATTCAACAACTTTATAGATGTAACTCATGTTGAATGATCACAAAATTGGTCCTTACATTAGATAATTTTCACACATTTGTTGATATTGTGTACTTATGTACAGTCGTTTAACTTGCAGCCGCTAAATTAAGAGATAAAATGATGATATTCTTTTTAAGTGAAAATTATTAGATTTTTTAAGAGAGAAACTTGATCGATTTCAACTGTTACGTAGATATCAATATACCTAATTCAAGTGTATTTGCAGGCGACTTCAATTTAACGGAACGCCTAAATATTATTATATATAAACATATGAAGTTTCTAACTATAGTAATATAAGCCGCAAATTCTTTACTACACCTATATTAGAAATGATACATGGTCCGACCGTCACGATCTGAATGTGTCTAGCTCATTAATTACTACGTTACTAAAAAAAAAATTACAGATCATGTCACTTAGATACAATTGGACTGTGGCGGTTGAATTGTGTATTATTAATCCAAACTATATATATATATATGTGGTGTTTGATTTGGAGCAGAAAATGGTGCATATTCCAATAATTAAAGTGGAGGCCAATTATGATCAAATGAAGAAAGGTGGAAAGGTGTGGGAGAAGCAATGATCATGATCATAAGGGGAGAGGTGGGGATGGTGATTGTGGACTCCTTCATAGCTAGTTACCACATAGCTTGAGTCTTCTCTATCTCTCTCCACTCTCTTTTTTACTACACACCCTCCACTTCTGCACTTATAATAGTTCCTGCATACAATCACATATTTATTTATTAGTTAATCCTAAAATAGTAACTAACTAATTGTTTATATAACATAACTAAAATAAAAAAAACAATTACATGCATCTAAACTTTCACATTTTGACTACATTGTATATGAAAATTTTGGATTGACTTTTGGTTAGTTAGTAATTGTTTGTTGTTAATTACAACGTCATACTTGTATTAGACATCTTATTAGTTTGATTTGTTAATATCGTCGTAACTCGATATTGTTACTCAACATTAAAAACTTGCATCAATATGAAAAATAGGTTATTAGATTGCAAACAAAAAAAAAAAAAATCATTAACTAATTTGTAAAAACATGAATGCTCAGTTACTTGATTTTTTTTATTCCTTTAAGTAATGTTTCAGATGTTTGTCTCTCTACAATAGTGTATTATCATGAAATCTTTTACAATTAAGAGTGTCGAGATAGCCGAATAAAAGCTCATAATATATAAACCAGCAATGAGTCTATATTGTAAACTATTATTCAGGAACATCGGTTAAAATATTATGCAAAAAATTTCTACTCACAATTTTCGAGTTTATGCAGATGTGTGGATATTTTAAAGTTTATATCCATAACCCAGCCCAAGCATTAATTTCAGATATATAAAGATATGAATTTTATAAACAAGTTATTATTTAAGAATAAGATTAGTAACAAAAAAAATTCATTGTTATTACCTTGGATTAGGATTGTTCTTGACAGATTTCTTACCATATTTCCTCCATCGATACCCGTCACTGAGTACATCTTCCTCCGATTTGGTCCTGAACGCGATTCTATTGTAACCCTTCTTCTCCACCTTCATCTTTTCTAGTCTTAGGCCTTTTGTGTTCAGCATCATACCGTCAACCTCTAATCTAAAGAAATATAATTTTACTTGATTAAATTAAAAAAAAATTCACATTGTGAAAACAGACAATTCCGTCGGTTTTAAATGAAATCTAGAGTTTATGATCTTTAAATGTGCACGATTTGACAATTTTGAACATTAAAACATATTTAAAAAATACCTTTCTTTTATGTGAAAGTAAATGTGAAATACATTTCAATTAATGCCATGTAATTATATCGTTAATTTCTTATAACCTACGTACACTATGTTATAAATCAAGTACTGATAACATTCACATGTTCTTTTAATAAATATATAATTATGACAACAAATTTCCGTAACAAAGTACGAGACTGTAATATTATAACGTTAGCTTTCATCGAAATAAACTTCGGCGCAATGTGCATGTGCGTGAGAATCTATATGGCTAGCTACTTAAAAAAAAAAACTCACACATGGATGCATGGGAATCAAGATGCTAGCTACTTACTCGTTAGCAGCAGAGTTATTATTGTCTAATAAGTGATCACTTGAAGGGACATTTACAAGCACTGATATCATCTCCTCCCACTCCGAATCATGAAGGAGATGTTCATCCTCAATAAGGTACCCATCAGTTGGATCTTGGATCCTAGTTCGGTGATCTACGTGGATGTAATTTGGGTTAAGGTTAGGGTTAAGGTTAAGGTTAGGGTTAGGATTAGGGTTTTGCTGACAGTACAACTCCATATCCATCTTTTCCTTAGAGAAATTAAAGGTGGAAGTTCTGTCTGAGTTGAGGGTTTTATGAGTAGCTAGACCAACGTCGTTATATATACCCAACAAAAATATAAGTGATCGATTAAACGCATGGACTCCGAATTTACCTTCTAGACGACGTATGCGAGATTAACTATGATCCACTGGTAAAATGTAAACCAATAAAGATAGAAAAAACAGTATTTAATAATATTAATAAATAAAGTGGAAAAATATCTTATATCCAAGTTCCAAAGTTGAACTTGATTAAATATCATATTAAAAATAAAAAGGCTAATTAATTATAAAATTTACCGATGTTTGACCGGGTTTTTTTCCTTTTAACATTTATAAATTGCATGGGTACTTAATAAATAAAAATAGTTAACAGTTTGTACACCAATACTTCAGTTACTAATTTGTTTGATACTCCAAATTATATTACATTACAATTTGTTGCATTTTTTTCATCATGTGCTAAGCTTGTGAACCAGTCTAAATTAAACAAAAATTGAGCAATATATATATAACTTGAATCAATAAAATGTTTAATTTTTTTTTAAAAAATTTAAATAGCAATTTATTCAACCGCTCACAAGTCAACTATGAATTTAACTATTAACCATAATTTAATAAAATGAACACTACTTTTAGTAGTGGCCTAGCTAATCCATAGTAATGTTATATACACAGTACTAGGAAAATGTCTTTACTTTTCTTGCTGGCGAACATGTGACGTCGTTTATCTTACATAATACAATCTTAGCCTAATTACGTTATCACTGACGTTTAAATACATTAGCTATTTAAAAACATTTATTTATTATTATTGTGTTATCCTCGTAAATCTATTATGAGATGAAAATTTCGGGCTGATTTTACAACAACCCGTTTGGAGTAGAGTTGTAAATAAGTCAAATTAGTCGTGAGCTCCTCGGGATCGTTTCGGTTAATATTCTTACTTAACTCGCTAAATTTTAAATCAAATCGAGTACGAATCGATTTTTTTTTTTTATATTGGCCAATGATACTAATATTGGGCTTGATCAGGCCCATATTTATATGTTCCAAAATTTATAAGCAATGTTTTTATCGGGAGAAATTTATGGGCCGTAGATGTAAATACTGAACCATTCAACGGTAGAGAGACAAAGAGGAGAGGGAATCAATCTCGCCTGACGCTCACAGTCGCGTTCGATCTCCTCCTATTTCGTCTCCCTCCTAATTAACTGTGAAGTCTCAATCGAGCTCAATCAAACCCTAGCAAAAGCTCGTCTCTGTGGTGAAGACAACTATGGCGTTCACTTCTCGACTCGTATCTAAGTCAAGACAGGTTAGTTTTCAGATCGAATCCTGATTCACGTATGTTGACCTCTTATCGCAATGCTACTGCATTTTCGGATTGGTTTTGGTGTAGTTGAAGTGGCGATTATTATCTAGATCTGAGCTGAATCAGGCTTCTGTTTGATCAGGCTAGGTGCTTGGTTATGGAAATGAAAAGTGCAGTGCTAATGAGTTTCATTGATTTATTAGGCAGTCCGTGAATTTACCCGTTTTCTGAATTGTTAGACTTAGGGAGCTTAGTTGAGGTGCATTTCAGTTTTTCTATCGCAATTGAGTGTTAGAAAGCGATGTGATCAAATTTCGGTCTCTATCTGATGTTCGTTTTAATGTTCCCTAGCTGGGTTCACACAACTTTTCAATTTAGTTGAATTAAGTTTGGTGGCTGGGAGCTTAGTGAGGTATTTAAGATTGTTAGAAATCAATGTTAAGCAATATTTCAAATGCTATTGAATGGAATATGTATGTTGGCCAGCTTAGTTTGGTTATTGATATCTCTCTAGTGATTTTATGTTTGTGAAAGAAATTGGGATGATGAATATTTGAAAATTGTTCACTGCACTATTAGTTATTGAACCTATGATAAGAAAAACAATGGAATGGAATGGCTAAAATGGGCTTTTATACGGCAGCAAGCATGGTGAACTTACATGTGGACGTTAATTTGTCTTCCTGATTATGTACTCGGTAATTCTCCAGTTGCAATATTCTTTTGTTGAAGACATGAAGCCATTTTAAACTTAACATGTTTGGTCTGGTTATGGTATAGATCTATGGAAGTCAGATCATTTTACAGAAGCAACATGTGATACCTGTTCGTTCTTTTGCCAAAGAAGCAGCTCCTGCTTCTCTCAAGGGAGACGGTGAGTCGTCTAGATAAATAAAACTTGAGTTAATACAAAATGGTAGGTTCCATGATAACAAAATATGATCTTTCATAGTTGTACTTTTCACGGTTTGCTGCTTCTTTAATTGTCTCTTTAGTAAATGTGAAGCAGATATTCTGCCTCTTTGTTCTTTCTTGTTTCTGCTTCCTCTTTTTACAAATATGTCGTGGAGCCTTCTGATATTATGCCTTCTATGTTGCCTTGGTCTATTTGACCAAAACATAAGTAAGTGCTAGTATCAGTTTTGAGCCTCCACAAGCTAAAGATATCCTATGGAAGAAATGTTAAATTATCATGGCCATGGGTACTTATTAGGGTTGTGCTGATAGTGTGCTCATATTATTTCATCCAAAATTTTCATATAGTGTTTATTTTTTTTCGCCAAATGAATACAGAACATGAGGATATAGTATCTTAAGATTGTTAATAGGTCCGTAATTAGTAATATTGGAGAAATGCATTATGCTTTTGAAGTCAATTGTAATTGACAATTTGTATACTAATTTTTCTTTTATTGAATAGAGATGCTGAAGAATATCTTTCTGGAGGTAAAGAACAAATTTGAAACGGCCATGGGTGTTTTGAGGAAAGAGAAAATCACCATTGACCCTGAGGATCCGGCTGCTGTGACTCAATATGCTAATGTTATGAAGACAGTAAGAGAAAAGTAAGTATCCGGTGCCCTTCAACACTTTCTCGTGCTATTGATATGTAAGTAGCTTGCCTCTTTCTTAGCATTGCTAATCCATGATCTTTTCGTGGATGCTTAGCTTCTAGTAGTATTCGTTCATCGTAGTTGAATTTGTTAATAGATGTATTGTCTGCGAGAAACTTATCTTGCGAATTCTTTATTCTTTACAAATTAAAAGTGTTATCCGTCTTGCAGGGCAGGCTTGTTCTCAGAATCTGAACGCATCAAATACACCATTGAGTCAAGGACACAGGACATTCAGGATGCCCGCACATATCTGCTGACATTGAAGGAAATTCGGGTCAAGTATGTTTAAATTAATTATTGACATCCTCTGTTATCTCGAAGATATATAGATATGTTGCATTCTATGTTGGACACTTGGAATCCTTATAAAAGAAGGAGCTAGGTTTTCAATTTCATTAACGAATTGTTTAGCGCTCATGTCTCCCTCTTGCTGAAGGAGAGGATTCATGGACGACCTCGGTGCAGAGACTATGATGATGGATGCATTGGAGAAAGTTGAGAAAGAAATTAAGAAACCTCTCATGAGGAATGATAAGAAAGGAATGGCTCTTCTGTTGGCTGAGTTTGACCAGATTAATAAGAAGTAAGGTTTTATAATTCTAGAGCTCTATTATGTTTCTCATGAGTGCAATGCGAATTTAAAAAGAAAAATTAAATTACTTCTTTAGAGTTTCTTTAGGCACACGGTTCTTTGTTTATGCTCTTTTTTTTTTCTTTTTTTTTAAGGGCCTTGATTAATAAACTTCTTTGAGTCATTTGTTTCGCAGGCTTGGCATTAAGAAGGAAGATCTGCCCAAATATGAAGAACAATTAGAACAGAAAATTGCCCAAGCACAACTAGTCGAGCTGAAGAAAGACGCTTTCGAGGCAATGGAAACTCAGAAGAAAAGGTAAGCCTTTCTACAACTACCAGCTTTGTTTTGCAATATTAGGTTCTGTTTTAGAAATACAAAATTGTGCTACTGATTAAGAAATGCCTGCCCCTTATCTCATTTTCATCTTTAACTAAAATCGCAAAGGCGACATCTTTTCATAGTTGATATAAGTTCCATATTCTTTTCTTGGGTAGAAAAATAGATACAGTTTATGATATGTGAATTTGTATTATGATTGGGAAATGCTTGCTTCTTTTACATGCGATTACAACAGGAATCTATTTTCCTTTCTTAACTAAAACCCCAAACGTAGTTTGATTCAAAGTTTCATACTTTTGGAGAAAGGAGGTCACCAACTTACACCTATTCCAAGTTTCAATAACTTCTTGTATTCAAAAACTCGATGAGGTTGATTGCTGACTTGATCATCTCGCTTTCTCACAAATTACTAATTTTCGATTCCAGGGAAGAATTCAAAGACGAGGAGATGCCGGAAGTGAAGTCGTTGGACATTAGGAACTTCATCTAAGTCATTCACGGTTTTGTTTATTGATGCATTTGTTTCAGAAAGAAGAGGACCGAGATTAATGGGCGTCTTCGCTCTCTCTCCGGGTTTTACAGTCAATAAAACGGACCATTGTTGTGCATTTTACAGCTGTTTTGGCTACTGAAACATAATTTTACTCCCTTTTGGGTGATGTCGAAAACCTAAATAAATTTTTCTTGGAGATGAGTTGCTGCATTGATCTGCTTTCTGGTGTTGATGTGGATTTGATGGATCAACAACCACAATCTATGCCAACCTTATCAAGTATATAATTAGAGTCAGATAAGAGAAGGGCCAACTTGACTTTCCGTTTAGTTCACATAATGCATTTAGGAGTCATGTCACGTCAATTGAATATTGAAAGTGGGTTAAGAACCTAATCAAGTGGGTTAAGAATCTAATTATAGTCATACGTTTTGTACATATTTTTAGGTGTTTCATGTTTAAATTATTGCTAAAGACCTAATCAAGTGGGTTAACAGTCTAATTATAGTCACACGTTTTGTACATATTTTTAGGCGTTTCAGGTTTAAATTATTGCTAAAGAGTGTTATGAGTTACGTTTTTGTTACTTTTTGATTTTTCGTCTGTTTTTTCTATTAAATTTGATAGATTTGTGTATGAGTTTTTTTTGCCGATTCATATATACTTATTTATGTCAATTAAGTTAAACTGAAATTTAATTTTGTATATTTCTTTATTTCGTTGTACACATACACTAATTGACCTAAATAAAAACGAAGTATAAGTGCTATTTTATTCTTTTCTCGTTTTAAATATTCTTGTTAAATTTTATGGAGGTGTTAGACTAAAATTTGTCAAGTTTAACAACAACAAAATAAACGGAAAACCAAAAAGTAACGAAAAAAACGTGATACCTATCGATAATAATTTAAACATGTAATATTTAAAATCAACAAGATACAAACTTGAGATTGTAATTAGGTTTTTACGAATTAATTCTATTAAGAAGTTTACTTTGTGAAAGGGTTTGGAAAATCATTTTAGTTAATGGAATTGATTTAGTACTTGATTGAAAATTTGAGTGAACTGTAAAATATTGAAAAATTTATGAGAGTTTTAAATTCTAGGGTTAATACACTGCTAGTCATATTTGAATAATCGAATAAATTTTGAGTATATTTGAATAATAATTAAATAAAGTCTTAGTTGATGTTATATTTGAATATTTTGTAACTCAAATTTCATGCTAATACGTGATAAAAAAGATAAATAAAATAAAGCTAATAATTTATTTGTCTGCTCAGCTATTAACCAATAAAATATGATGCACTTTATTCATCATCTACTTAGTAGATGAGCTGATTCGTCCAAATTAGACATAAATTTTACGGAGCTGACCATTCATTTATATACATATAAAACTTGAGTTATCAAACTATTTAACAATTTTTTCTACTATTTAAATAATCATCCAACAATTTAATAATTAGCGCTGAATTTTATCACTACATTGAAGATAAGGAAGGGCTTTGGAGTTTGGACACGTCTTCTCTAAGGATAGAGAAAGAACACGTAGTCCTTTCCTGTAAGCACGTGCGGTTCAATACTATAGGGCTGGCTAATCATATCCTCTAGTTAGTTATTATAACTAATTATATGTTCATTTGATGATTGATTCGTTGTATCCCTCCTTTGAAAAGAATCACTATTCTAGTAATTAAAATCTTATCGGTATCCGATAAAATATTAAATTATAGTTTGAAAAAATTGATATTTTATATATAATGAAATACGGTACAACAAATTGGTAAATATATATATTATAATTATAATACTAGATTTTTATCGCATTAGTTTTCCGTGGAGTGGCTATAGGAGGGACTATTAAGAGGGCTAATTCATTAATCCCCAATCTCACAGAGTCAGCTCATAAATAGCATAACGATGATCGTAAATATATTTCTATCTACATGCATGGTTACTAGTATGATTTAAATTCTTAATATCTAATTAAATGATGAAGTGTTTAACCGGTACATGTATGGGTTGAAGTTGCAACTTGCAATCAGTTAACTACATTTTTTTTTTAATCCAAACTAGTTTTTGTTACTAATAATAAAAAGTGTAACAACAAAATCACGTCGGTTACTAAAAAGTCATAAAAAATTACCATGTAATTTACTAAATATTAAAAAAAAAAAACTTAAAAGTAAAAAGTAAAAAAAAAAATCAAATACCTATTTAACAAAAATACTAAAATATTTCAATTTCAAGTAAAGTATACAATTTGGTATGTATATATATGTATACCATTACCAATACACATTTTCTAATTATAGTGGTTTTTTTCCCCACTATTTTCTGATTAGTAGTTAATTTGGATTAATTATTTTTGCAGATCACAATTTATATTTGTTTCAATTTTAACTTTAAGTTCTATTGTGTATTTATTTTTAAAAAAAATAGAAAAAATGCATATCTATTAAAGAAAATCAAGCTGAAAGAATATGATGAAATAAGTATATTTTTAAAAGGAAAAATATATTTTTTTCGTGTTTTATTTTTATAAAATAATTGTCATTTAAAAAATACATATCATATATAATATATGTCTATATTAAACTTATTTCGGAATTTATTTTCAATATTATTGACCAAAAAACTGTTTTTAAAAATAAATCTATTTTTTAGAAAATAAAACCTAATAAAACTTAAGAATAATTTAATAAAGTTTATAATTTATAGTCTATATAAAAATAATTAGTAGTGAATTTCCAACAAAATTAATACTCAACAATAGTTATTTGATTTCTATTCAATTAAAAATTGATTGACTATATTGACTTCTACAAGCAGTATCTAGAATCTAGATTGCCTTGGTCTCAGCTCAGCACAACGACACTGATGATTTGAAAGGCTGATATTTGTGTTTTGAGAATCATAATTATTATTTATATATATAATATATATGGACAAGAACGCAACTAACCCTATCATATATCCCATCGTGATCCGCTCTATTATTTATACCATATATATATAAAATAAACAATGAGTTTCTGAACTATCATTATTTTATATTAAATTATGGTTAAGAAAAAGGAAAACAATATTTGTGTACTAGACTATATTGGTTCAGACTTTCATGTTCAGATAGAATACATATTACAAATATGTCAACTATATCACATCACGACACGATAGTCAGATCAGGATTACATGTTCCATTATTTTATTTTTATATTAGATACTGTTTTGACAGACACGTGTATTTGGTATAATTAATTTTATGAATTCTTTCAAAAAGTATATTAAAAGTGGTGAACTCGAAAAGAAAATATTAAATTTTAAAATACGTGTCAAGATATCATGACAACGGTTAAAAACTTATGTAAAGTTACAATTTTCTAGTTCTAATTTTATTAAATATTGTTGAGATTATGCATGTACATGTCACGTTAGATTTTAGTTTTAATTGAAGAATTATAAAAACAATATTTAAAATTTAACTAATAAATTGCACTTTTCTACAGAGTTTCAAGTAGCAAATTGCAAATTTATCAATAATTTGTACAAAGAACAAAATAATAAATATGTGAATCCCTTTCATTGGTCATTATTTATCAGTAAATTAGACAGATCCTAAGTCTATTGGAACTTTATACAAATTCAACTAAATAGTTCGTCAAAAGTAAAAGTCTTGCTAGTAAAAACTTAGTATAAGAGTTTTTTTTTTTCTTTTCTCACGACTCGTGCGTATTTTAAACGACTACACCTTATTACTTGTTTAGCTATATAAGTTGCTAATTAATCCTATGTTTATTTATTCACTTATTGAGAAAGTGAAAGAAGGATATTTAGGGAAATTAGAAAAAAGAGAACAGAATGAAGTAGGATTCTTGAAATGTTAGGGACTCTAACTGAAAAGGACATATAATGGCCGTTTCTACGTGCATGTCTTCTACAGTTTTCCAAGTTCTGCCATTATCTATATAGTATGGGGTGGCAATTCATGGATGTTATATTAGCGTGTATATATAGTAATAATTCTTATTGTGTTACACTTACTAAATATACACGCTTATCATGTCATGTTTGCAATACATGAAATTGACATTTAATTTTTCATGTGTCTTCATTTATCCTATTGTGTTGTGTTAATTAGTCACTTATACATCTACATATTTATACTAAATATTTAGGATTTAGAATTTAATCGGTTTGCAACGTGTTGTTTTTAGGTGTCATAAGTTTAAATTGTTGTTAATAAATGTCTTATGTTTTGTATGCATTTTAGTTTTATGTCTGTTTTTTCTGTTAAATTTGACGAAT
Source organism: Clarkia xantiana subsp. parviflora (assembly GCA_036873135.1). Classification (NCBI taxonomy): domain Eukaryota; kingdom Viridiplantae; phylum Streptophyta; class Magnoliopsida; order Myrtales; family Onagraceae; genus Clarkia; species Clarkia xantiana. Next base: position 3,432,422 of record JAPTYO010000004.1, on the reverse strand, counting down.
TTTGGTCAAAATGAGTAAGTAAAATTCAACAACGATGCATTTAAAGAAGAGAAAATAACGAAAAAGCATTTATGCTTACTTTTAACTTAATTAACACAAATATACACGAACTGAAGAAAATTCGTACCTAAATCCGTCAAATTTAACAGAAAAGAAACGAATGAAAAAAAAAATGAAAACGAAACCTAAAACACCTATTAACAACAATGTAAACTCAAGACACTTAAAAGCAACATGGTACAAATTTAGGACTTTAATTAGGTTCTTAACCCAAATATTTAAGTAAATATCAATATAATAAACTCTTTATTTCAAACTATGAATTATTAATTAATATATAAAATTTCACAAATTCGTAATATATAATTAACAAACTTTAAAATTTAAACATCTAATTAAATTTTAAAAGTTAGAGTAAAAGAATATTTTTTTTCTTGAAAAAAATACTTAAAAATCTGACTTACTAGCATAATTTCACTGTATTACCATGTGTGTCGTATTTGGAATAGAAGGCATTTTTTTTTTCCATATGCGTTTGTTATGTGTGATCGTATTTCATAATAAATTATCCCTACTAGCTATATAGCATGCATCATACATAGATGAATCGAGAGAGATAGCTATTAGAGATGGAGCTAAAGTTCATCGGAGTATTGGAGATAATCCTAGCCACCATATGCTTCATCTTCCTCCGCCGCCTCTGCACCACCGTCGATGGCCTCCCAACGAACTGGCCGGTCGTCGGAATGGTGCCAGCGCTCCTCTCCGAGGCTCACCGGATCTACGACTGGGTCACCGACATTCTCTCCAAAACCGACTGCAACTTCCACTTCAAAGGCCCCTGGTTCTTCTCCTCCATGAACATCATGCTGACGTCAGACCCGGCCAACATCCACCACATCATGACCTCCAACTTCCTTAACTTCCCCAAAGGCTCCGACTTCAAGGCCGCCTTCGACATCCTCGGCGACGGCATCTTCAACGCCGACGGAGACACGTGGCGCGACCAGAGAAGACTCGCCATGTCCCTCATAACCCACCGGGACTTCCACAAGTTTCTGACCCGAACCAGCGCGGAGAAGGTCGGCGGAGGACTTGTCCCGCTTTTGCGCCACGTAGCGGAGACTGAGTCGGTGGTTGACCTGCAGGTTAGTTAAGACTGTCTTGGTTACAGCGCCGTGAAAATTCGAAACCGTGATTTTCACTCAATTTGGTTAAAATACGATTAAATTTCTCGTGAATTCTAAAGTTTTATATCTTCTAGAAATTCTAAAATTTTATATATTTTTATTCGAAGGCTGCAAATTCGATTGTATTTAGACTCGATTACATTTTAATATTTTTTAAAATGGTTAACTATAGAGCGAAGTTATAAATTGTATTTAGGGGGTAAAATTTGAGTAAATGGTAAATAACCGATATAAAAAAATCGGTGTAGAAGGTAAATATAAATTTTTAATAGGTCAAACTAACTATAATTACAAATTTTAAGATAAAGTTGCAATCACAAAATGTTGAGAGGTCAGTGATCCCCATAGTTAACTGTACCAATACTATGGTGTAGGGTGATTACGGCAGTGAGTTTTGTATTTGTATTAATTATGGTTACTCTATTGTGTTAAAAAATGTGTTTATAACCAAATATAAGATTTTAATTATGTGGAGAATATAGTATTATTATGGTATATATTTATCATAACCGCACCATCTAACTATTCCCGAACATACTTGCAGGATGTCTTCGAACGTTACACATTTGACTCTATATGCAAATTGGTGATAGGATTCGACCCGGGTTGTCTCTCGAATGAATTTCCGGAAGTGCCCTTCGCCAAGGCGTTGGATGACGCCGAAGAGGCCATATTTTACCGCCACGTGGTGCCGGAGACGGTGTGGAAGGTGCAGAGGTGGCTGGGAGTTGGAGAGGAAGGGAAGTTGAGTAGAGCTTGGAAGACTTTGGACATGGTGACTGGGAATTACATAGAGAAGAAAAGGGAGGAGATTAAAAGACGTCGTGATGGTGAAACCCAGTCGGCCGGCGACTATGGAGGGACCGACTTGTTAACGTCGTATATCGATTTGGGCTACATCGATGACAGGTTCGTTCGATCCATTAGTAATTAAGTCGTTTTTATTATGATATATAATGCGGTTTAGCGCTTCATCTTTTAACTAGTAAGTAAGGGTTCACATCCGCTAACAGTGGCATATCTAGGAATTTTATAATGAGGTTATATTATACCAAAAAAAAATTGACATATAATTAAATTTATAATTAGAGAAGAGTAAATACAATTCACAGCAAAAAAAAAAAAAAAACTAAAATTTATAACGATTCATTTAGATATATTTCATATTCTAAAATCGATAGATAAAACATCAGTAGCAATTTTCGATGATACACAACGCTTTATATAAATGACTAAATAATCATTCAAAAGTGCATCATGTAAACTATTTCAGCCTTTATTCTAATCGTAAGTCATATCTGAAAAAGCTTTTTCAACGCCTGTTACCTCCGAAATAACAAAAATAATATTTATAAGAGAATAAACTTATGTAAATGCATTACCATTTTATATCTCAATAAATTTCAATAAAATTTCACCAAACTCATGAAATCCACCAAGTCTTTTATTATGATACATATCATCGATACATATCATCAATGTAATTTAAACTAAATCGCTTAAATCAATACTTGGAAAATCATTAGATCAAGTCTAAACAATTTCTGCGCATCAACATAAGCAAATGATTTATTGGAATTTAAGCGAGCCAGGCAGAGAAATAACTTTATTTTTATCTCATCAAATCTGTTTTTAAACTCTTGATGTTATTGTCATCCATCACCTTTAGAAATATTTTACTCGAAAAAATGTTGCAAATTGGAAATTTTATTTTATCTTCACTAGGGGTTTTAGTTTTAAATAGTATGACGAATCACGTGTTACACAATAATAACATAATAATAGTAGGACATACACTAATAATGAGTCTTGTATAAATAAAAAATTAATAGTGGGGTCATACACATCAATGACAAATAACAAGTAAGGTCTTGCACCAATAACCAATATTAACCAATATTGATCGGGTCATGAACCAATAATAATGAGGTTTAAGGTCTTACACCAATAACCAATAATAACGAGAATCTTTGAACGGTAACAATAATAACTGGTCAATCACTAATAAAAATGGGGTTTGATGTATATTTTCCTTTAGAAATAAACATGGTACTTTACTAAACACTACAAGAAATTTAGTCGTTTGTGAATGATTTTTTTGTGAGAGACATATAATCTTATTTGTAAGGAAATTGTGAAAACCCCATACAAATACAACATTTAACTTTTTTTTTTTAAAGGGAATGACTCTTAACAAAAAGATTGGCTAGAAAATTCTTTGAAATTAATTTATAAATTTTTAAGTTTTGTAAGGAATTTCTCTCAAACAGAATAATTCCCTAGAATTTTTTTTATAATCTGTGAGGGATTCATTCCCTTAAAAAACACGTTGTCACAAATTACCAATTTTCTTGTAGTGAAACTTACTGGATAATGGGGAGACGTTTGTCGCCCAATTATGTTACATGGATACGTCACTGTCCACTGTTGACCTTGAGAATAAAAAGATACTCATGACCAATATCTTACCCCTTACGGACTGATCAGTGCGAGTGATGATTAGTCTAGATGTGGAGCAAATTATATACAACGAGTGTTACCGTATTGCTATAAAACCCTCCTAGAACCACCCGCGGAAAATTAAAAAATAATAATAATAATAATGTAATTACTAATTAATTAAGGTTAATATTTTATTAATTATTATTCAAACACAAATTATTAGGGACGGTTCACTTTAATTAGGGACTGAATTCGGGAACTTCCTTAAATGTGAATTTATAGAAGTACTTTTAGATTGTAATAAATGAACAAATTAAAAGTACTTTTAGAAATTAAATGTGAATTTTTAAAATATAATAAATAACCTAAAATAATTAATTTTACATAATAGTAGCAGGTATTTAAAAAAATTTAGAAAGCTATTTTTTTTAAGTACTTGGAAGTTGGAAATTAAATTAACGAGAACGTTTTTCAGTCTCTCGTGATGTGGATGGCAGTCTCTCGTTATGTGGATCCCATTAAATTGTGGGACAATTGCGAGTTGCGACAATAATATTATGGGTTTTTTTGCAATGATTTATTCGTATTTCTTTGTAAATAAAATATTAAAAATTTCTTACAAATACTCGTTAAAAATATTGTTTTTTATATGGTTATTCAAAAAATATAATATTTATTGAAACCATCACAAATACTTATTAAATCTAAATAACGTTTTCTCAAAATTCCATTTACAAATAATTGCTGAAATTCTTATATTACTTCTTATTCATATCGTCTTGTGTCTTGTGAAATCTAAATACGAACAAGCACATTATAACATGCAAACAGACGTTTGTGCTATTGTTAACAATATCATTTTGTAAGTACTCGTATCCAGGGATGAAGTCACATAAAGATAATAAAGGTAAATAGGACAATTCTCTCATTTTGTAATTATTATCATTTTGGTCCTTTAAAATCCTACCGTTGCCCTATTAATTTTTTTATTTTTTATATTAGTTAATTGCCCCGAACATAATTCCTGGCTTCGTTCCTGCTCGTATATTTCGTGTTATCGATCAGCTAAGCTACTGTGTACATAACCATATTACTTCTCTCAACAGGTACTTAAGAGATACTATTGTAAACCTCCTCCTCGCCGGCAGAGACACGACGAGCTCCGCCCTCACCTGGTTCTTCTGGAGCCTCTCACAACACCCCACCGTCGTAACCAAAATACGCGAGGAGCTAAACTCCATCGAATCCATAACTTCTGATTCAATTAACAAGCTCGTCTATTTGCACGCCGCAATATGCGAGTCCCTACGCCTCTACCCTCCCGTGCCATGGGAGCACAAGAAGTCCCTAAAACCCGACATCCTCCCAAGCGGTCACCACGTCGACCCGACAATGAAGATCTTGTTCAGCTTATACGTGATGGGGAGGATGCCGTTGGTGTGGGGCGATGATTGCTCGGAGTTTCGGCCAGAGAGATGGATTAAAGACGACAATAGCGGAATCCGTCACGAACCGGCTTACAAGTTCATGGCGTTTAATGCGGGTAAGTTGTGAACACATATTAACGAATGTGAAACTTTCTTCACCCCATTATGTTCTCGAGTATTTACAATATGCGCATAGAATTATTTAAAAAAAAATATATAGTATGAAACCTATTTTTTAATTTTAAAGAACCTTGACCCGTTGTTCATATATTTAACCATCTATCTTAATATGAATCATATAAGGAATATTCTAGATTCGCTACTGATACAGGTCCGAGGACGTGTTTGGGGAAGGAAGTTGCGTTCGTGCAGATGAAGATTGTGGCAGCCAATGTAATTAAGAGGTTTGATATTGAGGTGGTGAATGGTAAAGAGGTGAAGCCTTCTCATTCTATTATACTCCACATGAAGAGCGGACTTAAAGTCAAGGTTATAAAGAGGGATGATTAATTGTGTTTTACGTAATAATTATACTAAGTTATTTATATGATTTTGTGCAAATGCATGAAAAGTTTGTATTTTGAATTCAAGTTTCCAAGTGTATGGGTGTTGAATTTACTCTATCTAATAATTTATCATCTTTGCGTTTTGTTTTTTAACATTAATTAACTTATATATGTTTTTTTAAAGAATGTTCATTTTATTTTTAAACTTAAATGTATTAACAAAATATTTTTGTTTGATTTTTTCTAAAAAGTTTGACTCGATTTGGAAGGCTAACTCTTCAGAATTTCTAAGAAATTAGAAATATCAAATTGCCATTTATTTATTGTCTTTGAATATTATAATTATTTGTTAAAGGCCCTACAAAATATTACTATATTATTATAATTAAATGTGCATAGCCATGCATGACGACGATAGCGCATTTAATGCTTTCCAATAATTCTTTGTCTTTAGCAAAATAAAAACAAAAGAAAATCCACACCATATTTTACAGTTTGTATCACCACTCAAAGAAAATACTTTGTCTAGATAATAGGATAAATCTTTAAAGTGTGAATTTTTTTATGAAGAATCCATAGAAAGTTGTCAAGTAACACGTGTCAAGTGATGATTGTTTATAAAATGGAAAGAGAATGTTGTTATGCATTGTCATGTGGACCTAGAAGTGCTTTCTATGGATTTTTCACAGGCTTTAGCATCACCTATTACTTTAACAAAATAAAAATCAAATGCATCACTCATTATTAGTACATCTCTTATAGAAACGTATCAAACTCTCACGTTTAATCAATACATATAGGAAGAAAACTGTATTCAGTACTTAATTAATTCAATTTCAGCAACAATTTCAAACTAAGCAAACTCTACTACTTTAGTCTCTGATAAAAGTAGCTGCTTAAATTATATAATATACTATACAATTGAACACTTATCCATGTTAGAGATTCAAACACCAAAGACCATAGGAATAGTAAGACATTTATGACGATTATTTTACTCTTTAAAAGCTAATCTGGTCGAGTTGAGATTAATCTAAATATTGAAAAACATATATATATATATAATGAGTAATACACTACTAATAGTCTGATGGGACCTCTAAACAAAATAGCGGTTTAATTTCTGTTGTTATGTGATTAACCTAATTATATGGTTATTCATTTCAAATTATATCAAACGTCATGTCTATATATATATATGAAACGAAAGACTTGAACGACTATTATTTGTCATTTCGTATATAGCATTAATCCTTATCATTATCCAGTATCATCAGTTGGACCAAGCGGCAACACAGTTTATATATATATAGAGGGGTGTAGTTTCGAATACTCTACTTTTAATTATAATACTAATATTTATTATTAAACAGATTATTTAAAAATATATGTTATTTTAACATATTATTTTAAATAAATTTCATTCGTAAACTTACTTAATAATTCGTTATAACTAAAGTAAATTTTCATTTAATTAAAATACTTCACAACGTAGATTAATTAATGACTAGTTAACTTTATATTTTTAAAATAATAAGCGAATGCAAAGTCATAAAATTGAATACAAATACAGAAGTTTCACAATTAATGCAATCAATCACACAAATTATTTGCGAAATATACACGACCCAACCGACCTGGTTCGATTCACATCAAATCAAATAGTTGTGCATGGTTGGTATCTAGTAACTACGAACATTTATATCTCACGTCGTTCTCTTTCATCCACTTTGATGTAAACATTATCATCATATATATATATATATATTATTATAAGGTGTATGAGTAGACGATATATATATATATACTAGAGAAACCCTAGCTAGCTAATATAGAGCTTTCCATGGATACTTCCATTCATAATTTGTTGATACTCATCATCTTCTTCACCCTTCTAATTTACCGCATATGCAAAAACAAACATGGCCTGCCTTCAAACTGGCCCCTCGTCGGAATGTTACCGGCGCTTCTCGCCGGAGCCCACCGTATCTACAATTTGGTAACCGACGTTCTCCTCATCGCCGGTGGAACCTTCTACTTCAAAGGTCCCTGGTTCTCAAACATGAACATTCTACTCACCGTTGACCCGGCCAACATCCACCACATCATGACCTCCAACTTCCTTAACTTCCCCAAAGGATCGGAGTTCAAGATGATGTTCGATATCCTCGGCGACGGTATCTTCAACTCGGACGGTGACACGTGGCGCGACCAGAGAAGGCTCACCGTGTCCCTGATAACCCACCGGCATTTCCGGGCTTATTTGGCGCAAACCAGCATGGAGAAGGTCCGCGCCCTGATATCGCTTCTAGATCATGTATCGGAGACGAAGGAGGCGGTGGTGGACTTGCAGGTAGGGCTGGCAATTTGTTACACAACACGGCAGCATGAAAACTCACAAAAAATAGTGTTTGTATAAGTATATGACAAAACGATAGCTAGAACACGATTAACACAGTTGCAATTTTTGTGTGGTGTGCATGTTTAAGTATTATACAAAACTAAACACGATAAAGTTGCTATAATATTAAGTCTGATTCTTGAGTACTTTTTAAGCAATAGTCTAGATTAATTACTTTTTTAAAACTCCAATTATTAATTGTTTAATTTTCAAAATTTATCAATTAAGAATTTGTGAAATATATGAATTGAATTCATAGTTCTTAGGATGAGAAATTCATTATTTTAATATATTTGCTTAATGAACTCGTATGTGGACTTACTATAACTGACGAATTTAACATAAATACAATAACATGAAATGAATATACACGAAAAACTACGTATCACAATCATATTTGTGAAAATGACACGATAAACTTACCGTAAGTTTAACGCTGTAAGTTTTTTGATACGCATGATAGTATAGACATATGCAATATTTGACACTTCTTCTACTTGCAGGATGTCTTTCAACGATACACATTCGACTCTATCTGCAAACTGGTAACTGGGTTTGATCCGGGTTGTCTTTCGAGTGAGTTTCCAGAAATACCCTTCGCGAAGGCGTTGGATGATGCCGAGGAAGCTATATTTCTCCGGCATATAGTGCCGGAGGCGGTGTGGAAGTTGCAGAGGTGGCTCGGCGTTGGAACGGAGAAGAAACTAAGTAGGGCTTGGAAGACTTTTGATTTGGTTACAGATAAGTATATAGAGGCGAAAATGGAGGAGATGAGGAAGCGCGACGAAGTCCGGTCGGACAATGATCAAGAGACCGACTTGTTAACGTCGTATATTCGGTCGGGTTACGGCGATAAAAGGTTATTCATACATACAAATATATTATAATTTTGAATAAATATTTATATGAAATTATTATCACATCTTTAAATATTTTTACCAAATATAGCTTTTTATTAAATATATATATTAAGTCACTTTCATCAAAACGGGATATTTGAACGAGATTTTTAATATATCTTTAATAAATGTATTTGTATTTATCTCTTACAAATAAATTTCTCACACAAATGTTTATTTTTGGAGTACAGTCTACATATTTATTTACATCATAATGTGTTGTGGGATATAGTAAAGTGTTATCGGATGAAATCTCTTATTCACACATAAATGTAGGGCTTAATAATTAGATGATGTGGAGTCATAGTCAATAATTATTTTACGCCCTTAATTATTTATTTTCTAAGACTTTTGGATATATTTTTTTTTAAATGATATGAGCTCTTTAATTGTTTATGCAATTAATAATCAGACGCCTCATTTTATATATATAGTGATCTAAACTTTAAGTAGAGGTGTAGTAATGCGGATGTTATTTAACACGTATTAGTATGCATTAATAATATGTATAAAGTTTGATATGAGGGAGTGATTTAATATTATCAGTAGGGTTGAGCTTGAGACGGATAATTTTTTAAAAAAAAAATTCGACACAAACTCTATAAGAAATCTTAGTAGTTTGTGAGAGATTTATTTTAAGGGACAGATAACTTTATTTGTAAGGGAATTTAGAAAATTCTTTACAAATACAACGTTAATTTTTTTTAGGGAATGATTGTTAACCAAAAAAAAAAAACAAAAAACTTAGTTAGAAACTTTCTTAAAAATCCCTAACAAAATTTTAAATTTTGTAAGGAAATTCCATCATAACAAAATAAATCCCTAAAAAATGATTATAATTAAATTGTAAGTTATTTAATTCCCCTAAAATAATGCCGTCACAAGTTGCCAATTTTCTTGTAGGAGAAATTATTCCTTAGTTATAGCCAGATACAAGGAAAATGTTTCACCCAAGTTGGAATTTTGGGACAATCTCGTCCGAAATCTAAACAAATATATATATATTGGCCAACCAAATTCTAAACAAATATATGGGAAACACTATTTCAAACACAACAAATTTGAAATGAAAAAAAAAAAAAAAACTATCTCAAACAATATTAAATCTGAAAAACCAGAATTCAAACACCATCAAAGTTAAAAGTACAATTTCAAACTGGATTCATTTCAATTTCCAAATAAATACCATAATTATATATATATATATATATTAACTGAAATCGGGATGGACTAATTTCTTTTTAGGATTTTTGGAATTTTGAGTAATCAAAATATGCAAGTCTAATAAAAACCTATGTTACACTTACTTTCTTATTCATATTACACACAATGTTATTATTACTCCTAAATAGGTACTTGAGAGACACGATCGTAAACCTCATCCTCGCCGGCAGAGACACGACCGGAGCCACCCTAACTTGGTTTTTCTGGTGCCTTTCAAATCACGCATCGGTTCTGAAAAAAATCAGAGACGAGATAAAATCGATCGAGGCAACCGACGAAATAAACACCAACTCCATCAACAAGATGGTATATTTACACGCTGCAATATGCGAGTCCCTAAGGCTCTACCCACCGGTTCCATGGCAACACAAGCGGTCCACGAAACCCGACACCCTCCCGACCGGTCACAACGTGGACCCCACTGTCCGGATCATGTTCAGCTTGTATGCGATGGGAAGGATGCCGTTTATTTGGGGAGAGGATTGCTTAGAGTTTCGACCGGAGAGGTGGGTTACGGAAAATAAGCCGGGAATTAAACACGAGCCGTCGTATAAGTTTCTAGCGTTTAATGCGGGGCCTAGGACCTGCGTTGGGAAGGAGATGGCCTTTATACAGATGAAGATTGTTGCTGCTAATGTGGTAAAAAGATTTGATTTTGAGGTGGTGCAAGGTCAAGAGGTGAAGCCTGCTCTATCTGTTAATCTCCATATGAAGAATGGACTTAGGGTTAAAGTAATGAAAAAGGATTGATTAAAAGTAGTTGCCCAAAAATAAAAAAGTTTATTTAGTAAGTAATAATGATGGTGGGGTTGTTTCATATTTGTTAGAATTTTATCTATTATATTTATACTTACTGGATGCAGTGGAATAATAAAATTATATGTAATTATTAAAGGATATTATTTTTATTTGTGTCAAAATTAAAAGATATTGATTTAAGTTTCATTTTGGTTATAGATTAATTGGATTATTCTGCCTTTGGTAAGGCCGTTTTGACTTGATATCTCAGTATTTTAATTCATACAATCTTATGTACTTGATATTGATATTGGTTGAATGTCCAAAAATGTTGTATTTAACCTGTTATATACAGTGGCAGAGCTAGGGTCTCGATAATGAGATACGCTATGTAAAAAAAAAAATGGAACTTATTCGATGAACTTATAATATAAAAAAATGGCAACTTTGATTTGATGAGCTACTAAATGAAATCGAGCTAAATAGGGTAAGGGTCTCTCAGAAAGGAATTCGATCATTGTCATTCAGGAAAAGGAAATTGATCAATTCCTTCGTGCTTCTTACTTTGAAAGTCTCGATAGAGACTATTATCAAGTCAGAGATGTTTTAAATCACTTAAGAAAGTTTTCAAAAACCATTATTTTATCAGAAAAAAATGAAAGGAAGTTTTTAAAACATTGGGGAAGGTGATCTATTTTATCATTTAGATGAAAAAAATTTTCATTATGAAAGCTTAAGAACACGGGGGGTCCTGCATTCTTAAGCTTTCGTGTCTGCAACTTAGTTCATCGGATTCTTATATTTATTATTAGAGAGAAAAAAAATTACGAAGATTTAACATATATTTTTTAAAAAATTATGTAAAATATATAAAATGTATTAAAAAAATAATTTTTGGTACTAATATGTTTTAAAATATACATATTTCAAAATGATGATAATCGATACTTTTTTAATACATTTCAAATGTATAAATATAATGAGTACTTTTCAAAGTATAATTACTAAACCATGTTTGCTTTTACAAATGTACAATTGAGTCAAATCGGATTAGTACACATTGTGGATCAATTGAGTTTTAATTGAGTCAGGACACTATTGAAACGTTAATATAATTTGTTTGGTCTTGATTTTGATATTCGGAAAAGTATTCATTTACTTTGTAAATTTAAAATGTATTTTATAACAATTTTGGACGGAAGATTAAAAGAAGTATAAATTACCATTGTTTTTAAACGTTTGTACGTTTTAAAACATATTAATACTAAAAATAATTTTGTTCAAAAATATTTTATGATTAAATACTTTTTCTATAGGACCTTTCGTATTATATTAGGTTAGAGTAACTATGACTCATAGTCTAGTAAAAAATAAGCGAATACAAAATTTACAAATGTGTACTCTTCAAATAAAAAACTCAAACCTTAAAATTGATGAGATTTTCTCATGGATTAATTAAATGAGAGTTGATTGTTACAAAATAATAATGGGGTCATAATAAATTGTCTTAGTGTCTTGCTCAAAATAATAGTTTTACACTTAAATAATGAGGATCTTACATTTAAATAATGGGGATCAATGTATATTTTTCTTCAGAAATAAACCTAGTGTAACACTAAAAATACTCAAAAATGAGGTTACGTTCGTAACCCCATCTTTATGCATACATCCGCCACTGTTTATATATGTGGTCCAATATTTATTAAACAATAGAAATTTTATTCGAAGACTACTAATTACTTTTCATAAATTACAAAGTATAAAGTTTATTAAATTATCCTTTAATTTTTTATTATTTTCTTACTTAAAAAAAATAGACAAAACTATTCCAAAAAAATCGAAAATAATTTTTGAAATAAATTATATACAAAAGATATTATATATAATTTTTATAAAACATTTTTTTAAATTAAACCCTAAATATTAAGTCTTTCCTTCAAGAAAAATATATAATTCAGGAAACAATATCCCATATTCTGTTTATAGTTATACTAAATGTTTGATTATTAATTAAGTTGGGCCTTCGGCCCGAAATTAAGTTGGGCCAGAAAAATTAAGTTGGGCTGGCCATAACAAATGAAATTCCCTTTAGTCTAATATTTGTTTTAGTTTTCATCAGCAGCCCAATTCACGTTTCTTCTAATAATAATATATACTAATAATAAAACAAATAAAACCGAACACATTGCAGATTTGCAACAGCAAGCAGAACCCTAGACTTACTCAGCGTCGCAGCATCAATTCTCAAGTTCTCATTATACTCTCTCAGGCGAGGGGCGACAACAATCTTACATAGTTACACTCCTCTCAATTTCATCAGGTGATTTAATTTATTCTTCTTTAATTTCAGATTCTACCACTAATCAACATCAATCTCCGTTCGATTCCTTTATTATAAGGAAATCAAACTGCTAACCGAAAAGAGCAAAAATAACAAATTTACTTTCATAATTGAAGACTAGATCTGTGAAGCCGATGCATTGAATCTCTAGTTAGGTCTCGCATGCTTCAATTTGGTTTTAAGTGAGGAATTTCAACCGATTTGAGTTGAAGAGATGATGGATATTAGCTTTTGAACACGAAATTTGGATGTAATTTGTTATAGAAACATGTATTTCAGGTTCTTGGTTGGTTTCTCGCCTTGCGCTTCTAATTGGGCGCCTTAGTAGTAGTTTTTTTCTTCATATTTTACCTGGTTTATGTGTCAATCCGTTATTTTTAGGGTTAAAATAATTAAAATTTAGAATATAATAAAAATTCGTAAGAACCTGTCCTTTTACTGCGTTTCTTCTTCTACTGCAGCTCACATCCTCTCCAAGAAAGAGTTCTCTCAACCTTTCTTATCTGCTCGACTCTTATTCTACAGAACAGATAGGCTTAACTTTTGTTTTGAGTGTTTTACCTATGATTTTAAATAGATGTTCAGCACTCCATCTAAGTTCGCCTCTTTCAATGAGGCGATCACTCGTTGGCTCCTTAAATTTGATGTGATATTTTGCAACTTCACGCCTTAAATGTTTGACAACATTAATTGGTAGTATTTCTATAACTCTATATCTTCTGAATGTGTAAATTCGGAACAAAAATCTTTCTAAATTAGTGAAAGTTTGTATTCCTGTAAGTGTTGTCTGTTTTTGTTCTTGTATGACTTATTGTACTTTTCATATTTGATTGGTTCATTCAAATCTGAAATTTAACTTTTTCAATCCGGAACTCTTGTGGTCAAACTGAAATTCAGTTGTTTCAAAAATGAAATTTAATGTGTTAAAAGTGACTCATCAAATTATATAGTACTAACTAGTACTTGATAAAATTTCAGCTGTATCTGTCCCTGCACGGCTTCGGGCATTACCCAATTTTAGAGCAAACCCTAGCTCTTTGATCCGTTTTGGATTTCTAATTGCTTTAAAAAATCGGACCAAATCATCCATACATGAAGAGAAGTTCATTAATTTTGTTTTGTAACAGTTGCTGTTGTGATTTTTATTTTCCAAAATGTTCCCGAAGAATCTCTATTCTGGCATGTTGTGCATTTTTTAAGTTTTATTTTTCTTTCATTGAAGTACTTAAGACTCCTCTTATTTGAACTAAAGAAGTAGTGCGGTTGTTCCTGTTATTCAGTAACATTGATGCTCTCTAAGCTTGTAGGATGTCGATGTCAGGAGAAGAGGAAGAGAATGCTGCTGAGCTCAAAATCGGAGACGGTAATGTTAATCATCTTCTATACTTTTTATTTAGAGAGATTTGGCAGTAATGCTTAAGTAGATTTATTACTAATATGCAGCTAGTCAAATTCATGGTGATGCTTGCCTGATTTGTTTTCGAATTTCGATCTTTTGCTGTTATCAGAGTTTTTGAAGGCCAAGTGTTTGATGAACTGTGAAGTATCCTTAATCTTGGAACACAAATATGACCAGTTAAAGAACATGAATGATGATCCGATGAATCAAGTTTCTCAGTGAGTATTTATATTTGCATCTTCCATTAGTTGCAATAGTAGTTGTCTTTTTTTCTTGATGTAATGAAGTTCTTGTGTCTAATTATCATTGCTGCAGAGTATTTGAGAAGTCGCTTCAGTATGTGAAACGGTTTAGCCGCTATAAAAATCCCGATGCCATTAGACAAGCACGAGAGTATCCTTAAATGTTTATTTTTCGACTATATTAGTTTCATTTAAGATTCTCTCCTTTTGGTCGAGCCTTAACCCAAAGTCAGAATTTTGAGCAGATATCAGCTGACAGAATTCGAGGTATTGATTCAATAAGTCTTTTAGAATGTTTAAAAATGTCATATCGAAGTTAAACTTAACTATTCTGTTATTGGTATGCAGCTGTGTGTTTTAGGTAACCTATGTCCTGAAACAGTGGAAGAAGCCATTGCTATGGTACCCTCAATGAAGGTACTTACTTACCCAATAAAGCAAAATCTACATAAGAAGGTATTACTAGATATATTCTTCGTCTTGGCCTAGACTGAACCTCTTTCATGATGCAGACCAAAGGGAGGGGTCTTGATGATGAAGCAATTGAGAAGATGTTGAACGATCTTTCCCTTATCAAACAATTTGAGTAGCGGGTTTGTTTTGTCAGAAAGAAAAAAAAAACTTGTTTCTGTTCGGGTATTTTGTATCATGGATGTTGAACTGGTTGTAGTTGAGTTGATGGAGACTCAATGGATATGTAAGTGGTTTTTTAAGCACATTTTACAGAGACCAATAGTTGATAGTTGTGTGTGTAAATGATTTGTAACCGAGTTAGAAAACTATGCATATTGTATGTGAAAGAATATTTTGAATACTGTATTGAGCTGAGCCTCACATATGAAAGTTTTTTTTTTTTTGAAGTAGCATGTCAATTATTGAGTATCCCAACAGTGTATGGTGTTTTTTTTTTAAGTAACTAGTACACCGTAAGTGTTATAATGGATATTTTAAATATATTTTCTTCTCATCCATGGACCATGGATGAAAAAATGCGTTCATATTTTATGCTAATCCATCTACAGATGATGAAAAAAATGTTCAAATTAGAGTTGAGCTTGCAATAAATGGACAATTTGTTTTAAGCCTGAACCTTGCTAATGCGGGTTTATGTAATACGAGACGAGCTTGGACCGCCTTAAAATTTATACATAAAACTATTTACACATAAAACTGGGAAAAGAAAACGTAACATTCTTTTCCAAATTCTTCAAATTTTCTAATAAAACATCAAATTTTCATACAAATATCACGTTCTCATTCAACATCAAATTTTACACATCAAGTTCTAAGACTTAAGGTTTAGGAGTTAAATAGGAATAAGCTCAAGAGTTTTGACTTAAAAAAACCGAGTCTGATCCAGACTTTAGAGAAAAAAGTGTCGCCCTTCCGGATCTCAAGCACAATTTCATGACAAGCCTCTTGAGAGAAGCTCAAATTGAGTTTGTCGGAATTTCACTCTTTGAGATTTTTGCTCTATCCTAGTTTAAATATATCAAATATTATATTTTATCGGAAGAGAAATGATAGAACGTCCGACCTCGGAACTTCATTGCATTCCGACGGCCAATTATAATCTACCACGTGTCGATGGAAAAGTTTTACTTTTCTCTATCCACTCTCTCCTTTGGTCGGACATAATTACCCCTTAATTCATACCTCATAGGAAGTATTAAATGCAAAAGTACCATTTCATACTCTCTTTCCTTTTCTGTACAGCTTTTACTTTACGCATCAAATCATCTTTCTTTTTGACCCACTATATTTTTATTTACAGTTTAAGAAATTCAAGAAGCAAAACTACATTATATGGTTACATTAAATAAAGTCTTAAATCTTAATAGAACAATCCTTCATATAATTTTGATTATTTTGCCATTATATAATTTTGATCTTTATTAAGACTAATATATCCAAAAAATAATGTTAATTCGCGTTATCATAGTAGTTAAGTTCAGTTTATTGGTTAATTAACCAAATAAATTAGTACAATATAATTCAATGTTGTCCAATATATACTATGTAAACGTTACTTTTTAAATAAAATTTAGCTTAGGGAAAATAGTATTGTATAAAAAAATACTTATCAAGAAATTTTAAAAAATAGCACAAGTAATCATTTAAAATAAAAAAAGTAACAAAAATATAAAAAAAAAATGAAAAAATCATTTTTATTAAATTCATTTTTTATATATTTAAAAAACTATCGGATTATAATTAAAAAAATTGGGATTTTATATATAGATATATTTTATTTTATTTTATTCAATATTTTTACTTTTACTGCAACTTAAGTAAAAGTTCAACAGTTTTTTTGTTGCTTGCTTATATTCGTTCACTTTTTTTTTGTCAAATAATCATTCACTTTCTAAAACATCTTTCTGTACTCATAAAGAAGTTGACATAGAAAATTAGCAATTTCTAATTAAATTCACTTGTTTTGCTATATGGCATTTTTTAAATAAAATTTAACAAAATTAAGCATAATTATATCTTTTAGATGATATATTATTCAATTGAATAATACTTTTTTAGAGGAATAAGAAGTATTAATAATTTTATTATTAGATCTTTATATGGTTAATAAAAATTAAGAAAATGTGATATTTAATTTATATAAAATTTGGCACACAAAAAATGATACGGTGAATTCGGCAAGAAATGATAGTATAGTGGATTTTTTTTTCCACAAAAATATGGTGAATTTAATTATGTTTCACCGATTTCATGATCAACTTATATACAAAGAATAATTATTTAGTAAATTATTTGGAATGATGTCGAATGTTTTTTTTTTCAATAGAAATGATGTAGAATGTCACATCAATTATTAAAAAGTAAACCTTGAGAAATAATAATAAAAAATAAAACATGAAAGAGAATGCACATTTACCAAAACGAAATTTAATACCTACAAACAAATTTAAGGGTAATTTCGTCCGTGAGGAGAGAGAAAAATTCAGAAACCTTATTAAACAGGTGTCACACAAGGAATAAAGGGTCGGAACATAGCGGAACAAACTGATCGGAACGCCTATCATTACTCTTATCGGAATGTTTTCTCCGTCCTAGTTTAAATATATTAAATATTATATTTAACCTAGAAAACACATTGAATATTGCACTATGCTTAGCTCAAAGACGAAAAGATTAAGGTTAGATGTAAGCTTAAAATTTTACAAGAAAAATGTCATGTTTTGTTATAAGACTATAATTTTGGGGAAAAAAATTACCATCGCTAATAACTTATCTTGTTTATATTGTATATTTTCGAGTTATTAATATTAAGGATCTGTGGCGCAATGGTAGCGTGTCTGACTCCAGATCAGAAGGCTGCGTGTTCGATTCACGTCAGGTTCATTGTTTTATTTTGTTCAGTTAAATCAGACTGGGCCGACAAGAGGCCCATCAAACAAGATAAGCACGATTTTTTTTTTTAATATTATAATAATTAAAATATATTTGAAAATCTTCGTAAAGCCGTTTGACTTCAATTTCTCTCCGTCTTTGGACTTCCCTCTCCCAATCGATCTGTCTTTTCTCCATGGACACCGACCCTCCAGCCGCGCCCAGTGCGGCAGCCGAGGAGTCCAAATCCGCCACCTACCCTTCTCCGGCCGCGGCAGAAATCGAAAGCTTCTCAGCGGCATCGAACCCCATTTTTGATACACCCAGGAAAAAGAAGAGGAGGAAGAAGGAGAAATCCGTATGCAGTAGTATGGAAGATGTCTCGGCGGTGGCATCCTCGTCCGGTGTTCCAGATAGAGGCGCTCGCGTGCTGCAAAGACGCCGGAGCCCGCGCGTCGTCATTGGTGCGCTCCGTCGGGACGACGTCAATGCGGAGGCAATTGCCCTTCCCCTTGGGATGTCTTTCGCAGCGGTTGTTGCTCAGGTTCGATCAATTTCAGATTTTTTTTTTTTTAAATTTTGGTTACCTTCTTTGGTTGATTGTCTAGGGTTTTGGCTCCACAATTTCACCTATCCATTATCTATGATATTTAAATTATTTGGGGTGCTTTCAAAGTACTTGATTTTCTTGAGTCGAAGTTTTGATTAATTTGATGAAATACTGTAAAGTACTGTTTTTTCTTTCTCTGTGGAGAAGAAATTGCCTTTTTTTTTTTTTATCGTTTTTATTGATATTTACCTTATTGAGATTTTTCTATCGCTATTTGTGCTGCTTCTAGCTTCGAATATACTTCTCCATTGTTTAATTTGGTGTAGCTGGCTATGCTATTTCAAGGTTTATATTGCTGCAGCTCTTTGTGATTCCATCTTATTATTTATTGAGCAAAATGTGCTTTTTATAGGTTCTGGACAAGGCAGATGAACAAATTTCAGCTGAGTGTCTTTCTCAGGTAATCTTCTTTATCATACATTGTAATGGGAATACCGAATATGAATTGATTTGTAGGAATTTAGTTCCAATTTTTATATATTGATTGATTTTGCGTTACAAACAAATATCTGTTTCCTTATAATCTCTTAAGTTGCTGCATTTGATTGAATGTTATTTCTGAAGTTGTGATCAATATCTTTGCAGATTTGTACCTCTGCTGTGAGAGAGTCACTATCAAATGTAAGCAAGACTCTATGCTGCTGATTCACAAGTTGAGTTTTTCATTCTGTAATTTCCGCTCAACATTTTATGAGATGGAGATACTAAACTCTTATCAATGGCCTTTGTAATATTTGAACAGGTTTTTGGTGACAAAAGTATCGGCTTTCTACGGAACTTCGAAACGTCCTTCAGCAGCACACTAAGGACTCTGCGGTTAATAAATGATACATCCGTGGTAACTAGCAAGGAGCCATCTACATCATGTAGATCTTGTGAGAAGAGTCCACAACATAGCGATTCTCAAGACAGAACAAACACATCATTAACTAGTTTAGATGATGTTCCTTTGCAATTTCAACCACAAAATCAACTTTCTTGTATTCCTCAGACGAGTAGTGGGCTCACATCTGTCGAACCAACGTATAACTCTTTTGAGAAAGCTTTGATGGAGCAAACTCGGTCAAACGACCTCAAGGCTTTCGAACTTAGCCTCACTATGAAGAAGATGAAACTAAAAGAGGCAGAGCTCGCCCTTAATTATGATTCTAACTGCATAGAAAGGACTAAATTGGCGATGGGGGTTTCAAAGGCTTCGTTCAGGGTTGAAAAGTTTAAGACTCAACTGGAAGATGTCAGACACGGCGAGCTCCTCAAAAGATGTATAGATTGTCTTGTTGCGGGGTTGCTCCTAATGTCCTTCTCTCTTTTATATGGAGCATATGTTTTCTCTTACCAAAGGATTATTGAAGATACTGCATCTTGCTCTCCTCCAACTCCAGTAAGCTCAACTTTCACCCTTTTAATCTGTATATCTAGTTACAAAAGTGAGAAGTTGCAGCTAATCATGCTTAAAAATTGTATTTTGATATCAAAATCTTTATTTTTATGAGAAACACCATCTTGGTTCTATCGTTGTTATATGATAAAATTCGTGTCTTTATGACTTTTTTGTTTTTACATTATATCTATTCTAGTTTAAAAAAAACCCAGAAATTTCAGCTATTAGTACATTCTTACTTTCTAAAAATTGTATTTTGATACTAAATTCATTACTTTTATGGTGAAACGCCATCTTAGTTCTATCATCGTATCATAAAAATTGTGTCTTTATGGTAAAAATCGTGTCACTATGATTTTATTTTTTTTGCAGCAAACCAAACGTTGGTGGGTCCCCGAGACCGTGTCTTCATTCAACTCAGGCTTCGAAATCTTGCGTTGCCAGATCCAAGTCGCCAGCAGGATGCTGTTTGGCATACTAATGATTATGGCAGTCGCGTACTTACTCGTTCAACGGGCTTCTGCATCTCCCAACCAAACAATGCCCATAACATTCCTACTGTTGCTTCTGGGTGTGGTATGTGGCTTGGCCGGCAAGTTATGTGTGGATACATTAGGAGGCAGTGGCTATCATTGGCTTCTTCTTTGGGAAGTCCTGTGCTGTCTTCATTTCTTTGCAAACACTTGCATCTCCGTGTTGTTTCTCGCCTTACATGGACGACTCGATGTTTCTGGACTAGAAAAGAGGCGATCGTGGATGTTCTTCCCCTATTGGGTAAGGCGAGTTTTGTTCTACTCCATTGTTTTGGTTCTTCCGATCTTGTGCGGTTTGATGCCTTTTGGAAGCGCTGTCGAGTGGAAGGATCATCTGTTGGTTTTGGTTGATGTTCGTTTCTGAGGGCGAATCGGCGATTTCAAAGTTTTTTTAAGGATCGGGTTGATGGGATTAAGATTGTTTTGTAATGCTGGTTTGTTTGGTTAAAGTAATGTTGCATCTGTAATTGTTTATGGTTTGAGTTTTGTAAAAGATCTTGAAATTGGAGATCATTCTGTAATTTTATAAAAGATTAATGAAGTTTGCGGACTATTCTTTAATTTTTTAAAATATTAATCAAGCTTAGAACCGTTAAGGGGTGTGTTAATTTTTCTTTTTGTGGCCAAATATGGGTATGTAAGTTTATAGAAGATTAATGAAACTTGGGACCACTTTGTAATTTTGTAAAAGATTATAAGAATTTGGGACTATTCTGTAATTTGGTAAAACACTAAATTGGGAAGATCATTCTATAATTTTTTTGGACTATTCTAGCATGTCATGCTTCACTGCTTCTGGTGCTAGAAATGACTAATTAGTCCGTAATAAAAAAAAACTAAGTACCACATTTACTAGTTTCGGTTAATAATAACTTAGTCGGCCCGATTCTAACACCGTTAGGTTATCTTTCTCTCGATTCCGTCGCGGATGTATCTTCTATCTTTAGTATAATTTAATTAGCAACCAATTCAGCGATATTTCTTCTTTACGTGATACTTCTTTTCTACAAAAAAAACAAGTTACACTTGTAAAAAAATGAGTTACACTTGTAATCTCCAAAAAAGACGTCCATAAAAGAGGATGCAAGAGGCAACCCTCGTGTTTGGGATGGATAGCCATAAAAGTGTTGGGATTGGTTGCCGACGGAATGACACCGATCAACTTCAAGACAACTGCAACACAATCCTACATGAAAAATAACCCACCTCCAAATTTCGTTTCTCCAGAAAATTGGAAGTTGATGAAACTTCGTTTTAAGAAGGTCGCATGAATCTGTGAGTAGTTTTGGTTGCAGATGGAATGGCGTTGAAGTATGAAGATGGAAACTACACGGCGGAAAAATAATATAACCTAACGCTGTTAAAACGGGGACAACTTAGCAGACCAAGTAATTATACTAAGTGATTCTCATTTTTTTATTATGTACAAACTAGTCCTTTTATTATGCCATAAAGTCCCAACGTTTCTTAAAAAATTAATTAAATTTTGGGATCATTTGATAATTTTATAAAAGATTATTGTACTTTTTGGAAATTGTTATTTGTTATGAGTGTTCGATTGTCATTAAAAAAATAAAAATATGTTAATATCTGGTAGGGCTGATAATTGTGTGGTGAAAATCAAATAATCATGGTTTTTCGCACTATTTGCTAAAACGGTTACATACCATTATGGTGTGGTGCGATTATGGTTACAGGTGTAAACGAGCCGAATTGAACCAAATATCTGTCAAACTCGACTCGATTACTATCTGTCAAACTCGAACTCGACTCGAGTCCAAGCTCGACATAATAAAGCTCAGCTCGACTCGTTAGCCAATTATACATTACAATAAGTTAGCATTTCTCGTAATTAAAAAAATCGAGCTCGACTCGACTATACTCGAACTCGGTTGACCTATGTAATAATTAATTAGTATTAATTGTTAATAATAATAAGAATCAAGCTCGACTCGACTCGGCTTATAAACTCGAAACTCGTTTAGGCTCGCGAGTCATTCGAGCCGGGTATTATCAAGCTCGAGCTCAACATACCCAAAAGCTCGACTCGAGCTCGGTTCGGCTCGAATTTTTTCGAGTCGAATTCGAGTTTTGACCGAGTCGATCCCGAGTATCTCACGAGTAGCTCGTCTCATTTACACCCATAGTTATGGTAATGCGTTTTGTACTCATAATTGTTAGGATTATGGTTTTGATATTGGGTTCATAACCATGGTTATAACCATCACCATATATATATAAATTATGACCATTAACTATTGAGATATCTTGACTGTTAATACTATTCATTCTAAATATATGACCATCAATTCATTCTATAGGCTATACAAATATTGAAATTATATTTAATTTGAATTTTTTATACTAAACAATACGATGATACACGTTCCAACATAGGATTCCGAGACAATAATATTCACCAACTTAGATGACATATTATTTTACTCTCACATCTCGGATTGTCTCGGAACACATGATAGAATGCAGATAATTTTCCATGAAACAGTGAAAGTTTTTTATTTTCATTTTTTATATGAAACAATGATGTTGTATTAATTTGAATGGTTATAATTAAGAGTAAATCTTTAAAGTGAAATTTTAGTGAAAAACACATAGAAAGTTGTCAAG
This sequence comes from Clarkia xantiana subsp. parviflora, assembly GCA_036873135.1. Classification (NCBI taxonomy): domain Eukaryota; kingdom Viridiplantae; phylum Streptophyta; class Magnoliopsida; order Myrtales; family Onagraceae; genus Clarkia; species Clarkia xantiana. Next base: position 3,409,116 of record JAPTYO010000004.1, on the reverse strand, counting down.
TGACACATGTCAAGTAATGGTTGTTCATAAAGTGGAAAAAGAGTGTTGTTATTTATTGCCATGTGGATCTATAAGTGTTTTATATTGAAATTTCACAGTTTTTTTTTTCACATGTTCTAACATCACTCTATAGTTAAATGGTTTAATTGCGGTGAAAACCATAGTTATAGTATTAAGAAATATTTCTATAACGGTTATGGTTATGGTATGAGTAAAGAAAATATAGTAAGATTATGGTATTAGTGGTGGTAATATTATTATGCCCTCACCATCGTTAGCCATAATCTCTAGTTGGTGCAGTACTATTTTTTCTAAAGGAGAATTCCATTTTTTGGGTGCTTAAAGAATAAGCCTAAACCCGGTGTACATACACCCAATGTAAAAATGGTTCCAAAAGAACAATGTTAATTATTGGGTTAATGTACTTTTGGTGCCACTTGTTTGACCAGTGTAGGCTTTTGGTGTCATATGTTTAATTTTATAAGCCTTTGGTGCCATATGTTTGAGAGGTTGTATGATTTTTGTGCTTCCGTTAATCAACAGTTAGTTTGACCGTTAAATACTTTTATTTTGATCAATTTAATCATCCAATTTATATTTCTAAAATTTAATATTTACAATTTAGTCTATATTGTTTGCTCAAGTCACCGTCCAAGGCCGCCGGCCACCACCTCCAAAGCCGCCGACCACCCCGAAAAGGGCCGGCCACCACCACTTGGAGCAGGAAAACACCCAATTGGTGGTGGTCGGCCCCAATTGGTGGTGGCCACCTCAATCGGGGCCGGCCACCACCAATTGGTGGTGGCTACAACCCTAATCAGGGGTGGTGCTTGTTGGAGCTACCGAGCTTGCCGGATCAAGGTAGCTTGCCTGCCAAGCCGATGGGCGAAGGGACTAAGGATGGAGCGAGCATAAGTAGATCGTGAACATGTCGTGTGACCTGTTGGTCCTAAGCAATGTCTTGCGCGAAGCCCACAACCAATTGGTGGTGGCTACAAACCTAATCGGGGCCGACCACCACTAATTGGGGCCACCGGCCCCGATTGGGGCCACATAGGGCTCCGACTGAGCCTTCTGCTGTGGCTCAATCGGATTCAGAGGGATCCGACTGAGCCCTATGTGGCTCAATCGGAGCCAGAGGGCTCCAATTCGGGCCCCCTGGCTCCGGTCGGAGCCATAGGCCCCCAACCGGAGCCACATAGGCTCCAACTGAGCCCTTTGTGGCTCAATCGGAGCCAGGGGTCCCGAACTGGAGCCCTCTGTGGCCCCAATCGGTGCCGGCGTCCCCAATCGGTGGCGGCCGGCCTCGATTAGGGCTACAACCACCAATTAGGCCAGTTTCCGTCCCCAAGTGGTGGTGGTCGACCTTTATGTGGTGGCCAGCGACTTTGGAGGTGGTGGGTGGTGGCCGGCGGTTTTGGGCGATGACTTGAGCAAACAATAGGGACTAAATTATAAATATTAAATTTGAGATATATAAATTTGAGAACTAAATTGAACAAAATAAAAGTATTCAGCGGTCAAAATAACTGTTGACTAACGGAATCACAAAAAACTTACAACCTCTCAAACATATGACACAAAAAGTCTACAAATTAAACATATCACACCAAAAACCTACACTGTTCAAACATGTGGCACCAAAATACCTTCAAACCAATAATAAATTTGATTGATTTAGAGCCATTTTGGAGGACTAGCCCCGGGTGCACACATATTTGGTACACTTTTTCTGTAACCTAGCACCATGAATTGTTCTTGGGGCATGTAATATAGCTTGGGCTCCATAATTACTATTGGGCTATGTGATATAGATTGGGCTTCAGGCCCAATTATAAAAAGTTATAATAATGATTTTGTTCGTATTAATTAATTAATTAATTTTCCCAATTAATAAATCAATATCATCAAATAATAATTTCTTAATTCTCGTTTATCCGATCTTTTTATTTATTAACATTGTGTTATATAAATTAATTTAAAGACATGAATATTATAATAAATTATTTTTATTTTACATGTATGTTCAACCTAATAATCTTATGGTTTTCTTATATTTATTTTATGCTCAATTTTCTTAGAGATACCAAAGGGAAAAACCAATTCTCATTCAGTCGGAAAAAGAAATCATTTGATATGGTATAGAGTATAGACAAGCTAATGATACGTGATTATATTTTAGGATTTATAAATTTTTACTCAATTACAAATTTTTATTTGATTCTTTAAAAAAAAAATAAACTTCAAACTTTTGAATAAATTACTACCACTCTTATAGTTTCGGTCAAATCATAAATAAATAATAATTTGTTGATCACATTAGGTTTCTAATATGTACTTCGGATTATATACCAAGAAATAATTTTTTTTTGTAACAAAATATATTTATAACGCTCGTTTTTTTTTTGATGAAAAACGCTCGATTGAAAAATACAATTAGAATTGAATAAAATTTAGATATCAATTTAGTTATTAATCTTATGTTTTATAGTAGCTAGCGCGTGAGTTTGGTGGTCCTACTTACAGAACTAACAAATCTAGCTAAGTTACAAACAATTGAAAGCGACATATGGTAGTATAGCAGGGTCGAAAAATCCAAGTTATGACCAACAAGTATTAGGAATATGAAAGACTAGCTATTAAAGACTTAAAAGTTAAAGTGCTATTATTCTTTTAGAAATTAATTACTTCATTTTCTAAAAAAGCATTTCAACTTTAATTAAAATAAAAAATTATATTATTTTTGATAAATGAATTAAAGGTCACTCTCATCATTTTGCATTAGTCCTCAACGCCGGCGGCCTTGGACTTGTTTTTGTATGAAATTCTACTTCATTTATCAAAATTATCAGAAAATTAGTACAATAAATAGCGTGAAATTACACCTTTCTACACGTGTAAGTGTGATGTAGAGATCTCTTTTAACTCAACTGTTTGGAAGTTGACTTATTCTGATTATCAATGTGATCTCTTTTACACATGTGTAGCGTTTTTATATATTATTATATTATTTTATCTCGATTTTTCATATATCTGATTATGAATATCTGATTATGTATGTGTAAAAACCACTTTTTACCTCTTATAAATTCTGATTGATTCTCTCTCATAATCTATCGATTGAGAAATCGAGTTGAAATAAACTCGACTGCATTTTAGCCAGCCCCTTATTATATTATATTATATTATATATATATATATATATATATATATATATGGTGTAATGTGTTAATTAAAAGTACTTATGTTTAAAAAAAATGTGATAAATAGCTATTTGGACTTAGTCACAAGTTTGACTCACTAGATCTAGATTTGTTAAGATCTAAACTGCACTTAACCTATTACGTCGCTCCTTTCTCCCTTATAAACCCCAATAATATGCATGATTCTCTTCATTCTCTACACTATACCAACCACACCAAAACATGCCCAACTTCTTCCTCAAAACATGTCTCATCACCTTCTCCTTGCTATTATTGCTTCCTTCCGGCACCGAATGCCTTAGCCGCCACAGGAAGGAGGCAATCCTTGCACACCACGGGGCCGTGGCGGCAGATCACGGCACATGTTCGAGAATCGGAAAGAATGTTCTTCGTAGAGGAGGCAATGCGGTGGATGCAACGGTGGCGACAACCCTATGCTTGGGAGTCGTGAGCCCGGCGTCGAGCGGAATCGGCGGGGGAAGCTTCATGTTGGTGAGGACCAAGGATGGAAAGGTTCAAGCTTTTGATATGAGAGAAACTGCCCCATCGCTTGCTTCCGAGGTAATTAATAATGATCAACTTAATTAGACATGATTGATTCATTTTTTGTAGTCTAGGGGCCATTGTGTAATATTAAGAATTTTAGTTAGAGTTGTGAAGTGATACGGGCTGGCCGGTGCCAAGCCCGCTAAAAAAATTATTCGTTTAACCTTAATTAATTCATTTTAGACATGTTAAATTTGGATGAGTAGTGATGAGTCAAATGTCTTGAGATTATTCTAAGATAGTTATATTTTTAATTCATCAACTAGCAGTTATTAATATTTTATTACTCTGATTCTTATAAATTTATTATGACATGTTTAATAGTTTTTTTTAATAAAATCTCAATAAAACTCTTTTATAAATTCCTGTTAAATCAAAGAGGTTGTTTCCTTCAATAATTTGCGGAGAAAATCTTTCAAATAAAACAACATCTTCGATTTAGTAGGGATTTATAAGAGTTTTACCTTTACGATTTAAAAAAAAATCTATTAAACATGTCATAAATTTGAAAATCATCTGAAATTATATATAGAATTTTTGTCACAATTTTAAATATTCTAGCTGAGTTTTTTTTTAAAAAAAATCTTCGGACAAATTCTTCAAATGCAATATTTTAGTTGCGAATAAATCTCATCATCATTGTAAAAAAAAGCACACTTATCCGACCCGCAACTGATTTACGATTAAATTGAACGATCGATCGGGCTTTAGGTTAGCCCGGCCCGGCCTATTTGTAGTTCCAGCTAGTTATCATATCTATGCTATTGCTAAACATATAAGTTGTGTTATAGAACATGTATGCAGGCAACACCACCTTAAGAGCCAGTGGCCCGCTCTCCATCGCCGTCCCGGGCGAGCTCGCGGGCCTTCACCTAGCTTGGAAACAACACGGGCTGCTTCCATGGAAGCGGCTCGTCCGGCCCGCTTACCATTTAGCCCATCACGGCTTCAAAATCTCGCCATATCTCTACATGCAAATGACAAAAACGTCGGAAGGTATTTTTGGCGATGAAGGCCTTCGCGAAATCTTAACCTCGAACGGAAAATTACTGCAGCCCGGTGAAATTTGCTATAACAAGAAGCTAGCGAATACGCTGAAAGTGATCGGAAATCACGGGCCGGAAGCATTTTATAACGGTTCGATCGGGCGGAGATTTGTTAGGGACGTAAGGGAGCTTGGAGGGATCATTAAAATGAGGGATTTGCAGAGTTATCGGGTTCGGGTTAGAGAAGCTACTTCGGTGAATGTTCTCGGGCTCGACATATTGGGGATGCCGCCTCCTTCCGCCGGTGGTGCTACAATGGCGCTTGTAAGTTACGTAAAACTACGTTTGAAAAAAATTATCAATGGAAACCAAATATAAATTACAACTTATATTTTGTGGTTTTGTTTAAAAAGTAGCAAAAACTCTAGAAGTTTATCAAAAAAAAAAAAAAAAAACGCGGAGGGAAACTCTTAGGATTCGACCTTCATATGTTTTTCATTTTCGTATTTTAAAACTTTTTTTTTTTTTAAATATCGCTCAATTTTTTTGGGTTTTAATAAAAAATTTTTGAAGTGACCATTGCAATAGGAATTGTCATAGGCCATTTGCTAACTATTGAATTTATAAATCCGTTTAAATTTTGATAAATGTCAATGCACATATACATGTCATGCATGTGTCTATCACGTATTATCAAATTCAAATGATATATTGTTAACTTTTTAAAGTTTAACTAGTAAATTGTAAATTTATTAAAAAATCCAGTTAGTTATTTTCGCAAAGAATAATATAAGATAAGTTTTCAACGCCATTTAATGATAAATTAGACGGAATTAACGTATTGACAATTTTTATACATATTTAACTAAAATTTTGTCGAAAAGAAAGTTTAACTATTGAATCTTTGTTTACTTTGAGGTGACTTATTATCTATCATCCCATCAATATTGCAGATTCTGAATATTCTCTCTCAATATCGAATCCCTTCGGGTGTTTCGGGCCCTCTCGGAGTACACCGAACAATCGAAGCCCTAAAATATGCATTCGCCGAGAGGATGAACCTCGGCGACCCCGATTTCACCAACGTAACGTCGGTTCTCTCCAACATGTTCTCCCATAATTTCGCAAAACACCTTAAAAAGACTCTTTCCGACAACGTGACTTTCGGTCCCGTTCATTACGGCGGCAAGTAAGTTTCTTAATATCGCGGTGATACGTGAATGTGTGATTTATTCTTATACTTTAACATTTGTTAGTTATATAAATATTTTTTGTGAGTAATGATCGGATTTTTTTCGGTTCGGAAGGTGGAACCAGATATTCGACCATGGGACTAGTCATATATCGATTGTGGACCGCGACCTGAATGCGGTCGCGATGACTAGTTCCGTGAACTCGTACTTCGGTTCGCATTTGCTCTCGAGGAGGACGGGTATTGTCCTTAACAACGAAATGGATGATTTTTCGATCCCGATGAATAGCACTTCTGCTGATGTGGCGCCGCCTGCGCTTGCCAATTTTGTCCGGCCCGGGAAACGGCCATTGTCGTCGATGTCGCCAACCATTATTCTCAAGGTGATTGGCAACTTCTCTATATCTTTTAGAGTATATAATATTATTTTTTCCTTAACAACTTCTCAACGTGCTACGGGTATTGCCCATTAAGAGGACAACACGCGTAGTATACCTACTCCATATCTACATTATTATTCGTTCTCACTATGTAAGTCATTAGAGCATCCACAGTGGTATTACGTAAAGAATACGTAAACGTGGGTCCTACATGTTTATTTAAGTAAAGCAACAAAAACTATCTACAGTGGTTTTACATAGCATTCCTTAAAGATGGGACCCACACGTAAATTTATGTTTTTACATAAAGCATTCCTTAAATATAAGTAATGCATTATGTATTACGTAACCAATTTTTTATTATAAATTAATTCATTTTATAATTAATGCTAATATCTTATTGGTGTTTGTTGGAAAATTTAATAATAAAATATATTTAAGGAATATGTTTAAGTAATACGATTGCAGAGAAAATATTTTTTACGTGTATCTTAAATTTACGTATTACTTAAAGTGTACATAAATGTCTACGTGACAACTTTAAAGAATACAATTTAGGTAAAACCATTGTGGATGCTCTTAGTGGAGTTTGAATCTCTTATCTCAGGTTTAGGGATAAATTGTTTAACCGCTACACTATTACACTATTTGTGGTTTATTTCATATTTGACTAGAAAATATAACTTGATGTAAACATAAAAATGAATGTGTAAAATTGACTAGTCTATATCAACTTATATTTTCTCGACTACATTGACTAAAATACATGAGTTAAGTGTTAATACATGGGTTAAATATTTACAATTCATTGTTACCAAACAACATATTTTTTAGTTAAAAGAACTGAAATGAAAGATTATTCTATTATTATGTAAATTGAGACATTTTTATTTTTTATAGGACGGACAACTTAAAGCCGTGCTCGGGGCCAGCGGCGGGGCTATGATCATCGCGTCGACAACCGAGGTTTTCTTAAACCATTTTGCAAGAGGAATGAATCCTTTATCATCCGTAATGGCGCCAAGGTTCTATCACCAGGTCAGTTTTAAAACACATTATTCTTCTCGAAACCGAATAATTAACCGCGTTAAAGTACATATATAGAAACGTCATGTAATTTTTTACTTATAGAGTTCGAGTTTATGAAAAGTCGGTTCAGACACGTATTTTATTCTTAACAAAATCAATCGATATTAAATTAGTGTTAACGAATCCTTCTTATTTCATTCAGTTGATCCCGAACATAGTGTCGTACGAGAATTGGACGACGGTGAGCCACGATCACTTTGAGCTTCCGTTGCGGACGAGGGTGGCCCTTGAGAAGAAGGGACATGTGCTTAAAAGCCTCGCCGGAGGGACAATATGTCAGTTCATTGTCCGTGGACGGCACAAGTCAGGTGCCCTTGCCCTTGTAGCGGTCAGTGACCCTAGGAAGGGCGGATTTCCATCTGGCTATTGAATTCAGTTAGATTAGATGAGGCTTTGTTATTCGGTTATTGTAGTTTTCTGCCTATTGTAGCATGTAACTAGAGATGCCATGAATTTGGAAAATAATAAATAAAAACAAAGTTATAAGCTCTAATGGTCACTAGGTTTGGGTTTAGCCAGATGATCGGTTGATATTCTAAGTATTTTCGTATAGTTATACTCAGTGTTATCAGAACCGGACCGGACCGGAACCGGACCCCTCACCGGTCCGGTTTGCTTATTTTCGGAGGATGTAAGCGAACCCGGTTCTGAAGTCCGGTTTTCACCGAACCGGCCGGTTTTGGGCGAACCAGGCGGTTCACCGGTTCGCCGGTTCGGACTCTTTTCATTAAAAAAAAATTAAAAATAAAATAAAAATTTTTTTAGGGTAAACTTATAGAGAGGCAGGCCCCGATCCGGACTAAAACCTACATAAGGGTTAACTTACAAAGAGAATATGCAAATTTGCATTTTTTTTACTAAAACCGGTCGGACCCGGTTCGGACCGGGTCCGACCGGCCGAACCGGGAACCGGTGGCCCTTCCGGTTCAGGCCCCGGTCCGGTTCTGATAACACTGGTTATACTATCTATTATGTTTAATAAATATGTTTTTTTGTCTTACGTTAGTTTTTAATTAAGTAATCACGTGATAAGTACATGACGTGTCAAATCACCGATACGTAAATAAATAATATAATACTTAATTTAAATAGAGTTTATTTATACTAAAAACAGGTCTTAAAGAAAAAAAAAAGTGTCATGTGGAATTAATTGAAAATTAGATGAAAATGAGTGAAATAGACGAAATCATCAGTGTCATGTTAGTGCCATATAACATTTAACGGAAGTTAGTAAATTGGAGCGCAAGTTCTCTAAATTAAGTGTATGAGATTCTTTTCTATTTCAACTCTGAGATTTTATATCTCGGTCTGACGTGGCATGCCACATAGGAAAGATAATGGATAAATAAATAAATTAAATAATATTGTTAAAAAATGGATCGGATCGGATTGAAAGTTGAAATAATAAACCGGGGCTATTTTAACTGTCCATAATAACTAATAATCAATCTGTAATTTCTGAACAATTAACGATTAAACTTCGTTTTCCGCGCCGCATCTGCATTCATTCAACCATTTCCTGCAGACTAAACAAATAACAAATCGCCGTTAGTTGAAAAAAATTACAGAGAGGGAAAGAATGGCCTACCTACATAATAACAGCAAGTATTATTTTTTTTTTTTTTGCTAAAAGTGAAACTGTTGCATAATTTGTTCAATCTTACCCTAAACTCTAAATACCAAGTATACCTAAACTCTAATTTGTTATATATTACAAATTATATATAATTTTACATAGAAAAGTTTTATCAATCCAACTTAGCCATAAATAAATTCATTATTCGAAGATCATTCATCATAACTTATACCATATTAACCTGTCTCAACAAATTTAATGGAAGTTAGGTCATAATCAGAAGCTTGACTAAGTTTTTGATATTCAGGGCCGGCCCAAAGGTAAATGTCACTAAAGCTAGGGCTTTAGGCCCCCAAGTTTAAGAAGCCTCCTTTATTATATTACATAGTTAAGCCCTCTTGTGGTTTTTTTTTAGATTGATTTTTTTGGTCTAAAATGTCATCATAGATAAGGCAATAATTGACTAATTATGATCATTTAAATAATTAATTAAATATGCTATAATTTGTTTCGGCCGTAGTTGGCTATAATTTATTTATTTTTTTCGCTTTAGCAATTAAAAATTTCTATACCACTTAACAATTAATTAATGTATATATCACGCTTGTTTTTATTCTTTGTTTTTTTAGTTTGATTTTAAGCTTTCAAAGATAAAAAAACTTTATTCTTTTATGAATGCATATATTACTAATAGAATAATTTAACAACTCATGTAACTGCTGCTTTAGGTGAAAAAAGCTTTTCAGATGTAAAATTAATAAAATTTTACTTGATATCAACTATATCTCTGGAATTGTTAAATAGAGTAGCTATATTATCAATTGAAAATGAATTTTTTTTAAAAAAAAATCGAGTATAAACATTTAATTAGAAAATTTGCTTCTTTAAAAGCTCAAAAAATAAATTTTAAATGAAACTTATAATGATCAGTCAATTTTAAATATTTTGAAAAAAAAAATGTAAAGGCCCTGAAGTAAATTATAGCTTTAGGCCTCAATTTCTCTGGGGGCGGCCCTGTTGATATTAAACATAGTCTTTTACATACAAAACTTTTACATGAAACGCATTTCGAATGAGTGTTACAGAAATTTCGAATAGTATATTTTTAGTTATTTTGTGGAATATGAGTTGGTTGTTTTTATCATTTATGAATGAGTATGTTTAAAAAAATTATTCCTTTGAAATTAGTTAGTGTTTTTGAAAAAATAAATAAATTGGCCAAGTGTTATTTGAAATCGAATGGTTGGAATGAGGGGCTATATACCCGAAACCTAAATTCTAAACCTACTCACTAAAAGTTAATCCTTAAATTCCAAATTTAATGGCATTAATCTTTAAATTGTCAACATATGTAATATTTATTAGCTAATAGAGTTACACATAAAAACAAAATGGACTTTACATGCATTACTAAAGAAATTAGGTGGCCGACCGCGCATTGTGCGATAAAGAATTTGTTTATATAATTAGTATAATATTATGAAAATTAAAATTTAATATTGATAATTAATTTTATTAGTGTTTGATATTTTAAATAATTTATTCAATGCAAATGAAATACTACTACTACTTAATTGAGGTGTTTATATGACTCTGTTTTCATATGTGTAAGCATAAGTTCTATTTTTTATTATTAGCTTTACACATTTGATATTACGATTACTTGAGTATACTCATTACAAAACATCAAAATATTTTAAAAAAATACATAATAAATTTGATTATAATTATAGTATCTAATAAGTTTTTTTAAAATCGTATATATTTATGATAATAATTTATACGTTTAGTTTCTCCTCATCATTATTTTCTTATTTTTATAAATTCATAAAACTAAATATAGGTATATTTTATGATTTTATATTCACACAAAAAAATCAACTAAACCTTATATTTTTTTAATTAATTAATTAATTAATTTATAGTTTAAATGATATTTCATACGAATTGTTAATATATTTTTATATATTTTAAGAAGTTGATTTCACTTTTCTTATTCTCCTCATCTTTTTATTTTCTTATTTTTATAAATTCATGAAACTAAATATAGATATATATTGATTGTATATTCACACAAAAAAAATCAACTAAACCTTATATATTTTTTTAATTAATTAATTTATAGTTTAAATGGTATTTCATACGAATTGTTAATATATTTTTATATATTTTAAGAAGTTGATTTCACTTTTCTTATTCTCCTCATCTTTTTATTTTCTTATTTTTATAAATTCATGAAACTAAATATAGGTATATATTGATTGTATATTCACACAAAAAAACTCAACTAAACCTTATATTTTTTTAATTAATTTATTTATAGTTTAAATGGTATTTCATACGAATTGTTAATATATTTTATATATTTTAAGAATTTTATTTCACTTTTCTTATTCTCCTCATCTTTTTATTTTCTTATTTTTATAAATTAATGAAATTAAATATAGGTATATACTGATTGTATATTCACAAAAAAAAAAAATCAACTAAGCCTTATATATTTTTTTAATTAATTAATTTATAGTTTAAATGGTATTTCATACGAATTGTTAATATTTGTATCTAACATATATTATTATTTTTAACATATTATATGGGTTTATTTTTATTTATAGTTATATACTGCTTGTATTCACTAAAAATACATCAAATATGCCTTATATACTATAATACATTTTGTATTCAGTTATTTTTTTTTTTAGTTTAAATGGTATTTCATAAGAATTGTTAATATTTATTTATAATCTTATTATTTTTAAAATATTCTCTTATGTGTTTATTTCTTTTATTTTTGCCACATATTTTAGTATTTTTTTTAGGGTGCAAGTGCATCTTTCTATTGTTAGGATTCAAAGTAACAAAACATGTAGATGAAACAAAAATTTAAAGTGAATTAGAATGAGAGTTATAAAAAAAAAACAGTTAAACAAACTTATAAATTCAATATATATATATATATATTATTATCATCCGAATTTTAATACTAAAATAATAAAAAGATGAAGCATAAGTAAATTTTATGTATTTGATTTTAGATTTTTAGTGGATTATTAATAATTAATATTGTTATGTAACTTGCAAAAAATTGTAACTTCTCTAAGATTGATTAAGGAGCTTTGAGGGCATTTTAAAGTGTCCATGTAAGCAAAAATGTGATGTCAGATAATTAAATATATATAACATACAACTTAGTTGGACCAATAGAATTCAAGAATTTTTTTTTTAGTTTGCTTACTTGTCAATACCATATTAAACTTTTCAAAATTATATTATAGATAGATTCAAAGATTCATATTTTACTATCATATTTTAAATTTTATGTTTTGTAATTAAAAATGCATAATCTTTTTCAATTGTAATCTAATTTATAAATGACTGAAAATAGATACAAAGAATTTCATGTTAACATATAATATATATGCATTAATATAATAAATCTTTTTTTTTGGCCAAAAATTAATATAATAAATCAATCAAATATAAAATGCATAAATTCTATTAATAAATATTAATTTCAGCTTGGCCAAAAAAAAAATATATTAATTTCAGCAGTTTCATCGCTTTCGAAACTTTTACATGTATGTAGTCAACTATTTTGTTGGTAGCTCCATTGGTAGGTCAAAGCACAACTAAGCAGTAAGCACTAGCTAAGCACATACTCTCACAATTTAGTAGAGTAAATACCAAATAGCATGTTTTTGTTTTCTTTACAGTAACGTGCCAAGATGCTGCAGAATTTATTAAACACCAATTGACAGACCAACAACCCAAACTACTTCATTCTAATGGTGAGAAATTTTAAATCCCAACCAGTATGATATAATTTAGGACGGAAATATTGATCAACCTTCTCAAACGTGTTCTGATTCATGCACAACACCAAATGTAGATCAGGAGGCAGTAAGCAGGAATGGAAACTGAAATTAGTGATATATCCAGACTCCCAAGCCTCGAAGAATTTACTGAAACCTCCGCGCAATGGTGATGGCGAAAGACATAAAACGAGAACGTTTGATCGGATCGCTAGAGAAGGAAACGGCACTGCCAGATCTGAAATGCGACCGTTATCTCCAGCTAGGACGCCGGTCAGAGAGACGGCTGTAGAAGAAAGAAACGCCACCGCCAGGTCTATTGCCAGCTCCACCGTAATATCTGAAACCGTCGCTCGCCATCGACGACCACCGCAATGGGCCCATGTCCGCCAAGGTAGAGATTAGCCATTATGGAACTGAAGATCTGGGTGGCAGATGTGGAAGAGAGGGATATCGGCCGCGAAGGACGCACATCTTCTGTCTCGCGGAGATGTCGATGGGCTGAAGGAATGCAGATGCGGCGTGGAATGGAAGTTTAATGGTTAATTGTTCAGAAATTGTTAATTTAACCCTTAGTTATTTGAAAATCCGAATTTTTAGTCCGATGTGATCCGATCCATCGGTTTTTTTAATAATTAATTTATTAGATATTTATTTTCCTATGTGGCATGACACGTCAGCGTGAGATTAAAAATCTCAGAGTTTAAATAGAAAAGTCCCACCAATTTCATATATATAGTTGAAAAAAAAAAGTAAATGAATTAGACAAGAGATTCATTCACATTATAAAAATGTAAGGTACCGACAGTTCATATGGATAGAACAACCGCAACATAGAAGACTACTTTTGAAGCTATTAACCTTATTCTTTATTACTTTTTTTTATATATATATAAAATTACTTTCTCAATTTCTTCAAAATGAAACACAACTCGTTTTAATAATTTGGTCCAATCGATTCTAAAATATTACTAAATTCATCATATTTCCCACATGAAAACCGACACAAAATTACAAACCAAGCAACCTCTGAGACATTGTCATACGATGTATATATGTATACATCCTACAGTTATGCAGAGGCTACTCAAAAAAAAAAAAAAAAACTATCTGCTGCCTACCTGCGAAAACTAGCTATCGATATATATATATATATATCGTTACAGAGTGATGCGATTCGATGCACAAATTCTCGACGAATTGGGTGCTGCCAAATGTTGATTTTCCCGTGGAGAGGCCTCCTGTAAAAATCTCCGATGTCGAGAAAACGACGTTAGGCTGAATCGCGGGGTTGATGAGAAGACCACAATGAACTTAGCGCCCGAAGCCGCTGAAAGTACTCCCCTAAGGCAAGAAGCCCACGGGCAGCCTGTCGGATCGTAAGTAGTCGAGACATTTGCTGCAATGTTTCTTGTCGAAGGTGGTCGGCCTGAGAGAATCACCAAATTCCGATCCATAAGGATGCACATTTTTTTGGCTTATATTCGACGGTAATAGCAAGGACCGTTTGATAAACTGCTAGCAATTTATAGGACTGAGCAAATGTTCTGAATGGAACTAAAATCTACTCGAACCGGACAATATGGTAATTTACACATTGTCTATTTTTAACTGGATGAGGTGGTTCCAAACGTTGTCTCATAAGCCATATGCACATGTTTAATATGGATTCAGATTAACACGAGCCCTAACTAGCTAAATCGAATTATAACGGAATGATAAACCACATTTTATATAGTTAAAGTTCCAAATAATATTTCAAAAAAAGTTGAGCCTCCTAAAGACTAAAGTCATATCCCGATATTTAAAACTCTTAAAATGTCATTTGTTTTCTTTCTATTTTTTTCAGTATGGTATATATAAGATATTATATTTGTATATTTCTCTTGTAAAAATATTGTCATAAACTATTTAGTATTTGAGAAGGGATATTTAAACGGTGGACGCTTACAAACGGATACTGGGAAGTGGGAACTAACATGTCAGGTTTTAAGTAGATTCTAGCTTCGATTATGACATGATAAGACTTTCCGGCATACAATCGACCGTTGTTAAAGTTAATAATATATAGATTAGTAATTACCTGGATAACGAAGCTTATAAGAGCCACCATTTTATCCATGGCCCGATCCATAGGGGGAATGTAGTTGATTCCATCTCCCATCTGAGTAAAGGCCACGGTCTCTGCGAGGCTTTGTTGCAACTTCTCCATACCCTGAGATAAAGCATCCTCGGCCTGCTGGCACGACTGTCGGAGGTTGCATATGTCGAAGAATTGTTGTTCCGTTAATGGGTCCAGTTGCGGCACTAGAACCTGCTATAATTGCATACCTTTAACATATTGTCTCAGAAAACGTATCCAAATTGTGGAAATTATTTGTCAAAAACCTTCATTGAAACATGTTTTTTTGGATGACGAGTGGTTTAACATCTTCCAATACATTCGCATATGATATTTCTATCAATTTTATGTTCAAACTTGTCGTCAAGTACTTTTTAAATTTATGAAATTAACTGAATACCTTCTGAATGTAATATTAAATAATAATAATGTATGTATAAAATTTTATAATTGAGTTACGACTTGATTGTGACTCGAATTGATCACATTGGTCCATTGTCTCCACCCGGACTAGCTCACCGCCATTGGTGGAGCGGATTTGGTTGGAAATCTAGACCATTGGAACCCCAACGAGCTAGGGCTCAATTCTAGCCCTAACGAATTTGGGCTCGGTTCGGTCCCTATTTGGTTGGTGCTCGAATTGAGCTCCTACTAGGGACTCAATAATGTGCGAGTTGGTCTTGGTAGTGACGCAAACTATTGGACTTCAGATTGGGGCTCAATTCGAGCCCCGATCTAGACTGGACACGATTATAACATTATTCTGAGTTAATACGAATAATTTTTATGTATGACATTTGAAAAATGTGGACATTTGAAATTATGTATGACATTTGAAAAATGTATTTATTTAATTTTGTAAATATAAAATGCATGTAACGACAATTTTCAATGAACGATTAATGGAAGTACCAGTTAATATCAGTTGCAATATATTGTACCGTTTTAATTTTTTTGGTCAAACATGTTACACAATTTTCAGACTTTTCAGATAAAAGTAACCATTCATATATTGTCTCACCTTGAGAAGTTCGGAAGGACGGAACCCTCCGATCCATTGAAAAAACCGCTCTGACGACGTCTTCCACATACCGCATATCACGTAAAAGATATCGGCCCTCGCGGCGACCGCTTTCATCTTGAAGAGCTCAAAGTAGTGGCTCATACCGCCTTCTACGAGTACTATGAGCTCCACATCGCTTAAAGAAGCATTCAGCGCATTCCTTAGCTCACCGATATGTCGATTTTGTTCTTCCACCCATTGCCTATACTCCATCTCAAATATAGCTATACTCGTATTTACGGTGCTTGAGAATGCCATATTGTTGGGTTCGAGCGTCGAACCGCCGTAAAAACCCTACAAGAAATTGTTTAATCGATCAATTGTTGTAGTAAAAGCTGATAAATTCCGCATTAAGCCTATTCAAGCAATACTTCAACACAAGTTGTGAATAAAATTCGGTAAAATGGGTGTTTGAAATGTTCGAAAAGACGTACTTGTTGCCGAGGTCGCTTGTTGTCTTGCTCTAGCTGCATGAGCTTCATTCGACTCACCTCAAGCTGCTGAACATAGGCCTGAGACCATGATAAACGTTAAAATCACGTATTCATCTATCACTTCGTCCTTTTAAGAACAATCAGTTAAATAATCCGTTCAAAATTTTACATTTACCTTTTTCCTTAATCGACTTTTCCTTGCAGCCTCACGGTTTTGGGCCAACCGTCGCTGCACCTACAAAATCAAGACGACGATCGATTTTTTTAGTATTTAGATCTTGAAACATAAAGATTAAGCCACGTTTTTATCTATCCTGTTAAGGTTTAAGACATGTTTTTTTTTTCTTCGATTTATCTTAATTTTTCTTACCTTATCGAAATTCCTCGATATATCCTGCTCTGACTGGGTGGAGGTACATATCGTCCCGTGCGATGTCGTGTCCTCTGACTAAGACAAGACCGAAAACGAAACCCAATTAGATTCTTCGATCGAAATATGTTAGAACACGACAACAAATTCGAAACAAAAAAGCATACTAGATTGTCCAAATTTGTGTGAGGTTGTTCCATGATCATAGAAGGATGTCCATTATTCGGGCTGCAACTGTTCTTGAAGTTGTCCCCCCACATTCCGATTTGGTGGATCGAGTCGTACATCTCGACCCGTTGCAACGGCACGAACTGCGCACTCGTCGAGTTCATCATCCTTAATCAACACAATTTATCAAACATTAGTACTCATTGCATACAAATCTATATATTACATATGAAAATTACATGTGTCTAAATAGTAAATACTGCAATAATTACCAAACTCTATACTGATCAACTTTGTTCTTGGCAGCCAATCAAGAACAAATTAATTGATGAAAGGTCAAATCTTTGAAGACAAAAACAAAATATATATAGACACAAACCTCGGATGTTGTACTGATCTTTGTTCTTTTGAAGAACTTTCCTGCTCAATTCTGAGTCACCGGAAGCAAGCTTCTGGTTGTGGTGGTGGCGGCGGTTGGTGATGCTTCTTCTTCTCCTCTTCCGGCGAGAAGCTTTTGGCAAGAACTATCATTTCGAAAGAGAATCTGAGGAGAGAATGGAGTTCTTAAAAGACAACTCCTCGAAACTGTTCTTTCTTCCTTTACCCTTTGATTTTTTATGATTAATTAATAATTTAATTAATTAATTAAGGTGTTAGATTAGCATTACCGATGTTTGTTGATATCCATTAGGCATCCTAATTGAATATATTATTATGTGATAGCCCATACATTTTTTTAGGATTAATTAAATGAGGGGGGGATGTAAGAATATAGAATGATATTTATTCAATTACTCTGGTCCAATTATTGAAGCCATGACAAAATTGGATCTCTAAATGGGTTTAGGGGATAATGATAAATAATATGGGATGGATATACCAATATATATACAACTTGGTTAAAGACTATGATCATAATTGCATTTAAAAAATATTTAATTGAGATATTTACTATTCGGTGATGAGTAATTTAAATTCTAAAAATTGTAATTTTTCACAATTTAATCCTAATTCAATTCTTACCATAAACACAGTTCATAGCTTTGTCTCTGCTTAGGACATATTTTGTTACTACATTCGGGTGTGTGACTGTTATCAACTTATATATGGACCGACCATTAAACATATTCACTTCTAAGAAACCGTCAATTGAAAGATCATAACAAAAAAGAAAAAATGATCATGAAATTAGGTATCTAGACCAAATTAAATGAAAGCATATATTTAGAATCCTCCACCCAAATGGTTGAGTCGGGTATGTGGATTTGTATTTGATGGATGTAGGTTAAGCTCATCACTTTTAGCAGTCATTTTCATTATGTTCTATCTCTTATGCATGCATGTTGTCTTGTGGCCATTGCTATTGTCATTTGGAGCTTGGTAATGGGTACATAAAGTCAGAATATCAAGGATATTTTGCTTTAATAATATATATTAGAACCATTTGATAAACTATCTATTCTCATCTTTTATACTCCTTTGATTTATCTTCTCTTGTAATGCACTGTCTAAAAAATGAATGGTCACTTGGGAGTTGTTTAAACTCACCTCTAGCATGTTGAAAAAACAACAATTATCTAAGAAGGATACCACTTATGTGTGTTTTTTTGTAAGTATGTAATTGTTTATTAGAATATTTGGACGTATAAGGCTAACGAAATGTAGGTACATGACCGCTTAAAAGGCTTGGACTATAAGGCTAGCAACATCTAGATATGTAATCATTCACTGTAAGATTTGGACTTATAAGGCTAGCAAAGTATGGGTACATAATCACTCACTGGAACGTTTGGACTTATAAGGCTAGCAAAGTGTAGATACGTAATTACTCACTGAAAGACTTGGACTTATAAGGCTAGCAAAGTGTATATACGTAATCGCTCACTGGAAAGATTGGACTTATAAATCTAATAAAGTGTAGACACGTAATCGTTTACTAGAAAGTTTGGACTTATAAGACTAGCCGCCGGAAAGAGATGTCAAAATGAAAATAGAAAGTGAAGAAATATTACAAATGGAAAAATTAGCCAATCTTTGATATGATATAATCATATAAGTAATCAAACAACCAATCAAACATAGATTGTATTATTCATTTCATTAACCTCCTTAATTAGCGTTGTAATGAATTGTAGTTAATAATAATATGGAGATTTTGAGCTAATCCACACCACTATGTATCCTATCATAATCACCATCACCAATAAACAAAAATGCATGGCTCCACCAGATGAGGAGTGTTGGTATTGGTGAGTGTCCACTTCGAATATGTGCTAGCCAACCGAGTCCCTCCACTTTCCTTTTTTAACATCAAATTCCATAATATAATAATTCCAATATTAAATCATATATATTTACAAGAGAAAGTAAAGTACATACCACAGTACATGTGTAAAGTAATTCTTTTTAATATCTTTTTAACGATTAATTAATAATTAGGATATATTAATGTGACTATATATATATACTTGTCAGAAAACATAATCTAATCTTACTTATTCGGACAAAGTTAGCTAATAATTTATTTTGTTTTAATAAATTCAAATCTGACCTCCTAATAGAGAAATCATCGAGTTTATGTGATGCATATATATGGCCTTTGGTGATCACAAATAGTCAACCCTTCGTTGATCTTTTAAGTCAATTTTAAATTCGTGTACAAACTTTGATTTTATCTATATTTATTTATTGATAATAGAAAATATAATTATTCATAAAATCCAACAACAACAAAAATTACAAAAACAATCTGAATTTTAATAAAGCTATCATCGACATATTCTGTTAACATTCCATTTTTTTACCAAATTTTTTCTTGATAAGTTTTCTGAATATATAAAAGATTCTATTAAGTTAATTTACTAGCTAAAATAAATAAATATATCCTGTTATCGTATCTTAGTTAAAGTATATTTGAACCTTTTCATATTCGATTACGAATAATATACTATATAAGGTACATCAATTTGATTAATAGTGAACATTAAATTGATCTGTCCAAATAGTGAACACATATATAGCTGCTCCAATCTAATGAAACTGTTTGGCCCAAAAAAAAATGTGCCCCCACTTTGTGTGTGGTATCAATAATAGTGTCTTAAAATGTTGAGTATATAATTCCTTGTTAACTGCTAAAGCTACATATGTTGTTATTCTATCAACCAACAGTTGGCATGTTGCTCCAGGTAATAACTTCTCATCTATAAAATACGAATAACGATTTAATTAACGTGTGAATGAGATTGCAAAAGTTTCGTTCAATATGTTTGCGTATCATTGCCGGAGAATTTAGGGTTTAGAAAAATAAGGGTTTTCCAGAAGAAAAAAAAAGTTCAATATCGATATTTTAATTAAAATGGTTTAATATCTATATTTTACATTCAAATTTTACTATATTTATTTATGTGTAATATACATAAATTAGACTTATAATTGTAAAAAAAAAAATTGTGGACAAAATGGCATGTTATTACACGCTACAGTTGGCCCCTGCCAATTATATGGTTACAAATTAAAGTTGCACGTGATTCCTTTATTGATTCCTTTGAGTAAAATTTTCAAGTGTTAAATTAGAGAAGAAAAAATATATTAAAATTCAGAATATAAAAACTTAATTATGTCTAATTGTTGTATAGATCTTAATGACTTTAATTTAACAGTTGAAAATTGTATATTTGAGTCAAATTATTTTTTTTTCGGATGTTTTAGACTTATTAGGAGGACAACATTATAATATGCAAGTTACGTACAGACATTATTATGGATCCCACATATACCCGATTAGGTCTAAAGTTGGGTTGCTTTCCTCAGATTTAATTATCATTGTATTTTTGTGCAAATTTTGCTAAACCCTATCTTTACTTTTTCTATATATATTTCTTTAATTAATTGGCAAATAATCACATTACTAAATAGCAAATACGCACATTAATGAAAGTAGAATACCTCCACTAATTAATTAACACAACTAGCTAAAGGCAACTTTAGCTAAAATGATAATCTATTCATTGCGCATGCAGGGCATATGTAACCCGACTTAATTAATCAAACAAATAGTCGTTTTCAAGTGTATATAAACAATAGATAACTTATAAAATAGATATGTTACTTGAATGATAACAACTTTGTTTTAATAAGATTTTTTTTAATTCACTTTGTTAGACAAATGTACTTAAGACTTCTCGTCCTAATTACTACTGATGGGCCTGTCTATTAAATAGATTAGGCCCATTGGTTTAAATAGACAAACACCTATGGGCCCGTTTTAAGTTAAAGGCTGAGAAGCCCAGGCTCGACCTCTTCGTATGAAGTCAATTTTGGGGTCGTAATTTTATGGAAAAAGAATGCCATCCCGCCACAATATTATAATATATACCAATTAAAAATCATCATTTCCATAATTTATCTTGCCTATTGATTGATTTTTATATTCTATAATTTTAGGACGGGAGTATTAAACTAAAATACCGCAAGTGTCAATATGACATCTTTTTGTGGCGGATTTATAAATTTAATAATAAGGGATAACTTTTTTGAAAAAAAAAGCATACAGTTTTTTTTGTTTTTGACGAAATAGATATAAAAAAAAATTGGCAAAATAATGAAAAAAAATATAAAGTCATATCTATAATATAGTACTATATAAAAAAAATTGGTGAAGCCAACAATAGGTCACGTTGGTATTATATATATTATCTATTATATAAATCAGTTGCTATTGCATTGATTCAAGACGTACGTGATCATACTAAAGTTTTTATCCCCTTTTAATTCGGTCTCAGAATCAACGTTTATTCATAGGGTAACACTCTTGGATCTCTGAATTGTATGAAATCGGTTGCTATCGCATTTATTCTAGACATATATGATCATACTAAAGTTTTTATCCCTTTATAGTTCGGTCTCAAAATCAACGTTTATTCATAGGGTAACACTATTGGATCTCTGAATTGTATGAAATCAGTTGCTATCGAATTTATTTTAGACATATATTATCATACTAAAGTATTTATTCCTTTTTAGTTCGGTCTCGGAATCACCGTTTGTTCAAAAGGTACTACCGCCTATGGGGATTTACCAAATATATAAAAGAAATATATACAAACTAATAAATAATTAATATATTATAATTTGTCAAGTTATATATAAAAATATAATAATAGATAAATATTATGCCATGTTATATAAAGTAATATTATTTCTATATTTAATCAAAGAATAAAAATATAGATATGGTTAACCATTAAAATAGATAAAACTTTCAATATATATCTATGCAATTTTTTAAAATATTTTTATTTTTCTAATCCAGCTTCAACGATTTTACTTTTTTTTTAACACTAAACTATATTTTTTAGATCGATTTTTTTATTCGAACATGCGCGCGGTAAGTATCTCGTTATATATTAAATTGTAATGCACTACAAAGTTTGACAGTAAAAGAATGAGTTAATTACCAGTTTGCTAGCTCGTATTTGAGCATTATCACAAATTGCTACTTGAAGTTACTTGGAAAATTTGCTAGCTTAAATTTAAATTCATGGACAAATTATTAGTTGACGCTTTTTAAATAATTTGCTAGTTGACAATTAATAGCTTATGTTTCCTTTTGTGATCAATTTGTTTACTTGGTTTCACTTTGTGGACAATTTGTCAGGTACCAAATTGTCTACAAAGTAAAACATAATCTAGCAATTCTTCATAAAGTGAAAACTGGACTAGTAATTTGTCCAACTAATATTCAGGCAGCAAATTGTCCACAAATTGAACTCTGAGCTGAGCTAACAAGCTATACAAAATAATTCACCTAACAATTTATCTGAGTGTTCAAATGTGAAATATACAAAATCAATTTGATAAAAATAATTTTATCATTCACTTAATTTAATTATAAAAATTGATATTATTTTAATATTTAATTATATATTTTTAATATATATATATATATATATATATATATATATATAATTACTAAAACTAAAATGAGGGGAATATTTTTTTTCCATTTCAATAACATTTCTAATATGGTGCGACCTCAGTTCAATACTTGAGTTGTATCGTCATTGATATGCTTACTTTACTTTTAAAGTAATTTATACTTATTATATATCATGGTTAGTTGACAACTCAAACGAAATTCGAACTCAACTCGTCCATTCAGAACAACTCACTTGACATACTTACTCTAAAGTGGTGTTTGGATGGACGTAACCTAGAGGGGATGTTTGGATGGACGTAATGTGAGATTACTTGAAATATGAAATTACAAGTAATGTGAGCTGTAATGTGAGATTACTTGAAATGTTAAATTACAGTGTTTGTTTATGCTGTAATGTAGAGTGTAATGTTAGATTACAGTGTTTGGTATGTGTTGTAATGTGCATTGTAATGTGACTTTATTACTATTATATTGATTTATAGAGAGTATATTATATATTATATAGTATGATAAGATTTAAAAAATATATATATTTTGACAACAACTAACTTCTTAAAGTTTATGTTTTTGTGGTTAATACTATAGTCATTTATGAATTCTGAAAACAAAATATGTAAACTCCATATGCACAATTATTAAAATTCTAATAGTTAAAACATTATATGTAGTTTTATAAGATAATTTTCATAAAATGCATTGAAAAGACTTTACTCATTTTATACGAACAACGTGTACATTATTATTTATTATAATAATGAGTTATGAAGTAGATAAAAAAATACTAATAATAACAAAATTATTATCATAATAAGCTAAAATAATAACACTCCGTAATGTTTGACGTAATCTCACATACATCCGTTTTTTGATGTAATCTCACATTATGTTGAATGGAGTTTGGACGTAATCTGGGATTACAATGAACATTACATTACAATGCACATTACGTCGTTTGGCAAACCAAACAACGTATTTTTGATGTAAAGTGGGACGTAATGTGAAATTACATCCCACATTACATCTATCCAAACACCCCCAGAATGTAATCTCACATTACATTAACATTATCTTATTTGGAAAACCAAACGATGTAATGTTTAGCTCTGTAGTATAATATGCATTGTAATCAGACATTACGACGGGTTGATCAAAACCCGTGAAAACCCGTTGACTTCCCCTCTCGATGTAATGTGAAATTACATCTAATTCTAGATGTAACGTGAGATTACGTTAATTTTAATTTGCAACTATAGCTTCTCTTTATACTTTATTATTCAATGATGTCATGTTAAATTTAAATTTGGTTCACTTCATCACTCATTTATTATAAAGAATTATGCGTACAATATGAGTACAAAATAAAATTATCCCGCGTATTTTTTAATGGAACTTGTTATCTCATAAATTTGTACAATAGGTTTTAATTAATAGAATTCTGATAGCAAGTAGATTGAAAATTGCTCTAATATTTTCAAATTTGATGTTTAAATCTAAACATAAAGTTTAGGAGCAAGTTATTTGTTTTCAAAATAATTTTATGTTTAAATTTGTCATATTATGATATAATATATTTTCAAGTAGATCAATATTATAATAATAAGTAAACCACATTACAATATACATTACAAATTATACCAAACAATGTAATTTGACACTACCATCCTCGTTATACAACGAAACCAGACATTGTAATATAACATTACATTATATATTAAATTGCTAATTATGAACCAACCCATTTAGTCAGAACATTATAAATAATCTCATATTTCAACTAATTTTATATTACGTCCATGAAATGCCCCTAAATATTTTCCTATACCCATCTCAAATTCAAAACTCTAATTAAGAAGAATAAAACATAAACTGTTACACCTTTATTTTATGATGATTTTTGTTTTTTGTTTTTATAATGAAAATCAGACTTTATTTAAATAAAAGCTATTACATACTACAAATTAGAGAAACCCGCGCTGGAGATATTGGAAAACATCCAATTTCCGAACTAGTAGAACGGGTGCTAACAAAACAACAGAGTAAAACATCGAAATACGGAAATAAACTAGAACAACAGTATGAAAAAACGGAAGAGATGACCTCAGGAAAATGATAGAAGCTTGGAGATGAGTAATCCACCTGATACAGCGGCACCTGTAGCCCTTCGGAGGCTAGAAGAACCTTCCTCAAGAGCGACATAGCTAACAAAGGACCTGCAAACCAAGCGATACCAGACATGACCCTAATAAATCGGAAACACAAACGACTCCATAGACAAACAAGGATAACCGCATGACCGGTGTAGAAATATCTAAGTGGTAGGGGTTGGATGAAACTAGTTTACCGAAGCACCCCTGCCCGTGGAACATCCACGGAGGACTAGCGCACTTCGCGGGTGCCATAGAGATGCTCTGCTTCTTTGTTAGAAGAAGAAAATGAGATACGACCGCAACCGCGGTCATATCGTGGTTACCCCAAAGGGTAAATATCATACGGTGGCTTGTTCCGAGAACGGAGTGTTGGTTCAGACGAACCATGGATTCTGCTGGAAGGGGGAGACGGGGGAGGGTAGTAGGTTGTACCGCCAAAAAGTAGTATAGTTTGAGCTTAAAACGGTGAACAGCATCCACGACGGCGCGTGGAGGGACGCTGGCTACCGGCGCACGGCATATTGGTAGCGGAGGTGGACCGTGGCGGCGCGTGGAAGAGCGTCCTAGTGCGCGGAGGCGCATGTCGTCGCGCATGGCGGTGCGTGGGATGCATGCGCCACTGCAGTGGGCGCGTGGAGGCGAGGTTGAACAAAGCCATCCGCTGTGGTGGAGCTTCGTTTAGCTTAGGCTTAGGTGTGGGGGTGTGGATGTTCATGGATGTGTGGGTGACTACGGAGGCGCGTGGAGGTGAACGGGGGTGGTTGTGGTGGTATCATGCTGTCTTTGTGTGCGCTCGGTGGTGGTGGTGGTTGTGAGCGCAGTGTGCGCACTTCCGAGAGATAGGTCATATCTCTCTGTTGTGGTTGGGGGTAGGGTGTTTGTGGGTGTGGAGGGAAGGAGGCGGACTCCGCTCATAGACGAACCGACGACGGTGAGGTGTGGGGCGAAGACGAGGTTGAGCAAGGTCAACCGTTGAGACACGGTTTCAAGCTTTGGCGTTGGCGTAGGTTGCTATGGCCGGGAGCTCCGCAATTTCTCCTGAAAAAGTTTGCTGAGGCGGAAACTTGCTTTCAGAAAGCCAATTGAGATCATCCAAATAGTGCCATCTATTTGAGTTCCTTCCAAATGTTTTGATTATTTTATGATGATGGTAGTTGAATATATATATATAATATTCTGCGCGATATTTTGACGAGATGATGACGCTGCCCGAACTGCCCCGACACCTTCTGAGAAAATTCGGGCAGCAAAGTCACCAGACTATAGTTCTCTTGTCTTCTCTCTCTGCGTGATGAGTCTATATCTATTGAGCTAATTCCTTCGACGACTCTACGATCACCATCCAACGGTCGGAGCTCTCTCTGCAGGTTCTTCACTAGCTTCTACATCATCTCTCTGCCATCCGTAATTTATCTTCTTTCTCGTAGCTCCGCTCTCTGTTCTTCGTTTCTTTGCATTTTTCGACGACCGTATACAAAAATTCCGGCCGGCGAGGTTTGTTCACTTAGAAATTAGTTTCCATTTTGTCTCTTTAATTTGTGTGTGGTCTGTTAGTTTGTCGGTTACTAACGAAATTAACCGTGGACAGACAGCGGAAGATTTAACAGTAACGGCTGACTGTTTAGTCTGGTGTACAGATGGAGATCAACAAGGGGGGGTTCGGTTGGGGTGGGACTCGCGCTAACGTGCGCTGGGGAGGCGCTGGCCACCTTACTGGTCGCTGCTCTTGTCAAAGACCAACTCCTCATGGCACAAGTAAGGCGGGTTTAGTAAAGAGATAAGACTTAAAAAGAGATAAGACTTAAAAATATTTATAAGCCGGTGGGACTCAAATGCTAATTGGATTTATAAACATTATTAAGATAAATTTTTGCCAAGTCTTAAATTTGTGATAAAACCAGTTTATTTAATTATATATATATATAAGAAGAATATGTATCTTAATTCTTACTACTCATTTACTCACATTTTGAGTGAGTTTTACTTAAAAACCAAAAGTTATGGGACATAATTGGTTAAATATAAAAATTAAATGAAAAATCCACTTTTATTATAATTTTAAGGTTTTGTGATAGTTGGTCACATTGTTAGTCTAAAATTTCATAATAAATTTATTGACTCATATTTTGCACAGTAATTCATTTTTTGTTTAATATATTTGAGGAATATATGCATTTTCTTTTTGTATAATTAGTAACAGTAGTCTATATAAGTTAGAAGTAGAACTATATACTATCATATGTTATTGTAAATGTTTTCACGTCTAATTTTACTTAAAAAAATTATTTGTAAATCAAAGTTTTGTAAAAAAAAATTGTGATTATTTGATTATGTTATTCAATATTGAATAATACTATATTAATAAATAAAAAATATTTGTAATGTCGCACGTCGATTCCGGCCAGCGCTCTCGGAAATAGAGCGGGTTTTGAAAATGTGTTTTTTTTGGATCGGCGAACGACGGGTTCGGTCGATTATGGAAATATCTACCGAACCGGGGAAAATAGAAAGAGTCGCCACCGATTAATTAAAGGCTAATCGGAATCCTAGAGTTGCCTAGGGTACATGATACTAACATCCTAGGGCTTTGAATGGTCTGCGTCCAGAGGTTCGGGTTCGGGGGTTTGATTACGTATTAAAAGCTCGCAAGCTAAAAATCCGCCCTTTCGGTACTTTGGCTTGTCTTGTCTTGTTTAATTTTTCACAAAAAATATCCGTTTTGAGAGGTGAATTGCAATTATCAAAAGTTCATGGCCGAGTTGTAATTATCAGGAAATGAATGGCCAATTTGCAATTATCTAAAAGTTCATGGCTGAACTGAAAATAATTTTGGAAGCATGTTAAAATGACCATGAACTTCTCTGTACTAATTTTTTTAACACTTAACAACGTTCTGAGATATATAAGTAATATAAACACATATAAAACTTATAGAAAATGAGAAATATGCAATATGTACATATATAAAACTTAAAGGTAATATAAATGACAAATAAGTGAAATAAACAAATATAAGACTTAATAATGTATAAACATATAAGTAAATGACAATAAGTAATATAATATATATAAAACTTATATATAATATAAATGACAAATAAGTAAAACAGATATATATAAAACTTGTAGATAATAGAAATACGTAATATGTATATATATATATATATATATATATATAGTGCGAAATAAAATAACGGAAAATAAATAAACGCTACATTGAAAGCGATGGATCTTTAACCAACTTGCACTTTATTTATGCTTGGAATGTAAATACAACTTTTGATTAAGCAATACTCACATTGGGTTGTTTCCGGGTAAAATGCCGTGACGCGTGGAACCGAACCACGATTAATCGAGCAAACTATCTAACTGTATAATCCTAAGCCCTCATGACTCACTTACTACTGAGAGCTCTCGGTGGTCTTTTTTTTTCTTATGCTTGAGCCCCCTCTCCCCTACTCTCTGTGAAGTGCTCTCTTTATATAAGCAAAATATCTTACTTATTTTACTATTATTATTTTGCAAGATAAGGATTTGATTTGAAATGTGTATGGAAGATAGCTTGTGAGTAGGCTCTGCACACATAAAAGGAAGGTAAGGGACGTGGCCATTGCATGGCCATATTTTTTTTTTTTTTAATTTAAGTTACTAACTATATATATATCAGTAATTAATTAATAATAATTTTTCTAACCTTAATAATATTTAACTATTTTTTTGGTTTTTCTACTCGCTCGATTATTCCCGGCTCGGTTCCACACGTCACGGTATTTTTCGACCCCTGTCCAAAATCGGGTGTTTACAGTTGCCCCTCTTTGAGCATGCGTTCATGGATGTGGTCCAATGAATGTATGTTCAAAGAAAAACAACTGATTTTGGGTCTTCCCAGCTAACTAATTACAGTGCATACAAGATAAAACATACAACTTTCGGAAACTAGACACCTATAGGTCCCGATCGTTGGCGGTGACTTGCGTAGCTGAACACCTAAAGGCTCCGTTTGTCGGGTTGTGACTCTCGGAATGCTGGATGACCACAGGTCCCGATTGTCGGTGGTGACTTGCGGAGCTGAACACCTAAAGGCTCCGTTCGTCGGGTTGTGACTCTCGGAATGCTGGATGACCACAGGTCCCGATTGTCGGCGGTGACTTGCGGAGCTGAACACCTAAAGGCTCTGTTCGTCGGGTTGTGACTCTCGGAAAGCTGGATGACCACAGGTCCCGATTATCGGTGGTGACTTGCGGAGCTGAACACCTAAAGGCTCTGTTCGTCGGGTTGTGACTCTCGGAATGCTGGATGACCACAGGTTCCGATTGTCGGTGGTGACTTGCGGAGCTGAACACCTAAAGGCTCCGTCCGTCGGGTTGTGACTCTCGGAATGCTGGATGACCACAGGTTCCGATTGTCGGTGATGCCTACATTGGGGCGGCTATGTGAATGCACGTCTTGGATAGCGGTGCCTGCATTGGTGCGGCAATGAGGTTTGACTTGTAGGAACAGACTGTAACAGTCCTACTCGTCTTTGGAAGGCGGCTTGCGGGAGCAGGCTGTAACAGTCCCGCTTGCCGTGAGGTTGACTTGTAGGAAAAGAATGTAACGGTCCTACTCGTCCTTGATGGGTGACTTGCGAGAGCAGACTGTAACAGTCCCGCTTGTCGATTCCGTATAACTCTGGGAAGCTAGACATTTGAAAGGCTCATTCTTGACAAATGAATTCTTTTTTTCCAGCGACGTGTTGTGTTTTTCTCTTTTTCTCTTTTTTTTTTTTTTTTTGCTCTTTTTTTTTCTTGGATTTCTCTCCTTTTGCTACGATCATTTTTTTTATCGCACCTCTCGGTTCCCCTAATTTTTGCCTAAGCCGCCCTTTCGGGTTTTCAACCTAGCGGGGATTTTATTTTCTCTCCTTTTGCCATGATCGCCCTTTTGAGGGATTTTCAATCACGCCCCTCTTCCCTAAATTTTGCCTAAACCGCCCTTTCGGGTTTTCAGTTTAGCGGGAATTTTCTCTCAAACTTGGAAGTTTTTTTTTTTTTTTCTTTCAAAAATGGTACTTCCTCGAAATGCGACTTACGAGAATAGATTGTGACGGTCCTGCTTGCCGACCTTGCATAGCTTTGGCTGGATGAACATGAGAATGCCCCATTCTTTGGTGAATGAACTTCCTTCAGCGATGTGCTGCATATTGTTTTTCGCTTCATTGCTGAGATATCCAGTTGATGTTGATGCTGCTTTTGTCGAGCCTTTTATGCTTGTATTCCTAGCGGGGTTGACAGAAAATCATCTCTTGATTGAGTTAATTTTAGAGCATTTAGTTGTCCGCCCGCCTAGGTGCATCTCTGTGAGCTGGTAGGGGCAGCTCAGACAATGTTGATCATTGTGATTCTTCATCGCTACCTGGTGACAATTACATTTGTCCACAAAAATTTCTTTTTTTTTTCTTTTTTTTTTTCTCTTCTTTTTTTTTTCTTTTTTTCTTTTTTCTTTTTTCTTTTTTCTCTTTTGATTTTCTCTCGGATTTCTCTCCTTTTGCTACGATCATTTTTTCGATCGCACCTCTCGGTTCCCCTAATTTTTGCCTAGGCCGCCCTTTCGGGTTTTCAACCTAGCGGGGAATTTATTTCCTCTCCTTTTGCCATGATCGCCCTTTTGAGGAATTTTCGATCACGCCTCTCTTCCCTAAATTTTGCCTAAACCGCCCTTTCGGGTTTTCAGTTTAGCGGGATTTTTCTCTCAAAATCAAAAGCTTGTTTTCTGGTTGCAAGCTCTTTCAAGGATAATATTTCTTGACTGCATCCTTGTTTATTGGACTAGGGAGTTCTTGCCCATCCATGTCAGTAATGATCATGGCTCCCCCACTGAAGACTTCTTTAACAACATACGGTCCTTCGTACTTTGGAACGAACTTGCCTCGAGAATCTGGATTGACGCGGAGGATTTTCCGAAGGACTAGATCGCCTGCTTGTAAATCCCTAGGACACACTTTCTTGTTGAATGCTCGAACCATGCGCTTTTGGTACAACTGCCCGTGGCAGAGTGCAGTGAGCCGCTTTTCATCAATGAGGTTTAACTGCTCATATCTCTGTTTTGCCCACTCTGACTCGCCAACTTCTGACTCAGCGAGGATCCTAGCTGATGGGATTTCCACTTCAATTGGTAAGACGGCTTCCGTTCCATAAACAAGGGAATATGGAGTTGCTCCAGTTGATGTTCGGATGGAAGTCCTGTAGGCCATGAGAGCCCAGGGTAGCTTGTCGTGCCAATCCTTGTAATTGATAGTCATTTTCTCTAGGATCTTCTTGATGTTTTTATTTGCAGCTTCTACTGCGCCATTCATCTGCGGACGATATGGAGATGAGTTCCTGTGTTTGATCTTGAATTGGCCGCATAGCTCGTCGATCAACTTGTTATTCAGATTCTTGGCGTTGTCGGTGACGATCGACTCTGGCACCCCGTAGCGCGCGATAATGTCCCGCCTGATGAAACGTTCTACGGCTTTTGCCGTGACTGACGCCAATGTGATAGCTTCGACCCACTTTGTGAAGTAGTCGATGGCCACTAATATGAATCGGTGACCGTTGGATGCCTTTGGAGAGATCATGCCAATCACGTCGATGCCCCACATTGAAAAAGGCCATGGAGATGTCATGGGGTAAAGCTCATGAGGTGGTGCGTGAATTTGGTCCGCGTATACTTGGCAGAGGTGACAATGTCTGACATGCTCAATGCAATCAGTTATCATGGTAGACCAGAAATAACCGAGTCTCATTATCTTTTTTGATAACATCCGCCCGTTCATGTGTGATCCACAATTACCTTCGTGAATCTCTTCCATCAGGTGTTGAGCTTCCTTTGCATCCACGCATCTCAAAAGAGTGTCATCAAATGACCTTCTATACAAGGTTGGACCACTGAGGAAATAATTGCAAGCCATCCGTTGTACCACCTTTCGATCGTTCCTCGTGGCACTTTCTGGGAACTCTCCAGTTTCCAAATATCTTTTTATATCAGCAAACCAGGGCTGGCCGTCTGACTCTCCCACGACGCAGCAATAAGCTGGAAGCTCATTGATCCTGACTTCTAGAGGTAATATTTGGTTCCCCGGAGAGACTGTAACCATTGAGGCGAGTGTTGCCAATGCGTCTGCGAACTGGTTCTTGTTTCTCGGTGTATGGGTAAAAGTGATATCTTCAAATTCCTCTGCAAGATCCTCAAGGTACTTGTGGTATGGTTGGAGTTTGGAATCTCTTGTTTGCCATTCTCCGGTCGTCTGGAGGATAATTAGCATAGAGTCTCCAAAAACTTCTAACTTCCTAACTTCGAGGTCTGCTGCCGCGCGCAAGCCGAGAATGCAAGCTTCGTATTCTGCCATGTTGTTTGTGCAGTGGAAGGTAACTTTGGCCGCCACAGGAAAGTGCTGACCTTTCGGTGAGATCAACACTGCTCCAATACCTCCCCCGACTGAGTTCACAGCTCCGTCAAAATACATCTTCCAATTTGGGTTCACATCAACATCCTCATCTACCTGCATAATCTCCCCATCTGGAAATTCAGAGTTGATCAGGTGATCATCCTCTATAGGGAACTCCGCTAAATGATCAGCTATCGCTTGTCCCTTCACTGAAATTCGAGGTACGAACTGTATGTCATACTCAGATAGCTGTACCTGCCACTTGGCGACATTTTTGGTCCACGATGGCTTTTCTAGGAGGTATCTTACTGGATCCATCTTCGAGTACAAGTGTATGGTATAGTACAACGTGTATTGGCGAAGTCGTTGCATTACCCACACAAGTGCACAACATATCCTCTCCACTTCCGGGTACTTTGCTTCGCCTTCGGTGAACTTCTTACTCAAGTAGTAGATGGCGTGTTCTACCTTCCCAGATACATCGAGTTGCCCCAACATGCACCCCAATGAGCCTTGACGCACAGTCAAGTACATAATAAG
The DNA here is from genome assembly GCA_036873135.1 of Clarkia xantiana subsp. parviflora. Lineage (NCBI taxonomy): Eukaryota > Viridiplantae > Streptophyta > Magnoliopsida > Myrtales > Onagraceae > Clarkia > Clarkia xantiana. The sequence goes on along the minus strand of JAPTYO010000004.1, from coordinate 3,376,142 downwards.
TGGTCGCCCTGGTATTGGTGGCACAAGGACGGGTGGGTTTACTAGGTAAGTCTTGATGGACGCCAGGGCATTCTGACATTCTTCATCCCAAATTATTCGAGCATTCTTGCGTAAGAGACGAAATAAAGGTTGGCATTTGACCGTCATATTTGCAATGAAACGTGCGATATAATTCAAGCGGCCTAACAGGCTTCGGACTTCCTTGACAGTCGATGGAGGGCGTAGTTCTTGTATCGCCTTAACTTTATCGGGGTCTACCTCGATTCCCTTCTCGCTGACAATAAAGCCCAATAATTTGCCTGACGTGGCTCCAAATGTGCACTTAGCTGGATTTAAACGCAACTTGTACTTCTTGAGCCTTTCAAATAACATGCGCAAATTGACTAGGTGATCTTCACCTTCTCGAGACTTCGCGATCATATCATCCACGTACACCTCGATCTGCTTGTGCATCATGTCATGGAATAACGTCACCATGGCCCTCTGATAGGTTGCCCCTGCATTCTTCAATCCGAAAGGCATTACCTTGTAACAGAACGTCCCCCACATGGTGATGAATGCCGTTTTTGACTTATCTTCCTCGGACATTCTGATCTGGTTGTATCCTGAGAACCCGTCCATGAACGAGAACATCGTGTGGCGTGCCGTGCTGTCGACCAACATGTCAATGTGGGGCAAGGGAAAGTTGTCCTTCGGACTGGCTTTGTTGAGGTCCCGATAATCGACGCAGACTCGGACTCGGCCATCCTTCTTCGGCACGGGAACAATGTTTGCTACCCACTCAGAATAATTGCATACCTCTAGAAACCCGGCATCGATTTGCTTGATGACTTCCTCCTTAATCTTGAGGATCAGATCAGGACTTTGTCGCCGTAGGTGCTGTCTCTTGGGTCGGAAGTTCACTGTGTCAAGCGGTAAGATATGCTCCACAATTGACGGGTCGAGGCCTGGCATATCAGCGTATGACCAGGCAAAAATCTCCTGGTACTCCTTCAGTAAGTCGATCATCTGAGTCCTTTGATCCGGGGTTAGACTCGTCCCGATTTTTAACTCGCGTGGTTCTTCGAGCGTCCCAATGCTTATGGTTTCAGTGACTTCTGTCGTCAGGATTCTCTCTCCCTCGTACTTATCCCATCCTTCTTTGATTTCTTCAGAGATGCTATCCTCACCAGATCCTTCCCCGTGAGGTATAGATCTGGATTCGGCGAAGGTTTCATTGCACAATATTGAATCATTTCGCCATTTTTGTTCTCGAGATGCATTGTTCCTATAGAAGAAGCAGAGAGGAGGTTGGTATTAGGGGCAGAAGCATTTAAAATGAGAATATACAACATTGCAATCATGACGAATAACAAAAGGAGGGATTCATTTAATATTTTCATGACAACTTTCCCTTTTCCTAAAACGCGGGGCTTATAACATATGCCCCACGCGGAATACATTCATTTTTAAAAGGTCTTACTCATTACTAAGAGAAAGTGCATAAACAGGCATTGTCATCCAGTTGGTGATACTCTCCCCACTGGATAATGGACGGACGAAAATGCCTGGAGGGACCTCATCGATTAAGGCTCCAATAGTAACAGCAATTGAAAACAGGCTTGACAAGCCAGTGTTATCGTCGAGATCTTCGGTCTGGATAACTCGCGGTGGACCAGGAAATGTCACCGTGAGGGGAGGGAACTCCAATGGTTTTGAAATTCCGGTCAAATGCTTCTTCCGGGCAACTTCGTAGTCCTTGGAGCTGGGGTGGAAGCCTAAACCAAAAGTGCCTTTGTTTTTCTTTGGAGCTATGGGGGAGACGATACCCTGATTACGGATTCCCAAGCCGCGCCCCAAGATGAAATTATTGTTCAACATGATCTTCCCTACCATCAGCTCGGCTTTGACTGGTGCTGGCTCTCCCCAATCCCTGATCACAGAGACAAGCTCGAAGGCATGGAATGAGAGCGGGTCATTTCCCTCGACACTGATGAAGGGAACAGCAGTCTCTTTATAAATGTTGTAATCCTCATCCCCATCGACTATAACCAGACGACCCTCTGAGATGAATTTCATCTTCTGATGCAAAGTAGAAGGCACTGCTCCTGCGGCATGTATCCAAGGTCTTCCCAAAAGTAGGCTGAACACTCCCGGGATGTCCATGACTTTGAAGGGCACATTGAACACACACGGACCCACTTCCAACTGTAAGTCGATCTCTCCTGGAACTTCCCTGACGCTACCGTCAAAGGCTCGGACAATACTCTTGGTTGGGCGGATGAGCGATGAATCGACTTTCATTTGTTGAAGGGTAGATAATGGACAAACGTTCAGGGCCGAACCGTTGTCAATCATTACCCTCGAAAGCACGTATCCTCTACTTTTGCACACGACGTGGAGGGCTTTGACGTGATCCTGCCCATCAGATCCTAACTCCTCATCCCCGAAAGCGATTTGCCCTGAAAAGACTGAACCAACGAGGTTTTCCACCTGGCGTGCCGAAATTTCTTTCGGTACAAGAGCCTCCTTCAAGACGTTCAGTAATGCTTCCCGATGTGGCTCGGAACTCAAAAGGAGAGCAAGCAAAGAAATTTGTGCCGGAGTTTTACGTAGCTGGTCAACCACCTTGTACTCGGCCTCTTTCACAATCCTCATGAAGGCAGCGGCTTCCTCTTCAGTCACACTCCTTTTTTGGGACCCTTCCGGCTCCTTTTCTTTGATTGGGTTCTCTGGCTGGACATAACAACGTCCTGATCGAGTCATAGTGAAGACTCCTTCCTCCTTCGTTGGTCTAGTTGTGTGACCCCCATAATTCCATGGCACCCTCTTATCACTCTCGTACCTGAAGGGAGCTGGTCCTTGTGGCACGTAATCAATGACCAGGGGAGTAATCATCGAAACGTAATCCTTTGGTACCTCAATATCTCTAGAAATATCTGGGAACAACTCTTCCCCCGAATTGATCATATTGACCGAGCCGGAAGCATGGTTAGGAAGTGGATTGGTGTTGACATTCGGTGGTGGGACGGCATTCAAGATCAGGTACTTGTGGTCGATGAGGTCCTGAATTCGGTGCTTAAGGCGAGGGCAATTGTTTGTGTCATGCCCTGGTGCTCCCATGTGATACTCGCACTTCGCATTTGGCTCATTGTTGGGGATCCTTGTCTCGGAGCTTAGAACTTCAGGACCTATGAGCCCCTCAACCAATGCCCTCTTATACACCTCAATTAGAGGTATCGGTAGTGGAGTGAACTGTCGTAGTTCTCGGAATCTCTTTTGGTATCCACCTCGGTTGGGGGGATCCTGGGGGTTAGGCTGAGAGCCTGCCCCTTGCGGTGCTCGAGGAGCTTGAGGAGCCGGGGCCACTGGTGGTGGTTGGTACTGCTGATATGGAGCAACATATGGGGCCTGGTAAGGATTCGGATAAACCGCGCCTATTGTTGGTCCAGGTTTCTTGGTGTTAGTTTTCTTGAGATCACTCGCAATTTTGTGTGGGTCCTCAATCTTCCCTGATCGAAGTCCCCGTTCGATCAATTCGCCAGTCATGATGAGGTTTGAAAATTCTGCCGCAGTCTGGCTCATCATTTGCGTGTAGTATATACCCTTTAGAGTGCTGATGAATATCGGGACCGCCTCGTTCTGCTCGAGAGGTGGGTTCATGCAATTGGCCTTTCCTCGCCATTCTGTCGCATAATCCTTGAATGACTGGCCCTCTTTCATTTCCATTGCTTGAAGATCTAGTCGGGTTGGAGCATTATCCAAGTTATGCTTGTACTGGCGATGGAATAGCTTGGCTAGCTGCTCCATGTTAGGGACTTGTTCCGTTTTTAATCCGGCAAACCAGACAAGGGCTTCCCCTCTTAGACTTTCCTGGAAGGTCTGGACCATTAACTTGGTATATTGTTGGTATGGAGACATCTTTGCCATGTAAATCTTGAGGTGGACCACCGGGTGTCCAGTCCCATCGTACTTTTCAAAATCTGGCACTTTGAACTTATCAGGCATCGGGACTTCTTGGAATAGGGCCAGATCCAAAAAGTTGAGGTCCCCTAGTCGGTCCGTTCCCTGGATGGACCTCATTTTTTCCTCGATTTGCTTTAGGCGCTTGTCCTGCTCAGATTCGACAGGGATGATGGCAATGGAGTTTGCATTCCCAGATGCATTATCTGGGAGGCCATATGGGGCTGGTGGAGCTTGGTTGATATGAACATATGTGGGTGGTGGAGCTTGGTCGGGATGGCCACATATGGGTGGTGGAGCTTGGTTAGGATTGCTATGGAGTGGAATCTGGCCCAGCTGGTCATGGATAAGAGGCTCAGTTTGATCGGGGACTACGTGAACCGGGGGTGGGACCTGATCAGGGACAAGATTGTTCCTTATCTGAGGGGCCGCAGATAGTGGCACAACTCGAGAGGTCGATGCCGGGGAGATCATGGCAGGGTTGTGAGGGCTAAAGAGGGCCAGGAGACGCTCGACTTGGGTGGCCATGCTAGCGATGGACTGTTCCGTGCGTGTGTTCATGGCTTGCATGGTTTGCTCTAGTTGGACGATCCTTTCTTCATTCCCTTGAGGTGGCGGGGCTAAAGGATGATGCACGGGCTCTGGGAATCCTGGTGGATGACCTTGGTTCTGTTGCTCCATCCGTTCCTTTCGAACGAAATTACGAGTGCGTATAGGACTTGTCCTTGCCAGATGTATCTACATTAAACAAACACCAGAATAAGATGAACGAAGAAATTGTAAATTATGCATGTTTTGGTTTGAAAATTTTGCATGTCTGTTCATTCCATTTATAGACTTCGATTAAATAACAAGTGTACAAAAAGGGTATTCCTCAAAAGATTTAATTAATCGAAGTGTGATCCTAGAGATGTTTCACGCGGCATTGCAGCTCGCTGAGTGCATCCATTGCTTGTTCATTGGTTCGAATGAAGGCCGAGGATATACATTTTGAAAATCTTTTCACTCTCCTCGTCCTTCGTTTGAACTTATCAAGCGTGCTACTCAACTCAGTCACTTTGCCTTTGTACTTTTCCCAAGCCCGGTCTCGATTCCTGACTTTATGTTGGACACATCGCAGCTCGTCTTGGAGTCTTTGCACCTCTTGCTCCAGCCTAGACTGTTCTTTGGCCCAAGAGCTGCTCTGAACTTCTACCCTGGCTTTGATGTCTTCGTAGATGTCCACGTGAGATCCTGATGGGTTTTCAGGTTTTTCCCCGATTACTTCCTCTGGATTGAAGGGTGGGCTCACCGGCGTTGAGTGAAACCTATAGATGTATGCAGAAGTCGCACGGTATTCTCGCTCTTCATGGCTCGGTTCTTCTGGTATGCGCAAATCATAAATAATTCGCGTTTCCCAGACTTTCAGTATATGCTTGATGGAATCCAAAATGCACTTCGTGTTGATAGTCTTGTCGTGCCAATCGTACTTGAAAGGATTTGAACCGGCGAGCACTGGGATTTCTTGGAATCCTCCAAACTGTCGGATTACGCGAGCGGGGTATGCAACAGTAGAACCCATGTGACTAAGAAGTGGAACACCTCCAAATTCATAACACCCAAGGATAGGGGAACGGATAGCAAACCAGTGTGCTTTCCATACCACATCCTTGTGTGTAAGTTTTAAAAGACTTTCTTTCCATTTTTGGGCATTCCACTTCTCAGCTTCAAAGATGGAACGTTCTGTCATCCTAGTAATGATTTTTTTATCCTTCAAAAAGTATATTTTGGGGAAACTCGCGCCAAATTCTTTTAAGTGAGTTAAAAACCATATTTCGAGTAGTGCTGGGCTTGCCCTTAAACCCCTTTTCCCATTTATTTTTAAAAGGTTTAGAGATGTAAAAGTTTCACATAGCAATGCTACGACGATACTTTTCCCTCCAATTACTTGGAAAACGACATTTGCCAAAGCTGAATCTATCAAATCTTGGGAGCGGGGGAATAATAGGGTCCCAAATACTAGCAAAATAAAGGCATGAGTCACTCTCCTAACATTTTTGTTTGCGACTTGCGTAATGTCAATCCATTTTACTAGGAGTTTAATTGACAGACCAGGCCTTCCTTTTAACATGAGTGCTTCGGTTGCGTTACCCCTATCGATGTGGAGCAAATCAGAAAGGATACGTGCATCAGTTTTGTTGAGGTTTGGACGGACAATGTCTTTGTCCAAACCTGGACCTTGGACGAGTTGAGCATACTCTTCAAGCGTGGGAGTAAGCTCGATGTTGTTGATCACAAATACCGCCTTTTCCGTGTCCCAAAAATCAGCAAGTGCATTAAGTAGAGGCCAATGGACATGATAATCGGCTAGTCGTGGGACGTCACCAATGTGTTTGTACACATAGTCTTGCTCCGTTTCAGGCAGGTTTTTCCAGATTCGGTTAATCTCATTTTTGGGCGGTGCTATGATGATGACGCGAGGTCGACTGGCTGACCGCTCCATCCTTACCAAAGATGGGGAGTGAAACATATTAAGGATCAATAAATGGAATGGACAGACCACTTTTTTTGGTTAAAAATGCAATGCAAATATGTAAAGCCTAACATTCATCTACACTTTTTTTTCTTTGTTTTTTTCTTACATTTACATGGTTTGGTACGTGAATAAAGAAATACATAAAAATGCCCTTCTCTATACATGGCGGAAACTAAGGGCCAAAACAAGGAGCCAAATATAAAACCAACCACGAATGATTTTTTACACAGTGTAGGGTTTTGTTTTATCAAGGTGGGAATACTAAAGGCTCCCGAATCGAAAGGTACCCTACCCCATTAAGGGGATCACAGGCCCTTTTCGATCATCGAGTTGGGCTTTCAGAGACGTGCCGGCGGTTGTAACCGCTACTGGCCGTATTCTCTTACTCAACCCCCTAGGTTTCTAAATACCCCTGGTTTTGGGCGTGGAATGGTAACCGGGCGTGGTGTGGGAAAAAAACATTTCAATTTATTTAAATCGGGTCAACAAAAGCTGCACACACGAACAAACGGTCAAAACAGATAGGGTAAAATAAAAAATAAACAAAGCAAGAAAACACAACAAGCTTAAACCCTCTGAACATTAAAAGTCCCCAGCAGAGTCGCCAAAATGTCGCACGTCGATTCCGGCCAGCGCTCTCGGAAATAGAGCGGGTTTTGAAAATGTGTTTTTTTTGGATCGGCGAACGACGGGTTCGGTCGATTATGGAAATATCTACCGAACCGGGGAAAATAGAAAGAGTCGCCACCGATTAATTAAAGGCTAATCGGAATCCTAGAGTTGCCTAGGGTACATGATACTAACATCCTAGGGCTTTGAATGGTCTGCGTCCAGAGGTTCGGGTTCGGGGGTTTGATTACGTATTAAAAGCTCGCAAGCTAAAAATCCGCCCTTTCGGTACTTTGGCTTGTCTTGTCTTGTTTAATTTTTCACAAAAAATATCCGTTTTGAGAGGTGAATTGCAATTATCAAAAGTTCATGGCCGAGTTGTAATTATCAGGAAATGAATGGCCAATTTGCAATTATCTAAAAGTTCATGGCTGAACTGAAAATAATTTTGGAAGCATGTTAAAATGACCATGAACTTCTCTGTACTAATTTTTTTAACACTTAACAGCGTTCTGAGATATATAAGTAATATAAACACATATAAAACTTATAGAAAATGAGAAATATGCAATATGTACATATATAAAACTTAAAGGTAATATAAATGACAAATAAGTGAAATAAACAAATATAAGACTTAATAATGTATAAACATATAAGTAAATGACAATAAGTAATATAATATATATAAAACTTATATATAATATAAATGACAAATAAGTAAAACAGATATATATAAAACTTGTAGATAATAGAAATACGTAATATGTATATATATATATATATATATATATATATATATATATATATATAGTGCGAAATAAAATAACGGAAAATAAATAAACGCTACATTGAAAGCGATGGATCTTTAACCAACTTGCACTTTATTTATGCTTGGAATGTAAATACAACTTTTGATTAAGCAATACTCACATTGGGTTGTTTCCGGGTAAAATGCCGTGACGCGTGGAACCGAACCACGATTAATCGAGCAAACTATCTAACTGTATAATCCTAAGCCCTCATGACTCACTTACTACTGAGAGCTCTCGGTGGTCTTTTTTTTTCTTATGCTTGAGCCCCCTCTCCCCTACTCTCTGTGAAGTGCTCTCTTTATATAAGCAAAATATCTTACTTATTTTACTATTATTATTTTGCAAGATAAGGATTTGATTTGAAATGTGTATGGAAGATAGCTTGTGAGTAGGCTCTGCACACATAAAAGGAAGGTAAGGGACGTGGCCATTGCATGGCCATATTTTTTTTTTTTTTTAATTTAAGTTACTAACTATATATATATCAGTAATTAATTAATAATAATTTTTCTAACCTTAATAATATTTAACTATTTTTTTGGTTTTTCTACTCGCTCGATTATTCCCGGCTCGGTTCCACACGTCACGGTATTTTTCGACCCCTGTCCAAAATCGGGTGTTTACATGTAATAATACTATATTAATAATAAAAAAATATTTGTAAAAATTAAAATTATATGATAATTTTTAATGATTTTTTTTAATTAGTAGATAATTTACGTTTTAAATGGAATATTTTGCATAAGGCTGGTTGATGCTAAAGTGCGCCTATATGGAGAACGGAAATAATAGTCCCCTTCTAATTTTGAGCGTCATAACTAACCGTCAAACTTGTAACAAAAGTGGGGGAATATATAGGATATGAAATGCGGCTTTAGTGGAGTTTCGATTCCGGTTGGGTACTGTTGGTTGGTGAAGTGTTGGGTGATAATAATAATAATAATAATAATAATAATAATAATAATAATAATAATAATAATAATAATAATAATAATAATAATAATAATAGTCTTCTATATACTTAAATTTTATATTTCGATAAGCTGGTATTTAGAATTTTTTTGTTGACTTCTGAAAAATTAAAATAAAATTGTTATATGTAAAATCTCTCATATTTTTGTATTAGTTGTTACAACTTATTAGTAACTTACTTTTTTATATTATTGCATTTTAATTCTTAATAAAAATTAGTTATTAAATTGCAATAATAAAAAAATAAGTATATAAACATCTAAAAGTCATTATATTTCTTATATTAGTGCCCAAGTAATTAAGATAACAGAGTTAGTCGGCTTGAGAGTTGAGGTAATAACTACCACAATTTACCGTTAATATATGAATAGTATATTTTTAGCCTATATAATTTATATGAATAGTAGTATATCATTGTTTGATTCTACCCAAAAAATATATATATATATATATATATATATATATATATATATATATATATATATCATTGTTTGATGGTATCATGGTTCAACTTTATTGAGCGCTCCCTTTTGATGAGTGGCATGGCATTTGTTTAACTTTTGCATGAAAGTGAAGAATGGAGAATCAAGTAAAGCTTGATCTCCTTTTTCTATCCCCTTTACTTGGAATTTAATTATCCTCAACTCCTTTTTGCCCATTAGAATGGAGGGACATTCTTCATTCACAAGCCACCATTTGATTCCCATATCAGATATTCACACTGAAATTAATGTTTCAGTTGCTTGAGCCACAAGCTAGGGTTTCAGACCATCAATTTTCATCTTGTGAAATTTGTATACACGCCATTTGACCAATTGTGTTTAAACATTAAGATGATAGGTAATTTTTTTTTGTTTCCCACATTGTATCCTAGGGACTTTAAAATAATTTGTGTGTGCACCAGATTAACTCGTTAGAGGTATGAATATTTTTATATTCCCAAGGATCAGACGGAGTTTCAAACTGAGGCATATGGTTAATGGATAAAGCGCTGAACTACTACACCATATTTCATAGTTAGGTGAAGACATGATTTAATATTTATACTTCGACACATTGGTTTGCAGGCGATAAGGTCTGATGATGGTCGCCGGAGCCATAGCCAGGCGAAACCAGTAGATGCAGATGGAGATGATGATGACGATAATGGATATGTCGGGTTTGGTGATGGTGAGGAGGACTTCTCCTCCGAAGGCGAGGAACATGGAAACCCTAATCTCAACGAGAACACTCCGAAGAAGGGTGCCGGAGGTGGTGATTCAGGTAGGGATGTGGAAAACGGAGATGAAGAGGAGGAGGATCAAGAAAATGGAGAAAACCCAGATGATGATAATAGTGATGATGATGATGATGATGAAGATGCTAATGGTGGTGAAGAAGAGGAAGAGGAAGATGAAGAGGAAGTTGTTGAAGAAGAGAATGAGGAGGATGAAGAGGATGATGAAGATGAGGAAGCTCTGCAACCACCAAAGAAGAGGAAGAAGTGAATCATCTATATATTATTGAGTATTGACCATGTACGGATCGATGATCCAATTAATATGTCGTGTCTTTTAGTTTCCATGTTCTAAAACATTAACTGTCTTAATTATTTAGGATCTATGTCGTCTTCTACTAGGTGTTGTGTCTTTCTTGGAACAGCGACTTAGTTACGAGCGGCATTCAAGATGATAACTCTGAGTCGAGAAATACGTATGTTATGCACGCTAATAATAATATTCCTGGCGTCTTCATGAAACATTTATACATGATAGATGTTTTCGTGTTTTGTTCACCAAAGATATAAAAATTACGTACATATAGTTTTTTTTTATGGTTTCACGCGGGGTGGTTTTAGGTAGGTCCATCCAAAGGGTCGCATACGTAACATACTTGTTCCACACCTATATTAATTTCCACTCGTATCAGGGTCAGCCCGTACAAGGTAAAGTGTTGTCATGAATATATTTTCATTCCCACGTTCACAAGTACGCATGGCCGGCCCAAGGGTAAGGCATAGTGGGCCTAAATCACAAAAAAAAAAAAAAAAAAAAATTAAGGTTGTAACGAATTAATAAAATAACGATTACCCAATTAATTAAAATCGTTAATGTTGGCCTCAGATTCATAGGTATTTCAATAGGAGCTTTGATAGACGATCTGATAGTTAAGTTCCGAGAAACATCCGACATAGAGACAAGGGTATTAGATGTAGTTTTTGCCAACTTTTTGGGGAGACTTTTAAGCACTCACAAGTCGGAACTTGTTAGACTCAATTCTCGAAATTTATAGCATTTTCCTTTCAATAGTGGGCCTAATGATGACAAACAAAAAGACCTCTATAGCATTTTTCTATAGCATTTAACGTTGTAATGAAGAAGTAAAATAAAGATTACTCATAAATTGATAATCATTAATGTTGGCTATGACATTTTTTGTAATTTCCAAATTCTATATTGAAATTGTTAAATATATTTTCTATGCTAATATAAATAAATTATTGAAAACAGTTTTAATCAAGCACCTAAATAATTAAACAATAAACTCATCTAATTAATTAAGGATAGTATTAATTTAAAATAACGTAAAATCTTACAACTGGATAACATTTATACATTTTAATTTCTTATTCTCTTTTAATTATTCTTCCTATAAATTATTGGCTCACTCCATTGTCAATATTATATGATCTTTATAATTATAATTCTTTAAACTTTGCAAATTGATTATTTATATTATAGATTGAAAACGTAATTTTTTTAAAAAATGAATATAAAAAATTCATAATGATTTTGCTTCTACGAAAGTTTGAATAATAGATTTTAAATAAAAATGTACTATTAGTCAATTTATTTATTTTTCATATTTAGCAACAAAAAAAAATTAGGCCCTAATTCGAAATGCGGCTTTAGGCCTCGATTTGCATTGGGTCGGCCCTGCAAGTACGTGTAGTTAGACTCAGAGATCATATACTTTGTGAATCGGCCTAGTACTACAAAGCCGGTAATTTGTGAAGTGGGTTTTTTAAAGGGAAATAGTTCGATTGAAATTTATAAGAGTTTGGACGTGTTTTAGGTTGGGTCGCTACTAGGGCCGGCAATGGTGCGGTGGAATTCAAATAACCATGGTTATTCGCACCATTTACCGCAATGGTTAATAGTGAGGGCCGGTTATGGTGATGAATCTTGTAACCGCAATGGTTATGGTTATGGTATTCAGTCCATAACCGCGGTTATAACCATCACCTCTATATATATAATATTAATATATATATATATATATATATATATATATTAATACTTATATTGTTATATATATACATTATTATTATACTTTAATTATTAGTCAAATATTATAATTCTTATTTCGTTCCCTTTCTCACCCACCATTTTTTTGTCTGTATTTCTTATTATTAGGTAACCATGATTGGAAGTGATGGCGAATGAGGATTGATGATCGCAAGTGATAGACAATTGAATATGTGTTTTTTTAATTAAGTGAAACAATGAAGTTATGTTTAATTTGGATTTCGTGTATGAAACAATGAATGTATGTTTACTTTTCTTGTATGAAACAATGATGTTGTACTAGTTTGAATGATTGTGGTTAAATGGTTTAATCGTAGTTAAAAACCATGGTTATGGTTATGGTATGAATAATCATAACCGCAGTGGTTATGGTTATGGTATGAGCGAAAAAAATATGGTATGGTTATGGTATTAGTGCTATTCGCACCATACCCTCACCATCGCCAACCCTAGTCGCTACTTGGTAGTGCTTTTGTTTTATAAAAGTATTTTATTAAGAGAATGGTTATGACAAGGCACCTTCTTAAAATGAAAAAAAAAAAAAAGTTGGAAAGGGCTTTTTGTGCCACGTGTTTAATAAATTTGGCTTTTTTGTGTTATTTTTTTTTCTACAGTTTTGATGTAATATGTTTGTATTTTGTAGACTTTTTGTGCATCCGTTAGTCAACCGTCAAGTTTGAACATTAAATACTTTTATTTATTCAATTTATTAATCTAACTTTTAATTTTTGCAATTTAGTCCCTAAAAAAAACCAAATTGGACCCTAGGGTCCAATTGACCAAGTCATGGTGTGACCCATGTCTGGGTCGTACCACGTCTAGAATCGCCGGACATGTACGAATCCATCAGTAGCCCCAGCCATGGGTCGCACCATGACTAGTTCAATTGGACTCAAGGGTTCAATTGACTCAATTAGACCCAATGGTTCAACTGGAGTCAATTGAACCCTTCAGTCCAATTGACATAGCCATGTTGCGATCCATAGCTGGGTCAGCAACCCTAGTCATGATCCGACCCAGCCATGGTTCACACTATGACTATGTTAATTGGGCCCTAGGGTCTAATTTTGTTTTTTAGGGAATAAATTGCAATAATCAAACTGTAAGTATATAAATTGGAAACTAAATTGAACAAAATAAAAGTACTTGTCAAATTTGACGACTGACTAGCCGATGCACTAAAAATCCACAAAACGCAAACATATGGCATCAAAAGCCTTAAAAAAATAGTTGTATGATTTTTTTTTCTTTTATATGGATAAATATATAATATATTTAGAGAAATTTGGAGAGAGGGAGAGAGTGTTGATGAAGCTGAGAGTTGTGATGATCTTGGTGCTTCTTCAACCTCTCTATCTCCTTCAACAACAAACCTTTACTTTCTTCTTCTTCTTCTACTTGATGATGATCACCATGGCTGCTGCTTCCTCTTTTGCTGCCAAGATGCTTCCCCAGAAACCCTAGCTTCTTCCCTTTGTATTCCAAATTGAAGCACATCTGTACTACCACCTAGCTAGCATCTCTCTATATTAATGATGATCAAGTAGCTAGATTATAATGTAGGTTTTAATAAGAGATAATATAATTAACTATATTAGTTGTAATTAATTAATTAGGGTGTACCAAATTAATCTTTGGCAGGCAGGGTCTCAACTTCACATGACGTGACGGAGCACACTATGAATGTTGCCTCATCGTTTTCTAAGTGTCCGTATCAATAACAACATCCAACCCCCTTTTTATTTTGCCTCATAATCCAACCTTTTTAATTAAAGTCAGGTTGCGCGTTACGTCGCACAATAGTAAAGTATCTTAAGGCAGATGCTTGGTTTATGCCAAACTATCGTAAAAGGGTGTACTACTGATGCAGCGTTTCAGATTCGAGTCATATATAATTAAATTGAAAAAACTTTATGTCCAACACATTATTCTATTCCTTACAATATTTGCCCAACAAAGTCTAAGCAAGTCAGACGCCGCTAAAAAATCGATCTTCACCAACATAATTCTTTCATTTTTTCGGTCAAAAGCAATTTCATTGGTAAATCGCAAATTTCCTCGCTATATGTATGATGTTTTTCATTTGCATAAGGCGGCGTCTCTAAAAGTTGTGTTGTACCTATTAAATTGTTCAAAATACACAGTGCACATTAATATCTTCTACTCTCAAAATAAATCTAAAAAATAATATTCCGTTGCCGGGACTTGAACCCGGGTCTCTCGGGTGAGAGCCGAGTATCCTGACCAACTAGACTACAACGGATTGTATTTGTATGTCTAATAACTTCTTTATAATTATATATAATCAATAAACATTACTACAAATCATATTACTCATCGGCTTATGCAAAGCTAAAGGAGAAGATGGGCCTTTGTGTTTTGCTCGTTAAGGGCCTTTGTCTTATTTGACCAAAACAATTACTACATTCTATTGGGCTTTTGGTAAAGCACATTTGAGTTTCAAGCAAAAGGATGGGTCGTAAACCATTGTAAAAAATTAGGGGAAAAACATTGTATAGTTAATGACATAGCGGTATATCTCTCCTTTACGGCACGTATCTAGATAAATATAGGGTAAATACATTCTTTACTTACTTATGTTTCCACAATGTAACTAAATTGTTACTTTTGGCGTGATAGATTGATTACATAGGTTCCAGAATGTGATTAAATAATTCAAACTTATTTTATTTAGTCACTTATGTTTGACCCAATTTGATTAAATTGTTACAAAATGACGATTTTACCATTTTTTATTTTTGAAACTCAAATTCAGTTCTTTTTTATTGTCGTGGACGACGAATCGACGTTTCGATTGAAGGCGAAGCTGATCAAACCATATTCTCTGTGTTAGCTTTTTAACTGATTGAGTATTTGCTTTTTAATACGGTGTTGGCTCATGGAATTGTTGAGTAGGTGCTCCTTCAGATGATTGATGTTTCATGGAATTACTTTTAACTTTCTAAATAGATCAATTGATTTATTTTATTCACACTAAAAACATGTAATTGCGTTGGAATTTGGATGCCATCTATGATTCACCAATAATTATTGGTAAGGAAATTGATAAAACATTATTACAGTGTTATTATTATATACCAACTGCTGTCATCCTCTACAATATTTGTTCTTTCTTTACTATGCGTTCTCCTAATTTTTAGGTCTCTTTTATTGCCCCAACTCTGCTACATTTCAGTAACTTGCTTAAGCATGTTGTTAGTCCAGATATTTCTTTATAATAATAATAATGGGAGCAACGACTACATTTGTAACGGAAACTTAGTTTTATCAATGTATTATGTCGTCATTGCTTACACTTGCTGTTTATTTCCTTTTTGTATTGTACTTTCTAATAAAATATCATTTAAGACAAAAAAAAAAGTTGGATTTTGTTTACGGGCAATTTTGCAGAGAAACGACGCGTCGTTGCTGGTGTGTCTCACTATCAAAATGACAAGGCGAATGTGGCATCTCGTCATACGAGGAAAGCATGCACGTAAAAAGATTCTAATGACTAATGATTTGGTCTCGTGTATGTAATTATTAAGTAATTGCTGGCATCTCTATCAAATCACAATTCAATTGGTGTTTGAAATACAATTAGTCAATTTATCCTTAATTATATCAGATAGTTACACGTAGCGAAACCTGTAATTCTATGGTTTAAAATTAGTTTTAAAGTATTAACACTCATTTTCCTAATAATTCGCTATGTGACTTAACAATAGTTTTAAATTTTAAAATATACTAAAGAATTTCATATTATTTAATATATATAATTCATTATTTTATAACATATAAACATATTTATTTATTACTATACTTTTTAACTATAGTCACAATTTTCGGTATAATATTCAAATTTAAAATATATTTTTCTAGAGCTTTTCAATAACATATATGATATAATATTACAAATTCCAATACATGTATATTAATATAAACAATTAACGAAGAATAAAATTCATTAGTATTTGTTAATTACTAAATTGTAGCTAAACTATACATGAATGTGCAAAGTGCTTGTCAGACCTTTTTTTTAGCAAATTGCTAGCTGGACTTTATATATTGTGCGAAAAGTTAGCTCAATCAATCTTTATGTTAGTCTTGAATGAAAAATATTTTAAAAAGTTACTAAAAATACCCTAAAGTTTTACTATAATAATATAATAAGATGATGTTTATATAAAATCAAATTTTCAAACCATACATAATAAGAAACATATATAAAGAAAAAATGTAGCTTAAAAATACAAAAAAAATATATATATATATTAAAATATTTGTAAAAAGTTATATAAGACATAAGCTTTTAACTGAATATTTAATTTTAATTTTTGACTTCAAGATTAAATATTTTACTTATATATATATATATATATATAGTATAATATAGATCATTCTAAAATTTTATTTGAGATTTATATTTATTTCTATATAAAAGTTGAGATTTTTTTAAAAAAATTATAGTAAAACTTTTGGTACTTTTAGTAATTTTATAAAATATATTTAGCTCATAATTAATTAACGAAAAAATTAACAGACCTAACAAATTATATTAGCACGAATTGGTAATTAAACTTAGTTATTTTAATATGTATTAATTAATTTACATACAAAACTTGAAGTTGGCGTTGACTCGCTAGTCGTTTCCCTCCAAAAATCGGCCACCGGTTCAGCATTCTGCGTTCAGTTAGGGTCTCGCGGTGTCTGCCTCAACAGTCCAACTCCATAGATTGTAAGCACGACGGTCAATCTTCAATCGGCGCGATGTCTTGGCCATTCGATTGGAATCAGAGCTGTAGGTTCCCTTCAATCGGCGCGATGTCAATGGAACTTGTTGAGTAAGCTCTCGCTCCTTCAATAATTTCTGCAGAATGGCGTGTTCTTAATGATCATTTGTTTATAATTCGTGTAGTTGGTAATCGCTTTAATTAATACATTCATAATTTCATGTAATTTGGTTGGTAGCAGATCCATATAGATTTTTGATTTTTTACTGTGATGGAGCTGATGTAGACGTTTAGCATTTGTGGCGATTGACGACGTCTACAGAAAGCTATTTCTAGCTGAAATTACAAGGCAGATCCCATATATTCTATACTACATATATTATTAGTATATTATAAGGGAGAGCCGTTCACTGTTTGTAATTGACATAGAAAAAATCAGCATCAATACCAGCAAACCAAAAAAGCTTCAGTATTGGGAGATTTCTGTCTATCCTATTGACCAAATATTGTCCATTTTTCCAAGTTAGAGCCTTAGAGGGTAGTAAATGGCAGAGTTTATGCTTAACTATTTACTGAACAAGCTCGACATAGATAGTCGTTCTATATGTACATACTTGGATGATCAACAGGAAGTTACTTCTGTGAGAGATGATCTTTTGCTCATCAAGTGCTTCTTGAGAAGAGCAGATTCCCTGGTGGAGCGTGACGATGAAATCAAAGTATGGGTGGAGCAAATTAGAGACGTTGCATATCAGATAGAAGAAATAGGATGCTGTAAAATATGCATTCCCGAACACTGAAGAATGTGGTAGCAGGGTGATGCTCACCACACGGCATGCTAACGTGGCAACAGCCGCATTAGTAGATTATGGTGGGAACATCCATACTATGAAGAAGCCTTTGCCTGTTAAGGAGTCCTGGGAGCTCTTCTGCGGAAAGACATTTTCATGGCAATATTCATGCCCTGCAAATTTAGAGTATATCTGCCGATTCATCCTGGACAAGTGCGAGGGGTTGCCACTTCCAATCGTTGCAATCAGCGGTGTTTTGGCTTCAAAAAACACATCCAGAGTTGGTGGATGTGATCTTTTTCGTCGTACATTCCGTGCTGAAATCAACGACAATGATAGGCTCAAAAAAGTAGACAAGGTACTTTCTCTTAGCTTACCTCAAATCCTGTTTCTTGCTCTTCAGTGTGTTTCCCAAGGTCAGGCAATTGAGTACATGAAGTTAATACGGTTGTGGCCTTGTGGGTATCGGAAGGTTTCATTGAGCCAAAACAAGGTAAAACTCTAGAAGAAGTTGCTGAAGAGTACCTGAATGAGCTCTTAAACCGAAACAAGTAGTGATGGAAGGATAAAAAAAATGCCATATCCACCATCTTTTTAAGGATATTGCTGTGAGAAGTCGAGTGAGCAGAACTTTGCAGCTAGTGACCAAAATTTTCCATGCCCAAAAAAAATGCGCCGCCTTTGGCTTTCAGTACAGAACAGATCTCAGCCTTTGCAGCAGAACTGGTCACTTTCTCACCTCCGTTCCTTGTCATGTTCGGTGTGGAAAAATCATCCGTAAAATCCGCCTTAGCCCATGGCCGTAAACTACTCCATGTTCTAGACTTGCAAGGTGCTACTCTGAGGAAATTCCCAGTTCAGGTTGTGGATATGTACTACCTGAAATACCTATACTTGAGGAACACGACAATAAAAGTTTGATTGGGCAGCTAGTGAATTTGGAGATGCTTTATCTCAAACATACTTATGTTACCGAACTGCTTGCTGAGATCACGAAGCTCTCCAAACTCCGCCACTTGCCGGTGTATCGCTATAAAACCGTATCTTATTCACGTACTAAGTACGTTTTCAAGACACCTGCAGATATCGGGTCTCTGCAGTTATTGAAAAAGCCTGCTTATGTAGGGGCAGATGATGATAGAAGCAACATCGTTATGACACAGATCGGGAGATTAACTCATCTTCGGCGGCTCTGCATCCTCAAGTTGAAGACGGATCTGCTTTGTCCTCGTCGGTTGCTTGCTTGACAAACCTTTGCGCGTTTTCAGTCTCAGCATTGGATGAAGAAAAGGTTCTTGATGTGCAAAACCTTTCTCCACCTCCATTTCTTGACAGGTTACTAGCTCTTCCCCAAATGACTTCTGACTATTAGAACCAGAATTATATTTCTTTACATTAGAATATCAAATCAGAGTGGCGCAGCGGAAGCGTGGTGGGCCCATAACCCACAGGTCCCAGGATCGAAACCTGGCTCTGATATATTTTTTTTAAAATATAATTTAAGCCTCAATTGAACAAACAAGCTGTTATAGAGATGTTCTTGATTTAGGCAAAACTCTGGCCTTTGGGTTTGGAATGCCGGCTATTATAACTCGTCTGTGCCTCTGTTTTCTAGAAGATGAATTTATAGCTGCAACATTCAAGCAAATATTCATTAGTCTTGTTTAGGCTCAAAACTGTATTGCAGCTGATGTTTATCTTGTGGTATCTTGTAGATAGGTTTTGGTTATATTGTAAATGCAAGTATGAACAGCTCTGGTACTAAGATGTTCATTGTGCAGATCTTTGATTTCTTAGTCGAAGCTGGAAAAGCAACTGGTGTTAAGTCTGTATGGAGTATTTCCTAAAGGACCCCAAAAAGCTGATCTTAGTAGGGGAAAGGAAATTAGAGAGCGAAGCAATATAATTTTATTTAATAAGAGTCGCCTCGCCTCGCCTCAATGTGAAAGTAGCTTTAGTCCTCCACTCCCCTACGCGAGTATGCTGCTAGAGCGTGTTTGATTAAATGTATTAGCTAAACATCGACTAAGATATCCTAATACATGTTAAGTTAATACAATGTTTGGTTGAATTATGTATTAGGAGATCCTAATAAATATTTGCATGAACTTTGTATTAGAATATCCTTATACAATGAATAAAAGATCTAAATGCCCATAAATAGATATGTACATTTTTAATTATAATAGTAATTGAAGTCCGGTCGGGGATCGCCGGTGGCCGATGTTATGAGTCGAAGTTGGTGTAGTTGTTATATATTAAGTAATGTTAGGGGTATTTTAGTTATTAGGTACCATGTATTAGCTAATACATGATTTTTTAAGTGTCTTAACTAATGCATGATTTACTATAGAAATGAGAATTAGTTAATACTCATGTATTAAATAATATCAATATTAAAGCAAAACAAACAAATATTAGCTAAGACATTTTATTAGTATATTGTTTTAGTATATGTTCTTAGTGTACGATCTTCCAAGCTAACCAAAATGGACAAATGATCAACCGGACCACACAAGTACTGATATTATTATACTGTGAGCTTACTGCATGTATGGTCGGACCCACACATCCAGCCAACTGTGGGTCACTGAACCTCACAAGTCACAGCTTTAGATAGAAGTGGGGGTTTTTTTTTTTTTTTAATAAAAAAAATATATAATTAGTCATTTGATACAGCCGACATTAATATAATTTGAGGTGCTGTATTAAATTAAATTAAATTTGTTAGTGTGAGAATGTTTATGGTAAAGTGATGTAAACTTTGAACATATCCGCGCGAGATCAAGTTTGTAACCTACACGGTACAACTAGATATCAAAAACTCTATTTTTGACAATTTGTTTTAGACAACATAACCTCCTTTTTAGCTATCCATAATATATGCATAGTTGCATACGTCAAAGTTTTCAAACAATGATCTATAACAAAGGATTACACTAATGTTTTATTTTTATTATACCATGAATCTATACTCACCGTAACATAAACTTGTCACTTGAGTAAAACTAAAAATATACATACTTTATTTATATTTTCCACTTCAAAACAATTGGTTCATTTCCAGATCCGTTCGGGTCGAACCGGGTAAAAAAAACTAAAATCAATTCAGAATTGTGTTTTTCTTTCGATCAAATTCCAAACCCGTCTGACCGGACCTTTTTTTTTTTCTTCTCATTACTAATATATATATATATATATCAATGGTCACATAGTGGCTCATTTGAGCAAGAATCACTTTATATCAATTCATCACTCATTGCATAAGCTAAAGAGATTCACATATATAGTAGTACGTGTACTACCGTCTTAAAAAGTATTGAATGGTATGATAAGAACAAGATATACATATATGGACCTCACTTGTCTTATACACGCGTTTGATAAGTGATTGATTGATTATATAACATGGTTGGAATTAGACGGCCTCACGCGTCACTTTAACAATTTTGGACGGAGAGATGACGATGTATTTTACGGCGGGGTGGATCGTGGCCATATATACAATCGCCGTTAGGGCTCATACCACCACAAACTAGATCCCGTGGAGGCAGCTAGCTCAACTGGTTGCAGATGGGTCCCCGTAGTTTGTCTAAGTCACTGAACGGACCCACAGATGTCATGTCATTGGCGTTTTTCTACTTTATATTCCAATGAATGCACTTTCCTTTTGGCGAAAACTTGCTTTATTGTTAAAAGGGAATTAGCATCTACTATGTTCTTAAGCTTTGTTTTTGGATTGGAGTCGTATCCTATAAGGTAATGTACGTATTTATTGCTTGGATATAATTGGAGGGAAAATTAAAATTATGGTAATATGTTGCATCTGAAGTCAAATATCGAGTTAATTAGACATTAGTGCAACTAGTTCTTAATTAGTTTAGGTAATAAAAAAGTGTATATAAACAAAAAATAATAATACATAAACACCTCAAACTTACCAGCAGTGGTGTTGAGCACACATACTCTTATGGTTTAGCTTAGAAGTTTTATGTTCGAAACTCTGGGAGTTAACTCACACTTATTTAATTAAAATATCAGATTCGTCTGGTCTACCTATTGCGTCAAACATAAGAGGATTTGAGTAGAGCTAAATTGAACGGCCGGCCTCTTAATTATATTAAACTCAGATCATAATTAGAAAAATCCAACTATTAAATTTCAAGATGACATATCTTTGATAAGTTTAGAATCGTTACTAGTTACTATTGAATTTTAGAGGGAAAAAACAACTCGAACTTCTCATGACATGTCACCTTCAGTCAAAATAGCTCCTCCAATAGCTTCGCATGCAAAATGCAGTGCATTAAAGTAAGCTGGTTTCTATAAGATTCTGACACTTGTATTTCGTTACCGGCCTCTTCTGTAGCGCATACGACCAAATCCATCTTGGTAAATGTAACTTTATCTATAACGTATGTATATATCAATCTACACGCATTTGAGAGAAAATAGGCTATAATTCACATCCATTTTACAAACAAAAACTTGTTAGAGCTTAGATCCATTGTTACATCCATTTAACTGGGAAAAAAGTTATAAAGAAAATTATTAATTGTATTTATGTTTTTCTAAGTTAGTATTTAGTTATTTATAATATTTTTACCTTAATTAATAATGACCACTTAAGTATCAAGATATTATAAAATAGTTATCTATAACATTTATTTGATTTTTCGTCAAATTTAACATGTCAATATCATGAAAGCAAACAAAATGACACATAGAAAAATAATAATTTTAACAATATATATATATATTCGTCATCAACAATATGTTTACTTTCATAATATTTTTCATTTTAAACAACATTTTTAGATAATTGAACTCATGAATCCAGAAGCAGGCAAGCCACAATGGCTTTTTGAGTTATGGGTCTGATGTTTTCAAATAATGTAGATACTTAGTCTAAGATTACACATATATAATTATCATCATATGGTCTATATGAAAGATCTTTTTGGCCAATTAAAACGATGATATAACATATTTTCCACATAGAAGTATGTTATAAAAAATAATTATTATTTAGTAATTGACAACATTAGCATTCAACTATATAATCTGACTGCTCTAGTGATTGAGTCGTCCTATCAACTTCGAGTATATAAATCGAACGAGCTAGATTCAATATCCATCCGACGTGGATTTAATTGAGCAGTTGGATTTTTAGTGTGGAATATTCCAAGTGGATGGGAAACGAAAGGCAGCAGCTTAACAGAGCCAAGTCCAATTAAGCCCCGACACGTGTCTCCAACCCCTTCATCCACTCACCCTATATAACACACCCCATGCATGGGATCCAACATCATCCATCACTTCATTTTCCAGAAAACTCTATTTTGAATTTCTGTATTTTCTAGAGAGAGAGAGAGAAAGTAAGAAGAAAGATGTTCATCGAGAGCTTCAAAGTCGAGAGCCCTAACGTGAAGTACGGCGACGGCGAGATCAACTCCGTTTACGGCTACCAGACGACGGAGCTCGTGCATGAGAACAGAGATGGGACCTACCAGTGGACCGTTAAGCCCAAGACCGTTAATTACGAGTTCAAGACAGACATAAAGGTCCCGAAACTAGGGTACGTGTGTTTTCTTCATGTTCAAATTATATGAATAAGAGTGTCATATAAAAAAAGGGTCGATTAAGACACATGTTATTTTTAATATGATTTTAATGAAACAACAGTTCATTAATTTTTTATAAATATTAGTGACGCGGTTTAAAAATGTGAAATGTGCCAATTAACTAGATAGGCACTCTATTGTAATTAGATAGATATTGTCTGTAAATATCAGTTTAAGGTAGAATATTAAATATGAAATATTTATTTAAAATTGTGAGTTTATGAAACAATTAGTTAATGTCCATCTCTTATTCTTGGCAATTTATGCATGCATCTACGTACCCTTATCCCTCTTGTTATTAATTTTATGGTAAAAAAAGTCATTTGGTTAATTTTGCAGGGTTATGCTTGTGGGTTGGGGAGGAAACAACGGTTCCACTCTTACCGGTGGTGTCATTGCTAACCGAGAGTAAGTTTTTTTTTTTTTTTTTTTCCCTTGAGTCGAACTAAGTATAGTTAGTTAGCTGCATGCGGTATTTCATATTCAGATCTACGGTAAAAACACAGTAGTATTATATCAAAAAATAATGAGACATGCATCGAAGTGTGGTGGTTTCGGATATAAATAATGTATTTCCATAATATATTTGGATTCAACTTTTGGTTTTTTTTTTTTTTTATTATTGCATTTGGGTTTTTAATTTCCGTTTTGTTGGTTGACTGATTTACATTTACCGAACTTATCGACAAAATTAAACCGTTTAACTAATGATATTTGAAGTAGTAATCTATTAATATGGTGATTAGTTAGTGAAATAAGCCATGACAAGGACTTAATCAAATATTAGAAGTAGAAAAAAAAAAACATATCCCTCATACCTCTTAGAGTAATTATTATGTAAACCTTAGATAACAAAATCATGGGATTTTCTATGTATGTCATGGTAGTTTGAGATTTAGATGAGACAAATTTACTAGTTTAAGAACATGGAATTGCAATGATTTAATACCTTAACTAGCTCTTAAAGCGAGATGCGTTTTCAGGGTGAATCGAATTTGAATTTCAACTTAAAGAAGGCTTTAATCTTTAACCCTCACAATACAAAATTGCAGAAACAATGTTATATTTAAAAATAGTTTGCTAAATTTGGCCATACTTAATTGCCATATGTGATCTCTCCTTAACTATGAGTAAATAAATTTTTGTTTACCTTTTATTTGTGGGGTGAAATTTTCAGAGGGATCTCATGGGCAACTAAGGACAAAGTGCAACAGGCCAACTACTTCGGTTCACTGACACAAGCTTCAAGTATCCGAGTTGGGTCCTACAATGGAGAGGAGATTTATGCTCCATTCAAGAGCCTCCTTCCTTTGGTAATTAACCTTTTTTTTTCTGAATTCTTTTAAAAAAAATTATACTACTTTAGTTAGTTTGACCCGAATCTCGAAATTTAGAGTATAATGATCTGTAAGAAAATATCATATTGAATTCAAAAGTCTAACTACAGTTATATTATAACTGAAAAAATAGGTGAACCCTGATGATGTTGTGTTTGGGGGATGGGACATAAGCAAAATGAACTTGGCCGATGCGATGGCAAGGGCCAGGGTGTTCGATATCGATCTTCAGAAGCAGCTGAGGCCTTACATGGAGAACTTGGTCCCACTCCCCGGAATCTACGATCCCGACTTCATTGCCGCCAATCAAGGCTCCCGTGCCGACAATGTCATCAACGGCACCAAGAAGGAACAACTGGACCGTGTCATCAAAGATATCAGGTATGTTGTAACTCTCTAAGTCGAGTCATTGCCTAACTTAGTATGAATGAGTCATTTGTCATCGAGTTCAGAAAATGAGGAGTTCATGCCTAAAAAATGAGTCATTTGTGTATTGATGTAAGACGTGACAACGGATACAGTTAAATTTATGGTTAAGAATCTAAAAACAGTCTCAACTTTAGGTTATGTTGCTAATCGTTGTCCCGAATTTAAAATGTTGTTATTTAGTGTACTAACTATCAAATTAGTTGATTTTTATTTTTTTCTCTAAAAATTGACAAAACAAAAACATGTGTAAGAAATCAAATACTTTGGAAAAGTGGAAAACAAAATGTTTTTATTGCAAAACCAACTTTAACGTCAAAATCAGGAAAAAAAACAAAATGTGAATAACAGCAAATCTGATAATTGAGATACTGAATATTAACATTTTAAACCTGAAGCATTGTTAACAACCTGTTTTTACATTCTTAACTGTTAAGTTTCATAGTTAGTAGAATCTTTTTTATCATTAACACAAATATGACACGACAGGGAATTTAAGGAGGCAAACAAGGTAGACAAGGTGGTGGTTCTCTGGACAGCAAACACAGAGAGGTATAGCAACGTTGTCGTGGGTTTAAACGACACGGTGGAGAACCTCCTTGCTTCTGTCGACAAGAACGAGTCCGAGATCTCGCCGTCGACGTTGTTTGCCATTGCGTGTGTGCTTGAGAATGTTCCATTCATCAATGGCAGCCCTCAGAACACCTTCGTTCCCGGTACTTGCAAATCGAAAGATTTCATTCCGACCTCTAAGAAATAATGTATCTTCAGTGTCTCACTATTTGTATTTATTTGCAGGGCTTATTGATTTGGCAATTCAAAGGAACAGCTTGATCGGAGGAGATGACTTCAAGAGCGGTCAGACGAAGATGAAGTCGGTCCTTGTCGACTTCCTTGTCGGAGCCGGTATCAAGGTATAAACTTATAGTTTGTTTTTTTAGCCTAGGAAATTAAATACAGAAAATCCATTGCAAATATTGTGTTTCAAGATTTTTTTCAAACAAACTGATTCAACATAAATGTTGGCCAGAAATATTTAAAACCGTAAGTTTTTACGAAATTTCTGAAAGCTTTTCAAAATTGTGATATTTTCAATTGAACATAAAAAATCCGTTGCAGATTCTTATAAAATCTAAGAAGCTGATATGATATTGTGTGAAAAAACAGCCGACATCCATTGTCAGCTATAACCATCTCGGAAACAACGACGGAATGAACCTGTCGGCCCCACAAACCTTCCGATCGAAGGAGATCTCAAAGAGCAACGTTGTCGATGACATGGTCTCGAGCAATGGCATCTTGTACGAGCCCGGGGAGCATCCTGACCATGTTGTGGTGATCAAGGTAAAAATACATATATAACATGAATACTATCCTCATGTTAATTATATTGTCTTTCTATATATATATTGTAAGACAAGACAACTAATGACTTTTTTGTAATGTATTGGTGTTATGTAGTACGTGCCTTATGTAGCAGACAGCAAGAGAGCCATGGATGAATACACCTCGGAGATCTTCATGGGAGGAAAGAACACCATTGTAATGCACAATGTTTGTGAGGACTCACTCTTGGCTGCTCCAATCATCTTGGATTTGGTCCTTCTTGCTGAACTCACTACTAGGATTCAACTCAAAGCTCAAGGAGAGGTAATCATTATATCAACTTAGGCTCCTTTTTCATAATTGTGACGAAAACCCCTTATAAAATTTCTGTTCAAAGTGGCGATATTTGCAAAGAAATTTTCAATAAAACCATTTTAATTTATTCAAATTTAAGGGTATTTATAATTCCAAAAATTTCTTTGCAAATTGTTGATTTTCTTGTAGTGTTTATACCGTAATCTAACTCGTCGATTATCTTACTTGCAGAGCAAGTATCACTCGTTCCACCCGGTAGCCACCATTCTCAGTTACTTAACAAAGGCTCCTCTAGTAAGTCTCTTGAGCTAAATATCTCTAAATTTGTATATCATTATATCTCTTTGGAGTATTCATGGAATTTGAGTGGTAGATGAAAGAGGCATCTTCCATTTTTATTCCTCCATTAATAGATGATGAATAGGACATTATTAGTACAAAAGTTGCCATGGACCACGATGTTCAGTCACATCTTGGATCTTTGTATCGATTATAAATTTGATTTCTAAATTGCACGTACGTATGTCCAATAGAAATAAGCGAAAAATTACTGATATTATGTGATGTTATGTTCTGTTAATAGTGTGTAATAGTGTGTGTCTGTTTCACACACTATATTTCTATTTGAAGAATTTATGTAATATATATATATAAGCAGGAAAACTTATATACAATAGTCAGTAACTGAACTTAAAATTTGTGCAGGTCCCACCAGGCACACCGGTGGTGAATGCTCTTTCTAAGCAAAGGGCAATGCTCGAGAACATAATGAGGGCTTGTGTCGGGTTGGCTCCGGAGAACAACATGATCTTAGAATACAAGTGATTTCGGTCGGGGCCATTTTCATAAGATACATGCATCATTTAATTACCAGCTTAATTAGTGCGTGTCTCTGTTGTTTTGCATATGCCTAGTAATGTATCTAGTTACCTTATGGTTGCTTACTTTCCATACCTGAGCTATTGGCAGATATATATCTACATTGTAAGGTACTGGAAACTAAAGAAGTGAAAGTAGATTACCCTATGAGTTATGAGACCTCTGTGTTTTCCTTTTTGTGCATTTCGATTTGAAATGAAATGGTGTGTTATTATACGTGTCAATAAACTTATCAAACACAAATACGTGTGTGGTAAGTTGATCGTGTCGTGTTTATAAACACGACACAAACTTTTTCATATATATTCATTTCATACTATAGTATTGCGTTTCATATGTGAAATTTTTAAACATATATTAAATGAACTTTACGTAGTAAAAACCTTGAATTCATATGTTAGATTTCACAATTCCTTAATGTAGAATTGTCAAATTCTAAAAATTAAACAGCAAGTTGAAATTTTTATTTTTTGAACTATTAAACAAATTTTTATTAAAAATACTCAAGTATTAGATTTATTAACACAACTTTTATCGTAGTATCATGCATGTCGTATTCTTATACTTAAATCCAAATACAGCACGAAATTTGTCTCTTGTTTATACACAAATACTATTTTTTCGTATGTGTTCATTTGTACTATTATATTTCATATGAAATTGACGGTACTGAAAAATTAGGTTTCAAGAATAAAAGTATATTATATATTATTTTAGCATTCTCATAATAAAATTAATAATTTACAGAAGTAAATTCAGATGATTTACTTCCAACATTCCAATAATTTTGGGCCGAAAAAAAACATTCCAGTAATTAAGAACGGGCATTTTTTGGGCCTGACCCAGCTTTTATATCTTGGCACATATGGGATGGGAGTTATTTTTTTGCATACATCCGGTTCTTCACGCACTCATACCAAAATGCGTCCAAAAAGTTAAACTCGAAATCTGAACAGTTGATTAGCATTACTTAAAATTCGTGTCCACTTAATAAAGCAATCACTTCTTTCTAGCTAATGTCATCAAGCGGTCCAAAAATCGAATTTAAATAAATTTAATAGTAAATTAGCTAGACCCAAAAAAGTTTTATAGCCGAATTTATTCTTTTTTTGCCAAAAGTTTTGTAGCCGAATTTCTTTTTTTGCCAAAAGAATAAATTCGGCTGTTTTTGCCAAAATTTGTACTTGAGCCTGAAATCTTAGTTTTATAGCTTGGCCCAAAATATAGGTCACAAAGGAAACTTTATTTTGGGCCCAAATCTTAGTTCTATTGCTCGGGCATGTTCAAAGATCGTAACTAATAAAATTAAGGGGTTAGTAACTAGGGATGGCAACGGGGCGGGTCGGGGCGGGTTTTCGCAGCCCCGGACCCGCCCCGCGGGTCAGCCTGGCTGACCCGGACCCGGGTAAGTGTACCTCCCGGGTCGGGTCGGGTCAAAAATCCCGCGGGTCGACCCGCGGGGCCCCGACCCGACGTGAACAAATTTTTTTTTTTTTTTTTTTTCACTTCTCAATATTAAATACAATTTTTTTTGCCAAAATATTACATTATATGTAAATTCAAACCATAAATCTAACATCAATCAAATACAAACACATCAAATTCATCACCAAATACAAATTCAAATCTGAATACCAAATCAAAATTAACAAATCCTAATAATCTAAATATACATCTATTTATAATTTGGTCCATATTATTTATATAGGTACTATATTAACCATATTGTTTAGTAAATGTTACATTATATTAACATTAAAAAAAAAGTAAAAAATATATACATAGACATTTCGGGGCGGGTCAACAGGGCCCCGTGCCCCTAGACCCGGACCCGACCCGACCCGGGTCCGACCCGCGGGTCGGCGGGTCAAAACCGGGTCGGGGCCCCGCGGGTCAGCGGGGCCCCGAGACCCGTTGCCATCCCTATTAGTAACCAAAACTTTACCTCAAGTTTGACATAATTATAATTTTTTTTTAAAGTTAACTAGTTGGATTTTTAATTTTAAAGTAAATTGCTCATTTGTTACAATTTTCGTTAAATAAAGCATAAATGAGCATGTTTCGTCACGTGTGGTCTATTAATGTGTATCCAATATGGATTCATCAATAAATTGAATTGATTGAAGTGAAATAGTCACTCAACTAGACTCCATTCAATTTCAACGTATCTTTTCAATTGAGCATCTAATTCAAGTAATTTTACTTCATCATTTCAATTGAATAGCAAATCCATATTCAGTATATATTAAAAATACCTCCACAAACATGCTATTTTATATCAATTTGAGAAAAATTATAACAAATATAATGTTTTTTTTCTTCTCAAAAATCGAAGTTTAGGGAGCTAACTTGTTTTAAAGAAAATATAAAAATATAGTAGTGATTTATAATTGGGTTAAAGTTGAGATATTGATTTTGTTATTATCCCAAAAATAAGCAAACCCTCTGATGGAAATCATGGTTAATGCCCGTAAAACATATGTATGTTACCTGTAGCCCGTGGGCCGTGACCACAATTTTTTTTTGTTGATTTTTGTGTCTTCGAACGATTTTTAGAAAAATATTCATAACAAGTATTTTATTATTTACATGTTGATTTAATGTGAATAAGAACTATTTAGGCCTTCTACTATGGGCACTTTTATTTTAAAACCAAAATTCAAAATGATTTGCAATTCGACAAAAAAAATTACCACTATGGAAAAAAATGTAAGAGAGACTTTTGCTTTAGAGAAAATTTAATACCCAAATTTGAGTATCAATAAAAGTCAAAAGCCATATTCGACTAGGAAGAAGAAAATAGTAGTTCTACCTATTTTTTATCACATGGGTAGAAAAGAAATTGAGTAGAGAGTTGATCCCTTCAAATTGAGCAATTCAATGGTCCTGATTTGACCATTTTTTAAAGGGTTAAGAATACAATAGGGGCCTGAATGTTTGTCCATATTGCCAAAAGGGGTCTGAATTGAAAAAACGTATTATTTAGGGCCTGAATTTTGAGTTTTGTGTATAAATGAGGTCTCCGTCAATTTTTTCTGTTAAAAGTGACGGAAAGTGGTCACATGCTTGGCATGTGACCAAAAATAATTTGAAAACCCGAAAATGCCCTTTGACCAAAGTGTGTCTCTTATATGTTTGACCTAAAATGACGAAAATACCCTTTAAGCCACCACAGCTCCGGCGACCACCACCACCCCGACTCCGGCGACCACCACCACCGGCGACCACCTCCGACCTCCGGCGACGACCGAAAAGCTCCGATCGGAGCCAAAAAAGCTCCGATCGGGGCCACAGAGCTCCCGATCGGAGCCACAGAGCTCCGATCGGGAGCCACAGAGCTCCGATCGGAGCCACAGAGCTCTGATCAGAGCTTCGTAGCTCCAATCAGAGCTTTTTTGGCTCCGATCGGAGATCGGTGGCGGTCGCCGGAGGCCGGTGGTGGTCGCCGGAGCCGGGTGGTGGTCGCCGGGCGGTGGCCGGAGCGTGGTGGCCTTAAGGGCATAATTAGTGTGTAGGGGTATTTTAGACATTTCACGTTTTATTAATTAAATTGATAAATTGTATAATAATTACAAAAGGGTATTTTTGTCTTTTCACGTGAATCTGTTAGATTTAACAGAAAATTTGGACGGAGACTTGAAAAAACACAAAACTCAAAATTCAGGCCCTTAATAATACGTTTTTTCAATTCAGACCCCTTTTGGCAACATGGGCAAACATTCAGGCCCCTATTGTGTTCTTAACCCTTTTCTAAATAAAAAATTATTA
This sequence comes from Clarkia xantiana subsp. parviflora, assembly GCA_036873135.1. Lineage (NCBI taxonomy): Eukaryota > Viridiplantae > Streptophyta > Magnoliopsida > Myrtales > Onagraceae > Clarkia > Clarkia xantiana. The sequence continues at coordinate 3,344,803 of JAPTYO010000004.1, read as the reverse complement.
TTTAAATCAAAATAATTCAAAAAAAATCATGAAAAAATGTAGAAAGAAAAACAGATATTTTAGAAAGAAAGAAAAAAATTCACAACGGGCACATTTCTAACGTCTATATTCTCAAGGGTTAAGAACCTATTAAAGGTCTGAACTATCACCCATGTTAACGGGAGAGGTCTGAAATTAAAAAGTTAATAACAAAGGTCTGAAATTTCAATTTTGTTGATTTGAGGTTTTCCGTCCATTTTTAGGGTTAAATTTAACAGAATTGTGTAAAATGACATTTTTGCCCCTTTAATATTTTATTTTATTTAATATCTTATTTAAGGAAATGTGAAATGACAATTTTACCCCTAAAGTCAAATTAAAACCACCCGACTCCGGCCACCACCACCCGACTCCGGCCACCACCACCCGACTCCGGCCACCACCACCTCGACTCCGACGTGGTCGCCGGAGTACGGTGGTGGTCGCCGGAGTACGATTGGTGGTCGCCGAAGTACCGTGGTGGCTTCAAGGGCATTTTGGTCTTTTCACTCCAAGCATGTGAGGGGCACACTTGATAGAAGGGCATTTTTGGAAATTTATTTTATTTCCGGTCACATGCTGGCATGTGACCAACTTCCGTTAGTTTTAACGGAAAAAACTAACAGAGACCGCTGTTATCAACAAAACAGAAATTTCAGACCTCTGTATTTAACTTTTTAAATTTCAGACCTCTCCCGTTAACATAGGTGATAGTTCAGACCTTTCATAGGTTCTTAACCCTATTCTCAAAACTTCTATATGTATCACCTACAATCACAATGTTACCTCACAAACACAAATCATTAACACCAAACTCACACATAAAAATTTAGTTTGTATCATTGAGGCCTAGGGGAACTTCTTGGTCACACACACTGAAGATCAAGCCCTAGTAAATGCTTGGTAAGAAAGGTGTTCAGATGTATATTTTGGTGCTAATCAAAGAAAAGAAGTGCCTTATAATGAGATTTTTTAACTTTTTACCCGCAACATGGTTGCGAGGTTTTAATGTTCGTACAGTTGGCGGTGCAAAATCAAGATGGACGCTCGTAGGTTGGGCTTGCACGAAGTTCTACGCTTCATTTATGGAGGTCGAATGACTATGCTCATATATTGTGTTTTCTGGCTTTTGAGTAATACAATATATGTACTTTTAGTTTGTATAAAAAATATAATATTGAAATACAGTCAATATTGATCTTAAATTAAAGATTTTTTTTAATATAACTAATAGTATAATATTCATATAAATATTCAAATCACTTAATTCATAATAACATAATTCCATTGGATAAAAAATTCGGATACTCAAATATAAATATTAACACCATAGTGCAATTTATACCAAAAAACACTATTCATACACCTAAAATAATATTTTATTATTATTATATGGTTTTGCTTATATATGAAATAAGTATATACTAATCTTAACTTTCCAATAGACAAAAAAAAAAAAAAAAAAAAAACGATTTCAGTTTAACTGTTAGATTTTTTTTTACTTCTGCAGGAGCTAATCTCATTTGCTGAGAGAAAAATAGCTTTTACTTTAAGTTTTGCTTTATTCAAGGACGGACGACTGACTAAGTGGCAAAAAAAAAAAAAAAGGACTACTGACTAGACATTACTATAAGTAGTAAGGTAAATAGTACATTGGTTTGATTAATCAATCGAAATGGTAGAAAATCCAACGATATAAGTCCGGCCCACATCTGTTCATTTCCTTGCCAATAAGGCAATAACAACACTCATATTTGACTAGACATCATACAATTAACGATAGACCATTGATAACCTGACTAAATATCAAGGACCAAGAAGCTAGAGTAGTGTACTCTACTTATATTTTTACTCTTCCCATACGATGATATAGAGTAGTGTACTCTACTTATATTTTTACTCATCCCATAAGATGATATGAATTGTTTTTCTAACTAAGCATATTTTAATTGGTAAATATAAGAATATACACGCGAATTTGAAATTGTTAAATTTGAGCAAATCTTCAAATGAAGTTTGATTGGAGTTTTCAGTCAAGCCCTAGACTCCTAGTCGAGGGTTTGACCGAAGACTTCGGTGAAACTCTTGACTGGGAGTCTAGATTTTGACCTAAATTTAAAGTTTACAAAAAAATTCTAGCATTAAAAAAAACCAACATTTAAATTGATCCTAACATTTAAAATGCAATAGAATCTTGTTCTTTCAAATACAAAAAAAAAAAAAAAAAAAAAAAACACTATTCAATACTACTCACAAAACATATAATAGATAATCAAGGTCTACATGGTCGCCCACCTTGCCTATCTGTTAGTCCCTCTCCCACCCCTACGTCCTCTATCTAAACCTCTCACATTTCTTATCTTTGATGGTCTAGAATTTTCGGTTGGCGCCTGAGTGAGCTGTGACTGTAGATGCACATTATCATCTAGATAACTTTGATCCTCTGAATATTCAGCAGCGGTCACTCACACAAGTCATTGTCATTTTCTTCATCAACTGGAAAATCATGATCAACTTGTTCTAGGATACGGTTGAACGACCGGAGTCCACCTATAATATTGTGCGCGACGCGACACACTTCGATGAGTTCAATCACATTATCTGCAATTTCTCTAATTAATTTTTTATGAATTTTTCTCGTAAGCCGAGTAGCTTGTTCAAACTGTCTCATATGATTCATTACAAGTAAAACAATCAACTATCAATAAGAAATTCTAAGACAAACAATTATCTATAAGCAATTCTAAGACAAACAACTATCAAATGCCACAACTTCACTTCAGTCTTGAGTGCAACATTGTTCTCAAAAGAGCACCCTTCTGAAAATAATCTGGGACAAATGATGATCGACCTCAGTTAACCTCTCACTCATTGCAGTCAAATTTACGAATCAAATCACCTGTAACATGCTCAGGGAGAGGTTTCCTAAAAGTTATTTATTGGGATTCACTGGAAGAGCCAATAACCACAACTGATTGATTATGTTGCGTGCCACCATCACCGTCATTCAACATTTCAGATAGCATTTTCTTCATCATCATTTGAATCTTCTTCATAATCTTTGTTGTCGGCACACATATCTCTTTGCATCACAAGTTCACGCCTAGATTGAACGACTATTGTGGTCAAGTAGATCTCTATAAATTTGTCCTCACGTGTCTCAAAAACCGCATCGCGACTTGATTATTAATTGTGATAACTTTGTTGTCATTCATCTTCCACTCAAGTTCAACATCAACATGAGAACTAATCAACTGGCGCTTTTTAATAACAATGTTCTTTATGCATACGCGTCATGCGTCTAATGTTCCGAGGAACTCATGATGACATATATAATTTTAATATCCAAGTAAATTATCACATGCGGCTACATCCTCCACATTCATGCATACGCGTCATGCGTGATCACTCCATAATAAACATGTATATTTGGCGACTGATATCCAATTTTAAACATTTGGGGCTGACTTGCAATTCATGCTATCACCAATCATGCGAACTTCTAGACATGGAATTTAAACAACAACAACCATCACATCATGTCTATCCTAGTGCGCAACTCGTTAATTGAAATCCAGGGCTCCGCCCACAACATGCAATATCCAGCTAGATTGACATCGTCAAGACGCAATTCTAATCATGTGATAATACCAATTATAATAGCAATTGTAATTCAGCTCACTAAATGACTCAGTCTCATAATTATGCATGTCCGAGATATATCCCCATAATCGAAACTAGGCATCATGTTTGATTATAACGTGAAAATTTCAAACCAATTTGCACAGTTTAGGTAATTTTAAAGTTCTAAAACATTTGGATTTTAAAATATGACCATCCTATTTTCAGTTGACTCGGGTCTGTCCGACCAAAACGGTGTGAGTCAATTCGGCCCGACCGGTCCGGTTCGGCAAAAATATGTTCGGTTTTAACACAAACCGAGTCGGTTTGGTTCACCCCATTAGTTACCCGGTCCGACCCGACCTAGATGGATCGGACCGATTGAGAAAACTCGGATTGGTTGACCTGCTCCGATTGGACCCGTGGAACCCGACCCGGTTCGGTTTGGTTGACCAGGTTCAGCCGGTTCGGGTTCCCATGGTCCTCCGGGTCAGTTGGTCCGATCCAAATGTGCAAAATTGGATTGACCATTACCCAGTAGGGTTCGACCGAAAATCATACTTGTGGGCTAAGTAGGGTTTTAAAATCCACTAAAAACTTAACTTAGCCACCAAGTAAGAATAATCATAGATATAATTTCGAATATTTGCACAATATATATATATATATATATATATATATATATATATATTTATATTTATATATTTCGGCCCCATCTATATATATATATATATATATATATATATTGTCAATATTCTATATTTAAAAATATTAATCTATCAACAATATATTTTCTCAATCTTTATGGTAACTAAATCTGTCAATATTTTCAATATTCCAAATATTGTGCTAAAAATATATTGATAGATATTATCACAATTATCATGTGAATATAGCCCTAATTATAATCCATACTATTAAATTTCAGCTAAATTAATTAAATTTCACACAAGAAATTTTGGCCAATTTTGAGACTAAGAAATTAAAATTTTTCACTTTGTAACCCTAAAGAGGTTCGGCTGAAAACACCTAATTAGTGCTAGTGGTCAAATTTCAAGATCAAATTTTACTAAGATCAATAATTCAATGTTTAATTTGATAAATGTCACTTTTTTCTTGAAAATCATGAACACCAGTTTTACCGAAAAAACACTCAATTTCGTGAACAGTTTACCAAAAAACTTCAAGAACACCAATTTTATTAAAATCAAGAACTCTCTAACACAGACTCTGATACCACTGTAGGATGTTATGGGGATAGTTACTACGGATAAGAAACACATGTACATACCAGGTAACTAATTACGCAGCGGAATAAGGACTCATACCAGTTTCTCATTTGTCGTAGTCCCAAGATCTTGTGGGAGTTCGCGGTCCACCAGCCGGAGCCTGTAGTGATTCTTGTTAAGGAATCACCTACGAAGAATATAATGCTCTTCACAGCAAAGTCTCTTGTCGATTCCTCGCGGGATGGATCTCTGGGGTAAATTGCTCGAAGCACTTTGGAAACTCCTACTGATAGAATTCGGTCGAACTAGCTCTCTATAGAGAAGATGGATTTATTTGTCTCAATACTTAGGAGAAATGAGTGATTAACTATTAACCTTAGAGAAATTTTGACACCCCCTATTGATAGGAAGATGTGGGAAAATCCCACCTCCTTTAATCACATAGTTCGGCCAACCTACATATGAGAGAGGGGAAGCCCAATTTCGGGCCTCTCATTTCAATTGAGATTTTAGGCCCAACCCAAAATCCATAATATAACATTACCCAATTACTTTAACTGTTGAGCTTATATTAAAGGGCTCCTATTACGGCGACCCATTCATCAAATGCCAACACAAACCTCGTATGAACAAGACGGAAACTGGATTAGATCAAAGAACAAATATTTATGTGTTAGTCGACAACATATTAATAAGCACCCTCCCATTCCGGCGAGTGGAAGCTGTTTACATTTGGAGTAAATGGGCCGGCGTAATAGGAAGCCTATTAATATAAGCCCAATATGCAAAGCATAACTGGAGTATGACACTTACGAGAAGCCAAAATCTATATGAGCCATAATTGGCCCAAAAAAAGGGCAAGCTTAATTCACCTATGGGTTCGACCGAAATATTTATTAAGCCCTAGGTGGGTTTGGTCGCATCCTCTTATAAATATGAGGCGTTAGGGATTTCTTGGAGTTAATCACTTTCTCCATTTTAGTAGTCACAAAGAAATTAATCCCCTCTCCCTAATTACTAAGAGTTTCGGCCGAACCACATATAGCACAAGGAGGTGCCGAATTGTGACAAGCTATTAACCCCGAAGATCCATCCAGCAACCGAATTGAAGATGCTTTGTTGGGGAGACCATTACCTGTGGATTGCTCTCAATTCAGAGTTCCTGCAGGACACCGTCCGACAGATCGTGAACTCCCTCGTGACGTTCCTCTGCTACGGAAAACAAAACTAGTATGTGCTCCCTTTATGCTGCGTAATACGTTTACAAGCATGTGCCTAGATTTTGATCCATAATTGTATCCCTTAAATCCTTCATTTTTTAAGTATGAAAAATAACGAAGAAAAACATTTAAAATTTATAAAATTCATAAAAAAAATTAGCTGAAAGTATTGGATAGTTTAATATAAAATTGAATTTTTAATAGAATAAATTTAAGAATGAATTTTAGTTAGTATATATATTTTTAAACTCTTAATGAATAATTATTATACGATAATATATTTGATTCCAAACTTATTTATTTTAAATTTTATCTTTATTTTTTTAAATAAGAATTAAAAATTTAATAGAATATTTTTTTAATGTAAATTTGCATGATTTACCTTAATTAATTTTTGTTTTCTTTCCATTTTTAAAATTATTTCATACAATCTCCTTAATTTAAAAAAAAAAAATCATACTTTTTTATTATATATTTTGGTTTAGTTTCTACTTTCAATTGTAATAAATTGTAAATTCTGGCTGGAATGTAAACTAGAAAATAGAGGTGATTAAAAAAATAGAAAAAATTAATTTGAAAGTTAGTTTTTGAAAAAACTTAATTTAAGAATAAGTTTGTCAATTCACATTTGGGAATTCATCCCATATATCTATGAAGTGTAAAGGTAAAATCTATGTCGCTTTCTGCTCTCTGATCGAAAAAACAAAAGTCTCCCCCACCCTCTTGCTGTCCATTCTGTTATTTGTTTTTGGATTGTCTAGCTAGGTCTACCCCATTGATGGCAGACAAGTATTCACCACAATCAAGAGAAAAATAGAGTTATGATGATAGCCCAATCGAATAGAGTAAAAAACCCAACTGGATCTACGGTGTGAGAGACTCATGTATATTAAAAAGTAGTACTATTCCCTAACAACTCATGAATATATTTAAAGGTGTAATAAATTAGCATTCAATCCCTTAATGATATGACATAGGTTCAAATCGTGCTAGTTAGTCATTATGAGAATGAAAATATATTTATCGTCAGCATTTTACTCTTTAAAAGCTGACACTGTGAGAGTAGAGATTAGTCTAGGTGTGAAGCAAACATATTACCTACGAGCGGAGATTAATTTAGACGTTGAGTAAGCATGCTATTAGAGTTGTATTCCCGATGGAGTCCAATCCCTCCTAAAACCACCTCGCATAAAAAAAAATCATGAAGATATTTTACTGTTCTTAAAGTATATGTAGTTCAGAACACTACATTGCAGTTCATCAAATTCGTTTTAGATGTTTTAAATTCGAGTTTTGATGATATAAAACTACTCACAATAAGAATTTTACACTTACAGATTAACATGATTCAAGTGAGATATTCTATATCTATTGTAAGCATATACCAGTTAAATATAATGTCATTCGGATGAGAGCCACCTAGCTAGAACACCCACACAAACAAAATCCAAGCTAGTTTAGCCCCTCAAATTTCGGTCCAAAATTTACAGAATATGTACTTTATTATAAATGATAATTTTTTTTTTACCATTCCACTCTTAATGTGTTGTAAGAGCAATTTTGCACACCTTATATTAAAACCTTCCATAAATAAGAGTGGTATTTTTAGCGAAATTCAAATTTTGATTACCCTTAGCCAGTGTTTTGAAAACCGGACCGGGTCTTGGACCGGAATGATGACCGGTTCCCGGTCTAACCGGTATGACCCGATTCAACCCGGTTCAATCCGGTTTTATTGCATGAAATGATTAGAATTTAGAAATATATTAATAAGATATTTGTCTGTCATTATATAAACAAGTTGTCATGTAGTTCAGTGGTAGCGTTTTGTTATTTTCAAAGGAGGTCATGGGTTCGAGTTTGGCTATCTCCAATTAATATTTTTCTTGACAAAAAAAAGTACCTTCTTCTCTCTTACGGTCGGACCGGTGCCGGTTTATCCGGTCCGACCCGGTCCAACCCGGTTCTGCTGTGCAGTCCTATAAATTATCAGAATCGGACCGCTGATACACCCGGCTCGCGGTCTGACCCGGTCCGACCGCCGGTCCGGTCCGGTTTTCAAAACACTGCCCTTAGCAATAAGAATAAAATTTAGGGATTCTTTTTGTTTTTCCAAGAATATCTTAGGCGATAGACTTTAAAATAGTCACAGCTCGCACCGGTTCAGTCCATAAATATATTATGCAATTCATAGGATAGGATTCATTTCATACATGATTTGAACCTGACTTCTAGTTAATGAATGAAGGACAGAACCCGCTAAACCATATTACATGGTTTAAAAATTGAAAGTGACTTAAGTAATTTGTTATAAACGGAGTTTTAATTTGAGATTTCTGGCTAAAAGACCAAAGTACTGAACCGCTATACTATACATTATATGATTTGTAAATTGAAATTTCCTTGATTTTTTTTTTTGTATAAGCGCAGTCTAAATCTGAAACTAAAAAGTGAAGCAAGATAAATATAAATTGAAAAGGATTTAATTAAAATTTTCTGTAAAATTCTGGAATATAAGCAGAATGTAGTTAGGCGTTCGAGGTCCTGTCACCTCTGGCCTCTCTAGCCCTAGCTAGCTAGCTTTGTTTTTATACAGTGTGTAATTTGATGTGTTATTTTCAGACCACCATTAAATACACACACCAGCATGCACAGAGGCTTCTTGTTCTTTTCTTCAGAGTAGAAATATAAAGTAAACAGAGAGAAGAAGAAGATCATCAATAATGGAGGAAGAAAAGAGGATGAAGCAGAAAATTAGGGCAACAACGGAAGTAAGGCCGCCATTGAAGAAAGTTCATGTGGTGTATTATCTGATGAATCGGAATGGCCAACTTGAGCACCCTCACTATATGGAGGTCTCTCTTCTTCATCATCACTACCAACTCCGCTTGCGAGGTATTGTATCGCGTTCTTCAGTTTAGGGTTTATGAGGGTATTTTAGGAAACTCATTTTTTTGCCTTTTCGTACACCTGGCTACGATGTATTTATGAATTATTATTATGTCGTCATTCAATTCAATATATGCAGACGTAATACATCGGTTGACAGCTCTCAGAGGAAAGGGCATGCCTTCTATGTACTCTTGGTCTTGTAAAAGGTTTGGTTAGCTAGCTTTTCTTATTATATGTATATACAAATACAACCTTACTATCGACTCAATCTAGCTACGTACTTTATTATAAGCGAGGACGTAATTAAGCTCTGGTATAACATATCATATTATCATGCAGCAAATCAACTATATAATATATATATATATAGTATGGTGTAGCGATTCAACATTTCATCTCTTAAATAGAGATATCAGGTTCAAACTCACTAAACCCCGAAAATGAAAAAAAAATATAAAAAAATTCATAGTTAACGTTTTACCATTTATGACGACTTGATCCAATACGTGTGGGAATTATACAGATACTAAGCTCCGACATTCAGATACTTCGTGAGAAACAAAAACTTATTTTTACTAATATGATGTAGCAACCCACATTGTTTTTTTTTTTTTTTTAAAAACGACGTAGTTGGAGTATTGGAGACAAAATGTGTATTACATATATATATGATATATATAACTAATAATTAAGAAATGCTGGTTATTTTTCAAAAATGCGAACTTACTGATTTGAATATTCGAATTTTATTCTGAGTATATTGAGTAATTAATAAACATATATCGTGCAATGTGATATTATATAGACTTCTTAGCTAGCAATTTATAAATACTTAAGGTAATGTTTGAACATTATTGTTTAATCATGTTATATATATATGTAGGAGCTACAAAAATGGTTATGTATGGAACGACTTGTCGGAAAATGACATCATCTACCCCGCGGACGGAGCTGAATATGTTCTAAAAGGTTCCGAAATCATCGAAAATTGTCCTAGTGAGTATAATACGCAAACGGTTCAATAAGTAAAAAAAAAAAAGACCCATATATTAGTGAACCGATATATATATCGGTTCACTAATATATGGGTCTTTTTGGGGCCACTTAATCTCTCTCGTTAATTAATTTGCAGATCAAGAACATAGATTCCAATCGATTCAAGTATACAGCAGGCCCAGGCAGGTCACTCGAGGCCCCCAAAATCACAACCTCAAACGCTCAACCGAGCCTCACATTATGCTCAACAACAATCAAATGGTGGATAATTATGATGTTGCTAGGTATGTATAAAGTATATATAATTATTATATATGTACAAAACAATAGCGTTTATATCGTTTATATGTTGGGTTAATCAGCAACTTACTAACTCAAATTTGGGAATATCAGACAATTTGTTTAAACATTACCAGTTAATTTTTTACAAATGTTAATAAACTAGCTCGGTCTAATTCTCACATGTTAAATTTAGAGTCTTATTGTGTTCTTTGTGCTAAGGTATTGCATGTAGAAGTTTACAATTTGGTAGTTGATTTATTGTAGAAGTTTTGCAATTTTTGCCGGGTGAATATGATTACATTTGATCAGAGCGAAGCTAGAAATTCTGTTTAGATTGGCAAAATTTGAGTTATAGGTAAATAATTAGGATAAATTCTTTTAAAGGAAAACGTAGAATATAAAATGTTGAAGGGGGTGATTGGTGGCTGCGTCCCTACATGTGATGGATACGTGCAAAAGTATTTCCTTATCTCAACATCAAATTATTGGCCAAAAAAATCTCAAACATCAAATTAGACGGAGCGAATTAGTGCAACTTTATATAAATTAACACATGTTTATATATAATATAAGAGGATATTATTGTGTATTGTAATTAGTGAACTCTATGCTAGGTATGGAGAGACCGATTGTGGAGGCCAAGAGGAGTACGATGAGGAAGAAAAGACGAGCTACACGAGCTCCACCACTCCTCAATCCCGCGGTGTAACCACCGATGAGCTCGACGACACCGAACCAAAACCCGAACCCAAAACAAACCCAATTCCCGAACCACATCATGTAACCGTCGTCCCTAATACCAAACCCAAACCTAGCCACACCCGAACCATGTCCGAGGATGTTGTTGTTTCTAGGTCGTATGCCGGCCTAGGAAGAAACTCGGTCCTTCTCCAACTGATATCATGCGGCGGGAACATAGCAAATAGCGCTTCCGACGATGTGGGTCCCACCGAAACAGCTATACGAAAGCATGATCACGAGGGTATTAGGGTTTCGGACGAGAAGGTGATGATAGAGTACATGTCGGAGAATCCGAGGTTCGGGAATCTTCAGTCTGAAGAGAAAGAGTACTTCAGCGGCAGCATTGTTGAGGCCGTTGATCAGCCGCAGGTGGTGGTGTTGAAGAGGTCCAACTCTTACAATGAGGAAAGGATCAGGGGCTTAGACGCAAATAAGGAAGAGTTGGTGGGTGTGGGTGAAATGGAAGGTGATGAGAAGGAGAAGAAGAAGATAGAGATCAATAAGGCGGTGGCAAAAAGGAAAGCCAAATGCATTCCTCTTATGATAGATGGTTTCCTTAAAAAATGTTAAAAGCATAGTAACCGGTTCTTTTGTAGTCTCAGTGTTGAGTATAAAGTATAAACACCGAGCTTTACAGAAGAATCGGTTGTTATGTTTTAGCTTTTTTGGTTGTTTATATGTGTCAACAAGTTTCGGTATTGAAGAATTTATGTATTCAGAGGACTCTATTATCATATGTTCTTTTTAAATGATAATAGGGTTAAGAACCTATGAAAGGTCTGAACTATTATCCATGTTAACGGGAGAGGTCTGAAATTTAAAAATTTAATAACAGAGGTCTGAAATTTCAATTTTGTTGATTTGAGATTTTCCGTCCAAATTTTAGGGTTAAATTTAACAGAATTGTGTGAAATGACATTTTTGCCCCTTTAATATTTTGTTTTATTTAATATCTTATTTAAGGAAATGTGAAATGACAATTTCACCCCTAAAGTCAAATTAAAACCACCCAACTCCGGCCACCGCCACCTGACTCCGGCCACCACCACCCGACTCCGGCCACCACCACCCGACTCCGGCGACCACCACCTCGACTCCGACGACCACCACCTCGGCTCCGGCGACCCGACTCCGGCCACCACCTCAGAAAAAAAGCTCCGATCGGAGCCAAAAAGCTCCGAATGGGGCCAAAAAGCTCCGATCGGGGCCAAAAAGCTCCGACCAGAGCCACAAAGCTCCGATCGGAGCTTTTTTGGCTCCGATCGGGGTCCAATCGGGGCCGGTGGCTCCGATCGGAGCTCAATCGGGGCCGGTGGCTCCGATCGGAGCTCAATCGGGGCCGGTGGCTCCGATCGGAGCTCAATCGGGGCCGGTGGCTCCGATTTTGGCCCAATCGGAGCCTTGGTGGTGGTCGCCGGAGTACGGTGGTGGTCGTCGGAGTACGGTGGTGGTCGCCGGAGTACGATTGGTGGTCGCCGGAGTACTGTGGTGGCTTCAAGGGCATTTTGGTCTTTTCACTCCAAGCATGTGAGGGGCACACTTGATAGAAGGGCATTTTTGGATTTATTTTATTTCCGATCACATGCCAAGCATGTGACCAACTTCCGTTAGTTTTAACGGAAAAAACTAACGGAGACCGCTGTTATCAACAAAACAGAAATTTCAGACCTCTGTTATTAACTTTTTAAATTTCAGACATCTCCCGTTAACATGGGTGATAGTTCAGACCTTTCATAGGTTCTTAACCCATATAAATAAGTTCATTTCAATAAAGAGAAATACAGACGGACTATTTATTATAGGTTAGTTAAGCTCCTGTTAATCGACTTGGTCAAAATTTTGATTTGAAAATTTTCTAAGTTGGATTTTTTGTATGTCGAGTTTGTATTTAATAATATATACTCAGTTCGAACTACTCCCGAAACTAAACAAACTTTATAATATACATAAATCAGCCGAGTTCGAGTCAAACACAATTTTTATTATCATGAGAAATGACAACTTATTCAGATGTATAATGGATTTACAAATCGAGCTAACCTTTTATAACGTATAATGAGATTATTATGTCAAGTTTGGACGCGATCCGAATTCGAACTTAAAAAATTTAAACTCAATCAAGTTCAGGCTAGATTATTTTTAATCTAGTAAGCTTAACATAGACTCAGCTCATTTACACTCCTCTAATAATTATTATGTTCATTTACACGTGGATGGAAGCTCCCGCATTCAACTATGTTATTATATGTCCTTAGTTAAATTGATTAAAGTGAGATATCTTCAATCGCAAGTAATGGTTGCAGAGTTCTTATTTCACTAAGTCGACCGATTAATGCGGTAAAAGTCGGTATAGTTCAAGACTTCAAGTTATATAATTGACTGCGCTAATTAATTAGCAACATGACCACATGCCTCTTATCTATGAAAATCTCGAATCCCTCTATTCCTCATTAATTGTGCTAATCTTGGATCTCACCCTTCATAAAAAAAATGAATAGGTTACCAAAGTGCAACAATAAACAAAAATAGAAATGCGTAAATGTAATACGTATAAACTGTTTAAAAAAATGCGCAATAACTAATAAATATTAGATACTCATAAATTTAAAAGAAATTCATGTACTAATTAGTGAAAACTTGAAAATTCAGAAACACTGCAAAAATGTTCAACTTCAACTTGAAATGGATCGACAACAACATGACATAACCATGCATATGTTGAACCCAAACACGAACATTAATTATACCACTAGTGAATCCTAAATTGGCTCCGAAGGAATACATTTATCAACAACGAAAATATAAATATATAGCATCGGAATTGGATCCATCGTGGCTCAGTTAATGCATACCGCAAGTGAAGGGTGTATACAAACTCCTCAACATTTAATGAACAAAATGCCGCAACATTCGCATCACTTCACTTTACAATATCTGCATGTGAAACAACACACTTACTATAAACTCGAGCAAATTCTCCTCTCATTTGGCTTTCCTATATATATAGGTCGTAGTTTCTTATATATACGAGTTCGTCGTATTTACCCTTTATATTTATCTATTGATCGATCGTGAATATGACACCCATGACTCGGTTTTTCGTCGTGGTTGCTCTTTGCTTGCTGCCGGCTATGGTAAGTGCCGTCCGCCCATTCACGCTCGGAGGCATTGTCTACTGTGATACTTGCCGGTGCGGGTTTGAGACCACCGCCACATACAATATCGAGGGTATGGCCTTAATTTTTTTTTTTTTTTTTTTTTTTTTTCACTACTTGATTAACTAAAACACGCATGTTTTATACTTATTTGAGTTATTGGTACAATCTAGAAATTTGTGTATTATAATATAACATCGATCATGTTGTTATAGGCGCGGTTGTGAGGGTAGAGTGTCGTCAAGACACCAAGAACATGAAGCTTGCTTACACATCTCCCAACATCACAACTGACGCCCACGGGAAGTGGCACGTCCAAGTCAACGGCGACCACCAAGACCAGCTCTGCCATGCAGTCCTAGTCAGCAGCCCGATTGAAGTTTGCCGAAAACCCGACCCGGGAAGGAAAAAGGCATCCGTTATCCTGACCCGAGCCAACGGTGCCATCTCCGACCACCACTACGTGAACTCGATGGGGTTCTGGATCGACGAACAACACGTTCTCCCGCACTGCGACAAGATTCTTGCCAAGTACCAGCTTAACTCTGAGCAATGGAAGATTTAAAAGGAAGAATTAAGAACAATTATATTGCAAGTAGTTGCTTCTCTTCTTCTTCTTCTTCTTTTTGGTTTTAGTTAATTAAGTGAAGCTATGGTATTTTCATAATAATGGCGATTATATGTTAGTTTTTATCAATGTAATGTAATGGTATTTATTTAAGAGTAGCAAGAAGCAATATCTCATTGTAATGGTGAAAATTTACTTCATATTTAACACCGTTTTTCTTTTACAAAATTTAACAGTCTCTTTTAAATCTTAAGCTAGTTATATTTTTTTTTTTTTTGGTGAAAAGCTAGTTATGTTTAATCATATATATAAAGGACATTTCTTTTGGAGTATTCATTTATTTTATACGAAATTCTGTTAAATTTATAATAACATAATGGTCCTCAATTTTTTTTAAATGTCCTATATACTGGGGCTTAACTAACCTCCAAAGGACACAATTTTGTTCGGATATGGATATGGATTTAGATTAGGTTACCATCGAGACAACATATGACCACCTGATTCGGGTTTCGATCCTGAACGGCTCATGGGTTTTGACCTGGTACATGTTGAATCAACTACTTCTTAATAGACCTCAATTAATCAAACCATTTTGGTTGTGCTGCCCTCTTAATGTGAGGGCCCCCAAGACACTCTGCGAAAGAAAAAAAAAATCTCTCATGTTTGGAACTGCATGTTGCAATTGAAACAAAAAAGGTTTTAAGAACCATTATGTTCTTATAAAAATATTTTTAAGGAAAATGTTGGAATGGTTAGTAGTAGCAGCATTTGCTTTATTTACAACATATTGGTACTGTGAGATTTATAAGACAAGTTGGCCTATTAGCTCAGCTGGTTAGAGCGTCGTGCTAATAACGCGAAGGTCACAGGTTCGAGACCTGTATAGGCCACATTTTACATTTTATTGATTTCTTATTCTACACCACTGCTCAGTATGCCTCAAAATTTCAACAAAGAATATAACCAAAAGATGATGACATTCCATGTCAAGAGATCATATGGGGGTCTCAACTGGAGATTATGCTAATTCAAGAAAAAATAGCAATAATGGAAGCGATCACAGAAACCATGTGCTAAAAAATGCAGCAAATGATCATCTTTCTGCAGAACCACCCGAGCATGATTTGGATACGGGTATCTTAGAAGAGAAGGAACCATCAAACCGTAGAAATGTTAGCCAAGACGAGGGGATTGACGTTACCATGAAAAATAGTGTTTTTTTAAGGTCACAATATACACCCACGGGTGATTTTTTAAATGTGCTATTTTTTCGTGGATTAGCATAATCTCCAGTTGAGATCCCCATTTGATCTCTTGACATGGGAATGTCATCATCTTCAACAAAAAAAACCTACTTTTTCCACATTTTCTGGTTTTTCACTTTCATTTACCGTAGCTGGTTCTTCTGGTGCTAAAGCATTGTGCAGAAACTGTTTAAGCTGATTATCTGTAAGATGATCAAATTCATCACAAGTTTGCTGACCTTCATGGAGATGTCAGCTAAGTTTTCAGAATCTAAATTACTAGCCCTTTTCCTCTTCTTAGCATTTGGAAGAAGAAACTCAGATTCACCAGCTGCAGCTGGAACTCCTCTAAAATCCACAGCTGGCATCACTCCACTCATCTTCTTCAAAGAAGATTCAATTTGATAGGAACCATCAAGAATTGCATCTTTTAACTGTCACAATAAGGTAATAACATAAATATTATTTACTTAAAATAAAAGGACCTGGCTAAGAAATTATCAAGCAAAGTTACCTTTTGCAGAGAAATTTTAGGCATGGCGGCTCTCTTGTGAACCGATAAACAGCTTTATATGCCACCGCAGTGGTTTTGTTCTGGCCATGATATCAGAAACCGAAGCCTAACATAGAAAAACATTTCATAAAAAGAGCTCAGCTGCTTCATAATATCAACCCCTCTAAATATACAACACAGCTACCAGAATCCTGAACTTTACCTCTTGCAATATGCATTCTAATACATCTTGACAGGTCTTCGATAAATCAACCTCGCTCAATGCAACCGTAGTAGCTGAGGGTACATATCCAACTCCATATAATTCTTTCAAACATGTTGAAGCTACCAATTCATATTTCCCTGTTAAATCATCGGGTAAAGGTGGTGCTTAATTAATTAAACCTTAAATTGTAGAACAAAAAAATACCTTTTATCATCCAGTACTCATAAAAGCAAGATCAATCTACAAAAAAATTTAAATAGAAGAACGATACCATAAAGAATGCTCGTGGGAACTTGCGGATAACTCGTCAGATAGTCAATAATCCAAAACAGTGGAAGGATTGATTTTTCAGTGCTCGGACCATCCGTAGATGACCAGTTCATGAGCTGCAATTACACCATTGGGAAAATAAGAAGAAAAACAAAATTTCCAGTCTTTCAGTAGCCATTGTCACAACCCTGTGATTTTAAGTCCTCAAGTAGCTTAACATAATGGAAACAAAAGGCAGGAAAAATCACTAAATTACCCATATTTTGGAACTCAAACACAAAAACAAGGAAAAACGAGTTTCCGGAACCGTAATCACTACTAGCGCATCTCCGAAATGCGCCGAAATCATGGCACATCTGCCAAATGCGCCACATTTAATACATGGCGCATTTCCCAGATGCGCCACAATTAATTAGCATTAGTTACCTGTTTTTCAAATTAATTCACTAAAATACTGCTGCAACCAAGAATCGAACCCAGGTCATCTAGGTAACTAAGATGAATACTAACCACTACACTACAATGTATTTTGTTGAAAATTTATTATACTTTTTATATTTAAAGTCAGTTTAACGACCAAAATATCGTCACTGAGAATTCAACACAAGTCACCCGCATGATAGGCAAAAATTCTTACCACTACACTACAATGACTTTTGTTGAGAATTAATTAAACTTTGTATATTTATTTGTCTATGTGATTTTATTTAATTTTTTGTGTTAATATATTGTTTAGTTACCTACGTTTGCACCATGTGACCGAATGATTACTTTTTTGAAGTGATTAATGGTTACATACATTTCAAAATATGACAGAATCGTTTAAACTTATTTTATTTAATAATTTATATTTAATCAAATGTGATTGAATTTTAGTTAAGAGTTGAATTTTATTAAAATCGTTATTTAACTAAAATTCAATCACATTTGATTAAATATAAATTATTAAATAAAATAAGTTTGAACGATTCTGTCATATTCTGAAATGTATGTAACCATTAATCACTTCAAAAAAGTAATCATTCGGTCACATGGTGCAAACGTAGGTAACTAAACAATATATTAACACAAAAAATTAAATAAAATCACATAGACAAATAAATATACAAAGTTTAATTAATTCTCAACAAAAGTCATTGTAGTGTAGTGGTAAGAATTTTTGCCTATCATGCGGGTGACTTGTGTTGAATTCTCAGTGACGATATTTTGGTCGTTAAACTGACTTTAAATATAAAAAGTATAATAAATTTTCAACAAAATACATTGTAGTGTAGTGGTTAGTATTCATCTTAGTTACCTAGATGACCTGGGTTCGATTCTTGGTTGCAGCAGTATTTTAGTGAATTAATTTGAAAAACAGGTAACTAATGCTAATTAATTGTGGCGCATCTGGGAAATGCGCCATGTATTAAATGTGGGTAATTTAGTGATTTTTCCCAAAAGGCATTACAAAATGGGAGATTTGAGTGTCTAAAAAAAACCGGAATTGCTTCAAGCAGAATACCCAGTTACTGCTTGGATTTTTTGTTAAAATGCCCTCCTCAAACATGGCATTTCTAAAAATGCTCTCCAAAGGAGGGCATTTGTAGAAATGCCCCGTCCAGCTGCTATTAGCAGGGCCCAGCTGGCTGGCCCAGCTGGCTGGCTCGAGTGTCCAACGCGTGCCAGCTGGGCACTGTCCAGCTGCTAATAGCTGGACCGGGCCGGATAAACCGGTAGCGGTCTGACCGTAAGAGCAAATACCAATTTTTTTTTTTTTTTTTACGAAAATGTTAATTGAGTTTAGCTAGAATCGAACCCAGGACTTACACTAAAAACATTGACGCACTACCACCACACTACAAGCTAGAATGTTGACAAAATAATAGTTAAATTTGTTTTATTTATAATTCTATTTAATCAATGGAATGGAACCGGGTTCCCCATCCCTCGGGTTTTTTTTTCACTTTTTACATCTATTAATATTCACTAAATTCAAATTTACAACTCCAAATTCAATGAAAATCGAAAGTTAGCGTCTTTATAATGTAATAAATAAACAATGTGCTATTTTTTTAAAATTTATTTTAGTAATTTCGAAAATTAATGTTTTCATCACGTAATGATGTTATACCACCATAAAACCTAAATTTGGAGCAAACATAATTTTTTAGAAAATGTTCAATTTTTTTTTTTTTTCCGAATTGTCACGTATTAGTAAAATCCAATACCGAAAACGGGGCCTAATTTGAAGTCCGGTAATATATTTTTTGAACATTCTAAAAAATAAGATTTACTCCAAATTTGCATTTTAGGGGGGGTATAACACCATTTGGTGATGGAAACATTAATTTTCGAAATAACTAGAATAAATTTAAAAAAAATAGCACATTGTTTATTACGTTATAAAGACACGAACTTTTGATTTTCATTGAATTTGGTGAATATTAATAGGTGTAAAAAGTGAAAAAAAAAAAAAAAACCGCGGGATGGGAAACTGACAAAAAAAAAAAGAATAGTTTTTTAAACATTTTCTAAAAAATGAGATTTACTCTAAATTTAGGTTTTAGGGTGGTATAACACCATTCGGTGATGAAAACATTAATTTTCGAAATTATTAGAATATTTTTTTTTAGAAAAATAGCACATTGTTTATTACGATATAAAGACGCTAACTTTTGATTTTCATTGAATTTGGAGTTGTAAATTTGAATTTAGTGAATATTAATAGATGTAAAAAGTGAAAAAAAAAAACCAGAGGGATGAGGGAACCCGGTTCCATTCCATTGATTAAATAGAATTATAAATAAAAATATTTTATCTATTATTTTGTCAACATTCTAGCTTGTAGTGTGGTGGTAGTGCGTTAACGTTTTTAGTGTAAGTCCTGGGTTCGATTCTAGCTAAACTCAATTAACATTTTCGTAAAAAAAAAAAATTGGTATTTGCTCTTACGGTCAGACTGCTACCGGTTTATCCGGCCCGGTCCGACCGGTCCAGCTGCTATTAGCAGCTGGACAGTGCCCAGCTGGCACGCGTTGGACACGCGAGCCAGCCAGCTGGGCCGTCCAGCTGCTAATAGCAGCTGGACGGGGCATTTCTACAAATGCCCTCCTTTGGAGAGCATTTTTAGAAATGCCAGGTTTGAGGAGGGCATTTTAACAAAAAAATCGTTACTGCTTGGCAAAATTAGCAGACGATTTTTCTAAGAATATGAACAGATTAGCGCGTGACGGAACAACTAAGCCCCTCAACAACTCCAAATCGTTATGAAAAACGATAAATCTAGGGTTTTTCTTCACCGTAGCGAATTTTGATTATAAAATTAGACAGGAAAGAGGGTCGGAGAAGGAAGACACGTTGGTGGGTAAATTGGTAGGAGGAATTTTACCTTAGTTTTACTGAATCTGCTCCCATCAGTTCGTATTAGAAAGAAGGGAAGGGCTCTAAATTTTGAAATCGCGCTATACAGAAACTGGAAGCGTCGTATAAGTAAGCAATTTTAGGGTTTCCCGGAGAGAATGTCTTTAGCCAAACGAAAAAAAAAAAATTTAATAAACAACAACAAGGCCTATTAGCTCAGCTGGTTAGAGCGTCGTGCTAATAACGCGAAGGTCACAGGTTCGAGACCTGTATAGGCCATTTTTCTGCATGGTTTTATTTGTCAATCTTGTTAGAAGCTCAATTGGTGGACAGAAGCAGTGTATTACCGGATGATGAGCTTTACATTATGATGCATGATTTTATTTGTCACATTTTGACAGAAGCAGTGTATTTTCAGATGACGAGCATTAATAACGATGAATGCCTCAAAATTGCAACAAGAATGTCCGAATCTCCATCGGACCAAGCTCGATGATGAGAGTCGAGGCATCGACAGGGCCACCCCTAATCGGAATCGGCTGGCTTGTGCTGTCTCCCTCCACTTTCCAGTTCATACTCTTCATGCCCGACTTCTCTTGGTTCGCTGATAAGCTCATCTCTTTTACTTCCCTTATCTGAATGTCAGAAACACCACATGTTATACGAAAATGTCGACTAGCTCGGTTGTTTTTCAATTGTTTCTTGTGATACAAGTAATCTATATAGGTTTAGTGAAGAAGCTTCTAATATTTACCGTCCTTCCGTTGAATATCTTCTTCAATTCCACACTTGCCAGTGCGGAAAGGTTAGCATCTTCACCCGCCTGCAGAAAACACGGAAAACAACAATGATGTTGGAATCAGTCCAAGCTGATGTAATGGTAATTCAAGCGTTTATACCTCGAACAAATGTGCTAGCCGAAGAAGTACACTTCCATCATCCAATTCCTACATGAAAATGATCCAGTAAAGATAGAGAAAGAGATATATTACGATGGATACGATCCGATATAATATCTTAGGCATCACCTCAAGAGTGATTAAAGCGATGTTAGGAGGTAAGGTGTAACTCGGCTCCATCAAAGCCGACTTAGCAAGGTGCGACATCGTCCAATTCTCCAACTTCTGCAAAACCGAACGACAATTTATAGCTCGATAGATATATCATGTTACAAATACTATTAATATTGTATTAATGGTGCTATCGATCGATGAAGGGAATATGATACCTCGTGTGCAAATGCCAGAACAACAGGCGAGTACACTTCTTGTCCGGTTATTCTCCGCCACCGAGCTCCCTCACCAACAGGATCGATGCTTACATAGTAATTTCCTCGTATCTTTGTTGAAAAAAACAATGTTAAATACTTGAAAACGAGGTTGCTTGGAAGGCAAGGTACATTTTATGTTAGTAATGTTGTAGTTGAGCAACATACAGTTAGTCCTTCACAATATGTGGCATTGTTGATGCAAATGATCTCGTCTAGAGCTTCACCGACACCTCGACCATCATCTTGAAGCATTCGCCTATGTAACAACGAAACGAATGTGATAGAATTTAGATGATGGCCTTAATTTCCGTCGTTAAACATATAGGTTCAGCTCGAGACGATGAACCTGTGAAGCATTAACTCGATTTCACCATCGTTGGTGCTTGCTCCTCCGGTGGCCCGATCCACCAATACAGAGAGCTCGAGTTTGCTATCTACCGTGAAAATGCCGAGATTAACCTGTACCGAGACCGTCACAAATAGTTATCTATAAAATTGAATAAACTCCTGCAAGTAATTCTTGGATTTGAAACAGAGAAACTTACTGGGTAGTAATTTCCTGAAACGGGTTCGTTGACAACAAGCGGCCAATCCTCTCTGTAATCCCGAACCTGAAGAACAAGTTTGAGCAACATTTCGATGAACATCCGATACTGTGAAAACTAATCAACTGGAGAACCTTGGAGGTCAAGTTACCCGTTTTAAGAAATCTCTTCCATTAGAATCAGTGTAGAAGGTCTTGTTTGTGGCCATGTTTGCAGTAAGTTTCGTAACGACCTCTTTCCCGACACCGTCATCCGTTGGAATTGGACCAATCTTTCAGTTGTAGAACATTTAAAATCCAGTGAAACTTATTTTTCCAGTAATGTTCATAGAAGTGTAAGCATATATGAAGATAAAGAAAACACTTACTGTGTATTCAACTTCAGCAAACTCTTTATCTTTATACAACCTCGTCACCTAAACGAATCGGAGACGTAACTTAGGATACAAGAAATAAGAATGTATTATGTTGTCGTAACTAAATCGAGAAAATTAGAACCTGGTAAATCCATGAATCAAATTGCTGATGAATTTCATCCACTAGCGGTCCACGAATGACTTTCAAAGGAACCTATTTAAGAAAGAGTCGTAAATCTATCGTTCTTGAACAAAACGAGAGGATCCCGGTAATAGTATCTGAAAGGGGAAAAAGCGCTGCTTACTGATCTCGAGATTAGAGTTGGGGAATCCACTTCGGGTCGAAAAATGTACGCACCAGAAGCCTACAAGAAAACACAAATCCTAACGTGTCACAATTCACGATTCATTGTATTTCATGGAGCTGATGAAAGCCGTATCGGTTAACGTACCTGAGAAGTATCTACGTCGCCGGTGCTTGATCTATAATAGAGATAGCTTTGTTGTAAAGGCAAGTCCACCTGATACAAACAATACATAAATAAGGATGCCTTGCACTGTAAGTAACTGAAACTGCATAATCTTTTGTTAACTGAATATGAAACGACTAACCCCAGTTCGATTATTATAGATTCTAACAAGTTGCCCCGAGATCGAAGAAAACAACATCTTCAAATTTCCCGGTCCAATCTCAATGGTATCGTTCTGCCCCGGGTTTGAGACCGAATCAGACACCACAGTAACATTTGCTGCATATTAGAAAATATCGAATTAGAAAAGACCCGTATTCTAGAAGAGCTCGTTTCTTTGGACAAAAACATCATTAAACCTTTGCTTGCTGCTTTTGAAATGAAGTACGTGTTCCAACCCAGTGGCGGTAATGTTACTCGAAACACAAGCCAGTATTTGGGGACACGGGTCGGGCTGGTCCCTGAGTAGGCTTCAGTATAGAAGTTCCGTAAGTTAATGGTGACATTGTCCATTTCCACGAGTTGCGAGTCGATGGTTGCTCCTGAAGAGTCTTGGACAACAAGATTCACATCCCCGACCTGCGAAGAATAATGCTTCATTACTTAAGTAGATTGAGAATCTGAATCATATTCATATGCTAATTCAGTTAGCTTGCAGTCTAAGAAAGAAGAGTTTAACTTGATGTACTCACCGGAATCCTGATAAAATCAGTTCGGTTCCACCCAAGCGAATTATATGCCACTATAACCTGACAATAACCGAAACCGAACATCACGAATCAAAGAAAAACTATGATTTCTGTCAAATGATTTTAAGAAATCTTAAGTATACATTACCAAATTATTTCCATCTGCAATATCTATTTCTGTTGATGGACAGAAACTTATGTTCAGCAATGGGCACTGTTCGAAAAATCGTAGAAATATGTTTAGAAATGTGGTACAAATTTTATCAAAATTAGAAACAAAGAAGAATGCTAATCTTACTTGACTGAATGTCGATATTGTTTGTTGACACTGATCGCCAGATTTGTTACTTACGAGGCACGTTAAAGCGTTATCCACCACGGCTTCCGCCTGGAGAAGATAATCGAATTAGAAGAATTTCGTAACGAGGTTACTTTGGAGAAGAAAAATTCAGAACTTTCCAGACCTCTGCAGCTCCGATCGAAAGGCGTTTCGCGTAATCATCGGTTGTGTGTTGTTTGGCGGTGCCGGATACGGCATCATGGTGCTGGGCGATCCCCATAGCGTCTCCTAAATTGTTCATCGTGGGTCCGGTCGATATATTTCCCGCAAAGAAATCGAGTTGACGTGCCGCCTAAGAAGGAGATAAGGTGACCCATATATCAAGTTTAGCGACGCTCTTGGCAATCAAATCTAAATGCTTCAACAAGATTCAAATTCTAACCAAATAAAATCCGCTCAATGTCCGAATATATCGCTTCAGAGCGGGGCGGCTTGTGAAATATCCGGTCCAGTAAGCATGTGGACCATCTGCATACGGAAAATAATCGTCGGTTTTCAAAGGCCACGTCGTGTTCGCCGCGTATTTTGCATCGACATATAGAGATGGAGTCGAATACAATGCATTAACCCGACCGTCCTGAGGAAAATTGAAGATGAGCCAAATGATTATTGAACTTGGCAGATAGATGCCTTGCAGCACAAGAGATCAAATCAAACTGTATAATTCACCTTGTTAACGTAGTTAATCAATTTATCCATCTGCTTAAACCACGTCTCGGCGTATTGGTAATTAAAATCGTCGCCCATTGTCCACATGATATGGCTAGTTTTCGTCACATTGGCCTGAAATCGAAAAGACAACGATCGTTATTGATACGCATATATATATATACAAGTAACTATTGACACAAGGAAGGGTATTTATACTTGATTCAATGCAGCAACGATGAAATCATTAACTCTCAGCTCGACATTGTAATCGAATAAAAGAGGATTGTCCTGCAAGTTTAATATTCACGGTAAGTGCGAAAATATCGAATTCCGATGATATGTTCGGTAAATAATATGCATCTACGTGTTTCACCTGAACAGGCACAGCGTCGCTAAAAACTTCGAAGTTGAAACCATCTGGAGGACTATAGTGAACCGGAAAGGCGTTCGTGAAAATCTGATTCATGCGAAACATCATAGAAACTTTTACCAACGCTCAATGTGTTGGTAAAAGTATATTTTTCGCAACAGTGTCGGAAAAGGTGTGAAAATATTATCTGCGGGTAATTTGGATCACCTGAGAAGAAGAGCCGAATGTTTTCGATCCACGCCATACAACTTCGAGGGATTTATTGCCCTTGCGTTTTGCTCTGTCCTGGTAGTCGATCCTCGCAAAGTGCACCGAATCAAACCCGAGCTGTAGCCATAGTAGTAATTTAACATGTCATAGCCTTATAACAGGAACTGAGTATTGTTAAAGTGTAATTACTGATCCAAAACTACTTACTTCGGCTCCAAGCAAGTAAGCCTGTACTGCAGAATGTCCAAACGGGTCGATTTGCCAACCGGCACGAGGAGTTTTATTGAAGTACTGCTTTATGAGATGATGACCTCGAGATGTCTGATCTACCATGTCGATATAGTGTGCTGCTGCCTCGTCGTGCATGCACCAACCGCCATTACTGGAAAACATAAGAACCGCTAATAAATTATATTGTCTTCAAAATATGCAAATCGAAGTAGATAATTTGCGAAATGCATACACGAATTCCAACTGCCCGACATCAACAAGTTTTCGAACTTGTTCTTGTGTTTCTGGACTTTGTGTTGCCCACCATCTTTGGAAGAAAGCCTATAAGAACAGCGTTATAAGATAGAGAAATAACCTAAAAAGGATACCTTGGGATGCAAGAAACTACACATTAACTTGGAACTAGACAGTTTCAAACATTTTACCATCTCTGCAACAACGAATTTCCGATTAGGATCCCGAAGAAGCGCCACGACAACAGAATCGAGCGTATTTTCAACACAAGCACCCTACAAAGCATCCAAAACTATATGTAAAGACTGGTATAACACTTGAATCAATTAAAAAACACGATATTTTTAGCGACGATTCATTAAGCACCTGAATGGTGCTATTTGATCCGACATAGTACTGATCTACGGACTTCAACCACCCGACATCGTCGTGAGAATGAGGAACCAAATGAACATTAATCTTCCCTTCCACAATTCCACCGCTAGTGTTGTACTTTGTGTAAAACCCATAGACGCCGCCATTTTCGCCGATCCATATACTCCATAGCCAAAGAAACACGAAAATCGAAGCCATGATCTCTGTCGGGAAAGCGAGAAACTACACGAACAGAAAGATTTGCAGAAGATCAGTTCCGTTTTTGATCATCCGAAAGGAGAGCCAAGAAGAGTTACATTGAACAACAATGTTGAATCAAGAATTCATTAATTGCTGAGCTGGTGAAGGAACCAAGAAATCCTCCAAATTTAGATTCTAGTTGTTGATTGCAGGCCAAGGAAAGTGTCTCAGTTCCCATCCATATTGGTCTCCTCTAATTTCACCGTCTCTTTTGATTTTGTCTTTTTCATTGCAGGCCGTCCTAGTTATCTTCATGGTCCAATGTCTTTCCTTCTGTCTTTTACACGTGGCAGTCTACCAAAACTTTGTAACCTATACCTTTTATGCCTAAAGTTTCTTAAAGATTCAATACTTCATTTCTCAACATGAAAATTTGGAAAATCAAACCCGATTACAAAGCAAAACCCTGAATCACTACACCATCTTACTACAGTTAAAAAATAATAATATTCGAAGGCCGAAACCTTGGAGGTAGACACATATAAACTTCTTCTGCTAACTCGTAGTGGAAGGAAGGCATTATGACATCCATTTGGTGCAACTCCCAATTTTTCACAACAGCTACAGATAGTAGGTATCAAACACTAACGAGCTTGGCCCATGGGCAAAAGTTTCATTATAATCCTCCCCTTCTTTTTGGGTAAATCCTTTGACAACTAAGCAAGCCTTATCGTTCGATCGTCCCATCTGCTTTGCGTTTTATCTTGTATATCCATTTGCACCCAATAACTTCCTTACGCATGGGAAGAGAAACAATTTCCCACGTAAGATTATCCTCCAATGCTTTAATCTCGGATTCCATGGTTGTTCGCCTGTTAGAATCTTCTATCGCTTTCTTATAAGAACGTGGCTCATTATCAGAAGAGATAGCTGCCATATAAGCACTAGAAAACTCATTATATAAGATATAATGAGTTAAGGGGTAAGGAGTACCTGAGGACTTGATGTGGCCAGAGGAGGTGAGATTGGGATTAAATACTCTTTTTTTTAAGAGTAAAATTTTAAAATGTGAAATTTTAATAAAAAATAAGTAAGAGAAAGTAAATGTACAAATGTATTGGTTCTTAGTGGGACCTTATATCACTTTCTAGAGAAATTTCATAAAAAATTTCACAGGTTGTAGCATAGCTTTTTTTTTAAAAAAATTACACTCTTATATATAGGATGAATATAGAGTATTGTACAAACATTTGAAAAATATAGTATATTTTGTGTTAAATGTAAAATAATATATGATATAATGTATTTAATATATAATTTTATGATTAATAAAAAATATATAGTCAATATAGATTTTAAGTTTTGGTAAAAAAAATGTAGATATTAAGTTTTGGCAAAATAAAATGTAGAAATTAAATGAAATATGCTACCAAATACATATTAATAAAAACACTTTCCAATGCAAGTTTTAAAATGTTATTATTCCAAACATTGATTGCATTTGTTTTAATTCATTTTTTTATAATCTGTTTTTTAATAAAAGTGTTTTTCTGAAACAAAAACAATGTCAAACTCACATTAATTAGATTCTTGAAAAGAATATTTAACGGTCACCTACTCACATTAATTAGATTCTTGAAAAAGAATATTTAATGTGAGTTTGACACAGTTTTTTTATACTCATTTAACAGTCACCTCACTTCGTCTATCACTATACTATATGGGAACAGAAGAAAAAAAAAGGTGTCAAGAATGGTTTTTGCAATTAAAACGCACATAACTGGCTGACTGTGTACCAACTCCGTCATCACTCAATGTTAGGTTGTTTTGCAATTAAAACATACATAACTGGCGGACTGTGGCGTACCAACTTTCTTACTTATAAAAAGAATGGTTTATTTATGATCAATCCATCCAACCTAACCTAAAACAAAAGTGCGTTTTTAATTTGATGATGTGTACCTAATCCAACTTAATTAACTACATTAATAAAGTATGGGATGAGCAAATGCCACAATATACCTGCTGAATATAAAGTAAGGAATCTGCAACAAAATTACTGAAAAAACCAGCCTCGATCAGTAATAAAAGCACAAGTAATAACTGATCAATTTGTTCAAGAATGCAAGAATCGCAACAAAAATCATAGTGAATAGAAAACCCTAGGAGAGAAAGGGAAAAGACGAAAAGAACAATGTCGTGAGCTTTTTAGGGTGAGTTTCTTAACTTGGTTACCCCTCCACCAAAATTCTAATCTAAATATAAGTGTTATAATACAACACCAACAAAAGGAACCCCAAAAGGCCAAGTCTGAAACAAAACAAATACAAGCCCACAACAAACAACTGGGCCAATAACAAAACTCGGGCTCATAACAACAAACACAAAAGCCCACAGAACCAAAACCCACTAAGACAATTACAAGTTCAAGCTTGAAGTCCAATAAAGTCGGCCCAGATTTTCACACACCCCCTCAAGCTTGAATTTCCAATGTGCCTTGCTCCTCAAGCGACTCCCCCTTCCACGGAACAGGTTCCTCATTACCAGATTTCCTGAGAGATAACTCAACTGTTCTCTGCAAAGTGGCTTCGTGAACAAATCAACTATTTGATCATTAGTTTTCACATGGAAAAAATCAATAGTACCGTCATCCGCTGGAATTGGACCAATCTTTCATATTAAGCAAAGATTTTAATGATTCGTAAGGAGAACTCAGAGTCGTGATGATGCTCGTGAGACATAGAATCACCTCTGTGAGTGAGAAGTGTGGGGCCGCTTCGAAAGGAATTGTTGAGGGCGCAATTCTTAGAAACGCTCGCAGAACCAGGTGTGTGATCTATAGCCTTACCGGATAACAAGGCGAGAACAGAACAAAGGCTAGAAAGGTACATGTGTGGGTTATGTCGTCATTTACACCAAAGACAGTCGGTTCAAGGACATTGCGTCTACCGACTAGTCAGTAAAGAAGGCATGATCTCATAAGGGGTAGGTTCAAAGGGGTTACCCCTACCTATCATTTGCAGGTATTGACCGTTGAACTCCACTATTCTTGAGTCTAGAAGTTCGTCTAGGCACTCTTCCAATTTCCATTCATGTGGGGGATTGTTGGAAAAATGTGTTATTGGCATTACTATTTTTCTGATCGGGTGGATGGAAAATTGTTGTTCTTAGTACACCCGGCCAGAGTTGTCCCGTCTTCGTCCATATTCGTTGAATTTGACGAATTGATGATCCGTAACGGCTTCATTAATATGGACGTTTAGTTGTTATTTATTATCATGCCATTAATACACGGCTTCCACCTCCCCATAAATAGAGAGTTTCTATTCTCTATTTTCAATTCGATCAAATTGGATTCGAATCCTTTCTCTTATGATGTCGATAGCTTTTTAGGTCATGTTCGACCGCAAGTCATGTTCTGGTGGAGTTCAGGTAAGGGTCTGTTCGACTGGTGGGGCTTCGTGCTAGCTCGCACTGGAATGCCGTTTTATCCTGGGAGACAATCGCCCATTAGCATCCTCTAGTACAACCGATGAGTCGGTGAGGGGGCGAAATTGTCTTAAGGAGACCGTGATCAGCACGGAACTCGGTTTAAAAACATTCGTTCATTTGATCCAGAAAATTCTCCTTTAGAATTCCCATTTTACGTGCTATATTTTCCAACATAATTCACCTTGTTAACGTAATTAATCAATTTATCCATCAGCTTAAACCACGTCTCGGGGTATTGGTAATTAAAATCATCGCCTATTGTCCACATGATATGGCTATTTTTCGTCACATTGGCCTAAAATCGAAAAGAAACAACGATCGTTATCGATACGTATATATACACGTAACTATTGATATAAGGAAGGGTATTTATACTTGATTCAGTGCAGCAACGATGAAATCGTTAACTCTCAGCTCGACATTGTAATCGAATAAAAGAGGATCGTCCTGCAAGTTTAATATTCATGGTAAGGGCGAAAAGATCGAATTCTGATGATATGTTCAGTAAAGAATACGAATGAAGAATCAAGATCGACATAGATCTAAAGCCAACATTGACATGAAGAAACATGAAGGAAAGTCAATTTTGAGGGGGAGTGTTAAGAATCAACATTGAATTACCATTATGGGCCAAGATAACATCATGAGCTAATACTAATTTAGCATCATGGGTCAATACTTGAAGTATTGGGCTACATTAGAATGTTTAGGCCTACTTGTGGAAGTGTCTAGTATAGAAATTTCTAGTACCTAAGTTTCTAGAGAGTTTATAGGGGGTTCTTACTTTAAAGATTTCTAAGAGTTTAAAGATTTCCTTATTAGACTATAAATAGGGGTAAGGGTCATTTGTAAGTAGTAAGCACCACCACAACAACCATCACCAACACAAGTTGTAAGAGTCTCTTATCATTTTTAGAGTAAGAGAGTTATATATATACGAGTTCTTCTCTAGTATATTTGTTGTTGAAGTACAATTTTGAGCAAATGCAAATCGGCAATTCGTTATTTTTATATTTACTAAAGTTGAAAAATAATAATATTCTAAATTTAGTTAATTAACCCCATGCACCCAACAAGACAATAACATTTCTTTACTATATTTAAAGCTACATTAGGGCACAAGTTAAAAGGAGATGCCAAAAAGCACATGGAAGAAGTTACTATCACTGATTATGTAGCATTGTTATGAATTTACTTTTTTAAATATATGTAACATCGGCTCTATTGAAAATAGGACAATAGTAGCGGTTGAAAGTCTCTACTAAAACTTCAGATATTGTTACTAAAACTTTAATGGCGGCATAGCGGCGACAAATACCTATTGCTAATAGTTCCATAGCTAAAAGTATTAACAGCACATAATCCGAGTCAATAACGTGCATAGTCCGACTCAATGGAATAAGTTTTTATAGCGGTAACAAATTGTTACTAGAAGAATTTTTTTACAGCAATATATAGTACATCTGTCAAAAGTTGTTTTTGCAGCCATAAAGAGCTGCTAAAAGTATCTTTTAGCGTCACCATATATGTTTCTTTTGAAAGTTACTTTTTTTAGCGACTCTTAAGCCGTTATGATAGAAAACACTTTAGTAGAAATCAGCAGTTGAAAGTTAAAACACCTTATTTGCAGAGTTGTCTTTTTTGCTACAAAATATGTATTTACTTTTAAAAATTTATGTCGATGCTATAAGTGCTATTAACAACAAAAATTTAGTTGCTTCTAAAGCTATATTTTTTTGTAGTAATTTTATGTAAATAACGGGCATAGTATAACCCGAGTCAATAACTATTATATTAGGTAGTTACAAACCCTAGAAGCAACTGTTTACGGAAAATCGGCCAATCTCCGTTGAGAGTACAGAATGTAAGGATTGAGATGAAGTCACAATTATGGAATGAATAGCACACTTTCTCTATATTTTCGCCTGAATATAATCCCCTCTTCTTCCCCTTCATTAATGCCGTGTAATTTATACATGTAAAACCGATGGCTCTTCCAAGGTCGATCGTTGCCGCCCTTGCAGTCTGCGTCTTCATCGGACTTTGCTCGGTCACTCGATGTTCTGAAAATGACATCAATGCAAAAGTCGTCGTAGATGTATCACCTGCAGTGTCCCGGAAAATACCCGATACACTCTTCGGAGTCTTCTTCGAGGTTCTAAATCTGTCTCGGTACTTTTCCGTAACTTAATTTTGTCATAGTTTCTTCGGAGCTAAGCTTTGTATGATATCGTGCAGGAGATTAACCATGCCGGGACGGGTGGTTTGTGGGCAGAGCTTGTAAGCAATAGAGGTCACCCTCCAAAACCCTAGCTAGCTATCATTTAATAAAGAACACTCACTAGTACATTCCTTAGGATGCAAGAAACCATACAATAATGTGATTTGGTTTCTAAGTTTCAGGTTTTGAAGCAGGAGGCTTCCAATCTCCCTCGAATATCGACCCTTGGGGAGTTATCGGAGATGAGTCGGATTTAATAGTATCGACCGAGCTTTCTTCGTGCTTGGAGCATAACAAAGTTGCGCTGCGTATGAATGTCTTATGCGGCAGCGGCCAACAAACGGCATGTCCGGCTGGAGGAGTCGGTGTTTATAACCCGGGATTCTGGGGCATGGTACGTGAAAAATAAAATAAAATTGGTTACTTAATTTACACGCGTAATCCGAGAGTGAAATTTTGTTTTTGTCGTCCAGAATATCGTAGAAGGGAAGAGCTACAAAGTCGTGTTTTACGTGCGATCGTCGATGCAACTTCTTCTATCGGTCGCTTTAACGGACTCGACCGGTCGATCTACTCTTGCATCTAAAGTTGTTAAGTGAGTTTCAAATAATTCATCATTTCTTTATTTCATTTCTATCGTTCTATGTATACATATATCCAAGGCAAATGATGTTATATTTTAGTGACGTATATTTTTAGCGACGAATATATATGAATCATTGTATATGCCATGCAGAACTAAATATCAGTGGAAGAGGATGAAACTTGTGCTTAAAGCAAAAGGTACGGACGACAAGGCGAGGCTTCAAGTGACCGCCATGCAGAACGGATCGATATGGCTCGACCAAGTCTCGGTGATGCCATTGGACACATACAAGGGACACGGTTTCCGAACCGATCTCTTCAAAATGGTTCAAGCGTTAAAGCCACGATTCTTAAGATTCCCAGGTACCCCAAAAAAAATGTGTCGATTGGTGTTTTCGTAGCATCTTTGGATTGGAGCACTTTTAAAGAATTTCGTGAATATTCGTGGTGTACTAGGTGGTAGTTTTGTTGAAGGCGCATGGTTAAGGAACGCGGTTCGTTGGAAGAACACTATTGGACCCTGGGAAAACCGACCCGGACACTTTGGTGATGTCTGGAATTACTGGACAGATGACGGTATCGGATATCTCGAGTTTCTTCAGGTCGGATAACTTATACCGACGAAATAATTTTTGTCGGTAAATATATGATAAGTGTGTCCAAATTTGTGTTCTCCATCTAATTAACCCTATTCTAATTTCGGTTTCCTAGCTATCTGAGGACCTCCACGCGGCGCCATTATGGGTATTCAACAACGGTACTTAACTAGAAATACTTACACAGTTAATAAAAAAAAATTAAATTGCATAAATGTAATCGATATATTCATCATCTTCTTTTGTAGGAATTAGCCACCACGACGAAGTCGATCCTTCGGCTATTGAACCTTTTGTACAGGTGACAAAGTCGATTCTTCGATATTTATGCTTTTCCTGACGGAAATAAATTTCGTCAGTAGATAATTTAGTTCCAGTACAGTGAGTAAAGAATAAGCCATGTAACTTAAGCAGCAAGGTACGCGAAAAATGCTAACGTGTATATTCGAAATCCTTCAGGAAGCCCTAGACGGTATCGAATTTGCTAGAGGCAATGCAACATCTAACTGGGGAAAGCTTCGAGCCAGCCTGGGACACCCCGAACCGTTCGATTTACGGTATGTTGCTGTCGGAAATGAAGATTGTAGGAAGAAGAACTACAGAGGTTAATTTACAACTTATCTATCCACATAGCTAGTGACATATATACGTAATATATATCATAGCAGTCTTTGTTTTACACTATGTGCATTCGATAATCAGCAAATTATCTCAAGTTCTTCAACGCGATACGAGCAGCGTACCCCGATATCAAAATCATCTCGAACTGTGACGCTTCTTCCCGGCGGTTAGATCATCCAGCTGATCTATACGATTTTCACGTAAAAACATTATTTTCATTGTTTTCTTTTCTTCATCTACACGTAACAATAGTACATATAGAAGCATGTGAAATTTTCATTTTTTTTTGGTTAGGTATATACTTCTGCTAATAGGCTCTTCTCCATGACGCATAAGTTCGATCATACGTCTCGTAACGGTCCAAAGGTGCGGTATGGGGGTTTTACGTGATTTTACAGCTTTAGCCGTAATTGAGTCGCCTATAAACCCTAATTTGACACTTTCAGGCATTCGTGAGCGAGTATGCTGTGTACGGAAGGGATGCTGGACGAGGAAGTCTTTTGGCGTCGCTTGCCGAAGCTGCGTTTCTTCTCGGGCTCGAGAAGAACAGGTTTGTGTTTCGCGTATTACCCAGAGTCGAGATTGATTAGTAACTATGTTTAAAATTTGCTGATGGCGCAGTGATGTTGTAGCGATGACGAGCTACGCGCCTCTCTTCGTTAATGTAAACGATAGGACGTAAGTACCGAATTACTTTTCGAAGATCGATCGAATTAGAAATCTGGACCGAACTATGTGATCATACATCGACTGATTCGATAATGATTTAGGTGGAACCCTGACGCGATCGTATTTAACTCATCGAAGGCATTCGGCACTCCTAGCTATTGGATGCAACAGTTCTTCACGGAATCGAGCGGTGCAACCATTCACGAAACAACAATACCCAATCCAGCAAACATTGTAGCGACCGCGATTTCGTACAGTAGCTCAAATGATAAAAGGAATTACTTGCGAATCAAGGTTGCGAAAATCAATCATTTTTTTCTTCTTGGCAATCTTGATCTCTACTATATTAAAGATAAGCGCATTGTTCGAAACGATTTATGAACTCATGCTGCAGATTGTGAACTTCGAAAGCAGCTCCATACATTTGAACATTTCCGTTATCGGGTGGGATCGGAGCTCCGTGAGTGTCTCCGGATCAACGATCACCGTCATGACTTCCCGAAACGTCATGGATGAGAATTCGTTCTCAGAGCCGATGAAGGTAACGAAGGAGAGACTCCCCTAAAAATATCACTGAAACTTAATTTTGGCATTGCTATATAGACGGACTTGTTCGATATCAGAAACGTATGCTTATATTATACACCTATGTAAATTTGTGCAGGTGACGCCGAGGCAGAGTAAATTTGCAGCTCCTGTCAATGGTGGTGACATGGAAGTCGTGCTCGCTCCGCATTCGTTCACCTCGATCGATTTGTTAAAAGAGTCGAAGTAGCTAAAGTTGGAGTGTATGATGATACACTCAAGTGTGCTATCTTCTAAAAATGTTACATTTCATACAACATAGTTGAAAATAAGCTCAGTAATAATCTGTGTACTTTTCTATATCTAATTATATCAAAAAGGGTGAGATATATCACAGTTCACAAAATCAACTCTTTCCTCATTCAGCTTCTATTAAACCATCATCTTTTTCAGCATCTTCAGAGGAATCCTTTTCAGGGAAGAACACGTCATCGGGATATATCGTGCGAAATAGCTACCAAAACACGCAAAAAACCGATATCCTTGATCAATATCCACAATGCATGAAGAAAAATGCTTCTTTTTGCAAGATTGGGGAAAGTGACATAAAGTTTGTACCTTTTTGGTTGTTTCCAGAAGAACATTATAGTTGAGACTTCCATCGGGGCTCGGTGTCGAAGTGATTGATCCAAATTGGTGTTCCTGGGTTGAACATGAATTATTTTTATGATTTCTTTTTCTAAAAAACTTAACTTTTTTATGCACTTGATACGTTTATTTAAATTAAAGCTGAAGGACACATAAAGAGCTGAATTGAGATGCATACCGGAGCCATTTCTTGAATATAGAGAGCCTTCCAGAGCAAGAAAGGTTTTGCTGCTTCTGCATCCTCAGTTTCGGGAATTGCATTGCTCTGAGAAACTTCAAGAGCGCTTATTGCTGCGTTTAGTAGCTCCTTCCCTTGGCTTGGATCATCGCATAAAGTTGAAAGGTATAAGACGAACCTGAACAAGAAGATGAGATTCAAGACACTGTGGTAGCTTTCTTGCCTAACAATGTAACCCATGATGCTATGTTTTCGTTAGGAAAAAAAACTTACATTCCAGATGGACAGACAGCTAGATCGCTGCCAAGTTGGAGAAGCCGGACTGCTGTAACTTGCTCCTTAAACAAAGCTGCATCCAAGAAACACCTGAAAGAGAGTTAAGGCTTTGTTTTTCCCACTTAAACAGAGTATTTGGAGGTTTGAAAAAGTAAAGCTTACATTTTGGAGGATATACCACGAGCAAGTTTGATATACCCGGGTTCAAAGAAGCGCTTGTAATGCAT
The DNA here is from genome assembly GCA_036873135.1 of Clarkia xantiana subsp. parviflora. Lineage (NCBI taxonomy): Eukaryota > Viridiplantae > Streptophyta > Magnoliopsida > Myrtales > Onagraceae > Clarkia > Clarkia xantiana. The sequence continues at coordinate 3,308,545 of JAPTYO010000004.1, read as the reverse complement.
ATTCCTCTGGCAACTTTATTCGTCACGTGTTTCTGACTCGATGCTTGATCAGAATCCTCAGTGGGAACTTTTGTCGAAGATGCAATATTCGATGGAAATGCAAAAGATGGACCTAGAACTAGTCTACTGCTGAATAAATCTTGACCAGAATCTAATTTGACGCCTTTGTATTGCCCGTTCTCCTGTAAATTTCAGTAGGAAAAGAGATGAAGTTTCCGTCTTTGATCTGCATATTAAGGCAGATTTCGGGAGACAGACATCCACAGAGTACATTTATTACCTCATCAATGTGCAGAGAAATCACAGGCATTCTTAGGACCTGCATACGATTTGAGAAGAAGAAGAAGAAAATAATTGTCATTCGGTTACGTTGGAATTTGGAATATGCTACTTCAAAGCCTTAATTTTGTATTTGCATGACATATATAACAAAAAAGTTCAATTTTTTTCTAACGAAACATGTTTCACGGTATAAAGCCACGATTCAGTGATAATATAGGAGGAACAATGTGATAAATGAAACAGTAAAGACAGACCATTTTGAGAATCCAATTATAAAAATAGGATCCTAAAGACAATTTAAGCATTGGCACTTACATGAATACAACCCTTCACAGCAGCACGGCGGCAAAAGGCTTGGGACAGCTCCCCTTGACCATGAAAAGGATAAATCATCGCTCCAGCAGCATTTTGAAACCTATATAAGGCAAAATCAACAGAATACATTTGAAACTACGGCAATGTCTTTCTTTACCAACTTGAGCAAAGGGCATATATAGTAGATTCATCATTTCTATCACCCACTGAGATTTGCCTTGAATCATTCAACTAACCTTCCCAATGATGACTGGTAAAGAGCTAATCGATCGATTCCATCTTTTGTCTTGAGTAAGTCCTTGCAGATCTCTATGTTTTCCTGGTCGTAATCTGCCATTGCTATGGAATAAAGAATTATCCTACAACAAAATGTGAACATGTCACCAGCCGAAGAGATAAACTGATTCCTTTTTCATCATCTTCTGAATCTTGGATTATAAATTACTTCAATGGATAGTGTAGTGACATCACTTAATCTACTAGCAAAAGGAGATGCTATATCAATTCAAGAGAGCAATTGTTGCACTAAATATTTCATTTTTTTCCTGCCCTTTAGGAATAAGAACATCTAATGGGGAAAGCAAATGCAGCTACCATAGTTTCTAACAAAACATCCACACACCAATCCAACACACATATTTTCACTATCCATAATGGAGACATGACATAGAAAGTCCAACTTCGGTATTTTAACAGCTAGAAAAATTCATTCAAGGGATAGAACATATGCAAAGGTAGTTTAGTCAGATAGTAAAACTAACTATACACAATCTTATTTCAACAGTAGGACCCAAAATGATATATTTTTCAGTTTAGTGAAACCTGTTTGAAAAATCAAAGAAATAGCAAGAACAGAGATTAGACAAACTCTCACTAATATATACAGAATGAAGAGCAACGTGGTTTGTACGATTTTATCTTATGAGGCAGTCCCATTTTCGCCAAGAACTGGGCGAAAGGGCTCTCCAGGTCCTCCTCCAAAATTCTTCCTTCATTGCTGCCAGTGCCATCAGAGGCGAAATGCTGATGAACAAGCTTGAAGAACTTCATCAACTTATTCTTCTCCGCCATAGTAAGGCTCTTATCTTTAAAGATTGCTGATCGTGAGTCCGGTACGTTCATCAGAACTCCGCCTTCGCTGTAGAGAAAACTCGCTTCAATGGACTTGAACTCCATGTACTGATTTATACCTGACTTCAGGATAGTATCGATGGTTTTATCGGCACAGAACAGAGCTCTAGGTCCAGACACATCAAGCTCGAACTTTCGAGCATGTTTCTCCACTATTTCAGCTGCGAAATTAAAAATTTCCACATCGGAGAAGAGAGATCGAGAGGTCAAATTGACAGTAGATGGATCGCTGCTCGGGCAATCGGAAGGAGGGGAGGAGTGGGAGCTGAGGAAATCAGAGAGTTCGGTTGGTTTGAGAGAAGTGAATTGACTGCCGTAGAAAGGATTTGGATCGAGGTGGAGAACTGATTTTCCGGCAGAAGCGGCGGCGGCGGCGATTATGGATTCGGGGAGGCCGGTTCCGATGATGATGAGGTCGAAGGTAGTGGGATCGATGGGTGGGTAATCGCTCATGGCTCGGGAATTTGGTTGAGAATCGCCGACGGCTAAGAGGTGCGCGGCCACCGGAGGCGGAGGATATCCAGGCGAAGAAACGGAGCTTCCTAGATTCGCAGGATCTTCAGGCTATATTTTGATTTCTAATAATAACATAATAATAAAAATCAACGATTTCCAAGTTGATTTCATCTTGAACTCACATTAACTATCAATTCATCCTCAATTCTTTTGTTAGACAGATAAGTATCCTCGAACTCATACTTTAAGGGGTGTCTCGATGAACATAATATGAAATTATTTGAAATGTGAGTTATATAATGTAATGTTAGATTGCAATATTTAGTTGTGTTGAAATTTGGAATGTAATGTAGATTATAATGTTTGGTATATGTTGAAATATGTATTATAAGGTGATTCGTTTTCATCTCATTCCCCCCTCTATGGCAGACTGCAAGCACGGAAGCGTTGGATAGCCCTACTACGGAATGCCCGACTTTCACTTTCAGAGCAAGGAAAGACTCATTATTGGACTCACATCCAATTACTTGACTAGTCCTCCGATCGCTTCCGAATTGATTCTCGGCATGATCCAGGAGTGAACTCGACAATAAGGAGAGGAGCGAAAAGGCAACTCCACGAGCTAACATATGACATCCAATAGCAGAAACATAAAGAAAGCTTGCATCTCCGTCTTGGCTAGAATCCTTCCACTCTTTCTTCTACAAGCCAATCATGCAGTCTAGCTCTACTTTTACTACGATATATCTTATTAGCAGCGTTGAGTCCAGAGGTACTTCGCGTTCTTCTTACGGACTCACTCCAGCTGTATAACTTACTTATGACTAGCTCTTCCTCCTCACTACAGTGTGACTTTATTATTATTTAAATAATAATAATATATATGAGACTATATTATATATCTTAAAATATGATAAGATTTAAAAGAATATATATATTGACAACAACTAATTTCTTAAAGATTATGTGTGTGGTTAATACTATAGTCATTAGTGAATTTTTTAAACTCAATACACACAACCACTAAAATTCTATTAATAAAAACATTATATATAATTTTATAAGATAATTTTCATAAAAATGCAACGAAAAAGACTTACTCATTTTATACGAACATCATGTGCATTATTATTTATTATAATAATGAGTTATGAATAATATAAAAAATAAAAAGCTAATAATAACAATATTATTATCATAATAAACTATAAAGATAATACAAAATATTATATCTATTTAATAAATAATAATAAAATAGTAACATTCTGTAATGTTGACGTATCTCACATTAAATCCGTTTTTTTGGATGTAATCTCACATTACAAATGGAGTTGGACGTAATCTCATATTATAATAGACATTACATTACAATGCATATTATGTCGTTTGACAAACAAAACAATGTAATGTAGGACGTAAGGTTAGATTACATCCCACATTGCATCCATCCAAACACCCCCAAAGTTCAATTTGATCACTGCTGGCAACAGTGCAGTCAAAATTCGAAAATCATGGTTTTCGAATAATTTTTAAATATGGTTAATTACACTATTACATTATGGTATAGTTATAGTAATAAATGTATATTTGTAATTATAATTATGGTTATGAACTTATGATATTTAAGTGCATAAACGTATGTATAATAAAAAATATAATAATTAACTTAATAAAATAAATTGTTAGTGTATTGGTTAATTTAGTTTAAAATTGTATGTGAAGAATTTGGATTAGTTTTATATTCTTGTCTGGGTTTAAAATTAAATTGTTTTTATGGTTTATGATTATGAATATGGTTATGATTATACATACAATTAAGGAAATAATTATGGACACGCTTATGTATGTGGTTAAAAATAGTATGGTATATAGGTACAACTTTTTGGTGGAAAATTGCGGTTATGGAACTAAAAATACACTCATATTTGGTTGTAAACATGGTATGTGGATTAAAAAAAAAAATAGTGTAGCGCAGTTATGATATTTTAGACACGTGTACTACAACATCAGCAATGACAGCTTGTTAGTTAATTAGGGGAAATGACATTTTAGGAGTCTCATTTATTGGTTTATGACTTTTAAGATTAGTATCAACTATTCAGAGTTTGACTTATTAATGAGTCATTACATGATTAAACTAGTTAGAAGGTTCTCTTTGATTCAAGCTCATACCAACACAAGTTCACTTGATTGAAGAGACCATATATCATATATGAAACGAACTTTGGTCTGAGTGAGCCTCATGATTCACCCTAGCCGATCAAAATACTAAATCAGTCATTAATCAATTGTCTGAGTTAAGGGGCTCGTCGTGACTCGGACTCATGCTAGATATAATCTCCCAAACTAGGCGCAATGCGAACGTTCTAACTAAGTCAATCAAACCATATATATATATGATTGATATGTCATACTTCGAAAAGTTGCTCCAAATATATATATATATTAAATAAGACTCATAAAACACACATGTAGATAGTTAAGACTCCTATTTTTTTTTAATCGATAATCAATGTTATTATAACTGAAATCATGTAATATAGTGTAACTTTTAGCGCTTCGTCTCATAACCAATCTGTTTATATTCCAAATCCAATGAGCCTTGAGAATGGAAAAGATTCATTGGACAGTACTTTACCCCTTATGCTCTGATCTAGTTCAAACGTTAATTATTCTAAGTGTTGATAAAAATATTTTAGGGATATACATTAGGATTTCAGGTTAATTATCAAACAATTAGTCTATGTTTTGGTCTGCGAATAAATTGTTAGCTCACGTTTTTTTTTTTTATAACAAATAGCTAGCTCAGGCTTCCTTAGGTGAGCAAATAACTAGATCTATTCACTTTTTTTTGTACATTTTTACGGAATCGGCACGTGCACAACACATTATTATACAAAATGACCAAAATACTCTCGACCATTATCTTTTAATATCGCTGACCTAACCTCTTGGAATAGAAACATGAGTCGAGACTTTTCTTTAACTTCTTCAACATTTTGCAATACTAAAATTTCTTAGGCAATACTTCATATATAAAATTAATATGGTGAACAAAATGAACCTATCTTCAAATGAAACTACTATTATGTAATCACGTATCCTGCACATGCCGATTCCGTAAAAAATAACGGAAAATTAAACGAAGCTAGTTATTCCTTCATTTAGAGAAACTTGAGCTAGCTATTTGTCCGGAAATAAACGTGAACCATCAGTTTATTCACGGACCAAAACGTGGGTTAGCGGTTTGATAATTAACCATATTATTTAGGATTATGGTTTAAGTCAGTGTTTTGATACCCGTCCAAACCGACGGTCGGATTGAGTCAAAGTGCGAACCAGACATGCCGTCCAATTCCAATTTGGGATTGGAATGCACATCAGACCCAGTTCCCTGATATTCGACCAGGACAGATCGGGTTTGATTGGTGGAACCGGAGCTGGTCTGACAGAAAAATATAAATAAAACATAAGAAAATTTAAATTCTGTACATTATTAATTGCTTCTTTGTAAATCACAGTTTATTATAATTATAATTTTATCAATGTTATTTTATTTTAAAAATACCAACAACAAAAGCATAAATATCTTTGAGAAAATCATAAAAATTAATTACAGCAAAGTATAATTTTCTAAATAGAAAAATCTAATCTAGTGTTTTTTTCTAGAATTTTTTTTTCAGTTTTTATAATAATTTTATCTATTTTTGTTATTTTTTATAATAAAAATAAAGATAAAATCGATAAAAGTTACCATTTATGCTCTGCCTAAAGCAATTTCTTCTAAAGCAATTGATGTTGCCAAAACTTAATTGTTTTTCTTGGGCCAAGCCTAAACTTAATTGTTATAATAATTCAGAAAAATGTAAACGACTAAAATTGGAGAGATACGGGTGGTTTCTTCATTTTTTCTTGACGCCGCACAGAGAAATGTAAAAAATTGGAGACCAACTCCTCTGTTCTTCACGCAGCTGATCAAAGAGATCACCCTCAATCGCCTCGAGAGACCACCTCCTCTGCTCGCCGAGAGACACCTTCACGTCTGCTCGACCAGAGACGACCACCTCTTCTGCTCGCTCCTCCTCGCCGCGAAACAAATTGGACCTTCACGCCTCCTCTGCTCGCCGCCGGAGACGACCACCTCTGCTCACCTCTCGCCGCGGTTTGAACTGGGTTGAACCTTTCAGACGGAAAACCGGCCGAGGTCTGGTCTGGTTTTCAAAACATTGGTTTAGGTACAGTTCCTCCCAAAGGCATAATTAATTAAGGGTTCAAAATGCAATTATTGTATTGACCAATAAACTTTCCAGTCTCCGTCGCCTTTTCAGTTCAGTCAATCTAGAGCTCTCCATCGTCAGTCAGTCTGGAACCTTTCCTCACCGTCGGAACCTCTATCTCTTCACACAACGTCCTCATTTTCTGTCTATATTTCAAGGATCTGACATCATGCATCTGGTCTCAGCAATCTTCATCGAAATGCATATTGCGATTTGATTTTCTGCTCTCGCGTTGACCCAATTATTCGCTGCATCGATTGTACTTCGTCAAGTAAGCACCACAATAATGGCTGAGCCCCGAGTGTTCGATCAATTCCGGTAGGCTGTAGATGCTTGTGGTGCTCGGTGTCTTTAAATAGCCAAGATTTCCAAATTCTGCATTGAATCCATGGGTAAAGTTACATTTTTTCTTCTGTGCATTTTCTGGATTTTTCCTTTTGCAATTATTTTTCTTCAAAACTGAGTGATTACATGCATTGTTTATGCCCATGCATCTATATATGTAAGTGTTTGTCGTTGTTGCATGATTTTTCTTGCTTCTGTTTTCAAATTTTACTGTTGACGCTCCTTAAGTTGCTCTGTTTTTTTTCTTCTATTGGATAGCTTGTTGAATCTGGGATTTATGCTGGTGGTTGATTTAGTTCATTTAGAGTGATTTCTGGTTAAGGTAGAATGTCGGGAAACTCGATTGTACATGCAAGAGTTCCAAATGTTGTATTATTACTCTTACTTTCTTGTAAATTGCTCTTCTTGTTCAAGACATTGTTACAATTGATGAACATGTGATAAGTCAAGTGAGAAAAGTTTGTTATCGACTGGTTGATTGAGGGATCTCAAGTTCTCAACATTAAGTTACTTTTGGCAATCTAACAATAAGTTAGTTACAGTTGTGAGCTGGATACTAGTTTTTTGAAGATCTTATCTCTTTGCTTGATAAAATGTTAGGTAAATTAACCAATTTTGCTTCTTTTATTGACAAATATGTTTGGGGCTCCTATGTACTTCTCGGGTTCATTTGTTTCATTTATCTTTCTACCATTTTCATATGAAAAAACTTAACTTTGGTTACCAACTATAATGTTATAGGTACCGGGACCACTCTTATGAATCTGATCTTGAAGATAAAGATTGAAGCAGAAAGCATCATCAAAGGACATTGCATGAGTGGTCTTGGCAATTTTCTGAGAAAATGCATCTTCAATGTGATATCGGTGGGTCCCATCCCGTCCCACATCGCATTCATCATGGACGGTAATCGGCGGTTTGAAAAGCAGCAAAAACTTCCTCAAGGGGAGGGCCACAAGGCAGGGTTTTCATCTCTTATGGTGATGCTCAACCATTGTTACGAGTTGGGGGTGAAGTACGTGACCATTTACGCCTTCAGCATCGAAAACTTCAAGAGAAAACCCGATGAAGTTCAGTTGATAATGAATCTAATGTTGGAAAAGATCGAGGAGTTGCTACAGAATCAGAGTATTCTTCACCAGCATGGAATAAGATTACATTTTGTGGGGAACTCGATGCTTTTGAATGATAAGGTCAGGGCCGCGGCCCAAAAGGCTATGAAGTTGACTGAGAGTAACGACAAGGCTGTTCTTTTAGTTTGCTTTGCGTATACTTCAACTGATGAGATAGTACACGCTATTGATGAATCTTGTCGGAAAAAGTTGGCTGAAGTTGGAAAAAAAATCGACTTCGATGCTGAAAATGATGGTGAGATCGAGATTGAGGTTGAGAAGACGCACGGATTTGTTGATCACAGTGAAGAACAAGTGATAAGGTGTTCTGATCTTGAGAAAAACATGTACATGGCGATTGCCCCGGATCCCGACATTGTGATTCGGAGTTCAGGGGAGATGCGGCTCAGCGATTTCCTTACTTGGCAAACAAGTTACTCGATGTTGTATTCTCCAGCTGCTCTGTGGCCGGATCTCAGTCTATGGCACCTTGTATGGGGAGTTCTGTGCTATCAGAGAAACTTTGCTTATTTGGAGAAGAAAAAGAAGCAGTCGTGAATGGGTATTTATAATTTGAGTTCCTCATCTTTTCGAATGATTGAGATATTTGACATTTGCAGGTTTGCAAGTTTTTTGTGCTTTCGGATCTGCAATGATGTAATATCAAACACAACTTAAGGGATTTTTGTGGAAGTGAATGTTTGTGTGCCTTGAATTTGCTTTCGTCAACACGACTTAACACTCGGAAGGTTCATCGTTTGTTTTTCGGAGACACAGTTAGTTACTTGGCGCTGAAGTAATCTGATGATTGCTCACCTAAAGGATCCCTTGATACACAAGAAACATGGTGATGAAGGACAAGGTGATGATGTTGAGAAGAACATGTATGATGATGATAAAGCTCTCCATTTTTGTACAAAAACTTGTTTTCGTCGCTCTCTTATTTTTTTTACTTTTTATTTTGTCAAAGAAGAAATACTTTATTAATAATAATGAAACTCAATTAGGAGTACAAGTAAAAGCGATAATACGATTGTACTAACACTTACATTTTTGCTTATCTCGAATCTTGAAACGCTGTAACTATTTCATCGACTAGAGTTATGTAATACTAGTTATTAGAATTTAACATAAATGATAATTTATCTTAAAATATCTATCAGCAAGCTTTTAGTTAATTATAATATAACTTTTCATGATCAATCGAATAAGAATCACGCGCAACGTGCAAATAAATAACTAACCTATATACATGTCTGGTTTGAATACCAGACCGTATTAAATACATAATATGTATGGTTTGAATACTATACAGTAATATACATCGGTATTAGGTAACACTCAATACACACACATGTCCTGCCATTGATATTATGCATACATCAGTACAAGCATTTTTTACTATACTAAGCTGGGCTGATATCTTAATTCTTAACTATACTAGGCTGCTGATTGAGTACGTTAGTTATTCATTAAGTCTGGATGGAGGTGACTAGAACTGGACTGACTTAACTATACTAGGTTGTTGGTAAGACTATGTTGGTAGTTCACTATGTCTGGTTAGAAAAATCTCAAACATTAAGTAAGAGAGTCGGAATAAGTTGTAGCGGGATGAGTTTAAGATCGTCATTCATTTCCTTAAAAAAAATATAATATATTTATATGATCCTTAACTAATACGTATTTTAGCAAACGGTCGAGTCAAACCCAACAGTCACACCATCCTAGGTGCCTTAAAACATGTGATAAAAGTTTATGTCGTTAAAGTAGAGATCCATTATATTGGGAGCATTATGTAACTGATAATTCACAAGAGTGAGATATCTTCAGTCCCAAGCAACCGTGTTGCACAGTTCTTCTGTCCACCGAGCAATGCGCTAAGAGTGGGTATATATAAAGTTCACGTTATATAATTGACTGCACTTAGCAACCTGCACATGCATCACCTTTCAGTCCACGCATAACATGTTGAACCCAAACGCAAACATTAATTATACAACTAGTGAATCCTGAATTTGCTCCAAAGGCACATACATATATATATCTATCAACAACAAAGAGATATTATACCGTCGTCAATCAATATAAGAAACACTTGTTTATCATCTTTGCTTTACCGTAGCCGATTGTTTGGTCAATTCTGGTAGGCCATATAGATTTACAGAGTCTGCATTGAAGCCAAGTCATGGGTAAATTTTTTCCAGCAATTTTCCTTTGTGTGCATTGTTTGTCTTTTACTCCTCTTTGCCAATTCTTGTTCTGCAAAACTGAGTCAATATTACTTTCCAGTGTTTGTGCTCAATGCTCATGCATATAGATATGTATATGTTTGTTCTTGTTGCATGATTTTTCTTTCTTTTTGTTCAACATTTCATTGTTCACATTGCTTAAGTTGCTGGTTTTTTTTAAAGAAAATCTTTTGACCAATGGACTTCTATAAACAGGGATTTAAATCTTTTAGGTACCTCATAAAACATGACCCGATAAATAATTTCTTAGTTTTAAGCTACCTAATAAAACACGGTTTGACAAATTAGTACCTCTGAAAGTCCTTGTAACTTTTAAATATTTCATATTTTTATAGTTACAATCTAGTAATTAACTTCTTCTTTTTTGTTGTTGCAATCAAGTAACTGGTTTTTGTTACTATGGGAAAAAAGGTGTAACAACACAAATATAGTTACTAGATTACAACCACAAACAAAAATGAGATATGTAAAAGTCAAAAAAAAAAAATTATCATGTACCAATTTGTCAAACTGTGTTTTCTCAAATACCTAAAACCCAGAAAATATTTTTCAAATGCCAGTTTGCCAAATCATATTTTTGAAGTTGCCTAAAAGATTTCAATCCATGTTTCTGCCGAAGACTTAACTTTGGTTTCCAACTATTAGGTACTGAGAGCAGTGTTATGAAGTTGAGCTTGAAGACAAGGACTGTAGCAGAAAATATCATCAAAGGACCTTGGATGACTGGTCTTGCTCAGTATATGAGAATATTTATGTTCAATGTGATATCGGTGGGTCCGATCCCGACCCACATCGCATTCATCATGGACGGCAATCGGCGGTTTGAAAAGAAGCACAAACTTCCTCAAGGGGAGGGTCACACTGCAGGGTATTCATCTCTTATGGTGATGCTCAATTACTGCTACGAGTTGGGGGTTAAGTACGTGACGGTTTACGCCTTCAGCATCGAAAACTTCAAGCGAAAACCCGACGAAGTTCAATTGATAATGGATCTAATGATGGAAAAGATCGAGGAGTTGCTTCAGAATCAGAGTATTCTTCACCAGTATGGAATAAGGTTACATTTTGCCGGGAACTTGATGCTTTTGACTGATAAGGTCAGGGCTGCGACCCAAAAGGCTATGAAGTTGACAGCGAGTAATGACAAGACGGTTCTCGTAATTTGCTTTGCATATACTTCAACTGATGAGATCGCACACGCTGTTGATGAATCTTGTCACGAAAAAGTTGGAAAAAAATTCGAATTTCCCGAAGGTGAGATTGCCGAAAATGGATTTGTTGATCATGGTGAAGAGCAAGTGATAAAGTTGTCTGATATTGAGAAGAACATGTACATGGCGATTGCACCGGATCCCGACATTGTGATTCGGAGCTCAGGGGAGATGCGGCTCAGTGATTTCCTTACTTGGCAAACAAGTTGCTCATTGTTGTATGCTCCAGAAGCTCTGTGGCCAGAGCTCAGTCTGTGGCAGCTTGTATGGGGAGTTCTGAGCTACCAGAGAAACTTTGCTTATTTGGAGAAGAGAAAGAAGCAGTCATGAATCCGCGCTTATAATTTTGATTTAGTCCGATTTTCGAATAATTGAGATGTTTGAAAATTGCAGATTCTCACAGTTTTCTGTGCTTCTGATCTGCAATGATGTAATAATATCAAACACAAGTTAGTAAATAATTGTAAAAGTGTGGTTGTTTTTATGTCTTTAATTACTAGGTGCACAAGTAATCTGTTGATTGCTCACCTTTAGTTTCCTTGTTATGCAAGAAACATAATGAAGAAAAAAGAGTACTAAGCAGTCATGAATCTGTTATTTCAACGCGGTTTCGTCCGAAAAATTCAGATCTAATTAAGTTTGGAATGTATCTCTGACATAAATCAAGGAAAACTTTATGCTACCAACCAAGTGGTAAGCATTCTCCATTATTTGGTAGTGTCTGCACTGAACTGAGGAAAGAAATGGAATCATATTTCATTTTCCATCAAAATGTCAACAAAACTCCTGCAAAAACTGCATTGTCTTCTTCTTCTTCTACTACTACTTTACACTGAATCTATATACTTGAGGACATCGTTCTTGTTCAAGCCGTAAGTTTTGCAGATTTCGGATATTGTGGATTTTGTCAGACCATGATGTTCCTCGCCGGACTGAACCAGCTCTTTGAGTTGCTTCGATGGCTGCAGCACCTATACAAACATACAAAACCCTAATCTTTATTGTTCTGCAACATCAAAATGCAATCTTTGTACCCAAAATCAAACTTTTAAGCCACAATGCTGATTCTTACCCATAAACAACCAGAGGGTTTGTTCTTCTTGCCTTCTTGTTCATCAGAATCGGATTTTTGGGTTACTGAAGAATCTGACACTAGTTCCAGAAGCTTTTCACTTCCCTAAAGAACAAGACACAATTTTTTTTTCTTCTTTTTAATCCGAACAATCTATATTGGTGAAACGACATGTAAGGACGGACTGTCAATATTAGGATGAATACCTGTAGAGCTCGCCAATGAGAATACGTTCGAAACAAAACCCAAAAAAACGGAATGTTCGGCAAAGGCAAAACCTAAAAAAAGAACAAGAAAGTTGAGAGTTTGATTCCCAAGCAAGAACTTAATTACAAAACCTAGCAAAATTCAAGAACCAAGAAATTCGTACTGTAAATGCACTTGTCAGTGGCAGCAAAGTGACTGAACCATATAGATATTTCCGGTGAATGATAGATCCCCTGAGAATTGGAAATACGTATAGTTGCTAATTCGAGAACATCTATAAGGTTTGCTAGAACAATAAGAGAGTAGAAAGGCATACCTCATGGCAATATGGCGTAACCGTCTCCTTACTAGCCGTCCGTTCAAGCTACAAAGTGGGCAAAGTTAGTAATTTTGGGTCGATAATCAATCAAATCATATATGCATATACAATATTTATGCAAACCTCGAAGGAAATGTAATTTCGACATTGGAAACCTCCTTAGTTATGGATTTCAAGAAGATCTCAGATGGTTTTACTCGAGCTAAGAGTCGCAGACCCAATCTATATTTAAGAAGAACAAATTGAAATTATTGAATGAAACAACTTCCAATCTCTAAAACCTAAAAAATAACCAATTTAACGATGCCATACCCGTGAAGCTTGCTCTTGAAAGATCCCTCTGGCGCCATCTCCAGGCCCATCCAAGATTTGTTCATCTGAAAATGTGACAAAACATCATTAATGTGCTTGCTTTGGTTTCTAATGTGAATCTTTTTTCACCAACGCTAAATATCTTCTCTTGTGATTGGCATGGAAATCAGAGACATCAAGAACACACTTTGGAGATTCATTTCCAGTTTCAATAGGATATGAACATTGAAAATGAACTTGACAAAACATCATTAATGACCAATCACAACAAAACAGATAGTGATAAGTGAATGTGTTCAGTTCCTACTAAGATTTTCCCATATTGGCTGAAAATGTGCAGTTGCATAAGAAAAGAACATAAGATACAGAAAAATCGTAAAGCATTCCTTCCTGGGCAGTATCAATCTGTCATCAAATGCATAAACAAATTAAAACAATGGAAAGTACCTTATTTGAGACAAAATCAATGAGGAGCTCAGCATTGGAGCGGGCGTGACTTGACTGGAACGATATCTTCTTCCAGAGCTCTGTGACAGATGATGGAGTGTGACCCGCCGAGGAATCGAACGAAGACGAAGAGTCGACGGATCTGCTGAAACACCAGTTCCTCCCTTTCACCGGGAACACGACCAATCTGGCTCTCATAGTTCCGATTTCAAGACCCAGAAACCAAGAACCGAATAAAAGCGAAAAAGTTGTCTAACTATAAGGATCAAATGATTTCGACAGTTGGATCTGCTTTTGTCGGGGTTCGATTCAGGAGAATGGATATTGAAAAAGACGAATTTGCTGATGGTGATGCCGTTGATGACGATTAAGCGGTTTCTTGATGGAGAAGCTGCGGAGGTGCGAGGTGGCGGCAGAATGCGGTGGGTGCAGCCGCCATCGATAAAAACTTCATTTGCCCTGAAGCTATTATATGGGACAACCTCTCTCACGTTGTATGTCGTGTTGGGTTTTAATCATTATTAAAAAAAAATGTAATTTTTATTTGAAAATTCAGATGCTTTTCATGTCGATTTCCCAGAAAAATAATTTGCAAAGGCTAGACTCAAGAGCTTTTTTTTTTTTAAGGACTCAAGAACTTTGAATGCTTCAATTGTCAAAAACATTTTCTTTTTAATAATTTAAAAATGTGGAATTCATATGGCTTTTAAGAATTTGTTAATTGGTACATTAATTTCACCACCAAATTACAATATTAATCTGCAATACTGGCTTAACTAATTAGTAAATGAGTTAGGGTCCAGGTTCGAATAATTTGGTCTTTGCGGAACTAAAAAAAGAGTTAATTTGATTACTAAGGTTTACATCTGCTAATGAAGAACATCTATTCTAGGAGCTAAACAGCAAATTGGTAACACATTTGAGTTACACTAATACATTCGTGGTACCAAAAATGAAAAGAATTAGAATGATGATCAAAACTTATGCACAGAACAAGAATAGCATTATCCTTCATCTCTAAATGTTGCGTCTTCTTCATTCGTTGTCTGCAATGAAGTTTGGTTCTTCACCTTGACAGAGATACTCATCACACACAGATGCAGATCCCCAATCTTTTCGAAGCCTCAATATGTCTTCAGTGAATGTTGATCCTGATGCTCCCATGAACACAGTGGACATCGCACAGATCGTCTTGTCGAGCATCGCCTCCACCTTCAAGATATATAGATAGAACGAGACACTATTATCTAAATGCAGCAGCAAATGTCTGAAAAGAACACAAAATATAACATAAAGAAGGTCTACAATCAAAACTTGCTAATACATGGAATATGTTTGCAATTTCTTTGACCAAATCTTTTTAAGTTATATGGATTTGGTTTAAACTTACCTGAGGATCTCCCTCAAGGCCATGCCTATACAGCAAGGCATCCCATTTCTCAGCAGAATTACGAGCAGGCCGTGTTACAAATGGTATAATCCGCCCTTTAGCAATGACAAGCGACTGCAGAAGACTAGTTTCACTTTCTGCTGCATCTGTAGAAAGATATATCACTGGCGTATTTGCCCTTTCCACAATCCGACTAATGCAATCAGCTGCTTGAGGTATGGGATAGAAACAACTCGGTTTTTTCGCATTGCTAAAAAGAAAATCAGAACCCCATTAGAAAAAAGCAGATCCTGAATGTAGATGTATGTTGTAGAAGCCAAATAATGAGAATTTATCGTATCCCACAAAGCAAATCCCTCAAATTTTCCCTTTTGACTGCAATAAATCATCTTCAGTTGGTTAATCAAGAAAAGTACGACAGATTTAGTAATAAGACAGCTAGCCATCCCCTAGATCATATATTAGCAAGACAAGTCAATCCAATCACCTAATGGAATGGTGATTTATGTCAACTATTCGATAAAAATACATTTGCAGAGAAGTGACAATCCACCCAAAACCAAGACTTTCAAAATCCAAGAAGAACCATAGCAGGAATAATCATGTTATATGTGAAATATCCGTATTTAGTCTATTAAATATAACTAAAAAACAATGAGGTCAAGCTGAACTATTGGTAACACATAGAGGAAGCACTAGTTAGTAGTTACTCACCAGAACTTCAAGAATCCATGCCTCCGAAAATGCAAGGCAGCAAAGTCATTCCCCAAGAATGTCTGAACAAATCGCTGAGCCGTTAACAATATAAGTCGGCTAGGTTCGATCAAGGTTTTGCATTTATGAGCAAGTGGACCTCCAGGTTGCATCACCACTTTTTGCTCAACATCAGCAAAGAAAACATCTCCAATTGCAATGACATCATCATCCACTGAGAACTTTGCCTCAATATCATGTATGGACCTCTTGCTAGGTTTCTTGACATCCTCATCCCAAGGAGACTCAAGTTTGCCCATAGATAGTCCCAATCCCTTCAATCTTTTGACATGCTCTTCATCCACGAAGCAGTGCTCTGGTGAAGAGAAATAACAGATGAACTTATCGATATGTAAATGGTTCTTCATTGACTCTGCAAACTCTTCGAAGGACACTGCAACCTTCTGTCCGAGACATTGATTGATATGATCTATATCCAATACTTTATTGAATTGGTAATCAACTTTCGAGCTAGGGATAACCAAAACTCGGTTAAGAACAGCAGCAAAGAACATGTGCTTCTCTAAGCAAATCAAGTGATTTGACATCTGACCCGAAACACAAATTGCAAGCAGATATTTATCTGATTTCGGCTTCCACTCAATAGTTTTCCTCTCTGATAATCTCTGATCCACCTTACCACACTTACCAAAATCAGATCCCCCAATACCTGGGACCTTGTTTTCAGTACCAGACAAGTTTCCGGCTTGATGAGGCAATAAAAGCACATCTTGAATCTCTTTGTTGAACGAAATCTGTTTCAAAACAGCAGATTTGAAATCCTTCAAGGCTTGATCACTTGTCGCACTCGAGTTTGAACTATCCAAGCTAAAACTTTGATTACCTGCAGAACCCAATGTACGATTCCACATGTCAAAAAGCTCTTGCTGCTGCAGCTTTAACAAGTACAGAGCCTTCAATTCAGACTCTCTCATACGATCCTCGGTAGAACTAAACTCCCTGCGAATATCAGTGATGTATAGAATCACAATGAGCAGTGGAACGCCAACAGCGAAGAGGTACCACCAGTTGAACAAGAAATTGAAGCCGCGAGAGTGGGTGTCGGAGCGAAAACCCTCGACATCGAATGCAGAAACGACCGGACGCGATTCAGAAGACAAGGATTTGGTGTCAGTGTCGTTGATGAGGTTCCGACGATCGCCTTCCTCGTCGGAGGAGGAATCTCTCTCCATTTGTTAACGGGGATTGATCTGAAAGGAAATTGTAATGCTTCAAGATCAAGAGAGAGGTAAGCATGCTTATCAGCAATTGCCAATGGGGGCCGACTCCACCTTGTGGAGTAGAAGAACGAAGAGTGAGGAGAATGAGATTCCGGTGGTGAAAGAAAGAGAAGGAATATTTTGGATAAATTTAAAAAGTGCACCCAGCCTTTACATGACCTGCAAAATGCGCCCAACGTTAATACTAAGTTGTTTTATTTTAAGAATTTTTTTTTTTTTGGTGAAGAGCTAGCTCCATTTTTTGATTTTATGCTCTAATAATGCACCACATGTTTTCCACAACTGCTGGTAACCCCTTTTAGCATTTTTCATAAGAATATTCCTTCGAAAGTAACAACTAGATCTCAACTGTAATCTACACAGAGTGATGAAGAAAAGATTAAGAGCTCTCTGCCACTTCAACAAGTCTTCCACGAACCCATTTCTTCGTTCGATGAAGTCGTTTCATCTTCAATGGAGCCGAGTCCATTTTTGAGCAGGAGACCTAACTCTTCTTCTGAGCTTCCATTGTTTCGATCTCTTGATGCCACATAGAGTTGGCTAGTTTCTTTCAATGTGGAGGATGATGAATGACATGGCTCGGTTTCACTATTCGGGACAGATACATCTCCTATGTACAAAATGGCTTCAGCAATGAGCTTCCTCGTCTCCACAAGTGAAGCTCTAGCAATGGAGTTCCGAACTGCAGCCACTATTAATGCTTCTGCTGCCTTCTCAGCTTCTGCAATCAGTAACCTGCAAGCATTGCTCAGTGTTTTAGTTGAAGACAACTTTGTTTTTTCTTGATTTCTGGTAGAAAAAAAGTGATTTTTAACAATCAACAAACCTTGCTCGTTGTAAGACTTCAAATCTGTCGATTTCAGAAGCTGATCTTTGAGCTCTTGATCATCTCAAGCTTCCAACTTGCTAGAGGGTCCTTAAAAATTGGAGCTTTGATTCTTTCAAACCTCATTGGCTCGATTGGTGTAAACTTCTGATCTTCATCAGTCTGCTTTTACCTTAGAAGGGGGGTTCTGTCTTTTTAACTCTGAACTGCTATTTGGTTTTCTTCTTGGCTTCCTTTCTGCTCCTGGGATTCCATGGAGTTTGACCTTGCCCGAATATACCCTACCTCGATACAACTTCAAAAAACAGAAAACATCATTAGAGAAATACAATCAAGTTTTCCTATTTCACTATTCACAAATATGTCACAAGTATTTACTGGATCTGTCCATTTGGCGGCAATTGCGTCTGCAATTTTTCGCTTTTGCTCAAAGGACTTTGGAGCTCTCCTGTTATCCTTTTGTCTGTAGATAATACATGAATGTACTGGATAATACCTTACTGGAATTGGAGAAAACAGCTTGAGCCCTCATCTACTTCTTGGAAATTCTAGGCTGTAATTAGCAAAATTTGAACGAAAATCACAACTTGGAAACAAAAACACAGGCATTTCCATCTATTACGCCATCTAGGGTACATCAAACTGAGAAGAGATAAATGCCCGACGCAAATAGATGACATAAGATTAAATTCATGCTGTCGTTCCATCTAAAGCAGCTGTCGATTCAGAGACAAACGGAATTTGGGATAATTCATGACAGTAGAGCAATGAAAGACAGAAACTATACCTAATGATGGCATGGGCGGAACTGTAATCCTTTCACTTCCCGCCACGATAAGCACCGTTCAGTCGTTCACTGCTCTGGGGATTCTGAAATGGGAGAGCGGTTAGCACTTAGGGGGTGTTTGGATGGATGTAATGTGTGATTTAATCTCACATTACATTAACATTACGTTATTTGGTTTGTTAAATTACGTTATTCATGCTTGTGTTGTTTTTATTACTAGTGATGATTTAATTATAACATATGTAAAATGTTAAAAAGTATGGATAGAAAGATTCTTATATGCCTTATTATTTTTGCATAGACAAGGATGATATTATTTTTTTAGGGGAAATAATAAGATTAGAAATAGGTAAATATTTAAAATAAAAAAAAAATTACGACAAAATTTAAGACTTTTAAATGACTAATTAAAAAGGAAATAGGGCTAAAATGCACAATACTAAAAGTTGAAAAGATGCGAAATTCTTCCATTGGTCCCTATCTAATCTAAATATATATTAAGATAAAAAAAAATATTTAAGAAATGTAAGTTTGTTTTATTATATCAGGTAATGACCCGTAGGTAATTAATGACACGTAGCAAAACAAATGAGATTGAGATTGATGATTAAAATTTATTTTGAAGTTTTTGGATATTTTTTTTATTTCACTAGCGGCATAACTGAAATTTATAAACTTTAAAATGCATTAAATAAATTCACATCATTATATATAATTATATTATTTTAATATACATATATATATATATATTACTATATATCGTATTTTTTAAATTTACTTATCCTAATGAAATAATCATAATTTGTTTGTAGTGTCATTATTTACAAACTATATTCATGTGAAAATATAGATTGACAACTTCATAACGAAACTAACACCAAAAAAGTGCCACACAATCCATCTAAAATTAATTTATTTATTGCTGCTTATAAGAATCGAACTAGTAAACCTTCAAAGAAAGACACGCTGCACGTGATTAAAAAAATCCATTTCCTCCTAAGTTGGAACTTGGAAGGTCAAATTTAGGGTTTTTTCTTTTAATTATGATTAGTATTTTAGATTAGCAAATCCATTGGTATTGTTAGAAGAATGTAAACATGAATCTGAAATGGTGGCTTGTATATATCTGAAATGACGATAGGAATCTCTTGACTTTTCTTATCTTTGAACCTTCAATTGTTGGTCATGGTCATGTACTAAATATATAACGTTCAACTAACTAACTATTTAAAATTTAAACTAACATGTGCTTATGTCGTTCATTAATATTATTTTATATTTTATTGTTTTTACTCATAAAGTTCGGGATAATCTCTTAGTTATATTAAACTGTTTAAAGAGTTATACGTTGATAGACTAGCGTATGAACTAATTATTCGCCTAAATTTAGTTGGAAAAACTTCAAATTGTGAACATGAGAGTTTGAATACGTGATATATATGATGAATTTATGATCGTCACAACTAATTTTTTTCCCTTTTTTTTTAAGAACAAATATACCAAACGTAATATCTACACATATGTAGATAAATCAATCACGATTCATGTACTACTGATTACTAATCACATCTAGTATAAATAAACTAATAAAGTTTGTACGTACAACCTTGTTGCATATATATATATATGTCAAAGTTTATGTCTTTGAAAATCAAACTATGCATTAAAAAATTTAAATTCAGAGACTTCTTCATTCACATTCAATTTAAACCTTCTTATAATTAATGAATATTTAAAACAATTCCTGAATCCTCCTGTGCAACCTATATTAAACCATTAATTGATAATTAATAATCGGTGCCTAATCCGAATTAATTAACCAACCATTGGCAAAAAAAAAAAAAAAAAAAAAAAAAAAAAACAACAACAACCTTTAAAAAAAATTGTCCTTGAAATTTGGTAAAAAAAATTATTTTATTAATTGTATTGTTATTATTATTATTATTTATATCTAGCTAGTAGCTATCCTTCTATAAATATAGGCATATCTCTTGCTCCCCCCCATAATTCAGAAACAAACAAACCCTTCTTACGTACATATAATATAGCATGACAAAACGACAGAACATGATCGATTCCCCGCCATTTTTCCGACAGCTCACCGACCTCGTACGCTGCGCTGCACTTCTCGCGGCCGCCGCATGTCTGTTTCCTCTGCGGTGGCGCAGCCGCCAATTAAAGATGGTCGAGGAGAGATGCACTGTGTGTCTCGACGACATCTTCTCCGACGACAAGTCGCTGCGGCGGCTCACAGGATGCGGCCACAGCTTCCACGTGGAGTGCATAGACAAGTGGTTCAAGTGGCGGACTACGTGTCCGCTCTGCCGCCAAGTGGTGGCTGTCAAGGATCGCCGGAGCCTCCGGGAACGGCTCGTCGTGGCTATCCTCGGGAGTCGGGAGGTTCTTTAAATGGATGGACGTTTACTTCGATTCTGAGATAGCTTTAGTTTTCCAAAGTACTAATTGATCAATATGAATGAAAGAAAAAAAATGTATATATACATATATATTTCTCCTTATTAGCAATTTAGCATAACTACAAAAATATTTACGTCCATAACTACACATTGAACGATGTATCGACTCTAGAACTTAGAACTACAAAAAATTAACATTATAAAATAATATTATAGAATTTTAATGTCTATAAATATAATTTATTAATTATATTATATTTAAAAAATTATAATTTATTCTATTGTATTTTCATTTACAAATAAGTTTTTCATGTGAATGGCATGCACCTATATATTTCAAATTTACTTATATTATACAGTTATAACAAATTAATTAATAATAATAATAATTAATTAATTTATTTTTGTATATAATAAGATTGTTTCCATGGCATGCCGAGTGTGAAAGTTAAAACCCTTCTCAATTATTGAGAGATCTTTACTGAAATTCAAACTCAATTAACAAACCTAACTCGTCTCGTTTTACCAGTTGTTTTAATAATCAAAATATATAAAGCGGCTATCAATGTCCTTAATAACTACATTAATTCATCGGCAAAGCTGACGGTTAAGCGTTGCGTCGCCATCGATCTTTGTCCACCTTTAGAAGCTCAAGCTATGACGAAACGACACGTGTCACCTGTGTATTTAATTACGATGTTGAGTTACGTTTATATCTTGATTGATTGATTGATGAAGTGACTAATAGGTTCCCAACTTAATTAATCCATCATCTACCCATACGATTCATCTAAATTTTTAAATATGTTATTAAAACATTCATACATAAGTTTAACGTTATCGAAAAAGCTGATTAAGACGTACATAAAAATTATTCCTAGATTGATATAAGAGTCTAACATCGGAACCCTATCTATGTTACGAGGTACACCGGTCCGTAGGGCGTGGCATCACGACCGCCGCGGGTCCCGTCGGAACCGTTGAGGGTTACGTATGACGCCACTATTCCGTCATCTGCTCTCTTCGCCTTAAACAACCTCGACTTTGTCGGACGACAACCAAATGAACCGAAATCCATGCAAATTATTGGACCTGAAACATGTTTTCGTGTCGTGGCCGCCGATATGCATAAAGCTTCTTCTCCTGGCACCTTCTTCTCCGATGTCCGTTGTGGTAGGATACAGCAACTCTTCTTATTCTTCTTCTTCCGATCAACGGCCTCTAAACGTGGCGGTGGATCGTTAGGGTTTGACGCGATGTTCGGGATATCCACGTCGGATGCGGCATAATCAGTTGCCTCGTGCTTAAGGATTCTCGGCGATGGTTTTCTCGGCTTCATCTACACTAGAATGGTTGAAGATGGGTTCTTATATAACTGATGAAGAATAATATATATAGAGAAATTTTTAATATCTCATTCTCTCAGTTAAATAAATTTTTATTTTAATATAATAATATAAAGAAAAATATAGTCTAACGGAAAATAATATTAATATAGTATATAATATATATAATAATAAATAAATAAAAGAGAACAAAAAGGCGATAGTGGGCCCCAAAAAACAAATATTTGGCTGCCCATGTTAGCTTTGCGGAGCCTTTTGCTGTTTTTGAGGGAAATCAACCCAGTTAGTTATATGGGTTTGTTAAGTAAGATTCACCCCCAAACTCTCACTGTGCACAATTTCATCCTCAAACTTGATAGTTTCATCAAACCCCATCCACTCCAAGTCCACAGAAGCATATAATAACCATAACCATGAAATGGCAAAGGAATCTCCTCGCACTCATCAAAAACACTATACAGTACCCGTCCTTCTCCAACACATTAAACAACCTCAACTAAAAAGATTTCATCACTTTATTTCACAATCTATAAAAGAAAAACACAAAAACTTAATTTCAGAGTCATACTAGTTTCTTCAGAGGTGCAGCAGAGGGAGCGAAATTACGATTCCAAAGACCGAAGCAACCAAAATCACGGCCCATGTCGGATTCCCCTGCTTTCTGTTGTTCCTCACCACCTCCTTCTCCTCATCTGCTTTGATTGGCTCTGTCCCAGTTAAATCGTCACGACTATGGAGATTATCCTCATCCGGGACAGTTTGCTCCAACACCTGCTGTTCGTTGTATTTCTCTACGTACTCCGGGAATAAATTTTTGAATGCCAGACTGTCAAATGAATGCCAAAATATGGAAAGGAACTCAAAATCATTGTATCAAAAACTCAATTGTCATATAACATCCAGTACTGATCTAACATACGGAAATGTGGGTCATATGTGTCAATATTTTATCGTGTTACCATATGCCAACTCAGCAAATTGAAGAAAACACATACTTTCTTATACACCAACTCAGCAGAATTAAGAAAAAAACATACTTTTTGCAGTTGAAAGCAAGAGAGGCCTTTGCGAGGCGTAACTTCTCTTCCATGGTTGTGTTCACGCTACCCGCTGTCGGACTAGTATCCATCTGCATCACAGAAATATTAGTTGAAGAAAAAGTTTTCTACAATGGCATTGTATATAACTGCAACACAACACGTGCTACGCGCGTACTTTGGCAATACTAACATTTACGTAATCATAACTGGGGCATAATATAGACATTGCAGTGAATTTAGTATCTCTGCTTGTGAATTTAGAAAATCGTGAGTTCAAATCTCAAATTTTATACTTCTTTTTGTTGAATTTAAACTTTTTCTGAGGGAAAATTTGAAAATAAACGAAGATTTACAGAACCCATTACTCACCATAAATGAAAGGAGCCCGATGAGTATGCTGCATGCAGAAGGGTTGAATCAGTGCAAAGATGAGACATTATCTTTTTATAAAGACCCGAGTACATGATTAGATCATATATAGGATATCAATAAACTAAGCTGATTTATTTAACATAATATAATTGATTTATAAGCTAAGCCAACAGAAGAAAAGAGTTTTTGTCGATCGTACGTTGATACAGACCACGCTGGGTTCCAACTTTCTGGATGAACTGAAACAGGGCAAGGTTTAAGGTCAAGAATAGAGTAAGATGACTCGCATAAGTTAGAGGAAATTACACTCTCAGTCCAAAGTACTTACAATCACTTATCGATAGACAAATTTTCTTTTGTGGCATAAATCGTCCATTTGGAGTTATCATGCTGCAAAAAAAAGGTTAAATTTTTTTTTTACAGCTTTCCAGTAGTGAATCAAAGCGAATCACTGAGAAGTATCGACTAAGAGGAGCTTACGTGATTCCTGGAGGCTTAAAAGGATATTCAGAAGGAAAGCTAATCTTGCCGTAATAGTATCCACCTGTGTGCCATCATGGCACTGATCAGATAACGAGATCCCGAATTAAGAATCAAACTTAAAGTAACATAAAAACGAAAATACCTGCAAAGGGTGTCCCCTCGCAGCCCTCGAGCACATAATCTAGAACATCAAAGTGTCGACATTACGATATAAAGACTATGAAGGGAAAAAAATTCACCGACTTCAACTCCAACAATTATTATAAATTACGTTTGATATAATCGTAAATCTTGATTCACATAACATATACGCAATGGTTTGAAAGCCGGAAGATGAACTTACGCCACTCAAGAATGTCGCTAGGAGATGGGCGGGCAACAATGTTAGAAACAGGTTCCTGCCAATTAAGGATGAGCAGATCAATGCAATGAAAGAAACAATTGTTGATTCAAGCTAGGTGTGGAAATGACTAGTCCAAGGACACAACATTTCTTATAAAGGTAACCCCATTTCATTTCTTGTAACGAATAAAAACATCGCAAGCATTCTAATTTCTAGATCAAATTTTCTGCAATTGAAAACCAGATAGTGCATATCAAAATTATAACATACTTTACATAGAGCTCGGTATTCATTTTGAAGACGCATCACACATGCCTTCTGAGCCATTCTCGGAGCCAATGATATGATATAATTCAGGTCCTCTTTTGATCAGTGATGGACGGCACAAATTAGATATAAATAAGCAATATGGCTTAAGCTCTGCAGTTCTAAGGTAACAAATAGGGATGGCAACGGGGCGGGTCGGACGGGTTTTCACCGCCCCGGACCCGCCCCGCGGGTCGACTTTGTAAACCCGGCCCCGGGTATATGTGCCCCCGGGGCGGGTCAGGCGGGGCAAAAAAAATCCCGCGGGTCGACCCGCGGGGCCCCGACCCGAACGTAGTAGATTTTTTTTTTTTTTTTCTCACCTGAGTGCTGCTTACCGGAGCTGTTACCGGAGCCGTGACCGGAGCTGTGACCGCCTGGAGCTGCGCTAGTGACTGGCTGACTGCGCTGCGCCTGGATCTGCGCCTGGAGCTGCTGCCGAGTGCCGCCGGAGAAGATGAAGGGAGGAGAGCCTGCTGGAGCCACCGGAACCGCATGTTGAGCCACCAGAACCGCCTGTGGAGCCACCGAAACTGCCTGTGTAGCCACCGGAACCGCCTGCTGGAGCCATCGGAACCACTTGCTGCAGAGTGACAGAGAGCAGAGAGGGAGCGGCTGCAGCAGTTCAAACTTCAACCTCTAATCTAACCCTAAAATTCTAACTTTACACTATTTATTATTAAGTCCTTATTATTTTAGATAGGTCATATATAAACCCTAATATTTGACCTATGTTACATAATATAAAAATAGCACATATATAAATTTCGGGGCGGGTCCACGGGGCCCCGCGACCCGAAACCCGGACCCGCCCCGCGACCCGCGGGTCGACGGGTCAGCGGGTCAAACTCGGGTCGGGGCCCGCGGGTCGGCGGGGCCCCGCGACCCGTTGCCATCCCTAGTAACAAAAAAAGGTTTTCTGGATTCCAAGTTATAAAGCAAGAGCCTATTAACTTTACTAAGAAAGAGAGCTGAATCGAATATATATGATCTGCATTGTACAGTAGCCAAGAGAGACTAATTTCATTGATTAATCAATGGTTCTACTTAGAGAACTACATTATATTCCATCTAAAGAGAGATCTCAGTACTAACTTCTAACTCAACAAGAACATACCAGCATTAACCTAATTACTGATCAATAACAAGTATTAGCAAATAATTCCACCAGCTCAGAGTAATTCTTAACCAGTTAGCTTCTTAAACCAGATTGCAATTACCAAGTGCAACCTCAAGAAGAAAAAAAAACAACAGTAGCATGAAAATCGAGCATGGCGTAGAATGATCTGCAATACCCTAGCGGTCAAAATCAACCTGAGGAGGAATTTGGCACAACTGTGATCGACGATCAAGAATTAAGAAATAGAAAGAGAAGCCTCCGACTTCGATGGGCTGCGGCCCACTTCTCAAACTTCCAGACCAAACCGAACAACCCACAGTATTATATTTCCAATAGTTAATTATCAAATTGATAGATTATATTTGCTGGTTAGTATTTTTTTTAACGTTTTTAGTTAGTTCAAATTTCATATATATATATATATATATATATTTAACTCTTTAATTTCTATTTAATTTAGACAAAAACATGTTGGAAAAATCTCTAAGTGATGTTAGGGTAGTCTGATATTTGGGTAATTCATTAAATTTCTAGCTAACGTTTGAACATTCAAATAAATTAATATTTATTTTCTTCATCACGTGTGTCGTACCCTAAATACGACCTTGACTTAGAGCGATATTTTGAAAAAGTTTAGTATGTTCCGATTGAGTTATCTTATAAATATATATATTTTTTATACCTTATCATTATCTCTTTTTTTATTATATTATTATAAATTTATTATTGTATCTATATATAGTAATACATTACCATAAACAATATATTCCGATTGAGTTATCTTATGAATAGATATATTTCTAATATCTTATCATATTTTATTTCCTTATTATATTATTATAAATTTAATATTGTATGTATATATAGATACATAGCCATAAACAATATAATATATACAATTCTCAAGTCCATTTGCGATCAATTACGCCAAGTCGAGTATGTTTTTCAGCCCTAAGGTTCTTCCAACCCAAAAACAGGTGCTTTGTTCTATCATAGGTGTTCGGGAGATGGGAGATCGGGAGACATACCTTGGGCTTCCAATGGACTGGAGTAAACAAAATGCTCAAGCCTCTGCGACATTGATCGATCGAGTTACAACTAGAGTTCAAGGGTGGATGGGAAAGCTTTTGTCACCCAAATGAGGTCCTTCTGAAGTCTACAGCTGGCACATACACAATGTCTTCCATCTATCTCCCACGTTCCACTACAAACCAGATTGATCGAATTTTAGATCTTTTTGGTGGAAGAACTCCAAGGACCGGGCAGGTATCTGTTGGATAGCTTGGGATAAAATCACACGAAGCAAGGCAGCTGGTGGATTGGGTTTTCGCGATTCGCACATCTTCAATCAGGCCCTTCTGTTAAAACAAGCTTGGAGGATACTTACAGCGACATCTTCTGTCTGGGCAACCTGTATGAGACAAAAATATCATCCAATTTCTTTCAGACTGAGCCTAAAAGTTCCCACTCTGCTGTCTGGAGGAGCCTTCTACGCCTTCGTTCATTATTACTCCTTAGAACACGGCATGTAAGTTCAGGTGAAAATATTAATTCCTGGACTGATCCTTGGTACCAAATTCTGGAACTCTTTTTTCCTGGGTCCAACATATTCCGCAAGATGCTATTGGATGGAGGTAGGGGTGAAACCGGACCGGTCGGACCGGTTTTTTTCTTGGTTCGGTCGGTTATCCATATTTTCGGTCCGGTTTTTTTCCTTAAAAAAATTCGACCAAAAAACCATGCGATAAAAAATAAACCGTCCATTGGTAGTACGGTTTTTTCGGTTCGGTTTTCGGTTTAAACCGAAAATCCAAAAGTAACAATTATTATTTAAAATTCTCGTTATTTTCATGGAATTTATCAAAGCAAAATGAAAAATAACGTCAATTATTATAATTAAATAAATTATAAAACAAAATTAGAAAAAATAATCTTCATAAATGATTATTTCATAATTTTTATAAACCTAATGAATTAATTATATTGATTAATATCAACTAATATAATATATATTATATATATTTAGTTAGCATAACGGTCGGTTCCTTAAAAATTAAAATCCGAACCGGAAATGGCAAAGGAATCTCCTCGGACTCATCAAAAACACTATACAGTACATGTTCTTCTCCAACACATTAAACAACCTCAACTAAAAGATTTCATCACTTTATTTCACAATCTATGAAAGAAAAACACAAAAACTTAACTTCAGAGTCATACTAGTTTCTTCAGAGGTGCAGCAGAGGGAGCGAAATTACGATTCCAAAGACCGAAGCAACCAAAATCACGGCCCATGTCGGATTCCCCTGCTTTCTATTGTTCCTCACCACCTCCTTCTCCTCATCTGCTTTGATTGGCTCTGTCCCAGTTAAATCGTCACGACTATGGAGATTATCCTCATCCGGGACAGTTTGCTCCAACACCTGCTGTTCGTTGTATTTCTCTACGTACTCCGGGAATAAATTTTTGAATGCCAGACTGTCAAATGAATGCCAAAATATGGAAAGGAACTCAAAATCATTGTATCAAAAACTCAATTGTCATATAACATCCAGTACTGATCTAACATACGGAAATGTGAGTCATACGTGTCAATACTTTATCGTGTTACCATATGCCAACTCAGCAAATTGAAGAAAACACATACTTTTTTATACACCAACTCAGCAGAATTAAGGAAAAAACATACTTTTTGCAGTTGAAAGCAAGAGAGGCCTTTGCGAGGCGTAACTTCTCTTCCATGGTTGTGTTCACGCTACCCGCTGTCGGACTAGTATCCATCTGCATCACAGAAATATTAGTTGAAGAAAAAGTTTTCTACAATGGCATTGTATATAACTGCAACACAACACGTGCTACGCGCGTACTTTGGCAATACTAATATTTATGTAATCATAACTGGGGCATAATATAGACATTGCAGTGAATTTAGTATCTCTACTTGTGAACGTAGAAAATCGTGAGTTCAAATCTCAAATTTTATCCTTCTTTTTGTTGAATTTAAACTTTTTCTGAGGGAGAAATTGAAAATAAACAAAGATTTACAGAACCCATTACTCACCATAAATGAAAGGAGCCCGATGAGTATGCTGCATGCAGAAGGGTTGAATCAGTGCAAAGATGAGACATTATCTTTTTATAAAGACCCGAGTACATGATTAGATCATATATAGGATATCAATAAACTAAGCTGATTTATTTAACATAATATAATTGATTTATAAGCTAAGCCAACAGAAGAAAAGAGTTTTTGTCGATCGTACGTTGATACAGACCAAGCTGGGTTCCAACTTTCTGGATGAACTGAAACAGGGCAAGGTTTAAGGTCAAGAATAGAGTAAGATGACTCGCATAAGTTAGAGGAAATTACACTCTCAGTCCAAAGTACTTACAATCACTTATCGATAGACAAATTTTCTTTTGTGGCATAAATCGTCCATTTGGAGTTATCATGCTGCAAAAAAAAGGTTAAATTTTTTTTTTACAGCTTTCCAGTAGTGAATCAAAGCGAATCACTGAGAAGTATCGACTAAGAGGAGCTTACGTGATTCCTGGAGGCTTAAAAGGATATTCAGAAGGAAAGCTAATCTTGCCGTAATAGTATCCACCTGTGTGCCATCATGGCACTGATCAGATACCGAGATCCCGAATTAAGAATCAAACTTAAAGTAACATAAAAACGAAAATACCTGCAAAGGGTGTCCCCTCGCAGCCCTCGAGCACATAATCTAGAACATCAAAGTGTCGACATTACGATATAAAGACTATGAAGGGAAAAAAATTCACCGACTTCAACTCCAACAATTATTATAAATTACGTTTGATATAATCGTAAATCTTGATTCACATAACATATACGCAATGGTTTGAAAGCCGGAAGATGAACTTACGCCACTCAAGAATGTCGCTAGGAGATGGGCGGGCAACAATGTTAGAAACAGGTTCCTGCCAATTAAGGATGAGCAGATCAATGCAATGAAAGAAACAATTGTTGATTCAAGCTAGGTGTGGAAATGACTAGTCCAAGGACACAACATTTCTTATAAAGGTAACCCCATTTCATTTCTTATAACGAATAAAAACACCGCATGCATTCTAATTTCTACATCAAATTTTCTGCAATTGAAAACCAGCTAGTGCATATCAAAATTATAACATACTTTACATAGAGCTCGGTATTCATTTTGAAGACGCATCACACATGCCTTCTGAGCCATTCTCGGAGCCAATGATATGATATAATTTAGGTCCTCTTTCCTGTTGATCAGTGATGGACGGCACAAATTAGATATAAATAAGCAATATGGCTTAAGCTCTGCAGTTCTAAGGTAACAAAAAAAGGTTTTCTGGATTCCAAGTTATAAAGCAAGAGCCTATTAACTTTACTAAGAAAGAGAGCTGAATCGAATATATATGATCTGCATTGTACAGTAGCCAAGAGAGACTAATTTCATTGATTAATCAATGGTTCTACTTAGAGAACTACATTATATTCCATCTAAAGAGAGATCTCAGTACTAACTTCTAACTCAACAAGAACATACCAGCATTAACCTAATTACTGATCAATAACAAGTATTAGCAAATAATTCCACCAGCTCACATTAATTCTTAACCAATTAGCTTCTTAAACCAGATTGCAATTACCAAGTGCAACCTCAAGAAGAATAAAAAACAACAGTAGCATGAAAATCGAGCATGGCGTAGAATGATCTGCAATACCCTAGCGGTCAAAATCAACCTGAGGAGGAATTTGGCACAACTGTGATCGACGATCAAGAATTAAGAAATAGAAAGAGAAGCCTCCGACTTCGATGGGTTGCGGCCCACTTCTCAAACTTCCAGACCTAACCGAACAACCCACACTATTATATTTCCAATAGTTAATTATCAAATTGATAGATTATATTTGCTGGTT
This sequence comes from Clarkia xantiana subsp. parviflora, assembly GCA_036873135.1. Classification (NCBI taxonomy): domain Eukaryota; kingdom Viridiplantae; phylum Streptophyta; class Magnoliopsida; order Myrtales; family Onagraceae; genus Clarkia; species Clarkia xantiana. The sequence continues at coordinate 3,277,468 of JAPTYO010000004.1, read as the reverse complement.
AGTATTTTTTTTAACGTTAGTTCAAATTTCATATATATATATATATATATATATATATATATATATATATATATATTTAACTCTTTAATTTCTATTTAATTTAGACAAAAACATGTTGGAAAAATCTCTAAGTGATGTTAGGGTAGTCTGATATTTGGGTAATCCATTAAATTTCTAGCTAACGTTTGAACATTCAAATAAATTAATATTTATTTTCTTCATCACGTGTGTCGTACCCTAAATACGACCTTGACTTAGAGCGATATTTTGAAAAAATTTAGTATGTTCCGATTGAGTTATCTTATAAATATATATATTTTTTTATACCTTATCATTATCTCTTTTTTTATTATCTATCTAAATCTAATCTAATCTAAATCTAATCTAATCTAAATCTAAATCTAAATATTATATTATACTAATTATACTAATCCTGAATGTAGAGCTTTCTCAGGCTGACACATCAGCTTCTTCACCCAATCATACAATAACACATCATTATATATTAGAAATAATTTAATGTAACGGAGGGTTTCTTATTCTCTCTCACCTCACATAATTATACATCATATATATATATGAGGTTTTCCTATTCCTATATACTAAAGCTGATGGTCTTAGTTTGGAGAATGAATCTTTGCAAGACACATCAGCAATTCAATTCACTCTTAAAGCAACAATTTAATCTCTCCTTCAGTTATTATCCATTCTTCCTTCCGTTACCCAAAACTAATTTAATCTCCATTAAATGTTAGCAGAAGCACTACAGTTAATTCCTTCAACCCTAAAATTAAACATCCATGGTTGAGAACAACGCTCCAATTGAATATCAGTTTCAATCCACTGTATTCAATTCATTACAATCAACAGACCCAATTAATATCCACTAAATCTTAAAACCTTTTAAGCTTCTTCAACAGATCAATAGATTATATCTATATATATTACCGATTATGGAATTGAGAATTCGGAATCAGATCCTTCATTCTTGCTGATCTGCTCAGATACTTAGTCATAAGAATTAATCTTAGCTTGACACATTGTCTTACGAAAATATGATGACGAAGAGCCTACGAAAAGATCGAGAAAGATGGAATGATCTCCATACTAAAAGGAAGCATGCGATTAACAAAATCTGATCAAATACTGGGAAGCTCTTCATGAAAATTTCTAAAGCGAAGATGCACAAATACCTCGAAGGAATTATAGCAAGGCTTAAGAGGAGATCGACCCAGACGATGGCCAACGACGCGGCGTCAATCAAGGAAATCGGTGGGTGGTTACTATCTTTCTATCTCTCTATGTCTCCTCTTGCGCAAGCTTTACGGCGAGCCAGCTTCTACAACCGCGGTTTAGGGCTACCCTTCTCAATATACACCATCAAAACCATTTCCAAGGAAGAATTGTGGTAGAAAATCGTTGAAGAGGTCAAATTCTAAATTTTGAAGAGCCAATTTTATTTGGGTACTATCAACGTTCGATCTTGACTCACGATTTGCTCGAATCTACCCTTGTGAATCCCCTCTCTGTGAAATTGAGCATCGATTCGACCCTCTACAGCAAAACCCTAGAGTTGTGAAAATCATGTATACATCTCTCTGTCCCCTCCCTTCGTATGGCTGCGTAGGCTTTTGCAATTTGATTATTTAGGGTTTTCTCCTAATGAATTAGGCCACCGTTAAATTGGTTTTGTGGGCAGCTTTAAAATTAGGCTTTTGCAATGTGGGCTGACATTAACTAAGTCTAGAATCTTATTTATTTTTGGCACAAGTTTCCTATGTATTAGCCAATTTCACATTATTATGTATATACATTTTGTCTATTTTTTCATAATGCAAAACAAAGCTTATAGTCACTCGCATCATAATTTCTTAAAAAAACTGCATATATTATTATTACTATTATTATTATTTTATGCAAAATCCTTCATAGTTAACAAAATTTTTCAAGAGACAAAAAGTGATTATAATATGGTTTTTTTTATTACTAGGTCTCAAATTGTTGTATGTGGAATATATCCTGCTGATATTTGGACCAAATTTTATTGAGTTTCTTTGGTTTTAGGTATTGCATTTTAGTTGCACATTTGTTTTTTTTTTTCACCAACTTTAGTAATAGCTAGAAAAGTTTAAATATGAGAATTATAATGACCTTGGTATAATCGGATAACAATAGTCCAACCGTCATATTTACTATAATATACCGTTAAATATAAGTATTTAGTTTTTTATTATTAATTAACAATTTTAAACTTAATGATGTTTACAATTTTTTTGAAAAAAGTAATTAATTTATCCCCGTTATATTATTATTATTATGATATTTTATCAAATAATATTATATTTAATTATATATATGTAATAAGTCAACCCGCGCGTCGCGCGGGAATAGCAACTAGTATTATTATAAATTTAGTATTGTATCTATATATAGATACATTACCATAAACAATATATTCCGATTGAGTTATCTTATGAATAGATATATTTCTAATATCTTATCATAGTTTATTTCCTTATTATATTATTATAAATTTAATATTGTATGTATATATAGATACATAGCCATAAACAATATAATATATACAATTCTCAAGTCCATTTGCGATCAATTACGCCAAGTCGAGTATGTTTTTCAGCCCTAACGTTCTTCCATTTGTGCTTTGTTCTATCATGGGTGTTCGGGAGATGGGAGATCGGGAGACATACCTTGGGCTTCCAAAGAACTGCAGAGCTTAAGCCATATTGCTTATTTATATCTAATTTGTGCCGTCCATCACTGATCAACAGGAAAGAGGACCTAAATTATATCATATCATTGGCTCCGAGAATGGCTCAGAAGGCATGTGTGATGCGTCTTCAAAATGAATACCGAGCTCTATGTAAAGTATGTTATAATTTTGATATGCACTAGCTGGTTTTCAATTGCAGAAAATTTGATGTAGAAATTAGAATGCATGCGATGTTTTTATTCGTTACAAGAAATGAAATGGGGTTACCTTTATAAGAAATGTTGTGTCCTTGGACTAGTCATTTCCACACCTAGCTTGAATCAACAATTGTTTCTTTCATTGCATTGATCTGCTCATCCTTAATTGGCAGGAACCTGTTTCTAACATTGTTGCCCGCCCATCTCCTAGCGACATTCTTGAGTGGCGTAAGTTCATCTTCCGGCTTTCAAACCATTGCGTATATGTTATGTGAATCAAGATTTACGATTACATCAAACGTAATTTATAATAATTGTTGGAGTTGAAGTCGGTGAATTTTTTTCCCTTCATAGTCTTTATATCGTAATGTCGACACTTTGATGTTCTAGATTATGTGCTCGAGGGCTGCGAGGGGACACCCTTTGCAGGTATTTTCGTTTTTATGTTACTTTAAGTTTGATTCTTAATTCGGGATCTCGGTATCTGATCAGTGCCATGATGGCACACATGTGGATACTATTACGGCAAGATTAGCTTTCCTTCTGAATATCCTTTTAAGCCTCCAGGAATCACGTAAGCTCCTCTTAGTCGATACTTCTCAGTGATTCGCTTTGATTCACTACTGGAAAGCTGTAAAAAAAAAATTTAACCTTTTTTTTGCAGCATGATAACTCCAAATGGACGATTTATGCCACAAAAGAAAATTTGTCTATCGATAAGTGATTGTAAGTACTTTGGACTGAGAGTGTAATTTCCTCTAACTTATGCGAGTCATCTTACTCTATTCTTGACCTTAAACCTTGCCCTGTTTCAGTTCATCCAGAAAGTTGGAACCCAGCGTGGTCTGTATCAACGTACGATCGATAAAAACTCTTTTCTTCTGTTGGCTTAGCTTATAAATCAATTATATTATGTTAAATAAATCAGCTTAGTTTATTGATATCCTATATATGATCTAATCATGTACTCGGTCTTTATAAAAAGATAATGTCTCATCTTTGCACTGATTCAACCCTTCTGCATGCAGCATACTCATCGGGCTCCTTTCATTTATGGTGAGTAATGGGTTCTGTAAATCTTCGTTTATTTTCAAATTTTCCCTCAGAAAAAGTTTAAATTCAACAAAAAGAAGGATAAAATTTGAGATTTGAACTCACGATTTTCTAAATTCACAAGCAGAGATACTAAATTCACTGCAATGTCTATATTATGCCCCAGTTATGATTACGTAAATATTAGTATTGCCAAAGTACGCGCGTAGCACGTATTGTGTTGCAGTTATATACAATGCCATTGTAGAAAACTTTTTCTTCAACTAATATTTCTGTGATGCAGATGGATACTAGTCCGACAGCGGGTAGCGTGAACACAACCATGGAAGAGAAGTTACGCCTCGCAAAGGCCTCTCTTGCTTTCAACTGGAAAAAGTATGTTTTTTTCTTAATTCTGCTGAGTTGGTGTATAAGAAAGTATGTGTTTTCTTCAATTTGCTGTGTTGGCATATGGTAACACGATAAAATATTGACACGTATGACCCACATTTCCGTATGTTAGATCAGTACTGGATGTTATATGACAATTGAGTTTTTGATACAATGATTTTGAGTTCCTTTCCATATTTTGGCATTCATTTGACAGTCTGGCATTCAAAAATTTATTCCCGGAGTATACAACGAACAGCAGGTGTTGGAGCAAACTGTCCCGGATGAGGATAATCTCCATAGTCGTGACGATTTAACCGCGACAGAGCCAATCAAAGCAGATGAGGAGAAGGAGGTGGTGAGGAACAACAGAAAGCAGGGGAATCCGACATGGGCCGTGATTTTGGTTGCTTCGGTCTTTGGAATCGTAATTTCGCTCCCTCTGCTGCACCTCTGAAGAAACTAATATGACTCTGAAATTAAGTTTTTGTGTTTTTCTTTTATAGATTGTGAAATAAAGTGATGAAATCTTTTAGTTGAGGTTGTTTAATGTGTTGGAGAAGGACAGGTACTGTATAGTGTTTTTGATGAGTCCGAGGAGATTCTTTGCCATTTCATGGTTATGGTTATTATATGCTTCTGCGGACTTGGAGTGGATGGGGTTTGATGAAACTATCAAGTTTGAGGATGAAATTGTGCACAGTGAGAGTTTGGGGGGTGAATCTTACTTAACAAACCCATATAACTAACTGGGTTGATTTCCCTCAAAAACAGCAAAAGGCCCCGCAAAGCTAACATGGGCCACCAAATATTTGTTTTTTGGGGCCCACTATCACCTTTTTTTTCTCTTTTATTTATTTATTATTATATATATTATATACTATATTACTATTATTTTCAGTTGGACTATATTTTTCTTTATATTATTATATTAAAATAATAATTTATTTAACTGAGAGAATGAGTTAATTGTAGGCTATGTTTTTTTTTTTTTTTTTTTATATATTTACATTGCTTCCACAAGTTCGGACCGGGAGCGTTAAGGTTAAAGTCTTCCCCAAGGAGGCATCTCCGGCAGGTTTCAACCTCAGGTCGCCCACGGGAAACACAACTCGCTTTACCAGTTGGTCCAACCAACCCTGGGTAATTATAGGCTATGTTAAAATGAAGTCGACCTCAATATAATATATGTTTATATGAAAAAAAAAAATCTACCCAAATTCGACCAATTTATAAATTGATTTATGAATTATGCTTTTTTAGAATTGGCTATCTCACTTTTAATTTTAGAGCAAATTATTACCTCATATTAATTTCCATCAAATGTGATAGAAAATGAGTATATTTTCGACACGTGGGTGTTTTCATGTATACCCAAAATGAATTCAAATATAAATTGAAAGTATTGCAATGAAATACCTTCAACTGAATGCTCAATTGAAATACATTGTTTAAATTGGGTGAAAGTACAATTGAATATATTTTGTTGTAATACTTTCAATTTATGTTTGAATTCATTTTAAATACATGAAAAGACCACATGTGACGGATACATACTCTTTTTCTGTCCAATTTGAAGGGAATTAAAACATATATAGTAATTACGAAATCAAAAGTTCGGATAGCCAACTTTAAAAAAAAAAAATATAGTTAAGGAATCGATTTATAAATTGATCAAATTTTGGGTAGCAAATTGGTTATGAACTCTATATATTAATTAAGGAAACAAAGCTAACATATATTATGCCACAATAAAATCTATATTAATTACATTTAACTCTTGGAAAAACATTAATTACAATTTAATTAACTTACCTTGCCATCTCTCCTAACAAATTGGCAACAAATTACAGCTCTCAATGTACATTTCCTAAAATAGACCTACTATAACTATATATGTATCAGGTCCTGTATGTGTATAATATTAATCTTGCTTATATATATATATATTCTTATTATCTATATATATCATTCTTCATCAGTTATCTAAGAACCCATCTTCAACCATTCTAGCTCGAATGAACCCGAGGAAACCATCTACGAGAATCCTTAAGCACGAAGCAACTGATTATGCCGCATCCGACGTGGATTACCCGAACATCGCGTCAAACCCTAACGATCCGCCGCCACGTTTAGAGGCCGTTGATCGGAAGAAGAAGAATAAGAAGAGTTGCTGCTGTATCCTACCACAACGGACATCGGAGAAGAAGGTGCCAGGAGAAGAAGCTATATGCATATCGGCGGCCCCGACACGAAAACATGTTTCGGGTCCGGTAATTTGCATGGATTTCGGGACATTTGGTTGTCGTCCGACAAAGTCGAGGTTGTTTAAGGCGAAGAGAGCAGATGATGGAATAGTGGCGTCATACGTAACCCTCAACGGTTCCGACGGGACCCCCGGCGGTCGTGACGCCACGCCCTACGGACCGGTGTATCTCGTAACATAGATAGGAATTATTCACTACATCGGTGCCAACAGGTGGCACCGATGTGGTAAACCTTCACCCAATGAGAGACTGACATGTAGCACAATTTTGCCACATGTCAATTTCTTATTAGGCGAAGGTTCACCACATCGGCGCCACCTGTTGGCACCGATGTAGAGAAGAATTTCTCTAACATAGATAGGGTTAATCAGCTTATATCAATCTAGGAATAATTTTTATGTACGTCTTAATCAGCTTTTTCGATAACGTTAAACTTATGTATGAATGTTTTAATAAACATATTTAAAAATTTAGATCTTTTATAAAAATAAGGAATCGTATGGGTAGATGATGGATTAATTAAGTTGGGAACCTATTAGTCACTTCATCAATCAATCAAGATATAAACGTAACTCAACATCGTAATTAAATACACATGGTGACACGTGTCGTTTCGTCATAGCTTGAGCTTCTAAAGATGGATAAAGATCGATGGCGACCCAACGCTTAACCGTCAGCTTTGCCGATGAATTAATGTAGTTATTAAGGACGTTGATAGCCGATTTATATATATTGATTATTAAAATAACTGGTAAAACGAGACGAGTTAGGTTTGTTAATTGAGTTTGAATTTCAGTAAAGATCTCTCAATAATTGAGAAGGGTTTTAACTTTCACACTTGGCATTCCATGGAAACAATCTTATTATATCCAAAAAGAAATTAATTATTATTATTATTATTATTAATTAATTTGTTATAACTGTATAAATAAATTTGAAATATATGAAATCATAGGTGCCATTCACATGAAAAACTTATTTGTAAATGAAAATACAATAGAATAAATTATAATTTTTTTAATTATAATATAATTAATAAATTATAGAATAAATTATATTTATAGACATTAAAATTCTATAGTATTATTTTATAATGTTAATTTTTTTGTAGTTCTAAATTCTAGAATCGATACATCGTTCAATGTGGTACAATAATACACATTTTAAGTTTTTAATCTAAGAAAATATTAATTTTTAAAAATACTAAAATTACCGATGTATTATTATAAAAGTTACATATATATTTCCATTGATAAAGCAGAATTATGTATTTATTTATATCTATGATGATTAATATCTTTATTTACTAACAGAAACATGGACGTAAATATTTTGGTAGTTATGCTAAATTGCTAATAAGGAGAAATATATATATATATATATAATTTTTTTTTCTTTCATTCATATTGATCAATTAGTACTTTGGAAAACTAAAGCTATCTCAGAATCGAAGTAAACGTCCATCCATTTAAAGAACCTCCCGACTCCCGAGGATAGCCACGACGAGCCGTTCCCGGAGGCTCCGGCGATCCTTGACAGCCACCACTTGGCGGCAGAGCGGACACGTAGTCCGCCACTTGAACCACTTGTCTATGCACTCCACGTGGAAGCTGTGGCCGCATCCTGTGAGCCGCCGCAGCGACTTGTCGTCGGAGAAGATGTCGTCGAGACACACAGTGCATCTCTCCTCGACCATCTTTAATTGGCGGCTGCGCCACCGCAGAGGAAACAGACATGCGGCGGCCGCGAGAAGTGCAGCGCAGCGTACGAGGTCGGTGAGCTGTCGGAAAAATGGCGGGGAATCGATCATGTTCTGTCGTTTTGTCATGCTATATTATATGTACGTAAGAAGGGTTTGTTTGTTTCTGAATTATGGGGGGGAGCAAGAGATATGCCTATATTTATAGAAGGATAGCTACTAGCTAGAAATAAATAATAATAATAATAACAATACAATTAATAAAATAATTTTTTTACCAAATTTCAAGGACAAATTTTTTTTAAAGGTTTTTTTTTCCAATGGTTGGTTAATTAATTCGGATTAGTCACCAATTATTAATTATCAATTAATGGTTTAATATAGGTTGCACAGGAGGATTCAGGAATTGTTTTAAATATTCATTAATTATAAGAAGGTTTAAATTGAATGTGAATGAAGAAGTCTCGAATTTAATTTTTTAATGCATAGTTTGATTTTCAAAGACATAAACTTTGACATATATATATGCAACAAGGTTGTACGTACCAAGTTTATTAGTTTATTTATACTAGCTAGATGTGATTAGTAATCAGTAGTACATGAATCGTGATTGATTTATCTACATATGTGTAGATATTACGTGTGGTATATTAGTTCTTAAAAAAAAGGAAAAAAATTAGTTGTGATGATCATAAATTCATCATATATATCACGTATTCGAACTCTCATGTTCACAATTTGAAGTGTTTCCAACTAAATTTAAGTGAATAATTAGTGCATACACTAGTCTATCAACGTATAACTCTTTAAACAGTTTAATATAACTAAGAAATTATCCCGAACTTTACAAGTAAAAACAATAAAATATAAAATAATATTAATGAACGACATAAGCACATGTTAGTTTAAATTTTAAATAGTTAGTTAGTTGAACGTTATATATTTAGTACATGACCATGACCAATAATTGAAGGTTCAAAGATAAGAAAAGTCAAGAGATTCCTATCGTCATTTCAGATATAATATACAAGCCACCATTTCAGATTCATGTTTACATTCTTCTAACAATACCAATGGATTTGCTAATCTAAAATACTAATCATAATTAAAAGAAAAAACCCTAAATTTGACCTTCCAAGTTCCAACTTAGGAGGAAATGGATTTTTTTAATCACGTGCAGCGTGTCTTTGTTTGAAGGTTTACTAGTTTCGTTATGAAGTTGTCTAAATCTATATTTTCACATGAATATAGTTTGTAAATAATGACACTACAAACAAATTATGATTATTTCATTAGGATAAGTAAATTTAAAAAATACGATATATAGTAATATATATATATATATATATATATATATATATATATATATATATATTAAAATAATATAATTATATAATGATGTGAATTTATTTAATGCATTTTAAAGTTTATAAATTTCAGTTATGCCGCTAGTGAAATAAATTTCATTTAATGCTTCTGGAGAGGAATGCTCTTGTATTCCACAACAGACAACCTACTCCAAAATCTATACTTGATACTTACTCCCGTACTTCAACTGATAATGTGATTTCTAATATCTTGATACCAGGACCAGGAAGAACCAACCGGGCAGGATCCGGAAGCTTGAACGATACTGTTAACTCGTTACCGACAGAAGGACCCATTTTGCTTATTGATGGTGCAGTATGTAATCGCTCTGAAAACGTTTTTGGCGGGGCACTCTTATGGTCATCTCTTTCGTCTTTTGTCGCAGGCTCTATTTCCTTATTTTGCGGATCGGATCCTCTTTTGGCGGAAGCACTGGCTTGCAGAACGGGACTCCTCTTAGCTACACGATACTCTGCGGGTTTGGAAAATCTTCAAATCCTGACAGACTCTCTCCTGTTAACTAAGGCTTTGGAATCCCCTCTTGCAGTCCGGTGTCTCTTGTGGGTATTTTGGATGATGTAAAATATTTGTTTAGTCTAAACCCCACTTTTTCTTTGAAACATGTTAGTCGTACTGTTATCCACTTAGCTCACAACTTTGGTAAAAAAAGTGTCTCTCATCGCATAACGGGCTCATGGGATTCTTCTTCCATGCCTGCTTGCTTTGGGGAACATCTTCTCTAGTGAGTTCGTGTTATTTTGCTGCTTTAGTCACTTTCGAAGTTAGCAGTTTGTGGTTGGTAGTTTGTATCTTGCTGTTATTTGTTGTTTGAACGAATGGAATTTCTTACCCAAAAAAAAAAAATCCATTTGCGTGACAATATAAAACTCTAATAAACAACTGTTGTTCTACTGTCTTGAAAATACAATAAATCCGACTAATTTTTGCCTTTTTTTCTTTATTATTATTTTTTATTAATAAATTAGTGAATAATTAGATAAGGGGTTTTGGCAATAAAAAAAATAAAAATAAGAGGCCAAAGAGATAGAAACTATAGATAAAAATAACTTTGATGCAATAATCAAAACATTGGGGCTGTACCTTTCTCTATTTTAAAGTCAAGGTCCTAAATACTAATATATAGAAGCTAAGGGCTAAAGTTGCAACGCGGCAACTTTTCTCTGTCTTCTTCTTATATATATCAGTCACTTATCCTTCTCCTTTCCCATCACCATTGCACTGCAACTTCCTTAGTTGGCCACTACTCTCTATTTCCAGTAATCTGCAACTTCAACTGCATTGATTCAGCTCCAAGTAGATCCGTTCATGGACTCAATCAAGTCCTTCAAGGGATACGGCAAGGTCGACGCGCTCGAGGAGCAAGCCTTTCGCCAGAAGACGCGCCGCCGGATCATCATCCTTTCCGTCGCCGTCGTCGTCCTTCTCCTCGCCATCGTCGGCGCCGTTGCCGGTACGCTCATCCACCGCAGCAACTCCAAGAATGACTCTAATGCCTCGGTCCCGGCCGCCGAGCTGACTCCCTCCTCGTCTCTCCGCGCTGTGTGCAGCGTCACTCGGTACCCTGACTCCTGCTTTTCCAGCATCTCCTCCTTCGAGTCCACCAACACGACGGATCCGGAGCAGCTCTTCAAACTCTCACTCCACGTGGCGCTCCGGGAGATCGCCGGATTCGCCGATTATGTGAATCAGACGGCGGCGAGGGCCAATGATGCGCGGACCAGAGCAGCCATCGTGGTCTGCAGCAGCGTGATTGATGACGCGGCGAGTTCACTCAATGACTCGATTGCGCTGATGGATGTGACCTCCGACGAACAGCTCCTGTCCGCCACTAAGATTAACGACATGAAGACTTGGCTCAGCACCACCATTACTAATTTGGACACCTGCTTGGACTCTCTCAAGGTACTGAACCCTAATTGCAGCTGGTAACCGCCATTGTTGGCCCTGATTTTGAACTTTTTACCTAAATTATCAAACAATCGTGCTTTAATTTCGCAGGAGGCGAACTCCACACTAGTAGACAGCTTCAAATCGAAGATGGAGAACTCAACGGAGCTCGCCAGCAACAGCCTCGCCATAGTCACGAAGATTCTAGGCCTTCTCTCGAACTTCAACATCCCGATCCACCGGAAGCTGCTCGCAGATTTTCCGGGATGGGTTGACCCGACCAGGCGGAGGCTTCTGGCGGAGGTCGACCCGACGCCAAATGTGACTGTGGCGGCCGACGGTTCCGGTGACGTTCTTACAATTAACGAAGCGGTGGCGTTGGTGCCGAAGAAGGGCAAATCGATGTTCGTGATACACTTGAAGGCGGGGACGTACAAAGAGAATGTGGTAATGGACAAGAACAAATGGAATGTGATGATATACGGCGACGGATCTACGAAGAGCATCATCTCCGGGAGTCTGAACTTCGTTGACGGCACTCCGACGTTCGCCACGGCCACCTTCGGTGAGTTCCAGCTGCCATCCTCTTTCGATTCACTGACGTATCCATTAGCTCGAAAATTAATTATTGAAGTTTATTCCGACAAGACAAAACACAAAAAGTTGGCTATTATTAAATTCTGCATGTCCAGGTGATAAAATCAAGAACTTTTCTAGGTTCAGTATAAAATTTAGTTGGTTCATATGCCATTTTCAAATCATCACCAGAAAAGGATACAAGATTTTTAAGCAAGAGTGATCCCTCTCTTCCATAAAATTGTTAAAAAAAAAAGACCAATAAATTAACTAATAATATAATTCTTTTTGTCACTGTCTAGTGTCTACTTTCATATACTGATTAAAAGAAAAGCAAAATGTTAATATAATAGTAAAACATTTTTTCTTAACAGTGATAATAATATCTTAAAGGTGAAGTGAAGTACCTTCTGCAAAGTGTAGATTTTTACAATAAAGTATAAAGTGACTTTACGTTAATCATTGTTGTTAACCTAAATTTCTAATTTAGATTAAGCAATATGAAACAATAACAATAAATAAATAAAGATGTTTCCTTTTAGTTGATTACAACTAGCATGCAAAAGTGTTACTTCCATGCTAAGACTTGAACCAAAAAGCCACACAGAAATAGACAATTGTAAAACTCAATTAATGGAATCATATACTTAGAGGTTTGACTCTCCTTTTTCATTGTATATTTCTTCTTCATTACAATCATGTCAGTTCATGTGAGGTGCATGTGAAATGGTGATTAAGATGAACGAACCACATGATATTTCACAGCATATTATCAGCCATGTGGGCTCTGTTCGATAGGTTTCTCTTCTCCAGTAGTATGAATGTGAATGTGAACAGTATAGATCATATATATATTAATCAAAGTAGTGGGGGAATAAAATAAAATATACACTGCCATTTGTCTTTGGTCGTGGGGGACTAGATTGGCCTACCATGTGCATGCCTGGCTCCACCCTATATCATTAAGTTACTGTTCTCACCCATTTTTAAATTTAACAAATCACAACCACTCTACTCTGTAGTTCCGTAAGAGTTACGACTATGAATATTAATTACACAAAATCATTCTGAAATGTGCTTAAAAATATTACCTTTTAAGATCATGCAGTACTAAACTGCTTTGATTTATACATGAAAATGCAGATCCAATCTGAATATCAAATTAGAATGTGTTGAATTGTTTGATAATGTCAAACCATCCTATTCATGAGTATTTGTCTATATCTTCCCTACCCCATCCATCCCCTAATCTTGGCTCTGATTGAGGCATTTTATTTATTTATTTATTTATGTGCAAATAAATATTATGGAATGATCTGGCCGAGACTGATACAGATGGAGGCAATTTAATAACAGAAACTTTCTTTGATGGGTTTGAGTTTAGTGATGATGCTATTCTTATTAATTCATTGATTGCCATTTGCATATATGCTTGGTTGGGTTTCAAGTTGCATATACATATTATTACAAGTTGCATTCGTTGACTGATCAATTTTTTCTGAGACACAAAGCACATGGCTAGGGTATTATTATTGGTATATTTGATTACTCCTACATTAATAAAAACACTTGCACTGGAATCATCCGTATTTAGATAAGCAGTTATCTAATTTTAATCTTTTAATAATGAATTGTCAATTCTGCAGCCGTGGCGGCAAAAGGCTTCATCGCTCGAGACATCCGATTCGAAAACACCGCCGGAGCAGCCAAGCACCAGGCGGTGGCCTTCCGATCGGGCTCCGACATGTCCGTGATCTACCGATGCTCGTTCGATGCTTTCCAGGACACGCTATACCCGCACTCGAACCGTCAGTTCTACCGCGACTGCGACGTCACGGGAACCATCGACTTCATCTTCGGAAACGCGGCAGTCGTTTTCCAGAACTGCAAGATCATGCCACGTCAGCCGCTCTCAAACCAGTTCAACACCATCACCGCCCAGGGTAAGAAGGACCCGAACCAGAACACGGGGATCTCGATCCAGAAGTGCACGATCTCCGCATTTGACGCGCTCACCGCACCGACTTATCTCGGTAGGCCGTGGAAGGAGTTTTCCACGACGGTGATCATGCAGTCGACCATCGGCTCGTTTCTTAACCCGAAGGGATGGAAGGAGTGGGTCAGCGGCGTGGACCCACCGAGCACGATCTTATACGGGGAGTATATGAATACTGGCGATGGAGCCGGGACAGCTCAGAGGGTGATGTGGACGGGGTATAAGGCGGCTTTGACGTCCAGCGAGGCAGCAAGATTCACAGTCGGGTCGCTCATTCAGGGGAGTTCGTGGTTGCCGACGAGCGTTACGTACGATTCGGCTCTGTGAGTCGGAATTTGGCACGATGTGGTTTCTTCTTATTGTAAAACCGTTGTAACTTATTTTGTTAACATTTGTATTGTGCCACGAATACGACGATTGTATTGCATAGCAGAATATGAGAATAGAATTTAATTTAATTTAAAGAAACATAATTCTATTTGTGATTAACTAATAAACCGGTGTAAAATCAATAATTTTAATATATAAAATTAATTTTAAAAATTTAAAAATAATTTTAGAGCTACCATAAATACATGGACTCGAATAATAATAATGAAGAAAATAAATAAACTATAAAAACTCCAACAATTTGCATTTGAAACACCACAATCGAGTGTGGATAGATTATATTCTTCTTCTTCGTTTAGCGATGTTTCAATCTCTATAAGTTTATCACCTCCAGAATCATCATCATCAGCTGCAACCCTAGTCTAGCTTTCTTTGAGTTGTTCCATACAACTCAACAACTCCGTAGTGTTCATGAAATCTTCATTAGTAGGATTAAATTGGTATTCTTGTACAATGGATCTTCTACCTATCTATCCTTCTCTGTGCACGTCATCATCTCTATTTTGGCCGAGAAAATCTTCAATACCTCGCATCCACCACCTGGCAAACAGGTGGTAGACCTTCAGCCACTAAAATTAAAACAAGTGGGAGCGTAACTATCACTTTATGCCACTTGTCATCCATTTAGTGGCTTAAGTTCCACCACGGTGGTGGATACGAGGTATCCAAGAATTTCTCATTTTGGCCGGTCTGGTTAGCTGAAGAATAGACCTTAATACCAAAAACAGTGCTCTTAACCATGTAAAGTGCCATTATTGCACATTCTGGGTGGTGCTCTAACAATTTAATTCAGTCGGACCTAGTTATCACCAACTTTAAACTTATATTTTCTCCAAGGTCATACTTATTGTACTGTATGAGGTCCCACTCGGGATACACATATTTGGCAGTCAATTTCTCAAGAAGCATGTCGAACTCGTGGCTTCTTGTGACCAACCTTTGTTTAGTTTAACAGCAAAATCTGACAGAGACATCAAAACTCAACAAAAACATCTGAGACAGTAAATATTAACAGTTCATTTATGAGACACAAATCCCAACATGAGGTAAAACTTGAAAGTGTAAATAGGTTTCTAACCCTAGATAATATATATATAGAGAGAGTAATTTTATTTGTAACTAGTGTAATAAAAATAATTAACTATTATTTCCACACAACGCAAAGAATGGAATCTTGTGGTTGACCAAGAAGAAATTAAGGCAAAATTTCCACATTCAGAAATTGAAGCATATACACATCATCTTTGTACAAATATGTTGTCATGCCAATTGCCAAGGCCGTTAAATAACACGCCCTCAACATCCTTGAATGGCTTTTATCTCCCTTTTGTCTATACAAATCTCTCCACCATCAACAATTAATAGCAGAAAAAAATGGTTCACACCAAAAATACACAACTTACTTGAGAGTGAAGGATGGATTAACCCTTCCCTGCTCTACGCTAAGGACTTGGAGTCTGGGTTTTGGCCATTCTCTTCCTGAAGAAGATCTATCTGTGATTTGCTCTGAATGATATTCGGAGGCGACCATTGATCCGGAACCATGAGGAAGTAAGTCGTCATCGCTTTTCTGAACCTTTTCTTGTACTGCTTTGGTGAGATCACGGTCGGGGGCGCGTTCTTGGGCCCACCGAGCAAACCCGATGCCTTCACCCACGTCTCCAAGTGCTTGTCCCATGTATACTGCCTCATGAAGTCGATGATTCCCAGAACTAATTCATGGTTCTCGCTATCGATTCCCACCAGTAACGAGTAATCCATCACATCTACCGACTAAATCACGAAAGTCGAAAGTATTACTTCAGCTAAACTAAGGCCTTGTCATATATGTAAGTACATAAAGAGAGCCAACACGCGTACAAATTTGCATAATTAGTAGCAGAGTCTAATATATACACTGTAAACAAGTATTTACAACTAACTCAGTCTAGTGGTTGATAACTTTGATAAGATTACGAGTTCAAGTCTCAATCATTCTATTGTAAAATTGGAAACAGAAGTAGATTTCATTAGCCTCGATGTATGCTTTATTTATCAATAGTATTGATATATCATCTACCGAATTTTCAGCAAATTGTTAACTATACTATTCATTTATGGATTTCATGAAAGGATTAAAAAAAAATCACCCTGCATTTCATATTTTTGTTGAATTTCTTGTGA
This sequence comes from Clarkia xantiana subsp. parviflora, assembly GCA_036873135.1. Taxonomy (NCBI): domain Eukaryota; kingdom Viridiplantae; phylum Streptophyta; class Magnoliopsida; order Myrtales; family Onagraceae; genus Clarkia; species Clarkia xantiana. Next base: position 3,260,751 of record JAPTYO010000004.1, on the reverse strand, counting down.
GTAATTTGCAACATTTAATAAACTGTTATATATAGTTTGCCCACTGAATTTGCTAATTAAATCTAGAGAGAGAGTGTGAGAAGTACCGCAAGAAAAGAAGTGTCATTCCAGACAGCTCGTTCGAGGAGACGCTTAGCCTTGTTCCCGACGAATATGGGAGAAGTCGGCATTGCTTCGATTAAGTTCTGATCAAGCAAAACTTTGTTGTCCCCAGTGGCATCTGGATTATACCGCGATCTAGTAGACCCCTTGAGATCGTATAGCTGTATCACATTCCTCTGATACAATAGATTCTCCATCACTAGAACATCCATCTTCCATTCTCGACCACCTTTTAGATGTTTTGATGTCACCTTCGAAAATGATAATGAAATCAATCAGTACCATATGCTGACATGGTCTAGGCAGAAAAGAGTGTCATTTTGTAAATCATACCACTTGAAAAGAACCACATTTCCGTATTGTATCATTCATTTATTGGTTGTTATATAACTGAACTTGTATCAAACTCATTGATGAATATATATTTTTCTAAGATTAAGCTAAGGTGAGCCATAAAAATCCAATTTTTAAATAATTGGACTAGGAAAGACACTTCATGATAACCAAAAAAAATACCTGATAAATCCCAAGGATCTTTGCAAGACAAGTCGGGCTTCCACTGTCTATTGATTCCGACAGGTATTTAAAATAAGCAGGGGCGAATTTGATGAACGATTCCAACTCGGTCTTAGTGACTTGCTTGATAATGAATCGATCGTCCAATGTCTTTGCAAAGAAGACATTGCTCTTCCCTCCCTGTGCTCCCCACTTCTTACACCGACTCAAAGACCTTATATACTCCGTCTCAGATGGGCAGCAGATCCTCCTCAAAGCTTCGAATCTTCTCGCATAATAACAAGTCACTGAATATCTAGCTTTGCCGTGGGGCCCATCGTCAGTGAACGTCACTTTTGCATTCAGGGTCTTCGAGTACAAGAGCGGGTCCAAACCTGAGGAGGTACGAGAATGCATGGATAATAAAGTGCTTTCATCAGTAGTGGATTTGGTATATTCAGAGTTGAGGTCATCCATGGAGTGAAAAGACTGGAACTGCATGGAATCTGAGAACGAAAAGGAAGAGAAAGATTCTGTTTCCCTCAGTCTTTCGGCATCATCAGAGAGCTGCAGAACATAGTCATATGATGCTAGGGCATAAGCTATCATACTTGTTGGTTCGTCATCATAAATTGGAATAACAGCGTCATGGACAGGTAACAGCAACCGGGCCCCACCTTGAAGATCTGATTCCCTAAACGATGTTACGTACACGGGTTTATATTCCCTGAGCAAATCCTCAAGCTTTTGTGCACTTGGTAAGAAGCTCTTGTTTGAAGCACGGTAAAAGCTCAGAAAAGATAGTCCCAACCAAGACACAGTCTCTTCAGCAATATCATGATCCTTGGTTGAGAATAAGGATGCAGAAGAAATGGAAGTCTTCAAGCCGTATGGTTGGTCCGCACTAAATTGCTTTTCCAAGGATCTTGAAAGTGCTGATCCAAATACAGAATCTTCAGTGCCATTATTTTCCTTTTCTTGTCCAGAAGTGGGGTTGGTTTCACCTGTCCAGGCAGCATCAAGGGTATTGGACAAATTGAAATCCACTGGTCTCGGGATTTGACCATCAGTCCTAGGAATGATCTTTTCAGTATCCGAAGGATAATCATAATCACAAATATTGGTTTTAGAAGAGAGTTTTCCTGGGGGATCTTCTGTATGGTTTGGAGTCTCACGTCTGTTAATCTCAAGATGATCTTCATGAGACTGCTTAGTTTGGCTTTGGGTTTCTGTAAGTTTCTCATCAATAGAATCAGATGCATGAGGAGCAAGTGGTACTTCAACCTTGGAATGTACATATGGTGCCACAAATCCCTCATCTACAGTAAGAGATTTCTCCGGTTTTTCTGCGACGGAGTTTGTTGAATTGCTCTCAGACCTGTTATTTACCACATTGACAAGCCGATTATCCCAAATGAAAGACTGGAAAAGAAGCTCTCTCCGCAACCGATTAATCTCAAGAATGTCAGTTACAGATTGACCAAATCTGAAATCCCCGTTCAAAGTTTTTTGAAGTGCTTCCTGGAAACAGTCACCAAAAAGTTTAGTTAAAGATGCATATGTTAATCCACTCTTTTCTTATGATCCACTGAAACACAAGGAATTCCATGGTGAGAACAGGTGTTATGCGGGTGGAAATTACTGAAATGCTAATAACAAGAAATTTATATGGTTCCAGCAAGAAACTAGAAAGTTATATAGTTCCAACAAATATTTTTTTTGACACTTCCTGTTTTGGAATGAAAAGGGAATGGTTAGACTGCATAACTTGCATCTAATGGTTAATACCTTTGGTTCCTTATTTAAATTACAAAAGGCGTTGGCGTTACTTCTGTAACTTGATCATGTTTAGAATGTTGAAGAGAGTAGGCATAGAATTCTACAAAGCAATTTTACTCAAATTATGTGCAGTAAAAGAAAGAAGAGATAAATCATACATCAAATTCCATCTTCTCTTTTTGCAGCATTCTCTCCAAATCTGCAATTTCTGAGGGTAAATCTTGTGTATTTGTGCCACTCGGAACTTGTCCTATCCCATGCCATCTTTTTGAAATTTGACAAAGAGCAGCGTGAACCTCAGAAAATAGAATCTCAGCATGCTTAACCAGCTGTTTCATGCAAAAAGAACGATCAGTATTATGTCATGGATAAACTGCCTCCACAGGAAAGTGAGTAGATAACAAACCTCATTGGCTTCTTTTTTAATCCACTCTTCATTTTCATGGCATATATCCAGTTTGGAAGGTGGAAGAAATACAGAATGAACATCAATAGATGCATAGCGAAAGCAAGCAACCATATTACCAAACCTGCATATTCAATATGCATACATGTAAGTAGGGCTGGCAATTTGTGACATGACACGATAGCACGACACGAACATTGACGAAAAAAACCGTGTTCGTGCTAACATATGGGAGAACGATAACAAGATAGCACGAACACGTATAACTTCCGTGCCGTGTTTGTGTTTGAGTATCATAACATGACACGCACGATAGCACGATAAAGTTGCACTACTAAAATTAATTCTTAAGTATTTTTTGAACAAATCTTATTTATTACCTTAAAAAACTTCAATTAGTGGTTTAATTTTTAGTGTTTGTAAACTCTATATTATTAACTTATGAATACTGACATATTAACTCATAGGTTTTTTATATATGAAGTTCATTGTTTTGATTTTTGCTTAAAGATCTCGTATATATATATGTAGTTACACAACACGATAGCACAATACGAACATGCACGAAAGTATTCGTGTCGTGTTCGTGCTTGTAAAATCTGGCACGATAAGCTTACCGTGTGTGTTCGTGTTAAGTAAGTTTAACACGACATGATCATTAACACGCACGATAACACGAATTGCTACCCCTACATGTAAGTGAGGGCAATGCATGTCCAACGCAACAAGTGCTCAGTACACCAAAACAATGTAATTCACACAATAGAATAGGTTAAAAAAGATATACCCATAGAAACGTAGACAATCTCTGTGAAGAGAGTGACCACAGCTTGCAACCCTACTAGCAGCAGCGTGATTTGAAAAGCTGAGCTCCAAAAACTTTCCAAAAGATAGACCCCAAGCAGCATCTGACATAACGACCCTTCTTGTGGCTGGGGGGAAACCATTTGCCCGTGGACAGTGCAAGCATCGATGCCACATCCAGATCTTACCTTCCTTTTCACCAGGTAATACAAAATCTGGTTGCTTCCTGACAGATATTGTCAGTGTGCCTTGACGATGTGTGTAGCAATGAACATGTGCCTCTGATGCCATATCACAGGAGCCGCATCGGAAATTCTGTCATATCATCACAGTCAAGTAAAGAAGAAATATAAGTTGCACAATTCCTAAATGAAATCAACACAATGAGAAAGTCAATACCTGATCAAATAAATTGTCTCTCAAGAATCGACCCAAAGGCTTGTCAAAGCTACCATAATATTTAATTCGAAAGAGATGAGACCTTTCACATACTGTCCCATTCCATACACACCGAGAGGACAGTGAGACCAGAATACTCTGATGTTCAGAAGAAAACTCATCTTTTAAAGGTCCCACTTCATCAGCAGGGATTTTACTTTCTCCTGGTACGGATGTATCTTCCACAATACCACCTGACTGTGTGACCAGAACATCATCTAAGGTGCTAGATGATGCTGATATGCCTATTTCTTCCAGAGGCCCAAAACGATTGTTGAAATGATCACCTTGCACTGACAATCCCCTATTGGCAGCAGTAAAAGAGAATTCCTCCGAAGCTGTTTCCTTGTTTATCTTAGTTTTATCATTTTGAGATAAACCATCATCATGAAACTTCAAAGCAAAGGTTTCTGGATGACTAGAGGACAGTACAGCAGTGGGGTTTGAATTCAAAGCTGTACGGGGTCGTGGACGAGGAGCATTAGGAAAACTAGGTGGAAATATTGCTTCATGTCTATGAAGAGAGGAATTATTTGATATGGAAGGTGAAGTCGGGAGAGGGACACTAATAGATCTTTGAGGTTCACCAAGTTCAGACTGTGTCTTTTCACCGGTAGGAAACTTGAAGCCAGGAACCATTGAGATAGACCGCTCTATTGATTTATCAGGTAGCGCCACCGCAATTGGAGATTTTAGAGGAAGTTCTGGTAGAGAAGCACCTTCATCAGCTAGAAAGCATGTCTCCAAACCCAAATGATATGCTGCAAAAACTCCATATTGGGCCACATGCTTCACTTTCTTAAGTTCATCACCATTGGCACCTCTAAGTAAAATCTGGAGCAGTTGTAAACAAGAATATAAGTGCAGTATTTATGAAATGATGTTAAGAAATTAAGTTCATAGGAAATAATTAGTATCACTCAGTTGAAGTTGCCTTGAAAAATTAGCCATCAATGGCCTTCTAGGGAAGAATTTAATGGAACAGGCAGCAAACAGATTTAAAATAAATAAATTCAGTGAAACAAGTATATACTTCCTACCAAGTACCAAGTAATGGTTTGGACTTTTGTGAAAACTTACAGTAAAAGCTTGTGGCCTTGGACAACCTTCAAAGAACATGAGTGTTTTCATCAACTTTTTCCCTCCCTGACCGGCAGAACCGTGCTCTTCTTGAAACCTGTCCACATGAAATTTTTCACAGAACCCTAACTTCAGTGATGAAAGATGATCGACTGAAGAAACTATTTCTGCACCAGTGCAGCGGGCTATTCGTTCCAAAAGTGGCTTTTTGATATTAAGAACCAGAGATATGTCTTTCTTTAGAAGACAATCTTGTGCAAACCGAGAAACTGAATTCTCTACCAAGAGGACATCAGGTTGGTGAGCATCTATCTTTGCCACAGCCATTCTTAAATGGTCCATTTCCTATAACCACAATTTGCAAGATCACAAAATTAGGTATGTTTCTAGGAAGATGCCCAGAATGTGCATGTTCTAATCAATGAAAAATAAACCAAGTAGATTTGAACCTGCTGCAGTAAAGTGTCAAAACTTGACAAATGATTAGAGACACGCTGATACTCAAGAGCTCCTCCAAGAATCATTATCCGAGGCTTCTCGATTTTTGACGTCATTCTTCTGTGTGCAACATTTTTCTTACATACAACTCCTCTTACCATCATGCTGGAGGGAAAATACAATTCGTGTTAGCAGCTGAATCTAAAGCAAAAGGATGAGCCAAAGCAAGAGGGGAGCAGCACAGACATCGTAAAGAAATTATGTCATTAATGTAGATTACCTCTCACAGCGTCGACCAGAAGCCAAACATTTCACTTTCACATACCCACCGGGATCCATCCCTCCAGTTCTGCTTGTATCAGGCTTTAGTAGAGATGCAGCTTCCCAAGACAAAGACGTAATTATATCTAGCCAGCTTTCTTCATTGTTTTCCCCAGTCAGAGGAAGATTTTCAACCTGCAAAAGCTGAGCTACTAATGCTCTGAAATGTCCATAAACCACATTCTTCATAGTGTTCTTTTGTTCTTCACCAGATCGGTCTCTGTTTCGGTATTCCCCACTGCCAAAGCTGCTAGAAGGACGCAAATAACCCCAGTCCCCAGAAACATCTCCCTCATCATCATCATCTTCATACATAAAACTCTCCTTCTCATCGTCTTCATCTTCTGGTTCAGGAGGATGCCAGATATACTTACTGTTCTCGAAATCCACGGATTCAACATTTATATTCTGTGCAGCATAAAAAGAAGAAGATACTTGGCCTTCATCTCCAGTTAGTTGCTCTTCTTCCTTTTTATCATACTGCAAGACTCCATGTGAGTTCGCTGAATTAAAATTGTCATGTAAAGGGGAGCTGGCATGTAGAGGGGAGCTGACTGAGCTTTCTGCCTCAATTTTATAACCATCAACATGTAGCTGACCTGATTCTGCAACACTGTTGCACTCACCAGAATCTCGGTCATCATAGTCATTGTCTTGTTCATAATGTCTCACTTCAGAATCAGATTGATCTTCAGTATATTCATCATCTTCCAGATCACTCCTGTGGAAAGATGAAGACAAAATATATGAGACAAATACTACTTCCTTAAGTAAACAAAAGAAATGAGCACTGACATCATGACATGTCTATTGCAGCTGCATAGAAATAAGTAAACCCTATTCTTCACAACCGGAACATATAAGCAGCAATTGCTACCACCAACAGAATAATATTTCAGTTACAACCTTCTAATATTGTGATTTTCAACTTAACACAGACAATGGAAGTGTAATGGATCATGGAAGTGGAACATGATTTAAATACTTCAGATCATGTGATTACATACTTGTATACATTTAAACAAAAATAAATAGATAAACAATGATCAGCTCTTTACAAATATAAAACTCATAAAGGAGGTGGAGCAAACCTGAATCCTTGCTCTTTGGATGGAAGCACTCTATCTAAAGCAAGATCATTGCATGGTCCTGAAAATACTACTACTTGACAATCTGCATTTTCCTCCATTACTGTTGAGAGGTTTGAGCTCAGATCAGAACCGTTTTGAACATTTTGTTGATAAGGCCTGGTTGAATTTGACATCGAGCCTGTAGTAATAGTTCCGCTACTGGTAGGGCTATTAGACTTGGTGCTTGCAAAACTAGTTCCCGATACTGAGGTACCAAGTTCCTGATCCACGGCTTCTTCTCCATTGTCGTTAGAAGCACAATTCTGCTGATTCCATTGCTTAAAGCAATAGTTACAAACCCGAACTCTCACGCACTCTGCCAAAGAAGCTTTGGGGTCACTGCTAGCAATAGGAACTGAGTTTTCTGTACACTTGCCACAGAAAATTCTACCACAGTGACGACAGTGGTGCTTGCGATTTAAAAATGTAAATTGGGAATCACACTCGTAGCAAACCCTACAGCTCTCATCGGGCATCCAAAAGTCCCTTGACAAGTCAGCTGGATCAGACCGCCCGGTAAACCACGACGTAAATGTCCCAATCAACTCAGATAAGCTATTGTCGGGGGCCTCCATCGACAGATAATACTCTCATCTCATTCATCATGCAACACTGATTCCGCCACACCCCAAAATCAGCATATCATACTAGCAGTCCTACAGAAAAAAATATAAAAGAATCAATAGCTAGCAGTATTAAGATATATTCTGTTTTGAATTGAAGAATGACAAGAGAAATACATCTATTCAAACAAAACGAATAGAACATCTGAACTATCTAAATTGCCAGGCTCTACTAAAGCTACTCAACGATTACTTTGACAAGTACACGAACTCCAAGAACTGGACACATAAATGAATCAAAAAATGCAACAGCTTCAGTTTATGAGCTCAAACATCCGATTCGAAGAACAAGCTTCCAGGATCAAGGACAAAGAAAATGGAATCGAAGCTATCACGGAAGTAGTGAAGCTCAATTCAACAATCGAAACATTATATACTCAGACAAACGAGTTCATCAAAAAAATTGAGCTCGCGATCACTGCACCTGAAAGCATTCTATATCAAATTTACCTCGTAATCAGATTGTCCGCGGATGAGCAGCCATCGGATTCGCGTCTAGAAGACGGTCGAAAGCGACTGGCCGCCGAACCAATCGCAATCAACCGCTTGAATGCTCGATCGTATACGCACTATTGGACACAGAGGGGGAGCACTTTGAATCGGATTAAGCTCTTCCCTCTGATTCAAGGACAATACAGAGTCAATATCGTTGAGTTCTGCAGAAACTGAACAGAAAACTTCAATTTTATAATTTATTTTTTTACCCTTTTTTTATTATTTTCCAATTCTTATTGTATTAATAATTTAATATTAACATTTTTTTTGGTGAAGTACATTTTATTTTTATTGAATAAACACAATTATATTATTTATTTATTTTTTTCTTTTCTTTTTTATATACACAAGTGGTGGTGGTGGTGTTGTGAATCAGTGAATGTGTGATGTTTATGGCTTCCCTCCAACTAAGGCCCATGCTGTAAGAACTAAGAATTGGGGGAAATACTGTAATAAGTATTTTTCAAACAAATATGGTTAATAGTGTGATTCTAAACTAATCTCGTCGGTATCTAATGTTTAGTTCTCTTACGTACAATTTGTTAATTTTTCCGATCATACTTAATAAGTAATCAGCGCATGCATTAATTTCGTTAACGTAACTCCATAAAAAACAACCTTCTATATTCAAGATATCACTTGTAAACTCAACTCTATCCTTCTTTAATAATTGGTATGTGGGCTATAAAACGAAAGGTAACTCCTCAAGAGGTTTCCAACATGAGATTCTATAGTCAAAACATATTAGAGTAACCAATTTTAACTACTAAACTACCACAATCAACGTTAATCATGAAATATTTACAATTTATTATTACTTGGGCTTTTATGCTGTTGATTTTAGAATCTTTAGATTGATATACCTTTTGAATTCATGCATTGTTGTCTATATCCTAAACTTTTATCCATTTCTTGGTATATTTTTATTTTCATCAATTTCTCAATCAAATTTGCATCAAGTCTCCAATTTGGTATCGAAGCCGATAAATCTATTTTAATTCAGAGCCGATGGAGCCACTTGACTTTCACAACAGTTTAGATTGCTATCTATTTTTTTTTAAATTAATAAGTTGTTTACTATAACCTCAAACTTTATGCATTTGTTTTATTTATATTTTGAATTCGTCAAAAATCTTCAAATTGTTCTATAAACTGCAGAATCTCTAAATTCAGACCAGATTGAGCCACCTAGCTTCCATATCAGTTTAGATTGCTATCTATAGATTCTATACTGTTTGATATTCATGAGTTATTTACTATTACTTGGTCCATTTTTTTTGTATTTATTTATATTTTCTCCATAAAATCCAAAGAAATCTCCAGTTTGGTCTATGAATTGTTGAATTTCTTTTAATCCGACCAAATCGAGCTACCTAAATTATTTGATGTAGCTCGAACTTAGGGCCTAGTGTATTCGAATGGATCGATTCCAAATAATTCCCTTAATTGAGGTGAATTATTATTATTATAAATAAAGCACATAAATATATGTTGACCAACAACATCTAACATACTCATCATGAAATGTTGGTAAAATAAATAAACATTATTTTCTTGTGAAGGTGTAAAGAAGAAGGTGTTAGGTTATAAAGTCTAGGTCAACGGGTCGTCAATCTAGAATTTATCTCCCACTAATGAAATGTCGGGTTCAATGCTCCTAGGACTAGTCGTTCTGATCCGTGTCCTTATACTCCCTTGGGGTAGTCGTTCTGATCCCTGCCCTTATACTCTCTTGGGGTAGTCGTTCTGATATGTGTCCTTCTCTTCTCTCCTTCTGACCTCCTTTCCTTCTCTCCTTCTGACCTCCTTTCCTTCTCTCCTTCTGACCTCCTTTCCTTCTCTCCTTCTGACCTCCTGAGGCTTGTACTTCTTACCCCTGGGGCTTGTCCTACTGCTCTATGCTCTTCTGCTTCCTTGGCTCTCTTCTCCTTGCTACCCTGCAAGAGGGGCAATACCAGGCACAGAGGGGGGGTGGTGCCTGATGAACCCTCTCCGATGCCTAAGTCAGTACGGTTTTAGAGAGATAAAGCTAGAGAGATGTCAGAGCAAAATTGTGCCACTTGCCCCGAGGTTCAAATGAGTTGTGAAGGTGGGGTATTTATAGGCAACGGTGTCATTAAGGTGGCTTAATGACATCGTTAACCTCTAAACACAATTAATTAACCTTTAAGCATATAATTAAGACTTTAGGATTCGGAGGAGGTAGGCGGAGTGGACCGGGCATGGGCGTCTGAGGATGGTGTCGGGACCCTTGGGGGGGAGGAATCCGACCCCCAAGGGTAGGGGTTGGGTGAGGACACCCAACCCCTCCTAGGGAGGGTGGGGTTGGCCAACCCCATCCCTCCTAGGAGGGATCGGGTTGGCCGACCCGATCTCTCCTAGGAGAGATCGGGTTGGCCAACCCGATCTCTCCTAGGAGAGATCGGGTTGGCTGACCCGATCTCTCCTAGGAGAGATCGGGTTGGCTGACCCGATCTCTCCTAGGAGAGATCGGGTTGGCCAACCCGATCTCCCCTAGGGGAGATCGGGTTGGCTGACCCGATCTCCCCTAGGGGAGGTCGGGTGTGGCCACCCAACCTCACCTAGGTGAGTTCGCCTCTTGTCGGACGGGCGCTTCGGCCCCGTCCGAGCCGTTGATGTTCTCGCGAAGTGTCCGGTGTTGAAGTTTCGATTTGCAATCATAAATGGGACGATAAAAATACAACGGTTCGGAAGTCAACGGGTTCAAATTGGGCGTATATCCATCACATGCCCCCGAGTCAACCAATGGCCTAACCCTTGATTGACTCTATTTTAGGATGGTATGACACGCGCAATTTGAAACCGGGATTTTACCTTCTTTGTCTGAATGTCTGCTTACCCATGGATGCGTGCCTCTGACTCTGCCCCCTGCCTTATGAGATAGAGGAATTGTAATCGTCAGAGTAGCACGAACGTGTGCCTAAGCACGCGTCCGTCTGAGGTGGGAGTAATAAATCTATCTTTGCTACAGGCGTATACTCAAAAAATACATGCTTGCATAGGAATGCAATACTGATACATCTAAGTGATTCATGCTTCAATTTCATGTCGTGATTTGCCTAAGTGGTGAAAAATTTAATTTTGGCCCAAAATTTTTTCTAAGTATGGGATACTAGAAAATATGCCTATAGGATGTTAACTAGGAGTGAACATGGACATATCATGAACATGAGGATGTGTACTAGCATACATGCAAGTAGGAACATAAGGATGGGAGTGAGTAGAGACATGCTGTGATTGTAGTCATGAATGTATGCATGAATATATGGCGGCCACGTGCATGGACGTCTAAATGTTTGAACACATGGGAGTGTGTATGTGAGCATGCATATGAGTGCAAGCATGAACATGTATGTATGCATGGACGGGTTGTGAGTATGAGCATGAGTGATGACATTGATGTACCTGTAGATGTTAATCATGAATATGAGCATAAGTGTAAAGGTGAGAGCATAGACCTCTCCTTTACTTGAGGGTGGGAGCTCTGCCACTCAATGGGACACAACGTTCCGCCTCCCTCGTACTAGCGTGAGCATTGTCCATTAATCTCGACCTTCGGCACGTGTAACATTTTTCCTTCATTCGTTGGAGCGTGTGTATAGCTTTTGACCTTTACCCTGCAATTTGTTCCCCATAAAAGTGAGGGTGAAAAAGCTTACAAGCTTTCTTCTTACCGCCGCGAGCGGAGGGGTCTATTGACATGCGTTAAGGGTTGACCCTTCCTTCGGATGTGCTGGAGCGTTGCTCCATTTGGGGAAACTAAAAGTTCGCCCTCTTCCCCTGGGTGTTAAGGTTGCCCCCGTAGTAGGCTTATCTCGCCCCTCCATGAGTAAGGGTCGATCTTTGCGTTGGTTGCTCGTATAGATGACTCACTTTTTGGGAAGCTTTCTTCTTCAGACAGGGAGACCGTTGAATTAGATGAGAGGGAAGGACCCTCTAGTTCTGCTAGACCAAGAAATTTTCTAAGTCAGGGGTGACTGCTAATGCTTCCAGTACGTTCTTTTTCCCTTCTTTTTTCTTTGTGATATACTTATGATTGTTCTCATGCTGCTTCCTTTTTGTTGTTAGAGCGTTCTTTCTTGGTGACCGAATGGTTCTTGTGGTGGGTGAGAGTTCAAGTCAATCTAAATCCAAGGCGCGGAAACCTGACTCTGAGGTCGGGCCCTCGGCTGCCGAGGAGAAAGAAACCGCGAGAGGCTCTCCTTCAAGTGCCCCCTTGCTGACTCCCTCCCATGGTAAGGAGGTAGTGGTTGAAGAGGCACCCCCTTTGTTTGACAAAAAGAAACAACCTGTGGCTGGCGATGGGGTGATCATAGGTCTTGATGTCTCTTCTATATCCCCTGCCCCCCAGCCGAGGGGCCGAGCCTCAAGTTTATTTCATCTTTCATTGAGGTTCCTTTCTCTTGCCATGGCTCTGATTAAGATAGCGAATTCTTGCTTTGGAGTTTGGTGGAGACTGCTCTTTAGTTAGTCTCTACTAGTATCGTAGTTGTGATCGTTGTGGGGATCGTTTTGTTATATGCCCTCAATAGTGCTTGTCGTGATTCTTTGCTTCATGGTTGATTTCGTGAGATATGGAGGTTGTCTTCATAATGAGGACGTCTCCTTCCTGGTATCACCCATTGGGTTGAAATATAAGTGCCTACCTTTGATGAGCGTACGAAGGGTGTTGTTTTTCCTTTTTCTTGAACCTCCTCCTAAGGCTAGGCGTAGCCTTTTGATGTTCGTGGTCGGGATGGTGTCTTTACAATGCATGTCTTTGACAGATGTTTTATGATGTGCTGCCATGATAATCACTTCGAGGTATGTGGACATGATAGCCACTTCCTGATGTGTGGGAGTGATAGCCCTTTTGTAGTGTGCGGACATGATAGCCACTTCAGGGTATGTGGACGTGATAGCCACTTCAAGGTATGTGGACATGATAGCCACTTCAAGGTATGTGGACATGATAGCCATTTCAAGGTATGTGGACATGATAGCCACTTCGGTGTATGTGGACATGATAGCCACTTCAAGGTATGTGGACATGATAGCCACTTCAGTGTATGTGGACATGATAGCCACCTCAAGGTATGTGGACATGATAGCCACTTCAGTGTATGTGGACATGATAGCCACATCACGATGTATGGAGTTGTGCTTTAGTATTCCTTTCTCATTGGAGAGCCTTCATTGCTATAGTTGCCTTTTGTGTAGGCTATGTTTGTTGGGTTAGGTCCCGATGTCTCGTCTTGTCGGATGTTGTATCTTTTACGTTCTTTAGATGTCTCCTTCATGAGTTGTGCTTGACGATGTTCAAGTCTGATACGAGCATAGGTCACGCGAGGGCGACATGTATGACAATAATATTTGTCGGAGGTTGATTTGTGTGACTTGTAAGGCAATTCTCTTCTTGATGGGTCGAGCTTATTTTGAGAGTTTTGACCTTCGGATTTCATGTCTTTGCTATCCTTCTTGGTGGTGTTGGGTTCCTTTGAGATACTTCTCTTGACTTGTGATATGGGTGGTAGTATAACTCGTTACTTTTCATGATAACCTCTTGTGCTTCTGTATATGATCCTTTGGTCATGGACTTCTCCTTTGAATATGCTTTCCTTTCTTTTTCTTTCTTTTGTGCTTTCCTTCACATCATACCTGCTATCTCATCAAGAAAAAACATTACTTGTTCTTCACATTACTTTACTTAGAAATTTCTTTCTTATGGTATCCTTCTGAGCATGGTGTCCTTCTAAGCATGGTATCCTTCTAAGCATGGTATCCTTCTAAGCATGGTGTGATGATCTCTTCTGATACCCATTACACGGTATACGTTGTACTGTTAGACCAAAGATACGCTCTTGGTGGGCGTCGAAATCTGTTCACGAGACAGGCTCTCGGACGGCACTTAACGTTTCACAGGATAGGCTCCCGGAGGGCACAGGTTAGTCCACCGAAACCTTCTTGACGGGTGTCAAACTATTCACGAGACAGGCTCTCGGACGGCACTTAACGTTTCACAGGATAGGCTCCCGGAGGGCACAGGTTAGTCCACCGATACCTTCTTGACGGGTGTCAAACTGTTCACGAGACAGGCTCTCGGACGGCACTTAACGTTTCGCAGGATAGGCTCCCGGAGGGCTCAGGTTAGACCAAAGATACGCTCCTGGTGGGCGTCGAACTGGTAGTTTGAAATCTACCTCAAGATACGCTCTTGGGGGCGTCGAACTGGTAGTGTTTTTTCTACCTCAAGATACGCTCTTGGGGGCGTCGAATCTGGTAGGTTGCAAATCTACCTCAAGATACGCTCTTGGGGGCGTCGAATTCGTAGTTTTTGGAAACCACTCTCAAGATACGCTCTTGGTGCGTCGAAGGTCGTAGTGTATAAACTACTCTCAAGATACGCTCTTGGGGGCGTCGAAGGTCGTAGTATGAACACTACTCTCAAGATACGCTCTTGGGGGCGTCGAAATTCGTAGTTTTTGGAAACCACTCTCAAGATACGCTCTTGGTGCGTCGAAGGTCGTAGTGTATAAACTACTCTCAAGATACGCTCTTGGGGGCGTCGAAGGTCGTAGTGTATAAACTACTCTCAAGATACGCTCTTGGGGGCGTCGAAGGTCGTAGTATGAACACTACTCTCAAGATACGCTCTTGGGGGCGTCGAATGTCGTAGTATATAAACTACTCTCAAGATACGCTCTTGGGGGCGTCGAAATCTGTTCGCGGGATAGGCTCCCGGAGGGCTCATAATATTACCTTACCTTGTGTCCTTTCTCATGTAGGGTGCATCTTTGGTATGCTTTTCGAGTCTTTGCTTGACTTTTCCTTTTATGATATTGCATGCTATCACGCTTTTCCTTCAGTATGGGAGATCACCTCTCGAGGGCGATGTTTGTGTGTTGCCAACTTAGGGCGAGTTCATATAGGAAGTTGAAGATGTTTTCCTCCTATGTGACCTTTTCTGGGAAAGGTGGTATTGCATGTTATTGTGATCTTCTGCCTCTAATCTCTTCTTTTACACTTAGGTGGACTACCAAGCACTTATTCGTTTGGTGCCCCCCAAGTTGCTTGGTGGTCATACCTCCTTTCATATTTGGCCGTTGAAGGCCCCTCGTTCATTTTCTTGGTTGGGTACCCCTTACGTTCGGGGCTCCCTTGTCTGCCTCTTTGAATGCGATGAGTGTCCCTTGTAGGATCTACTCTTTCTCATGCTTGCTTGTTTCAGTCACAGGCATGGTCTAAATGATGCCTTTGTCGGATGTGTCTTTGGAGGTTGGGTGGAAGGGCTTTTGCTTTGGGTGGGTGGTGGTGGATTTCATTCTCTTGGTAACTAGGATGTGGCAATGTCTGTATCCTAGGGGGGCTTGTAAATTTTTTCCCCCCTTTCCTTGTGTAGGTTGAAGAGCTCTCTCATAGAATGGTGTCTTGAGTTGTTAATCTCGTAGGTGTGTTTCAGACTAGTCAATCTGATCCATGCTCTTTGCTCGTGCATGGGGGTGTGGGGGTCTGATCGGGTTGTATCTTCTTGGAGTGTTGTGGCACTTAGAGTGCCTTGCCTTTTCCTTCACACTGGAGTATTCTTCGATGCCCTTAGGGGGTGTTCCACTGGTCATGCTCCTCCCACCTTGAATCTTGGTTATAGACTTCTTTTGAATTAGGACTTGAACCTACAAAGGACGTTTTCCTTTAGGTTCGCCGGTGATGTTCTCTGATTTTCCATGGGTTTGGCCTCGTATTGGCTATTCCTTGTTGGATAGCTTCATTAGAGACTGCCTTTGTATTGCGTACGTATACGTGTTTGAGGTGTGTTGAGCTGACAAGTCCCTCCTTTTTTGTTTTGTTATAACCGTCATTCATCATGTATTCGGCGTATGGCCTTAGAGGCGGGATATTTTTCTAGTGCCCCTTTTATCGGGGTTCTCCTCTTGATGGGATGCCAGAGTCAAATGTCTTATCATTTGCAGACAAGGTGGTTGATCGGGATGTGCGTCTAGTGTGAGGGTCAATCTTGAAACCTTACTCCCTAAGCTTTTGAGCTCTTCTTTGGTTGATCTTGTAGAACTATTATCCTGCCCTAAGGCTCTTGATAGGAGATGTATCTCATTTTCACACTCTAGTTGTTGCACTATCTCTTTTGCTAATCTTGCATCTCTAGAGTTTCTCTCTTGGTGCATGACTTCAATGACAGGATTTTCTACCGATGTTTATTCTATTAGGACTTGTATCCTCGGTTGCCTTCCTTTCTTGTGAGATGGCGAAGGAGTGTTTGTGAACACTCAAATGTGTCGTACTTGGTAGAGGTATGCGCCTAATCTTTATGGCGCTGTCTTGAGTCTTCGTGTACCTATCTTTGATGAACATGTTATTCATTGCATATATGATACGGAGTCCAAGGATCTCCGGGTTAGGATCATATTTTGGGAACAGAGACATAGTCATCTATTAGATGACCTCTTTATCTATGGAGTTTATTTTTGCAAGGATAAATGCAAGGATACTTGTAAGGATACTTGTAAGGATATGTGTTCCATCCTTTTCCTGGTTCATTTGCAGTGTCGTGTCCCTAATGGGTGTGTTGATGTTCTGACCACCTTTACTAGTAGGGGGTCCTTTGGTATTAGGTATGCCTGACTCTTCTCTAGTATCATCAATGGTTGGTCATGGGAGATGTCTGACGGACTCCCTTCATGCACTATGGTTCTCTTCATGTCAAAGTTGGTGATTCCCTCTCTTATTACTAACATATCCTTGTGTGGAAATACTATGTTTTCCATATCCTTTTTTTAAAAGCTTGATGATGGTGTCACCGTTCTTCCTTTGCTAGGCTTGGTGTCCTTGAGTGTTTTTGATGGAAGTGTATTCCATTATCTTGGATGGGCTTTCTAAGTGTGGTTGTGTCTCCTGGCTACTTTGTGAAATCATAAAGATCTGCGGGAGGTGTTTGCCTTTGATGGTGGGCGTTACCCATGTGATATGGTTTCCTCCATTTTTGGAGGGATGTGTTCGCGGCTACCCTCTCTTATGCTAATGGGCGCTTGTGGGGAGGGCATGTTGTAACTGGTGCCCCCCTTGCATACCAATGCCCGATGGGATCCTTTGACGGACTTGGCCCTAGGATGCTTAGTGGAAGGTTATGGTGGGGGTAATCTTTTGTGACCTTCATGGTAGTTCCTCTATAGGATGTTGGGGGTGCTCAACTTATTTTTGTAAGTGAGCCTTCCATCTTGTGATCCTTCCCAGAAACTTGACCTTATAGGTGTTCTTTGGGATTGAGGAATCTGTTGCTTGTGCATCTCTTGATTGGTGATGGCCTTTTACGTATTCTTCTAGTGGTCCACCTGTGTATATATATACCACGGAGCCCGAAGGCGTCCGGTATGGTTTTTCTTGGAAAACATGTTGATATCAAGTATCAAAATATACTCCTTTTAGGGAGTTGACTTGTTATGCAGTTAAATTAAATAAGAGTATATGGGAAGGATATGAGTGTGGGGTGTTGATATCCCCTGCTTCCTTGGTAATGTAATTGTTTTCCTCTGTTAGTCTGTGTGTATTTCTTCCACTTGAGGAATATAAGGTCGCATCCTTGCAAGGTGGACTATGTGGAGGTGTATCCTTCATGTATGCTATGTGCGATCTTACTCTACTATGTCTCTCCATGAGGCTTCCCATTGTAGTAGCTATGTGCTGACGTGGTGTGGTACTCTATGAGTCCCCTGTTCAAATCCTTGTCTTTTCAACTCCTCCCCTGTCTTAGGGGGATGTGTGCCAAGGGTTGTCATGCACAAGGGGTTTGGATCTGTTGTGCTGTATCATGGGTAGGTGGTTGCTTTATTGTGTTGTTGGGACTATGTCCCTCCCTTTGAGCTTTCCTTGGTATGTCCCTTAGGCATGTCTGTGGTGATACGGATTGTATATGTACATTGCCATGGTTGATGTTGGAACTCCTATATCCTTGTTGGTCTGGCATGTATGTCCTCCCTTAGTGCGGTATATGTCCCTGTTGGGGTACTTGGTTGAATCCATGCCTCTTTGGAGGTCTTGCCTGTCTATCTGCCCCCAGAGGTGTGTATGCCCTGGCATCCTGCTGTGTCTGTTGCTGCTTTGGAGGCACAGACTGCTGCCTTCCCTCTGGGGGTGGCCTTTGGTTGTCTCTCCTTTGTTCTTCTCACTGCCCTGTTCGAGGGTGCAAGTGGTGTTCTTCTTCTGGGACTTGTTCTTCTTCATGCTGGTGTATTAGGATGGCATTCCTTGTTGCCCCCCTGTCCCTGTGGCTTCCTAGTCAATGGAGTTGGAGCTGTGGAAACCTCCTCCCTGCTTGTTAGGCTGGGGTGCCTGTGGGGCTACCTGAGGCTCTGGTGTGCAGGCTGTTTCTCTGGGTTAGGCTGCCTTGCTGGAGGTATAGGCTGTCTCCCTCGCCTATTGCCCCCAGGTGGGCGGTGATGCCTAGATACTAAGCTGTTCGTAATAGTATCCCAGGTGGGCGGTGATGCCTATTGTCTCATAATAGTATCCCTCAGGGGGTGCCGTGTTGTGGGAAGGCACTCCCTGTTGTCCTCTTGCTCTCTGTGGCCTTCTTGTCCGGGGGGTGGAGGCTGTGGAGGACTCAGCCCCAGCTGGGCGTGAAGGTCCTCCCTCCTGGTTGTTCTGTTGTTGAGGAGGCTGTGGTATTTCTTGGGGCTCTGGATGCATTGGTTGCTTCCCAGGGTTAGGCTGCCTCCTAGACACCCTACTGTTCGTCATAGCTCGTGTAATTGCCAGGCTTTCTGTCCGAAGCCCACAGACGGCGCCAAGTGTTAGGTTATAAAGTCTAGGTCAACGGGTCGTCAATCTAGAATTTATCTCCCACTAATGAAATGTCGGGTTCAATGCTCCTAGGACTAGTCGTTCTGATCCGTGTCCTTATACTCCCTTGGGGTAGTCGTTCTGATCCCTGCCCTTATACTCTCTTGGGGTAGTCGTTCT
Source organism: Clarkia xantiana subsp. parviflora (assembly GCA_036873135.1). Lineage (NCBI taxonomy): Eukaryota > Viridiplantae > Streptophyta > Magnoliopsida > Myrtales > Onagraceae > Clarkia > Clarkia xantiana. Next base: position 3,241,672 of record JAPTYO010000004.1, on the reverse strand, counting down.
GATATGTGTCCTTCTCTTCTCTCCTTCTGACCTCCTTTCCTTCTCTCCTTCTGACCTCCTTTCCTTCTCTCCTTCTGACCTCCTTTCCTTCTCTCCTTCTGACCTCCTGAGGCTTGTACTTCTTACCCCTGGGGCTTGTCCTACTGCTCTATGCTCTTCTGCTTCCTTGGCTCTCTTCTCCTTGCTACCCTGCAAGAGGGGCAATACCAGGCACAGAGGGGGGGTGGTGCCTGATGAACCCTCTCCGATGCCTAAGTCAGTACGGTTTTAGAGAGATAAAGCTAGAGAGATGTCAGAGCAAAATTGTGCCACTTGCCCCGAGGTTCAAATGAGTTGTGAAGGTGGGGTATTTATAGGCAACGGTGTCATTAAGGTGGCTTAATGACATCGTTAACCTCTAAACACAATTAATTAACCTTTAAGCATATAATTAAGACTTTAGGATTCGGAGGAGGTAGGCGGAGTGGACCGGGCATGGGCGTCTGAGGATGGTGTCGGGACCCTTGGGGGGGAGGAATCCGACCCCCAAGGGTAGGGGTTGGGTGAGGACACCCAACCCCTCCTAGGGAGGGTGGGGTTGGCCAACCCCATCCCTCCTAGGAGGGATCGGGTTGGCCGACCCGATCTCTCCTAGGAGAGATCGGGTTGGCCAACCCGATCTCTCCTAGGAGAGATCGGGTTGGCTGACCCGATCTCTCCTAGGAGAGATCGGGTTGGCTGACCCGATCTCTCCTAGGAGAGATCGGGTTGGCCAACCCGATCTCCCCTAGGGGAGATCGGGTTGGCTGACCCGATCTCCCCTAGGGGAGGTCGGGTGTGGCCACCCAACCTCACCTAGGTGAGTTCGCCTCTTGTCGGACGGGCGCTTCGGCCCCGTCCGAGCCGTTGATGTTCTCGCGAAGTGTCCGGTGTTGAAGTTTCGATTTGCAATCATAAATGGGACGATAAAAATACAACGGTTCGGAAGTCAACGGGTTCAAATTGGGCGTATATCCATCAGAAGGTATAGAACATAAACCAAACATGAAGAGAGAGAAAAAAAACACTCTTCAAACGTTTCTTGGAACATAAGGAAGTAGTTTAAATTGAGAAGATGGGACGCGGAAAAAAGTTTTGACTTGCTAAGACAACTTATCAATCTAATATATCTATCTAAATTCAATATAAACACCACAGTTAATGACTTGCAATTTAAGGTATTGTTAAGCAATGGATACAACTTGTGGCCTAAGCAAGCCTTTATAGGTTTATATTTATTATCTATTGTAAAGATTTGATTGGATCTAGGTGACATATAAATTGTAATTAAGCAAGACATGACATACGTTTAACGGCGCCGACATCGTTGGAATTAATATAGGTTGTTAATACTTAATAGAAATAAAATAGAAAAATTGATTGGGTCTTATTTGTACATTAAAAAATATATATAGATAGGACCCCACTAGGCACCTAATTAAGTTGGCAGCAATACTTCATCCATGTTTGAAATTTTTTTTTTTTTTTAATTATATATATTATTTTGTTGGCAAAAAAAATTATTTATTATTTTGATAATGACATTTTGGTAGCATCAATGATATTCAAAATGGGATTCTATCCATAAAGTGTATCAAGTGACGTTGCGAATAGATATATATATATATATATATATAAAGTCAATGATGTGATGTGGGCGTAAGTGGCTTCTTCCAGGCTAATCAGGGTAAACTACCGGGTAAAAAGCAAGAAAATTACTATGAATGTAATTTTACTTAGAAGTTAGAACGGACCTAATTTGACAGCTGAAGAAGTTACAGGACGCGTTATGTATTTTAAAAAACTGATTAAATATTCATAAAGTTTATGGATTGTTAAGAAAATAGATCGAATCAGAAGAAAATGAAGAAATGAAGCAGAAGATAAGTTAAATCGGTTAAGTTAGGTAATGTCCGATTCAAATCTAGTCTGGTTCACTTATATCAGTTCAGCTAAAGCTGGTCCAGTTGTTCTTTATTTTCAGTTGTGATTTTCTTGCTACGAGGGTTTATGTTAGGCATTTAAGTTGTTAGCTCGATTATAGTTTAGTGACAATATTGGGTCTGTGTTTCTATTGTAAATTTGGCTATAAAACTATTGTACTTTACTTTCAATTAATCAATACATTTTCTTCATTCATTTCCATTTGTATGCAAGTTTGCTTCGTGTTCAGTTTAATTGTGACTAAATCCATCTATTCGGTATCCTATTCGGTATCCAAATGAGAGCTTGATTAAGTATGAGTTTTTGGTGGGTGAAAGCAAAACTTGCTAAAGGTTATACAATGATAAATACTAAATAACTAGCTAGACTATAAGGTTTTTTTTTTTTTTTTTTTTTTTTTTTTTTTGCAAATAACTAACTAAACTTTTTCAAAAGTAGCAATTAGATAGTTATGTTAATTTTTTAGTTAAAAACTAATAGAATTCCTCATATGAAGAGCATATCACCAATTAAAATTGGCATCAATATATTTTCGTATAAAAAATACATCCGTCCATTTTTTTAATGTCATTTTTTTCAAAACATTTCAACATTATTTTATTTGAATTGATTCGTTTCCTTGATATTGATTTACCTTACAAAATCATTGAATGAGAAGTTCCTTGCCAACAGCCGACAATGAAGGTGTACAACGTGTAAAATATTTTGGTTATGCGCCATAACATGTTCCTTATGTAAATTCCATTAGTTTTATCTAAAAAATTAACAAAGTTATGTAATTGCTACTTTCTGAAAAGTTCAGCTAGTTATTTTCTTAAAAAAAAGTCTTAATTAACTATTTGCTCTAATAAAAGTTCAGTTAGCTAATTAAAATATTTAACCCTAAGTTGAGTGTCCCTCCGTTTGAGATTTTTTTTTTAATGTATCAGTAATATCAGGATGTAAATTTTACAAACTTTTAGGACATGCTATTACATACAAGCAACAAATCAAGAATAGCTCTTTATAAGAAAATTGCAAAATCAACATTTGCATTTTACCTTTTCGGAAAATTTGATCCTTATATACTTTCAAATCCAAATATCAACCATCTTACTATAAGTCTATAAAGGTCTCGAGAAAGACTCTTATGTTAAATTTTACATTATGTATTCTCTTAAAAAATATTTAAACACTATTTAGCAAAATGATAATATTAGAAAAAGTGTTTCTTCTGCTTTCAAGTTTCAACAACAATAATAATAATAATCATAAAAAGTCTATTATCATTATTGGGCTGCTTTACCAAAAAAAAAAACTATTGGGCTGATGCAACAAACTTACCGAGTATTTGATGCTCCAACTTCCAAGTCTATAATGTTGACTTTTTGAATTTTAAAAGTATTATAATGATTTTTGCATCCAGATTTGCCTAAAATGAAATCACTTAAATTTAAATCATTTTATTAATTGTTAGATGAGAATTGACTTAACTTTAGCCAAAACCATTACAATTTCCCCATATATATAGAGTGGACAATTGGACATTTATTACTTGAGAGTGAATTCCATATTTACAACCAAAAAGATGAAACATAGGAAGGAAACTACATACATACTGATACTATGTACTAAAGGGCTCTCCCACTTCAAAAGGCAGTAGCCAGACACTACCATAATACCCAATACTTTCAGTCCTTTCTACACTACTAACAGTACCAAAGCAAGCTTAACTCCTTAATTACCCGGCTTATCGCAAACCTTCCGTGACTTTCATCAACGATCCAATGCGCTAATGACGATCCTGCCAATAAATAACATCATTTATCAATCAAATCTGTAGCAGATTCAGAAACTAAGTTTCGATAAAATTCAAGGTTACATGACTAAGCAGCAAATTCATCATCGTGGTTAAATCACGACGACTAAAAGATGATTTTGCAGGAGACAACTGAAACTTAGTAAGCACGGAAAAACAACACATTTGGCATTGGAAGAAAAAAACATGCTTAGATAAATTCTTGATCCGCAAATTCCTTCAGACATTGAAACTGAAGCCCAAAGCTTCAAAACAATTCGAAGGTTTGGATTTTTTTTTTTTTTACATCACTAAGCAGCAAATCGATCATCTGGATTCAATCATAACTTCTAAAATATGATTTTGGGGACAACTGAAACTTGGTAACCAAGGAAAGACAGTAAATTTGGCATCAGAAAAAACATACTTAGATAGACTATTGATCCAAAAATTCCTTCAAACATTGAAACCGAAGTATAGAATTGAAAACTAACCAATCGTACACAGTTGGATTTCTGGGTTCAGCTCGTTCCCGTGATTGAGGTGGTGCTTTACTCCTTCCCGACTTGTCGAAATCCATATTCGGCATCATCTCTATTGCATTGTAAAAATTCAGAATTGGATATTCATACAATCTAGAAACACAGTCATGACAAAACTATGGTGTTCGGCTAGTATTCTCCATAGTGTCAATGGCCAAAGTGACTGAGATCAGGAACCCTAAAAATCGATAATGGGAGAGGAGTGGTTGAATTGGGATCTTCAGGACTACTAAAGTTCCAGACTTTCTGCATTTTTTAAATAATGTAGATACTACTTGCAGCACCAATCAAAGCCATGAATACTAAGAACAGTTAACAAGCAATACGCTTTTTTCTTCTATGCAACTACTAATATATGCCATCATCAACTACAAAAGTTGCAGACTTTCTGCTTTATAGGGCACAGACAAAGTAGATACTACTGGCCACACCAATCACAGTCACAGCCATGAATACAGTGAACAGTTAACAAGCAATAAGATTTACCTTCTATGCAGTTACTAATCTAAGCCATCATCGACTACAAATCTGAGAAATTCAGACGAACTAATTAGTCAACTTTCTTAAAAGCTCGAGATTGTGGGTATGACTTTAGCAATATCAAGCATTTTCAACCTAAGGTATCGACGACAGATTCTTAGCGCAGATGACATTCGAATAATCAAACCAATTCAAGCATAGATTAGAAGGTAGGAATCCACCGCACCAGCCGAGGGAGCTGCGATACTGCGGCACAAGCTCGAATTTTGACTAGTGATAATTGTGATGCTCCGAGTGACGGCGATTGGTGATCGAGTGGCCGGCGTGGAGGATTCCAGGTCGCTGAGGCTGCTGACGCCGGAATCGGGGAGCGGACCGGCGACGGTTTCGTCCCAGAGCTTGTGGAGAAATCCCATTTCTTGATTTTGGCTTTTTTTTTCTTCCAGTTCTTCACTTTCCGATTGTGGGTATTGATTTGGATTGCTTTCTGCTTTGAATAGGACTGAGGCAAGTGAGGAGCTTCTCTTCTTTATGGAATTGAATAGACAACGACGATGGTGTGGCCATTCTGCAGAGAGAGACTGAGAGAGGAGAGCCGAGAGAGTTGACGGCTGCAGATATTTTCATGACTCCGGCTCGGATGGCTTAGCTCCAGTACCCTTGAATTACCCGATTTTATATTTTATACCATATGGCATATACTATGTCTATTTCCCTATAGGTTCATAGTAAAAAAATACACTAGCATGCTGCTTGTGAAGTATGATGCTTGTGAAGTATAGTAGAAAAATTCGTTTTTGTAATATGCTTTTGCTGTCACCAAGGACTATTTTTCATAATTTAAAAAAATAAGGACCAAATACTATTAATTGATTAGTTTGTTGGGTAACATCTGTTAAATCATAGTCGGTTTTGACAGTGTTAGGTCTCTAAGGACGGTTTTCTCAAGTAAAATCCATTTGATGACTACCCGCCATCACCACCGTCTTCAACTGAGCTATGTTGATGTGTTTTTTCGAGCTACTTTCCCATCCAAACTTTAACATAAAAATATAATTCATTCTATAGTTAAAAATTTAACATACCAAATTGTGAGCTCTCAACTCGGGTTGAATGGATTTGGAAAGCTTGCTTGAAGGTACTATAGAGGAACAACTTTAAACTATTAAGATTGAATTCAGGAAACTAATGACGCGGTGAAGAATCCTTAATAGTGATTTTCAAACTATTTATTTGTTGCGCTGCGTTTATGACCCATAAATATCTGTGTTATGTATTTCCACCAATTTAAGTTGAAAAGGTGGCTTGGATATAACATCACACATAGCATGGAATAGTTTAAGAGGCTATATTACAATACCGGATAGTTGAAGGGGTATTTTGCAATTAAGTTACTACATGTCCAATCGGCTCAGCTCAGCTAGCCAGGCTAGAGCCATATTTTTTTGGTAATATATTTTATTTTTAGTTTACTATTTAAAGAAGATGACATGTAAAAGGGATAAGATCTGGGGGATTTCCCATTTATATATCCACCAAACTCTATATATATATAGAAACGTTACAACCAAATCACTGAGTCACGTGATAACGAGTAACTTCATATTTCACTAGTATTCCACTAATCTAAGGTTATCGATCGATACATCGACAAATACTTATACGACAAGTGTCAATTCCGTGTCTAAATTCACTTTTACAGTAACTTCTCTTGAATGTTTCGAATTCCAACAGATTGTCGCAGTTACGATAGAATCGTAAAAAACAACGAGCCAATTGCCGATCAAACTATTTCCATCAGCAAAAATTTTGATCGCTGACAGATCGAGAAGAACGCTGCATTTCGAATTGTAAGTCCCACACAACGGTTGCACATTGCTCTACTCGACAATGTGTTTGGGGTGCATCATCAACCGGGGCGCCCTATATACCAGAAGAGCCGTTCTTCAGCAGAATGAAGGAGACGCCATTGTTCTTTTCTTCCAGAGAAAGCTTCACCCAGATAGATGGTCAAAAATACGGTTTTTTTTTCTTCTTTTTCTGGTGCTCTCTCCTATAGAACAGTAAACTGACACTGACATTGATTTAGGTTCAGCTTCAAACATCCAAAGTATGCATATTTCTTCAGTTGCATATCTTAGCTAAACTTTCAAGACGATAAACCCAAAAAAAAATTATAAACAAAAAAAAACCCAGAAAAAGCTCCATGATGGCAATAGTTAAAGGTTTCAATGAATCGTGGACTTATTCTTACCTAGAGTTGCTGTCTCTGCAAATCTGGAAAATGCAGCTCAAGAACAGAGGAAGAAAGGCCGAGATGGAGAGTCAGGGCACACGCAAATAAGCAACCGATCATTCTTGCAATCGAAATTTATTGGCATGTGCCCTGCTTCTCCATCTGGGTGACATTTTCTTCCTAAAACCATAATCCTCGTCAGAATCAAAGACAGTAAGTTATGAGAGAAAGAATGTGGCGTTGAAGAATGAAGAACATAAATTAGGAGTACTATATATATTTGAGGTTCCATTTCAAGAACAAGAGCAGATTAGAGCTGTCAATGGATCCCACATATGGAATTATGCAGAACCTTTTCTATTGGTGGGTGAGTAGTTGTATCTTAATGGGTAACTTCATAGAAAATTAACAACAATATTCCATCTAAAGGGCATTAACATAACCGAATTTGGGTCAAGGTCGACGAGGTATAGGACATGAGTTTATATCACATCCTGCACAGTTTATAACCGATTATGATAAAATTTACCCGATCCCGGCATATATTTGATATCTGATATCAAATAGTGCTTAAATTGCTGGGTTAGGGAAAAGTAGAGGCTTTGATCCAACCTGAACCAACTAGGTATGAACCCTACCATGTTAGCTCAACTGATAAACAAATATATATATTATAGTACTCACTTTGTCTATTCGGAGATTTCTGGTGATCCACTTTTCAAAAAGTAAGCTAATATTTATTCCATCTTATTATATTTTGGGAAATATTGATTGTTTTTTAAAACGTGGGCAGAACTCAACAGTAAGGGGAACCCTATTTTAAGTTTTTAAAATATTGTGCATCGTGTGCTGTTATCTCAATGTTTTTTCTGTATCCAGTTTAAAAAAGCATTGAGATTCATTAGTAACTCAACCATAAATAGCCCGAGACGGGTATACGATAACCAAACATGAACAGCTACGTTTCATTTTATGCATTTTAACGAAAAAGCCCACTACCTAGTTTCCATATACAAGGGCTATCAACGATCGTGTAAAACAGAGAAAGCAAAACTAAACCATATTTGTACGCAATACGTTAAATCTGACCTGTCAGCGCTATCTATGACCACAAACAGTAGCCGCTTCACTTGATTTGATTCCTTATTCTGCATTTTTCTCTTGTATTGTATAGGATCATTATGTATTGCTCATGGAGTTGCTCTTATTCATACCTTGCACATCCATGGGAGAATTCCCTATACTGCCAACTGAACCGAGGGTCTGAGAGCTCAGTTGAGGACTCGCAGGGCATGGGTCGGGGTTGCCGGCACTCATTGCATGGACTTGACCAGAGCTGATCTGTTGTGGGCTCATGGGTGTCCGTTGGCTCATCTGCTGTGGACTAGACTGCTGTTGCTGCTGCGGGTTCATCTGAGGCATCCCCATAGATGAAGGTGACCCGATCTGTGGTTGTGACCCAACAGATTGCAGAGAGCTGTTTTCTTGCTGCTGAAGCTTCTGCTGTTGCTGAAGTTGAAGCTGCATCTGTAATTGCTGCTGTTGCTGCAACTGTAGTTGCTGCGGCTGCATCTGCTGCTGTTGGTTGGCATATACATTATTCATACCAGACATTATTTTTGGTGGGCCCATGAGGCCCCCTATTTGCTGCCGTTGCATCGAGTTCATATTCCCACGGGTCATGCCCGGGCCAAGCATCGGCAACCCTGCGGAGCTCGGATGAATGAGTCGGGCCCCAGGAACACTGCTCATACTTGGCTGCGGGCCCCCCAGAAGACCTGCACGACTATTCATCATCTTCATCTTCTGAGCCACCAAAGCAGTTTCTTGGGTTGTCAGTCCGGACCCTGAGTGAAGCCGCTGGGCTATCGAATTACCAATCCCAGAGGGCTGACCTAAATTTATCGGGTTCTGACCCACATTCCCGATTGATCCTATTGCACGGGTGGTTCCCATCCCCATTCCCGGGTTACCAAGACCTGCCAAGCTGTTACTCATGTTCCCCATTCCCATGTTAGGTGCCATCCCCATCGACATCATCATTTTTCTCTGCATATGCTGATTTAGCTGCTGCTGCTGCTGCTGATTCTGATTTGTCTGCTGTTGCTGTTGCTGTTGCTGCTGTAACATATGAAGATGAAGTGGAGAAGCCTTGTTAGCCATGTGATTTCCGAGCTGCATATTGGAGTTCTGGGCCATCGAGTTCATCTGTGACATATGGTTTGCTGCAAGCATCATAGAAGACGACCTCTGGTATTGAGACAATGGATTCTGTCCATGCTGCTGCTGTTGTTGCTTCTGCTGCTGCAACAGAGCTTGAGCATTGAGCTGCTGGGACCTTGCAGCCATTGGAGCTCCTTGAGACATTTGTTGTTGTGTGTTTCCAGGTGGTATCATTCTGTTTGCTGCTATTTGGGACGAGTTAAGGGGTGCATGGCTGCTATTTATTGCATTTGATTGTTCGTTTTGTTGTTGTTGGCTGGAAGCTCCTTCAGCAAACTGGCCTGAGGAATTACTTTGAGACATTCCAGAAGGTGAACCAAGTGGATGACTTTGACGAATTGGTTTCGCCAATATATCATCACCTGTCAAAGTGTAACCTTCCTTTACCAGCTGTAAACCAAGCCATAAATTCAGCAAAGCTTAAAAAACAAAAAAAAAAAACAAACAAACAAACAGGAAAGTAGAAGGTACCAGTGTGCGGAATTGGTCAGCAAGCAAATCTGCAATGTTCTGTTACAAAAAATTCAATGTCAGCCCAAATACGCAAGAATCATAAGAGCAGATTGTGAAACTTAGTGTAAAAGTGGAAACTATTCTATTTTGAGGAACAGTTAACTATCTCACTCGAGTTCTTTTTTAGTTTGTTTTCCTGAAAAGGTAACTTTCTTTTTCATTTTACTCCGAGTTTCACACATAGTCGAATTTTATAATTGATAATGCTTGTGGATTTTCTTCCTTTTTTTGTCAAACTTACCCTATTTGGCAGTGTTGGAAGAAAGTCCTCTACATCAAGAATATCAACATCTTCCAAATCTCCATAAATCATGGCCACAGTACCGTTGCTTCCTTTTTCAAACAAACTCAACTTGCACCGAGCTTTAGAAACATAAGAAACGGCGTTACCTGTAAGAAGATAGCCACGAAATCAAGTAATAGGAGAAAATCGGGGTGCAAAATAAGACAAAAAGATCTGAATTTGAAAGATCGGTACCTTGATATACACGATCAGCCTGAACAAAATTCAGCACTCTGGACTTGCAAGTGTTCGTAGTTCCTCCAATAATTGATCTTGATAATAACATGGGAGATGATTTGTCTATAAAATCCTCATTGTTTGAGAGGTTAGAAAGGCATAGCATCAAATTATCAGTTGGAAATCCACTGGACTTTCTCACCGGGCACTCATCCACTTTGTTCTTTTTGCGGTAGAGATTATGCCTAAACAAAGAAAGACATCCACTCAATAAAAGGATGATTTCAGGAGGATCAATTATGAAAAAAAAAAAAAACAAACAAAACAAACCCGAATGAAAACCGAATGGAAAATGCATGAAAAAACCTAACTTGCAACTTTTAAGAAACAAAAAGCAGATACCACCTTGGCAAAGTATAAAACAAAATGAAGGTACTTTTAGCGGTATTTGAATAGCAAAGTTGCAAGATTTGAAATTCTTCAAGCTGAAAATCCATGAGCAATGCTACGAAAAGTGAAACTTAGAGTGAAACCGAGTGTGAAATGGAATCTTTTCAATTTCGGAAAACTGATGACTATCTCAGTCAATCACTTTGTTTCCAAAAAGACAATTTTTTTCACTTCTATACCAAGTCTCAGTCCAATTTTCACACTTTGTAAGAATTTCCTAATTCCATACCTCGTGGCAATTGCTTCAATCTTTGAAAACCTCTCAAGAATCGTTTGATCAACTAGAGGTGTTCCTATAGAAGGGCTGCTCGCATTGAATGGAACACCATGGGTACTAACACTAACAGGAGAACCGACACCACTCATCGTAGGGGCCTTGGAGAAGGAAGTTGATCTAGCTTTTCCACTTGGAGCCAGATTTTGCCGCTGCATAGAATCATTAGCACTAGAAGTCATAGATCCAGGAGGAACTGAAGTCACCGTGACCTTGTCCCTCAGTGGCAGCCCAGTAATAGCACTTGCTGGACCAGCACCAAACTGAGGACCCAATGAACCACTAGAGAAGTCCCCTGATTTTGATGACAATGGAGACTGTACAGAAACTCGTGGACTTTGTGCAGATTTCCTTTTCTGAGGCTGCTGATATTCCTTCTTCAAGTCAATATGCTGCTGATTGACATTATTCCACTGAGCCTGAGGAAACCCAGATTTCATCAGTGCATGTTGTGTCAATCTGTACTGCAATTGCGACTGTTGAGGGTCAACGTGGTCCTTTTCAATATCCATGATTGGCAAGTCAGTTTTGTTCTGAATTGCTTCCATTCCATCCATTTGTCCCTCCATCGCACCGTATCTCATACCAGGAAGCCCTGATTGTACTGGTGCCACCCCAGGTTCTGTTTTCAAGATGGAATTCGAATACTGAATTCCTCTAGTCATAACTTGCTGCTGATACATTGAATTCTTCCAATCCGATCCATGAAGATTGTCCATTTGATGCTGTTGAAGACCATCAGAGACCATAGGTGAAACTCTTCCTCTCTTATTTACATTGGATAATGGTGACATTGGCCCGTCTTGATTCTCTCTCTTTCCATGGGCAGAACCCGAAGAATTGTTATCAGAGTATGAAATCATCATCTCCTGCCCAGAAGGGGAAACTCCTCTATTCCCAAGCATAACTGGATATCTTTGCTGATGAGATGGCATGGCTAAACCTTGAAAAGCTGCTTCGGTCACGCCGTTTCTTGGGCTTGCAGTTACGGAATTGGAGATAGCAGCATTTTGCGTGGTTGTGTTTTCAATTGCATGTTGCTGCATCCCGTTACCTAGAATAACATCTCCTAGCCTAGAGTCAGAAATTTCGGAGGTTCTATCTACGGCCATCTTCTTCCCATGGATTCTGTTACTAGTTACAGATATCTCTGGCAGCTGCCGCAATCGCTTTCTCTTTGCACTAGACAAGGCCACCTTGAGCTGAATATAAGATACATTATTAATTAAATCTTCAAGCATAGTCCGTCCTTTAAAATTTAAAATATTATAATAAATAGATTCCGCACCTTCTCGGGAACTGGGAAATGAGAGAGCCTGTCTAACTTGGGACTGGGATCAAGACAAAGCTTGGGTTGCAGGGCCTTGAGTATCCTGGACTCCACCTCCTGCAGATAAAGCAGATAAATTACCATGGCACAAGCAAAATTGTCAAACCCTTCAAAATTGAGAATGAGGTTCCAAAATTACCATCAGATCACCATAAGTCCAAGAGCTATCTGATATCAAGGGGATGTCTTTCACAATATTCTCTAAGGTTATTTTGAGTTTTACTCTCATAGCAGCAGGAGGGATACACATGGCTGGTGTGCTAGAGCCTTGTTCAGAGGCAGATGGTCGGTGGTCTCTGACCTGTATTACCAAGCAAGATAGCATCAAGTAGATTCAATATCCTTTCGAGTTTACACAGGAAAAGGCAAACCCTAAGAAATCTTTTTACAAGTCAGTAAAAAAAAAAACGAAGCACCAGATATATTGTCAGATGAGTGAAAGTTACCTCACAAGTAACAGAACCATCAACATACTTGCAAGGTAAACCAGCCAGGGTGTCACTAGGAAAGTGGCCACATTCTATTGCCTACAAATCAAAATAAGAAACAGCACAATATAAACAAAACGCTTCTGCTCTATGGTTATACGAGAATAAATGCCCTATGCAGAAGTCCATTAGAAGCCTACTTAATAATAACTCAAGCATGTAGAGGGTATTTTGCTAGTAAAAATCACAGTGCATAGATAGGCACTTACAGAAAAGAGATTTTCTGATATTCGGTTGTAGGGCCTCAAAAGCTTGGTAAGATCGTGGGAAAGCTCATTCTGAAAAACAAATTTCTCAGTAAGAACAAAGAAAAAGGATGTCATAACACACCTACTATTAATAAATCTCAAAAAGATTAAAGGTTCATTTACAAACCTCCAAGGATTTTCCTATGTAATACCCATCTGGAAAAAGGTGCAATACAATAGAAACTTCATCGTCTGCAGTAACAGAAAGAATACATAATTAGAGAACCACAACATACTAAAAATGCATCTCTTGAAAGCTAGTAAAAAACAAAAACCAAAGTTCAATGTTGCCTTTACCAGGTGATACACCATTTCCTTCTGTAGCCACAGACGAACCGGACGTCACGCCCACATACTTATTTCCTTGGTTGATGATTTTGCCCTAAAGTTCATATTGATCAAGTTAAGGTGGATGCTTACGGACACTGATATAAGTACTAAACCACAGCTTCAGTAAAGTACGCAAGGTTCCAGAATTGGACAAGAATAAAATAGAAAACAAAACAAAAACCTGGTTTCAATAGCATGCATCAACATACTCACTAAAAGTCATTATGTGCCTGCAAAGCTCAACTAACGCTTTCCTGCTCAGAGAGTCTAGCTAATGGTTTGAAAAAATATTAAGCTCTCTTCCACCCAATTCACTAGTGACCCCATCCAACAGTCTTGTCTTTCAAAAACCCGATTTAGCAACAAAGTTAAACCTAAACAGCCGAAATTCTGAATCCACTACTTATGACAACAAGCCATGCTAATTACCAGCTATGCAGTTTCAAGAATCAAATAGATTATTGTCTGCTTACAAGTAAAGAAATATTAAAAGATTTCAGATTCATACTTGATAGCTACGGTCAAATTTTTACAAACTAGGTCAATAATTGGATCTTGCATTTTTCCCCACAAATTAGGACAAAGAGGCATAACAATCTTATCATACAGCTAGCTCCATCTCACAATTGTGCCAAGCATTGCAAAATTACCTCAGAATTACGAGCGACGGAGTCTAGTCTAGAGGCAACAAAAGGAGCTTTATCCGAATTGACGGGGACATCACCATCAGATTCAGTCAGAGGCTTTGGGCGGAACCGAGTACCGGTCCTGGAGATCTTAAAAGAAACACCCATCAATTCAATTCAACACAACTCGATTCCCTTGGAGCTTCCCAGAATCTAGGATTTTACGATGATTCTTGTTGTCAGCATTACGACACTGAAAGAGAAGCTAGCTGCTTCGTCCTCGCGAAAGTTTTCAGTTTTTACTTTTTAGAGATTGAGAGATAAAAGAGGGAGAGACAGTGTAATCAGAACCGGACCGGAAATCGAACCGGTTAGGTGCCCGGTTCGAACAAGATAAAACCGGTCTTGAAAAAAGATCAGCCCAGTCCAACTCTGCTTCTCTCCCAGCCTCTCTCTTTTGCAAAACACGGTAGCTCAGCTCAATCTCTCAGCCCTTTCTTCTGCAAAATCCGGTAGCTCAATTTCTCAGCCCTCTCTTCCACAGCTCTACTTCTCTTCTCTGTTTCCCTTCTTAACACAACAAACCCACAAACATAGAATCACCGATCTCTCGAGCCTTCACCTACCCAGAACCCACAAACCTAGAATGGTTGTGCACATGTCCATCAATCTCAATGATTTCCTATCCAACGATGTTGAAGAAACTGATGCATTTGGAGGTTTTTAGTTGCTCAAAGGTTGATTAGATTAGTGGGGTTCAAACAACAGAATTATTGGAGAGATTGTCCATTGAAGGATGTAAATTGCTCGAGAAAATAGGTACGGGAGAAATTAGAGAGACTTGGAGATCCTAGATTGGATTGTTGAGGCGTCTGGAGACTAGCGGCGGAGCTGGCTATTAAGGTTTCTAATTTGTTTTCTAGTAATAAATGAATCGGCGGACCGGTGCGTCAAAAACCGGCCGGTTCTGTAAAAAATGGGCACTTGAACTGGATTCACTTGCATGCCATTATTTTCGTCGACCCATTGGACGCTCCGGTTTCGATTCAAACCCTGTCGGATCTCTGATTCCATCTAGTTCTGATAGAGAAATTATTGGATACATCAGAGCCAACAGGTGGCTCTGATGTGGTACAGCATCAACCAATTAATGAACGACATGTGGCAAAATTATCTGACAGCATTCACACATGTCAACTAGTGATTGGATGATGTTGTACCACATCAGAGCCACCTGTTGGTTCTGATGTATTCAATAATTTCTCGTTCTGATAACATTATCAAGTATACAACTGCACAAGTTTTATATGTACCCCCTTAAGGTTAGGGAAATGGAGGGTATGGTGAGTATACTACTAATGCCATATTCATATTATATTTTTTTCCACTCACTTCATAATTAGGGCGGAACAAAAACCCCAACAAACCCGAATTCCCGAAAATTTCCGCTTAATCCGTTCCGAAATTGAGCCCGAGCCCGTATGGGATGAAATTTAACTCCCAACTAGGGCTAGGGCTTTTTTCAAAAAATTATGAAAATCCCGAATGTCCATTGATATTTACCATAATTCAACAATTTACAACTTAAATAATTTAATTATACTTAAACTAGATGAATGTAAAATAAATTATAGCATAATTAGTAAGTAATTAACGTAACTTCATTTTTTTTCTTCGTCAATGTATCGTAAACTGTCTGGACATTCAGTTTTAGCTTTTCCTTTAAATGTTCTTTGCACTAGAACATTTATTTATAGTTTTAGATTTTACCATTTAAACCTTCAACTATTTTAAAGTGATGGAGTTGATTTAGATCTGTGTTGAACTTGAATGCTAGTGTTCGTATTGTAGAACTTAATCTACGTGTGCGAACTTAATGAATTGTTTGTGAACTTGATGTACGTGATCGTAAATTCGATGTATGTGTTGGTGAATTCAATGTATGTGTTCATGAATTTGATGAATGCTTGAACTTGGATTTGTATTTGATTTTAAGATTAAGGTTTATTTTCATTATTAGGTGTAAACTAGGGTTGTCCCTATCTCTTCCCGAAATTGAAAAGTCCCGACCAAGTAGGGACTTTTTCAAATGTTTAACATAAGGCTAGAGTTAGGGACGGTTGTGGAAAATCTCGAAAACTAGGGCTAGGGACATTTTCTTGAAAATCCTGTCCGTTTGTCCCGAGCTCGCCCCTAACCATAACCATAACCATAACCATTGCAGTTATGATTCTTCGTACCATAATCATAACCATTTTTTACCACGATCAAATCATACCATAATCATTCAAACTAATAAAACGCCATTGTTTCAAACAAAAAATGAAAATTAAACATATATTCATTGTTTCATACACGAAATTCAAATTAAATATAATTTCATTATTTTATTCATTATATATATATACACGTATTCTTTTATTATTTTATTTTAATATTATAAAAGATATAGTACATCACTTCAATATTTAATAATATAGAATAAATATATATACGTAATTTTTATTTAATCGTTAAACGAACCATATAATAAACTGAATTAAGTTGGAGACTCTCAGGTTTAATCTCAGTGATTATGAGAATGGAAATATATTCATAATCAGCACTTTACCCTTTAAGGGCTTATTAGGTGCATGTGGAGATAAGTATTGGTGTGGAGCAAACATGCTACGGGTGCTGCATGCCTTCCAGATGGGACCCCTCCTAAAACCACCCCGCCAGGAAAAAAAAAATGAGGAATTTCTATATTGAAGTCTATTTAAAAAAAAAAAAAACTAATATTAAACCCCATTATTCAAAATTTTGGATCCGCCAACCTGAAAAGTTCAAAAAATGGGGTTTAGGGTAATGTATAATTACTACAATTTAATTTAATTTAATTGCATGTCTGACTAACCAGTCGACGTAAAATAGAGGTAATGTGAGACGTAACATGATATTACGTAATACCAAATACACGTTACCTCTATTACGTAACACAAATCCTAATCATTTCTATAGTTAGGTACATAATACACGTTTTTACTATAGATAGATAGATAGATAGATATAATTAGTAAAATAATAAATAAGCTAACATAAAAAAAAATGGTGATTTTGTGAATTGGTGGGCCTGGACCAACAGCCCATGCCCCATAGTCACTTTCACGGAAGAATATGATTTCCTTTCCTGTAGTGTTTACCAAAAATTAAAAAATAAAGATTCCTTGTAGCATTTTATAACACTTAAAAATTAAAATTAAAATAATAGAAAAAAAATTGGCATTTGGGAACCCTAGTGGCTAGCAGGAGCAGTCACTCACAACTCACAAGTCCTCCACTCCTCTCAATCTAAGAGACACAAATCTCGGCAGCATTAAAGTAGTTCTCTATTCTCAATCTCTTCAATTCTTCACTAGTTTCGGATTATACCACTAATAAACTTCATCAGTCATTCAATTTTCTACTTTTCGAATACAATCGAGCTGCTAACTGAAGAGAGTATGAAGAGAACGAAGGTACCTTCATGACTGAAGTCTAATTTTCTGGAGCCAACGCGTCGTTGGGTGGGTCTTCTACCTCAGTTTGATCGTTAGTGGTTACAGGCGATTAGAGTTGGAAATGTGATTATCAACTCTTGAACTTAGAATCCTGCTTGAATTGAGTTTCGAGGGAGCTTCAGAAATCCTTGTGGGTGCTGGATTTCAATTTATTATCTGTTAAGGCATTCACTTCAAATTTATTTGTTTTTCAGACTTAAAAACAAAATTTCTTCTATTTGAGGAAGTAATTGGTGTTGTTTTAGAAGCTACTGAATTTGCGAAGAGCCAAAATTATGTAATTAGATGTATCTATCTACCAAATCTGTACCTTGTGAAATTGACTTTCTAATTTTGTGAAAGATGTATTTCTTTAAGAATCATCATTCTGTTGTTTGTTTCTGAATTTGTGAAAGATTTATTTCTTTAAGAAAAATATTTATGTTTATGTACTGCAAGTCTGAAACTCATCTGTGCAAATTGAAGCTCCAAGAGGGCAAGTTTCGGTGCAAACTCTAAGAGGGCAAAACCCTATATCGAGGATGGCCAAAATTGAATACGACTAAATTATATAGGGCTTTCTGGTGTTTACTAAAATTTCAGGGGGGCAATTGCCCCCAGGCCTTCATTGGCTCCGTGCCTGCTTATAGACCTATTTTCTGGGAAGATTAGTTAACAAAATCGGTAGAAATTTGTTATAATAAATCTGTGTTTTTTGGCATACTCATCATCTTTTGTAACTTTTTGTTTCAGCTATTTGATAACTTTGATACTGCTTATTCAAACTGGAGAATGTCAAGGATACTGTTCTGATCTCCTGAATTCACCATACAGTCGTGCACAGAGGAGGGTGGAGGTCTGAACTAAATTGGCGGGCTTCTGAGAAAACAATGAATCTCAGCTTGCGCTCACCAAGTTCCGAATTCTCGGTTCCTTTTGTTGAGGGTTTGCATCAGACTAGCTTGAACCGTACTAATAATAATAATTATAATGTAAAAACCTCATCAAGAGTTGGTCATTCTGCAAAGAACAGTGATGTATATCGTAGAGGAGGAAGAAATGGGATATCTTGCCATTTGATGTCTGGCCCTTTGGAAGAATCCTTTGCTATAAAGAAGCATATTAAAGATCCACCAAGAAAGCTTGAATTTGTTCGGACATTGCTGATAGACAATTATGATAGTTATACATACAACATCTTTCAGGAGCTCTCAGTTATAAATGGAGGTAAGGTATTTATTTCTTCCCACTTATTAGTGTTCTTAGATTGTCATGTTCTTGTTAAATATATTATAATTCTGCAGAACAGGTGGGATTTTTGTTCTAGATAGATGTTGCAGCCATTTGATGGCTGGTTCATTTACATTGGATGAAATGTTACAACAAAAGCTAAATGCTTATCACCATGGTTCTTCAAATTTTCAGAAAGTTGGCTAGATTTTAATACTTAATGCATTTCTTTGATGCAGTGCCTCCTGTTGTGATAAAAAATGACAGTTGGACGTGGAAAGAGACATGCCATTACCTGTTTGAAGAAAACGCCTTTGATAATATTGTTATATCACCTGGACCCGGCTCTCCGACATGTTCTGCAGATGTAGGTAAGATAAAACCATTATATTTTGCATTGTTCCTGCACTTAGATTACTATAAAGGGAACTAAGAAAGAAAGAAAGATCCAATGTTTGTCAGAAAATATTTGAGAATAGTTGTAAGTCCCTAAAACAAAATGAATGAATTTTTGATTGTTCAACCTTTCTCATCTAAAATAAAGCGGTGCCTTGTAGTTAGCTGTCCTTATTGTTGGCATGCCTATAAAAAGATATCTCTGAATCTGGTATAATTTGTTATCCAAATAATGCAGGAATATGTCTTCAAATACTGCTCGAATGTAGTGAAATCCCCATTTTGGGTATCTGTCTTGGGCACCAGGTAATTAAATTCCTCTATTTGACCTAGTTATCCTTATAAGGGTTATACTTAGATCATCCATTGACTGGAATTTCAGTGTCTAATCTGTGCTTAGAAGAAGTTCTGCTAACTCATACTTGACTTTACCATGTTGCTTGGATCAACTAAGTAGAGGGAATTGGATTTTTTCAGGTACTTGGAAAACACGATTTGACAAATTGGTTCTTAAGTTTTTTTTTTGGTTTTTTGTTTTTTTGTTTTTGTTTTTGTTTTTGTTTTTGTTTTTTTTTTTTTTACTTTTACGTACCTGAAAAAACACGGTTTGACATATTCGTACCTTTCAGGTATCTCATTTATGTTTATTGTTGCAATCAAGTAACTAGCATTTGTTACTAAGGGCAAAAATATAACAACAAAAACAAGTTAGTTACTAGATTACAACCATAAATAATTTGTCAAGTACCAATGTATCAAACCGTGTTTCCTCAGGTACCAAAAAGTTGAAAACATTCTTAGGCACCAAGTCAAACCCTCTTTTCTTAGGTACTTGAAAGATTTTTTATCCCCTAAATATCGTAGTTCTCTTGAAGTTACGTATAATGAGAAAAAGCGTAGTTTTTTAGAAGTCTGTGATAACATCTCTTTGATCTTTCAGAGCTGAAAACCTGTCCTGGTTTGATTTTTATAAGAATGTGGTCACATGTATTTGGTGACGTTACTTAAAAGAAAGACGTATGGGGAAATTACTTCGACTCTTCTCTGTCATGACATAGGAAATGTTGGTTCTTGGCAGGCTTTGGGTTATGTGCATGGTGCTCATATTGTCCATGCAGATGAACCAGTCCATGGGCGGTTGAGGTATGACAGTTACGGATTGGTTATTTTTTTCTTACCAATAAACTTAGCAATTGCTAAGCGTGTATGAATGGGGATCATTCGTCTCTATCGTTTAGTTCATTTGTAAACTGGTATTAATTTGTTTTTCTGTTTTTCGTCAGTGAGGTTGAGCATAATGGGTGTAGGCTCTTTAGTGGCATCCCTTCTGGAAAAAACTCAGGATTTAAGGTCAGACCGTCATGAAGCATTTGCCGTTTTAATCATTGTAATAGGTTGAGCTTATTATACTTTTTACATATGAAGTTGATATTGCCTTTCATTTGTTGTAATTGGAATTTATTGACTAACAATTGACATTAATTTTCTAATGCAGGTGGTGCGGTATCATTCCCTTGTCATTGATGCTGACACTCTTCCAGAAGACCTCTTGCCCATAGCATTGACTTCTTCAAAAGACGCACTTCCATTATCTGATGGCCAAAATACTGATTTGTCCGAACACACGAATGATCATGCTATGCATAAACATTTGGATGATGATTTGTTAATAAGTAGAGATTCTTCAATGTCTTCTAACAAGTCAAGAAAAGTTATAATGGGAGTCAGACATTGTACTCGGCCTCATTATGGTGTCCAGGTGAGTGTTGACTTGGGTTTAGCTGTTGCTGCCGTTCTGTTTTGCTACATTCTAATCCCCTTTCAATATTCAGTTTCATCCAGAGAGTGTGGCAACATGCTATGGTCAGCAAATATTTAAGAATTTCAGGGATATTACAGAAGAGTACTGGATGAAATGTGGACCTTCATTCTTTAGGAACAGAAATACCCATTATAATGGTATGTACGATTTATAAACAAAATTTTGTTTTGTTTTTGTTTTCCCCCCTTAAATAAGTTAGTCCCCACCCTTTAAACTGGTAACTTTATGTTTATTTCCCCTCACTGTTGCGAATACTCTTACTGGCTATGGACAGACACTATTTTATTGATTCTCATCTGCTCCATTTGATTAAGTGAAGAGCATCTGTCTGACCGTCTACATTCTTACTTTAGGATAATTGATTGCTCGAAATTGATTTTTTGTTGTATGTACATTTTAATATATTATAATTATATACTGTGTTATTCTCGAGCAGTAAAATTTCTTTAGCAGGTCTGCAGGTGCCAAATATGAATAATGTTTTGAGACAAGTTGGTTCAAGAATTAATCCGTTTCTAGGAACTTCAAATGACTACATACTTCAAGACGCTATTGCAAGTGCTGACCTATTGTACAATGTGCATGAGGAGATGTCTCCTAGCATGTCAAGTGAGGAAAGCTGTTCTTGTTCAAGCTTAAGCCTAAAGCTCCTCAGGTTGAGATGGAGAAAGATCGACCGCATTGCTAGGAGAGTCGGTGGGGCCAAGAACATATTTTGTCAACTTTTAGCTGATCATGGAGCTGAAAATACATTTTGGTTGGATAGTTCCTCGACAGAAAAGGTATGAGGGTGTCCTATTTGATGCCTTTCTAATGTCAATTCCTGTAAGTTAGTTTATAGCTGCACACTGCAAGGGTTCCAGGACCAGAAGGACCCTAAACCTAGAACGATTATCGTTTGGTGGTGTTTGATTGAGCAAACAAGAGTAGTTCAAGGCTCAGTTTGATCTCAATTAGGGAGGTGTCCATGTGCTGAAGAAGTAACTTAGGAAGTTCATATATGCTCATTGGTGTTGTATCTGGAACTTCAGGGAAGAGCTCGGTTTTCATTTATGGGAGCAAAGGGTGGAGCTCTTTGGAAGAAATTGACCTTTAGATTGTCAGAGAGGTTCAACACTTACTTTCTCCAGTTTCTCTCAATTTTTATTTACCTGTTGATTTAGTATGCTATCTGTTTGCTTGTACATATCAGATAGGATACCTAAGAGTTTCACCTCAACTTTTTTGCAACTTGATGAGACTACATGTTATGGTCACACATAGAATACGGGTGGATAGAAACCTAAGTTTCTGATTAACTTTCTACTTGTCGTTTTATTCAGTAACTTGTCCCTTAAATAGGACTGGACCAGTACAATCTAAGTAGATAAGATATTCTACCATATAACTATAGGAAATAAAATATCTAACAAAATCACTAATAGTAGAGATAATTTAACTAAATCTATCTCTAACACTAACCCTAATAATAATAGATATTATCATATATTGGACATATTTATCCATAACACTACACAATCTTTTAAAAGGTATCTTAATGGATGAGGCAGTGTTGACATGACATGCTCCTTAAAACTGGTAGGAACTATACATACTAATATATTTTAGTGATTGATTCTGATAGCATGATTATTAACTCCAACAACGTTGGTTCAGTCACTTGTGTATTCGAAGTGTTTAAAGCTAATCTCTTCTAATTATCCAATACGGTGATGTTCTTTAAAATAGTAACCGCAACACATTTCATTAATGTTGTTGGAAGATGCTCATATCGTTTGTATTGCAGCAGTACGGTTTCTAATGGTGGAGGCCATCTGGTAGTTGAAGATGGCAGTGGCAATGTTAGCTCTACATTCTTGAAAGATGGATTTTTTGATTTTTTGAACAAGGTATGATGTCACTCAAGCTTACCTTTAACTAATTATTATTGTTACAATTTTTATGGACGTCCCTTTGATTCTTCAAGAAAGATAGATGTGGAAATAACAACTCTCTAGGGTTGTTTCTGGGCAGAAAGTTGTGTCGTTTCGTTGTGAAGAAAAGGATTTCGATGGACTGCCATTTGACTTCTGTGGCGGATACGTTGGTTACATAGGGTAAGCTCCTTTATCCAATATTACTATATATTTATGGTAGCTAGTTTATGGATTTTATTTACTTATTATTATCATCTGTTAATAATAATTCAGATATGACCTTAAAGTTGAATGTGGTGGGGCACCGAACCGTCACAAGTCGACCACTCCGGACGCGTGTCTTTTCTTTGCAGACAACCTTATTGTGATGGATCACATGAAGGACGACATCTACTTGCTGTCACTGCACGACCAAACTACCGAACCAGATGAATGGCTGGACAAGATGGAAAAGAAGCTTCTAAACCTGACAGACAATCAAACAAGTGTTGTTTTTTCCAACACCTCTTCTTCAACTTCAACAAAGGAGTTCAATGCTGACAAATCTAAAGTGCAGTACCTGGAAGACGTGGACAAGTGTCTCGACTACATCCGAGACGGAGAAAGTTACGAGCTTTGCTTAACGACCCAAATAAGGAAAGATGTCGGGGAGAAGATGGATTCTCTAGGGCTGTATCTTTACATGAGGGAGAATAATCCGGCACCCTATGCAGCTTGGTTTAATTTTGGCAACGAGAATCTCTGCATCTGCTGCTCTTCTCCCGAGAGATTCCTCAAGCTAGATAGTCACGGTGTCTTGGAAGCCAAGCCAATCAAAGGCACCATTGCTAGAGGTGCAAATCAGGAACAAGATCAACAACTTAAATTGAAGCTTCAGTACAGGTACGTGGAGTTTTGTGAAAAACATACTAAAAAAGACTTTTTTTTACAAACATAAGACTGCTGTTGTGATTCTAGCTTGCATTTATTTATGTTTTGTGGGTGAAGTGAAAAGGAGCAGGCTGAGAATCTGATGATTGTGGATCTTCTACGAAACGATTTGGGGCGTGTGTGTGAACCTGGGTCCGTCCACGTACCATCCCTGATGGAGGTGGAATCCTACGCAACTGTGCACACGATGGTGAGCACGATCAGAGGAAAAAAGCGGTCAGACGTAAGCGCAATTGGGTGCGTCCAGGCTGCGTTTCCAGGGGGGTCCATGACAGGGGCACCCAAGTTGAGGTCAATGGAGATTCTAGATTGTCTAGAGAGCTCGTCCAGAGGTATATACTCGGGATGCATTGGCTTCTTCTCGGTAAACCAGACCTTCGACCTTAACATTGTGATAAGGACAGTGGTTATACACGAGGGGGAGGCATCGGTTGGGGCGGGTGGGGCTATTGTGGCGCTGTCTAACCCCGAAGACGAGTATCAAGAGATGAAGTTGAAGACTCGGGCACCCAGGAATGCTGTGATGCGCTTCTGCACATCATCATTATTGATTGATTGATTTCCTGCCTAGTCAAAATTTCTTCATTTATTATTTTTTGTTTGGTTTGGTTTGGTGATCCCTTCCTAATGTTGAATTAGCATAATCGTTGCATGTTATACCTACTCTTGTATACACTTACTACGTTTTCCTTATATAAGAGAAATTATTTGCCACTGATATTTGTCTCTGCTTGAATATTTTAGGTATATATATTGAAAAACACAGTTTGATATGTTGGAATTTGATTAAAAAAATGTCTTCAAGTAACTAAGCACCAAAACACGATAATAGTTAATAGGGTTAAGAACCTATAAATTATTGTTCGAAATTTGGTGTTTGAAGTTTGAAATGTTTAATTGAGTCTCAGGTGTCTCGTGTGATTACTTTAGGGAAGCCAATACCGACGAAACCGACTGTCAAATTCGAGTTCTCATGCATGTTCCCTTGTTATTTTGCCGGGACCGTCACATAAGAAACTTGCCACATCCCCACAAGTAAATCTCGCTCCGTTGTTGCTGGAAATCGCTCCACACCACTCTGCTGGAATCATTTTCTTTTGGTTGTTCAAGTTTTGAGGGAAATTTGACGATTTTGTGAAAAATAAAGAGTGATGCATTATGAGTGGGTTGATAAAAATGATTGAAGAGAGATGAAAAACGCATAAAGACACCAAATTTCTAAAAAAATGAAACCTAAGACCGTTCAATTTAACATTTCAAACTTTAGAAACTAAATTTCAACATTTGTCAAACCTTGGACTGTTTATAGGTTCTTAACCCGTAATTAATAGTAGCTCACGCTCCGGAACAGAATCTGCGCGTCACGCGTTCAACGGAGGCCAAGCCGCCGTCCCCCTGTCTCTTGTCTCTCTTACTGTGCTTCCAGTTTCCACGCTGAATCAGTGAGAAGTACAACCACATGCCGCCGCTAGAGGAGGCGGAACCCTCGCAGCCCAGCCGTGGAGCTGGCGGGAAAGTGAGGAGGCAATTCAACCACAGGTCGCGGACCACTCCCTACTCCCGGCCCCAGAGATGTAGAAAGGAACCCATCGTCATTTCAAGATGTACCAGCTGAAGATACTGTAAAAGGAAACAGTTGATTTTCTGATGCCGACTTTTTCTTCACTTACCCAAGAGGAGGCAATACTGATGCATACAAGGTACATTTTCTCCTGGAACTCTCTATTTCAATAGAACTGGTACATTTTGTCACATAGATTGTCTTAGTCACTATTCTGGTGAAAAACTAATCTCAGAGGTGATAGCTTTGGAAGTGATTTAGATGCAATTAGAATGACTCTGCTGCTGTTTATGTATTTCCTTTACGACATGTTTGGTAAATTGAATAAGGAACATGGAATGTAGAATAGGGAAGATGAAAAAGGAATTAGGAATGAGAATTGTGGGGGAGACTCAAAAATGGTTATTCCTTGTAACTGTGGAATTTTGAGTCCTATTCCAAACCTTATTTACAACCAAACATTTTCATAATTTCATATTTCTATTCCTCATCTTGCAAATAAACGTGTCATTAAAGTCATATTGCGTAGCTGGTAAAGTGAGAGTCACTTACTAAAGATGTCCCTGGAAGGCGGAAGCTCTACTATCATCATAGAGTGACTATTTTCTCATAACTTGAATCTTTACTTTATTTTCGGTCAATTTTTTTAACGCTTCACTTTTCACGGGGTTCTTTCTAGTGCCAGGTTTATTATCAGTTACTAAATTTATAGGTGATGAATATGGGTATTACCCAATTAATGCAAGTTGAGAATATGATTGCACTTGCCACATTAACGAATTTACATGCTGCAGCATCAAAGATTTAAGCTAATAGATTATTACTTACCTTGTTCTTGAGCTATATATTTTTGTGTAACTAACTAATGTGTTGTTATTCTATATTGCGAACGCTCAATCTCAACATCCATGGAAGAAACCTCCAACCCCAAACCCTTCCCAGAGAACAGTGCTGTCCTCAATATCGATCGATCACGAAAGCTCCCATAATATCTGCACTTGGAGATAACAACACTTCAGGCTTCTCTTTCAGTGTCGTAATGCATGCTGACAACAAGAAAAAAAAAAGAGAGAGATAAAAGAGGGAGAGATATCAACTATCAAGTACACAACTTGAGCGATGTTTAAATATTAATCCCATATGTTCCCTCTGTCAATAAGAAGATGAAGATATTTGTCATGTTCTTAGAGATTGTACCGTTGATAGGAAAGTTTGGATGAAGATTGGAATTCCACACTCTATTCAAAAAAAATTCTCAGTTGATACTTTTCAATGGATGTTTGCAAATTGCAGGATCTCTGACATGCACAGCTCCAACGTAGAGTGGAAGAATATTTTTACAACTGCCATATGGGTTATTTGGAGGAATCGAAACTCTCTGTTATTCAATAAGCATGCATTTTCTCCTAACTTGGTTACCTTTATTGTGGAACAGGCGAAAGAAGTATCTGGTATCCTTAAAAAACCTAATTCTCTAATCTCGAAGTCCACTGTTCATGTCAAGTGGTGTCCACCTCCACATGGCTGGATAAAACTGAATACAGATGGGTCGGCCCTTGGCAACCCTGGACAAGCTGGAGGAGGGGGAATCCTTAGAAATGAATTTGGTGGTTGGATTAAAGGTTTTCAAAGGAGACTCGGGATCACTAATAGCCTTGTGGCGGAACTTTGGGCGTTGAGAGATGGCTTAACCGTGGCAACAAATCTAAACATTGACTCGGACTATGTGGAAATGGATGCTAAGGAAGCTATTAACCTCATTGTCGATGAGTCAAGTGAAGATAGACCTATAATGCCTTTAATTTGGGATTGCAGAAAACTTATGAAGTCTTTTCGAAGATTAAAATTCAGGCATGTCTATCGTGAAACAAACAAGGTTGCAGATCAACTAGCAAAGGAAGCAGCGAGGATGGAAGGATCATTCGTGATCATTAGTGAACTCCCTTCAAGACTTAAGCCGTTTATTTTGTACGATTGCTTAGGACAATCCCAAAATAGGGAAGTAGTTGTCTAATAGTTTCCTAATTTACCAAAAAAAAAAAAAAAAAAAGTACACAACTGCACAAGTTTTACATGTTGCCCACCAAACTTCATTGATATGTTATTTTACACCTATTTAATATTTTACTTTTACAAATTAGTCCACTTTTTTTAGTGGGTGCACAATAAGTATCGATTCCAACATATATATTCTAAGTGGAATATAAGCAACATCAAAAGCTAGAAATAACTTTGTATGTGTTTCTGTTTACAGTTATTATTTAACAACTTCGGTACTCTTTTTATCCAACGTGAGCCACGTTTAATGTTTATTATATATATATGCATAGTATATATTACATATACAATTTTTCTTTTTGCAAAAAGTTAGATTTTTAGTGATTATTTAAACAAATATATAATTTTATTTAATTAAATCAAATAATTAAATTCAATAAAATTAATAATTCTAAAATTTAAACCTTTAAAATTAATTTTAAAGTCTTCTGATCATATCTATAACACTTTAGCATCATGCACAATGAAAAAAAATTGAACTGTGAAATGTACTAAAAATATAAATGTTACAGATAATATTATATACTTTATTTAATGTCTCTATATATACATTTTAAAAATTTATTAATTATAAAAGTATACTATTTTTATACAATATATACATACTCTGTTTAATTTTTTTTACTGTAATATTTTGTAATAATTAATACCGTAATCAACTTAATTAGAGTCATTAATTTTGTCTATATATAGAACCCTAATTATGTACAGACTAGCTATTTTTTATGTGATATTATATATTTTTAATATATATATATATGTGTGTGTATATTATTGTAATTAATTAATTAATAATATAACAGTTACAATATATGTTTGTTATATTAATCTAAATAAAATTCCTACAGTTTTTTTACAAAGTAATAATTTCATTTATATAAAATCTTACGATCTAATAAGTAGATATGTATTAAGATTCTAAGAAACAAGTAGTTAAAATAGAAAGCACATATTATATTTGAAAAAAAAACAAAGGAATTTGCTCATATCAACTTCACCATTTAATTATGTAGTAATAATAATAATCCAGAAATTAAATGAGTGAATATAAAATTCTTTTCCTATCCTACAAGAAAAGGACTAGTCCAATAAAAAAATATACTTAGTCAATTGTTGCACTCTTCAAGCTCGATTCTTAGTCGTTCTTTGTGTGATATATATATTTGCATGCGTACATATATATAATCTTCATGGTAGTGTAATTTGTATCCAACAAAACATCTATATATATCCAGCTTAGACTCCACGAAGAGTAAAAATTTAAGTTAAGGAAGAAATGGAGTTGTTTACTCAACGGATGAGAGATTTGTGGAAGGATTGGGAGCTACGTTTGATAGTGCTACTGAGCCTCCTACTGCAGACCGTTCTATTGGTGGGCAGAACCAGAAAGTCCATGTCCCACGTCACGCTCCGAGTCCTGGTCTGGTGCACTTACCTAACCGCCGAGTCGGTTGCAGCCTTTGGGCTCGGTGTGCTATCGAACCGCTTAGCCAATGTTCGAAACCGGTCCAATGGTCAACTAGACCTGAGCAGCCAGCTCATGGCCTTCTGGGCGCCGTTTCTGCTTCTCCATCTCGGAGGCCCCGACGTCATCACTGCTTATTCTCTCGAAGATAACGAGCTATGGCTTCGGTATGTATATATAAATAGGGCAATGCTATAGCAGCCGAAATTTATGCAGAAAATGCAATCCAATGATCAGTATTGCTTATTTTGCTTATTTTTTGTACCATACGTTTGTCAATTGTATATTTTTTGTCTGACCGTTAAAGTTGACCGTTAAATAGTTATATGACTTGCACATACCTAGCCACAAATTTTGATTTTGTTTAGTTTAGTTCTTAAGTTTTTTGTCCTAGCTTATGTTTTTGCAATTTAGCCCTTAAACATTTTCAACCGCACCCTAAGACTAAATTGACATAGCCATGGGTCGGACCATGACTAGGTCAATTTAGCAATTGGGTTCAATTGACTCAATTGAACCCTAATGCTAAATTGACCTAACCATGGTCCGACCTAGCCATGGGTTGGACCATGGCTAGGTCAAGTTAGTTTTAGGGTGCGCTTGAAAATATTTAAAGGCTAAATTGCAAAAATAAACAGTTAGGACAAAAAAATTGAGGACTAAACTGCACAAAATCAAAATTTGGGGCTAGGTATGTGCAAGTCACATAACTATTTAACGGTCAACTTTAACGGTCGGACTAAAAATATACAATTGGCAAACATATGGTACCAAAAATAGGCAAAACCAAACATGTGGTACCAAAAGCCAAAAGTGGGCAAACATAAGGTACCAAAAGACCTATAAACCCTAATTATTAACTCATATTTTACGTATAAATAAATTATAAATATTTAACTTCACATTTTAGTACAAGTTTTTGCATTTGTTTTCAAATAGGGTTAAAGGGTTGTATATGTTTGGCTAATGTTGACTTTTGTTGCATATGTTTTATTTTGTAGGCTTTTTATGTTTGCATTTTGTAGGATTTTGGTGCATCCGTTAGTTAACTGTTAAATTTGACAGTTAAATATATACTTTTTATTTTATTCAATTTAGTCCTCCAATTTATATATCTAAATTTTAGTTGCTTTATCTTTCGAAATCTAACAGGAACCTAGCGATGCTTGTGGCTAAGACGGGGGTAGCGGTGTACATTTACATGATGGCCCTAACGGGTTCGCAGTTCTCGATATTGGCTTGTGTGGTGATAGGGATCGGGTTCATTAAGTATGCAGAGCGGATACTATGCCTTTTTCTTGCGAGCAGAGGCCATTTACGTGACTCCTTGTTGGTACCTCCGGACTTGGGCTACCCCATGATCATAGAGAGGTATCAACTCAAGCAACAACAAGGGTACGTACCTTCCCACTAAACTATCTTTAATTTAGAGGCCAGGCCATGAAAAAGTCAAATAATGGAGACTATATAATACTGTTTCACTTAAATGTTTATAATTATTTTAGTTTTTAGAATTAGTGAAAACCCCACTTAATATTAATTTATTATTTACTATTTATTTAATGTAATGCTTTTCAAATATATATAACAATATAATCTTTAACTTTTTCTACAATGTAATTTATCAATCATTTATTTTAAGTGACAATATAAATTAAGAACTTTCAAATAGCATATATTATTATACTTTTCAATTAACAGTAGCTACAAAAAGATAATATAATAAGAATGGGAATCATTTATATATGGGTAAAACTTTAAAGTGTGAAATTTTTAGTTAAAAATCCATAGAAAGCTATCAAATAACACATGTCAAGTAATGATTGTTAATAAAATGGAAAGATAAATGTTGTTATGAATTGTTACGTGCTTTCTATATATATATATATATATTATTTTTTTGGCCAAAGAATCATTTAAATTAATGAATTCTATATTAATTTTTTGATTTAATAAATATCAATATTCCTATTAATAGTAACTTACTAATTCAAATTAATTTCCACATTTGAATCCTGCAAAACATTGGAGTGTGAATTTATAGCATATATAGGTTCCCGGTTTGTTTTCTTTAAAATAAAATCAAGCTACTAGCTCTAATTAAGGCGTGAAACATTTCATCAAATTTATCCTTAATGGCTTAATTACAACTATATATTCACGTACGTACGGCCGCAGCTACGGCGTGTCTATGAACGTGGTCGACAGCGAGGTGCGGATTCCGGAGTCTCTAGGCGACGATAGTCATAGAAAGTTTGACGATGAAGACAAAGACATCATCGTAGCGACCGAGATGTTCGACATAATCAAGTGCCTGTTTGTGGATCTAATCCGCAGCTCGAACGACCTCGAGAGCAGTAAAGACTTGTTCAAGAGATTGAACCCCGAAAGAGCGTTCCGAATCGTAGAGATCGAGCTGCTCTTCATGTACGAATTGCTCTACAGCAAGGTGAAGATCCTGGCCGGTTACTGGGGCGCATTTAGCCGCATCTCGTCGGTCGCCTTGTTCGTCGGCGTGTTGTTGTTCTTCAAATTGGAGGACAAGACAAAGTACAATAATAGAACCGATATCGCCATCACGTACTTGCTTCTTGTTGTCAGTGCCTTGATTGACCTGTACTTGGCGTTAAGGTTAGTGTATTACAACGTTTTTTGTTTTTTAAATTTCGATGATATATACTGATCAGATTAGGGTATTGGCATCAAATCGATTTGATCCGAGCCGAACCGGTTTGGTATTGAAACTGGTTTATTAAAACCGGACCGAAACTATTTTCTTGCGACATCAAAATTTTATCACATTATCATATGGTGTTACATTTGACGAACACGAACACAACATAAAATTACCCCTTATCATTAACATATGTCAACTAGTCGCGTTCTGGTGGAGTTCAGGCTATGTTTTGTTCAATTGGTGAGGTTTCGTGTTAGCTACTGTAATGTCGTTTTATCCTGGGAGACAATCAATCGTCCATAGTTATCATCTAGCACAACCGATGAGTCGGTGATGGAGCAAAATTGTCTTAAGGAGACCGTAATTTACACGGGACTCGATTAAAATTCATTCGTTTGTTTGATTTAAAAATTTCTCCTTTATAATTTCTCTTTTACGTGCAACATTTTTTCCAACAAAATGTGTGCCATGAAACTACCGACATTTCTACCGATAGAAATAGATTTAATTTCTAAACACTATATTGCGAAGAACTCTTAAAAGAATTGTGACGCTTGCTTGCGTCAAGAATGAATGTAAGTCGCAACACTATTAATGATCGTTATAAATTGAATAACTCTCTATTCAAATTAAAATAGTGCTAAGATTTAATCTACGTTTGAAGTGTCACATGAATAAAAACATAATAACGCTTCGTC
Source organism: Clarkia xantiana subsp. parviflora (assembly GCA_036873135.1). Classification (NCBI taxonomy): domain Eukaryota; kingdom Viridiplantae; phylum Streptophyta; class Magnoliopsida; order Myrtales; family Onagraceae; genus Clarkia; species Clarkia xantiana. The sequence continues at coordinate 3,209,462 of JAPTYO010000004.1, read as the reverse complement.
ATTGAACTCGTACTAGTAGTGCTAATTTATTGATGACACTTGAGTAAACATCAGCTACAAAAACTAACATAAACTTCATTTTTCTTGTATCATTCGTTACGTGATATACGCATACAATATGTACTTACATATGGGATCCAAGACTTATATATATTATATTATATTACGCAGGATGTTATCCAATGACTGGGTTAAGGCGAAGCGGATAAAAAACCCAAACAGTAAGAGCAGCAAGATAATGGAAGCGTTGGAGATACCATGTCCGGATAAAAGGTGGTCGGGTAAAGTGTCTCAGTTGAGTCTGGTTCACTTCTGCCACAACCGGAAAGGTCCGTACACCTGGGTGGAGCATGGCAAGGTGTTGGGCCCGATGGTCGAGAAGGCACGTACGCATTTTGCGGTGACGCACGAGACCTTCTTGAATTACATGAAAGACTGGATTTACGAGCACGTCAAAGGTACGTACGTACGTAATCTTAGAATTCTATGGCTTATAACTGCAATCCACGTACCTATGGCATAATAACTGAGTCAAACTCGGTTCGATTGATGTATGAATTCGATTCGCTAAATTTTGAATCGTGTTTTTATGGTACCGATTGTCGAGTACGAGTTTATGGCAGCGTATTCAAACTTTTTTTTTTTTGTCAAAAGCCTATTCGAGAGCGTACTCTCATGTGGTTTGGTTCTGAAATTTCAGGTTTGAAATCCCTCAGTACCGTCACATCACAGTGACTTGTTTAAAAAACAAATCTCGCCTGACCCACATATCGTTTTAGGCATATAAAGAGCCGAGTAGAACAAGTGGGCCTATGTAGGGATGGGCACTGAACCGGTTCAGGCCGAACCGGTTCCGGACCGGACCGGAACTGTTTTAAACGGTCCGGTCCAATAATAACTAGGGTTTTTTTTGGCTTAGGTTGGTCTAAAAAAAACTGGACTGGTTTGAACCGGTCCAGAACCGGTTTTGGACTGTTTTTTAAAAAAACAAGTTCTGGACCGGTTTTGTATGTCGGACCGGTTTTATCAATAAAAATCGGTCCAAAACCAGTCAAAACCAGTCACAACCAGTCAGAAACCGGTCAAAACCGGTCAAAAACCGGATTTTTTAAAAAAAAAAAGAAAAATCTCGGTCAAAACGTTTGTTTTTTTTTTTTACTAAAAAGCGGTTCAAAACCGGTCCGGTCCGGACTGGTTTATTGGACTGGTTTGGTATACCCCTTGGACTGGTTCCAATTTAGGGGTTATAAACCAGTCCAATTTGGACCGGTTCACTCCGAACCGGCTCCAAACGGTCCGGTTCCAGACCAGTTCCGAACCAGTCCGGCCGGACCGGTTTTTATGCCCAAGCCTAGGCCTATGTATGCGTCGGTTCATTAATTAAGTCTGGTCAGAAAAACCCCAGACTATGGGCAGGAGCCCGAACGTTACGTGTAGCGGAATGAGTCTAGCGTCGCCACTACTAACACATTCATTTTAGTGGAAAAAAAAAAATCAAAGACCCACAAACTAGAGGCCAATTAGATCTTAAGTATTTTAAAAACAGATATCGAGTCAAGCTCAAGGTAAAGTGCACATTTATGTACGATTTAAATGAACAATATAAGCTTGGCAAGTAGAGTTTAAACTTATCAAGTATGGCACTAAGTTGAGCTTGAGCTCACTATATATATATATATACAGGTAAGATGGGTAAGTTCAATGATGAGATGAAGAAGAATAATGAACAAGGTGCGAGGAGCATGTTGGAACAGTATCAAGCTACTAAGATCCTTGAGGAAGCAAGTAGACACCCTCTAGACTGGAGCACCAAAGACATTGATTTCGACCTAAGCATCCTCATATGGAATATTGCTACTGAGATCTGCTACCACCATGACTGGAATCATATGAGCAAGAGGGATGGACATGCAAGGAACAACTACAGAATGAGCTACATCATCTCCAAGTAAATTAAGCATATATTATATTATTGCTCTCCCTGAAATTTATATTTTTACATGGTATCAGAGCTAAAAGTTAATATAAGTATCTGTATGCATTATTGTCATTGATAAGGGCATTCACGATATTCTAAATTTCTATATGGTATCATAGCTAAAATGAGTTAACTGAATGTTGTGAATCTAGCTTAATTAGACTTTTGGTTTCGATATGGATGTTTATTGCAGGTACATGTTATACCTCCTAGTTATGAACCCGGCCATGCTACCGGTAGGCATCGGGCAACTCCGATACGCGGACGCGTTAGTCGAGGGACGCAAGTACTTTGAGGAACAAGAGATGGACCTAAAAAGGCGTCGAGGATCTTCCTGTGGGATCAAGACGTGGTTCGGTTCATCGTCCAGAAATAATACAAAAAACGACCACGAAAACCCTAATGCAGATCATCAACAAAGCAAGGACATCAAGTGCCACGACGAACTCAACGACGCATGTGATTTGTTGCTTCGCAGAGTCGACGACGTCCCGGATAGCATTTTTAAGGTCGGGGCAGCAAACTAAAGATACATTTATATAATGATGATTAAGTTATATTATCAACAGATATATTTTTAATATAATAAAATATATTTTTCCTGATATATATATATTTATTCCCTAATACAAGGTCGGGGGCAGCAAATCGGAGATGTTAAGCGCGTGCCGGCTTGCGAAGCAGCTAAACGAGTTTTGGGACACAAACGATTCTGACGCCATGACTAAGAAGTGGAAAACAATTGCGGATATATGGGCCGAGGCTTTGATGTACGCAGCGGTGCAAAGCAGCGGAACCCAGCATGCCAAGAAGTTGAGTGAAGGGGGAGAGCTTCTTAGCCATGTTTGGATCCTCATGGCTCATTTCGGAATGTCGCGTCATATTCGGAAATCGCAAGGCAATACTATCATCAAAATAGCAACTCAGTGATGGATCGAACTCGATCGCGGGTTCGGTTACGTGTGGCATTATTTGGTTTAATCATTGTACTTGTGTTGATTGTTCATGTTCTAATAAATCATATATTTACTCCACATATGCCCTAAGTTGTATATGATTGCAGCTAATTTCATCGGACCATACTTACTAGAAGAATGAGAATGTATATTATTAGAGAAATACTTATATTAGAAGCCTCTTCAAAACACATAAAAATAAAGCTCAATTAAAATCAACAACATCATCAATCACTTGTTGAGTGCATCATAAATAATTATCTCATAATTTTAATTTAATATTATTTTATGTTGGAATTAAGGGATAGTTATTACGGATTAAACACGTGTACATGCCAGATAACTAATTACGCAGAGGAAATGGGGCACACACCGGTTAATCTTCCGTAACCCAAGAATCGACACAGATGGAGTTTTCGATCTGCCGGTCGGGTCCTGTAGGAACTCTTGTTAAGGAGCAATCTGCAGGCAATTGTCTCCACAACAAATCCTCTTTTAATTCGGTGACGGAATGGATCTCTGGGGTAATTTGTTGGCACAATTTCGTCACCTCCTTGTGGAATACCACCTGCGGCTAAACCTCTATGAATATAAGGAGATGAATTTCTTGTCTAGTCAACTAAAATAGAGAGAGTGATCAGAAATCCCCTAACACCTCATATTTATAAGAGAATGTGAGCAAAACCCATCAAAGGTTTACCCTATGGTTAGGCCGAATATTAGCACTAATTGGGCTTGGCCCATTTTGGGCCAATTGTGGCTCATGGGAATTTGCTCTGACCCAAATTTCCTTATGTGACTAACTCTTATTATGCTTAATATGTTGGGCTTATATTAATGAGCTCCCAATTACGGCGGCTCATATACATCAAATGCCAACAACTCCCAATCGCCGGAATGGGAGGGTGCCTATTAATACGTTGTCGAGCAACATATCAATATACATTCGTGATCCAATCATGTTCCCGCATTGTTCATACGAGGTTTACCGTGCAACCGGTAGACACAACGGACATCGTGCTACTCATCGGTTAAGAGTGTTGTAGCGTCTGCGGAACGTTGATTCCCTGTCATGTTATCAACCTGTTACTGCGTTGTACCCATGTTCAACTGTTATTCTCCAATTGCCTAGTTCCCACTTAGGGATACTTCTCCAAGGCATCCGCACAAGTATTCACAGCCTTCAACAAATATCTGGTTGGTGGCCACCTAGTGAATACAAGAATCGGAGAATTACAGATGTAAATGACCATCCCATCACTCATATCCTTATTCGAACTTAACTGGTGCCCAAAACGTGGTCACTTGGCCTTTTTGTTCAGCACTACGCTCGTACGCCTGTGAGCGACATTGAGCCCAACTTTGGATATGAGTTCCGAGTGATAAGGGTACTTTGGTTGTTCCTTCATAAAGCACCCGAGATCAGTCGCGCGCTCAAGGTGAATAATTTTATGTCCTTCAAAATCTCGGAAGATTTCGTCTAACACAACTGAGTCTGACCCTGTGGTCGAACGTGGCACGCGCAGTATGAAGTGCGCGTCGATAGCATAACCTGAATTTATATCAGGAGTGGGAATGCCATATGCTATCGTAGATTCCCATCTAGTCCAGACTGTGGTTGTAGACGAACTGAGTTCGTCACGAAGATCTGCAAAACTTTGATCATATCGTGTTACCCCAAAACCAAATGATTGTTTTGCTTAACCAGTATTATCTTTCGAAATCTCATGGTTTTTATCCGGTCTTGATATGGCTGAGGAATCCTTTCTATCAAGACGTCGGGCCAGTGTGATATGGCAAGTTCCACATTTGACATATTTTGTTAGGAGGTTTCACACTCCAACGACTAGTTTATAGACCGTCAATCTGATATAATAATGCCATTATGACGCCATAAGATCATAAACTCAATTTAGCAATTCTTTTATTCAAATATCACTTCGAATAAAAAATGTAATTCACACATCACAAGCCTTCTAAACTCTACGCAAGCCAAGCAGTTTTACGTGCTTTTCAAAAATATCCTTGCATAAAGGTTTAGTTAATGGATCTGCAACCATATTTTATGAAGGCGTGAATTTAACTGTGATTAGTTTGTCATCTACCACATTTTTCGTATAGTAATATTTTATATCAATGTGTTTAGTCCTACTACGGTATTTAGGATTCCAATTGCCCCTATCGTTGCTTGAGTATCAGAGTAAATGCATAAATGCTTACTCCCGTCCTTGACATTAAACAGCGCAATCATTAGAACTTTGTAGAAAAATTTCTATTAGAATAGTTTTTAAGAGAAGGAATCTAGTGCATGTAGCACATAAAATAGGGAAGAAGGCTTGTGCGACAGATATGGCTGGGATTTGGTTTATCCTAGCTGTTATTTCTGTCTTTTGTACTTTGAATCTTGCATTTGGCCTCCTTGTAATATATATATGTTTGATATTAAAAAAAACTAGAGTATGCGCCGAAAGTTTTCGAATAATAGTTATTATTTTTAGCATTGACATGTATATATAACTTAATTAATAAAATTTTATGGTTTCATATAATCCGAGTAACCATTAATTATAATGGTATTACTAAATAATACTATTGGAGAGCAAATATTATTTATATGTATCTTAATTTTACGTATTACTTAAAATGTACATAAATATTAACATGACAACTTTAAAGAATTCAATTTATGTAAAATCATGATGGATATACTCTAATGGCATAAAATCGTCATTTCTTCGGAAAATCAGTTAGATATTTATGTATGTAGTCTGTTAGTTAGAACTTACAATAATTTCAGTTAGATTTATAAGAGCATCCACAATGGTGTTACATAGTTTTACTTAAATGTGGGTTTAACGTATTTTTTTTTATGGTTAAAGGTCTTTTGGTGCCATTTTTTTTTTGCCAAAGTTGGCTTTTGGTGCATCCGTTAGTTGATCGTTATGTTTGAATGTTAAATAATTTTTTTAGTTTATTACTACAATTTATATTCTCAAGTTTTGATTTTTACAATTTAGTCCCTATTGTTTTCTCCGGCCACCGCCCAATTCCGCTAGCCACTACCCAAAGCCGCCAACCACCACGATTGGAGCTGGCATCCACGAATAGGGACCGGCAACCATGAACCGGGACCGACCCCTATCAGTGGTCACCACCCAATCGGGGTCGTCCATAACCAGTTGGGGCCACAGAGGGCTTCAGATACAGGGCCCCTAGCCTGATTGAGCCACAGACGGTTCAGTCGGAGCCCTTTATGGCTCCGATCAGAACCTTTTATGGCTCCGACCAGATCCCTCTTTGGCTCAATCGGAGCTAGGGGGCCTCGATCTAGAGCACTCTGGTTGTGATTGAGCCACATAGGGCTCAGTCGGAGCCCTATGTGGCCCAATCGGGGTCGGCCTGCCTCAATTGGTTATGGCCGACCCCGATTAGGGTGGTGGTCGGCCCCGATTCGTGGTTGACAGTTCCGATTGTGGTGGTTGGCGGACTTGGGTGGTGGTCGGCGAACTTGGGCGGTGACCGGAGAAAACAATAGGGACTTAATTGTAAAAATCAAAACTTGGGAATATTAATAGTAGGAATAAATTAAAAAAAAAAAATATATATATATATATATATATATATATATATATATATATATTTAACAGTCAAACATAACGGTCAACTAACGGATGCATCAAAAGTCTATAAAATGCAAAAATATGACACCAAATGTCTACAAAATTATATATATATGACACCAAAAGCCAACTATATGACTAAACATATGACACCAAAAGACGTTTTAACTTTTCTTTTTATGTAAAGTGTATAAAAACGTATTACAATGGTTTTACATAGTATTCCTTAAAAGTAGGACCACCTATTTTTACATAACATATTTATTAAATTTAAGGAATGCATTATCTATTACATAACCAAATTTTATAAATTAATACATTTTATAATTAATGCTAATATTTTATTGGTAATCTTGAAAAATTTAATAATAAAATATATTTAAAGAATATAGTTAAATAATACTATTGGAGATCAAATATTATTTACATATGTCTTAACTTTACGTATTACTTAAAGTGTACATAAATGTTTAAGTGACGGTTCTAAAGAATTCAATTTATATAAAACCATTTTAATATTCTAAAGTATAAGTAGAAAAAAAAAAAAAAAAAAAAAAACTCAGGAGATTAAGAAAGAAGCACCGTTTAATTATAATAATTAACCACGCCAAATTTATATCCATATAACAAAACCACATAATAATTATACATATGTCCTATATATACTGTGTCGGACCAAAAGGGGGACACATTTATTTCACGATAAATATATATATAGCAAGCACACATGAACACGACATAGTTGTGATACATGTTCCATTATTTCGTACATGTCTATACGCTTCAAATATATAATATGTTTTGAACGACATAATTAATTAATTAATTTGATGTTGTTTCCAGTTGAGTATATCCTTTGTAGTGGGGGGAGAATAAAAAGGTTTGACGCAGACACCGTAGACGGAGATACCTTCCTTCCAGGTGGCATCGGTGTTCTTCATGGAGAAATACATGGTACCCATGGTGGAGGATGTGTGGTAGAATTTTCCGGCACGGAGCTGTTCAGCCCAATCTAGTTCGTCGTTATCCTTCTTCTTCTTTCCGATGGTGTCATGTGTTATCTCTTGTCGGGTCACACTGGGCAATACGAGGCTGAGTTCCACCGGCACCTCCTCTTTGCCGCCGTTGGTGACCTTAACCATGAACGACACCATGTATGTGGTGTACAGATTCAGATTCACCGTGCTGAAACTCCCCGTTACTTCCAGCCACCTTACCTTACTAACCAGCTGCCGCTCCTCCACGCGCATCACCGGCATCAGCGATCTGTGCATGCATGCATTCCACGTTAAATCGTGTATGTTGCTTTTAGAACAGTTTGTCAAGTAATCTAGCTGCGTGCATGCTTTTAGGACAATTTGTTTATATATCGTATGTATTAAATTTCACATAGTATCAAAGCTATATATAATTGTCTCTGTCAGATCTCTGCATGCATGAGATTAATGTTAATGTTATAAACCATGCATGCTTTTTAGAACAAATTGTCGAGTAATCTTACTTACTAAATTACACATAGTATCGAAGCTATAACTATCTGCATTCATGCATACGATCAGTGTTAAACCATGCATGCTTTTTAGAACAGTTTGTAAATTATTTTGCTTACTAAATCTCACATCGTATTAGAGCTATAATTGTGATTTTTCTACTATGCTCTTGGAGCACCATGCTTTTGCTTTTTTTAATACTATGGTGGACTTAATTGTAACATAAGTAAAACTTTAAAAGTATGAAAAAGTATGAATTTTTTTAACTACACCTAAGATGTGTATCATACTATTAATAATATCAATTTCCCTATGGGGTTCACCTTTAGGGCAATAGAAAAATAAAAAAAAAATAGTGCAAAAGCATGTTGCTCCAAGAGCATGGTAGAAAGGTCCATTTGGGCATACATTTGTTGTCTTCTACAAGTTGAGGGGAATCATTCAATTCATGGATACTAAAAATGTTTAAGGTTATGCATGATAGGGGCTGCTGAAATAACAAATGGAAAATCATGACTTCAACTTGAGTTCTTAGGACAAATTTAATATCAGATGGTAAAATTAAACTATGGTATATAAGTGTCAAGTTGGTAGGACCGAGCTAGGGGAGAATTTCTTATGAGCAAAGCAAGCCAGCGTTCTTCTCAAGGGCAATAATCAAAGTCGGGTAGAATTTTGTAATAAAAATTTAGGGTTAAGAACTTATAAATTGTTTGAGGTTCGCATTATGTAAAATTATGGTGTATGGAGTTTAAAATGTTGATACTGACAGTCTGAAATTTCAGTTTTGTTGAAATTTAATTTTCCATCTATTTTAGGGGTTAAATTTGATAAAATGGTGTGAAAAGTCTAAATTGTCCCTTATACCATTATGTTCCAGTCGGCCATCCACCATCCTACTCCGGCCGGTCACCGCCGTCATGGCTCCGGCGGCCGGCCACCACCCTACTCTGGTCGACCACCACTCTACTCCGACCGGCCACCACCCAACTAGGGACAATTTTGAGATTTTTTTGTTATCCGGTCATGTGAAAAGTACATGACCAAGTTCTGTCAATTTTAACTGCAAATTTGGACGGAAACATTAAATTTCAACAAAAATATAATTTCAGACATTCAATATCAACATTTTAAACTTTAGACACCAAAATTTCACACGGGACAAACTTCAGACAATTTATAGATTCTTAACTCAAAAAATTATGAAAGAATTTAAAGAACTAGATTAAAAGAAGTGTAAACTTTAGGTTCAAAATGTACGTCTTTTAAAACTTGAGGGGCGTTCTATCTTAAATAGGCATTCTACCTTAAATATGTTTAGGCTATATATACATAAGGGGTTAGTGGAGTAAAAAAAGGTAAATTATGATTTCAGTTTGAGTTTTTAGCACAGTTTGGTTGAATAGTCCGATTGAATTTTACACTAAATATGTTGGTAGGTCTTACTAAGCAATATAGTATGAAGAAATCAAACAAAATTATTTGAATATATATATATATATATAAGACATACCCCTTAGGTACAGGATGCCACTTTTTCGTCCAGCAATTGTATTGATCGCTGAAGGTGAGATCCGAAGCAAGAATAATATAGCAATCTCTGTTCCGATTATCCAACCAGTAGAACTACAATTGTATCATCCAAAATCACAATGAGATCATGTCGATAGGTATTAAAATATAAAATATTAATAAATCACATAAAAACTTATAATCATTTTGATCGCAAAGCTTAAAATATAAAATATTAATTATAAACAAATATATCAAAAGGTATTAAAATAACATTATACTAATATTAAAACAAACAAAATAAATTTACATAAATGTATTAATATTGTATTATTAATGTACAAAATATTTTAACCGACTGGGCTGAATCGATTTAGGGATTTGATTAGAACTACTTTGTTAAAATCGTATCAGAACTCTTTTTTTCTCCTAATCAGACTAGTTCCAACCGGTTTATAATTGTTTTTCTAAAACATGACCGGACTGATCCGGTTCAATCAGTTTCAGAGACCAGTCCAGCTAAACCAACTTTTTGTTTTCATCCCCAATAAATTGTGTCATGTGCCAAACTAATTGTAATTTGAACCCATAAGACCTACGGATTGAGTTTTAAACCTCATAATTAACATTGCATGAATATATTTCTTTAGACTATTTATAAAGTGATATAATATTACTCTACATATTTAAACTTACATTTAAATTGCATCTTAAAATACATCCCTATAGGATTGTAAGTAGTCCCAATATAGGTCATAGTTATTGCCATGAATACTTTGGGATCATATTCCACACACATAATATATATATAACTAAGTCGCTACTCAAACTTCATTTACAAATATTTATCTCTTTATCCGTATTAATAACTGATTAATAGTTTGGCCAAAAAAACTAACCGCTTAATAACTGATTAAATCGCTCATAAACTGTTAAGTTAATTTACATGAAAAGAAAGTCACTTAATTTCCATCCAGTTTAGACTAAATGGTCTAGCTTTTTATTTTATTATATCTAAAATAAAAGGTTGACATAATTATCAAAATTTATAAATCTAAATTCGAGTATCAATTTATGAAAAATTAAAATTTAAGTAGGGAGGGATATGGTAATTATTAGAGAAAATTAAAGGGTGGGTACTTGCCAAATATTTGTCCTTAAGGAAGACGCCATGGCGGAGTATGTCCTCCCCCTTCTCCGTCAGCTTCCTCTCATCGACGTTGTCCAGAATGGCCTCATTCAATATTGCCCGGAATCTCGGCTTAAGATAACCCATTATTATATTATTATTCCACTTCAACCTCTTCCTCTATTCTTCAATTTATAGAGACAACTACTCACTGAATAATATTTATGAATTGTTGCTTGCTTTTTATAAGCAAAAATATGTCGTAGCTCAGACGGCCAGGATTAACCGGATCGATCCCACGGTGGCAACTCTATGGGCCCTTCTCGTGGTAAACAAGTAAAGAACATAATAACAATCTCTATCTAGGAATCTTTTGTTTTGCTTCAGTTTAAGTTAACTATGGTAAGTTAACTTAACTAGAGTTCATCAACAATCTATCTAATTTTGTTACAAATACCATAACCTAACCATTTTTATCCTATAGATTGGTTCGTGACTTCATGTTGAATATGTGCAACATCTCTAGTGTTACTTACACTTTGCGAGAAATGTCTTATGATGGGTATAGTTTTTTTTTTTTATTTAAATATATATGATGGGGATAATTGATGTGATCAATTTTAGTATCGATACCTCTCTTTTCTTTTTGGTTAAAGGAGTGTCACCTCAGGAAAAAAAAAAAAATCAAACGTTTCTGTAGTTGCTATGAATGCCGAGAGGTTTCAAATTCGATACTATCGTTTTCGTCTTCAAGATGCAAAGAATAGGAATTTGATTCTATATTTGAAGCAAAATAACAACCATTCACAACAATGTCCTTGAAATTTCCTCTTTGTAAAGGAAGGAATACAATGCTCTCTATCTATTTGCTTATAAAGTTGAATGTCTATCCAATTTGCGCAAAGTCGGAAAGTTAAGAATTTCGAATATGAGGTGGCATCGTATGGTTATACGCTAATTATGCACATCCTTCAACTTGTTGATGAAGCTCTTGCAACACAAGGTTGGTTGGACCAACTGGTAAAGCGAGCTGCGTTTCTATGTGTGGTTCGATTTCGAAGAATTCTGTTGTAGGAGAGAGCTTTAACTTTAACATTCCCGGCTTAAAATTGTGGAAGCATTTTGTATGCCAAAAAAAACTCTGTATATCAACCCCACGTATAGAGCTAGCAATCAAATCTCAAGAACAATATCTGCAATCATATAAAAAAAAATGTTAATTCTTCTAGTAATGCAATACTAAGAAACCATGTGTTTGGAGAAACAAAATCCGGTTTACAAAATTTTAGAAAAATTGGTAGAATTGAGTTTGAAGGGCACTTACATTCTGAATCTGTCTTGACCCATTTATATCCATCACAAGATTTTTCATCCTCTTGATCAGTTCTTGAGGACGATCCATTTCCAATGCACTTCTTCGTCGATGATTCCCAGGAAGCGTTTTCAGGGTAGATTTTATGCTGAAGCATTGTCCTCAAGAGCTGAAAATTTGTATCAAGAACACCATATTAGACCAAATTCAACATTAAAAAAGATTCAGATTTAGCACACACAAAATTATATCAGGAAGCTGTATAGAGAGTTCTAATGAGTACCTTCTCAATTCGTGATTCGGGAATGGTATCTTTGGTCAAAAACCCGTCTGAGCACACGAAAATCTTCTTCAGAAGGGAAGATATGGACCTTTTCCCGATTCTGTTCTTGCCCTTATGTGTGCACATCTCCTTGAACTTACGGAGTATGATGCTTATCATTTGTTCAATTTCTTCATCGAATTTGGACGAACAAGAACTACTAAATTGATGATCCACCTCTAGGCTTGATGGATAGTTAAGGAAGCGGTCCAATGGCAGATTTGTTGGTTCGGCCTTGAAAGGTAGTAGTATTTGTAGCTCTTTCTGCAATTTTCCAGCTTCTTTGAGGGTGAAGTCAGATAGTTCTTCTGGAGGTGAAGAAGGATCTTCCTCTGCATCTCGACTCTCTTTAATTAGATTTTCTTTCAAGTCTCTGTTTCCGAAAGTTCCGATGGCGAGCAATCCGTGTGGCCAATCATTAAATTCTTCCTGAGAATGTTGTTTGACATGATGATCTGCAAGTTCAATAGTTCAATAAGATAGCGTATCATTCATCTGATAACGAAAGAAGGGATTTTTTTTTTCTTTCTAAACTATCCATTTTTCCAGAAATATGATACTATTTCGAGCCTTTTTGCATATAAAACCAAACACCACACGAAAAATCTAGATATGCAGTCATAAAAATCATTTCCAAAGTCATTATTGAATTAACAAATCTTATTCAGAATTAGAGCTGCCCTTTTTGAATATCATGTTGTTTGCTTCTTCTTTTTTCTCACTTTCATGGCAATCTATGTAGTAGTGTAGCATACCACAAAAACAGGTTTTGCTGAAAAAATCCTAACTTCGATTGAGGAGACATTCTGAAAAACAACAGCTTGATGAAGATGATGAATCAAGTGCTTACATTTAGAGGTTTCTGGGGAGATATTTTCCTGCCCATTTCCTTGATTTCCATTGATCTTTTTTTGCACCCAACTGAAGAACTGCAATAGATGACATTAAAAAACTCTAATGAGATACTTCCAAGTTCCATGGGCAATCCTATAAACAGAACAGAATAGAGTACATATGCCAATGCCATTATGCAGTTACTTACCTTCATGTTGAATATGCTTATAACTACGAACAAGGCCCTTAGTTAAATTTTAATCGGAGTATAACCAATTGGAAACCACAGGAATGATAAAAAAAAGGTTGCAGACCAGGTGTTTGAGAAAATGCCAATAAGAAAAAATCAGCTTTTGTTCAACTAGTTCCCTGTGGAATGACCTGAAGCAATTCAATTTATAGTTTCTACATCCATCCACAAGAAGAAACACAGTATGGACAGTTTTAGCTGCATGCACTGAGTTCAAGAACAATAAATCATTTACAAATCCCTACTCGGGAGAGAGATTCGAGATGATGCTACGTGGACTATTTCTGGAACAAACCTTTCAATGGGGTCAGAGCTTCAGGCGATTGAAGATCCAAATGCTCCGTCGTCAACGCCATTCTCCATGGAGTTTGAATTGAAATCCAACGATAATGGAGGTGACACGAAGAGATGCTCAAGATTTATTTTTTTTCCTCTTGTCCAAATCCATTAACTAGCTAATTAATGGATTTGGACCACACCGTTGCACCAAATTTTTCGTAGATAAAAAAACTTTGTATTAATTTTTTTTCTTCCAGGCTCAAATAGAATGACAAAAACTTTATCAAACTTGCTTCATTCCTGACATTTGATTTTCATTCCTGACATTTGATTGACAATTGAAGTGTTTAACTGTTATATTATATTACATAGTTTTTTTGTATTATTAGTTACTCGTATTTTACATGATATTATTTTTCAAATTATAATATTTAATATATATATATATATATATATATCTTAAATATTATTAATTGATTTGTGCATGTACATTAAAATTATATACTATGATGCATCTCAGTTGAATTTCTTCAACTCTAAAAAAAGAAATTCGTCAATCAAATTATCATAAAAAATATAATTAATAAAAATAATTAAATGTGGCAAAAAAAAAATAGCTAAATATATAATACTATTTAAATAATTATACAAATGTTTATATGTTTTAAATATTAAAACCATTTGTTGTACTGCAGAGCAAAATAATACACATTAAGTGCTCAAAAAACGGTAGAAGTAATTTAAACTTTTGAATTTGAATTACCATCACTTGTCTTTATCTTATTTCAAACATAACTATATTTCTTTAATTAGAGTATAGAAAGTTGTGACTTTGCTCCTTATATATGTTTAAACAAATATGCCAAGCAAGGTATTATGTGTGGCTCTAATCAAATCACGTCATTAGTAATTAATTAATCAGGTATTAGAGTAATGATATATATCCATCTAATCTAATTAACGTTGCAGATGGTCAACGAAACAAATACGTGAAATTTCACAAAAAGGAATCATTTAATTAGTTATTGTTGTACATTTGTACCCTCGAGTCTCTCAAAACGAATCAATTTATCGTATTTATTAGACTTCTCGAATGTCCAAACAAGGACGTGGCTCTTTTAACTGCATGTAAATGCATGCAAGCTGCATGCAACTACGTAACCCTACTCGTCACCTTTGTGGTCCCATTCCATAAAAATATTTCTCGAGATTCATGTTGTCAATAACTTAGTTAAGTACATTTAGCATAAACTAAAACAATATGTAGAATATATATATGTGAAAAAAAAAATCCGTTTTCATTAGAATCTTGCGCCTAGAAGACATTAAATTAACTATTATAACTTTAAGTCTTATATTCATCAATAGGAATAAAATGCAGTTGACTACAAATATAATTGAATATGCATCCACAATGGTTTTACATAAATGGTATTCTTTAAAGTTGCCACGTAGACATTTATGTACACTTTAAGTAACACGTAAAGTTAAGACACACGTAAAAAATATTTTCTCTGCAATCGTATTACTTAAACATATTCCTTAAATATATTCTATTATTAAATTTTCCAACAACCACCAATAATATATTAGCATTAATTATAAAATGAATTAATTTATATTTAAAAATTTGTTACGTAATACATAGTGCATTCCTTATATTTAAGGAATGCTTTATGTAAAAACATAAATTTACGTATGAGTCTCATCTTTAAGAAATGCTATGTAAAACCACTGTAGATAGTTTTTTTTGCTTATGTAGGGCTCACGTTTACGTAATCTCTACGTATTACTATTGTGGATGCTCTATCTAAATCAATGCAACATATTACATCTATCTTCTAAAATCGAATTCTTCATCTCCTAATTTAACGATTGCAAATTCGAACTGTAATCATTTTAGCAAATCTTATCCGCTAAGTGCAGCGATGTTTTTTTTTTTTTTTCTCGAAGTGCAACGATGTTACTGAATGTAACAATGCAGCTACCAGATGTGGCCCAATAGCTCCTCCAGATTTCAAACACAAGACAGCCTTATTTAAAGTGGCCCAATGGGTCCTCCAAAGCCCAAATACAAGCATCCTCTTCCGTGAATGAGTGTATTATGGGCCCACGCCCAACAAACTTAAACTGTGGCCCAAACAACCGAACTGACTCAACTGAGCCTATTATTGTCTTCGTCCGGCCTCTTGTATTGCACATGTTAGAATAGTAACCATGTGCATTAGTTAATTGGCATTTGGTTAAGATTAAGAATACTAGTAATCATTGATGGTTTCACTTTATTAAATACCCTAACTATAAGCCCACTAAATTTTATTTTCCTTCTTTACCTAACAATACTTCTGCTTTTTTGTGTGGCCAAATATTATATATATAATATATATAGGGCTAAACTAGCGTGAATAATATCATTTTAGCAATATTCATAAAGATATGATATATTAGGGTTTTGCTATGAGCCTTTATTTAAGGTATGTCGAGATCTGTTTATTAAATAATCAAAATAAATTATCTCTCTTGAGGTTGGTTTGACGATTGATAAATCAACTTGAATATATATATATATTTTTAGTCAAATAAAATTATCACCAACTTCAACTATAAGCCTGTATTATTTTAGTTTTTTTTTAAAATCATTAATATTAATTAATTATTACAATTTAAGTTTTAAATTCTTTATGGTTACCATCTGGTGTTGACTTAAGTCTTAAATTTATTTTCTAGTGATGCGGATGGAAAAATATCACGTACTCCCGTGGATTTCATAATAATAATTAATTATTTGAATTTTGGCAAAAAAAAAAAAAAAAAAAAACTACTTGAAAAGTGAGTTTCCAAAGTTTAATAATCAACTAAATTAAAATCCTAATTTTGTTAAAGGTATGATGAACTCTACGAGAGGCTCGCCCTAACCGAATTTAAACAAAAAAAAAATCTTCAAAATGGATTGAAGTCGAGTTTGGTAACACGTAGTTCGGTAGTCGAGTTGAAGTTCCAATTATTATTATTATTATTATTATTATTATTATTATTATTATTATTAAACAAAAATCAAGTCATTTAAAACTGATTTACTAATTATGTTTTCCATTTAATTTATAATTATTATTATCTGTTTCAATCATCGGCTGGTATTGACTCGGGCGAGTCAGTCTTTTGAGTCAACGTGAATTTAGAGGAAACTTCGTTATTATTTCTCGGCATAAGAGCATCCACAATGGTTTTACATAAAATATATTCTTTAAAGTTGCCACGTAGACATTTATGTACACTTTAAGTAATACGTAAAGTTAAGACACACGTAAAAAATATTTTCTCTGCAATCGTATTACTTAAACATATTCCTTAAATATATTTTATTATTAGATTTTCCAACAACCACCAATAAGATATTAGCATTAATTATAAAATGAATTAATTTATAATAAAAAATTGGTTACGTAATACATAGTGCATTACTTAAATTTAAGGAATGCTTTATGTAAGAGCATCCACAATGGTTTTACATAAATTGTATTGTTTAAAGTTGCCACGTAGACATTTATGTACACTTTAAGTAATACGTAAATTTAAGACACACGTAAAAAATATTTTCTCTGCAATCGTATTACTTAAACATATTCCTTAAATATATTTTATTATTAAATTTTCCAACAACCACCAATAAGATATTAACATTAATTATAAAATGAATTAATTTATAATAAAAAATTGTTTACGTAATACATAGTGCATTACTTAAATTTAAGGAATGCTTTATGTAAAAACATAAATTTACGTGTGGGTCCCATCTTTAAGGAATGCTATGTAAAACCACTGTAGATAGTTTTTGTTGTTTTACTTAAATAAACATGTAGGACCCACGTTTACGTAATCTTTACGTAATACCATTGTGGATGCTCTAAAAACATAAATTTACGTGTGGGTTCCATTTTTAAGGAATGCTATGTAAAACCACTGTAGATAGTTTTTGTTGTTTTACTTAAATAAACATGTAGGACCCACGTTTACGTAATCTTTACGTATTGTGGATGCTCTAAGAGCACTTGAATGGTAGTTCATGGTGTAAATTTAAGATCAGATTTCGAATTGTTCCGATGCAAGTCACACTGGCATGGATTGTAAATTTTTGCAGCTTTTAGGGTATATTTGTGTGCTCTCACTTTCGGAACAATTCCACACTTCAGCTCTCGGAACATTATTCATTTTTTAAAATTTATTATTGTAGAGAGTTTATAGTTCGTAGTTTCATGTACGGTTGGATTCTACTATTAATGATTAAATAGAAACACACAAACGTAATTATTTTTAATATTAAGTAATTTGAATAATTGCACGAACCAAAATTACTATTTTTTAACTTCGAATCAATTGTAGAGTTTCAATACTCAATTTGTTTATAGTTTACAATGTAGCACAAATGTCAATTATAAGTTTTGAAATTGTATAGAACTCCATATTATTAAATGTGAAATACTTTTATACTAAAAACATTATATTATTTTAATGTATATATATTTCTATATAATTTGCTTATTATATGGAAGAAAATATTTTGTTACTGTTCATGTCAGTACTAACTTTTTAATATATTTTATTCATTTTTTTGGTTATCTTTTATATATATATATATATGCTTCTACACCAATTCGGATAATGACACGAGTCGTAATCAGTCATTTTTAATGTTAAGTAAGTTAAATAATGATACGAAACAAAATTAATACTTTTAAATTCGAATAAACTTTAGAGTTTACCGACTCAATTTGTTTATATTTCACAATGTGGCACAACCGTCATTATAAACTTTGACTTAGAATAAAATTTCATATTATTAAATATCAAATTCTTTTACTAAAAAATTATATTATTTTAATGCATATATATTTCCGTTTAATTTATTTATTATATTATTATATCAAATGGGGATCATTTATTTATGCTACATTGTTGTAAAAATTATTTTTATAGGATGATATATAATATATTTCTAATTTACATATATAAGAAATCATTTGTAAAAAAATATAATTAATACATATAACTGATTTATACTAATATGTATTTAATTAATGTGCGTAAGCGTGTGTGTGCGTGTGTGTCATTATTTAAAAAAAAAAAAATTACGTGCTCATTTATATTTATATATATTCATATATTTTTTATATTATCTTTTTAAATACCACGAAATGATAAAAAAAAATTATAGGTAAATGATTGAACTATTACAGTAACGACATCGAGTTTCGACTTTCGGGATGAACACACACGTCGGTCAATGTTGGAATCTTAATATTTGACATAAAATTGACAAATTTTGACGAATTCGGAAAAAAAAAATGTGTATAAATTACTTAAAAAATATATTATATTTTTATGATTTTGTACATAATTTTTTTTAATTAAGTTGCTCGAAAAAAACTTGAATCTCATTTACTAGTTTGTTCACGTTCATATTTTAAAAATATGAATATTTAATTTATATATAGTTTTTTATGAATAAATATATATTGAGAGTATGTAATAATGTGGGTCCCAGTATAGAAGTAAAAATGGGTTTCCACCATTGGGGAGAGTTCCAATTTTACTGTGGTAGTTACTGTAGCGGTTCAACTTTGATAAGTTGGCAATGATGCAACGAGTGAGATGGAGGAACTAAGAACTCACCATTGGAGGTGCTCTAAAAAATTATTAAGAAAAACTGAACCATTGCATTAATTGGTCACCACCCTACCAACTACGCATCAAGGAGACAGTTTGTTGAGCCGGAGACGGCTTAATAATTATATATTATGATACTAAAAAATAAATATATGATGCATTGATTTTATTACTGAATTTTGATCTCATGAGGTGACATTGTGATTGATTACATGCTTATGAATATGTATAAATGGAGTATGGGGTTGACATCCGCAATCCCCATATGAAACTTAAGTCAATCACTTGTTTAGAGAATTCTGGAACTAAATTGTAAAGAATGATTCAACATTTCCATGAAAGATTAATATAAGGAGTATTTATTGGCAATGCCGTTTATTGTATCAAATCAACATATTAATGATAAATCAGCCCATTAATGATCTCGAACCGGTCCATGAGCGATATTAAAGAAACCCATTAAGCAAGTTAATTTAATAATTTTACTTGTGATTAAAGTTAACTATACCCGAGTTGGTGCAATTGACCGTGATTAGCTAACACTATAAGAGGATCACTTATTGATGTCAAATTAAGGAAGTATCTCGGATATTTTCTTTAAGGCTATATCCTAAGGGGAGTAGAGGGGTCGCCTCCTAACTCATGTGTGAGTGGGTGCGGCGCATGCACATCCACTTACTAAGGAATGGTCACATCCATCCTTCATGGTGGTTGCGGCGTGCCTATTATGATTTGGTTTTAGACATTTTATGTGAATCGGTCTTAATTGACCTAAGAATTTATATATAGCATTTTCAAGAAAGTCACGTGTCCATCACATGACAAGTGGGTGTCACATTCTACACTATATTTAGATTGATATCCATCAATTATGATTCTTATGATATATAATAAATAATAATTTATTTTTAATTATTTTCTCCCGTGAGTGTTTTATGGGTCTATTCAAGAAGATAACATCCGCAAAATGCTTGATATGTACTTATAATAATTTACACATATTAATTAAGTCCGTAAAAAGTTGTTGATTAGAATTTTTTTTAATTTACGAGAATCAATAGAATTTAAACCCGTGAAATATCTGGTTAAGAAATGAATCATATTACATTATCACCTCGAGAGTCAGACATGCAGCTAAGTGGATGGAAGATCAATGCAAGTTTTTAAAACTCACTACAAGCAACTGGCCTAAGGCATCAGTCCATAGAAATCAACTTAGGTCGTTTCTTAATAGAAACAATGCTAAAACCAACATTTGGTAAAACCGTAATTTTTTTATTTCAAAACCAACTTGAATTACACTCTAAAACCAATTTTCGAACAACTTTAATGTTTGTTTGAAATGGGGTTTAAAAAATAAATGGAAACGAGATAGATTCATAATCATACATTAATTGATATTTCGAAATGAATTAGGTGTGTGTGGCCTAAAACGAGTCCGACACTTGAAAAGGGCCTTCCACACACACACCCACCTCAACTTTCACGTTATCCAATCACATGACGGCATCGGGCCCATATGTCTGTCAATCAGTGAGCGAGGGCGCATCGTGATTCATGAAATTATTATTATGATTTATACAAATTAATTCTTTGGTTTATCAAAGAATAGCAGTTAATTTATCAACCTCAAATCTTGATAGTGACAACTGACATGCGAATAAAAAATTATTCACAACAGCTACCATATTTTTATATATATATTATTAAAAGATCTTGATTTTATTATACTTGCTGCGATTCTTGAGTTGAAGCCATCGGGTGCTGTTGACTCGGGCGAGTCGCGGTCTTTTGATTCAACGTGAATATTCGGGGAAAACTCATCATTTTTTCTCGGAATAAAAGAAATTATATATACATTTTTTTTATCTTAAAATTATATATACATGAAAAACAAGACAAAGTAGTAAGTGGTGATGACTGATGACTGATGAGTCAAATCAAATCGAGATAACCATTATTTTTCAACTTACACTTACGTAAACATCACTAACTAAGAAACTTCGGAGCCGAAAAAAAGCAATAAATATACGATGCATTCATATTATGATTCTTGGCATACCTAATTGTTTTAGTTAAATATATTTGAAGACTTTCACTATTTATTTTGAATATATATGATTACATTTATAATTATTTATTAGCAAATTAATTAGAATATTTACACCTAACGCACTTTAAAAGTTAGCTTATAAAGTAAAATTGTCTAAATCATTATATATGATATCAAACTATATTGATTATATGTGATATGGTACATTGGTATACATTACCTAATATTTCCACG
The DNA here is from genome assembly GCA_036873135.1 of Clarkia xantiana subsp. parviflora. NCBI lineage: Eukaryota > Viridiplantae > Streptophyta > Magnoliopsida > Myrtales > Onagraceae > Clarkia > Clarkia xantiana. Next base: position 3,187,829 of record JAPTYO010000004.1, on the reverse strand, counting down.
ACTTATTTAAAATTGTGCTCCGCTAAACCGGATTCATGTATGCATTCTAAACCAGATTCTTATATGCATTTTTTTTAATTTAACTCGTCGAACCAAGTCACGAGTCATGTCTTTTTTTTTTCTTTTTTTTTTTCAGTCACAAGATTAATAATTGGGCTCTAATATCAACTATATATATATATGGTTTATACTTTCCTTATAAAAGTTACTTTTAGTCTTAATAGTCTTAATGGTTGTGTTGGGTCTGTCGATATCTTATCAGAAAATAATTTATATATATATAGTAACTACTTTTTTTTGGTAGTATACTAACTACTCTGGTAAGCTCTAAAAAAATTTGTTCACATTAGTTATTAAAAAATAATGTACAAACTTGTCATAATCATATCGTTTCTATATAAATTCCTACCAATAGCTGCACCTTCCAACGTATCTCCACTTTCAACTACCACTAAAGCCTTACCAATGGAGCTGCAAGTTCCTTCGTGGTCCTCATACGCCGCTGCATGGCTAGCAACTCTAGCCCTCCTCCTCCTCTCCCGCCGCCTCCGTCGCCGGAAACTCAACCTCCCTCCAGGCCCAAAACCCTGGCCCATCATCGGAAACCTAAACCTAATGGGCCAGTTACCGCACCGATCCATCCACGAGCTCTCGAAGAAGTATGGGCCCGTTATGCAACTAACCTTCGGCTCGTATCCCGTCGTTGTTGCCTCGTCAGTCGACATGGCTAAGTCGGTCCTTAAAACCCAGGACATCACCTTCGCAGGCCGGCCGAAGATCAACGCAGGCAAGTTATAGTGTAGCAGTTTAATAATTCATCATTTAACCATACATCTTAGGTTTAAAATCCGCTAGAGACATATGAATGAAAAAATATATTGAACAACACTTTGCATTAATGGAATGACTTCAGTGCTAGTTGAGATTATTCTAAGTGTGGAATAATCATATTCCGTGTGCCCTAAAAAGGTCGCATCAAGAAAACAATACACATAGACTTGTTTGCTCCACACCTGAATAATCATCACTTGAACTAATGGTCAACTAATAAGCGGCTAAACGGTTGGCCATACATAAAAAATCAATTTAAAGGCTTCTAAAGTGAGACCTCTAGTAATTAGGACGAATCACTGAACCACTACGTTATTAAGAAGCCACATAACTGCCACCTTAATTTGTACTATAATGCAATTTTAATCCTAAAGAATGCAATTGCTTTCAGTTTAATCCTAAAGAAAAATTATGAATTCGTCGATGCAGGCAAGTACACGACTTACAACTACTCAGACATAACATGGTCTCAATACGGCCCGTACTGGCGCCAGGCGCGTAAAATGTGCATTATGGAGTTGTTCAGTGCGAAGCGCCTCGAGTCATACGAATACATTAGGAGAGAAGAGCTCAAGGGCTTCCTCGCTACCCTTTACGGCAACCGAGGAAACCCGATCGAGCTCAAGGAACACTTGACTGACCTCAGTCTAAACGTGATTAGCCGGATGGTTCTGGGGAAGAAGTACACGCTTAAGAACGAGGAGTCTATCGTGAGCCCCGACGAGTTCAAGAAGATGCTCGACGAGTTGTTTTTGCTCAACGGGACGTTGAATATCGGGGATTCGATCCCGTGGCTTAATTTCTTGGACTTGCAGGGGTATATTAAGAGGATGAAGGCTTTGAGCAAGAAGCTAGACAGGTTTTTGGAACATGTTTTGGATGAACATGAGCAGCGGCGCGGGATCGAGGGTTTCGTGGCGAAGGACATGGTGGATGTGCTGCTCGATCTCGTGGACGACCCGAATCTCGAGGTGAAGTTCGAGAGGGATGGCATTAAGGCGTTTATGCAGGTATGTGGATCGTATATATCTTGACCGATTGATGTCTATGTTGTGTTGTTAATTTGGTGAAAATATGTATACAATGCTGTGAAAATTAGGGACTGTGATCATATGCTATCTGTTAGCTATGTGATAATAATATACTAAACCAATGTTTAAAGGGATTTGGAATCATCATATAGGGATTAAGACAATAATCACTTTATAAATTAGCTTGAGACTATTATAAGTTCACTAGTTTTAAGGTTAAGAATTTAGAAACAGTAAATCATATTGTTAATCGTTCTTCTAGATTTAAAATGTTGATATTCGGTGTGCCAACTATCAAATTTGTTACATTTCACTTTTTTCACCTTATTTTAGTGTGTTGTTGTTTTCCACACATTTCTCGAAGCATCAAATTTGTTGCGCATGGTTTGGGCTTATTTTTTATGCTTAAAAACATGTTTTTATTTTATCAATTTTAAGAGAAAAAAAATGTAAATCAACTAATTTGATAGTTGAAACATTGAATATCAACATTTTAAATATGGGATAGTGATCAATAACATAACGTTTAGTTGCGACTGTTTTTCGGTTCTTAACATGATGAGGCCAATGAATATTGACACATGTATATACAGGACCTAATAGCCGGTGGCACGGAGAGCTCGGCCGTGACGGTCGAGTGGGCGATCGCCGAGCTACTGAAGAAGCCAGAGGTCTTCCAAAAGGCCACAGACGAACTCGATCGGGTCATCGGGCAGGACCGGTGGATCGAAGAGAAGGACATCGCGAACCTACCCTATATCGACGCCATATGCAAGGAGACCATGCGGCTACACCCTGTCGCACCCTTGCTCGTCCCCCGACTATGCAGAGAGGACACCAAGCTCGGCGGCTACGACGTCGTCAAGGGCACCCGAACCCTAGTCAGTGTCTGGAGCATCGGACGGGACCCAGCGATATGGGGCGACCCGGAAGAGTTCAGGCCGGAGCGGTTCATCGGGAAGGCGATCGAGGTCGGTGGGCAGAGTTTCGAGCTGATGCCGTTCGGGTCGGGTCGGAGGATGTGTCCCGGGTATAGTTTGGGAGTGAAGGTGATCCAGGCGAGCTTGGCCAATTTGTTGCATGGGTTTAGTTGGAAGCTGATGGAGGGTGAGGGTTTGGATATGGAGGAGATATTCGGACTGTCGACTCCTAAGAAGTTGCCTCTTGTTGCTGTGGCCGAGCCAAGGCTAGCTAGTCATCTTTACGCTATGTAATGCGAAACCTAGACTACGATCATTTTATGTACGTCTTACCCGGAAATGTCTACATATGGATGTAATAATTGATCACCAGGCATGTTTAATTATGATATGAACTGTAGTTCTACTTCTACAATCGTATATATTATATATAGTGAAAGCTACATTGTTTGTACGTAGGAGAGTATCCACTATCAACTATCGGTTGATAATGAACTATTAATCAATTATTACTAGATTTATTTTATTATTGGTATTTGATTGGCCTGATCGGTGCCAAACATGTTACATGATCTCCAGGTCATGTCGGATCATGATACTGGGTCAGGATGAGACCCTAATTAGCCCGACTAATTAAATAATAAATAATTTAGAGTTTGATCGGTTAGGATAAGTTATGGTCTCGTCCAAAGTCGGTCTTGTTTCACACATGGTCTATTAGGTCAGATGAACGTGTTTGACACAGGTGTTTGACTTATGCAAGCTTTCTAACTAGGTGAATCAAATTATAAATTTAAAAAAGTTGATCTTCCAAATAAGAAGAACCAAGACTCCTAAAAGTCATATGTTGGTGACAGTTGACTTCTAAAAAAATATTTTTTAGTGATCATCGGCCTCATATTTTGTATGACCGTTAAAATTTTAGAGATTGTTCACACTAATCTAATCAGTCTATTTGAATATGTTGCTCTCACTTAGCTTAAACTCTAAAAAGAAGAAACTAAGTAGTACAATTCTTGCTTATTAAGATTCCATACCCGTTATTTTCAACCAATATGAATATGATGATACAAATTTTGAATATTACATGTATTATCATAAGTTCATAACCAAGCATGTATTGATATGCGTGTTCCGTATGATCACTTAAATAACATTTTGTGATATAATAGTTGTTAAATTAAGTAATATATATTAGAAAAAGATGTGTGTTATATTCATAGTGATAATTAAAGTTGAAATCATGTAATATGATGCAACAGTTCAACGTTTTATTCTTATACCGAGGTTAGGGTTCAAATTCCGTTAATAACCATGTGAATTGAAAGATATTCATGACCAACATTTTAATTCTTACGGACTAACCTAGTATAACTGGGAATTAATTTAGATGTGTAATAAGCATGTACGACTATTCAAAAAAAAAAAAAAGTTGATATCCCAAAAAAGTATAGCGTGAAATTGTTCCATAGTGAAGCCATTGGACAATAAATAAAATTCCATCTGGGCCTGACCCAGCCCATTACAACTTCATCACTACCATCGACTTGAGTATAACATACGGACCAGACCAGATGAGAAGCCCTGCAATCTGCATGGAGTTAGAGTCAAGATACAGAGAGATTAAAAGCGACAGAGACAGCAGAGAGAATCCAAATCCCCGACTCCATACATGGCTTAACATTGAGATTACATCCGAATTATTATTTTTTACAATGTAAGATAAGATTATTTTATATTAGAAAACGGATGTGTGTAAAATTACATTGAGTTTCTTATGAAATAAATAAAATAATTTGTCTAATTTTTATAATTTATTTTGCTATTTTTATTTCGTAACTCATTATTGTAATGAAAAATACACACGATGTTTATACAAAGTGAATAAAATATTTTGCATTAAATCTGTTATAAAAATTATCTTATAAAATTATATGTAACGTTTCAATTAATACAATTTTAATAACTACGTAAATTTAATATTTTTAATTTTTAGTTTTTTTTTAAATTATGCATTAACAAAAAAAAATATACATTTTGAAAAGTAAATTCAATATTAAAAAAAAAATCATTCAAAAATTTTATATATTTTATATTAATATTATAATAATAAATTTACATTACAATAATTACAAAACATATAATACAAATATTACATTATTTAACTCAACATCAGTTATAATCTCCATCCAAACGCACTTTCATTTCATATCTAAGCAGACAGGCGAGGAAATGTGCGTGGCAAAAGAATCGTTATTTATTTGTTGTTGCGAAGGTCAGTCAATTTCTTGTCCGCTCTCTTTCTCTCTCTCTCATCTGTACCTCTTTCTTACATTACATGAATGAATTCTGGTGCTCTGTTCAGGTCCAGCCATTCCAGATACACACAGACAGAAGATTCGCCTTTTTACGTCCCCGACCGTCTCTGCACAATCTGCGTCACCAAAACTCCGTCGTTTCTCTCTTCGTCTCATCCTCGCCGTCGCAGCACTCGTCGGCCGTGCTATGAGCCGATGACAGCAAGCCGCCGTGTCTGCAGATCAATAAATCAAAAGGTCAGGGATGTTTCATCGACCCTTTATAGTTTCTCAGGCTCTTGACCAACTGGGTATCTGAATCTCTCTGCAAAAATCCATCTTGACTTGATTCTCTGGTTATATCTGAAATTGGTGCAAACTTCCATGTTCTTGTTCAAAATTGGATAAGCGCTTCTTTGGTATAGAAAATTAGATCTTTTGGTGAAGGATTGACCAAAGTCAAGCTCTTCAATTGTCTTGTACATGTTAAAAATCTGTTTTTCTTTTCTTTAAATTTTATTCTTCCTCCATAGCTTCTATTTTAGTTTTTCTCAAGGTACAGTTAGAAACTGACTTTAATATTAGTTGTTGCAGCTGAATTTTCTGGTACATTTAACTGCATGTAATGGTACTTTACAACTATTTATGCTTATTGGTTAAATCACGGATTTTCAACTGTCATTTTCCTCAGATAAAGAAGTACTTCCACTGTTGATGATCTAGCTTTTTCAAAAGGAAGCAAAAACATGTTCTTGATTTGTGGGGCTCAATTCAAGTGTTTGGTGGTGTAATACATTTCTAGTTTGCTTTCATCATGTACCTGATTTTTCTGAGTGTCTATTGCATTGTGTGGCTTCTCCTTGTATAGAGAGACAAGAACACCATAGATTATGTTAGAACAAAACATATTTGCTTATGAAAAAACAAGACTGTTGAAAATGTTATTCATAACCAAATTCATTTTATTGTTACCTGCTTATGGTTCTGCAGAATTAGTAACTTCTTGACGGAACAGTGAAGAAAACCCGCTATGGACAACAGTAGCTTGTTCTCGAGCATGAGCAACGGGACCCAAGTCGATCCAAAGATCCTGCAGACATTTCAGAAGAGCTTTGTTCAAGTTCAAGACATTCTGGATCAGAATCGTCTCCTCATCAACGAGATCAACCAAAACCATGAATCCAAGATCCCAGACAACCTTAGCAGAAACGTCGGATTGATCAGAGAACTGAACAACAACATCAGGAGGGTTGTTGATGTATATGCTGATATTTCCAGCTCGGTAACCCGATCAGCAGAGGCCTCCTCAGATGGGGACTCAAGATCGAACGGGAAATCCAGTCTGAAGAGAATCAGATCAGGATGAAATGGTAAAAATCAATACTATTTAACAATAGGAAGAGGATTGTTAATGAGATCATGAAGATTCTACAACCTGGCTGTTGTTTCCCGTCATTCTCTATAAAGTAACAGATCGATAATAATACCATTGCTGTCACTGTAACTCAACTTTATCATCGATTTGAATTGATAGATGTTTACTGAATCTTGATGATTTAAGATCAAATATGAATTGGGTTTGTTTCAGTTGATGGTTTTGAGTCTTTTCTGGCTGTCATAAGTTCTTAAGCTCTTCAAAACAGAAAAGCACTGCTATTAAGTCCTGAGACCATTTTTTTCACTTCTCAGAAAAATAAACAAAAGGATGGAAATTTGGAAGGTGTTTCTATAAACAGACAAAACCTAATGGTTTAGGTGTTTAGGAGGCTTCAAAGATTTTTCATTCTTGATCACAAGTTTCTTGTTCTGGTATGATTCTGGTTGATTTTGTTTTCATTGATGAGGAGAGAATCGAGATGGTGACCCACAACAACTCTATCCCCACCTTCATTTCTATTGCCATTTTTTGTAAAAGCAGATTCTCCAACTGTCACGCACCATATCCTTAACCTTGTTTCTGTAGTAGGGGATGTATTTACATTAAACTAATTTTAAAAAAATCTCATTTTATAGTGATTAAAAAAACAGAAACTAATATATGTGATTTATTTTAATTGGTTTGGTAGTCAATTGAAATTGACTTGTGTTTGGGAGGTTGTCTTGTCTGCACTTTATTATTTCTATTAAAAATAGAAACTTTACTCTGTTTGATGTAGTGAGATACTGAGATGGTGAATTTACTTATTGAATGAGTGATTTATTTATTAAGACTCTGTTAATAACATCTCTGCAATTATGCAGCTGTTGGGGAGCTTGGGAGTGTTCTATTGGGCCTCCAGTCAATTTGAGAAGCTTCTATATAAGTAGAAATGATTATGAGAAATTATGAGAAAAGTATAAAACGCCTTATAGTTTGCAAAATAAATATGCTCTTTGTAGTTGCACTGTATACATACATTTTTGAAGAGAATATTGGAAGGAAGAATTCTCAAATGCATTATTTAATTATTTAAAAAATTGATAACCAAAAGAACACAATACTATAAGAAAAAGGAAAGAATTGATGATGACTTTCTTTGGCCATTGGATCCCCTACTTGTATATAGTATATACTTCATATCAGTTACCACTACTCCATGGCCATGACTTTCTACTATTTATATATTACTATACAGATAGATACACCACTTGATACCCCATCCTTTTAAAGTTTAAACTGCAAAATAGTGCGACAATTGTCATATTTCAGTTTGGTTTAGTGTAAACACTAAACTCATACAAAATGTACATTGCTAGGTCTCAGTTACACGAGACATGCTAAGTTAACAAGCTAGAGATGGCAAAGTAAAGCTTGAGTTTGCTAGAGATTAATATATACTTATCTATTTGTACAATCTGCTTGGCTTAGCTTAATTTTCTTTCCTAGTCATGTTCTTCCATTTACTCTAGAGATCCTCCAAGGCAAATTCTTTTTGTTCGGGTCATCGAGAAAATCTTCGCTCCCTCCTGCAACATATCACAGTTTTTTCAACTTTTGTTAATTTGATTTGAAACACAATGTTGGCCAAAAAAAAAAAGATTTGAAACACAATGAGAATCTAACTGATGTAACTGAACTTACTCAAATCGGTAAATTTAGAATTTAGTTTAATTGTTTTGTTTGTCAACTAAGCATAAATCAGATGTATTAAGATCAGAAATCTGTTTATCCATACTGCTTGTTCTTTTCAGAAATGATATACCTTTAGCATCTATTCCTCTTCAGGTGTCCACCTCTATAATATAACAGGTAACTATCTTTTCAGTTCATCAACTCATGCAGTAACTATATCAGGCAAAATGATCTAATTAAAAAAGTCACGTATGAAAGAAATTACTTTTTCTTTACATGGTTGGGATTTTTTTCCCACACGAGTGCTTTGTGAAAGTTAAGGCTTATACTTCAACATTCCCCATCACGTGCGGCCTGAAACATTTTGAAGGTCCAACACGTGAAATTTTAAATAGGGGTTTAAACTGGCGCTGCGGAGTTTCGAACCTGCACAATCTGATACCATTTTAAATTCCACATTGGGCCGAGTCAAACCCAACGGGCCAACCTAGAGCAACTATTTTCACAAGTGGGGTTCCATCCTAAAACCAATTGGTGATAGGAGGAGGTAGCCCACATGCTTATATAGTGCTCAATTATTCCACACACCACCGGTGTGGGATTATACTCACGGTGCAATTGGTGATAGGCCCAACCCGGTAACCTTATGCGTGGAGCCAACAAAGGGGACAAACCCAACACCGCCTATCGAAACCGGGCTTTGGCTCTGATACCATGTTAAATTCCACATTAGGCCGAGTCAAACCCAACGGGCCAACATAGAGCAACCATTTTTACAAGTGGGGGTTCCATCCTAAAACCAATTGGTGATTGGAGGAGGTAGCCCACTTGTTATATGGTGCTCAAATTCAAACACACCACCGGTGTAGTATTCTCACAGTGAGAAATACTTCAACATGCTTGGTTTGGGGGCAGTGCCGTTCTGTTCTGCATCTTCAGATCATTCAGAAACACTCTCATTAGGTGCTTCACGACTCTTGTTTTCTAAACTTTCTCCAGCATTAAATTCAAAAACATCCCCTTTTGTTGATTCTCCATTTGCCTTCTTTTTATGCTCCTTCCTACCGTTTGTCCCAAATTTCTAACCTGTTGAGTCTCTTCATTTTCCTTAGCTTCAAGATCCCATTTTTCAGTGGTGGCTGCCGCATTCTTTTCTACATGTTGATTAGGTTGAATTTTATCAGCAAGTTGATTTCTATCTTCACTACGAGGAGGGGCAGTGGCAGCTTTCTCCTTCTTTTTTTTTTCATTCTCAGGTTCCTCTCCACCAAAAGAATACAACTGCTTTTTGTGGAACTTTGACAACACTTCTTTTGTTGCCATAGCATTCTTCCTCAACTTTTGGACCTTATCAACTGCTCTTTCAAAATGTTAGAAATTTGAAACAGACGCTGTCAAGGAGCATAAAAAGAAGGCAGATGGGGAATCAACAAAAGGGGATCCTTTTGAATTTAATGCTGAAGAAAGTTTAGAAAACGAGTCGTGAAGCACATAATGAGAGTGTGGATCTGAAGATGCAGAACAGAACGGCACTGCCCCCAAACCAAGCACTCGTGTGAGAAAAAAATCTCAGCCATATAAAGAAAAAGTAAATTATTTCATATGTGATTAATTAATTAGATCATTTCGCTTGATTTGGTTACTGCACGAGTTGATGAACTGAATAAGGAGGGCAGTAGAAGTTTCCTGAATCATCAAAATATGCCTCCGGGATAAGACAGTCCTCATGAATTGCAACTTTGGGCATCCAAAATCAGTGCAGACAAGCATCTTCCCAATCCCAACTATATCACATCTTATACAGCGATGCTTCTCCAGCCCATCTAATTCTATCTTTTCTTGAATGAAAATATCTGGAGAACCACTGTCAGATTGCTCGCTTTTGTGATCATCTATGCAGATGTCTGGAGAAGAAGAAGAATCACCGACTGCTGCAACCTAAGTAGAAAAGGATTATATTTCAAACACTTTGATATCAACAAGTAATTTTTCTGCAGAGAGATAAGGTATTTAATATCACGCAGTTAGCCTTTATTGAATATCATCACAGCAACTATCAAGATTAACTGCTTCTTCAGATTAAAGAATTTTCTAACGAAGATCAGCTAAATTTTCACTTCCCGAATGTTTCGTTTTAAAGAACCTCCCAAGCTCAAATAGCAAAAAGCCAAATTTCCCACATTAAATCCAACACTTCTGATTTCAACATCTTAAAAGTAAAACAGGCGTGAAAATCTTAAAAATTGAAATGGCAACTACAAGAAGAACTAGTAACACAGTGGACTTCATATCAAAACTATTAGACACAGTGGGTTTCAGAATTTCTTTCAAACTTCATGGGTCAAATGATGCAATTCATTCATCAGAAACAAATTACACATCTAGCTCCATCGCATTTCACGATATAAACATGGAAAACCCTAAGATCAGAAGTACCTAAGCCCTAGAACTGACAGACAAAGCCCACAGACCAGAAGTACCTGGTAGACGGAGTTGAAGTGCATAGCTCCTCCGACTTCCGAACTCAACTTGCAGAGTTCCTTTAAGATTCAGGAAACTTCTAATAAAAGAGCAGTTGATAAGGTCCAAAGGTTGAGGAAGAAAGCCATAACAGCGAAGGAAGTGTTGTAGAGAAAGCTGCCACTGATAAATGCGATCTCAAAGCTAAGGAAAATGAAGAGACTCGACACGACAGGTTAGAAATTTTGAACAGATTGCAGTAAGGAGCATAAAAAGAAGGGATGTTCTGTCGTATACAATACTTTTTCGGAGCATCGTTACACACAGTTCCTTTCCTTCGCATCTCTCTCCAGTCTCCAGTCTAATAAAAAAATTATTAATACTTACAAGTTACATACATGATACATCACATCACTTTATAACAGAAGTCATATTTGTTCTTTATATTGCGGAATTTCTTATATTACCGCTAAATGCTAGCAACTATATAGTCTTAAAATTAATTTCTGTGATAATATTCTAAAATAAAATAAATAAAAGATTAACATTGTAAATATGAAAATATAGCACAAAACGCAGCTCCTTTATTCTATTTTTAAGGTATAAATATAATATTAAAAATAAATTATGTATAAGTATACTGTCTTAATAAAATCAGCACTCAGCCAAAAAAATTAAATCAGAAATTATTAAGATCAATTATGAAAATTAATAACCAATTTCAAATATATATTTTCCGAAAAAAGAAACGGGCTAACGTGACGACTATTATTGCGGTTAATGAAATTTTTTTTTTTGTTAAACCAGCTGTAATTTCAATTATATTAAATACGATAAAATCTCAAATTCAGATTTTCTTATTATCAAAACTCATAAATGATATTTTTTTAAAAAAATTTAAATGCTTTATTAATATCAAAAACTCATAAATCATATATTTGTTTAAAAAAATTGAATGCTTGCTAATATTTAATATATTTGGAGGTTAGTTTGTTTTCTGACTAATTTTAAGAAGTTCTAATTTATTTATTTTTAAAATATTTCGTGTATTTAAACATGTTTTAGTTTAAATATGGTATTTATAACAAAAAAAACAAGGTTACAGCCTAAGAGCATCCACGATGCACAACCTCAACTTCCATCACACTTTATGCCACATAAGTGACACATAATCAATATATAATCAAATAGAAAAGTGTCTTGATGTTGTCTGGTACTACTTTAACGGTGTCTACCAACTTGGACTTACATGTTCTTTTAAATAATAATAAAATTAATACTTTTTTCTTCTTAACTATCTCACTATATTAATGATGGAATGTAAAAGAGTAAAGACATGAAATTTTGTCCATCTCCAATGCAAATGGACAACCCATATTGCCACATGGAAGAGTTGACCTCCATTTTTGTGTTGCATTGTGGATGCTTTTATAGACGAGAGGCGACAGAAAGATGAGTGGGTGGGACTAGACCAAATGTAATATGAAAAGAGTGGGAGCCGTGAATTAAGAGCACTTCAATGGTGAGTTCCTAGTTCCTCCACCTCACCCGTCACGTCACTGCTAACTCATCAAAGTAGGAACTGCTACAGTAAATGCTATAGTAAAATTGGAACTCTCTCCGGTGGTGGATACCTAGTTCCACTTCCAAATTGGGACCAACGTAATTCTATACTCACAATATAATTTTTTTTGTACAAAAACCCTATTAATAAATTAAATATTTATATTTTGATATTCAAATAATTAATTATATAAAAAGCCATGAACATAATATATAAATAAGCACGTTATTTTGTTAAATATGATTGTCATATTTTAAAAAGCATATTACAGAAAAAAAAAATACAAATAATATGTTAAATTCGTCAACTAAAAAATTAACACATATATATATATATATATTTGAAACAACATAGAATTAGCACATGCATACTAAAATCCAATAGATTTCGATAAAAAAAATTTAAGTAATATATATAAATTAAATATTCATACTTTTAAAAATACTGACATGAACAAACCAATAAATGAATTCAAATGTTAGACTGGATTTATTAAAATAAATTTGGAAAAAAAATATGTACAAAAAAATGTAATTTATTGTTTAACGAAATTTATATTTTTTATGAATTCGTCAAAGTTTCAATTTTGGATCAAATATTTGGTTACAACTTTGACCAATGTGTGTTGTTAATTATCCCAAAATTCAAAAGTCGGCGTCGTTAGGTTTAGTTCAATTATTTACGTACTATACATTTAAAATTACTTACGATTATTTTTTGTATTTAATTTTTTTTTAATAAAAACGAATATAATATATAAATGAGCACACAATTTTTTTTTAAAAATAATGATTGAATGGTTTAAAAATTACATTACAAAAAATATACAAACAATACATTAAAGTTGCCTACTAAAATAAAAATTAACACACATATATATATATATATGAGACTACATAGAATTGTCGCACACATTACTAAATTGTCAGAGATGTTCGACCACTTTTAATTTTTTATGTTTCTCTTTATCGTGTAATTGAATATTATTTTCGATATACATTTGATACGAGATAGGAGGTATTGTACTCACCTCTGGCAGAGATATGCCTTCAACGATATCATGATAATTGAACACTTCTTCATATTTATATATAATATAATAAGTAGATTATATATAAATATATATGCATTAAAATAAAATAATATTTGTTAGAAAAAATTAGTTGACGTTTAATAATATAGAATTTTATACTATTTTTCAAAAATTAGAATTGAGATTGTGTTACATGGTAAAATATAAACAAATTGAATCTGAAAACTCTAAAATTGATTCGAAGATAAAAATTAGTAATTTTGTTTTGTGTCATTATTTAATATTAAAAATGACTTATTACAGCTCGTGTCATTATCCGAATTAGCGTAGCATAATTATATATATATAGTCCAAAAGAGAAACAAAACAATTGAATAAAATAATATTAACAAATAGGAACCGGCATGAACAGTAACGTGAGAGCTCTTACAAGTAGTAACTGTCTCACTTCACTATTCACTTTATAATGACAAAATAGTAATATTTGTTGTCCTAGTCACACCTAGTGGCACCTAGTCAGCGTCTAGTGGCACATCTAGGAATTAAGAACTCCCATTTTGGAACAAGGAACTCCCATTAGAAAGCCAAGTTCCTATTTAATCATTACTAGTAGGTACTAACCGTAAGTGGAACTAGGAACTAAGAACTTTCTAAAATGATAAATTTACAACTTGAAACTAGGAACTAGTAACTAGGCTACCGTTGGAAGTGCTCTAAGTAATCAAGCTCAAGCCTCCATCCCATTAGTACTATTAATCAATTCGGTAATGGTAGAGCTTTTACACCATACACACGCAGGTTGGACATGCATTTTATACTATAATTATAAATACGGTTTTTTTTTTTTGTATATTATTTTTATATTTAATTTATTTTAAAATGCTATATAAAAAAAGAGCTCCACATTTCACATGTTTTTCTCTTTCCTCTTGACTAGGGATGGCAACGGGGCGGGTCGGGGCGGGTTTTCACCGCCCCGGACCCGCCCCGCGGGTCGGTTTTGAAGACCCGGCCCCGGGTACATAAGCCTCCCGGGGCGGGTCAGTCGGGGCAAAAAATCCCGCGGGTCGACCCGCGGGGCCCCGACCCGACCCGAACGTGGTAGCTTTTTTGAAGTACCTGAACCTGAGCCGCTGTTGGAGCCGTGTCCGTTGCTGGTGTCTGAGCTGCTGCTGGAAGCCTGGAACCATGAGTCTGTGCTGGTGCGGTGGTGCCTGAGCCGTGACCGTGAGCAACTTGCTGCGCTGGGGCCTGAGTCGTGCGTCTGTTGCTGCTGGTGACGTGAGTGGTGCCGAGTGCCGACCGGAGTGGAGGTGCAACTGGGAGGAGATGGACCAGAGCCTGCCGGATTAGGCTCACGGAGACGCTGGACCAGAGCTTGCCGGAGCTGCTGCTGCGTGCTTGACCAGAGCCTGCCGGAGCTGCTGCTGCGTGCTTGACCAGAGAGATGAAGGAGAGGAGATGGATTGGCGCCGGACTTCAAAATTGGAGATGAGCCGATGCTGCTGAGTGCTGACTGAGGCTCCTCTCAGTTTTCTTTTAACCCTAAATATAAATTTAGTAATTACAGTTAGGTCCAAATATTTTAGATATGTCTATATTAACCCTAGTATAAGATAGAATGTTACATAAATATTAATAATTGATACTATGAGAATTCCGGGGCGGGTCCACGGGGCCCGGAACACGAGACCCGGACCCGCCCCGCCCCGCCCCGGGACCGACCCGCCCCGAACCCGACCCGCGACCCGCGGATCGGCGGGTCAATTTCGGGACGGGGCCCCGCGGGTCAGCGGGGCCTCGAGACCCGTTGCCATCCCTACTCTTGACTATGTATATTTAGATTTTGAAAAAACTATTTATTTATTTAAATTTTGTAGTCACTTTACAAGTATATATTTATATATATTCCACTCAAACCTTGTATTATTTAAGAATGGACTAAAATATCTTAGCCAATATATATATATAATAGTTGTATAAATTATGACCAACATTTTACTCCTAAAGGCTGACCCGGTGCGATGTAGACGAGTCTAAATGTGAAACAAGCATGCTACAAATGCTGCCTTCTTGATGGGGCCCACCCTAGGGCCACTCCGCGGGAAGCGAAATATATATATAGTTAAAAACAAGTTATTATAGTTTGCATATTTGAAATTAGTCCTCCGTGTTCTAGATTTTCTATAAAAGTGTAAGAAAAAGCAGTGTTATCAGGACCAGACCGAAGGTTGAACGGTCAGGCCATCGGTTCCCGGTTCGACCATGTTCGAACCCGGTCCGACTCTATTCGAACTCGCTCCGATCTGTTCAAGTACAAAATCAATAAACTTCAATAAAGTTACAGAAAATGCAATATAGATTCATATTGTGAGTTTCCTATACAATAAACTTCAACAAAATCGCAAAATTGGTTGATTTTTTTTTGTTGCTACGGAGGGCGAATCGGCAAATCGGCCGGTTCACCGAAAACCGGAATTTCGAACCAGGCTCGCTTACGATTTTACTTGAACCGGACTGCTGAGGCACATGTTCCGGTTCAAACCTGGTCGGACCGTCGGTCCGGTTCTGATTTTTTGCCAATGGTCCGGTCTGATAACACTGAGAAAAAGTCGAGTAACGTACGACCAATCGGATTCCACGGCAGTTTATAGAATAGAGTTTGGGGTTATCGTTTCGAATCCGAAGCAGCGGAGAGAAAAAGCTTCCAGTTTTATCCCAAAAAAGATCATTTTCCTTCTCTTTTCGTGCCACTGAAGCTTCTCTCTCCTCCATCTTTCGTTTTCTCCTCACTACTTAGCTTGTCAACTGAGTCATCGAGTCGCTGCTCACTTCAATCGCACCTGTCAATCCATGTCTCCAACTGATTGATTGAATCAGTGCAGCGACGAAGTAAGCTTGGTTACTGGCGCATTCTATGGTGAGTTTGAATTTCTGTATCGAAGTGCGCGTTTGGTCATTTTCTTGATTTGTTCACTGCGTTGTAGGTTGAAATTTGGTTGAGTATTGGTCCGTTATGGCTAACGATTTTGATTGTTTTGAGCTTCATCAGTAGTTCTGTGGAATTGCTGTATTTGATTTTGGAAAGTTCAATTATTTTAGATTACCTGCTTTCTACTCACTAATTGAAATTGCTGATAGATTTCTTTGTCGGAATTGTATGATCAACTTTCTGAGGTGGATGAGTGATTGAATGCTTCTGATTGATCAACTCATGCATAGCTAGTGAAGACTCTGGAAATGCTGAACTTTGTGAATTCAACGTTGCAATTACTTGCTTTATTTGTGTCTACGAGCTATTGAGATGTTGATGAACATTTGTTGACACTGTATTTTTTTACGTAATAGAGATTCAGGTTAGAATATAAGAGGTGCATGTGGTGGATAATCAATGGAAACAGTTGTGGTAATTGAGGGGAGTGATACGAGGAGATTCAATGATATCGAGTTGGAGAACTGTGCCTATACTACATCACCACCTGAGCAAATTGCAGACCCAGTCGTCTATAAGCTTGTTCGGGTAATTTCTTTTTGAACTTATCTCTGACTTGTTAAGTTTTTTGATTGGTCTTATGATTTTGTTTTTCATTGTGACTGGTCATTATTCTGATACGGATAAATTTTTCCACACCGCTCACTTTGTTTTCTGCCTCAATCTCCTAATTTTGTTCTTAGTCAGGGTTGAAAATGGAAGTATCTCTTTGCAACCGTTCCAAAGAGTTCATTGCATGCTTATTGTAGGAATTTGTTTTATTGATTTTCTTATTTGCATTATATATTAGTTATAAATATAATCCCCATCTTATATCACCTCAAACAGGAGCTTTTTACTATATATATACTAAATTAAATGATCATTTGTTATTGGTGTGCTGTATGAAATGAAGGTGGAAGGTGATGGGAGACTAGTGCCTGCAACAGATGATGAAATCATGGAAGTTGTGGACCTGCTCAAAGATGAGAAGAGCGACATGGATATTGTAGATACTTGTGAGGAGAATATCACCAGTTCGACTTGTGAGTCTTTTGGCATGAAAACTCCGCAAGATACGTCAGGTATGTACTTGTTATCAGTTACTATTTTTGCAAGTTACACATATTATATCTAGTTAGATTCACATTAGCTTTCCATTAAACCAGGCCAATTTCCTCCAGTTTTTGCATTATCTAACTGTCCAGTTGTTTCAAGTTCGGGTCTTTCATATGTTTATATTCTCCATAACCCTTAAGCAACTGTCTGTCACCTTTCGCTTTAGATGATTATCTGAGAGTTCGCCAAAAAAAAAGGGGTTCTCTAGAATATTTATTTTCAGTCTTCATTTTTAAATGCCTCATTGACTGGTTTTTATTCTGCCTTTTGCTTTTAGTTAAGCTCGATATAGTTATGATGCGATGTGAGTATTATTGCTTAAACATCTTATGCTTAACATCATTGGAGGTGTGTATCAATTCTGAACTATTGACCAATTAGCAGGTTACTGTGTGAAAACTGAAGAGGAAAAGATAGATCTAAGTCTTCAGGTATTGGTTCCTTTCGTGTGGATCTCTCCTCTTAAATTGAGTGACTAGTCCTGTTTATTGGATCATATCGAAGACATCAGAGAAAAGCTAATTTCAGATACTTGATTACCTCTCTTTTGGTTATAGTTTGGTCTTATTGACATTGCTATCTGATTTAGTTGAGATTGAACCAAATTGGTCCGTATGATTTCTTACTTGCATTTATATTAACTTGTGACTGTGATTGTATTTAATGGATCTGCCAAGTCTTTTGACTTCACTGCACTTGTGTTTGTCATCAATCCTACTGGATAATTCAAAAAGGCATCTTCTCTATTGTTGGTTTCACAACCTTTATGGGAAAGTTTATTTTAATCACCTAAAGTGGTCAGCATAAATTTTTTACTTAGCCCATTTGAACTAATTATCTAGCTACTAAGTACTACATTGACTGTTTGCCCACAATATGACAGATCTAGTAACATATATGCCGCATGAAGTAAGTCTTATCTCATTTTAGGTGCTTTGTAATATTTAAGAGTTGTTACTTACAAAGTATACATAGATTGAGTTTGAAATTTACTGGCTAGGTAAATGTTCATTCATGTTCAATGAGATGTTTTAGTAAGACTTATTTGGTTAGTTTCTTGAGATTTGTGGAGGTTATCAATTTACTTGTCTCCCGTGACTGTGACCCTATCAGTCATTCCAGAAACTCTAGTGTTGTCATTTGTGATGCTAGGTTTTAAATACTATAGTTAGTATTAAGGTTAGTACCATATTAAATTAACCACGGGCTATGAAATATAACACCTCATATTCTGAAGCTGATAGGTGGTAGAATATACTGAGTAATCATTTTGATGATTCTTTGGATAATTGTTGATGAGAAACCTCATTTTGATATACCCTTGCAGGAGCCTGCTCCTTGTTCAGCCAATAGTACAGACTCCGGGGATAATAACCTTTCGAGTCTTGCTAGGGAAAGCTCGAATCCCCCAGCTTCATCAAAAGACGAAGCACCGACAATTGATGTATGTGTGAGTTTGAAGCCCGGCTTCTCAAAGTTGAAGGGACAAATCTGTCTGGATAACCTATCAATTAGAGAACTTCATGAAACTTTTAGAGCTACATTTGGTAGAGAAACTACTGTCAAGGACAAGGCATGGTTGAAAAGGAGGATTTCCATGGGATTGACCAATTCTTGTGACATTTCAACTACAAGTTTCTCTATAGAAGATGGGAAAGTGCTGAAACTAACCAAAGAAGGGACCTCTACATGCATTCCTTATCCTATTACATCCTCCAGAAATCAGGTCAGAGATGAACACTCTAAAGGCTCAGCAATTCAGAGTACTAGCCAAGTGGAAGAATGTCAAGTCGTTCCTGAAAAGAGACTGAGAAACCATGACCCAGTTGTGGGGTCCAAGCCTGATGTTCTACATCAAGAGGAGGCTACTGCTGCAAAGAGAGTTAGGAAGCCAACTAAAAGATATATTGAAGAACTTTCAGAGATAGAATCTGTCGAGAATAATGAAAGATTATCGAACTCATCTAGAGGTGCCGAGCAGTTAACTCCAAAATATGGCGCCGTTCAGTTATTGAACTCAGCTAGAAATGTACCTTTTGGTGGTAAAATTACAAGACTGGACTCTCTTTCGGGGATTCGAGTTCCATGCGTCTCTCGCATCAGAAGAAGCCGTCCGCGCAAAGATATTATGAGTCTTTCGGTACTTTTAAACCCTCATCTTTGATATTGTGATGCTTTCTCCTTATGTTGAGTCGGGAAGTATGTTTCTGTGGATCATTTGAATATGAGAATGATTACTGTATTTAAATTTCTCCTCTATCTGTGGTAGAAATTTTATCGGAAGATGGGAGAGGCGGCTAACTTTGGGAATCCCTTTGGTACGCGTAGCTATCAGTCAGCTGCAGAGAGTGACGAAGATCATGCTAGATCCAGCTTTACACCGAAACAGGTGCATATTTTGGCTAGATTCTTGTGAAATGGTCGTGGAGATTAAGTTTAAGATTGAACAATTTGTTTCACTGCAGTCAGTTTCTATATTCCATAAAAAAAAAAAAAAATTCAGCTGCCTTTTTTTGTAATTCAATAAGCGTCTCTCACTGCATGAAACTGTTACAGCACTGGTAAAAATAGAACTATTGACAACGTGAACCTTGTAGTAAGGCTCTCAACTTCAGAATACAAATGCGTAGAGCATTGATGTATGACATATTTGAAGTACTAGTTACCATTTGAAAATCTGATTGCAGCAAGGAGCTAATTTTTCGCCTGTTGATTCAGGTACATCTGTTAGAAGATCAACATGAACAGTTCTTAGTTATGGATGAGATTGAACTTGAGCACAAGGATTGTACTATAAAGGATCCAGGCTCTTCGGAGGATATACCCAATGGTAATGTTGCTACTGTACCCACTTCTAAAGGAGGAGTAAGAAGGAAGCACCATCGAGCTTGGACTCTTTCCGAAGTCATCAAGCTGGTCGAAGGTGTATCCAAGTATGGAGTTGGGAGGTGGTCTGAGATCAAACGCCTTTCTTTTGCTTCGTATTCTTATCGTACATCTGTTGACCTTAAGGTAATCTCTTTCTCTCTCTCTACAGAAACGCCTGTATAAATTGAAAATCATAACAATTGTATCTTTTATTTTTCTCTCCTGAAGAAATCATTCACTGGGGTACTGTGTATCTTTTTGTAGGACAAATGGAGGAACCTTCTTAAAGCAGCTAGCTTTTCATCATCACCTACGGATCTGGTAAATGTTTCTTTTCTTACTCTTTGGTTAACTTTGTTTGTATCGGAGTGTTGGTCACTGGATTACCTTTCATTTTGATCCTCTATTTTCTGAATAAATGCATTCCTCCACGCCTGATTAGATGGATTCTGTTCTTCTTAGTGCTACATTCATCATCATCACTTACTGATTGTTGTAGATTCGTCACATGCTTTAGTTCTTTCTAGACAAAGAACTTCTGTTAAAATTTTAAACAAACTTTTAAGAGGTTTAATTAATTTAGAAGTTTAAAAAAAAACAGATGAACTCGAGGAAACACGCTGTGACGCCGATTCCAGGCCCGATTCTATCAAGAATCAGAGAGCTTGCAGAGAGAAATGGACAGCCAGTGTCTCCGAATTCAAGCTCTCTCAAGGTAGCAGCAGACAGTCCAAGTGGACCGACACGGACAGGGTTTTTGTAGCATATATGTGAATAAAGAAGTACAAGTAAGTCTTCTAATCTCGAATAAGAACAGCCCCTGTAACTTTTGCAAATGTTGCAGCTTTTTTATGTGTGTTAAAACACAGCAGATGCTGAATCAGCCAAGTTCTGTAAATCAGTTAGTGAGGTTGGAGATTCATGATGATGATGATTGCGCCTGTTGTGATATTGTTGATGAAGATTCGTGCAAAGCATG
Source organism: Clarkia xantiana subsp. parviflora (assembly GCA_036873135.1). Classification (NCBI taxonomy): domain Eukaryota; kingdom Viridiplantae; phylum Streptophyta; class Magnoliopsida; order Myrtales; family Onagraceae; genus Clarkia; species Clarkia xantiana. The sequence goes on along the minus strand of JAPTYO010000004.1, from coordinate 3,166,704 downwards.
CAAAATAGATCTTCAGTTTCATGCTCTAACCATAAAATGTGTAGTGTTAAATGCATATGAGATAAGATGGTTGAGGAATCTTATCAAGGTAAGAACTCGATTAGCTTTGCTCGTTGTTGTAACATCTTTTAGATGTTTGTATTAGTATCTCATTTTTGTTCATGGTTGCAATCTATTAACTGTTCTTCTATTTGCAATCTACTGCACATTGTAACAAAATCTAACTACTAGATTGCAACAATAAACAAAATTGCATGCTTAATTCAAATAGGTAAAACAAGCGGGCAACTAAGAGCAAACGCTAGGTATCTGAAATTAAAACTGGTGTGAATTTCTATAGCGACAAACAACTCATTAGGGTTGTCAATGGGGCGGGTCGGGGCGGGTATTGCTTGTCCCGTACCCGCCCCGCGGTCGAGATGGTCGACCCGTACCCGCCCCACAGTTCGCGGGGCGGGTCGACCCGCGGGTCACCTATTAGTGGTACAATATATATTATTAGCAATTTAAACCCTAACTTCTATATTTACCATATATAAATTTAATTTAAAATTTAAATCACAAATCCAAATATAAGTCACAAATCCTAATTATTTTAACTATGTATCATATTACCAATATAGTTTTATATAAATACGTGTAATATATATATATATATATATATATATATATATATATATATATATATATTATCCAAATACGAGGCGGGGTGGGTCAACGGGGCGGGCGACCCCAAAATTGTACCCGCCCCACAGGTCACGGATCGCGGGTCCACGGGTCAAAATCGGGGCGGGGCCTCGCGGGTCACGGATTACTCGTGACCCGTTGCCACCCCCACAACTCATGATTATTAGTTCAATGCAGAGGTCTCGAGTTCGAGTATGAGAATATACAAATATTCATGTTTAACATTTTATCCCTTACCGTTGATTCGTGTGAGTGGGGATGATTATATTTGTGGAGCATCGAAAGTCCAAAATATTAATGTACTCTAAATCCAAGGCTTAGCCTTACATGAACTAACGGACTTTTGGAGAAAAAGAAATTGTTGAAGGACAGATTTAAATCTAAATGAAGAGTTCAGGGATAAAGCGTTTTATTTCTCGAAGTATCGTCAGTTCCTTTCCTTCCACTTACTTCCATTCGTTCATGGTCACAAGCGTCGCCTTCTTTCCTCAACGACCATTCAATCTTCTTCCCCCCAATACAGAGACAAACAGATTCGCAATGCCAGTCTGATCTTCTTATCCCTGAACTGTAAATTCACCCAGAAGCTTGGAACCTTAACGCTTTTCCATTCACCAATCACGTCCATCGTTGGATTTCAGTTGATTCGTCTCTTTGTGTAAACGGAATCCTCTCTTGTTAATGCTTTTGATTTGTCGTATACACTGTTTCTTGTTCGTTACTGTGAGGTAATTACCTCTCAATGAAGGAATGTTCCCCAGATCGAACTGGAGAGTTTGATTTTCTGATCGATTTGTACTGCCGGAGTAACTGTTGGAGCTGAATTCAAGGATAAAGTATAATATATATATTTTTTTTTAATTTTATTGTCGTTCTCGATTGGAGCACTTTTCTCGAGAAGCAAACAACTGTCGTTGTGATCGAAACGCCAAATGCCACTAATTCGGCGGAAGAAAGCTGCGGAGGTAGAGAAAGCCTCGAGCTCCGAGGGGAAGAAACCGGAGGAGTCAAGAGAAGAAGAAGAAGACGACGGAAAGAAGGATTCAGGATCGAGGAAGAAGAAATCAAATGTGAACGGGAAAGAGAACAGATGGTCGTGCGTCGACAGCTGCTGCTGGTTCGTTGGCTGCATATGCACGATCTGGTGGCTACTCCTGTTCCTCTACAACGCGATGCCTTCCTCGCTTCCGCAGTACGTGACGGAGGCTATCACCGGGCCGATGCCGGACCCGCCGGGCGTGAAACTGAGGAAGGAAGGTCTACACGCGAAGCATCCAGTAGTGTTCATTCCTGGGATTGTGACAGGGGGCTTGGAGCTGTGGGAAGGGCATGAATGTGCTGAGGGACTGTTCAGGAAGAGGCTCTGGGGAGGCACCTTTGGAGAAGTCTACAAAAGGTACATATAGATATTATTATATCCCATTTAAGAATGAATTGATGGACTGGTTCGGACTAAATACGATCTCCTTTAAGTCTTTTTCATTCAATATTTTATAAGTAAACTGCTCTCCCGGTTCCCTTACAATATTTCATGTTTAGGTAATTGATAGATGCAATCCTGTTTAAAATGTTGAATCACTTGGTAGAATGCTATACACGTATGAATTTTTTTTGGCTTTTCCGGGTAGTTACGGTTGTATTAGACTCTGGTGAAGCAGTTAGCTACATGTTTCCTTTTCTATATACTTAGGTGTATTGCAGTTGTAGTTGTCGAAGAAAGTTGCTTATCTTGAAATGATTGGTAATTTTAAAATCCTAGCTCATTTTTCTAAGGAGTTTCCTTTTTCCAATTGATCCATATTTAATTCAGTTGACTGGTTTCTTTCTCTTAGCAGAATTTGAGGAAAAAACATGAATTGCTTGGGAAAGTATTATTTCTTGTTTTGGCAATTGAAAGTTGCAGTCTTATTCTGGATTGGATTCACTTGGTAGATTGCCCGGGACTTTTCGGTATTTGTTTTTTGGCTGTTATTACAGGAGATGGCTTGCTAAATTACAATTCAATTTATGGAGACAACTTGCTTATCTTGGTACTGTTTTAAATAATGAAGCTCGACTTTCCGAAGAAAAACAGGAATATATTTGAGTGATAGCTGAATTTATTGGTTGAGTAACTCTTTGAATTTGAAAAAAATATTATGGATGTCGCTCTCATTAAGTGGAATTAACAACAGCCCCTTTAAAGTCTTTGCTGCTGCAAAGCTATACCTTTTGCTTTTACAGTGTGTTTCTTGAGTTGCTGGGTATTACTTAAAAAGTCGAACTTTACACATTGTTATGTTGATATCGTGATCCTCAAGAAGGCAGAAAACATATGGAATCTAGTCACCGATGACATTACTATTTACTAACCTGCAGTTGTCATTCAGCTTCTATGTTCATGCTTTTAGTTTTCTTGTTTTCTGATTGCATCTATAACACTCTATCGTTTTTTTTATAGGGTTTTGGGTATAATGGAAAACTGTTGTTTGAAATTCTTAGACAAACTGCAAAGTAGTTCATCATACATTCTGCTTACTTTATCAAACTCTTGTTTCCTTGGTAGACCACTATGTTGGGTGGAGCACATGTCATTGGACAACGAAACTGGACTGGATCCTGAAGGTATCCGGGTCAGACCAGTGTCTGGACTAGTGGCTGCAGACTACTTTGCACCGGGGTATTTCGTGTGGGCTGTTCTGATTGCTAATTTAGCTCGACTCGGATATGAAGAGAAGACAATGTATATGGCTGCATATGATTGGAGACTGTCTTTCCAGAATACCGAGGTTAGTCCATCTTTCCCTATCCATTCTCGAAACAAAAATACTTTTGAAAGAAGTCACACCTTAAAATGCACATATTGCTCTATCAACCAGTTTAAAGATGTAATTCCTGACAACGGTATGGCATTCTAGGAATGCTCTTCTGTCAAACTTCGAAATGCAAATGATTTATACGATTTTTATTAAGTAGGTGAGGGATCAATCCTTGAGTCGCATAAAGAGTAACATCGAGCTTATGGTGGCAACCAGCGGCGGACACAAGGCTGTTGTGCTTCCACACTCGATGGGGGTTCTCTACTTTCTACATTTCATGAAATGGGTCGAGGCTCCGACTCCGATGGGTGGTGGAGGAGGTCCCGACTGGTGCAAGAAGCATATAAAAGCCGTGCTTAATATCGGAGGACCCTTTTTAGGAGTTCCAAAGGCGGTTGCTGGGCTCCTTTCTGCTGAAGCTAAGGACATTGCTGCAGCAAGGTACTCACCATTTCACTTGCTAGTCTTATTTAGAAGCCCATTTTGCTAGGATACTTGTTAGGAGGCTTTTGGTTCACCTTAACACAGGATTATGGAAATATTTTGATTCTGACAAACATAACAATGTAATTGTATTGCATCCCACAATGCAGCTAGCCAAACATCTCCTTGTACAATATCAAAGTTGATCCTAGCCCCTAGGTATTGTTCTTTTTACGGTTTTCGTGACTCAGTTTGGTGTCTTTTTACTCGTTTCTACTTGAATACAGGGCTATAGCACCGGGTTTCCTCAGTAATGACATATTCCGTCTGCAGACACTTCAACGAGTAATGAAAATGAGCCGAACATGGGATTCTACAATGTCGATGATACCAAAAGGTGGCGACACAATATGGGGTGGTCTCGACTGGTCACCTGAAAAAGGTTACTTTCCTCGCAACCAAAAACAACCAAACGTTTCAGAAGCCGAGAAAGATAGACTGATCTCTACGGGTCAAGCTCCGTATGGTCGGATCATATCTTTCGGGAAAGATATCGCCGAAGCTCCATCTTCCAAGATCGAAAGGATCGATTTTCGAGTAAGTTATAAAATTCCATTAAAGTCCTCGATTCAGTTATCTTTTGTTTTTCTTTAAATAGTTTTATATGACGTCAATAGTAGTGTAAACAAGCCTTACATCAGAGTGCTCAATATATGTTTGTCTAAAATTAAGCCAGCTCGAACTGTAGCCGAGCTTGGTTGAGCCTGATTTTTAAGGCTTGAGCTTGGTTGGGTTCAATATTCGGTGTATTTGATCTCGGCTCGGCAAAATTGTACTTGTGTTAGAGGTTGAATCGTTCCTGAGCAGCTCTATTTGTTTACACTCGGCCCGGCAATTCAACGATCTTCCTAATTATCCTCTGATTCTCTTGCGTTTGTCTTTCTGGTCTGCAGAATGCTGTTAAGGGTAGCAACGTTGCAAACACTACTTGCCGCGACGTTTGGACGGAGTATCATGACATGGGGATCGAGGGTATCCGGGCAGTTGCAGATTACAAGGTTTACACTACAGATTCTCTCGTGGATCTGCTTCAATATGTTGCTCCAAAGATGATGAAGCGCGGAAGCGCTCACTTCTCCTATGGCATTGCCGACGACTTGGATGACCCAAAGTACGGGCACTACCGATATTGGTCCAACCCTCTCGAAACAAAGTAAGGACTCTTCCTTTTCACCCGGCTTGTGCACTGTATTAACTATCAAGGTTCTGTGAGCTGACAAAACGTGCATGTTACCGTGTTTGTGATATCATGTATTGTTAGGAATTATCAGCTCAAGGATTTCAGGGGCTATTTGTGCCGTTTCTATTAGGGTTAATATGACACCCTTAAGCCTGAGCGTTTGTCCCACTAGTTCAATTCAATCTAACATAGTCCGTTATTCTCACTTGAACCCTAATATGTGGTATTACAATTTATCCTTTAATGCGTGCAACGTCGTCATCACGGTCCAAACCAGAATCGTTTTGCCCCCGGTAGGTGATTGGAACTCTAGGGGTCAATAACTCTTGCTCTGCGAGTTCGATCACGGTCCCGTTTCGGTTTTGATACCATTCTGTCAAGCCCCCAAACCTGAGTGACTGTCCACACTAGCCCAACCCAGCTAACAGACCCCGTAGTTCTCACTTGGGCCCTGTAAAGTAGGAATTTCCGTTAGACTATAGTACATCTCTTGCTTATTAAGTAATGCGGTACACAAGTATATGGGGTATTACAGTTAAATAGTCCTTTTGTATAACATGTTTGAACAAATTGGATTTTGGTGCAACATTTTTAGACTTTTGATGCAATACATTTGCAGTTCGTATACTTTTAGTGCATCCATTAGTTGACCGTTAGTTTTGACTATTAATTAGCATGTGCCTTGCAAATGACTAGTTATATACTTTTTTTCTTTTCAATTTAGTATTTCTAATACATCCTTAACTTCTTTTTTTTTTAGTTACAAAGTTTGTCAAATCGAACCATAAACTCGGTCGATCAGCTTGATTGAGTGCAAATTATGTTGATTTTTCTATTAATCCTTTTATTTTGTGTAGATTACCGGACGCTCCCGAAATGGAAATATTTTCCTTGTACGGAGTCGGGATACCAACCGAACGAGCTTACGTGTACAAGTTGTCTCCCTCGGCTGACTGCTACATTCCGTTTCACATCGACACTTCTGCGAACGGCGCAAACGGAGATTGTTGTCTGAAAGACGGTGTCTACACAGTCGAGGGAGATGAGACGGTTCCGGTATTGAGCGCGGGCTACATGTGTGCGAAGGGTTGGCGCGGGAAAACCCGTTTCAACCCTTCAGGGGTACGGACCTACATTCGTGAGTATGACCATTCACCTCCGCTGAATCTGCTCGAGGGGAGGGGGACCCAGAGCGGGGCCCACGTGGACATCATGGGTAACTTTGCATTGATCGAGGATGTTTTGCGAGTGGCTGCGGGAGCCAGCGGTGAGGATCTCGGTGGCGATCAGGTTCACTCCGACATCTTCAAGTGGTCTGAGAAGATCGATCTCGCGCTGTGACACGATCCGATGTTGTAAAAGTGAATCATAATCTTGAAATACATTACATCCGTTGATGTTTAATGGAGTGGTACGTTCGTTAAAGCATAATTATTAGTTACTGGAGATGAAATGTTGAAACCAAAATCTCAAGAAAGAAAGCAAAGCAAAGCAATCATACTGGACTGGAGTTCATGGATAGTTACTGATTTTACTCGTTTGCCCTCCCAATAATTACATTTAATGTAGCTGTACTGTAACATGGGCGATTGTGGAAAAAAAAAAACTTCATAACCGGTATCATTGTGGGGGTAGTTTAGTTGCTATGAACGGAGGTAAGTGAGGATGAGGTGGGTTATTTCCTCTAAAAAAAAAATTAACCTTTTCAATTTAGCTTATTGGTCTTATAGTTAATACTTTTTTGAAAGAAAAAAAATTAAATAATTTTTTATTACCAAAATTTAAAAATACTTCAAAATTCGAAAAAATGTGTACAAATTAGAGAAAATATTAAAATGAAATTCTAAATATAAAAAGTTTTTATTTATAAATAAATAAACGAGATATCTAGGGACCCTTGGATTTTTATTTATTTTATTTATTTTTTAAGTAAAAATCTGTTCTTTTAAAACTCAAAAACTATTTTAGGATATTAATAGTTGATTTCTAAGTATGTACAAATTTATTTTTTCTATTTTTCTTTAGTAATTTAATTTTTCATACTAATTTTTTATGCTAGTATTCTATCTTTATTTTATTATTATATTTATATTTATAATTTTTTTAGTGTTTTTACCGTTTTAGATTGTTTACCCATTTTTATAAATTAGTTATCAATTTTAGAAACCCCAGGTTCGAAACCCCTCGGGGGTGTCACCTTCCGGTGACCTGTTTAAAAAATACCAGGTCCCGCCTGACCCATACACCGCGTCAGACATATGAGGAGGATAATAGAACTTGGCACGAGCCGACATCTTGACTATACTAGGCTGCTGGTTGGGCTACGTTGACGAGGCCAGTGAGCTGATTGCTCGCTAAGTCTGGTCGAAAAAAAGAAAAAAGAAAAAAACTCAGACCGTGAGCATTAGTACTCGAATATTACCTAGTAGGATGAGCCTAGAATCGTTACTGCTAGCCCATTTCTTTTTACTGACAAAAAAAACTATTTTTAGAAATTAGTCATCAATTTTAGAAATGGTTTTTTTTATCACTTTTTAGATAATTTTTGTAACATTTTTGAATTTTTCATATATATATATATATATATTATTATTTGTTACAGTTTAACTTAATCAAATTAAAAAATGAAAAAAAAATCTCAAATTTTCATTTATATATGTTTTTATAGAATTTCCTTCTTAGAATTATTTTCAAGTATTTTATTTCTTTTTTCTTTTTTCTAAAAATAATAACAATTAATTTATCACGTCATCTTTCATCCATCATCATCGGTTATTCATACTTTTTCTTAGAAAGATGGTAATTTTTTTAGATATATATTAAAAAAATAGTCCATTAACATTATGATATTGCAACTGTACCCTTTACTTCTTAAGATATTAAAATACATAATTGCAAAAGGACATCGGTTTTTCTGTCTTGGCAGTTCTCTTTCAGCGTTCAATCATCTCGCACTTCGCGTTACGAATTGGAATCTGAATTCCCCGGCACCGATCAGGTTAGGTTTCCGGCTACGATGAATCTCCAGCCGCCTTCGCAGCAGGCCAAAACCTCCTCTAACGGTCGTCGGCGGAATGATCGAGAAGGCGGAGGACCTAGGGCTGATCATAAGTCGCAGTCCAGCAAATTGAGCTCAACCAAATCAATGCAAGCAGGTGAAGCTGAGATCCATGAATCTCTCTAGCAGCTCGAAAAATTTCCGCCTTAGATTGCTAGATTTTTTTTTTCTGCAGGTGAGCTTGCTGGCGCCAAGCAGGGTGGCCCCTCGCATGATCGATTGGTCTACATGGCGACTTGTCTGATTGGGCAGCATGTGGAGGTCCAGGTGAAGAATGGATCTCTATACACTGGGATTTTTCATGCAACCAACGCCGACAAAGATTTTGGTACGATTCTTCTGTTCTTTCGTGGTTATGTTATTTCGTACAAGGGCAGACTTTATCGTCATTCCAATGAATCTTTGTTATTTGTTTTCGCTAATGATTGAAGCTAAATAACTTGCTGGAAAGCTACAGAATAAGTATGCTTCCAGAAAGAAAAAAAATGTAGTGGTCACTGATACAAGAAATTTAGTCTGTTTAGTAGTTATGAATAGATTTATCTCAAAATTATATAAGGAAGTTGATAAGGGGAGATGAGTATTCATCATTCTGGACCAAACATGACATTGTTAGTCGTGGTCTGTTGTCATTTTTGTTTCTTTCCTAAATTATCACTTGTTTAATTAAATTCCATTTAACTGTTTTTGTTTCAGGAATTATATTGAAAATGGCTCGATTGACGAAGGATGGTATTGCGAAAGGTCAGAAGGCAGATGGAGATACTCCTAGCAAGGCACCTTTGAAGACATTGATTATACCTGCTAAAGAGCTTGTTCAAATTGTAGCACAGGTTCCTCCCCATCCTGTCTAGAGCATCGTTCAGTTTGATTATTTCAAAATATTCTAAATGGGATGTTAGCTGGTTTGCTAGTAACTTTTAGGGGAGTTTTAAATTCTTAATCGTTAACATGCTTTCTTTTCATATTAATGGATAGCTAGAATAGACTTATTTTAATATTGATGTTGATAATCATAGATGAATGGTAAATAAATCCAGGATGTTCCGGTGACCAGTGATGGACTGGTAGATGAACTTCAGCATGAGAAACAGGAGTTAATGATTGACTCATTTATATCAAACTCTCGCCACGTGGACCTTGAGAGAGTGCTGGAGCCTTGGGTTCCTGATGAAGATGATCCACAGGGCCCGGAGTTGGAAAATGTTTTTGATGGCCATTGGAACAGGTAGGAACTAAGTTACTAGCTCCACATTCTACTTTGCATTTCTGTGGTGTCTTTTGCTATTAGAACTACATCCATTTTTGTTGGTCATTTTTGATGTTGGGGCCTCTCTCTTCCACTGGATAAATGTGGATCAGAACTGAACACCTGAAGGCTGAAACGTCGTTATTAATATGTACATTCTGTTATTGCTTCTCGTGCAAAATCTTTCTTTTTATTTTGCTTCCTAGGCTAAGTAAGCAACTTGCTCAATAGCTGTGTATTCTTATTTCAACGGACAACTAAAATAAAAATGGGGACCTTTGCTTTCTCTCATTTTATAAACTACTTATGATATATGATGTATTAGCGCATCATCTATTCTGAGTTCCTGTTCTTTACTATAATCTAGCTTCCATTAGATGTAAGGCATTTAGGTTAACTTCGGTTATTTTGTATTATGATGCGTGTAGAAACTGGGATCAGTTTGCAATAAATGAAACACTCTTTGGAGTGAAAAGCACTTTCAATGAGGAGCTGTACACAACAAAGCTTGAGAGAGGGCCTCGGTCGAAAGAGCTGGAGAGAGAAGCATTACGTATAGCAAGAGAAATTGAGGGTCAAGATACTCAAGATCTTCACTTAGCAGAAGTATGTTTTTGACTTCCTGAATCTTTTGTTGCAAATTTCTATAAGCTCCTTAAGTTTATTTGCTATTCTTATGACAGGAAAGAGGGCATCGCCTTCTTGGAAATCTTGATATTGATGAAGAAACTAGATTTTCTTCAGTGTATAGGGGTACGGTGGCAGATGATAGTGGATATGATGAAGATGAAGACATACTATTTAATTCTCGTAACTCAGACACATTTGGCGATTCCTCTGCTTCCGCTACTGAGTGGACCTTTGGTGGTTTGAATCCTGGCAAAAGAAACGAAGAAGTTTTAGCATCATCGAGTTTTTCCACCGTGGTTTGTTCCTATCTAGTTCTTTTCTCTATTCTTTTAATGCACTTTATTAATCTTAACTCAAATATCACCAATGCGAAAATGAAGGCTGTAGATCTGAAATTGCACAAAATGACGTTTCTGGAACATGGATTAAAGTGCGCTCGCTTGCTAGCTGCAGTACATTGTTGTTTTATTTGGATGAAAGGAGCTGCAGTACATTTTGACAATGTCAATTTGTAGAAAATGAGTTTTAGATTACTATAAAGGTCTTCGAACAAATCATCATTGAATCATTATCTTATCTATGTTATGTAAATTTTTGTAGGCTCCCTTCACTTTTTTTGGTGCCTTGATTGACATATTTGCATTTTACTGATGAGCAGTAGTATTTAAATGGAATCTGATTTTTTCACCTGACTTTTCTAGCCCAATGTTTTTATGTTGAAGAATTAAGCATTTGTTCTCTACCCCACCAATATGTTGGCAACACGCTCTGGAAGTTTCAATAATTTCATTGTGTTGCAATTTCATAATCTGTTGAAACATGTAATATGGTTTGCTTGCATAACAATTATAAACCTGAAGTCTATTAACTATTAATACTATGCCTTCTATAACCTATCAATAGGAAATAGTAATACTAAAAGATCGTGGTTTTTAGACCAAAGGATTAGTGAGCACGAAATCTCTTGGGTGAACTATATATTACTTATGAGAATAAGTATAGAGCTGCTTTTTTAGTAATTCTATTTAGATGGCTCTTAAATAACTTTGATATGCCTTAGATATGTCCTTTTGTTATTTCTTTTGTATTTGTACAGTAACTGCATCCAGCTTTGCTTAAACTACCTTGTAAAAAAGTTTCGCTTGAATTCCAAAGATGATTTCTATTCTCTGGATATTCTTGTTAATATACTTTTCAGTTTCTAATGAAGTCTTGATATAGTTGTGTCCTATATGTATAATTTGCAGGATGATGGAAAGAAGTTCCAATTTCCCCCTGAAAATGATTTATATGATTCTGAACTCCCGCATGAAATTTTTACCTCGGTTGATGAAAACAGGTGCAATAAAGTTTGAAATAATTCCTCTTTTAGTCTGAGTTGCCCATTTTATGTTGGAATATTTACCAAATTTGTGAAGCTTTCCCATTCAACTTTTTTGACAATAGGGGGCAAGAGAGTTCATCAACTGATTTCACCGGAATCACTGATTCAGAAGCTCAAACTGTAAGACAACCAGTAAGTTGAACTTTCCGCGGATATTTACCTCCATTTCTTCTAAAAATATGGATTTCTTGTACTTCTTCCCATGTTAATTGTTATTTGTCCATGTATTTATTTTATTTGTTTGTTCCTGTTTCTGATGCAGCTTACTGAGGATTCTCAGCTGTTACAGTCTGAAGGTATGTTGGGATCCTGAAATCTTTCATTTGCTTATCATTTTGCACTTCCTGAATAACAGACTTCTTTCTATTAGATCAAATTGTTTATAGGGAAATGGGCTAATTTTATGCCTCTGCAAAACTGTGGTGCAGATAATCTGACATCTATCAGTAACAAGAAAGAAGCTTCTGCTAACGAGGAGTCAACCGCTGATACTATTACTTACAATCCTTCATCCGATGCCTCACTTAAAGCGAAAGAAGTGAAGAGGTCTGATAATGAAAAATTTGAGGCTCCTGCAAGTGGTGGGACAAAATCTGCTGAATCGCGTCAACGGCCTGGTAGCTCTGCATCCTCTATTTCTGAACGTGTGGGTGCTACTTCAGCCTCCACCCGTGCCGCTCTGACACCTAGCTCTTCAATGGGCTCTTTGTCTTCTGAAAAATCAACACTCAATCCCAATGCAAAGGTTAGATTAGTTTCACCTTACATTATCATTATCATTATCATGTGGTTTGTTATGTTTGTCTGTTTTATTTGATCGCTATTATCTCATTGTTAAGCTGGGGTCTTACATATATTCTATTTTTCCAGGAGTTTAAATTCAATCCAAATGCAAAGAGTTTCGTCCCTACTCAAGCACCTCCAAGGCCACCATCCCCATTATCAGTATCGGATGGTTCATTCTATTACCCGACTAATATGGGAGCTGCTTCACATATGCATGGCATGCCTGTGGGTGTCGGGGTGAGTCTCTTATGAACCACCCCTCAATTAATAACCGAATTCTTTGCATGTGAACATCCTTGGATGTTGTATTTTGCAAAATCTTGCAATTTTACAAAGCCCTAAGATATTATTCTGATTATTCATATTATTTGACCGTTGTTATATCTGCAGGTGGGACCATCTTTCATGAATCACCAGCCTGTTATATTCAATCCTCAAGTTGCTCCAATGCATTCCCAACAAGCATATGTTCATCCAAGCGCACCTCAGGTTCGCAATGCAAATGTTTTGAATCATTGTTATGTTTTTGACAATCATCACCATCATCTGATGTACTTGTTACTCAATTGCAGTATGGGCAACAGGTCTTTTATGGCCATCCAAGACCTTACATGTCAAACTTCCCTCATGTAAGAATCTTTCCTTGCCTCAGCTTTAAAAGAATATATAAGGTTTTCAAGCTCAACCCTGTGAGCTCTTCTCAGCCCAAACGAATTCTGCAAGTTGTGAAACTGAGTAGGAAATTTTGTGGGAAAGTGGTAAGATAGTACGAAATGGTAAAAGATTATACTTTCGCATTAGTTTTGCCCTGAGTTTCATTTGTTGTAGCATTGATTTTCTGAGGAATCCGGGACCATTAATTGATCTTTCGTTCTGATTACATCATGTCTGATTATTTGTGTCTTTGCTTTGGTGTCTGATTATTTGCGTAGGGTATTATAAGTGAACATTTATGTGCAGGAAATGCACTACAAAGGAAGGGACTACTAAGCAGTTGCAGTGGAAATCTAGTATCCATTGTGAAGAAACCGTTGGTGTTCGGGTTTGGGACGGAGTGTTTCGGGGTGGTACCCCAGAAGTATACAAGAACCGCTGTACCATTTCAGAACATGGAGGGCTGCAGGTTCGTGTTTGATTTTATGACAGCATTAGGGGCTTGTGTTTTTTGTTTTTGATTCGATTCTCCTCTTTAGACATCTGATGATGATGATTCTTACTGGAATGATTCTATTTATGTGTATTTGATTTTAATTTTAATTAATAGTTGATTTAGATTAGAAAATGGACGCTGTTGCCGCGAATTAGACTATATTATATTTTTACTTTAATCTGACCTAATTTTAATAAAACGTCCAAAAACGGCGGTTATCCCAATTAGTTTCAGTTTCAATCATCGTATACCAAAAAAAAAAAACGTGGGTGTGTTGAATGTTGGATCGAATATACAGCATGCATGCTCATACGAATCACCTGTTGGTACTGTTGGTTAAAATATTACGATTGAAAACAGAAATCTAAACTCTATTCTTAAGACATTTCAAGTACCATTTTCATGACAGGAGGATATTCTCAAAGCAAGTATGATTACTTACAAAATCTATTGTTATCAATTTGGTTTTAAACATTACGTTAATCTGTCTGCAGTACAAACTGTGTGAAACTAACTAGGTTGCAGACATTATGGCTATGATTGGAGATTTACAACAATATGATTTTGTTTTGCAATGTGTCAGAGATGCTCATTTATATACGTTTAAAGACATTGTTGAGTGTTAGTATGTAAACTGTACGTTGACTCGCGTGAGCACTGAGACATGAAATCACATTTCTTTAGTATAGAGAAATAGAGAATGTTCCACTGACTTTACTCTAGAAGAAGTAGTTCGGACGATTCAATAATATTAATCCATTACTTGAATTGGCAGTTGTTAGTTATTTCGACTGGCTGAATCTTATTGAAGGGATAATTAAATCAGAATTCCCTGCATGATTGTAGTTATAGAATTCTATGATCTATTAATTAAATCTGTCTTTTTCAATAGAAGAGAGAACGAATTGAAAATGAAATATTTCAATTAAAAAATGGATCCATTTTTTAAAATGAATTTCAGAAAAAATGAAAAAATGCAGAGTGATCAAATATTTACCACTACCACTATCGTTATTCCTGAACTAGAAAGTGTTCCTTCTATTCCTGAATAACGTCTTTCAAAAAGGCTTGTGCTTCCTCGGTGAATATATTAGTAGAAGATAGGATTTATTCGAACAGCGGTTTACTCGTTTTTACGTAAGTACGTAGATCATCAATAAATTTCCTTACATGTCCAGTTTTGAATGAATCAAGATAACTAGTCGTCCAAGTATAAATTGTCAGTCAACTTACAAATTTAAAACAGACTTTTCAAGTACTTCAATATTATTTAATGGATGAAAGCGAGAGGATTTTGAATCTGGATCCCCGCAGAAACATCATTTTCTGCCTCACAAAAAGCAACCTGTTATATAAGCGCTAACTCCCATTTCTTTCTCTTCTTTCAATGTTGTCGATAAATAGAAGTACATCTTGTTTATTAACATCTCATAAATATTTCACCATAGTTAGGGCAGTCAAATCAACTCTCACACGAGCTCCCTTTTGTTGTAAGATCACTGAAGAAAATATTGGTCATAAATTTGGAGAGTTTGCTTTTACACGGAAACGAAGACGTCCAAGAACAAATAGTGGATCGGGAAGAAAAATGGGCAAAAAGTAAGTTAGCGGTTCTGAAGAAAAGAAAGGAAAAAATGAGTTCTCGTCCCATCTTGCTTGTGCTACCGGTCACCGCAAGCAACCTTATACTAACCCTATTGTTGCAGTGGAGCTATGCCTGATCGAATTGATCGGGTCATGTAGGAACAATGTTCAAATCTACCGGTTTGTTAGGATGTCTCAGCTGCATACATCACTGCACTTCCATTTGGCTGAGTTGCCGAAAGCGTTAGATTGCTAATCTGTTGTAAGCCTTGTACCGATGGTTCAAATCCCTCTCTTTCCGTTGAGTATTTGGTATTTGATTTAAAATTTCTAATTGTCGAACCTTTTTTTTAATCTGTTTTTTATTTATTATTTTTTTATTAATATTTTTTTTTCAAATTTGAATTTAAAATTTTTATTTACTTTTTTTTCTATTTAACAGCGAAAATCCTAAGAACATTGAAAAATGAAGCAAGTAAAAAAGATATTGACTCTTTTTCATTCTTATTCTTCACGGCCAGGATTACGTCCTGGATCGTTAGATAGGAGTCCGAAAATGAAGAGAGAAACAAAGAATATCACCACTGTGTAAACAAAGAGTTTGATAGTAAGCATTACACAATCTCCAAGTTTTTTTTTTTTTTTTGGAAAAAAAGAGAATAGATTCTCCATTATACTATTTTTACACCAATAAAGGAAAGGATTTTCAGAAATGAAATAACAAAATTCTCATAAAAGCATTTGTAATGTAATAATAGTTGCTTCTTTCATTACAAAACAAAAAACGACCCCTTATTGTGAGACTCTAATAAGATCTTTCAATAAACGAAATTCGAATGAAAAAATGAGGCGATTCTGATTTATCGAAACCTGCATCCTCGAAGAAGGAGGGGTCCGGGTCCATGGGCCTTGGCAAATTATCAGTTGAACATGACGGAGGACTGGAAATTCCATGATTGGAATTTAGACAGATCTCGTCCATAGTCCCGAAATCAACCGAAGAATGTAGAGTGGCAGTAAGAGTGACTTATTTGTCAACTTTTCCACTATCACCCCAAAAAAATCAAACTCTGCCTTACATTTTATGAACATTGAACGGTTGAATCCTACCTTATTTGTTGCCTCTTCTGACCGCCTATGAAGCCGGGATTTCCTTGTTTAGTGTAACCTATGCGGGTTGACACTTCCTACGTCTTGATATTACATGTCACCCCCTCTCCTCTGGATTTATCCCCTCTCTCGCTTTTGGAAGTTGGAACTCCATCGGGACAAATAAAGTGACTTCGGAGTTTTGAATTCTCAGAACCTTCTTCGAATTACTGAACTTTAGGGGGGGTCTCAAAGGCATCTCTCTTCGAGCGGCAGTGCAAGCTCGGATGGTGTTCATTTTTGGGCCCGACAGAACTCATAGGTATAGGAAGAAGCCCTGTCAAATGGGATGGCTTTTCTCACAGCTCGTAATGACGTATAGCAACACAGTAGTTATCACAGCAACACCCCCATCGATCGAGGCATCTCTCCACTTATTTAGAAAGAAAGGTAACTCATTCTTGCATAGCTCAGGTCGGAGCAAGGTGTCATCGGACCTTCAACATGCAGTCTCACGATCGGGCATGAGTTTCCAGAAGTTGTCATTGAATAGAAATACTTTTTCTTATTCCCATGAGTCGGACAATACTATGTTATTTTCCTCTTTGTATTAGTGCTATTTACTTAGTTTGTTGCTCTCTAGGTCCCTCCATAAACATCATCTTCTCTGTTATTAGCTCGCTCATTAGCAACAAGTTATTATAGAAAAAGAAGCTCTTTGCGAAATAATCGTTCTTGGTCTTTCAGGACGTTAATCAATAGGGAATATGTTGCATCGAATTCCCTCTTTGAAAGGGAATCATCATAGGTTGGTTGGTTAGGCGTTCGCATCACACGACGCCTAACCTCTCTGTTGCTTATTTTTCCATTTTCTAAAAAAAAAAAAAGAGAGTTACGATTTATCGACGTAAGTATGATCATGACTTTACATTTTAATCGTGTCACTTAGTCACTATGAGTTGACTCGTCAAACGGTTTCGAACTTAGAATTTTTTAGATAAACCACATGAGAGGGTTTCGAACCTAGACTTTTGAATCAAACTACAAGGTATAATTGCTCTTAACTACTAGACCATCGATTTCGGTCATGGTTGGCATAATTACTTTCTTTTAATTAATTATAATAATTTAAAAAATGATTAAGAATCTTATCATAAACCCAACTTTGTACCGTGTTATTTTTAGGTGTCCCATGTTTAAATTGTTGCTAATAGGTGTCCCGAGTTTTGTTTTTTTTACTTATTGGTTTCCCGTCCGATTTTTATATTAAATTTGACATATTTTGATATAATGGCTCCATAATATTCAAAAGTAAGAGTATTTAAAAAAGAGAAAAGAACTAAAGGACACTTATGTTTCCATTTAACTATGTCAATTAGTGTGTAAATACAGTGAAATTGAATAACTTATGTAAAATTGAGGTTTAGTTTAATTTAATTGAAAAAAATATTCGTGAATTAAAGAAAACCCATATTCGTATCTGTCAAATTTAACCGAAGAAATAGACGGGAAACAAAAAATTTAACGAAAATAGAATGTAAAACACTTATTAGTAACCATTTAAATATGAAACACTTAGGGGGTGTTTGGATGGATGTAATATGTCATGTAATCTCCCATTACGTCCCACATTACATTCACATTACGTTGTTTGGTTTGCCAAATAATGTGATGTGCATTATAATGTTATGTACATTGTAATGTGAGACTACGTCCAAACTTTATTCAACGTAATGTGAGATTACATCCAAAAACAGATGTAATGTGAGTTTACGTCGATCATTACATAGTGTTATTATTTTATTATTATTTATTAAATAGATAATATATTTTATATTATATTTATGGTTTATTATGATAATGTATTATTATTATTAGTTTTTTTATTATATAATTTATAACTTATTATTGTAATAATAATGCATAATTGAGTAAAGTATTTTTTGTGATATTTTTTTTATAAAAATTATATTATAAAACTATTTAAATGTTTTAACTAATATAATTTTAATAGTTCTGCGTATTGAGTAAAATATATAGTTTTTAGGAAATTAGTTGTTGTCAAAATATATATTCTTTAAATCTGATCATATTAAGATATAATATACTCTTATATATATATATATATATATATTAATATAATAATAGTAAAGTTATCTTAGAATGCACATTGTAGGACACACCAAACACTGTAATTTAAAATTACATTTTACATTACAGCACAACCAAACACTGTAATCCAACATTACTTTACGTAACTCACATTACTTGTAATTTCACATTACGTCCATCCAAATACCCCTTATAGAATGTAAGGCTTCACATTCTGATTAGGTTGTTAACCGTTTAAAAATTGATAGCATCACAAAGTTTCCCTCCATGTATATGTGCTATCAATATCAAATACAAAGGCACACGCGGCGCAATTTAGCAGAATGAGTCTGAGCGCAATTTAGCAGTCTAGGTCGCGGCCGTCGCTATCTGGGCTCGCTTGTCAGGGGACTCATGTGTAAATTTGGGTATTCGGGTCGGATTCACCAAAGCTGGATCCGCTATTCCGTTTTGACCTTCTTCTTCATCTTCTTCTATTATTTGTTTTCTCTTCTACCTTCGAATTCACAGAGACAGGTTCGTTCTGCCATGGACGGAGGAGCTCAGTACAATCCTCGCACAGTGGAGGAGGTCTTTAGAGACTTCAAAGGCCGTCGAGCTGGCCTTATCAAGGCCCTTACCACCGGTTACTTCTCTCTCCCTCTCTCTATCTCTCTCGTCTGTTACTGCGCGCACAGACTAAATTGTTAAGCAGCCAAGTTGTGTTGCCTTGCCTTCACCTGCGTTGTGGTTGAGCTTAATAATGCGTCCAATTCCTGCTCCTATCTCCTCACTGTTAAGCTTCTATATGAAATTGGGGAGCGGAGTGGAGAATTGCTTCGAATTTGTTGTGTTTGCTGAGTCTCACTCTGTTATGGTTTCGTTGCGAATTTTCTTACTCAGCAACTAAGGCAGTTTTCTCGATCCATCTACGCTCTCTCTTTTATCTCTCGTTAAAGGTCACGCATGGTAGCGGTTCTTCGTGACGGTGATGAGCAGAAATCCTTGTTGAAGTTTTATCTTTCTAGTCTCTGGAATACCTGCGAATTTTCTTTGAGACAGTATCTGGTCAATTATTTTTCTATGTTTGAATAATACCATTCTCAGTCAACTTGAATCCGTGATTTCGTATATTGTGCATACAAGTCTCAATTTTGGGGGTTTTGTATGTATTGGCATAATGAAAAAGAACAAATCGTTCATCAAAATAGACTCAGTTGCTTTGGGGTTCTTCTATTTTTCCATTTCCAGCTAAAATGCAACAAGTTTGTTTTGCTGAGTTTATTGTTCTTTACTTCAAATCATAGTGTCAAATCTCAAATGTGCTGCTCAGCTTTGCTCTTAATTGTAAATTGCGTTTAGCCAATTTTTACTGTGTTAGTTGCTTTGGCCGGGTTAAAATAGCTAAACATTTATTCTGGTGTAATTGATGATATCAAACAAAGCCAAAGTTGTAAAATAAACTATTAAAGTTGCTTTCTTAAGTGGCTTACTCATTTCACTTTATTGTTGCAGATGTTGAAGAATTTTATCAGCAATGTGATCCTGGTAAGTGTTTGTTCCCTGCATTATATTCTCTCATATTTTTTTTTCCACGCTTCCTCGTACATAATAAAGTTGAAATAAAATTAAAACTCAATGGAGAGATTGTTGCTTGTTTCTTTTCTTCTCGCTTTTGAGCTTGCCTAAAATATTGGTGGAGGATCCTTCTTTGCGTGTTGTATCTGTTCCCTCGGTTGAACAATCTAAACTAAGTAAAGTTGGTAAGACACTGGTCTCTATTAATCACGGTTCAAGTTTTGATCTGGAAAATGTATTTCTTCGACTCTAGTTGTAATGCTATAGGCTCAGATGGCCTCTTCTGGCTTCAACTGAAATAGAATTAGTCATGCTTGGCTTATAAGAGAAATCTTCCAGTAACTTGCTCTATCATTCTTCTGTAATATGCTGATTTGGAAACTTAATTGTTGTTTTATTGCATTAAATTCCAGCCTGCCCTGCATCAGTCTAACCGACTCTATTCAACTAGCATTAGTTGTCAACTTGTTATATATTTCCAGTTTCATTCAGATTTCTGGTCATGAAGTAATGAAGGTTTAGATGTCCTCTGCACTGGGTCACACTCACATCTCAAAGTTCTCATTTCCTGAACCATTCAGTTTAATTGACCCTTGCTAGAAATGCCGAAAGGATGCAGCTTACAGTAAAATGCCATGTTCTTGTACTTGTTAATTATCTCTAGACCTCTTTTGCACTTGAATCCTCTCGTATTTACCTGAATCTCCTTATTCGCTGACTCTTTGTTGGGTGTTATTAATTACCCTTCCATTCATATGGATATAACTAAAGCAGCAATCCTTGTTAGTTTTTATTTTCCTCCTAATCATATATTGCTCATGCATGTGCATTTTCATGGATAGTAGTGATGAATCTAATGCTATGGAGGTCCCCTTGTTAACAGGGTTTATAACTGTGAAAAGTTTTTAGCTGTTATATTTGGCACAGGCTAGGTTTGATAAACAAGAAAAACATTTACAGATGAAATTAGAAATATATTACTTTATTATACACATAGTCTTGTGTTTATAAGTCTACAATCAGCATAGATTGGTTTGCTAGGTATTTGGATGAGCATAGAGTCCACCACTTGCTGCTTTTTTGTGTTTCACTGCAGTGCCACTGCAGTGGGTTTGAAGAAGCACACTCTTATAAGGAAATACCTCTTTCAGCTTCCTTTTCTGTTTTCCCGTTCTTAATAACGTTTTCAGTGTCATGCATACCACCTCCATATAAGGCTCTCATAAGTCAAAACAAATCTCAATTACTGCATTCGTTCTTGGCTTAATTGCCTAAAAATCTCAAAGTTGGAAATGACCCCTTTTTATGATTAACCTATTTTCCTTGAGGATATTTTATGCTTTTGATCGCATGACTTACTGCGACATTTCTTTGGGTTCTTGTTAGTGGTGCAATCTAAATTAATGTTCACTCCGCGTGATATTTCTTTTCAGGCTTTTTTTTTTTCAGTATTTTGAACAATCATTTCCTTCTTGTAATTTTTTTCTGCTTCTTTTTGGCTAACTCTTATGTGTGTAGAAAAGGAGAATCTATGCTTGTATGGGTTTCCCAGTGAACAGTGGGAAGTCAATTTACCCGCAGAAGAAGTGCCTCCTGAACTCCCCGAGCCTGCCTTGGGTATCAACTTCGCAAGGGATGGAATGCAAGAAAAGGATTGGTTATCATTAGTGGCTGTCCATAGTGATGCTTGGTTGCTCTCTGTTTCCTTCTACTTTGGTGCTAGATTTGGGTTTGACAAAGCTGACAGGTAATATCTCACTCTATCATTAGTCTATTACTTGGCCAAAAAAAAATCATTAGTCTATTTCTACATTATTTCATCATCCTAACTTGTCAAATTTCAATTAGGATTTACTTACCCTAAATGCAAATCCATTGGTTGAGATGGATAAAGAGATGTATCTTTAATTTCAATTTCATTTTAATGTTTATGCGGCAGGAAGAGACTCTTCAACATGATAAACGAGCTACCCACTGTATTTGAAGTTGTGACGGGCGTTGGGAAGAAACAAGTGAAGGATAAGCCGAATCACAGCAGCAGTAAATCCAAGGAGCCCAAAGTGGTACATATTCCCTTTTCAGCTTTAATGACACAACAAGTAGCTTATCTTGTCCTATTTTAAGTAACAAAATTAAGTGATATAGAACCATCTAGCTGTTCTGTAGTTTGAATATCTTTCTTTATTCATTAACCCCTGCAAAACTTTCCACTTTATCATAGATCCAAAACCCTTATTAATAAACAACTGCATTTAATATTTGAAAGGTTTGCAAATTGGTCATTTTCCTTTTACTTAGCTAGCAGGCAGCAGCCATATAAAGTAGCAAAAAGAAAGTAGGAAATTTCAGGAATTATTTTCTGCAGTTAAATGGACCGCATTTTGGCTTTGTATACGAACAATCTCAAACTAGATAGATTTGTCATCTGCAAGATCTTGTTGCTGTTGCAAGTTTTGTAGTTTTGTTTACCTGGCAATGTAAAAATAAGTAATACTTGATACATATTACGGTGAATCATTGTATTGTATTCTGAACTTTAACATTCCAGCTTTACTGTTTGAACAGCAGCGAGCACCTGAAAACCCAGCAAAATACGCGAAAGTAGTAACCCAACTGCCAAAGGAAGAAGAAGAAGAAGAGGGTCTAGACGAGGATGAAGAGGAGGAGGACGAGCATGGTGAAACTCTATGTGGGGCTTGCGGAGAGAACTATGGAACTGATGAGTTCTGGATTTGCTGTGATATCTGTGAGAAATGGTTTCATGGAAAGTGCGTAAAAATCACCCCGGCTAGAGCCGAGCACATCAAGCAGTACAAGTGTCCATCGTGCAGTGGGAAAAGAGCCCGCCCGTGATCAAATCCGCCAAGTAACTTCTCTCTCTATTCGGTTCGATTAACTGCTTATTTACTGTGCTGTGTTAGCTGTCGTTTTAGTCCCCTGTTGTCTGATTCTGCCATGGTGGATCGACGATTGAAACAACTATTCTATGCATCGTTTCGTTTGCGTGTTTATGTGGACACTTTCTAGCTTTGGTTTTAGATCATGGTTAGAGCATTGGGAATTTGAATAGGGAACTCGTGTCAATTGTAATTCCGTACAGAGCTTGTTTTTTTAAGTGTTATTATTATTATTTTTTTTTTTCTGCGGGGTGGTTCTAGGTGGGCTCCCATCAGGAGGGCAGCACCCATTTGGCGTTTAGCAGCTATGTTGAAAGATTGTTAGTTATACGCCATATCATCTATGTTGAATAGTCTCTTCTTCCCTTCCTTTAATACACTTTTTTTCCATCGCCATTATTGCTAACAAGTAGGAGTAAAGGACATATCCAAAAGGGCAGCTTCAGCTTCATATCCATCTCTATCCTCAAATCCTAAATTTCTACCCTTTCATGTGGTTCTAGTTTTAGCGGATATTGCCTCTTGTTTCCTTTACAAAGCCGTCGACTCGGATGGGTCCGAGTGGGACCCACCGATGACAGATTGGACTAATATAATTGGGTTAAACAACTTATAAACTGTCTGAAATTTTACAAACATTGAAATTTGGTATTTGACGTTAATATGGAGTGTCCATGTTTCATTTTTGTTGATATTTGATATCTCGATGTGATTATTTTGGAGAAAACAATTTCGACGAAATCGATTTTTAAATTCAATCTTCCATGCACGCTCCCTTCTTGTCACCTTGTCGGGACCGTTACCTAAGAAGCTGGTCACATCCGCGCAGGTAATTCCCGCTCTGTTGTCGCTAGAAATTGCTCCACACTACTCTGTTGGAAACCTTTTCTTTTGGATGTTCAATTTTTGGGGAAAATTTGGTGACTTTGTTAAAAATAAAGAGTGAAGAAATATGAGTAGATGAGTGGGTTGATGAAAATGATTGAAGGTAGAGGAAAATACACGCGAATACACCCAATTTTAACAAAAATAAAATATGAGACTGTTCTTTTTAACATTTCAAACTTCAGACACAAAATTTCAACATTACTGAAACTTTAGACAATTTATTATACGTCTTAACACCCTATATGAGTCCTGATACCGGTTTCGATAGCATTGCTCCGATTTGTGAGCGAGTATTGGCAACTTCTAAGGCACATTAAAGACACGGAAAATGATGCTGATTCCGAAATATAGGTTCTGATGTATTCCGAATATGTGTGGTAATAAGATTGCTGTTGACAAAAATTTTAATCAGTGCCACTGTGTCTTGGTCGGATGATGTCGGAACACTGAGTCGGACTCTATATCAGTCCTCCAAAGACACTCACATCTCTGAGTAAATCGGAATGCAATGTCGGAACTGGAATCATTTTCTGATTCAGGGGGGCAAATGAGCTGCCTTCTTAGTTTAGGGTTCAGCTCTGCAAGTTTACCTAATATAACTGACAGACTATTATTAGTTTATTACTCTAATGCGTCAGTTTAGGTTATTTGGATATCCACATTACCTACCCTAACAAATGATGATTAATTAATTAAGTGAGGGGTCTCTTTCTGAGATTCCATTATCGTGTGTTGTAAGTAAGTGCTAAGACACTTAGATGAAGGCAGCTAGCTAGCTGTCCAATGACCAAATCTATCCAAACATGACAATACCCTACCAATTAGTTCAAGTTATCCACTCTTAAAGAGGATATCAATACATGCCAAATGACAAATCTCTACCATTGTATATTATATTTGGCTTATATTATCTGTTATAATAAATATATAATTTAGAGTATTATAAAAAAAGTTACAAATAAATATATTTATAAATATTAATTAAAATAATATAGCTATATAATATTTAATGATGAATAATTTTTTTTTTTTGTGTTTTTTAATGTTAAATAACATTAGTACTGCTATGTTGCAAAATATATATATAGAAAAAAAGGATTTTATCATGTGTTTTTATTTAATCTAAGTAAAATTATATATTTCTTTAGATAATACAACTGTTATTATTAATTGGTGCACCGTTATTGATATTCATCGATTCGAGTTAAAGGAGTTAGATGTCCGAAAATGATAGAAATCACGAAAACGTTAGATTGTATTTGCGTTTAGATAACCCAACCACATCATATCAAACAATAATAACAGGATTGTGCGGTGCAAGAAACACAATTGACGAACAGAACATTCCGATATATTTATAAGAAGATACCGTAGATCTGCCATTGCTTACAAGCAACCAAAGTACTGCAAACATAAACATAACGTGATGGCAAACAAATTTAAAACAGACCACTAAACGATCATTAAGGTGAACTCTTCTTGTTCTTATACTTTTACACTGTCTAAAACCTTTCCTGTTTCGAGTCGAGTCGAGTCATGTGAAGCTGTCTTGGTTCTTAGCCGACAGCCGCTTCAGAAACTCGTAGGTGGTGATCATCGTCGTGGCAGACATTGACATCGAAGCCCACCTGGGTCCGAGCCCTCGGTAACAAGCACTCCAACCGCCTTCCTTTATCAAGTTCTTCAGTGTTTGTCCGGCTGTCGGGCCCCGCCTCCCGTTCTCCTCGCCTTCCAGAACTTGGAGTCGGGTCTTGATTGTGTCGAGCGGCATGGTGATCAAAGCCGATATGCCTCCTGCCATGGCTGCACTTGCTCCTTGAACAGCTGCTATTGTTTTCGAGTCCGGTATAATTGGGTTGTTACCGTCTTTCCTGGAGTAGTAACACCCAACTCCGCTCCAAACAAGGCGTTGAGTGACCGAGTAAGATGCCCACCACACTGCGTTCGAAGGTGCATATGTCAGGATCGATATCCCGAAACCTCGGTAAAGACCTCTGACACCATCTGCAGCCAGAATCTTCCTAAATGCATCGACTCCATTAACGTATTTACACGGCGATGCATTAGTAGATGCAGAACCTTGAACCATAAGCCTTTGGCTCACAACGTCAACCGGGGTCCAGACCAGCTGAGCTGCCATGGCTGCGCTGAGGCCAGCCACTGCATTGGCTATGGCTGCTGCTGTTGGCTCGGGAAACCCTAGCCGGATCGTGGCAGTCCCGACGTTGCTCTTGGTTATCTCGAGGGCTCCCATGTATAGTGCTCTAGCAGGGATGGTACCTGTCAAGGAGGTTCCGAATCCTCTGTATAGTGCCCTGAAGCCTTCGTGCTTCACAATCATGAACGCCGTTTTGATACAGGAGACCTGGGATTGAGCTACTTGCTGCCGCGTCTTGAGCAACACGACTGGGTAAAGAGATGCAGATACGCCGGAAAAAAGCGCAGCTCCAAGGATGAAGAACTTGGATTTGTCAAGCATTTGCCAGTCGATTTCAGCAGGGATATGAATCTCTTGCTGAGATTCTTCCTCTGCCGCGCTCAAATTCATCTTATCCACTTTCAATTACTTGAGAAAATCCCTCCAATGGTGCGAATCTCTTTCCCTCTCTCTAAGGCTTTCTCTGGCTAGCGCGATTGCTCTCTGTATCTAAAGCTCAATCAGTTGATACCTAGCCCTAACTGTACAGAACCAGAACTACTACCACCCTCCAGAATCATCCAACTGCAGAACAGATTAAACAAAACCGAACTCCCTAAACAGAAGATTCGGAGCCTTTTTTCCGCTTGTGAAACCAGGTCTTGGATCGAACGCTGATCAAGAAAACAATATCGAACATCTCTAAATCTAGGTAATAGATGAACGATCGGTGTACCGTCTTACCGGAGAGACGATCATCGCCAGCTCCAACAAGCTCGGATCCCGACGGAGAGTTGCTGGAGGTCAGTTTCTTCAGTCTATTGAGAGCGAAACAGAGATTCTATCCGTAGAGTTTCATCTAAGCCGCCATTGAAGAGCAGAGAGAATACAGCGAGATGCTATACACAGTGGAAGCCTAGAGAGAGGGACGAGAACGAAGAAGAAAGTAGGTGACCGGGGACTGGAGGTTGCCCTAAAATGGAATGAAGAGGGAAGGACACGTGTCGGTCTACTATTTGACATGTAATACTAATCCCTATCCTTCACCATGGCGAGTTTTTCAAGTGCGGGCTAGTCCACTGTATTGGATCAATCAAATTCTAATGTCTTATCAGTAAGGCCGGCCCATCAGTCATCATTAGCCTTGGGATCCGCCTTCTGCAACAAAAGGCCCAAACATCCATGATCTAGATAAACCTGATACCTTTCCGAATATTATCGACAGTGAATATTTCTATAATATATATATATTTAAATAATTAATTATACTATAAATTTAGTTATAAATAGAAACTCTAATATTAGGGCTGGCAATTTGTGACACAACACGATAGCACGACACGAACACGCACGAAAAAAACCGTGTTCGTGCTAGCATATGGCAGTACGATAACACGATAGCACGAACACGACTAACACGATATAACTTCGTGCCGTGTTCGTGTTTGAGTATCCTAACACGACATGCACGATAACACGATAAAGTTGTGCTAATAAGACTAAATTTTAAGTATTTTTTGAGCAAATATTATCTATTACCTCCAATTAGTGGTTTATTATTTAGTGTTTTTAAACTATATAATACTAACTTATGAATAGTGACATATTAATTCATGGTTTTTTAAATATGAAGTTAATTATTTTGATTTTTGCTCAAAGATCTCATATATATATATACAACCGAATATCCTTCACAACACGATAGCACGACACGAACACGCACGAAAATATCCGTGTCGTGTTCGTGTTTGTAAAATGTGGCACGATAAGCTTATCGTACGTGTTCGTGTTTAGTAAGTTTAACACAACACGATCACCGATGCGCACGATAGCACGCACGATAGCACGAATTGCCACCCCTATCTAATATAACAATTATGAGTGGAATATGTGCAATTCTAATATAACTCTAATTTACACAATGGTCCCAAAATTCGTTTTATCTTTTAGAAAATTACATAATGGTCCATAATTTCATGAATCTTACAAAATTTCTAGCGAAATTACTATATATATATAATATATATCAGAATTTTTAACTAGAATAATGAATGAGACGACCACAACATGAGAACCCATCAAATCAAACTGATAACAGTGTCAACAAACGAAACAGAAATGGAATGAATACACTAACACCTCGTAATTGTGTCACTTATTGTGAAAATCCCCTATACGAGTAACACTCCATAATATAAAAATTTCAATATTCTCGGCTTTCCTCGGGCATGTACAAATTTACAAGGGAGTTTATAGCAGCTGAGCGAGAGATCAAGTAGCTAACTAATGTTGTGATCTCACATTACCGTTGTCATCATTGTTGCTTTTAATGTGTAATCTCTCGATTCCGCGAAGGGATGACTCCAAGCTCTTAACATTCGCAGAGACATTACCAGGAGGATTCTTCAGCTCCCCGGATAGAAAGCTATGGAATCTTTGCCCGTTTGAGGTTGGTACGTTGCTTGCCACGGGGGCAACCTCCGTTTTGCCACGGAGAGGAGGAATTGATGATCCAGTTGGCCTCAAGGAATTGACATTACTAGACAACTGACAAAGTTGGAGAACAATACTTTAGATAGTGTCTGTAAATTTGAGGTTACTTGTCTGTGGAAAATGAACCAAAACTAACCATAGGATCCTTTGATGTGGAAAACTCGATTTTGGCAGTTCCTTTTTGTTTTAGCATGTTCACAGCAGATGAAATTGGCCCGGAATGCCTTCTGTACTGAGGAATGACCAGAGATGGTCGACTCGGTTGACCATCTTCACCACCTAAACACAACCTTACACTTCATAAATGAAATTCAACATCTGAAGGAATGTTCGGTTTATGGAGAAGTACCTGATTGTTTATCTGCATTAGCCATCGCAGGCGGCACAACAAAACTCGGTCCTGCACCATTGCCCTGCATATTACATTCGATCGTGTCAAATTTGTGTTTACTGAGAAACGATTGTTCTTAGAGGAAACCACGTTGTAAGCGTTTAATCATGTTAGTATCATGTGAATTTGTCTGTGCTATAGGAAAAAACACTCACCAGAGGACGGGTGGGAGCAGTGCTAATCTGAGATTGCTGATATTTCAATATTGTCCAATCAAAAACATAGTCAAATTGAAAACCTGAAGAATCAACGGTATAATTTATCAACAAGCAAAGATGCGATGGTATTAATAAATTGATCAATCAACTTGTGTTCTTCTAACCTTCACGAATGAAGAGGTCACGGAAGAGTCTTTTCAGGTATGCATAATCAGGTTTGTCTTCAAACCGTAACGAACGAGAATAATGAAAAAATGATGCGAATTCTGGAGGATATCCTCTGCATAAGGCCTAAAGAATAACCCACAAAATGATTACCTCGGATGCAAATATGTTCCTTCATTTGTGTAAGCTCATCAATGATACCTAATCTAGTCTTTTACCTCAATTGAAGTTGAAACCTTCTTTTCACTTATCTTCTCGTACTTTTGCTTCTTTGTTCCAGCTCTCAATCCTTGCCACGGAAGACTACACAAAGCCAATGGAAGTGTAAGTAACTAGATAACTCAATAATAAGTTAGTGAAAATTTCTTTGTTCCAGCTCTCAATCTTTGTTTCAGTTCTTTACCTTCCTTTTAAGAAGTACATTAGAACATATCCGAGTGATTCAAGATCATCCCTTCGACTTTGTTCTATAGAGAAACAAAAAGACAAACATAAATATAGCAGCCTTTTGATGTGCTAATATTTATAATTTAGAATAAGAGAAATTATCAACTAGTTAAATGAGAGAATTGCATCACATACCAATTCCAAGGTGAGTATTCATGCTCGCATATCTTGCTGTTCCAGTTAAATTCTTGTTTTCTCTGCAGAACATCACGAACTCAGTGTGACATTGATAAATAATTGTTCTCCTTTAGATCAACATAAAATAAAGCTTTACCTATAAGGAATATGCTGGTGAGTTGTGGTGTCTCTATACTTCTTTGCCAGCCCAAAATCAATTATATATACCTATAAGATAATTATTTTAAGATATAATTATTTTTTGGCAAAATCCTAATATCCACATAAATAGTCACAAGATTACCACGAACCTGATTTGCACGTCTTCCCAAACCCATGAGGAAATTGTCTGGTTTTATATCGCGATGAAGAAATGATTTAGAGTGAACAAACTCAACTCGATTAATCTGAAAAATTATGACATTCAGGTAAAATGCAGCAAAAAAAATAGGATATGTCATATGATGAATAATAATCTACAGAAGAAATCTAACCATCTGATCAGCTAGCATAAGGACAGACTTGAGGGAAAATTTTCGACTGCAGAAATTGAACAGATCTTCAAGACTAGGACCCAGCAAATCCA
Source organism: Clarkia xantiana subsp. parviflora (assembly GCA_036873135.1). Classification (NCBI taxonomy): domain Eukaryota; kingdom Viridiplantae; phylum Streptophyta; class Magnoliopsida; order Myrtales; family Onagraceae; genus Clarkia; species Clarkia xantiana. Next base: position 3,136,678 of record JAPTYO010000004.1, on the reverse strand, counting down.
TCACAAGTACATTATACTCTCCATCAACCCCAAACCACCTGATATTTGGAATTCCAGCTGCAACAATAGATAAAATAGATTAAGAACCATGTGTAGAAGAAGACCGATACCAGATGATTAACAAATGATCAAGTAGTATCTTACTTCCTCCTTGAAGAATTTTATACAGTTTTGACTCGTAATACAACTGGGGATGCTTTGTCTTTATAGTTTCCTAGCCATTGATGAAGAGAAGAGGAATATGAAGACCAATAATCAAGTCAAACCACACTACAAATTTCAATCATAAGTAATCACAGATAGTATCATGTTTCAATGTGCCCATTCACAAATTGAAATTTGTATCGCTAGCATTGTAGATTAGACACTTCATTGAATTTTGATAAGGTTCAACGGTAAATCATATTACACATAAAAAAGTCTATCAGCTATCTATCATGTTCATGAAAGACAAATAGTGAAAACAGAGCTACTGATCGGTATTGTAATGCCAGCAACGTCCTTAATTAAATTCGACTCGCAAGAGCTTAAATTAAGAAATTAAAGCAAATTTCATAGAAAATTCAACAGAGGCAGAGACATACGAGCTTAATAGCAACTTCCTCATTGTTCTGAATATTGGCTCCTGCAAAATCATAAATTCGGCGAAGTAAATTAGCTGAGAATCACGAGAGAAGTAGAAATCAGACGAGAATTTCACATACCGAGAAAAATCTCGCCGAACGATCCGCTTCCGATCTTGCGGCCGAGTCGGAACTTGTTGGCCACTCGTGTCTCCATCGAATCGAAGCTCAAAGATCAAAAGTATCAAGGACGGAGAAAGCTTAATCTCTAAGCAGGTGAAGATGGTGGAGCGGCCATGGGAGAGGTTGACCAGCTCAGCGGAATTCGAATCGGGGGAAGACTTGGAGAGGAGGAAGTAGATTTACCAAACGGACTTCGTGAGAGGATTGTATTGGTTTGGTGTTTGGTCTTTGTAGAGAGAGTTTCTCTCTCTTGATAAATATAGGAAAATGTATAATATAATAGAGAGATATTTTAATTTCCAATTACAAGCAGTATATAATATATAATAACTTCCATGCAGTTGAACCAAACTGATATATAGAGTAAAAAAAAGTATATATTGCAATTACTAAACATTGTAAATTGTTTTAAAAAAAATTGTAAATATATTATGATAGTCTTACAAATTGATTTTGTTAAAACCTGGATTTACTGGAAAGGAACATGTTTAGATCAATATCCATTAATCGATATTAATAAAGATTGTTTTAGAGGTCAATAGTCACCATAGAAAAAAAAAACATACTAAATATACTATACACAGAAGATACATTACTACATTATGAGTTTGCAAGTGAAAACAATAAGGAATTAATTACACTTTCTTCATGTAGTAACTGTTTATAAATATACATACAATATAAACTCTAATCTCTCCTGCACAAATATATAAATATAAATATAATATATATAATAAGTAAGAATTAGGTTGAAGTCGAATTAAATTTTCATGTATAACACTTTTTTTTTAAATATTTAGAAAAAAAAAATTAAAATTGCTCAAGAGCCCCAAAAATGACATTCAAATCAAATGGCCCAGAAAGAAAAAAACCTATATACTTCTTTTCCTCTTCTTTGAATCGTTAATATTTGTTTTTTACTTTTTTACCCTCATGCGCTTATGTTATTATGATGATGATGTGGCGAATTGGTCAACGGACTATGGGTATTATGTGGCGAATTAGTCAACGGACTCTGGACCCCCACCCCAAGGTTTGAAACACTGGATTGCTTCTTCTGCAACCGCCCCTTGAGCTGGCGGATCTTGACCTCCACTCTGGCCGAGAACCCGATCTTCGTCTTCTCCCTCGCCTTGGACTGCTCCCGTGTCCACAGGTTCTTATCCTCTACATCGAGCCTATAGTGCTTGATTTCCTGGATGACGTGGTGATCCATCGGATTGAAGCATCGCTGGATCGCGATATGGGAGAAGTAGAAGAGGTTGCAGGAGACGGCGACGAGGAGAGTGATGCTCCAGTAGCTCGGCGCCGGAGCTAGGGCTTCGACGAAGACCTGGTAGACGTTTCCGGTGTACACCGGGGACACCATGCCGTACACGTAGAGGAACAGGTACCAGAAGGCGATACTACCGATGATGAAGAAATGCTGGATCCAGGTGAAGTGGCTCATGGTGAGGGCGATCTGGATGTTGACGACCCAGACGATGGTGGTGAACATGGCGGTGCCGAGGATGGTCAGGTCGGCGGTCTGGCCGCCGTCCCGGAACGCGTACTTGAAGAAGAAGAGGATGTTGAAGCCGTAGATGATGAGAGAGGCGATCAGGCCGTTGGCCATCCATCCCATGATGCGGTACCAGTCGAAGAAGAGGTTTCTAGGACCTTGCTGGTATAGCGCCGGGAACTACAAACACGGCGGGAGAGAATATAGAGTTTTGTTTGTTTACGCCCTTACTCAGTCGTTACAACAGACATGAATATAGTTACTGACCTGTAAGCAGATGTCGGAAGAGACATCTTGTTCGAACACCCCGAGCGCGATAACAGGCATGGAGGTTACAAACACATTGAACAAGATCATGTACCAGTCATCGTATATCGATTGACCCGAGAATCCCGTGACAGCCTCGAAGTAGAAGAAGGTTAATCCAAACGCAATGTTCTTGTAGAAGAAGTAGCAGATCTGTATCCAAAACGAACGAACCCGGATTAGAATCAGAATGATCGGTTCAACGAAACGATAATAAATATGACGGTGGCAGAATTTTACCATTTGAGCAATTCTCTTATAGCACCAGTGTCCATGGACGACCAAGAGTCTCTCCAGAAACCGAAATTGCGCGATCGAAAAATCACTAGCCATAACAGCCTGCATAAAATATATTCCGATTTGGTCTCTTGATAGTAATTATTATAGCACTAAAAGGTAATATTGGAGGTGATTATTGTTGTGCAAGAGTTTACTAACCTGCATACCTTCTACCCCACTGATCCCGACTCCAATGTCGGCTTCTTGAATCATCCCGACATCATTTGCACCGTCGCCAATGGCCAAAGTCGTCTTTTGAGTTCCTTCTTTCACTAACCTCGTCACCTAACCAACAAGAAACATGACCAAGTCACCGGCTGCAGTGACAAAATCATTCAACTTCATGCGTAAGTAGGTAATCGATATATAGGAAGCGATTGGATCTCAGAAATATTCGATTTGGAGGAGAATAGTCTGTTTCAGGCAGGAAATGGTAATGTCTAGCATAATTTAGAGGTATTGTTAGAGTGTAATCAAACGCCAGCTTAAAGATCAAAACAGTTTCAAGATTAAAAATTGAAATTTTGGTGATTACCAGAGCCTTCTGCTTCGGAGAAACACGACAGCATATGACTGATGCGCAGTCAACGGCTAATCCAAGAAATTGGTGTTTCATATCATCTTCTAAAGCATAGGTTAGCGTTTTCCCATCGATGATCAATGCAAAAGCCGCATCTGGGTCCTTCTCGAGCTTGATCATCTGGGAGGCTTTGTCGATCTGATTTTGAATGTTGTCCTTCACGGCCTGTTTCCCCACGAAAAGCACAGAAGTCTAACTTGAATGAAATCAATTACCTGAATCGGATTCCAACAATTCAACATCAAAGCTTGTTTTACCTTTCTCACGTCTTTCTCTGGCGAATCCGAAGTCATTGCTGTGATGCAGATCTGCTTCATTCCCTGCCGCAGCAAACTACACGAGAAGCTGCAAACAAATATTACAAAGTTACCATTTGTGTTTCTGGAAACAACCTGTTATTAGTGTTTGACTAAAAATGCAATCTTTACTGCTCAGTAAATCGGAATCGAGATCCAAAGTTCCGAACTTTACATCAGGACATCCATTGTCTATGCTGTTACGGGCCTCGAAACCATACACTCAGTCGATTATGCAAAATGAATGGTAAATGTACATTTGAAGAATTCGTACCCAATATTGATGGCAGTTTCCATCTTATCTCCAGTCAAGACCCAGATCTTAAGCCCTGCTTGGGCAAGCAGATCAATGCATTGAGGAACCTATAAAAATTTACCAGAAAAGTTATAATCTTAGAACAGTAAAGATTAAGTAAAGCTTATGCTTTTTGTAACTTTTACCCCTTTTTGTAACTTGTCCTCCACGGCAGTAGCACCTATGAGAATCAAATCCTTCTCCATCTTATCAGATACTTTTTCTAGCATAGCATCCCGATCAGCTCCGATAGAGGTTTTTGCCTTGACAAATTCATCGTTCCAAGCATTGTACTCTGCCTCATCGAGTTTTTTGTATGAGAGAGCAAGTGTTCGAAGACCCGCATCTCCGTAGTCGTTAAGGTGCTTGCTTGTTATTGCTTGGTAATATCTTCCACTCTTTGATAATCGGTCGAATATAATGCTGCAAAATTCAAGAAAACGATTTTCATCGAGTCAATGAAATCAAGAAACAAGATTTTAACACGAAGAAGAAACTCATTTAAACAAATAAGCAAAATCACCTGTCAGCACCCTTGCAAAGGTGAAAAATCTGCCCATCTTCATCGCGTATGATCACGGACATCCTCTTCCGTTTGCTTGTGAAATCCAACAAGTTCAAGATCTTGTACTCCCTGGAGATTATAAGGTGGATCATCCATCAGCACTTAGTAAGTAATTTCTCATCAGACAGTAAGTAAACTACTTAACAGCAGATTATTCTTCTTAATCCTCACCTCTCCACTGGATTATCGTATTGAGGATACCTCTCACGAAGGAACACACTCGACTGAGTTCTCTTAATGAATTCAAACCCGAACTCTCTTGCAGCAACAAGAAATGCTTGTTCATCGGGCGATTCGGCTTCATACGTAATTTCACCCGTCTGTTCATTTATCTCTGGAATCGCAGTATGGCACAAAGCTAAAATCCTAACAAACAACAGTATTTCATCAGCATTCTGCTCTTTCGTCCAATTTCCTTCCATTAGTCGGCTATCCTCGAAGCTAAAGTACTTTATGCTCGGTTTATCCTCCTTGATCTCAGAGGAAGTCACGACTTTCTCAAGCTCGATTAGCGAACTCTTTCTATCTTGTTGCTCATACTCCATGGCCATCTGCTTCGCTGCAGCGAGTTCCACCTCGCTGCTCTTCACTCCGAAAGCAGTGCCTGCGATGGAGCACTTGAGAAAATCCATTTGGTTACATGTTAAGGTTCCTGTCTTGTCGGAAAGTATCGTGTCCACTTGTCCCAACTCCTCGTTAAGGTTTGAGGTTCGAGCTTCTGCGTGGACCCCAGTTTCCTCATCGTACATATAAATGTCCCGATTAATGAAAATTGCCTGCAAGAACTTCACCATCTCGATGGAGACATATAGAGAGATCGGAATCAAGTAACCATAGAGCATGAGGGCAGTGACAAAGTGGCAGAGACCCGATGCTGCTGCACTAGTTGTGTCGTAACAAGTTTTAGGTTTATCGGGTCGCATGTACCACCAATGGGGCATTTGATACTTGGTCTGAATGAAAAAGCCTAATGAACTGATCACCGATATCATCAGGAGTACACCGAGAAGAACATATATAATGTTGTCCATCTTTCTCTCGATCCCGCTTCTCTTTGAAGGAGATTCGGTCGAATTCTGCATCACTTTGCTGTCGTGGCCTGTAAAAATGACGACTCCGTACACATAAGCTGTGTTCCTGAGCTTCGAGTCTCTCAGAAGGATCTGACTTGGGTCCAAAGCATAAGTTTGTTTTTCATAATCAAGATTCCCAACAAATGTGTATAGACTTGGATTTGGATCCTCGCATTTGATAAGACCCGAAAAATCTTTGAAACTCTCATCGCTGTCTAAACCCAAAGTCACCTCCAACGATCTCTTCACCTTCAAATTTGTCTCGCCATCCAAATTCATGGTTTCCACATAACAGAGTCCATCTTCATAGCTTGATGACAACATAAGCAAATCTGCAGGAAAAAATCTGTCTTTCTCCACTTTCACAATATCCCCGACTCGAAGATTTTGCCATTGCTTGTTCACGAAGGCACCATCTCCATTATGAACACTAGCTTTCGTCGAGTTCACCTTCATGTCCTGATAAAACCTGTTCCAATCTTCAATGGCTTCCTTCGCCATTGAAACCCCAAGAACGAATGCTAGCGGTGCAATCATGCTGACAGGAGAGAACGGCGAAATAGAAAACAGAGAACAAATTGCAGCAATGAGGAAATATATGTTTGCCACACGTCTGAACTGCTCGAAGAAAGCCTTGGGAAGGAAAGTGATGACATTATATCGGGTGGTGGAAATGTAATTTGTTCGATACTTGAGGGGATGTTTCCGATGGATATCAGGGTTATTGCAATGTACGATTCGGGAGAATCCAGGGCCATCGACTTGATGGGGCTCATTGCGTTTATGATGGCCTCTGGCGCAAGCAAAGGTGTAGAGGTTGCTCCTCTTGATCCTAGCCCTTATTTTACCCTTACCCATTTTAGTGTGGATATCTAATCAAATACAAAAACCACATCCGACGAAGACCGATAAACGAATCTTGGATTAAACGCAGACACGATCTGATGAGAAGTTTGGCCTCAAATTTGCCTCCAGGGCTGAAATTACCATATAGTTATTTGTTATTTGAGGCTTTCTTCTCCAAGTCCCTCCAAAACCTAAACACCAGAAAGTTAGGGCATCTGCATTGTATAAGAACACAACAAATTTGTATCTAATTCTTCTAGCTGTATTGAATTGAATCAAACAATATTCATAGCAGCAATGCAATCAGAACCTCAATTGCAGAAATTCGGTGCGTAATTAACACATAACTTTTTATCATCAATCTGTAACTGTTTTGAATCATACAAAAATATCGCATGAGATTGTCAAGGTTGCAGAAATTCGATGCATATCAAACACATAACTTCTTATCATCAAGCAGTAACGGATTGAATCATACAACAATCTGCCGCCATATTGCAATGCGATTCTCAAGAGAAAGCTTAGTTGCGGAAATTCGATTTTCCAGGCCAAGAACAAGAGGTAATTAGTTCCTTCAGCAAGACGATATTCTATAACACGATAGTTACGATTAAACAAAATTAGTGGTCGATGAGGCTCCAATTGAAGGAAAAGATGCCAGAATTTTGAATCAAACCGTTTCTTCAAGCTAATCGGCAACTGCATTCACGTGGATCAAAGGAAAGACGGAGAAATGGCGTTACCTGGAGGCAATGGAAGCTGAGAGCGGACTTCAATGCATAAGCCGAAATTGCAAAAATCAGGACTGAGTTAGCAACAGAGAGAGAGATGGGAAAGAGAAAGAGAAACCATATTCAGGTCCAAAGCGAGAGAGAAGGGCACTCTCTGCTCCGTGTTCCGTCAACCAAGATAATCAGGATTTTCCGGACCCTTCTACTTCTCCTCTCCTCCTCTCCCACTCTCTCTCCCATTCCCTCCTTCTCTCCTCCTAAATTTGTAATTTTGGTACGAGAATCCGTTTCAAAATTCTTACTTTTGGTATCTAGAATAGAATTTCATGGATTCATTAAAAATAGACCGTCTCTTTTCTTTCGCTCCTCTCCTTGTATGCATTGCACGGTGCTCTCTCATCTGGCAGCGCCAAAGAGACCGTCGCAACTAAATCTGGACATTCATTAATTACCATACGATTAATTAACCCAATTTAGATTTCTTTTGACCCCTTTGGTCTTTGTCGCGGTCGTGCATGAGCATCACCAGCAGAACACTATTGGATTACGTAAATGCCAATTAATCATTTCCCGCCTTTATCATTTTTCATCATATTTTATTTTATGCTCTTGCATGTTAATAAAAATAGTCTTAATTAATTTATTGCATTAATAAAAATAGTATGAATCATTTTTTTTTTAATAAACTACTATACTATTATTGTTGATAGTTTTTTGGCCGATTATTATTAGATGATGGTAAAAAAAAATTCTATAATTGTTTTTTTAGGAAAAAAATGTAGTAAAATATACAACACATTAAAAAAAACTTTTTTTAGTATGATAACATGTTTTAGAATATATAATACGCTTTGTATTTTCATCAATCCTCCCGCAAAATTGTTGTAAATACATTTTAAATTTAAAAAATTAATCGATTTTTTTTTCTTCTAAATATCATAACTAACTTTTAATATCTTATAAAAATGATATAACTGAGTTCAATCAGACTCCAACCAATTGTTAATTCAAATGATTCCTAATCGAGTTCCAACTCCATTGTAACATTAGTATACATTATTAGGGCTTAATTATGACATTTAGAAAAAAAAAAAAAAAAGGCTCAATTAATTTCGTAAATTTGAAAAGTATTTAACAATAATTTTGGATGGAAAATTGAAGGAAATATCAATAACCATCATTTTTTAAACATGTTGTACATTTTAAAACATGTTAGTACAAAAAACTATTTTTTTTTAAATAAATGTTGTATGCTTACCAACTTTTCCGTTTTTTTTTATAATATTATATTATTGTTATGTAATAATATTATAGCTCACATTACTTGTAACCTCGCATTTTAAGTAATCTCACATTACATCCATCCAAACACCCCCTTAGATATTCTTGGCAAAAAAAAATGCATGTACAAGGGTTAATTTTGCAATTTTTCCAGTCTCTCATGCGTTTGTCAAGTGGTCTAGGATTACATCCCACCTTCCTGCATACTAAACACCCTCTTTAAGTTCTATAGGTTTGTAGGCTCAAATTATGAATATGAGAGTTTGATTGTTTGAACACCAAAATTGTATTTAAATATAGATTGAGGATGAAAATATTCTAACAATTTCATCTGTTGATAGCATATCAACCATGTACAACAAAGCTTGACTATTACCACACACAAAAAAATGCAGACTTGATATGCAATGAAACTTCATTATCTTTGAACACCAAAACAATGTGATTCCTCTTTATTAGCAAGGGCAAAGGAGTTACTTGCTTACTGCTAAAGCAAGACAGAACATCTCTATCCTTACAACTTCTCTGATCACATACAGAAATGAGAAACCTAACACAAATCCGTAAATAAAAAGTAGAACAGATCCATTTGTACTACACAGGTCACTAACTAGTTGCAATTTGGAGGCTTCACTTTGGGGAGGGATGATCTTTCGGGTCCGGTTTGGGACTGGAAACCGCTGCAGAAGCTGCTGCTGTGACAGCAGCAGCAGCTGCCCCCAACTTCACACCTCCAGCAGCTTTCATGGCACCACCGATTTTAGCAAATGCAGCGATTCCACCAACTAGCATGGCTCTCAGAGCAACTGTAGGCTTAATTGCCATTTTCTCTTAGTTACCTGCAAATAACCGAGCTATGAATTTGAGGGGAAAATGGTAACCGCAACTTACAGCATGATCAAATGAATCTCCAACACTAATGTGCTGTTTTGGGCAAAAAGAAAAACAATAACGGAATGTTTGTTTGTTAAATGCAACAGAAAAGAAAGACTTCTGGAAGGGATGATATTGGAAAATGCAAGATAAGAAATTTACTGAAGTAGACTATGATCAATTATATACTATTCTCTCATGGTGCAAGGCAAGACGCGGTATATGAGAGACCTTCTGTTTTCAGTATACAAGATGTAGACAAGACAACCACCAAAATGAGCACAACTTGATCTTTTTTACCATTTGTGAATGAGTTTCCCTAATCAAATCAGCTCCAATTGATACAGCATCTGAATGTAACTAATGATGCCCAAAACTTAAATTATATCACTGATGCAGAAACAATAAACCAAACAAAGAACATAAGACAACCGTACTTTGTTCATCAATCATTTCAACTACTTTTGTACAATTTGCATTGTGTATAGCTTGATCTATTGTAAACTTTTCCATACTGAATTTGGCTAAAGATTGCATCACTGACAGAAAAAAAAAAAAGCCACATGCAGGTAGTCTGCAGCTCAAGTACAAAGCTTTGACTTCCATCTTCTATCAATAACTACTTATGGTTCAAAAGGAAGGCAAATTCTACAGCTCAAGTAAAGGAGCTCGTTCTATTCAACCTAACATTCTTTGCCTCGATTCAATTTCATCCAAAAGCAAATCAAAACACAAGAGCGTGAAATGAAAATTATAAGAGGAACGAAGAGCGCAATCGATTAATCCATCAAAACCCAATTCCCCAAATCATCAAAGCGACAGAATACCTCAACCAAATCCAATCTTGAAAAGCAATTTGATCAAATAAGATAGATTGAGTTATTATCCAAGAAGGATTCACCTATGTTCTGGGGAGAATTTGCTGGGACTTGAAGAGGACGAGCTCCTGCAGTTCCTCCTTCACCTTCGGGACTACAAACAAGGTCAGCGAGTGGTTTCCATTTTCATGCGACGGTCTCCGCCGCTACTCTCCGAAATTCTCTGGCCGACATTTGGGGGACGAGACTTTCCTGATACGACGTCATTTCATCGCTAGATTCTTGTGGAAAGTGGTTTGGTCCCCTAACTTATTATTATTGAAAACTCGTACACTTAGTTTTGTAATTATATGCCATGACCCCTCTTATTTATTACTTAGTATAAAAGGTCCAACTTTTAATTGAATATATAATAGTAATATAATATTTCCTATATGGAAAATCAACCACATCACCTTAAAAATAAAAATCACGTAGCATATGATATGATGAAATGAAAATATTTGGCACCTATTATGTTTATGCCCCATTCATTTCACATGGTATTCAATGTTGTGAATCTCACTATAAATCGTATGATATAATAATTTCTCTTAGTTTTGTAAGGATATGCCATGACCTCTCCTAATTATTTAGTATAATAATTTGTCCAACATTGAAGAATAGCTATGTTCAAAAAAAAAAAAAACTCATATAACTATTATAATTTGATGTAGCGGTTTAACACTTTATTGTTTAAATATAATTTTTGAATTCAAACTCGTTCAAACCTTATAAATGGTAAAATATTTACGATCAATACCCATTACAAGTCGAGCTATAGATTATACTTGAGCTATGACACCTCAGGAGTAACAAAAATCAAGCTAAGTCGAGCTTTAATTAAATAATTGATGAAATTATTTGTTTAAACTTGCATAGCTCACTACTGGAAATTCGGGAATTACTTCGTTGGTAAAAAATGATTTAGTCAGCAAAATGAAAATATCGTCGGAATAATCTGTCGGTGAAGGCCTGTCAGCAAAGGTTTTTACCGACGGATTTTAGGAAAAATATTTGTAGTTAAAAATGTAAGTTTTGCCGACGAAATTTCCATCGGTAAAACTCTTTTGTCTTCAGCTTTTTAGCTTGTACCGACTGTTTTATGTTGGCAAAAACTTTTACCGACTAAATCTTTTTTGTCGGCAAAGATATTGCCGACGATATTGGTTGGTCGACAAAAAGTTACGGGCCGACTACAGCCTGGGGATTTACCGACGACTATTCGTTGGGAATACATTTTAGCGACAAATCTATTCAGTCGGTAAAAGTCAATAATTTTACAAAAAAAATATAATTAATAATATACAAAATAGTCAATTAAAATAATATTTCAATTACAATACTCTTTGCATAATAAAAAATTACATTACAAATCTTATTCTAACTCTTAACCATTTCAAATAAAATGTATGCTGTACTACCTTAATCTTTTAACAAATCTTTGCTCTCACCCAGATGATTTTTCCCCGGTTGACCATTGGAACAGCTCTACCACCATCACGTTGTTGCCCAGGCATACCACTAACCTGCAAAAGAATAAGAATATATATATGTATATTTATCTTCCTAGCTTACTGAAACCTAACAGGATGATAGGGAGAAATGTGATAAAAATATAAATGATAGAAATCCTTCTGCCACTACTAGAATACCCCCTCAATTGCCACAAGGTAAAATCGTGCAAAACCCATGTACAATGACATTTGCCACGGGTTCTCCATGGGATCACCCCGTAATTAGTAATAGCGTGTCAATTTTTTTTTACAACGGGGATCTCGTGGCAAATATTGTAGCTCGTGTAAGAATTGATGCATTCCTGAGTTAGATGAACTCGAATCGTTATCGTGGCAAAATTGTATTTATTGTTCTCCACGTTTTTGCAACGAGCTGCACAAGGTAGAGATGATTCGATAACTCACTTATAGGATCAGATAACGAAAGGTAATATGAAAGCGTCAAATAACCAACAAAGCATACAGGCAATTAATTAGTGGGATAATTCTAGGCCAATAAAACCAGTTATGCTATAGCTCTATCCCTCTCTAACAAGAGAAAAACATGAATAGAACGTCCTCATGAGAAAATTGTTCTTATATAAGTGAATAGGAGTCAATCTCGTGAACACGTCGTAATAAACTTCTGAAAAGTTGAATAACTCCATCATTTAGAAAAATGCAGGGAGCTAGAGAAGGCAACCAAATCAAAGTTTATTAACATTAGACATATATAATTATATGTCGTAGCCTCAAATTACACGGGTGGTGATGGAGCACACTTAATTAACATAGTCTTTTTTGGTGATGGAGCACTCAATATAGTTTGAAGCTTTACTAAGAGCTTATCCCCATACGTAGAAAAATTACTCATCTGCATACAAAAGTAGTTTACGACGATATTGGGGCCTAAGTTAGCCATATTAATTAGTGCAAAGTCGTTATTATAAGTATAATGTTGCAATATGAACGAAGTAGACATAGACACAAACAAACTTTACATTAAGTATCATAAATCATGCATGCATGCACACATCATGACACACATGATTTCTTTTATAAGCTTTTGAATCCTGATTGATCGACGAATGTACAGAAAAGCTGGTCGGTTCGTATCTTTCTACTACAAGCTAACATACGAGCTTGATTGCCCTAACCGATATCTAAACGACTCGGTCGATAATTGATCAATAGTCCGATTCACGGTTGTTGATCACGTAGAACAGTTTGTGAGGGTAAACAAAGTGGCTGCATCTTTAAGATCATCGTGCAACAACTCTTCGTGTCTTCGGATGTTGTTTTCTTCATCATGGTCTTCGTTTGTACGATGATGATGTTCTTCCATCCTATTGTACTGATCAAGCTCCAGTAATTGATGATCTCTGCATATCATCACATGCATTTTAACAGCTCACATTACTGATATTCATCAATTATAAAGTAGGGTAATTAGATTAGCGTATATGATCTCCAAAAAGTATGGTTATTCTTGAATTAGGTGTTTAAAATCTTATATTTACCACATAAAATTTGTTTATTTTAATTATTTATCTTTAGTTCAATTATTTCTATTAAAGAAAAATCTTGAATTGATCCTTAAATAAACTTAGTTCGTTTTTCAGCATTCAAATAATTGCTTTATCATACGAATGAAAACGTGTGATTATCATGCAAATGGAGTTTATGATTTTAGGTAAGTATTGTTTTTTGCTTTTGTATTCGCATAATCCCACGTTTTCATTCGCATGATAAAACAATTCTCTAGATGTATATTTTTTTTCGTTAACAGAAAGTTGAGACAATATATATAATAGACAGACGAACACGAACCTCTTGTCGTGAGTCTCCTCCGAAATATTAAACTTGATGTGTTCGTGCCGGTTCTCGTCGCCATCATCAGCGGATAAGTCGAGTCCGAAAAGCGGTTTAATATCGTCAACGCAATCCCCCATGAAACCCGGCCTATTCATAAAACTATCGTCCATTTGGTGTTGTTGCTGTTCTTGATGGAAATGCGGATGAGGCGGAGACGAACAAGTCGAAGTAGCCATGATGGCGCTATTCGACGCAGTTGTCGACGTGGCAGTATCCTGCATGGCCCATGCATTAGCGTCACTGAACCCACCATTGAACTGTTCATTATGGTGCGGTTCCTGCCCCGTAATATCGTGAAACCCTAGATTTCCGTTATCAAACGGATCACCGGCCGGAACAACATGCCCGCCGGCCCCCATGATGTCGTAACACCCGAGCGCCGCCGCGGCCGCCGCCTCCTGCTGGCGGCAGAATTCCAGCTGGCGGAGGACGAGGTCCAGCTCAGCCTGGCACAGCTCGATCTGGCGCTGCAAATCGCGGACAATTCCGTAACATCCTAAGACAGGGTCGTGGGCCCGGGCGTCGGACTGGTAAATGATGGTCTTCATGGCTTCGTCTTTTTCGATGGGTCCGAGGTTCTTGATGATCTTAGTGATGTTGCTGACGCCGAAGAGCTTATGGGCGTTGAGGAACTGGCGGTGCTTGTCGTGGGGGAAATAAGGGGCGAGGATGCAGTTGGGGACGCATTTGCGGCGCTGGTACTTGCAGGCGGCGCAGGCTTGTTGGGTCGACGGTGAAGGGGAGGAGGTGCGGTGGGAGGCGGCGGAGGTGGGGATGTGATGAGGTAACATGATGACGATGATGTATAAGTTTGTTTGAGGGGGGAGTGGGGAGGAGATAGCGGGTGCGGTTCCGGCGGGGGTGCATGCGCAGAGGAGAGGAGAGGGAGATGGTGGGGAGAAAAGAATGGTGAGATGGAGAGATATTGATGGAAGTGGGAAGTTATATGGTTAGACAATACAATAGTTTGGTTAGAGAGAGAAGGTAGTTGATTAACGGAATTTAGGGTGTCTCTTTCTATTTTTGGCACTTTCAGGAATGAATATGTCAAATTTTTGCTATAGTACATACCGTCCGTGTACATATACTAAATGTTTAATACAACATTATTACATAATGTGGCGCTTCAGCTTTAATTAAAGTATTTACTTCAAATTTTACCCTTCAAAAAAAAATATATATCAATAATTACAAAGCTACAATGCGAGCGGTGATCTAACACTTAAAGATTCAATGCGAGTAGTGTCAAATACTTTACTATTTAAGGATTAATCATTACGAGCAGAAATTATATTAAGTTTTAATACCAAGAAAAAAAAATAAAAAAAAAATACACTCTTATTCATATATATAATATATTCCATTAAAGTGTATAGTTCACAATTTGTAATATAACGAACAAAATATATTACATGTATATTAGAAAAATCTCATTTAGGCTCACGAGTAGTTCGATTATTATAAGGTAGAACTCGACAGATCAAAACGCTCGTCTCAGAATTCTTTTTAGTTGAATTCAAGTTTTGACCGAATCTATTGCAATTATAATTAACGAGTAACTTGACTCAGACGCACTCCTGCGATTAAATCTTGTTCATGTCCAAATACGACCACGACATGGCATGCACGGTAACAAAAAAAGAAAACGTATATTTAAACATCCATTTCCAAAGCTTCATCCTCGTTTAAACATTACACCTCACAGTCGATGTCGACAGCATCTCTGCCACCTTTTCGGCTGCCAGAACTGTCGCCCTAAGCCCATTGCAGGTGACTCTGATCCCAGCCAACAGTGTTTTGCCACGATCAACCTTTACTCCCACCTTAGTGTTGGGTTTCGATCTCCTGGGCTAGACTTGAGTTCCACCTTCGGCGCGTCCTGACCTACACAAAAGGATGAACCAGGGTTTTACCTGGTGATCTCTCTCCGATGCTTAAGTCAGTCGTCAGAATTGGAATATCTAAAACTTAAATACATAGAGTGTATGAATGAATCTGTAAACTTTGAGAAGATATATGCGTATCTATTTATATGGGATGACCAATATGACAATTGGCTTACGCATTGATGGTGCACCGACCCTCCATGTATGGAAAGTCCTAAATTGCTTCTTACCTTTCGGGGAGGATCACTTATTGTACACAGAGTCATTGAATACTCAACTTATTCCAGGTATTAATTGGTCCTCTTATTAATGAAATAAAAATCAGAGCTATTTAGGAATGAGAATTTCCATTTTAGGTTAGTGGGAGTCGATTCTGTCTCCATGGAGACAGGTCGACCCGCTTCTATAGAGAGGGGTCGACCTCCTTTCTTATAGGGAGAGGGGCTGACTCTCTCTTATAGAGAGGAGTCGACCCTCTTTTATAGAGAGGGGTCGACCTCCTTTCTTATAGGGAGAGGGGCTGACACTCTCTTATAGAGAGGAGTCGATCCTCTTTTATAGAGAGGGGTCGACCCCCTCTATAAAGGGCCCGATCCTCTCTTATAGAGAGGTGTCGACCCTCTCTTATAACAGAGGGGCCGACTCTCTCATATAGAGAGGGGTCGTCCCCCTCCTATAGATAAGGAACGTTCCTCTTCTATAGAGATGATCAATTGTGTATTAATTCACCATTCGTTGATAAGTTTGTCAAGTATTCAAATAAATAACCTCTTAGTAGCTCGTATGCTCGTCTTGAGTTTGGTAGGGATGATTATTCGCGCCATCCTTAGACCAATATCCATCGCTTAGTGTCCAGTCTAACCTTCAATGACACTCATTTTATGGATTTAATCATGCTCAGAGCTTCTCAACAGAATCGCCCTCCGGTGGAGAACCGCCTGCAATGACATATCTCAACATGGTCATATTCATGTGTAGTAGACGAACGATGAGAAGCTGCCGTGGCCGACGCTAACATCGTCGGCAAAGATCGTGGCCGATATCGGATTTAAGTAGACATGCTTCTTATTAGTGTTTCGAGAGGTAACTACGAGGTTGAACTTCGAATTGACGGTTGCGGAAGTGGCGTTGAAGTATGAGAACTTTAATGAGGTGACTGTGGATGCCGGGTGATGGGGTGGTAGAGAATGTAGAAGATGAAGCTGGTGATTCCAACGAGTAGGAGGATGACGATGATGACAACTGTGGTCTAGAGGTAACATGAGAAGTATTGTGTGGCGAATGCGTTGAGTGGTAGGCGTGGCGAGTAGTGGCACCATAGAGATGAGCCGATGACCGAGAAAGATGGAGGACCTTTGTTGGAAGAGAGTGAGCTTGAGAGTGAGCTAACTTCAAGATGAGGGCAGGCCCTAACCGGGGTATGATCCAGCCATGGGTCGGATTTTTACTAGGTCAATTTAGGGTATAATGTTTATAGTTGAAGTATTTAAGGACTAAATTATACTAAAAATTATGAAAATAAATAGAGGAATAAACTAAACACATAAGTTTGGAGCTAGCTAAATGTAAGTCACGTGGATATTTAACAGTCAATTAACAGATGCACAAAAAATATACAAGTTGCAATGTATTGCAGCAAAAGTATCAAAAAAATAAGATGTTGCACAAAAACGATTTATGTATTGCTTCGACGACCCGACTCCAGCCACCACCTCAGCAAAAAAACTCCGATCGGAGCCACAAAGCTCCGATCTGGAGCTTTGTGGCCCCGACCAGAGCCACAGAGCTCCAGATCCCACAGAGCTCCAGATCGGAGCCAAAAAAGCTCCGATCGGAGTCCAATCGGGGCCGGTGGCTCCGATTTTGGCCCAATCGGAGCCTTGGTGGTGGTCGCCGGAGTACGGTTGGTGGTCGCCGGTGCTGGGTTGGTGGAGTCGTGGTGTCTTCAAGGGCATTTTGGTCTTTTCACTTCAAGCATGTGAAGGGCACACTTGATAGAAGGGCATTTTTGGAAATTTATTTTATTTCCGGTCACATGCCAAGCATGTGACCAACTTTCATTAGTTTTAACGGAAAAAACTAACGGAGACCGTTGTTATCAACAAAACTGAAATTTCAGACCTCCGTTATTAACTTTTTAAATCTTAGACCTCTCCCGTTAACATGAGTGATAGTTCAGACCTTTCATAGGTTCTTAACAAAAAAAAAACACAAAATTAATTACACAAAGTACACATATCAAAATCACAACATCGAGGCATGATCTGGTGCAGAAAGATTGAGACAACTTGATCTGCATCCAGAAATTTCCACATCATTATCTTAATGTACCATTGGCTTTACCAAAACAAGAAATCAGAGCATAAGGTTTATACTATTTGCTGATAAATTATATATATATATATATATCAAAACACAACCAACCTTTTAAAATATTATTAATGTTGTACGCTTTTCTCATACATAGACCCGACCCAGAACCTCAACTTTGCATGGAAACGCAGAATATATTTACGAACAAATTCACCAGCTAGCTCAAGACCAACTGAAAAGATGAATCTAATCTACCTTCAAAGGGCTTGTGATCTCGGTTTCATCCTCGGAAAGTACCTGAGACGACCCGACAGATGACAAACCACTTGTTGTGGGTCCGCGAGTGGGGCCCACTTGGGTGTTACTGTTTCCCGTTGCTGGAACCTGTTGTCCTGCTCCTGCCTGTGCTAGTTTTGTCAGAAGGTTCATAATGGTCGGGACGATCTTGTTCGATAAAGCTAGCACTCCAGGAAGCTGTGAATAGAAAAGAAACCCGCATTTCAAAAATCAAATCCCATTTCAAAGATAATAGCTTTGCTACTTTACTCGAGGCACCAGTTTCGGAAACTTACAGCGCCGTAGCGGAATGTGCTCGAGAGATCTAGTTGTACCCATATGGCTTTGATAAGTAGATAACCCACGAAAATGACACCCAAATATAGAGGATTTCTGCATCAAAATATTTTTTTTTTAAATGAGGAAGCGTGGATATAGAGATATCTGAATAGACCATCCATAAACTCTTTCGAGACAACCTTAAAAGCATCATCAGTTCGTTGAAGCCGAGAAGAAGCATTGCAAGAATGGCCCATGAAGGCGGCAACCAATTGTTACTCCTCCTGGCAGCTTCCTGCAAGTCCGGGAAAATGAAAATAGAAAAATATTACCAATAAATATTTAACTTCATCAACAATGATATGTCTTAGTCATTAATGATATCCAAAATGAGAATATTCGTGCCTGAGCAACCAAAGCCTGAGTAACACTGTACTCCGTCTCTTGATTGAACTGCCTCCACAGATTTTTGCATTGAACAGGCGTGATTAACGTTTTTGAAGGTGGCACCTGTAGTAGACAAGAAATAGAGCTTAAGACGAAGTTATTTAATTTTATTTCAGCAAATTAAATACATAATTTACGCTAAAACCTGCTTTAGTTGTGACAATTCTTTTTGTTAAAGTTAGACATGAAATAGATTTGTTAGTAGCAGGAATCACCTTTTCCCAAGTGGTGGAAGCAAGAGGATCTGTAGTTGTAATGCTCCGATCAGTAATACTAGTAGAAGCACTATTGGGATTCAACAACGCGACATTCAATGTCTTCTCGATATTATCTGCTTCGTCATCCAAGCGGACAGCCGTCATCACAGACAACAACTTCAAGGACTAATAACAAATACACATACATTAGGGGAGAGGATATAATAAGGCAAGAGCATAGATTTCAGGTAAATATGAATTGACTTACTGCAGAGCGAGCAATTTTAGTTATTGATCGGAGATCTTCCTTCCCAGTCCACACTCTTGGCATCGAGTCAGAATCATGACTAAATAATGTCGAAAAGCTGTATGCAGAAATAATGATTCAGCACAAAAAACTGAAAGTAATCAACAAGACCTGAATCTGAGTCCTGAAAAAAAGTTCTCACCGATCTTTCATGTGGATTAAAACCCTTCCAGCTTCTTCCTTTGCTTTTGTTTCAACCACGCCTCTTGCATAATCTCTTAAATTACCCACCATTCTTTCTTTAAGTTCTTCGTCTATATCAAAACCTGAAAGCGCATTGATAAAACCAGAAACTGCTGATTCGGTTTCACGGTGGAGAAGTTTTCTTATTGTAGGCCATGTCTCATCATTTGCTTCATCTAGGAGAGCTTCTACAGGTCCTGATAATGATTCAGTCAATTTTGCCTGCAGGAGTAAAAGGGTGTCATATATTTTCCATTTTAACCGAAATTGGGTCAAAATAGCCTTGTTGCATAAAAAATTAGAGTTTAGCAATACCTCATAAGCTTTAGTAATTTCAGAGAGTTTAGCTGCACGGACATCAGCTATATGCACATCAATATCTCGCCTAAGTTTCTCTCGCACTTTGGATGTATCCCACTTAGCTTGCTTAACAACAGCATCTGTTCAATTCATTGTTTAAATATTGTAGGTCACTTTTCTAAAAAAAATCCTCAAACAACTAGGCTAAATTTTAATTAATAACACAAGGAACAAAGCAGGAAACTAGCCATGTACCTGTACATGCCTCATCAAACTGGGTGATGAATAACTGAGTACAATCACGAGCAGCTGAAGAAAACCCTTCACCTCCAGCTATAGCTACATCAAATGCTTCCTTAAACTTTCCCAATGTTTTAGACCGTATGTGACCCAAAACTGAGTGGAAAGCTGGTTGTACAAGCTGCTCAAAAAAATAGTAAGATACCGTTAATTTAGATTCTCTTTTACAGTATAATTTCTGGAAACACGACAGCAGAAAAAAGAAAACAGAATGCCACACATAAGAGCCATAAAAACCAGTTCTAAATGGTCAAAATAGGAACTCTCGAGGTACAAGCTCATTTCAAAACATCATTGAAAACCAGTATTCTGTCCTATTCCTCGTGGAAATAGTTATCCCAAATGTGTAAGCAGATATAATCAGTTCATGGGTTAGGGGTTGGTTCAGAGACCTAAAGTAAGCTTGCCTAAGGTAAGTTTCATTATTATTTAATTAAAGATAAAAGACCTGTATAAACATACTCCACTAATGTCTTACTTGAAGCAATTTTTCTTCAAGTTGTTTAAGCTTTGCAGATCTTACACCTTCATCAAAGTACATAGCTTCGGAATTATATCTGCATATACCAAAAAAAATATATATATTACGACCAGCCAATAAATGATAACATTTCCACAACCACAATCCTGCTACAAACAGGCTCAACAAGAACAGGGTCTTCAACTTTCACTATCTAGATATTATGTTTTACAAATTAAGTTGCATTACCCTTCCAAGCACGTGTCAAGAATGGAACTGAGCTTCTTCCCGAAACCAGGAACTAGTTCAGATTGCACAGCATCTTCAATCTGGCGCCATTCCTGACAATAACTAAAGAAATTAGCATAAAATTTGCCAAAGTTTCTAATTACAGCAAAAAACTCCAATAAGCAGAGGTATAAAATGCACCTCATTTGCAGTGAAGTTGTATAGCTGTCCGTTAGCAATTTCTTCACACCGTACAGTAGCCACCATCACCTGGAGATCAATACAACAACGAACTGAGTAATCAGTAATCACTTCATTTTATCACTATCACATGTGGGACGATACTAAAATGTCAGCTCTTACCTTGTGAGCAGGTAGGTCAAGGTCCTTATTCTCTCTTATCACTTCCCATATATGCTGAGCACTGAACGAAAACCCTGAAGCTGGAACCACGCCCCTCCGATCTCCCGCAAGCCCACCAGGGGCAATGGAATGAAAAAAACGTTGTCTTAGGTTTGCCACCTTTCATGCCACAAAATAGCTAATGAGATCGGAATGGTAAAATACCACTAATGAATAAAGTATCCATCTCTCTTAAATGTCAACATATCATTAATGAGGCACCTTTCATTCAATAGAAACAAAACTGAAAACTACCTGCTCCTTAAATTGCTCTTCCTTTTCTTCGTAACTTGAAAGCGCAACAACCTCAACCTGGTAATTAAAAGACAAAACTGAAAATGACTGCTCAACTATTTTGGAAGGCGTTAACATTTAAATTAAGTCATATAGACAAGATATGCTACATTAAAAAATTCACTCAAAGGAGTTTCTTTGTGGGCTTGTGGCTTAGAGATACTGTCCCATATCTGCAGCAAAAGGACAATATTTGGTTAATGAACATGAGAAAACTGTAGACCAGAACTGCATGTCCACAACTATTAGAAAATCTCCAAGTTAATACCTTCTGAATATCTTCCCTCAAGACTGGTTCAAGATGCTCCAGCGGTGTCTACATGTCAGTATATACAAGGTAACACTCGGTAAATAAAGCTGACATGAGAAACTGAACAAAAATCCATACAAATAAGAAAAGAAACAAAATCTACATACCCTAGTTTTATCTCGGATAACAAATAGCAGAGTTGTTTTGCGAGGACTGAACAACTTCATCATGACCTGAAAGTGTACAAGCCATCAAATGCAAGTTTGTATCATTATTCTCAATATTATATTATTATTATAAAAGAACAATGGTTACCTGAAAAACTGTTTTTAGAAGGGGCTTATTTGCAGCCTGTTCACGACCAATATCGTGGCACCACCTTCCAGTAGGCCAAAAAACACAATTAGAGAAATAAATCTACTACTAATAAGTTGCACTCAGAATACATAAAGCAGTTCTCCAATGCAAGATAAAGCCTCACATGTTTATGAGCACTATATCTGATACAGCAAGCGCAAAAAGTGCACTTTGCTTTTCAAATGCTGTATCATCCTGCGGCAAAAAATAAAGATCAGATCAGAAATTGAAACTTGTATGTGCAAGGCATGCTAAACAAGCATAGAGCGAGTAAGTGAGGAGCGTTCTACAATGAGCAATCCATCGGCAGTAGATCGATTAACTAGCCATGATTCTCTAGTGCGTGTAGATGTTAAGGAGCATGATTAGATGGCAAACGTACCTCTCCACGTTCTCTCCCATCAGTACCCTCCAAGTCCATCACAAGTGTAAATGGTTCGATACCAGCAGCTTGTGCAATCCAGATGCCTTTGGTCGTCTGGGACCTGAAAAGGAAAAAGGTATGTAGATCATGTTCGTGCTAATTATGTTTGATAATTATTCTTTATAAATAAGGAAGACGACTAATGCAGGAAGAAGGGCCTCATCATGCCTAAATGAGTAATTTCTTGTCAATCAATGTTCACGGCTTACCATATTATTGTTTCTAGAAAACTAAGTTTCAAGCCGTGCATTTGAAAGTTTATTGTATCTATCAAAAGAGAGCATGGCTGGAAAAGCAATAAGAGGACATACCTTCCTCTATATGCATCCATCTCTCTGAAGTTTGTCCCAAACAGATGATTTAACAATGTGCTTTTCCCTGTCCAAATCATGATATGAGAATTTACACAAGTCCAACATAACGATATTTAATTACTGTGAAAATTCAACTAAAGGCAAAATCAATTATGCATTGCATGCACTAGATTAAAGCATTTTATTCAAACTAGTGAGTAGTGTTGATATCAAAAGGAAACCATTTCAGTAAAAGAAATGATACATCAATTACTATGATCACTATACTGGGCCAATGTTTTAAACCCATATTACAGAAATCATGAAATGGGCAAAAGAAGTCCCAACTAAGTCCATGATCAATCTCTAGCATCAACAGCATCAGGAGAATGAAACAAATCAAAGGCAGATAAGCTATCAAGGTAATACATACCACTACTCTGTGGACCCATGATGGAGACCACGGCATAGGATAGCCCGCAGGCCCCTAAATTGACCTCCTTTATGAAATTTTCGAGACCGGTGACATTGAATCCACCATCTCCATCAATGAGCTGAGTACATACCGTTCCCTTATCTGAGGAAAGGAAATCAAGTTAACAAAAGAATTGACCAATTGAGCATCCCATAGACATATCTCAGCTTGTGAAACAACAAAGTAGGTGATAGATTCTTCCAAATGCAGCAAATGAGATCTTTAGGTAACACTAGTATAAATTAGCAGGTAGCACCGAAAAGGACAAAATTTAACCCTTTTAAATGAGCCAAGTCCCGATATGAACTAATTTAAAGAACAGAGTTCTGCCATATGGAAATGGCAATAGCAATTGGATTTCAACTTCTCATATATCAGCAAAAAAAAAAAAAAAACTGAATATTTTTCGCCCATTTGGCAGTAAGTAGCTCAATTCTTCTTGAGCGGCAATTCGAAAGGAAAATTGATGCAGCTATTCCAATCAAGTTCTTTTGATCCCTTACTTCACCAATAAGGGATGAACCTAAAAAATTCACCTCCAGCCAGTTTACGAAACCTAATTCGAATCTAACTCAAAAGGGTTGAAGTACGTACCCATCAGAAGTCGATGAATGAATCAGAGCGACTCGTCAGAAGAGACGAAGATGGAAGCAGGGATCGTGGTATGAGTAAGGATTAAGGAAGCGACTTCAGAAGGTGATACTGCCGCCAATTTCAGCTTCCCCTTTCGAGAAGAGACTTGACTGTGGTCTGGTTCTATGACGTGGCGGTGGTGATGAACGCTGTAAAACGTAAAAGTAGACCGCTATTTGGATTTGGAGACATTGGTCCAATATGAGGCTCTCTTTCAGGCCCAATAATAATAGTAGGGAAGTTGCTTCTTCTAGTGTCAGTTATGCGGTATAGGCCCAATTTTTTTATATTGTTGGGCTTTGGTCTAAAAACTACTGGCCCTATAATATTACGAATGTACATCTCTAATCTCTATTAAAAAAATATTTATTATATTCTTAAAAGAAAAAAAAAATTATATATATTATGTTGTATTATATTATATTATATTATATTTTAAATTTTAATGGAGATTATATGGATTTCGATTCAATTGTCGTGGTTTTACATAAATTGTATTCTTTAAAGTTGCCACGTAGACATTTAAGTAATACGTAAATTTAAGACACACGTAAAAAATATTTTCTCTGCAATCGTATTACTTAAACATATTCCTTAAATATATTTTATTATTAAATTTTCCAACAACCACCAATAAGATATTAACATTAATTATAAAATGAATTAATTTATAATAAAAAATTGGTTACGTAATACATAGTGCATTACTTTAAATTTAAGGAATGCTTTATGTAAAAACATAAATTTACGTGTGGGTCCCATTTTTAAGGAATGCTATGTAAAACCACTGTAGATAGTTTTTGTTGTTTTACTTAAATAAACATGTAGGACCCACGTTTACGTAATCTTTACGTAATACCACTGTGGATGCTCTTAATAAAGGTAAATAGAATAAAATTTGTGGAAAAGTTGAATACACGAGGTGAATGAATAAGAAAGTAGCCACTCCGAGTAGGGCTGGGCATGGTTCGGTTCTGGGCCGAACCGGTTCAGAACCGAACCGGAACCGGATTTTAGGTTCAGTTGGTTTTCTGTACCACGTAAGAACCGAACCATATTTTAGGTTCTAGAACCGAACCATAGCAAAACCGGTTCGAACCGGTTTTGAACCTTTTTTTCTTTTTTTTTTTACTAAAATTCAAAATACACACCCAAGTTGATAATCCATAAGCAATCAAAAAATTTACAAAATACAAACTGTAAACACAATTGATCGCTTCAGAGGAGAGAGTATCAAAGTCTAAATTAGAAACAATCTAAAATTATAAAAAAGTCAAATATTTAAAATATAAATATCGAGACTTTAAGCGACGTCAAGAGGCGTAGCTCAAACTTCAAAAGTGCAGCAAATCTCTGGTTGAAAATTTGTATATTAAGCGAGTAAATCTATCATCTCAGTTAGAATATAGAACTATTTATGAGTTAAGTTTCGAGTTCAAAACTGAACTCAATTGATTGTAGAACTGATCTGGGCTAACATAATATATAATAACTATATATAAGTAAACAAACCTGCTACGACCACCTATATATCCAATATGAACCAAACTCAAACGGAGAAGGATCTACCCTACGAGTGTAAACAAATTAAGCTACTCGTGAGCTTATCGAGATCGGCTTGGTCAATATTCAAATTCGACTCACTCGAGTCGAGTCGATCTTTTTCTGATATCGATTCGAGTTCGAGTTCACTTGTACTCGACTCGAGAGGCTCGCGAGCCTAATCAAGTTTTTTTTTTGCCTATTCGAGTCGAGTTCGAGTTTGAGTTTTTAGAGCTTTACGTAATAATATTATATATGTATATAATGAGTCGAGGAAGAGTTCGAGCTCGAGCTCGAGCCAAAAGCCTAATCGAGTCGAGTTCGACCTCCAGCTAAGGTGCACCATTTATAATTTAATTGAATTTTTTAACCTTATCGAGCCGAGTCGAGCCGAACTCGAACATGTCAAGTATGGCACCGAGTCGAGCTCGAGCTTGAAAAATTAAGGCTCGGTCGAGTTCGAGCTCGAATAAACTGAGTCGAGTCGAGCTTGCCGGATACTCGGCTTGTTTATAGCTCTTTATTCTACAAAAAAAAAAAAAAAAAGGATGCAAGAGTGTATTACTATCTAACAATTTAGACTTTAGGTAACAAAAGTGGTTCTGAAAAACCGGTTCAGGAACCGATTCAGAACCTGTTTTGAACCAGTAAAAAACCGCTCCATATATTCCTTATCAAAACCGAACCATTTAAGAACCGGTTCAATCAGAACCGGTTCGTATTGGTTCGGTTCCGGTTTAGTTCCGGTTCGGTTCGCCTGAACCGGTTTTTATGCCCAGCCCTAACTCCGAGAGAAATTATTCTTGTTGTTTTGGAGCTATTTTGTTAAATGTAACAATGGGCCGGGTGCAGCTAATAGTGTACAGCTGCCTATGGGCGATACGACCTCATTGTGGATTGGGCTGTATTTGGAAAATAACGGGCCTAAAAATTACCCGACAAAAGAGGATGTATATATATGAAGTTCCATGATCGGGTCTAGGCATAGAGCTTAGGCTCCATTCTATTGGGCCACGTAACGCAGCCTGTGAGGTTATAGGAGTCTTACGAATATTCATTGGCTTTGCAAATTTTGTTTAAAAAAAAAAAAAAGCATTTTTCACCTTTTTCTGAAAAAAGGTGACCCGTGACCATTAGCATAGTCTCATCAGCTAGATGACTATAATACACACAAATCATCTATCCATAAAATAAAATAAAATAAATAATTTGATCATCTGATAAAGCGAGATTCGTTTCTAATTTCTAATACGTCACCTTGAAAATAATTACATCCTCGAAAATATCAAAGTATATATATATATATAGATCTCTCTTTTAAGTCCTAGCTAACTAGAGCAGCATTGGTAGATGCTCTGAAACTCTCCATAGCCTATATATATAGTGCAACTCTCAAGAAAAGAAAGCATCCAAAGGAAAGGAGCGAGCTAGAGAGAAGAAGGGATGGATAAAAAAGCAGTTATGATGGGTTGTTTGTTGATGATGATAGTTGGTGGGAAATGCACTCCACTTAGCGAGTTTGAGAGGTGTTATGCGGGATCCTTCATTGTGTGCATCATTGTACCAACCAATACTGCATATGCATGCTCTCTTAAGTCCTTGAAAGACTGCATCCCTTCTCCTCCGGCTCAGGCTCCGATCAAAGAAACCCTAGGAGTTGCAGATTCAATGATGAAGAAGAAGATGGGAACTAATTACTACTTCTGCAGGCTTGGTTGTGCTTCTTCCTTGTGCACTAATATCAGCACCAAACATAACCCAGGTTTCACAAATTTAAAATATGGTTGTTTGATGTCTTAACTCTTAATTATCATATTTGTTGCTTTTCACTTTTTTTAACTGATTTTGACGTTAAAATTGATATTTTAAGCAACAAAAACATATTTTTAACTTCCGAAGTATATATTTGTTGCTAATAGTTTATGCTTATTTGATACTTAAAAAATATGTTTTTATTTCATTCATTTTAAGAGAAAAATGTAAAAATTAACATATATAATAAGTGAGATACTGAATATCCACATTTTAAATTTAGTACAACGATTAACAATATAAAACTTAGATTCATAACTTTATTATTTATTTATTCTTCGGGTTTTGAGTTTCCTACCTGATGTCCTTTCTAGAATAGTCTATCAGTTGTATCAGATCAGATCGGAAGGGGTTTAGTGCATATTTTTCCTAATCAGTGGTGTGGAACTAACTGCAGGTGGGATGAAAGTGGCTAACTGTGTGGCTTCTTGCTCAGAGAAATGCAGCCACACCTAAGAGACTCTGTTTCGGAGACTGGGTTTTTCCTTTCGGGAGTTTTATTTCTTGTAACAAGAAGATCATTCTTAAGCAAATGTGCGCAAGTTATTTGTGTGAAATCTACTTTAATCAGTTTACATTATTATTATGTCTATGTTTAATTCCACTATATATATCGTTGTTACTTCTTGTATTGCAGAGCCTTTCTATATTTATATATCAACGGTGCAAGTATATTAATTTTCTGGAAAATTCTTAGGTAAGCTTAGGTATGTTGATCGCATGTATTAGAATATTCTAATATATGAGTT
Source organism: Clarkia xantiana subsp. parviflora (assembly GCA_036873135.1). Taxonomy (NCBI): domain Eukaryota; kingdom Viridiplantae; phylum Streptophyta; class Magnoliopsida; order Myrtales; family Onagraceae; genus Clarkia; species Clarkia xantiana. Next base: position 3,108,671 of record JAPTYO010000004.1, on the reverse strand, counting down.
AGCTAATATTGGTATTTGGTTGTCCATGTAACCCTATTTTGGTCAAAAACTCCATTTCTATAGTAAATCATGTATTAGCTTACTCAATATATATAATAACTTCGCCGACTTCAAGCAGGACCCGACAGTTTTAGACCAGACCCGACAGGTTCGAGTCGAGTCCTGACGGATTCAGGCCGGATCCCAGTGGGTTCGGGTCGGGTCTCAATAGGTACTGTACGTACTCCGACGGGTTCGGATCGGACCCGGTAGGTTCTAGTCGGGCCTCGGCGGGTTCGGTACTTATCTGACGAGTTTGGGCAATATCCCGGCATGTTCAATTCATACCTCGGTAGATTCAGTTCGTACCACAGTGGGCTCGATACTTACCCGGTGGGTTCGGGGCCTGCGGTAGGTTTGGTCGGGTCCCGAAGCTTCGGCTCAAGCTCGAGTTAGGCTCTAAAGGGTTCGGTTCGGGCCTCCGTGGGTTTCGGGCCCCGACGGGTTCATGACAGAACCTGTCGACCTTAGACTCGTGATACTTTTACATAATCAAAGTTATTTTTTTCATTAAAAATTATTCCTACATAGAAATATAATCTCATTAAAAAATGCATATATAGATACAAATCCATTCAAACTTGCATTAAAATACTCTAATACAACATATTATTAACTAATCGCCGACGAGATATCACAATCACCGTTTAGCTAATACGTACATGTAGTAGCAAATACATGCTTAGCGCGTTTAAACCAAATCTCGAGATATATCACAGTCGACCACTTTCGTTTTGGTGGTCGCAACAAACAAGACAGCTCATCTTAATTTAGGATAGCCATTAACTGTTGGATTGGATACTGAAAGGGTCACGGGGTGGTTAAGACAATCTAATTCCAGACTAAATTTAGTTAGTTAGTATATATATTATTTACATATAATAAAAACAAAATAAAAACTACAACTTTAATGTGTCTACATCTACGAAGTTCACATGTTCAGAACCCGTGAACATTTGTTTGTCCTATTTCTCTATGTTTATCTCATGTATTGTTCCAACTTCCAATGCATTTTGATTCGTTAGACTGAAAGGCATTCTTTGTCCTTCAAAGAGTGTCTTTAGTGGGCCTTCTTTGGTAACTAACATAAATTGGAAAAGGCTCGGCTCAAAGTATTTTGCATACTATCAGCCTAAAGCCCAATTGGAAAACCCGATATTAACACTATCAACCTAATATTTTCACAAATTTCATCCAAGCACACAGCATAAGACACATTAATAAGCAAGTAGCTAAAACGAGACTTGAAAGTGGTGCATACCCCATATAGATAAGAGATATTCAGTAAACGCAGCTGCCAATATAGTAGTAGTAACCCAAAGTCTCAACTCCAAATTCAAACCTCACCCTCGAAATGTCATGCTCGACCGACCCTCTATCGGCTGCTCTACATTTTAGCAGCCTCTCAACAAAAACTAAGTACCCTAAACAATTACAAACAGAAAAAGCTTATACCTTCATGGAGGACTCGAAAGGTCTCTATATTTAAGAGCAGTAAGAGAAAATACCTTCTTAATCTTCAGAAGCCTTGGGTGAAGTCTCCGGGGTCTTAAACAGTTCAGCCTTCTCCTTGTGAGAATTTACAGCCTCGCGGAAACTTTCCACAATAGAAGGTTCCTTGAATTTGGCTGCAAATGTGGCAAGGCTGCCGTGCTTACCTTCAGTGGCACTGTTCACACAGGCAAAAGTGATGCCTTTCTTGTCCATATTGGTTAGCTTCATTTCTGGGTAGAGACTCGCATTCAGAATAAGTCTGTAGTTTCCCTTGCTTCTCATCACAAGCCTCGCCTTTTCAGATTCGGTTGACACATTCACCTTCATCCCGCCTTTGCCACGCTCCTTCCAACTACCGTCGGTGAATTCAAATAGGACTGAATCAGCAGAGAAAACTACCTTTTCGTTCTCTTCACCTGTTTCTACCACGACCTCTTCCTTAGATGGGAAGCCACTCCCTTCAGGTTTGGACACGGTACTGGACCCACTGAAGAGGGACGACGAGTTGCCATTGGTTGGGATGCTGAAACTGAAAGGAGAGCTCTGATCGGATGAAGATCCGTCCTTTGGAGCCAACCCGAAAGAGAATGTGGGAGTGGTGGAAAACCCAGTTCCTGAAAACCCAGTTCCTGAAAACCCAGTAAATGCATTTTTTGTGGTCGATAACTGTTGGAATGAACTTACTGAAGCAGCACTTTCGTTGTTCTTGGGTTCATCTTCATTTCCTTCATCTGGTTTGGAAGTTTCATCAGTTTCATTCTTATCCGCAGCAACAGCATCAACTTTCTCCACACCAGATTCAGTTTCTCCGTCTCCAGATTCGACTTTCTTCTCTGGTTGTTGGTTATCTTTCTCATTTCCTTCTTCAGTATCCACCTTACTTTCTGATTCGGCCTCTGCCTTTTCAACTTTACTTTCAGCTTCATTTTCTGATGCATCCTTCTCATCTGCTATCGCAGCATCAGAGGTTTCATTTGGTGCTGCTGAAGCAACATCAGCAGGTTTGGCAGTGGCATCAACAGATGGAGGAACTAAGCGGATTGCAGCAAAAGGGTTGGACGAAGGAGCAGATGATGTAGTTTGATTACGGCGAACTTTGACAATCCGTCTAGTTGCTAGAACTTCATTGCTTGCCTTTTTGAAGGTACCTTCAGCTTCAGAGGTGTCTTCCTCATCATCAAGTTCAGGTCTGTCACGATTTAGTTCCCTTCCAGCAGCCCTTTTCTTTGAAGGAGGAAGGTTTTCTTCAGTTTCCCCCATTGAGATGTAATTCAACTAAAACACGGATGAGTCCTGCCAAGAGAATGTATAGAGTTCCAATTAGAAATGCACATGGAAGTCAAACTATGTAAAGAGAGTTAGAACCCTCTTAATGCATTACTCATTAATTTAACCCTATTAATGTAAAACAAATCACTAAAGGAATATTTTCTATAAAACTAACCTGACCCTTTTTCTAAAATTAATCCTCCTTCAAACATTCAAGCAGTCCTCATCAAACCACTAGAACATGAAAAAGTATGATAATCCAAAACATAATCAGCTCTTGAAGGCTCTAATATGATTCCGCCACCATTTGAGAATTTTAGTAATCTATGCTTGAATCAATTCTCTCTGCCTAGTTTTTTGTTCTGTCAGTTTACTTCGAAATTCATGGCTGTTTGCAACACACCAAGTCTAGAATACCAGTAACTAGAGCAATATAAAGATGGGTACCGAAAATTGATTTCACTTAATATTATAAATCAAATTCTCTTCTCTATTTGGCTCGGTTTATATTTTATAAATAACATCCAGCACATTATCTATTTCTACATTATACCCAATCTGCCATAAAAATTCAGAAGAAACAATTCACAACCTTCCCAAACTAAACATCAACAAAACAAGCTGAAATCATTTTCCGCGAGAACAGAAAAAAGGAAAATAAAATACTATTTTCAATGCGGTGAATCTGTACCAAAAGACAAAAATTCACAACAATGAACAGAGCAAACAGGCGATGATGCAACCACAAGTATGACGAAATGACAAACAAAGAAAACAATGCTCAAGAACTTCATAAACTTCAAGGTTTCAATCACGGTTGAAGCAAATGAAAGAATGATTGCTTAAGGAACATAATAAGGAAACAATTACAGCTCATTTAATTAGGGTTTCACGCGATGGACCTCCACAAGGAGACCGCACAAACATTGACTACAGGAAGCAAATCTTCCGGCGGCAATTGCGACGAGAAACAACAGAAAGGAATCAGCAAAAGCGAAATATGAAAACAGAGTAACGATTAGACTCACCTGGAAGAAGGAGCTGAGGAGAGCGCAAAAACTAAAACCCTACTGTGCGCGGGGAAGATGGAGAGAGAGAGATTTGCTGGAATTTGGAATTTGATTTTTTATAAAGGGTATAGCAGAAACAGAATAATAATATTAGGCATCGAAATATATATTCTTGGATAAATAAATATACTTTTCTCCTCCCTTTTTATTATGGGGCCAAAGCCAAATCCTCTTTTTTATTTAATATAATTTTATTTTGAAAAATAAAAAAAGTTGCAAAAGAAAATTCAAAATAGCGTTGTGACTTTTTTACAATGGGAATTTATCATTATGTGAGAAGGTGTGGATTTCCTATTTCTTAAAATATATGGTTAATAAGTATTTTAATTCAACATTTTTGACAATTTTTATATTTTTCTACCATGCTTCAAGAGAATATTACATTCCACTCTTCAATATAGTTTTAGTGGTAAAATTGACGTTTTTAATTAACAAAAATTTGTTATTTTCCTTTTTTTCTTTTAAAAAAAATATCAAAATTGTTCGATTCTGACCAACCCACTTCCGGATTCCGGCCGGCGGCCACCCACCTCCGATTTCAACCAAAACAGAGTGGTGGCTCGGATTCGGTGGGTGGCCGAAATCAGAAGTGGTGGCCAGAATCGGAGGGGAGTATTTTAGGAATAATCACATTCTGTTCAAGTAAACCCCAAAATTCGACGGAGACCAAATGGCAACACATAAAACCTGGGACAATCAATTTCGTCATCATACACCAAATTGAATCATAGGCATACTTCTGACAGTTTTTGGGTTCTTAACAAAAGAAGATTACAATATCTATTGAATTGAAAGGATAGCATCTCGGGTGGAAATTGGGATGACATTATTGGAGTTTATGGTAAAATAAAAATGGAGGTTGAAGAGGATACAGAGCTACAACTCAACATGTACCATCACTAGACATATTTCTACACTCACAAGGGATAAAGATGCGCCCCAAAAAATAAACATATATGATATATGCTACGACTAAGTCTTTTTATACTGTGAGATCCGCCATCATGATGACAAATTAAACCCACACATGATGAAGATAATTGATAACAGTCCATCCCTTCTCCCTTCGTTGCTTACTCAACATAAACCTGATCCAGAACAAGGTAGCATACATGAGCTTTGATACACATTCCGACCATAGAGTTTTAAGAGCGACCGACTAAGACACAGTAAGTGGCAGTAGGAGTAGGTGTCATTTCTGTCAACTTTTGAGGTGGATTTTTAGCCACTCGTAGTAGGAACTCCAATGTCAGGAATTTATATCATTTCTCAGAATACATTCAGAGAAATTTTTGGGAATTGAGAAGTATGAGGGAAATTTAGACATTTCCAATGTCTCCATTTCGTTGCATCATTTTCATTACCGGGATAATATAGATAGTCTCACCTTGAAAGTAAATAATGGAGCTGCAACTGGTTTAGCTTGAAAAGTAGGCCTAGTGATGTTGAGTAAGAACTGTACATCACAAACAGGGAAAACCAATAGTTAGAATGAATCAATCTTAACAAAGGGATAACACTAAGATAGATAAACAACCATGGCAAGAAACCTACGTAATATAACTAGGCATATGAAACAAACAATTACGTAAGCATTGCATGGATAGAAAGCAGTAGAATTTAATACAGCAATGCAAATTCATGATGATATTTTTAGAGCAGAATAGCCACTCAATTCAATTTCACAGATGCATTGTAATGATAGCATTTAGCAGAGTAGTAATCATATGACATGACTAGTATCTATGGCAATAAAGCAATTAACTGAAACGGGAGTTGGGAGATGGCACTTCGGAATAGTATATTTAATCACCAGATAGACAAAATTTTGGATATTCATACTGGCCCAACCAATTGCTTTTTTAGGCCGATGGGGTTCCTTCATTTTTCGTACCCCACTCTTCTTCTGCCTCGTTACCGTTAACGAGTACCGAGCCATCTGTAGAATCAGCATCTACTACAACTGCCTCTTCCTGGCTCCCTTCTTCTTCTCCTTCTTCCGCATTTTGTTCCTCCTCTATCTGCTCGGCGTCCTACGAAAAACAGAAAGAGAAAAATAAAGGATGAAGCACAAAAACATGTTTTTTATTTACCTATTTTTTATGTGCAAAACATAGAGAATATTGAAACTGATTCCCTTAAACTGAAATGCAAATACTCAGAAGAATTACCTCATAAGTTGCTTCACCATTTTCCAAAGGTTCATCCTCTTCATCAACTTGCATGTTTTTGAATGCCTCAACAAGGGGTACTAGTGATCTGTTCGAGAAATTGATGTAATCTGTTGCCGGAGGATAGGCACCCCTAGTACATAACATATACAATGAAGATATCAGCAATCATTCATATGTAAAAATAGTTACCTACATTTGTAGAACGCAATGGAACTTAAAAGACACAAGTTCCACAAATCACTACTACCTTGTCTCAGCTACTCTTGACTCGACAGAAAGAGCCACTTGCCAATCATCAAATAGGTTAGGATACTCTTCTGGATCAGCTAATGAGTCTGCAGCTTTGGAATTAACCTGCACACAACATGTAATGTATCCATGAAGGCATGGAGTTGTCGACAAATAAGATTATACCATCTATGGATTATCCATCTCAAGAGAAATAAAGTTGCTGTACAAAATATGAACCAAAGGCTAAAAGTTTGTCACTTTGGCACCTTGCTTCTAGTTCCATATATTTATAATCAAATTAGTCTCTGGGTTCAATGTTTGAGTTGAGACACTCAGAGAACATAGGACTCGAAAACAAAAATTACCTTGCTCAGGTCCTTCCTCCATATTGCAACAATTTCTGAAACTTTACTTGGGAGATAAGATCTTGCCATCAAAGCAGCCTCAGGTATCCGGTTGCTATAAGGAAGGAGATAAAAAGCTTCAGATTTTTGTTCCACAAAAGCTTAAATTTTTGAAGGAAATATGTTACTTAGCTCTTTGTTTTCAATATTAGTCATGACATAATTTACGACATATAAGTGTTTGGGATGAATTTTATCAGCTTTATGAGTAAGTTGCAGAATGCATGCGAAAACAATTTGTGAAATGACTTTCTTAAATTTCCAGTCAATAAATTTGTAAGACCAACCAAGCAATTCTGTACATGTTTTGGTTTTTTTGTAAATAGAAACTGCAAAACTATTCCCAAAGTTGTAATAGCACCTTAAAAATATATTGGCTGTTGGGGGACCAGAAAAGAAAATATTGGAAATATCTTGTTAGTGATTGTGAAAAAATGCCTGAAAGTTAGGTTTATCTTCAAATTTTGAAACCATTACAGCAGTACCTCCCAAACAACTTTGAATCACGTCTATTATTTTGAAAGAAAAACACGTCTTTAAAACCTTTATCGACATAACCTCACCTTTCCACCAAGAGTTGGAGACAGTCCTCCAGTTTTCCCAGCATGAATAAGCAAAGGAATGCAACATTATTCTTGCCTTGCTCTTTAGCAAGGGTTGCAAGTTCATTGATTCCTTCAGCATCTCCCAATGAAGAATAGAGAAGTAATAGACCACTCAAGTCCTTTGCGTACTTCATACATTCTTCAGCCATTTCCAACTGCAAACAATTAAGATACTTCAACAGTAACCAAAAGTTCAAAATATGTATTTCATTTATCGTACTCTCGGAGGATAGTTATGTTGTTTCTTTAATAAGACAATACTTGGAGTACTGAGTAGTTCATTCCATCTTAGCTAATATGAAATAGCGCCTTTTATTTCAGATATGCAAGTCACATTGTCCAGTTTCAACATAAATATAGGAGTCCCTGGCACAAGGAATTTCATTTTAAAAAGGAAGAGCTTTTAATCATCAAGAGTCATTTAAAGTTTAAACAATTAATCTAAACCTGCATAAAGAAATTTAGAAAAGATTTGGAGAAAATTCTTTTCAGAGTTTTGACGAACTTTCAACAAATCAGAAATAAAAAGCGTTTTGTTGCAACACCTTTCCAGTTGACAAGGCCAATTGGCCCAATTGCTTCCATTTAGATTCACTCTGCACTGTAAGTGCAATTTCCTGCATCCAGTAAGAAGGGAAATTCAGATTCGCATGGCTGATATGCAACCAAGACTATCGAAGGAGCCGATAAAACCACAAAAAGTTTCTTCAAATCCCTAACTGATATATATTCATAAAGATTAACATTTCTTGACTCACCTTCGCAATTTCTAATCTACCAAGTTGTATAGCCAGTTCGAACCTATAGTCAGGATCAGTAGCTACTTCAAGTGCATCCTCGATCATACCACGTGACTCCAAGAAGTGCGCCACACTAGCAACAAATGAAATTTTCTAAGTAAATCCACCAGAGCATCATGAACGTTACACGTGTACTCCATAATACCTACCTATTATAATGCTCTTTGGGAATTGAAGGTAAAAGTGAACTGGCAGTTTCCAGATCTCCACGCATCACAAGTGTCTTGTACTCAATAAGAGTGAGAAGTAACGTGTATCCGATGACACTGAAGGAAAGAACCAGACAGAGATCAGCCTTGACATCTATCCAAGTACCTAAATTTGAAGTTTGATACTCTTAGACAAGCACTCACTTGAATTCCTTGTCGATTAGATACACTCTACTTTGAGCTGCAAGATATCCCAACAAGTACATGGGCCGATCCAAATGAAACATTGTTGTGACCTGAAATGACAACATAATTTATTAATGTCATATAAAATCAATACCTAATTCTACTGAAACTTGTATGAAAATTTCAATTATTCGGGAAACAATAGAACAGAAGTGTGATCAATGAAGTGTACCTCGCCACCAACACAGTAGTTAAGTCTCCAAGATGAATTATTGTAAATGAAACAATCACCAACCCAGATTCCAGTCCTGACACGTTCATTGATTTCATGGAGAAGTTCAAATGATTCCTCAACTCCCTGCTCATCTACTGGTCTTCCACTATCTAAATATGAAGAAACTATGTCCCGCTGCAATTCGTAAAGGCTAAACTCAATCATCACCAAACATGAATTTAAAAAAGAAAAAGAAAGAAGACTCACCATGGAGTCTTACGAGGCAAAGTATATATAGTAAATCAACAACAAACGCCGCACAATTAAAGGGAAAATAGATAAGGAGAGAATTGATTGCAAGGTGCAAAAATACATACATTATACTTCAGAATGTAGAACGATGTATCACTGGCAATTGCTACTAGGTCGCCACTATCAGCCCAATACAGATTCTGCAATGTAAAAATGAACATTATATTAGATGTTTGAAAGATGATATATAAAATTTAATGTCATTTACAGATATGGATTATATAGGGCTTACTTTCACTGTGACATCAATTCTTCTGATTAATCTGCATTCTGCCCAATCATAAAAGCATATGAAGTCATTGGAGCACATAGATAGTAAGGTTCCACCATAAATTCGCTCAGCTGAAAAAGTTGGTCGTATGCTCCTCTTCTCCTGAAATTCACTTAACATATTACATCACATGCCACAAGTAGATAGATGCAGTATCACAGAGCTAGTCATCGTGAACAGTGGATTAAGTAGCTTTCAGAATTCCCAAGTAGAGAATGTCATTATATTATCTATCTTTTATTCGGACATCCCCTCATTGCATTCAACAAGAAAACTAACTCTTTAGGAGTTTATATGTTCAATAGCTTAGATGAGACTGTTGTGAGACCAAAACAACCAGCTAGTTGATAACATGTAATGAGCCATTCACCACAAGTTGCAATTTTGAGTATACAAACCTGGAAATTTTTGCTGAATATCTTGATCTTAGAGGTACTTTCTCTGACAGCATATTCTCCATCTGAAGACCAAGCAAATTCCAGTGCTGAACCAAATGACCTGTTCCTCCATGCAAGGGCAGTGTAAATGATGTACTCTCCATCTCCGCAAACCACAACAAACCTCCCATTTGGATTGTGCTTTAAACTCTGGAAGCGGAATCCACCAACATAAGAAAAATGTTTTGAGCTTGTGAAATTGCAGTTCATACTGCTTTAAAGCAAGCTTACAAGCACTTGACGACACCAAATATAACTAAGAACTAATAGTTAAAGAGATATTTAAATTATTTACAATTAACTAAACAAGATCATAATTGTGGCAAAAAAAAAAAACATGATCAAACTTCTATGATTCTATCTAAAGAAGCAAACTCTTATACTTAGTTATGTGTGTGTCATATCATTTGTTAGGGAGAAATATGTACTCACCTGAGGATAGAGATCACAGGTTCCCAACTCCTTGACAGCCAAAGGCAATCTTTCTCCATCAGTTGCCTAAAAAATAACAAATCAATAAAGTTTAAACGACCTTAACGAAATAAGTTTCATGTCAAGGGCAGAGAATGGCATTTTATTTCAAACCTCATAATCTGCTCCAACAGTCTTAATGTTCACGGTTTGGATTTCATTATGTTTAGCCCAAATGATCTTCCCACTGTTGTCCATACTGGCCACAGGTACTTCACGACCCATTTTGATCATAATAGTCCCTTCATCATAACCAAGCACAACCCTGCAGCAATGATAAATATTGCAATGTTTTCAGTTTAATGTAGAACTAAATATATTCAACGGTGCACAACTTTGCAGGTAAACACATCTAACGAAATCCAACTTCTTACCGCCTGGAGCTCTTCATATATCCTATCGCCCAGACTCGTTCAAGACCGTAATTCAAAGTATTCTCAAGCCTGCAATTTTTTATATCAGCTTGGTTAGATATATTCCACAAACTTGACTCCATAAAAGGAAAATAGAAACAACTGAAAGGAAGTTTGCCCAAAATTAAGAAGAAACCTCCGGCTCACAAAGGAATCTGCTATTCTTTCCTTGACTACATAAGTACGTAATAATTCACCTGTATGTGGTAGAATGCCAGATGCGAACTGTCCCATCCTCAGAACCAGTAATTATTATAGGAAGGTCAGGATGAAAACATACAGCTGAGACATTATGTGTGTGACCTTCAAGAGTCTGAACACAACTTTTTGTTTGATAATCCCAGACCTGGTTTTGCATGGCTGAATTAGAACAGATACAAAGCATCACCAACTTCTGCACTTAACTTTTCACTAACCTTTACGGTGTGATCATCGGAGCCAGTAATAAGAAATGGTTTATCACCCCCAGTAAAGTAATCCACACAATTCACTCCTTTTTGATGAGCGTCTAAAGTAAAATTTGGATCAGGAGACCCAAGATTCCAGATCTGGTGAGGAACAGTAGCACATGATTAGTTTAGCCAAAAAAGTATTAGCACCCGAGTAAAATGCAGTGCAACCATGAAGAAAGCCCCCTGAGTACCTTAATTGTTCGATCAAGAGATGCACTAGCAAATGTGTTGGTGTCCTTTGGGTTAAATGTAACTTGCATTACATAATGTGAATGGCCCTCAAATATTTGAGTACAAATCCAGCCCTTCTCCCAGTCCCAAAGCTTAATGAGCATGTCATCGGATGATGACAAAACATACGGAAGGGTAGGATGGACAGCAACACATCTAATATAATCAGTGTGCGCTTCAAATACCTTAACCTTGTCCATAGTGTTGTAATTGTATACACGGATAAACATATCATCAGCTCCAGCAACCACCCATTGTTTGCGGGCAATAAATTTAGCTGATCTTACTGCAAAAAAAAAAAAATCCAGCTTCAGAGATAATATGCACAAGAAGAACAGTAAAAGAGCAAACAGAACAAAGGATGCATGATGTACCTGGCAGCTCAGTGACTTCAAATGACTTCACTATTGTCTGGTTATGTCATAAGAAAATTAAGTTAGTCCACAAATAATTGCAGCATTTTCTGTAAAATAGCAGCTACTCTAAAAGGCTGTGTAACCCAGAAGAAACCTCTCTATAGCCCACCACCCCAATAAGAACATAGTCAACATAATGCAGAAGCTCTCATAACGCTACTCTTCCAGTAGGTAGCTCACGGTGATACAGCAATTCGGACATGCTAAACAAAGTCATAGAGCCAAAACTAGACTCTTTTCAGTGCAGAGATTTCCACGATGACCACAACACCACTTTTTTTTTGCTTTTGAATGTTACATGTACAGGTATCATTAATTTAGGCACCATAAGGGTACAGGATGTACATCATAGGGGCTCAAGAGTCAAGACTGCTTAAATATAATAAAAGGAAATAATGTAACCGTCACTCGTTCATTGGTATCAACGCATATTCTAGTAAGGACAAAATCGAGGGTCATTTTAATTATTATGGCCGCGTTAATACAAATGGAAGTTTGTTAGGTACAAGCACTATATTACCCTCGGCAAACTCCTAGTACTCTGCATGAATTCCACCTAACTTTGTGGTTATCAACATCGGAGCAAACAACAGTAGTGGATGCATTTTACTTAGAAACATACTTATCAAATTAATCACCATACTTCCGTACCTGTGTCTGGTAGTTGGTAATACAAACTGTTCCTGAGTACAAGCTCGCTAGAATCCTGTTAGAAGCAAACAAAAGCATCAGCATGAAACACAGGCAGAAGTTCAGCAGTGTACACGCTGCCATCTGGTTATGCCTTGTTAACCTGAACAATTTAATCTCATGCTGATAGTTGATGCTAAAGCTAGAAATGTATTGCTTACCATGGTTCTGTTGGGTGCAGATCTACAGACTTGACTCTTTCTGATCTTTGAGCAAGCTTCCTCTGTTTAAAATGAGATAAAACAGTTTGTCAAATAACTGAAACTGTCGACTCAAGATGGGAAAGATTACAGCTGAGAAGATCTAAACAAGCTTACCTTGATTTCGAGCCTGAGAGGCTGTGAACAAACACCAAAAGAAACGAGTGTCAATCCTCATATCAAGATCACTCTAATTGGTAGGAGAACAATCAAATTGAAATTGAATTGAACTCCCATAGCTTAAACCATCTTAACAACAAGTGAAGTTATCAACATTTCATTCAATGATCCTGTAAAGCTTTTCAGCACAACGCACAGTGCCTCGATACTCATTATACACTGATCCGGTGTCCCACATCAATGCGCATTTAAAAAAACAACAGCCTGACACCACTAGCAATACCACATCGCCACATCAAATCCAAACCAAATTCAACCAGATCTAAACTATACTCTTAACTAAAGCTATTCAGCTTCGAAGCAAACAGATGAAAGTACCATCGCTGGTGAAGATCGACAATTCTGAGACCTCGAGATCCAGCTATGGAGGGACGCGCGTCTGAATCACGTCAATGAGATGCAGAGAGAGAAGAGAGGATCCGGGTGATGAGGTTGCAGAGAGGACGCGGGACGAGAGACACTGAGCTGAAATGGGCTAAACCAAAAAAGAAAGCTTTTTAATAAAAAGAAAAAGAAAGCTTAATTAAAAGTGCCCCCACGCTTTTTAGTATCCAATTTAGTGCCCTTGTTTTCCAATTATGGCTTTTTACTCCCCGTATCTTCAAACTCATCAAAATGTCGCATCCAATTACACAACATGTTTGAAAAATATGATTTTATGGATCACAATTCACAATATGTTTTAAAACGTACAACATGTTCGAAAAAGAGGAGAAGATCTTGAGATCCATCGATCCTAAGTTTGACCTTGTCGCCGTGGCGATCGAAGAGTCCAAAAACTTAGAAGAGATATCCGTTGAGCAACTCATGGGTTCTCTACAAGCCCATGAACAACGACTTATGAAGCGAGAAGAATAAAATTCCTTGGAGCAAGCTTTACAAGTGAAGGTGACGATGAAGAATAACGGATCTCGAGGCGGCTTCCAAAAAAGAAGATTCACACTACGAGGAGGAAGAAGTAGATCAACCACCAACGAAGCCTACGATGATGGAGATTCGATTCAAGAAGAAGATCGAGGAAGAGGTCGCGGTCGTGGACGAGGTCGTGGTGGATGGAACAAATCGGGAGTTCAATGCTACGTGTGCAAAAAATACGGTCATTATGCAGCGGAATGTTGGTATAACACCGACTTTGAGGAAGAGAGTGCGAACTTTGTGGAGAAGATTGACGACGATGGAGTTCTTTTGATGGCATACAATCAAGTGGAGAAGACGGAGTTCAACACATGGTTCGTCGACACGGGAGCTTCCAACCACATGTGCGGAAGAAAGGAGTTCTTCGCAGAGCTCGATGAAAGACACGGTGGTCACATCACCTTTGGCGATCTTTCTCAACATCCAATCAAAGGGAAAGGTAAAGTTCTCTTTGACCTCAAGAACGGACGAAAGTTGTGCATCACCAATGTTTATTTTGTTCCCGACATGAAGAACAATATTTTAAGTGTCGGACAATTGCTCGAGAAGGGATACGACGTTCAGATGAAGGAGAAGACACTCACTATCCGTGATAATAACAATAATGTTATCACGAATGTAGCCATGGCGAAGAATCGAATGTTCCCGTTGGAGTTAACGATCAATGAGCAGAATTGTTTGAAGGTGACAGCCATAGATAACTCGACTCTTTGCATCTCTGGTATGGCCATCTGAATTTCGCGGCGCTGAAATTATTGGAGAAGAAAAACATGGTCAGAGGCTTGTCGAAGATCGATCATCCCAATGGCGTATGCGAAACTTGTGTCGTCGGAAAGCAAGAAAGAAGACCATTCAAGAAATATCCGTCGAAGAGAGCAACCGGCCGTCTCGACTTAGTCCATTCTGATGTGTGCGGACCGATTAAGCCCATGTCCATTGGTGGAAATAGGTATTTCTTGACCTTTACCGATGATTATAGTGGCAAGACATGGATTTATATGATGAAACAGAAGAGTGAAGTCTTGACGAAGTTCAAGGAGTTCAAGAACATGGTCGAAAAGCAAAGCGGCCGTTATTTGAAGTGCTTACGAACCGACCGAGAAGGCGAGTACACTTCGCGCGAGTTTGATAAGTTTTGCAAAGAGAGCGGGATCGTGCATCAACTCATCATGCCGCAAACCCCACAACAAAATGGAGTCTCCGAGAGGAAGAACCGGACGATCTTGAATTTAGTTCGGTGCATGTTGAAGGAGAGAGATGTCCCGAAAGAATTTTGGGGAGACGCTGTTGCTATTGCAGTTTATTTGCTTAACAGGTTTCTGACAAAGCGAATTGGTGACATGACACCGGAGGAGGCATGGAGCAAGAAGAAGCCGTGCATCGATCATCTTCGAGTTTTCGGGTGTGTGGCATATGCAAAAATGCAAGGAAGCCAGAAGTGCGTCATGCTCGGATATAACGAGAATCCAAGCGGCTACAAGTTATATGACCCCGTCACAAAGAGGGTTGTGATCTCAAGAGATATCGAGTTCAAAGAAGGACAAGCATGAAGCTGGGAGATTTACCAACCAAAGAAGGTTATTGACCTAGCCCCAATGGGTCGGACCTAGCCCATGGCTAGGTCCGGCTAGGTCAATTTGGGGAAATTGTTTGATTTTGAAGTTTTAGGACTAAATTGAACAAAATTAAAGTTAGGGATGTATTAGATGGACTAAATTGTAACAAAATTGAAAGTTTTGGGCTGGTCGCGTGCATGGCACATGCCATTTAACAGCTGTTTTTTACGGAACCCTAACGGAGGTACCAAAACAGTAAGGTTTGGAAACATATGGTACCAATTCGGTACGAAAAAATACTAGCGGTATGAACAGTGTAATTTTTGCAAACATGTGGTACCAAAAGGATCTTTAACCCTTTAGAGTTACATGCATTTGCTAGAAACTAGATTCATGCATTTAGAGATACAAAGCATCTAAGGTCTTCCATATGTACTATATATATGTGATCAAATGAAGAAGAAATCATCAAGTTGAGTAGACAAACAATAAGTCTCTCATTTCCTCTCCACATCTCTCACACACACTGTAACTGATATGAATGTTGCTGAAATTTTGCGATTATTTTTGCTTTGGTGTTTGTTAGAATGCTGATCCCTATTGTAGGTTTGTCTTGTAGGAGTTTCCATTATACAAGAAGACTGTGAAGTTTGTTTATCTATCTTCTCAAGGAGTTTGGTCATTTTATGGTTCAACGATTGTAGATATAGGAATTATATCCTGGCCAATCTTTAGAATTGTTTCTGTTGTTTGCATGTATGTCAGTATAGTAATCTTCTGTGGTCTTCAAAGAAAGAAGGTTACCTGTCCTCTTCCTTCTCCTGCGTATTAATTAAACTTTAGGCTTTGAAAAGCAAACTGGTATTTCTGTGCATACAAAAAAGTCTCAGAATGAAACCTACTGTTTTTCAAAAAAAAAAAAAAAAAACCTGCTGCTTGATTGTGGGTGGAAAATTATTGCCAAGTTTTTATGTGCAGCAATGCTACCAGCTGTCAATCTATATACCAATATATAATTTGTGTTGGGTCCTCACCCCCAAAGGACACCAAGTCACCAACCCTCCAAAGAACATCAACTCTCTAAAAGGTACCATTTATAGTTTGAACCAGACTAAACCAACCGATTATACATAAATAAAATCCAAACTTGATTAACCGGACATAAAGCCTTCCGCGGCTCTGAAGAAACAAAATTATGAGCGGGGTCATTCCGTTAATTGGTATTTCCTCTGTTGCGTTGCTTGCAAAAGACATAGAGAAGCCTTTGGGCTGTACAAATGGTCTGGCTCTACTGTTCGTCACCATCTAGCTATTATCAATATAATAATTATTGGTTCAGTAAAAAAAAACAATTGGCCAAAATATAATCTATTATCATCATCAATATAAAATGTGAGAATAAACTCCTAATAGGTGCCACATCTTCCTCTTGTTCCTTTTCATTTTTATTAAAAAATATATTACGTTTGGTTCCTATAATTTTACAAAATAACCCATTTCATCATTACTATATTTGAGATACATTTATTTAGGGTATTTCTATACTCAACCCGTTTAATTCATTGAATAAAAAACCGTTTAAATTTCGTATGCATACATTTTTTCTTTTATTGAATTAAAGAGATCATGTATATTCTATATGTTGAGATTTTTATCTGTTAGTCACTTGTCAACTCATAAAACATATCAAAATATGAATCAAACATGCTTCTTGAATTTTGAACTTACATTACTTGTTACTTATCGTTCAATATTTATGGACTCGAATTATTAATTTAATTCTTGTGCTTATTAATTCAAACACACTGGATATAGCCTAATTAGTAGTTAAATAGATCATCAAGGTAAATTCAAATATAACCTTTAGACTTTAGAGATTTAAAAAATTTATTATGTAGTCCCTACTGTATTTATGGTTAATTAACTAGCATGTTACATTAACTACGTATTAAATTCTCAATCCAATGTACCTATCAATTTGAGTCATCCCCTAATTAGTATAATATGTAGTATGTACTCAACTCGTGCAAATTTATGGTACGTGCTGAGATTCTAAAATCACATAGATCAGTCACTTGCCAAATCATATAACATGTCAAACAATGTTCTTGAAATTTGATCTCTTACAAATATTCTATTACTCATGTCCAATATTTATGGACCCGAACTATTAACTTGCCTATGTTGTATTTTGATAATTATAGATATTATCTTACTAGAAAACTTAAGATAAATTATGTATCTTGAAATTTAGATAGTCGATGCGCGTGCAAAGCACGCGCTAATAACTAGTTTATTGTAAAGTGTGGATGGATCCTAAATGCATCAATATTATTGTACTGAAATATTGCCAGTCGAGCTCTTTTTCAATACCACCCACCTGTCAATTACAATTGCGCCATAGCTTCCTTTAATGAAGAGCATTGGTACAGGGATCCGACAAAACAGGATGACATCTCAGTCGAATAAAAAAAAAATATGGTTGGCCAAACAAAAAAAAAAGATGGGCAAATATGGTTGGGTCGGCTTTTCCAGTTTCAAATAAGACGGGCAAATATTGTTGGGTCGGTATTTCCAAGTCTAATTAGTTCGTGTTCCATCATTGACAATCTTGATCAAGACCATGCCATCTTCACAACCAAGAGCAATCCTATTATAAAGGAAATGAACCTTGTTAGACTCGAGTCAAATCTTATACACAACTCTTTCAACCGATACAAAATTACTATATGTAATTTCACTTACTCGTCCGAAGCTTCAATGAATCCAATGCTCCAAACGTGTCCCATATCACAGTTATATACGCTCTCAAGTCTGTAATCAAAAGACAACAAGTTACATCACATTTAAACTCGACCCATCTTTTGTTTTTTTGTCGATTTTACGCAATTTACGTTTATATATGTTACATACCGATGAGTGTCTTTGTTCCAAATACGAACAGTATTATCCCCCGAACCCGTTATTATGAAAGGAAGCTTGGGATGAACAAGAGTTGTAACGACGAAGTTCGAATGACCCTCAAGGATTTGAATAAGAGACTTAGATTTGTAGTCCCAAACCCTAACGGAAGAATCATCGGAACCACTTACAAGATAGAGTTTATCATCGTTCCCTACAAAGTACTCCATACAGCTCACCCCTTGAGCATGTGCATTGATCGTAAACTTCGCAGTTGATGAGCCGAAACCCCATATCTGCAAAACGACGATGATTTAACATTCATCTAACACATTCGGAATTTTAAAACCGTGTAGGTTAGGTGTTGCTAGTATTTAATGGATCTATTTGTAGTTCATTTTTTAAGGTACCTTGATGGTTCCATCCTGAGACGCACTCGCAAATGAGCTAGAATCTTTCGGGTTGAAGGCTATTTGCGTCACAACCTGTTGATGCCCCTTAAACGTCTCAGCCCACGCCCATTCATTTTCCCAGTTCCAGAGTTTGATGAGCTTGTCCTCTGATGATGTGAATACATATGGCCAAGTTGGGTGGACCGCCACGCCGAATATGTAATCTTCATGAGCTTTGAACTCTTTGACCTTCTCTGAGGTAATGTAGTTGCATACATGAACAAATCCGTTGATATCTCCGATCACGATCCATTGTTTCTCATGAACGAACTTTGCACATAAAATATTCGAATCAACAACTTTTAACGACTTCTCTATGACCCGAGTTTCGCAGTTCCAAATGCACACACTTCCGTTCTGGAAACCTAGTAGAAGCCTAGTATAATGCATATAAGAACACCACATATATAAAGTAAGCTCGATCGAAATCAATGTAAGTTACATGCTAAGTTATCTATCATATATTACCATGGTTTTGTTGGATGCGGATCGACGCACATCACCTCCTCAGATTCATGGACTGGTTCATTCTGTTATTCCAATCGACATTTTTTCAAAAGTATAAATTATTGTTATTATAATACAAAAACTACGTACTCTGATTACTTACATTAGCTAATTGAGCAACCTGATCTGGTTCTGAAGAAACTCGTTTAGCAACATAAGCCTCTCTCATACAAGATTTGACAACCTTAATCACGATTATGCCATTCTCACAACCAAGAACAACCCTATCAAAAATTAAAAGGACATGAACTTTGTTAGAGTTGTATCTCTCAAATCTTAGACACAACTATTTGATGGATTCCAGTTGCTACGAAATTACTATAATATAATTTCACTTACTCGTCAGAAGTTTTGATGAACTTGATACTCCAAACTCGTCCAAGTTCACAGGTCCATACGAGCTCGAGCCTGTAAAAGACAACAAATTACATCTCATTCAAACACGACCCGTCGTTTTTAAACAATTTATGAATGTATGATATGTACCGATGAGTGATCTTGTTCCAAATACATATAGTATTATCCAGCGAACCCGTAATTATGATCGGAAGCTTGGGGTGAACAAGAATTGTCATGATATTGCTTGAATGACCTTTGAGAGTTTGAACACGTGTCTTAAACTCATAATCCCAAACCTCAACAGACTGATAACTTGAATCGCTTAAAAGATACAGCTTATCGTCGTCGCCAACAAAGTAGTTCACACAATTTAATCCGTTAGTATATACACTGGTCATAGGCATCGCGACTGAGCCGAAACTCCATAGCTGCAAAATGATAATCCAATATTCATCTAACATATTCTAGTTTGTAAAGAAATAGATTGAGTGTTGCTGATATTTAAAGTATCTATATGTAGTTTGTTTTTAAAGGTACCTTGATGAATCCATCCACAGACATACTTGCAAATGAACTAGAATCTTTTGGATTGAAGGCTAGGCATGTCACATATGAGTCCGCCTCAAACGTCTCACTGCACACCCAGTCATTTTCCCAGTTCCACAGTTTGATGAGCTCATCATGCGATCCCGTCAATACATACGGCAAAGTCGGGTGGACCTCCACACATGAGATTACATTCTCATGAGCTGTGAACTCTTTCACCTTTTCCGAGGTATTGTAGTCGTATACAAAAACAAACCCGTTTCTAGTTCCGACCACGATCCAGTGTTTCTCAGGAATGAATTTTGCACGTATCAAATTGTTATCATCATCATCAACTTTGAACGACTTCTCTTCAACCCGAGTTTCACAGTTCCAAATACACACACTTCCGTTCTGCAAACCGAGTAAAAGCCTAGAATAATGCATAGAAGAACACCACGGTTAATATAAAGAATGAAGAAGAATATAAAGAACGTTCGATCAAAATTAGTGCATGCTAAGTTATTTATCATATTACCATGGCTTTGTTGGATGCGGATCGACGCACATCACCCACACCGATTCATGGACGAGTCCCTTCTGTTATTCCATAATTCGACATTTTTAAGAAGCATAATTATTATTATTATGCAAAAGTACTTTGATTACTCACATTAGCTAATTGAGCAATATTGTCTGGTTCCGAATGATCTCGTTTAGAAACATAAGCCACCCTCATCCAAGATTTGTCTATAGTGTTTCCCGACTCTTCTGTGAACTGATAAAAGAAAAACCACATCCATAATTTCAATAAAACGCTACTATTTATTTATTTATGGTGTAAAACAGAGTTAGAGGTTAGAATAATTACCATTGCAGAGAAATCATCAGTGGAATATGAATGATGCTTAGCCATCACGCTATGTACCATAAATATGTCGCTGCATTCTTCCATATCGGCAGGAAGCAAAGTGATTTGTGCTACCATTGTAACTAACAAAGAACCAAGACATAATGAGAAATTAACATTCATGTTCGCAAATTTAATCATCAAGATCTAATAAAAGAAATTTAAATGATGAAGTATCGTACCTATAACTTGGCATGTTGAATGAGGCAACAAGAGTCCCATATCTGGACAAGCTCTATACTTTAGTGGCTGAGTTGTTTGGACCTGAAATAATATTGTAAATTTGGGGTATCAGCAAATGAAACAAATTATCGATTAAGCAGAAAGGAGCTGAGCTTCATTGAATAGAGAAAAATTACATAATTACCTTGAAAGCCACACAGATGTCTGTCTTATTCTTTAATATGACATAACTAGAACTATCTTTCATCGGCTCAACTAAAACCAAACACATAACAAGTTAAAGTCAATTAAAAAAACAAGTATTATATATGATTTAGAAAAGATGATTTAGAGAAGAGAACAGGCTCACCGTAGAAGACGAGAGGGCTAGGCTTGATATTGAGTAGCCCTCCCGTGTTTTCGTTTGATTTTTGAAAGTAGGCACAAGTAACAATGCGGTAACCTTCCTCTCCGCCGGCTGTAGAATGCGGGAATGACTGCGCATGTAAAACACCATAAATATATGAAGAATGTATTGAAACATTTGTAAGGGTTTTTCTCAATTATTCCCTTACAAATAAAGTTATATGTCATTCACAAACGAATAGGATTTCTTGTAGTAATTTCAGATGACTAATCTCTTGTAAGTGTGGCAAAAATTCTATTTGTGTGTAACTATGTTTATAAATATGTAATACCAATGTGATCCATAAGGTGATTGATTAGTTACCCCATCTGCTTTCTGCTGATCATTGAAGCTCAGCTCCTTTTCAAGGTCCAACTTCTCCACCCTCTACAATAAATGAAACGTCGACAAAAAATAAAATTATTTTAATTTTACTTATATGTTTTTAATTATCGTAATATACAATACTCAGTAGTGAAACCGAAACATACCAAAGACTTGTTAATACCAATCGGTTTTTTTACATTGTTTATAGCTTACGTTGAAAAAGAGAGTTCTCAACACCTACATATGTTTGTACTGCAAGTGCTTGTATTTTTTCATCTGCTTGTTGATTGCTACTTGATGCCTTCTTTTCATCAACCCTAAATAAACAATAGATATATAGAAATATTAAAGCAGACTATAAAGACCGCTTATATATAGTGAGAAAATCGATTGCATGTTCTTCTTACATTATATGTAGCTAGATGGAGTTTTAGATCTAATTAATACAGAAAGGGTTATAATTAAGTTTATGTGTGTAGTATGGTCGATAATTAAGTACAAGATAAGATAAGATAGATAATTATTTAAAAAAAAACCGCGTCATTAAGATAATTACTACAATTATTGTTATACAAAAAATTATATAAAATAATGAAATTGGAATAGTGAAATGAGGAGATATATTGGGAAAAATATGGACGCTATGAATAAAAAAAATGGATTATTAAGGATAAAAAAAATTGATAAACTTTAAAGGGGTATGTGCAAAAAGAAAATATAATGTTTTACTATAAGTTATACAGAAGTTGTGAAACAATTATAACACAATAAAGTCATATATATCACTGAGAGAAGATAATTATGTGAACTAATATTATTTCACAGTATCACACGTCGTTTATATATTGTCCACTTTCTTACCTGTCCTGCTCTGTTGCTAGACAACTAGAATATGGTTTACTAGATCTTTCTAGGGTATCTTACCATTCTTCTAACATATCCTTGATTGTAATGATCAAGTCCTTGATAAAATCACGTTCATTCCTACATATAAAATGAAGTTACAACACATACATTAATGTTGAATCATGCTTAATTAATTAGAGACAATTAACTAGAGAGATGAAAAATCGATGTACAAACCTGTCTTTGTAAGACATTCCACTAACATTACCTAAAGTGGTAACAACATCTTTCCATTTCTGCACAACAGCCTCGCCGTACTTTTCTATGTGTTGATTAAGATATCCTCCGGTCTTTCCGGTGAGGTGTTTCAACTCATGAACATCTACATCATAGAATATGGGGAGCATCAACATCTTCTTCTCTTTTCTGCGTTGCATAATTGTCTCTAATTCCCTTAAGCACCAATCCGAAGAAGCGAATTCTTTTGAGTATACCACTACCGCCATCTTTGATTTTGCAATTATCCCGAAAAGATCATCGATGACTTTTCCAACGAGCTTTACGTCCATAAAAGTGTAGACATTGTTGTCCATCAGTGAATAATAGAGGTTGGACGTGAAACCTCTGCGCGTATCTTTGCCTCGAAAACTAAGAAAAACATCATACTTTCCGTTCTTCGGACATGGACGAGAGAAAACTGCCGACGAAGACATAAGTTTTAATTTTCCAGAATCTAGCAGCTACTACTATCTCTATTGGTGTTATCAGAGGCCTGGGAGAGAGGACATTAATATATATACTTGATAATGTGACCCTATAGACAGATAATAGGGCCTATACATATACATATCGCCATCATAAATGTGTAATTATATATAATAATTGGATAGACAGATAGATAATAGATCTACTGTCAACTCTTTTGCCATCATCAATACATACTAATATTTATAACTAAAAACATATAGCTAGTATTTGTTTACTTGATGAATGAACTGGACGTTGACTCAGTGGTGGAGTCGACTTTGACCCGCACATTCAGGATCTAACAAAACAATTAATGTGGATACACGTCGCCCATACCATTCCTCACTTGATAAATCGATTAATTAATTATTAAGACTAATTCAAATAGAAGAACATGATTACGAAATCATTATAAGCTGGTACCTAACGTGATGAGAGTGGTGTTAACTGTTACCTAACATGATTTTATATTATAAAATATATATAATTCAATTAGAGAAAAGTTATAAAGACGATGTACAATCGTAATTGATCATAGATCTACTATCGATAGAATTGTTTGTGTTATTCAACAATATGATACAATACAAGTAGAACTATCTTTCTTTGGCTCATCTAACCAAACACATCACAAGTACAATATAGAGGTGGATCGTCATTTTGTTCAAAATTTATATGTTCGTAGTATTTTGCACTTTAGGTATGTGAAATCATTTGATCAACTGGCTGATTTATTCACAAATGCGTTGACTAGACGATAACAAATATGAATATTTATTACGGAATCTTGGTATGAAGAATGTGTTTTGCATTAAGGAAGAGCATTCTTGGAGAAGATTTAGAGTTCTTCGATCTGTTTATCTAGCCGGATATCCCCGTACCCTAAACTAATATATATATATATGGAAAATAACATATTTACTGTCTCAAGTTTGCCTCATGTTTCAGTTTGGTGTCTGACGTTTAAATTGAGTGTTCCAGGTTTTATTTTGGTTGAAATTTGATGTCTCAGTGTGATTACTTTAGAGAAGCCAATCCCGACTGTCATATCCGAGCTCCCAAGCATGCTCCATTCTCGTCACTTTGGGACCATCACCTAAGAAGTTGGTCACATCTGCCCAAATAAATCATGCTTTGTTGTCGATCGAAATCGCTCTGCTGGAAACTTTTTTTTTATTTTCATGTTCAACTTGGGTGAAATTTGACAATTTTGTGAAAAGTAAAAAGTGATGGATTATAAGTGAATGAGTTGGTTGATGGAAATGGTTGAAAGAAGAGGAAAAGACAGACGGAGACACCAAATTTTAACAAAAATAAAACCTGAGACAGTCCATATCAATACTTTAATCCTGAGACACCAAAGTGAAACATGAAGTACACCTAAGATACTAAATAAATTCTTTTCTTATATTATATATTATATATAAAGAGTGCATATTCCATTCTATACTTAACCAGTGAGAGTCCACAACAAACATAAAAACAACAAATAAGCCCAATCGGGCCACACAGAAGAACCAGCCCCAAAACTGGGCCGAAGTTTCACAAGCCCAACAACTAAAAAATGAACAGCCTAACTTGACATATCAAGTTATCAACCCAACCTTCAACAACATTAAATTTCCCGGGTTTAATCAAGTTTTAGCTTTTAGGCCGGCTTCTGTTGTTTGACCTAAAAGTTGTATCAATGCCAAGAGTTCGAATTTGACCTAGTGAGAGGTCCTATGTACATGGTTGTTTGCAAACTCCAATTTAAGGGAAATGTTGATATATGATGAAACCTCCCCATAAGTGAAAATCCATGTTACAAATCAAGTGATGAGTCCAGTTGTGTAAACCGTTATTCGCAAGAGGGTATGCAAGTGCATGTTAAAAGATGTTAAGAGTATACTAAATGCATTCACTTACAAATCAAGCTTAAGGGTTAGTTAGTTAGTTAATGTGTACGTCTTATTCCCTAGCCGTTGTTGCTCTAGGCAGTAGGCATACGTATATATATAGTTAATAACACACTTTCAGCAAGAACCATGCATTTCTCAGAAGAATAAAAAAATCGATCCGGATCCTCGTCTCTTAGAATTCCGCAGCAATTTAAAAGCTTTCATCACTATGTTGCCATTAGCATGAAGAACATATGGTTTTGCCTTTTCAAAGTTTTCTTGATTCTGAAAAGCTAAAGGTGTGATAACAATGAGAAGTAACTCCAAGGTTAACAACAACAAGAAGAACAACAGCCCTTTTGCTAGATAGATATAATGGTACAAATAGTTTTCAATAAGTAGCAATTATTCTTATTCGAACAGAAGCATAAATATATTATAAACAACACGGAATCTCAATATCATAATTAGAAGCTGCAACACAAGAAGTAGTTATCTGTCAAATATTCCACCCAAGAAGTTGAGACTCCTGTCTTCTACAACCACTATTAGATTCAGCTTGGAATTGTACTTGAAATACCTCCTCACAAAGTTCACATGCTCCTTGTCAACAATCAAGTATCTAAGTTTCTCGAGTCCACGGACAGATGATGGCAATTTACACAAATACGGGCAGCAACTAAGGTGTAATTCCTTCAACTTATGCAACTCCCCAATTTCTTCGGGCAATGTTTGGATGTTGGTGCAATTAGATATGTCAAGAAAGCTCAATTTTTCAAGACATCCTATCGAGCTTGGCAGAGTTTCGAGAGATGTGCAAGTGTTGAGCCTCAACACCTGAAGCTGTGAAAGATTTCCAATATTTTCAGGGAGTCCAGACAGTTGATGACAGTTAGTGATGCTTATCTTTTTCAAGCTCTTGGACTCCCAGATACCCTTTGGCAGTGTCTTCAAATTGTGGCAGTAAGAAATGTCGACCTCCTCCAATGTCGGGAACACCGTATAAAATTGAACCTCACTTTTCTGGATCTCCTTGCTTATATCGCAGTGAAATGCAGATACTTTCTTCAGATTGCTCAAGCAGAGAGTACCGGCGTTAATAGTGTGGTAAGGTATCTTGACATGTTCCAATCTAATCTTCTTCAGGTTGGACAAAGAAGCAATGAGATCGAAGTTACTCAGCTCAGCAGGGAGGGAACCATTGTTTGTGATGATCAACGTCTTGAGTTTCACCATTTTCTTGATGAAACCCGGTAAAACATAGTTGTTGTCTTTTGCTATGAAGTTCAAAACAAGAACTTCCACCTCAGGTAGCTCCAGATCAGGCCATGCTGAAGAGAACTCCTCATCTGCAACAAAAATATTAGAACAATCTAGAAAAAGAAAACTGCAACTTGCAACGCCCCAAGCTCGAGCGACTGTCCTCACTTGGACATAGAAAATGAGGAACTAATTACTCCGTTATGTTTGAGTATTACATTAATTTCTTGCTTATATATGATTCAAATCACTACTTTTCTATCTGGTGCGGTACAAATTAGGTTATCGCACACAACTTAACTTGAACATTCAACCTATCAAATGCTCTCAAAGCATTGATCTATCATCATAAAACTAACCTGTGCAAATAGACATGAGACGAGCTTTGAGGGGCTTCTTTTGTTCCGTGAGGAACCACTCAGGTAGATTGTTTTTTCGGATGTTCAAATTAAGCCTCACCCTTTCTTCTAATTGCCCCCCCTTGTTGTAATGCATAGCAAGATCTCTAAGGAGATCGTGTTGCGTGACAAACATATCGTTGTAGTAACCATCTCCGTCACTTATGTATTCCCTGGATAAGAACTTAATTAGATCAATCTATGAGTAGAAAATTCATGTAGCCGTACTCGTGATATAGCTAATACATCACACGAGAACTGAACACCGATAGATATTTTAGCATCATAAAGCTATAAAGGCTACACATTAAATCAAACAAGAGTTCATTTTTTTATTATCCAGACCCAAGTGAGGAACAACGAGTTCACAAAGGTTTTGGTTGGGGAATTGGGGCCAGTGGCTACTTTTTTTATGCAATA
Source organism: Clarkia xantiana subsp. parviflora (assembly GCA_036873135.1). Lineage (NCBI taxonomy): Eukaryota > Viridiplantae > Streptophyta > Magnoliopsida > Myrtales > Onagraceae > Clarkia > Clarkia xantiana. The sequence continues at coordinate 3,081,412 of JAPTYO010000004.1, read as the reverse complement.
ATAATCAGTATGATTGAATTAAATCCATGATGAATAAAAATAATTAAGCATATGCACCTTTTAACAGTGAGATCTGCTAGACTTCTGGCAGAAAGTTCCTTGATAACAGCAACAATATCCACTCCATTTCCATCTAAACCATGCAATTCCGACCACATATCAATGAGGACTGTTACAGGGATCCTATGGTCTTCAGGGAATGAACCTAGATCCAGGAAAAACTGTTTGAACCTCCTCGATTCATTGGACCAATCAAGGTCTTTCAAGCTGTTCATAAGACATGTCAGAATTTCACTGTTGGCGTCATCAGCATCGATCAAAGACACACCAGAAGACCAGTCTTTAAGTTTTGATTTCCATGCTGATATATCCTTCCCACGGAGTGACTTTCCCACCACGGTAAGTGCCAACGGAGATCCCTTGCAGCGTTTTACAACCTGCAGAAAATCGATGAGCCCATCGAGCCAAGGCAAAATTACCCATTACCAGTCATAGATATTGATCAAGTCTATAATGCAGAAATTTCAGTAATTATCTTCATAGTTGATTCTCAATTTGTTCTAAGATCATGTAAAATTTGAACACCACTATTAGAAAAAAAACTGCAAAATTCATATACTTCATTGTCATTCCTAATGGCAGGCAGCAATATAGAGAAAAAATTACCTCATCGACAATGTCTTTATTTGGTAACATATGCGGACCGAACAAGGGCTTTGCTGAGTGGTGTAGAAGTTTTACAGCATCTTCATGTTCTAAACCTTTCAGCTTATGTGAAGATCCGATGTCTGGGAACTCAAACCGTGATGTTACCAGCACTTTGTAATTTTTAATCTTTTCGAACACAAACTTCTCCAGGATAGACTTTGAACGAGACCAAATATCATCGAGTATGAGCAATATTGGATTTTGCTCTGCCTTTTCAGCTAGCAGTTGCTGCAAATATTGGATTGCCTCGTCTTCGTTGTCAGTCTCAGGAACAGCCCCACTCAAATGATTTACAATTTTCTGAACAATTTTCATCAAATTGGGTGATTCCGAAACAACTATAAAGATTATGTTGTCCTTGTACTTCCCTGTCCACAGATCACAAATGGAAAACAATGTCACTCAATATAAACTCTAAGTTTCCTTAAAACAATAAAATGACATTGTGACACTCAAACTTGACAAATATGAAACATCAGTGAAGTGCTCCAGATTTGCAAATTGGATATCATAAATAGGAAAATAGACATGGAAGCAGAAAAGAAATAGGTACGTGCCTGCAATATAGTCTCATCATAACAAAGTTTCTTCACTAAAGTGGTCTTTCCATACCCTCCAGCAGCAGATATAATGGCCACACACTCGATCCCGTTAAGCAGCTTCTCTTTTATGTTTTTAAACGAATCATCCAATCCCACCACAAAATCGGGGCCTTGAGGTACACTACACTTTTTAAACTGCATGATTTTACTACTTGCAACATCTTTTTCTGCCACACTTTTGTTTTCTGCGACCATCGCACTGAGCCTATCAAATTTATCAACTAGTTCGTTGAAGTTCCTGACAGATTCATTGTAGAGTTGGTTGACACGGACCCTAACTTCTATAGCAGTCCTGGCATTTATAATTGCCATTTTAATCTGACAGAATCTTAGAATTTTATTGTCTAGCTCAAGCAACATCACAGAGTATTTGTGTTTCTTCAAGAGATTCGATGAATTCACCTTCAAGCATTTTCCGATGAGAACTTGACCTCCCTGTAGCAGCACATGGAGGTCACTCAGTTCCTCGCGGGAGGTGTCCAGTCGGTCGTTCAATGTATCCATCTGCTCAATTATAGATGTCAGAGTTTTCAAGGCTGACTCAATGCTTATCAAACGTTCAGGGACATATTAATAGTTTTGATTGCTTTCTTCACGGCAGTAAATAGTTCTGCGCATACTACTCCCACAGCGCCCCCCGCAAAAAGTTCCGCCATAGTGAATAGGTGCCTGTTAAGTAGCAGTTTTTAGCTCTGGTCACACAACAATGAACCAAAGAAAGGGTAGCACGGTACGGAGGAACGTGACACCAGCTTGCTAGACAAAAGAAAATGAAATGATTTTCTCTGAAAATAGCAGGTAGTGTTAGAATCCACATTGGCTGAGCCCCAACGAACCAGCAGAGAGCAGTCATATAGGCAAGTGGGGGACTTGGCTCAGCCCAATGTGAATTCTAACCGTAAGACAAACTAATTGCATATATAACCAATGCCGCTGTCTCAAACAGCGATTCAAAATCATACCGTTATTCTAAACAATGACGCAAAATCATGCCGCCATTTCAAACATCGACTCAAAATCATACCGTTATTTTAAACAATACGCAAAATCATGCCGCCGTTTCAAACAACGAGTTGGGTTGCTGTGATGACACATTGAGTGCTGCACATCCATGTTTCAAACAGCTACATGATTTTGCGCCGCCGTTTGAGACGAAAATGTTGGTTATATACATAAATAATTTTTGCTGCATTTTGGTATTTGGTTTTCATAAAGTTGTTATTGATGGAAAAAATAAATTTACTTTCAAGATAGTAAATCAACCTTTAAAGAAAAAGTTCACTCTTTAAATAAATAATTATAACATCATATAATTAAAATGAAACCTTATATATTAGAATAAGATGTACGCATTAACTAACTTTCTCACAACTTAAATTTGTGAGTGAAAATTTCCGCTATACTCTTAATCGATCATACTCTAATGCTTTTACTTAAACTGATATTTGTGAACAACAGTTTACCGAAGACTCATCAATTGGTTCGTAACCATGGAATTCCAATGTCGGTTTTTTTAAATGGAAGGTTTCACTATACTTCAATATGATGCTTAAGTTATGAGCTAGCAAATTGAATCGAATCGGTATCAGCCTTTTCATGGATACAACCTAATTGATGAACAAACTTAAGTGTAAATCCTCCAAACCTCTGAAAACAGAATACATGAACAAGTTACGCAAGAGATGATCAACTCTGCAATCATAATCATAATACAGAAAAGCGATAACACCTGAGCTACGGAACAAGTCACGTACAGAGATAAAAAAAAAAAAAAAAAAAAAAACCGACAAGGGCGGGGCTTAGCCAGAGCTTACTTGAGAAAGAAGAAGTCACTGACAGGGATATGCCTTCGGTCAATGGCTTGGGAAGATGTAAGTTTAGAAGGAGAGGCGAGGAGGACTAAGTAAAGGAGTTGAGATCCCACAAAACAAAATGAAAATTCATTGACGAAGACCACTGTTCAGAGGACCACTATCTAGCTACTAGTCACTAGAGCTAGGGGTGAAAATGGCGGGAATGGACGGCTAAGTTTTTATAATCAAAGTCAACTTTCATAGATATTCCTACTTTCGTTTGTTCACACATAGCTGTCAAATAATCTGAATATTATATCTTTAACGATAAAAAACATGTGCATTTTTATAGGAGTACTATGAGTCAGAAGAGGAAACACTTATAAAATGGAAGTCTATATCAAGTACTGACTGAGCAACATGTTTAATTATTATAGTAGGTAATATATATTCAATTGGTAACGTGTATCCAGTATCCACCCCTAGTTAGATCCTGAATGTGCGTGTCAAAGAAGACTCTCATCACTGAGTCAACGTACAATTGCATAAGATCAACATACATGTATTTATGTCGATCATATGATGGATCGAGTTTGAATGCGGTATAATTTGTTTGCTTGTTTTTCAGACTCCTTCGTAACTGTGATCTTGAAGAAGTTTGCAGTTTCGGATTCATCAAAGCTACCAGCGAGTAAGTGAATATATATATATATATATATATCTTGAATCTTCAGTCCTCCACACATCTGAGTCCACGTCCAGCTCATCAAAACGAAATACTATATATCCAACTTGATGCCAAACGACATGACTATCACTGATCGAAAGTCCATCTAAGCTATCTATCCAATATATTATTTTGAGGCAAATCTAAAGTGTAAACCACCCTGTTATTATTATTTTCCTTAAATCTTATCGTTCTGACCTAAGTTGATGAATCTGCTGGCTCTTTGTCATCTGTCTGTCTTTGAAAAATTGAAATAAACTGTAAGATATAGGAAGGATATAATAAATCATCTTTTATATGTATTATTCTACTACATCTATAAAATTATGTGTGACCCTGACTCCAATAGCCATAACTTTATTTTAACAAATCTAACAAAATTAAAAAGTAAAGCTTGTCCTGAACCACCAACCGCAACGACTTTTCACCCGATTTAAACAGGCGCGACATTTTAGTTTTCACCATATCATTCAATCGAATGGAGTAATGGATTTCACTGCCATCAGGATTATGAAGATCAACATTAACTTACCTTCATAGACTAAGTTCATGGGCCAATATGAACTTAGTATTGTGGGCCAAAATTATAGTTAGTTGGGTCAAGAAAAATAGTCTAATAATGACATGTGTAGATAGTTCTAGGACCAAATAGTTGTAGGAAGTTCTAGATATTTTCTAGGAAGTTCTTACTCCAAAAATATCTAAGTCTAGAGTTTTCTCTAGGATAGTATAAATAGGTTTAGGGTCATTTGTCAAGTATAAGCCAGCAAGATCCACCACCACAAGTTGTAAGAGTCTCCTATCATATTTAGAGTAAGAGACTTATATATATACGAGTTCTTCTCTTGTTTGTGAAGTACGGTCTTGGGCAAGTGCAAATAGGCACTTCGTTATTTTTACATGGTATCAGAGCCAATTTCGCATTAACGCGGAACAATTCAAGATCGAGATTGAAGAACTCGGGTACTCTAAATATGGATGCTACCGTCGTGTGATTGGACAAGGAATGGAGCTGCTGAACTCGTCCAATTACCGGATTTGGAAGTCCTGCATGGAGTCGTATCTCGTGAGCGAAGACTTGTGGGATGTCGTTGGAGGCAGTGATACAACCACCCCGGAGGAGACCGCCAAAAACGGTGAAGAGTTCAAATGCTGGAAGCGGAGGAATGCTAATGCGGAGTTTGCCTTGAAGAGGTCGATATCGTCAGAGGTGTTTGAGAATATTTCACGATGCACCTCTGCCAGTTCGATCTGGAAGACGCTAGACCAGCTATACAGTAAGAAGAACGAGACGCGGTTACAAATGTTGGAGACGGACCTGACGAATGCGAAGCAGGGTGAGTCGTCGATTTCACAGTTCTTTTTAAATGTTAAGAATTGTGTTCGGAAATTAATTTGCTCAACCCGGAGGAGCCAATTTCGGAGGCGCGGATAAAACTGTCTATTATTCGGGGATTACATTCCGAGTATATACCGTTCGTTACGTCGATTCAAGGGTGGGTCCAACAACCATCTTTGGAGGAGTTTGAGAACCTTCTAGCTTCACAGGATTCGCTGGCTAAGCAAATGGCTGGGATCAAGCTGGAGGAAGATCAGTGCGCGCTCGTGGCTCAGGTAAAGGAGAATGGCGCCAGGAAAAAGGTTGGTGGGAATGCGGAGTCGTCTCGTAAGGAAGATTTCAAGTATTATCGATGTGGGAAGCCTGGACATCTGAAGAGAAATTGTCGGACCAGACTGAAGGAGAGTAACATGGTGGAGCCTAAGACCTCAACTGAAGATGAAGAGTGGGCTAAATGTTTTCTATCCAAGACCACTCCCACATGTGCCTTTTCAGCTCGAGACTCGGGAAATGAGTGGATTGTAGATTCAGGTTGCGTCATCATCTAACCGGAGACGAAGATCAGTTCTCTACTATTTGTCGTCATGGAGGAGAAGATGTTATACTCACAGCGGATGACACCATTCACCATGTTGAGAAGGAAGGCACTGTTGTGATCAACAGTGGCAGCGGAACATATATCAAGCTCAATAATGTTTATCATGTTCCAGGGAGAAGAGAAATCTCTTTTTAGTGGCGAATGCAGTCGACTCAGGTATGTACGTTTTATTTGGTCCGAATGATGTGAAATTTCTCAAGAATGTAGAGATGATCAAGGCGGATGTAGTGCACGTCGGTGAGCGTGTAGACGACATGTTCGTGATACCGGCTCCAAGTAAAAAGACTTATTCAAAGAAGGTTCATGGAAAAAGGGGGAGTTCGAATCCTCACGAAGACGTCCATGGAGGAGCCGATGATAAACAAGTGGTGAAGCAAGGATGAGGAAGATCGATCATTAAACCAATTCGTTATCGGGATAAAAATTGCATATGCGCTTATTCTTACTTCCTTGCAAGTCCGGTAGTTCGCAAGAAGTCTCTTTCTCAAGATGAAGATAAGGAAGTGTCAGACTTAGAGATGTCTAATGAAGTTGAAGCTGTGCTGCCGACGATGAGAAATAAGCGTCGACAAGTTACTTTGTTGCTTGCTAAGAGTTCAGTCCTTGATCACGGAAGGAGTGCTTCAAAACTTGAAGAGATCAAAGGAAGAAGATATTCTTGGTCGACAAAAGGTGGAGCGAACAACGTAGGAAGAATGAACACCTCGAGAAGCGAAAGTAGTAAAAGTTCGAAGATTCATCGAGGTAGAAAATTCGAGTTGCGGAATAAAAGCTCTACCAGATTTAACGAGAAAAGAAGACTTTATGGAGGCGCAAAAGTACGACTGAAGAATTAAGAGCGACACAGACAGGAGTGCAACATTGACAAGAAGAAACATGAAGGAAAGTCAATGTTGATGGGGAGTGTGAAGATCAACATTAACTTACCTTCATAGACTAAGTTCATGGGCCAATATGAACTTAGTATTGTGGGCCAAAATTATAGTTATTTGGGCCAAGAAGAATAGTCTAATAATGACATGTGTAGATAGTTCTAGGACCAAATAGTTGTAGGAAGTTCTTGATATTTTCTAGGAAGTTCTTACTCTAAAAATATCTAAGTCTAGAGTTTACTCTAGGATAGTATAAACTAGGCACTAATCCCGCGCACCGCGCGGGATAAATTTTCTAAATAAAAATTAAATTAAAAAAAATTAAGTTATTTGAATTTATTGAATATGTAATTATATATTAATAGTTATTTAAAAAAATTAATATATTTTTATAGAAAATTAATTAATAATAATGCATTAATTTGATTAAATATTTAATACTAAATATTATTTAAAATATTTAATAGTAGTGAAATAATCAAATATATATCATACTTATTAGACATATAAATGATATAATATAAAATTACAAATTTAAGATCTACTCATTTTTGTTTGTTGATAAGGGTTGAATAATTTTCAATTATTCTTATTCAACTTAGTTAATATACATATATAATTCTCAATGATTAAGTTTAAATACTTAAACTATCCCAACTTGTAAATACAAATATATAACAATGAATGTTTTAAAGAATATTTAATGTGTATATAACGATTGAATTAGTAAATTACTAAATATAAAAAAGCTGTAACAAAGAAGATCTGACGTTGCATATATATATATAGTAAAACCATTAACAAAAACATTAATTAATTAGATCCATACAACTTATATAAAAATTCAACAGATGAAGTTAATGGATACACATACTTATATCACTTGATTGATATTCATTGTGAATCAAATTTGTCATATATGATTATGATATCACAACGCAAAATAAAAATAAACATAATAAATCGATACGAAATAAAATTGACATACTTAGATGATGAGTAAAATAATTTACCAAGCGTTGGTAAACCACACTAAAATATTATGCATAATAATTATCAAGATAACAGAAGAGAATAAAGAATCAAGCAAACCGTGATTTGAGAGAATTTATTATATTTTGAATCAACTCTACACCGGTGGTTCTTCTATCAACTAAAACCATCATACACCACGTGTAAAGATTATAATATGTTAATTATTTGTAAGTGTATGTTAATAGTAATAAATATAAAATACCAATTGTCATTCTTATACATAAGATGCATAACCATGTCAGATTTAACCTATCGCTGCAACTTGTAAATAAGTTAGGGCCATCATAACCATAAATGTACGGCTCCAGCCAGATATAATAATAATAATAATAATAATAATAATAATAATAATAATCTAAAGCATGCGATTTTTTCATAGTAAGGGTAGTATTGATACATGACAGATTAATATTCATCAGTTCACTTCGTGACTAAATATTGAGAGTTTGCTATATTGATGGGAGAAGAAGATGATGTAGAGTATTGTTCGTGATCTACATGTGCTTTTACAACAACACAAACGGTAAGAATACATAAGCTGAAATCTATTGAATAATTGTAAAATAATAGAGCTTGATAATCTATCTTTAAAAGTTTAACTCGCTCATTCTTATTCATCCATGGCACCGATAACTGAATGTACAAACAACTGCCATTGTAGGTTGCAACTTAAAAAGAGAGAACAAAGAGATGATGGATTTAGAATACGTACATTGGAGCACTCTATGATGAATAATCATTGCTTATTCACAAAGAGACATTGCTACTGTATTGCATAACAACAATGGAAACCATAATAATATATAGTAATTAATAATAAAATATGGAGAATCTAGGAGGAGAACATACCATGATATATACGGAAGTTAGGGAACAATAACCAGAAGAAGAATATGATAACTTTTCTAATGCCTCTTCTCCAAACTACCTCAACCTTTCTCGCAATGTTGTTCGCTGCATGCAATCAATAACAGACTGTCATGCCTATGCAATATCTTCCTATTTCTTTGGGATAACATTATATACTTCACTACATGTGCTGGAGAGGAACATCTAGAACGGCTCTTGGGGGAAGTGTGCAAATTTCGGGATATTGGAGATGATTTTCGAAGACATGTATGTAGTGTAGAGTGCCAGCAACGCTAACGACTTCGTGAGTGTACAATCCAGCATTAAGGAGTTGTTGATTTGGATGGCTACTCCTAACCTTGATTGCATATAGATTTATTAAATGATGATAGTAGGTATTTATGCATGTATACGTTTCTCGGTGTATATATATATATGTATACAATTTTTTTTTTTGGCCATGTATATACACATTTATTTATTGTGCTCTATTCTGTTGAATAGATAATAGATATTTACATATACACATTTATTACTATGCCTTATTTTGTTTTGAGTTATATTATTATAATATATTATATATGTATAGCTACCGTATTTTAGATTACACGTGGCGATTTTAGATGCTCCGCAATCGAACTGTGTAGATATTTAATTTAAATAGAAACTTTTAATTAATTATTTCTTTATTTTACATAGAGACTAAAATAGGAGATAAAAATATTTCTTAATTTACAACAAAACAATATTTTGTATCTAAATTTATAGATATGCAATTAATGTGTAATCAAATTAGGCAATGCTGACTGGACAAACTGTCCACGTGTCAGCCAGAGGGCTTCCGATGCCGAATTAATATAATATAGTAGATAGGTCTAGGGTCATTTGTCAAGTATAAGCAAGCAAGATCCACCACCACAAGTTGTAAGAGTCTCCTATCATATTTAGAGTAAGAGAGTTATATATGTACGAGTTATTCTCTTGTTTGTGAAGTACGGTCTTGGGCAAGTGCAAACAGGCACTTCGTTATTTTTACAAGGATTTCCTAGCCTGGCTCGTCTGCACCATCTTCATCTTAATCCTCCACTTTGAATCTACCATACCAGTTTAACAAAAGAAAATTGATCTTCATGCCACAAGCGTCGAGAAGACCAGAGGTTATGGAGGGGTGTATTTTTGCCGGTCATTAATTAAGACTCCAAAATCGAAACAAATTACTAAACGGACGGCCAACTTTCGGAGCTTTGGTTGCGATGAACGGATAGATGGTGGTGTGGCTGGTCGAAAATTCACAACTGCCAAGTGGTTGGAGTTTGGTGGCAATGCACGGAGAGATTGTGACTTCAACCAAAAATTGACGACATGTACCGCAATCGTTCAAATGTCGGAGTTCTCGATCTTCTCCTCTGAAGGAAGTAACATTTTCCTAGTATATATTATTAGCGTGTTAGAGTTGTTAGAATAAAGATGTATAAGTAATCATTTAGATGTTAAGTTATTGATATGTATGACTATATAATAATGAGTATGTATGAGTCCTTATAATTTTTCTCTATAAGAATTATCTTAAGAGTTCTTATTGAGTTCTAACAAGTGGTATTAGAGCCACGTTCAGCTGAAAGAATGCACAATTTTGTGAATTGGATGAGCTAGTGATGCACAGAGATGCGTGTGTAGAGCATACAAAGGATGAATCCATATATGGCTTAGCAAGTGCAAAGGAAGGTGTTGGATCAACGTATGACTCGGTGGTGCGGTGCAGTCATTTGGTAGTTCATGAGAAACCCCATGTCAGGACAATAAACAAGACTTGCAGCGTGATTACGAGTGGGTGTTTGTTGCCTTAAATTGTGCGCTCAAGTACCTGTTAAAAAGGAGATTTAGGGTGGAGAAGTGAGTAATTATGATACAACTCGATGTACAAATTAACATTTGGAAGTGCCAAGTGGTTAATTAGTTTGATTAATGCGAGCTTGGTTTAAGGGAGGCTGAAGGAAGTAACATCATCCTAGATTAAACTCAAGCTCTTATCTATATTATTAGTTTGTTAGAGTTGTTATAATAAAATATATAACTCATTATGAGTTAAGGCATATGATTAGAAGTAATCACTTAGATGTTAAGTTAATTATCTGTATGACTATAGAATGAGTTTGTATGAGTCTTTATAATTTATCTCAATAAGAATTAAATTTAAGAGTTCTTATTGAGTTCCAACAAGTGGTATCCAAGACAGGTTCAGCTGGAAGAAGGCTCAATTTGGTGAAACCAATGGATGAGCTAGTGATGCATATAGACGTATGTGTAGAGCATACAGAGAATGAATCCATATATATATGGCTTAGCAGATGCAAAGCAAGGTGTTGGATCAACGTATGACTCGGTGGCGTGGTGCAACTCTTTGGTAGTTCATGAGAAACCCCATGGTCAGGACAATAAACACGACTTGCAGCGTGAGTCCGACTGGGTGTTTGATGCATTAACTTGTGTGCTAAGGTTCCTTACGGAAAAGAGATTTAGGGTGGAGAAGCAAGCAAGATGGCTCGGGATGCTGACTCCAGTGAAATCCCTACCTTAGACACAATGGTATGCCTATTGACAGACAAATTAACATTTGGAAAAGCCAAGTGGTTGATTAGTATGATCAATGCATGCTTAGTTTAAAGGAGGCTGAAAGAAGTAATATCTTCCTAGATTAAACTCAAGCAATTCAAATAAATTTAAAAGTATTTATCTATAGAGAGTGTGAGTTCCAACATCCTCTATTCGAATCTGAGTCAATTTATAAAATTACTTCAATTTGTTATATCATAGATTTCGTAATTTTTTTATGTACTTTTAATTCTCCGACCATGAATCTGAGTTACAGAATTCTATGGAAATGTTAATGGAGTGACTTCAGCATCGAAGACGCATGGTTGATGGAGAGCAGAGAGACGAGGCCAACTGGTCGGAGCTTTGTGGCCATGAATGAAGAGACGGGGCCAACGCTAATTCTATTTACAGGCCAAAGTAGGCGTAAACGTATGTTCTCTTGCATGTTCGCTGTCATTTTGTGAGAGATTCACTTTGTTCGTTGATGAGGTTATCTTAGTTACTTCGGATTAATATACGTATTAATGATAGATGGTTAGTTGATAATTTGTTGCTTCGCAGTGATGCCATGGGATTGAGATTACCAAACAGTTTTCTTCTATGAAACTATAGCATCTGCTTGGTTGGAGATGCTCAATGTACTGCAAGTTATCAGAGCTCGTTGAAGATCTTGCACAGCTTTCATCCGGCGGAATTGAGATGGATCGTCCGGCGGAAGATTGATTGATTGTTTTTGCTTTTTGTTTGATTCGATTTGTTCATAGGACTGACGGGGAAGTTTGCGATTGCAAAGCGGTATCGTCGTTGTGAAACAATCGATTTGGCATCAGATAGCATTTTCTGGTGAAATCATGTATGGAAATGCTTGGCCTCCGCTTAGAAGTGGTGGAAATGGAGTTGGAGGACCAGGTCGTTAAGGAAAAGGCACGCCTTTGGCAAGAAATCAGACTCTGACGATGCAGCAGCAAAGTGACATTGACCTGGAGGATCGTCTCTATCTGCATCCATCAGAAACTTTGCAGATTGAATATATCTTTACAGTCTGCAACAACTATCAAGTATGGGTACGTGCTATGACTGATGCTTTACTGACCAAAAACAAGTTAGGATTTGTTGATGGAACTTGTTCTAGGGATTCAGTAGCAGAACACTTGAGATTTCGTTGGGATCGTTGTAATGCTACAGTAAAAGGCTGGTTGACTAAGTCAGTTGCTAAGAACTTACAACATGGATTGGTTTACAGTCCTTCTTCTAGGCATATCTGATTAGATCTTCGTGAATGATACAATAAGATTGATGGAACGAGAGTTTTTCACTTGACTAGAGAACTATACCAGATGAAGCAAGGAAATATGGCTATATCTAAGTTTTTTGAGAAATTGAAGATGACATTGGATGAACTGTCAGCTGTTGAGGATGATGGTTTGTGTGGAGAGTGTATTGTCTCAACTAGGGTGATTGCCGGAGCAGATAAGCAGAAGTTATTTCAATTCCTTAATGGATTGAATGGCACCTATGATCATGTGAGAACCAATTTTTCGATGATGTATCATTTACCCACTGTAAACTTTGCATATATAGTTCTCATCCATGAAGAAAGTCAAAGAATGCTAGGCTCCTACTCGCACAATCTGATGGAGAACCTTAAGCTTTACATGCAGAGGAGGAAATGGAGGTCAAGGAAATCAAAATTTTGGAGCTTCTCAGACCAATTTTAATATAAACAAGAAGAATCTGATTTGCATCTATTGTAATAGAAGAGGACATCATGAAGAAAATTGCTGGAAGAAAAATGGAGTTCCAGTTCACATTAAGAAAAGATGGGGTGACAAAGGACAACAGCAGCAAAAAATGACTGCTCATAACACTTCTTTTGGCAGTGATGGAGGAAGTGTTTCTACCTCTTCAATTCAGGGAGATAATTTTCAGGATCAGGTGACATAGGCTTTGAAGATGCTGAATCAGTTGCAGGCTAAGGGAATCAAAGAAGAGGGCACACCAGTTGACATAAAGTAAAATATGATAGGTATATGTATCCCTTTCTGTGGCATATTGAATGCTTCAGTTGAAAAATACTAGATTGTAGATAGTGGTGCCTCCCATCACATGACTTTCCAAAAGGAATGGATAACAGATATTGAGATTAATAATCTCTCTTGTAAGGTGATACATCTTCCTAATGGCACTACTTCTCCAGTAACAAATTTTGGGATTTACCACATTGAAGGCTTTCCTATGTTGAAAAGAGTTCTCTATGCACCTATAAACAGTTGAAGTTCGTTGGTCAGCCTACTATAAACAGTTGATTTGTTGTCTAACGAACTATGAAGTAAGTTGCAATTACATGAGACGAGTTAATCTCTGAACACAGTTAATTGAATATGGATGTCGATTTCACTTCGTATCAGACTGGCTGCTAATATTAATTAAAGAAAGAAACATCAACATATTAATGTGCTCTAAGGCAGGCATGAAACATTCAAGTAAATTCCAAGAGAACCATCAAAATCGCTGAATTTCTCAGGTTTAATCAAGTTTCTCTATCGTGGTCGGCTTCCGTTTTCTGAGAAAATACACGGCCATTGTTTTCTAAGAAAAGATATGGCATTTCCTCTATTTCTTGTTGTCTAAGGTGTTAAAATTCAACATTGACTTGCAATCATGGGCCAAGAAGAACTTACCATGGGCCAAGATTAATTTACCATCATGGGTCAAGACTTAATGATTTGGGCTAAGAGAGATTGGGCCAAGTTGAAGAAATATCTAGAGATTAAAGTTTAGATAATGTATCTAGATGATTCTAGGGTTATAATAATTGAAGGATGTTCTAGATAGTTTCTAGGAAGTTCTTGCTCTAGAAATATCTAAGTCTAGAGTTTTCTCTAGGATAGTATAAATAGGTCTAGAGTCATTTGTCAAGTGTAGCAGGAAAAACACCACCACAACACCAACCACCACCACAACTTGTAAGCGTCTCCAAAATATCATATTTAGAGTAATAGAGTTATATATATATATACGAGTTCTTCTCTTATTGTTGAAGTACGGTCTTGGGCAAGTGCAAATAGGCACTTCGTTATTTTTTACATGGTATCAGAGCTACTTTCGCATTAACGCCGAACGATTCAAGATCGGGATTCAAGAACTCGGGAACTCTAAATATGGATGATGCCAGTCGCGTGATTGGATTTGGTATGGAGTTACTGAGCACGTCCAATTACCGGAATTGGAAGTCCTGCATGGAGGCAGTGATACAACCGCCCCGGAGGAGACCGCCAGAAACGGTGAAGAGGTCAAGCGCTGCAAACAGAGGAATGCCAAGACGGAGTTTGCCTTGAAGAGGTCGATATCGTCAGCGGTGTTTGAGAATATCTCACGATGCACCTCTGCCAGTTCGATCTGGAAGATGCTAGATCAGCTATACAACAAGAAGAACGAGGCGTGGTTACAAATGTTGGAGACAGATCTGGCGAATGCGAAACATGGTGAATCGTCGATTTCACAGTTCTTTCTAAATGTGAAGAATTTGTGTTCGGAAATTAATCTACTCAACCCGGAGGAGCCAATTTCAGAGGCGCGGATAAAACGATCTATTATTCGGGGATTGCAATCCGAGTATATACCGTTTGTTATGTCAATTCAATGGTGGGTTCAACAACCATCTTTGGAGGAGTTTGAGAACCTTCTAGCTTCACAGGAGTCGTTGGCTAAGCAAATGGCTGGGATCAAGCTGGAGGAAGATCATGGCGTGCTCGTGGCTCAAGTGAATGAGAATAACGCCAGGAAAAAAGTTGGTGGGAATGCAGAGTCATCTCGCAGGAAATATTTCAAGTGTTATCGATGTGGGAAACATGGACATATGAAGAGAAATCGCTGGACCAGACTGAAGGAGAGTAACATGGTGGAATCCAAGATCTCAACCGAAGATGAAGAATGGGCTAAATGCTTTCTAGCCAAGACCACTCCCACATGTGCGTTCGTAGCTCGAAACTCGGGAAATGAGTGGATTGTCGATTCCGGTTGTGGTCATCATCTTACTAGATATGTGAAGCAATTTTCGAATCTTCGTCGTCATGAATGAGAATAAGTTATAATCACGGCGGATGATAATGTTCACCATGTTGAAAAACAAGGCACTGTTGTAATCAACAGTAGCGGCGGTACATCGATCAAGCTTGACAATGTTTATCATGTTCCTGGTATGAAGAGAAATCTCCTTTCAGTGGCGAATGCAGTCGATTCAGGTATGTACGTTTTATTTGGTCTGAATGATGTGAAGTTTTTCAGGAATGTTGAGATGATCAAGGCGGACGTAGTTCACATCGGAGAGCGAGTAGACGACATGTTCGTGATACCGGCTTCAAGTAAGAAAACGTCTTCAAAGAAGGTTCATGAAAAAAAGGGGAGTTCGAATCCTCGCGGAGACGTCCATGGAGAAGCCGATGATAAACAAGTAGTGAAGCAAGGATCGCAGAAATCGATCATCAAGTCAGTTTGTGATCAGGATAAAAACCGCATATGCGCTTATTCTTGCTTCCTTGCAAGTCCGACAATTTGCTATAAGTCTCTTTCTAAAGATGAAGAGAAGGAAGAGTCGGACTTGTTGATGTCAACGGAAGTTAAAGTGATATCAGCGACACCGGGAGAAGAGCGTCGACACAGTATTTCATCGTTGACTAGTAATTTGATTTTCGACAGAAAAGGAAAATACATGGCCTCGAGGGAAATTAGAAGAAGAGCTTCAAAAGTAGAAGATATCAACGGAAGAAGTCATTCTTGGTCGACTAAAGGTGGAACGAACAATGTAAGAAGAATGAAGACCTCGGGAAGAGAAAGATGTGAAAGTACGAAGATTTATCGAGGCGGGAAATTTGAGCCGAGGAATAAGAGTTTCACTATAATCGACAAGAATGGAAGAATTTATCGAGGCGGAAAAGTACGACTGATGAATCAAGAGCAGCACAGACAGGAGTGCAACATTGACGAGAAGAAACATGAATGAAAGTCAATGTTGATGGGGAGTGTTAAGATTCAACGTTGACTTGCCATCATGGGCCAAGAAGAACTTATACCATGGGCCAAGATTAATTTACCATCATGGGTCAAGACTTAATGATTTGGGCTAAGAGAGATTGAGCCAAGTTGAAGAAATATCTAGAGTTTAAAGTTTAGATAATGTGTCTAGATTATTCTAGGGTTATAATAATTGTATGATATTCTAGATAGTTTCTAGGAAGTTCTTGTTCTAGAAATATCTAAGTCTAGAGTTCTCTCTAGGATAGTATAAATAGGTCTAGAGTCATTTGTCAAGTGTAGCAAGAAAAACACCACCACAACACCAACCACCACAACTTGTAAGCGTCTCCAAAATATCATATTTAAAGTAAGAGAGTTATATATATATACGAGTTCTTCTCTTATTGTTAAAGTACGGTCTTGGACAAGTGCAAATGGCACTTCGTTATTTTTACATAAGGTATGTCTATACCTAAAATATACATGGCTATTTCTCTGATTCTTGCTGTCTAAGGTCTTTTATATACCTATACAGTTAATGTGTGTTGCTCACTACATTTTGTATTTGCTTTTACGGGTAATTGCTAATATCGATTTATGTTGTTACTGTTCGGCCTTTGATGTGATCATCAAATGAAACATGTTAATTGACGATATATCCATAAATTGATCGAAGAATTGGTGATTGGGATATGCTTTATTAAATGCTTCATACACGTCCTTACAGTTATTTCAAACACAGATAGATATAACATCCGATAATGTTTCAAAAGTCTAAAAGTCGGTCGTGTTCATTCCAGGATAGACAATCTTGATCACAAGTCACGACAATCTTGATCACAAGTCACGATCACTCATTTCTGGCAATCGATAGATATATCTCTAACGGCATGTATTCTGTCATGTCCTCAAATCTGAGCGACCATCCCTACTAGCTTAACACAGTCTAACTGAATATGTTGTCCTCACTTTGATCCAGGAAAAAAAGAATTCATATTGGACTTGAGTACTACATATCTTGCTTATTAAGGTTCAAATCCAATCCACTAATGTGATACAAACATGGAGTATTACACAAACCGTGTTTGATTAAATATGACTAGCTAGCTATAGTTCAAATAGCAGCAGAATGTGATTGTGAATCATTTAATTAGGTGGTACCTAGCTCGTTATATATAACATGATCAGGAGTGTAGTGTTATCTAACATCATCATTGTCCGTTCTTGTTCCAGCATCGACAATCTTGATCAAGACTATGCCATCTTCACAACCGAGAACAACCCTATCAAAAAGGACATTAACTTTGTTAGAATCACACACAATTGTTTGATGAATTTCAATCAATACCAAATTACAATATACAATTTCACTTACTCGTCAGAAGCTTTGATGAATCCTATATTCCAAATTTCTCCAAGATCACACTTCCATACGAGCTCGAGCCTGTAAATTAAAAGATAACAAATTACATCTCATTCAAACTCGACTCATATCTTTTTTTTTTTGTAGATTTTATGCAGTTTATGTATATATGTTACATACCGATAAGTGTTTTTGTTCCAAATACGAATAGTCTTATCAATCGAACCCGTTATTATGATCGGAAGCTTGGGGTGAACAAGAGTTGTTTCGACATCGTCCGAATGCCCCTCAAGGGTTTTAACAAGAGTCTTAGATTCATAGTCCCAAACCTTAACGGAATAACCATAGGATCCGCTTAAAAGATTGAGTTTATCGTCGTTTCCGACAAAGTACTCCACACACTTCATTCTTTTAGCATGTGGATCATCGATAGTGAACTTTGCATCTGGCGAGCTGAAACTCCATATCTGCAAAATTCGATCCAACATTCGTTTAGGTGTTGCTGATATATATATTAAATGGAACAGATCTATTTGTAGTTCGTTTTGTAAGGTACCTTGATAGTTTTATCCGAAGACGCACTCGCAAATGAGATAGAATCTTTCGGGTTGAAGGTTACTTTCATCACAGGACTTGAGTGCCCCTCAAACTTCCCCAAGCATCGCGCCCAGTCATTTTCCCAGTTCCAGAGCTTGATGAGCTTGTCCACCGATGTCGTGAGTACATACGGTAAAGTCGGGTGGACTGTCACGCATGTGATAGAATCATCATGAGCTTTAAACTCTCTCACCTTTTTCGAGGTATCATAGTCGAATATACGAACAAATCCGTCTCTAGATCCGGCCACGATCCAATGTTTCTCATGAATGAACTTTGCACGATGTATACATGAATCAATTTTGAACGACTTCTCTTCGGCCCGAGTTTCATAGTTCCAAATGCACACACTTCCATAAAAGCTGAGTAGAAGCCTAGAATAATAATGTATTGAAGAACACAATAATAAATATAAATAAAGCTAAGCTCAATCGAAAAAGTGGCATGTCAAGTTAAGCCTATAATTACCATGGCTTTGTGGGATGCGTATCAATAGATGTCACTCGCCATGATCCATTGACAAGTCCAAGTCCCTTCTGTTGTTCCATTATTTGACATTGTTCAGAAGCAGCATAAATTATATTATTATAAAAATACAAAACTATTATGATTACTTACACTAGCTAATTGAGAAAGATGGTCGAAAGATGGATGCACATAATAATTCACATCCATCAAACAGTCGTCAACAACGGTTCCCAGCTTTAGTTTAAACTGGAAAATCTGTTTAATTTTACACAACTGGTAAGACAAAAATATACACGTCGTTATCATAAGGTTTCACAATATAATCTATTATTTATTTCTTTATATATTTATTTATTAGGGTCTGAATATATTATTACCATGGAAGATATATCATCCGTTGAATCTAAATGTTTAGCTTTCAGGCTCCATACGGTAAACTTGTCACTGCATTTCAAATTTGGAGGAACCCTGGATTGTGCATCCATTGTAACTAACAACAACGAATCAAGAAAAAATATTAATAAATTAACATTCATGATCTAATTGAAAGAAATACAATTGATGAACGATATATGTATATTTATATGGGTTAAAGGTCATTTTGGTACTACATGTTTGCAAAAATTACACTGTTCATACCACTAGTATTTTTTCGTACCGAATTGGTACCATATGTTTCCAAACTGTTTTGGTACCTCCGTTAGGGTTCCGTCAAAAACGGCCGTTAAATGGCATGTGTCATGCACGTGACCAGCCCAAAACTTTCAATTTTGTTACAATTTAGTCCATCTAATACATCCCTAACTTTTATTTTGTTCAATTTAGTCCTAAAACTTCAAAATCAAACCATTTCCCCAAATTGACCTAGCCCCAATTTAACTCAATTGGAGCTAGGTCCCAATTGACCTAGCCGGACCTAGCCTAGGCTAGGTCCGACCCTAGGTCGGGGTCGCCTGGGTCCGGCGACCATGACCCAGGGTCGGACCTAGCCCTAGGCTAAGTCCGGCTAGGTCAATTTGGGAAAATGGTTTGGTTTTGAAGTTTTAGGACTAAATTGAACAAAATAAAAGTTAGGGATGTATTAGATGGACTAAATTGTAACAAAATTGAAAGTTTTGGGCTGGTCACGTGCATGGCACATGCCATTTAATGGCTGTTTTTGACAGAACCCTAACGGAGGTACCAAAACAGTAAGGTTTGGAAACATATGGTACCAATTTGGTACGAAAAAATACTAGTAGTATGAACAGTGTAATTTTTGCAAACATGTGGTACCAAAAGGAACTTTAACCCTATTTATATCGTGATAATCAGTACGTACCTACAACTTGACATGTTGAACGAGGCAACACGATTCCATCACTCGGACAAACACGATACTTTAGCGGCTGAGTTGTACATTCAATCTGAATTATAATATTTTACCACGCAATTATTAGCATCCCTAATCTTAAGTATTAGCATGATCAGATTCCTCAAATCTCTCTTCTTAATTCAACGGAGAAAATAAAGTTACATAATTACCTTAAAAGCCACACCGTAATCTGTCTTATTGGACAATATGAGACAACTAGAACTTTCTTTCTCCAGCTCAACTAAAACCAAACACATCACAATAAAGTCAAGTTGTCAACAAATTTATATATGCAGTTGGAGAAGAAGACGTGATTCACAAAAAATGATTTAAGGAAGAGAACTCACTGTAGAAGAACAGAGTCTTAGGCATGATATTGAGCAGTTTTCCAGTGAGTTCCTCTGATTTCTGAAAGTAGCCGGAAGTGACAACCTGATAATCTTTCTTATGTGGGACTGACTGCGTAGAAGAATCTTGCCGGAGATTCGGAATCGGAGAAATTTTGATATTCTGGTCGGAAGCAGATTCTTTCTCTATCTGCGCCTTTTGATAGGATAAGAGTGAGTTTGACGATGCAGCATAAAAGTTAATGCATTAGATATATGGTTAAATAAAAACCCATTAGAAGATTCTTACCATAATACTGTCTTGATTTTGAACGTCGTCATTAGAATTTGGTTCAGTGTCAATACAACTTTCTAAGATTTCTTCACATTCTAGTAGTTTTTCCTTGATTTTAACAATCACTTCCAGGATAAAATCATATTCATACCTACAAATCAAATGAAGTTAGTATGTACCGGCAGACATTAATATCGAATCGTGAGCTAGAAAGATGGGTACTCAATGTACAAACCTGTCTTTGTAAGAGATTCCACTGACATTACCTAAAGTGGTAACAGCATCCATCCATTTCTGCGTAACAGTCTCGCCGTACTTTTTTATGTGTTGATTAAGATACTCTGCGGTTTTTCCAGACAGATGTTTCAACTCATGAACATCTACCTTATAGAAAATGGGGATCATCCACATCTTCTTTTCCTTCCTTCGTTGCAGAATTATCTCCAATTCCCTCAAACACCAATCTGAAGAAGCGAAACTTTCCGAGTAAATCACTACGGCCATTCTTGATTTTGCAACCATGTCGAAAAGATAATCGATATCTTCTCCTGTGAGCTTTACATCCATGAAAGTGTAGACCTTCTTTTCAAGCAAAGATCGATAGAGGTTGTGTGTAAAACTGTAGCGCGTGTCTTGGCCTCTAAAACTTAGAAAGACATCGTAGTATCCATTCTTCAGACATGGACGAGAATAATCTGTCGATGAAGATGTAACTTCTTCTTCTTTTTGCCACGAAGAAGACATAACTTTGAATTTGAGAGATTCTAGCTAGCTAGCTACTATCTCTTTTGATATAAATCTGTTATCAGAGGAGATCGAGCCATATCATGAGCAGAGAGATGAATGGAGGAGCAAATGAAACACCTTATTCCAGATAGCCGCCCTAATTTGGACTGTTAGCCAGATTCATTATCAGAACATTGCCTTCTTCCTTCAAATAATAATATTATATAACAATAACAAACTAGAAAAGTCCAAGTGGGTCAAGTGGATACGAAACTCTATAATCTGTATATTCAATTCCAACTGGGAACACTGCCTTCATGGCCGTCAGACGCGACTAACAATATTATTATCTAAATAAATATTATCATGTTAAATTAAATAATATAATAATACGTGATCAAATTAATAATTATAAAGTTTAAAATTAATTTTAAAATTTCCGTATACTATTTTTCAATATTCGATATTATTAAATTAAATTAAATTACTTTAATATATAAATATATATATATTTTTTTGGTAAACATATAAATATATATTAACATATTATATAAGTCATAATTTTTTTTGGTAGAAATATTAAATAAGTCATAATTAAAAGAGAGAAGATGATGTTTATATGAGCAAGATTCATTGTAACAACTAGAAAAGTCCAAGTGGGAACTGGGAGCAATGTCTTTCCTCCCTTGCACATGTCTAATTCATCGCTGTCCTATGCGATTGATGATATATATATATATTTTATCTTAGATATATGATATTATTCCTTTAATACATCCATTTTTTTGTATATTCAACATCATTAAATACTTTAATATATAATTATATTTATTTCTTTTTATTATAATCAACAAGTAATAAATGGACGCGATTCTAGACCTCAAGGCTCAAGCGTTTGGCATCTCAATTCAAAAGTATAAGGTGTTTATGACGGCCGCAAGATGAAGTAACCGTGAAAGCCATCACGTAATTAAGTTGATGACTAGTTTCTAGTTTCTACTACCAAACACAAATCTCATGGAAACGGTTAAAATTAGTCAAGTTGAAATTGTTGGGCTACGATTCAACATGATATGAAGTCGGCAAGTTATTAGTCGGGACCATCAAAGTCGAGGCTTCAAAATAAAAGTCGACGACTATTTATGATTAGAACGAATGAATGAAGACAAGTAGTCGACACTCGCTTTTGAGGATGTCGACAACCTAGACGACATTTAAAGGATGGCGACAGATTTCGATTAAAGACTCCCCTCTTAAAGTATGAGTCGAATTGTCATGCAGACATTATCAAGAAAATTATTCATCTTAAGGAATGGGCCGGTTCAGGTGGCAATCTGCTTGCTACCGCCTCTTTGAAGAAATCTTCATTTTAAGGAATGGTGAGGTGACAACCTGCTTGTCACCTATTTCTATCGCTATGAAAGAACCTTCCTTCTTTAAGAAATGGTGAGGTGACAACCTACTTCTCACCTGCTTATACCGATTCTAAGGAGAAAATTTTGAAAATAGTATCTATCGGACGTGTACGTGAAAATTTTGCCAACGAAGATGACATAACTTTTATTTAATTATCATTGTTGATCCGTCTTAAATAAGGGAATTGATCCATGTGCAGCTAGCTACTTCTACTCAGTGTGTGAGTATTCATCTTCCACGCTAATTATAAAGTACCATATATTATATATACCGTGTTTAATCATTAATGCTCCAATTCAAAATATAATTAACACTTCACAATTAATACACAATCTACAGTGTTTAATGCACCAATGCATAATGTACACTTATTTCAAACATACAGATAGATAGAGATAACATAAGGCCACTTTTCAAAATCGAAGCGTCCAAAATTATGTAGCGGGATGAGTATAAGGTCTTCACTATTAGCTCATTCCTTTTTTTCACAAAAAAAAAAAAAAAAGTCGAGGTCCATGGTTCACAACTAGCTTAGATAAACTTGATCACGACCTTCTCCCAAAAAAAAGCTTGATCAAGACCATGCCATTCTTGCAACCAACAACAACCCTGACATAAAGGATATCAAAACTTTGTTACAATTCCATAAACCAATTCTTGGATGGAGAGTTCAATCAATCAGAAATTACTATATATATTTTCACTTACTCTCCGGTAGTTTTGATGAATCCCAAACTCCTAATTGGTCCGTGAGTACTTTTCCATACGAGCAGCAGCCTGACAAAAAAACGTCCCCTTTGAAATTCAACCCATCGATTCTTTATGTTGATCTAATGCAAATTTTGTATATATAATTTATGTTACGTACTCATGTGTATTTTTGTTCCAAATATGAATATCCTCCGAACCGGTTAGTATGATTGGAAGCTCGGGATGAACAAGAATTGCCCTGATGATCTTTGTATGTCCCTCGAGGGTTTTCACGAGAGTCTTAGATTCATAGTCCCAAATCTTAATGGAGCAATCATCAGAACCACCTAAAATATAGAGCTTATCGTCGTGACCGGTAAAGTACTTGACACAAAACAATGCTTTAGCATGTGGATCGATCGTAAACTTCGCAGCTGGGGAGCCGAGACTCCATATCTGCAAAAGTATGATCCGACATTCATTTTTAATGTAATAGTAAAATACACATATATCCATGTATATATTCTCAAACTTTTAAACCAACCGATTAAGTGTTATTACTGTGTGATATCCAAGTCTGATCAGCTATCCTCACTAGCCAAACTCTCTATATGATTGAGTTAATTCTCCTTACCTGGACTTAGAAAAGGAGTTTTTCATCTTTTTTTGCTCAAGTTAGGGTTATATATTCAAATTTGAGATGTTACATATATATATATATATACTAATATAGACCGTTTTTTAGAGTACCTTGATGATTCCATACAGAGACACGGTCGCGAATGAATTAGGATCTTTCGGGTTGAAGGCTATTTGCAACACAATTGAGTTCGCATCAAACGTCTCACTGCACACCCAGTCATTTTCCCAGTCCCAGAGCCTGATGAGTTTGTCTAATGATGATGTCGTGAGTACATAAGGTAAAGTCGGGTGCACCTCCATGCAAAGGATATTATTGTAATGTCTGAAGTCTTTCAGCTTCTTTGAGGTATTGTAGTTCATTACACATACAAACCCGGAAAGGCCTTTAACCACAATCCAGTGTTTTTCTGGAACAAACTTTGCATATATCACAGGTGAATAATCGACTTTGATCGACTTCTCTTCGGCCCGAGTATTATAGTTCCAAATACTCACAGTTCCAGAATACAAACTGAGTAGAACCCTAGAATAATGCATAGATGAACACCACGATAAATATTAATTCAAAGCTCGAAAACAGTGTGTGTGACTTACTTGCCAAGTTATCTATAATTACCATGGCTTTGTTCGATGCAAATCGATGGATGACACAATTTTATCCATGCCTATCATACGTTTGAACCAACCTTCTTCAAATCCCGAACTTGTAAACTTGGCAAAAAAAGAATAGCCGTCATTCCATAATATATTAATTGTAATACTTCAATCACAACACAATAGTAATAAAACAAAAAATCGAATTAATTTATACACATACTTGAACTTCAACTTCAAGGATAGGACTCTCCTGAATACACGAACCGATTATAGTTAGTAAAACAATAATCGCTATGGTGTCATTTATAAGCACATGAAGATTCTTACCATTATGCTGTCTTGAGTTCGTACGTCTCGGGTTTCTTTGAATTCTCCTAACTTTTCTTGATTCTCAGAGGGGAGAGAGCACATTATATGTCTCCAGCGGATAGGATCACATTGACTCAGTTATAGTCAAGTCGTTTGGCATCAATACATATATATAATATATATACTTTTTATTTTGTCGAAAATATATATATACCTAGTTACGAACATATAGTATTTGTGTTTTTGATGAGCTGGACGTTGACTCAGTTGTGGAGTCAACTCTTACCTAGTGGATACACGTCGCCACTTGATCAAACAGATTAATTCCATGAACTTCTGTTTTCTGAGAGAATAAAATAGACATGGCTATTTCAGTGTTTCATGCTGTCCAATATGTACATGAAGATGCATTGAGCAAAGTTGCTTAAAATTAGTTTCTACAGCCTAACATTGATCCCGTCAATCCAAAACGTCGCTCATTTGCTTTTTAGAAATGTTCAATTATCCTCGAGAATTCACTCAGTCATCGGGACGATGCAACAGCACGACATAACTTTTAGTTTGACAGATTCTAGCTAGCTACTATCTCTGACGATGCTCTCAGAAGGGAGAGATTAATTTAATTGAGACTAATTCAAAGGCAAAAACATGATTGTAAAATCAAAATAAACATTATAGGTGGTGCCTATAACATGATCAGAGTGTTGTAAGAATATATATTTAATGTTACAATATATATTCTAATTATGTGGCCAGATAATATTAATGAATATAGATATATTGAATAATGTATTATATTATATCAATATATATCTTTATGGAATGTATTTAATCTAGACCGTTCAATTGGTTACTTGATGGACGTACCAGATTGAAAGGTTAATATTATAAACGGTCCTCTCTCTCTGCCAGTAATTGACGCAGAGAGAAAGAGCAGTTCTCCATCAACTGGTGTCTGACAGAAGGATGGACAAGGGAGAGAAGTAGAACCGTTCTTCTGAGAAGCACATCGACAGTCTAAGAAGATCAGAGAATCGAAATCAATTACCGGGTAAGTCATTCATCTCTATATCTTTTCCCTCATAAAGCATGATCAAGATTCCTGGCAATTAGGGTTTGTAAACTTACATGTGGTATCAGAGCCTGAGTTATGATCATGTGATGGTTTTAAATTGGAATATAATCGGCCGTGCATAAATCTGGTTAAACAACTGACGCATTACGGTGGCAAAGTGATAAGTTAAATCACTCGGTTGATTGAATTGTCAATGAATTGAAGGGTTTTGGTTTTTTGATGCCTTTCCGTAGCTTTCCATATGCTTGTTGGAATTGTTTAATCAATTTCTCATGAAATTACTTGTCTCTGTCTGGATTTGAACAAATCGGTGACGTGAGGCATTAAGGAAGATGAACAAAACTCCACAAAGAAACCGTTTCTCTTGGCGATCCGTATAACTGCCGTGTGGTCTGCTCCTTTTGCTAAACCGGTGATTCAATCTGCTACTGCTCCGCTACGGTTCTCAGCTTGAAGACGGTTAATTTGAAAATTGAAATGCAAATTGATGAAACCAGGTTCTTCTCCAATTACTCTTCCTCCTTTCAAGCATGATCTTATGATAGTATAACCATCCTTGTCTATTGCAATTAATTAATTTTGATTAAGTCGTTCTGTTCGACTCGCATAAAGTTGGGTCATGCTTTGGCCATTAATTTGTTTAATCCAGTTCCCTGGTACGAAGTTGCTCGTAATAGACGAATTTTACGAATTTTAATATACGGGGAGGATGGTGATATGTCAATACTGTGATAGTGTTGATGAAGGCAAGGAAGGCTAATTGATCTAATAGTGTTGAGAAAAGTATATTGCCTGCTATTGTATTAGGCAAATACGTATAAACATGTTTAGCAAGTGGATTGTGTTTGCTATTTACTAATCTAGAATGTTTACATGTTTCGTATATTAAAATCTATAATAGTGTTGAATTTATGATATGTTAATAATAGTGAAAAGTTACTTCATGCACGTGTGTATGGATTTTAAAGCATGATGACGTTGATCTAAGCATGAGTGATAAATGAATGTCGTATTAGATTACGTGATTCTAATTTAATGTTAAGTGTTGATCATGTTACAATAATGAAAGATTTTATATGTTTAACTTAAACATGAAAATGGCTATTGCATGAAGGATTATTTGCTTCAAGTTTTCCTTGATATATAATTGCTTCCGCTTAATGCTAAGGAAAATCATAGTTTTTTATGGTGTAAAACCATAAACTTCATGGGTTAAAATATTTTATTTTAGCCAAACCTAATCTTTTCTAGTTATGTTTCAATACTATCATGATAACCATTATGAGATCGGGTTATATTTTTTATTGAAATATTTCTTTAAGGTCATATGCATGACTTTAAAATTGGTTATAATCACCAACGTGATTTAACTAGAATGATAATATTATGCATGAATGATGCATTTACGATCATCATGACTTTATAGTTAGTTTCTAATCACCAAAGTGATTGAACTAGAAGGATAAGGTTATGGTTTAATGAGACATTACTATCAGCATGACTTTATAGTTAGTTTCTAGTCACCAAAGTGACAGAACTAAAATGTGTTGTCATGCCTAAAGAAAATCAATCATTATATGCATGAACATATATTTTAAGTAGATTATTGTCACCAAAGTGGCTAATCTAGAATGTTTATTTGTTCATGCGTATCAATAGTAATGTCTAAATAAAGATCAATAATTATGTGCATGAACTTGTATTTGAAGTAGGTTATTGCCACCAAAGTGACTAATCTAGAATGTTTATTTGTTTCGTGCATATAATACAATTGTCATTTATCCACTATAATGATGAAATGCCTATTACTGTTTACAAGTGGATAAATTGACGTTTACATGTTACTAGAATTTTAGGATTTGCCCAAAGGTGAATCGCTTTCTATAACTTGTAAACATGATGGGATAATTAAGATCTTTTGGTTCTGTATATTTGTATATCCAAAGATAACTTGTATATTTAACCGAAGATTTTCTTTAAATTGTCCAATAATGTTATGGAATTGAATTAAGATTCGTGTATTATAGCTGTTGCCCAAAGGTCGGTTATAATATACTTTGATAATTTCCAAATAATGTTATGGAATTTAATTAAGATTAGTGTATTATAGTCGTTGCCCAAAGGTCGATTATAATATACTCTTATTGATTATCTGAATCTATAATAGCTTATTTTCTAATTGGCATTTACTTAATAGTATATTATAGTTGTTGCCCAAAGGTCGATTATGATATACTTTAAATGATTAGCTGATTCTTATTAGCTTATTTTATGAATGAGCAAGTATGTAATTTGCAGCTATTATAGTTAATTCGCATGTATGTTCTGTTATTGTGTTTAATAGGTTTGACTTTCTAAACCGTGTAAGTCAGGTTCCACTAAAGTTACTAGGTCCTGACTTAACACAATTAAATAGTATCCTTACGGGTACACAACTTAAGTAGAAAGTCAAATCATAAAGTATAAACACGATATAACATAGTAAATCTTAAGTTAATGCGAATAATTTTGGTTTATTCCACAAACAATAAATAAAGAAAATTATGAAGTTTTGTGGATGAAAGAACAAATTATGTAATAAGTCACTCGTATGTACAAACTTACAACCATTAAGTTTTGAGTTGTATAGAATGTAGAAGTTTGAGTTGGCTAATTTATGGAGCAAGATTAAAGACCTTAAGGATGACTAGAGATAACTCAATATTTATGAGAGCACTTTAAAGTGTTCATTAAGTGATATTGAGTTAGCTCGTCTGTTTATGAAGAATAAGGAAGTCACATGTCAACCATGCATAAAGGAGTGCTGCTAAAAGGTTAGTGCAATTGTTTTTCATACATGAATAAAATGTAATATTTTGTATATCTCGCTTATTGCATGATTATTATGCGGATAAATTAATAAGTGTCAAGAATAGGGGGATAATTTGTATATCTTCTTGAACTTATGAATTTATATTTATTTTTCCGTATTAAGAGTTAATGAAGAAAATTAGTTAGTCACGCTTATTAATGTTATTCATGTATGACATATCTATTAGCTGAGTGTTTTTCTTGATGGAAAGTAAGCAATTAGATAAAAATGTGAAAACTTATAATGTCCTTATGTGTGGTGACTTTCATGAGAAATGTATAAAAATATGATATGACTTTTAGTTCATTAATAAGCCTTCTTAAAAGAACATGTCATACATTTATGAAAATAGTATTGTGGGAAATATAATAGGACTTTGAAAGTTACAGTTAAGAGTTAGACAAGTAAATTTTATTTACCCATTAATGACATTAAGTTGTGGATGTATGAGTTAAGTCTGAGATCCCATAAAGGCAGTTCCAACATCTTAATGATCTGTGTGTTGGAAGGGAGCTTGGTTAAGACACCGTTATGTTTGAGGTTGTCTAATAAAGTTAAAGTAAATATTTATGATCCACATTAAATAATGGATTCTTGAATGAAATGTTTACTCTGGAGTAACATTAAAAGATCCAAAGGGTATAAAGACTTATTTTCTTAACTGAAGTCCGAAAATTGTAGAAACCAGTTATGTTAATCTTAAGAATAATGAAATTAGTGGGAGTGTCTGTGTGAATATTATGGTAAATGATAGACATTGTCTATCTGTATGAATACATTATTCACATGGATTGGAATATAGTTCCATCAGTTGAATGCAAATTTCAACATAAAGGATAATGTTCGAAAGACATGATACTTCATAAAGAAAGAAAAGTATAATCATCTGATAAAGTTAAATCGTTTAGAATAACATTAGGAAAACTTGTTATTCTGGAAGTTGGTTTACTTGTAGGATTCAGATATTAGTAAATACCTTTTCGGTTTCATTCCCACAATATATTATGTTATGAAGTTTATATTTCTCAATTAATGAATGGTCATTTTAGAAATCAATTTATGAGATAAAATAAATGTTCCCACGAATGGTTTAGTAAGTGACTTTACAACCATATGAACCGTAAGATTAGTGGGAGTATGTAGATATTCTACATGTATAATTGATTATTTCTTGCTCACATTTAAATGATTATGCATTATGTTTCTCTATGAAGTTAAGATGAAAGTTAATGTGAGAGACAATTTATGTGACTAAGATTAAATTAAAATTTTAATCTAGTCACAGTTACAGCTGGATTGTCTCAGAAAGCTCACATTGAAATGATCTTAAAGAGGGAGTATAATTCGCAAATGCTGCAAATAAAGTCTTAATGCACCTACAAGAACATGTGAATGCATTTATGTTCGTGTAGATTCAGATTTAAAGGATATCGTGACAGCTGAAAGTCCACTCTTAATTAATTGTTCCTTTTATGTATTGGAGCAATATTACAGAAAAGTGGTAATTATCTGTCGTTATCAATAATGTAAAGTAAGGTTTTAGCATGTTTTATCATGCATTAAGGACTGTGGGACTTATTTCAGGACTTAAGGTTGTCGACACCGTTACCAAGTCGCTGGAAAATTTATCGCAATAACGCCACAGTTATTTCTTCGTCAAAACGACAAGCATTAAAAGGTGCAAACTTATGGAATGAAAGTTTATTGTCGTTAAGAAGAAAGTTCAGAAACAAGAGTGTCTGTCAGTATAATGGCCAAGCTGACAATGATGTATTTAAATGAATGTTTACAACTAATGACATTAAAGAAGCATGCAAATAATGGGTCTTAGTTGTAAAGCTGATGATGATGATGATGTTTGACACTCTGAGCTCAATGATATGTTTCTGACTCCAATGTTTTCCTGTTAATTATGATTGTGTACACATAAAGTTTATGATAACGGAAAACCTTATGCAAAGCCTTACTCGGACCCTAATGTGTTTATATATATTACTTACAGGCTTACGTTTGATAAGATGTAACTGTCGTGGTATATGGAAGGGAGTATGCTGCTTAAATAAGTGTATGACCGCCATAACCCGCATTTACAGATTATTGAATGTAAGTGATTATGATGAACGGAAAGATTAGATTTTTACGCGCGCCTTATGTTATTCCATAAAGATGTAAGACTTATGTGATTATCTGGCCAAGTGGGAGAATGTAAGAATATATATTTAATGTTACAATATATATTCTAATTATGTGGCCAGATAATATTAATGAATATAGATATATTGAATAATGTATTATATTATATCAATATATATCTTTATGGAATGTATTTAATCTAGACCGTTCAATTGGTTACTTGATGGACGTACCAGATTAAAAGGTTAATATTATAAACGGTCCTCTCTCCCTGCCAGTAATTGACGCAGAGAGAAAGAGCAGTTCTCCATCAACTGGTGTCTGACAGAAGGATGGACAAGGGAGAGAAGTAGAACCGTTCTTCTGAGAAGCACATCGACAGTCTAAGAAGATCAGAGAATCGAAATCAATTACCGGGTAAGTCATTCATCTCTATATCTTTTCCCTCATAAAGCATGATCAAGATTCCTGGCAATTAGGGTTTGTAAAACTTACAAGTGTAGCCTGCAGAATTAAGTATATATCCTAGTGATTAAGAATCTTATTTGGAATGGGTCTGATCTCTAAAATTATTTAGTGTATTATTATTAACAACGGGTAAAACGAGTTATATATATTTATAGAAGTATCAAGTTCGAAACTTGCTGGAGATACTTTCCTGAAAAGGGTCTTAAGTATAACTCTTCCAATTCAAAATTGCATTGAAAGATGTTTTAGTATATTCTTTCTGCACATTACTATTTATTTCCAATACAGTCATATCACAAATAAATAGGGAGACATATAGATAAATCAATAAATAAGAGACATTTCCAAGTCTAATCATATCATGTTTGACTATGGACAATCTCTTGATCACAACTATGCCATCATCACAACCCTATTAAAAAGTTTTTTTTTTTTTTTTTTATTAATATAGTTTATATGTCTTTGTATGACGAGCAAGGTACATTGACTTAGCGGTGAAGTCTTTTAAGAATAAAATATATTTATTAATCAATTATCTTATAAGTTTAAAGTTATACCGAAAGTTTTTAACGTCACACTTTTATACATAAGTCTCAACATTCTTTTTATATTGGACTTCATCCCGACAATCTCGGCATTGACCTATTACTTAGTCCATAATATGGGCTTCAACATGATAATCTCGACATTTCATGGAAATATTTTGAAATTTTATATGGAGTCACCATGTTACCAGAAAAATGGTATTACTAGAATTTGAACTTGTACGCTCTAATTATAATTCCCACAGATTGTGGCATGAATTAATGTGTATTTCGCCCGTGCTTGATCATGAACAGATTAATTGAAGACTTGTTCATTCAAATAGCTAGCATAAGTGCATAACATGATTATGACCGCAAGTTTATGTAACTATACGAAGGCTATTTGTTGGAGTTAATTCAGGTTTAGCTTGGAGTTAGTGAAGTCCAGCAGTTAAAGTTAGTTAAGTCAGTTCCCTATTTGTCACGTTTTTCTTATTTTAGCTAAGCTACCTATTTCTTAGGGACTAAGATAGTATCAGATATGTTAGTTGGGATACTGCAGTAGTGATTAGCTATTTTCTAGCTTTCAGTATTTTAGGCTATGTAAACGTCATTTTTTAGAGTAATGAATATCAAGTTCTCTAGTAATTTATCTTCTTAATTATGCTCTGCATTGCTTGCTGCGTTCTTTTGTGCTTTTAATTCAAAAACACAATAGTGATATCAGAGCAACATTGTCTTGAGAGACATGTGAGGGTGAGTGATTGTCAATTTCTAAATCATCAAGTCAATGCCTAATTAATGGAGGATGCTTTTTCCGCAAACGCTCCACCAAAGTTTGAGGGGTCAAACTATCAAGCTTGGTCGATCAAGATGGAAGCATTCATGGAAGGTTCATACTTATGGGAGGCAGTAGATGAGGATTACGAGATTCCAGCTCTACCAAACAACCCAACTCTTGCACAGATTAAGGTTCACAGGGAGAAGAAGACGAGGAAAGCAAGAGCCAAGTCATGTTTGTTCTCTGCAGTGTCTCCTGCAATCTTTAACCAGATTATGTTTTTGACTTCAGCAAATGCCATCTGAGATTTTCTTAAGTCAGAGTACAAAGGAGATGATAAAATCAGAGGAATGAAGTCTCTAAACTTGATTAGAGAGTTTGAAAGAGAACAAACGAAGGAATCTGAAACTATCCAAGCTTATTCAGATCCTCTGATCAACTTGGCAAATCAGGTCAGAATACTTGGAAAGGAGTTGAAGGATTGCAGAATAGTGGAGAAGATATTGGTGACCCTTCCTAAAATATTTGAAGCAACCATTGCCTCTTTGGAGAACACTAGAGATCTGTCAACAATCAAATTGGCAGAGCTTCTAAGTGTTTTTCAAGCTCAAGAACAAAGAAGGCTTATGCGTGAGGAGGGAACTGTAGAAAGAGCTTTGAAGGAAAAAATTCACCTTGGTCCAAATGGAAACGATAAAAGATGGTCGAACAAAAGAGATAAGGAAGAAGGAAGTTCTCAGTCAACTAAGAACTTCAAAGGGAGGAGCTTTAATCAGTGCAAGCACTGTGGTAAGGAAAATCATCCTCACTACAGGTGTTGGAAGAGGCCAGATATCAAGTGTAGGAGGTATCAAAAGATGGGACACATTGAGATGATATGTCCTGAGAAGAATAGCCAAACAAAGGAGGTTCAAGCCGCAGTTCATGAAGAAGAAGAGCAACTCTTTGTGGCTTCTTGTTTCACAGCTAAGGCTTCCTGCGATGGGTGGCTGGTTGAAAGTGGTTGTACTAGTCATATGACTAGCAATGCGGGCCTTTTCAAGCAGCTAAACATGTCAATTTACTTCCAAAAGTTAAAATTGGAAATGGTTAGTTCATATCAGTTGAAGGAAAGGGAACTGTGGCTATATAATGTTGCTCAGGTACTAAACTGATTGAAGAGGTGTTATATGTACTGATATTGATCATAATTTATTGAATGTGGGCCAATAGCTTGAAAAATGGTTTAAACCCAGGTTTTCGGATAACCAATGCCTGATTATAGACCCCCACAATAGAGAACTCTTTACTATCAAAATGAACGAAAAGAGCTTCTCATTGAACCGTATTGAAACCAGCATCAAAGTTTTCCCAAGTCAGATAATGAAATGGGACACTATGGCACAAGAGACTTGGTCACTTTCATCACAATGCAGTGCTAAAGCTTAGGAAAGTGGGAATGGCTTCAGGTTTACCTGAAATTGAGGAGCAGCTGTCAAGTTGCAGAGCTTGCTTAACTCGAAAGACAAGGAAGCTTCCATTCGAAGATTCAAAATGGAGAGCAACTTCAAAGCTTCAGCTCATCCATACTGATGTGTGTGGACCTCAAGCTAATCTTTCACTGAATGGGAGCAGGCATTCCATCATATTTATAGATGATTATACTCGAATGTGTTGGATCTATTTTATGAAGTTCAAGTCAGAAATTGCTAGTGTGTTTAAGCATTTTAAATCTTGGATTGAGAACCAGAGCAGCTGCAAGATACAAGTCATCATATCAGATAATGGGACTGAGTATACCTCAGATAAATTTGAAGAGTTCTGCAAAGATGAAGGGATTGAGCACCACCTGACAGTTCCTTACTCTCCTCAACAAAACGGGGATAGTGAAAGGAAAAACAAGAATTTAATGGACATGTGAGATGTCTAATGCATGAGAAAGGGCTACCAAAGGGCTGCCAACAAGAGCTTTGGAGAAGAAGACTCCACATGAAGCATGGTATGACACTAAACCAAAACTTCAAAATTTAAAAGTATTTGGTTGCGTTTGCTTAAATATGCCAATGGTGACCATTGATAAGCTGGATAAGAGAGCTGCTGAAGGTATATTCATTGGGTACAGTTCAGTATCCAAAGTATACAGGATCCCTCATCCAAAGAAATGCAAAATCTCAGTCAACGGAGATGTGCACTTTCTTGAAGAAGAGAAGTGGGACTGGTCAAGAGAGCCTCAAGCAGAGCAGCAAGTCACACTTGATGATGATGAGTTAGTTGATGATAACTCAGTCAGAGGAACTAGATCACTTGCTGACATTTATCAAAGCTGCAATCAAGCAGTTCTGGAACTAGCTGGATATGAAGATGCTTTCTTAAGCAAAAAGTGGCAAGCTGCAATGGAGGAGGAGTATGCAATGATAGAAAAGAATATCCCATAGGAGCTTGCATAAAAACCAAGAGGGGGGAAGGTGATTGAGATCAAATGGGTTTTTAGAACAAAACTAAGCCCAAATGGCTCCATAAACAAACAAAAAGCCAGACTTGTTGTGAAGGGCTATGCTCAGGTATGGGGAGTTTGATTTTTGGGTTAACATGTCTTTTGGTCCATGATGTTTGATCACTTTTGGGTTTTGGTCCATAATGTATTTTTTTGCCTAATTTTGGTACCATATGCTTGCAGATTTTTCTAGTTTTGGTCCGACCGTTACATTCCGTCCGTTTTTTCCGTTAAGTGACATGTGCAAGACACGTTATCCATTCTGAACTTTCAATTTTGTTCAAATTTTAGTTGACCCATTGAACTAGGTTTAGGGTGTCAATTCCCCCAAATTTGACTCATTAAACCTAGTTCAATTTGCCCATATTGAACTAGGTTTAGGGTGTCAATTCCACCAAATTTGAACAAAATTGAAAATTTATGATGGATCACGTGACTTGCACATGTCACTTAACGGAAAAACTTGACGGAATGTAACGGTCGGACTAAAACTAGAAAAATCTGCAAACATATGGTACCAAAACTAGGCAAAAAAATACATCATGGACCAAAACCCAAAAGTGGTCAAACATCATGGACCAAAAGACATGTTAACCCTTGATTTTTCTGAAACTTTTGCACCTGTAGCTAGACTTGATACTATCAGAATGTTGTCTCAATTGTTACTCAAAAGGGCTGGAAAATTGCTCAACTTGATGTGAAATCTGCATTTCTAAATGGAGAGTTGGAGGAGGAGATATTTGTTAAGCAACCTGAAGGCTTTATCATTGTAGGACATGATGAGAAAGTGTTGAGCCTCAAGAAAGCTCTCTACGGCCTCAAGCAGGCCCCAATGGCTTGGTATAGCAAGATTGATGATCACTTACTGGAGTTAGGGTTTGAAAAGAGCCCAAGTGAGTCAACACTCTACATATTGAGAGTGATGTTGATATAGTAATTGTATCTCTGTATGTGGATGATCTACTTGTAACGGGGAGCAATGTCAGTCAAATCAATGAGTTTAAAAAGAAGATGATGGAACTCTTTGAGATGTCTGATCTCGGAGAAACGGCTTATTTTTAGTGATTGAAATCAAGCAAGCTCTTCATATGTTAAAGTAAGTATCTCAAGGAAATTATGAAGAGATTCAAGATGGAGGGCTGCAAGGAAGTTAAGACTCCTATGGTGCTGAAGTCCAAGCTCCAAAGTGATGATGGAGTTGTTGCTGCTGATGAAAAGAAATACAGAAAGTTGATTGGCTACCTGATGTACCTCATTGCAACAAGACCTGACATTCTCTATGCAGTAAGTGTGCTATCTAGATTTCTAAATAGGCCAAGTGAGCTTTATATCTGAAAGGAACTCGGGAATTGAGAGTCAAGTTTAAGAGTTCCAGCAACTTCAAATTAGTTGGTTTTTCAGACAATGATTGGGCAGGAAGTGAGGAGGATGCTCGAAGCACTTCTGGATATTGCCTTACATTTGGGTCTGGATTTTTCTCCTGGTGTTCAAGGAAGCATGAGGTGGTGGCTCTCTCAACTGCTGAAGCTGAGTTCATTGCAGCATCTGAGGCTGCTAAGCAAGCCATATGGCTAAGGAAGATGCTGCAGGATCTTCATGAAAAACAAGAAGAAGGTTCTGTAATCTATGTGGATAATGAAGCAACAATATCATCTCACTTAATACAGTCTTTCATAGAAAAACTAAACACTTCAAGGTCAGAAACTACTTTCTTCATGAGATTCAAAAGGAAGGAGAAGTGCAGTTGCTTCATTGCAGCACTGAAAATCAAACTGCTGATATTTTCACCAAATCTTTCTCTGTTAGTCTATTTGAATATCTCAGGGAAAAATTGGGAGTTAGAAGAAACCTGAATTAGGAGGAGATGTTGAAGTTATTTCAAGTTTAGCTTGGAGTTAGTGAAGTCCAGCAGTTGAGTTAGTTAAGTCAGTTCCTTATTTGTCACATTTTTTTGTTTTAGCTAAGCTACCTATTTCTTAGGGACTAAGATAGTGTCAGATATGTTAGTTGGGATAATGCAGTAGTGATTAGCTATTTTCTAGCTTTCAGTTTCAGTATTTTAGGCTATGTAAACGTCATTTTTTAAAGTAATGAATATCAAATTATTATTGGTACTTACGATATTCAAGTTGCTTTTTATTTATGAATTTTCATTCTAAACTCCTCCTTTAGACAATGTATTCACTAGGAGGATTTGACATGAAGCTGTTGTTACACGAGGTTGAAATGTGGAGAACCAATTTTTGTTAGGATTTGCACAAAGATCTTCTGTGCAGCAAGATGAAGAGTTGGAGGTCAAGGATATGTGCAGCAACACCGATGAAAAAATCTTAGTTATAATGTAACTCGGGGAGCCAGAAACGAAGATGGGAAGCAGTCTTATTAAGATGAATTAATAGCAGAGGATGAAATGGAAGTGATAATTGCATTGAATGATTTTTTTACCAGCTTCTGCAGAAAAGAATGGCCGCTTCAGTCTTCAGTTTTATTATTGTAAGTTTAAGTAAGCTGTTATGTTGATGATTTTTGTTGCACTAAAGAAAGTTGATTGCAATAGAGAGAGGCCCGGGTTAGTTTATATGATTCCCTCACAGTAGATTGTGAAACTAAAGGTCAAAACGTAACACTATTATAGAAGAATGACATTAGTGGTATGTTGAAAAATTGGTATAGTAAGTTTTGGACTTAAAATATAAGATTTGCGCTATATCTAAATTTTAGTAAATTTGTGCTAATTTACAATTTCAACCTCAAGTTGGTGAATTGATTGTCTATTGATATCTGACTTTCGCTTAAAGATGTTGTGAGTGAAAAGATATCGTGGATTAAGGGCACTATCAGAGGCAACCAATTTCACATATTTATAAATGTGAGATTTGTGATGCTAATATATCGGCATGTAAGTTATGATCTATTATTATATGAATCTTTGCCTATTCAGAGCCTAGAGCCTCAAATTTTCTGCATTTTCAGTCAGTTGCTTATTGAAGTAAATTTTGTCCCCTCAAGATTAATGGTTAAAGTATTATTTAATCTTTTGCCAAAAAAAAAAAAGTATTATTTAATCACTAAACTTTGAATATATTACCTATATATGGAAGTAGACTTATTAAATGTAATTATTATAGACGTTCCTTATAAGGTATTAATTATTAATTTACTACAAGATATATATATAATATAAAGTGTCTCTGCAAACAAAGAAGTTTGAAGAAATAACATATGAGTGTGCAACGCATGCGCAGAGATAACTAGTATATATATATATATATATGTGTGTTACGTGTACTAATAAGTGTTTGTGTTCCAAATGCGAACAATTTTGTCCCTCGAACCTGTTAGTATGATCAAAAGCTCGGGATGAATAAGAGTTGTTTGGACATTGTTCGTATGACTCTCGAGGGTATGAATGAGAGTCTTAGATCTTAGATCCGCAATCTCAAACCTTAACTGAGCAATTAGTAATAGGTTTAAAGGTACTTTTTAAACTTCTTTGACCAGAATTGGTTTTTCATACCACTTCTACTTTTGTGTATACTTTTAGTAACAACCATTTCAACTTTGTAGCCTTTTGATATCACCGTTAACTTTCCGTCCAATTTGGCCGTTAAGTGTCATATGCCATGCACGTAATTAGCCCTAAACTTCTGATTTTGTTCAGTTTAGTCCATCTAATAATACATCCTTAACTTTTAATTTAGTCCTAAAATTTGAAAATCAAACCCTTAGGCTAGGTCCGACCCTGGTCGTGGTCGCCCTTAATCGAGCAAGCGTGCAGAAAAAAAAATCAAAATCCGACCCCTTTTTTCTTCTTAGAGCTCGAGCCACCCTAATCCAGGGATCCTAGTCTATGTTCGACTTCGACCCACTCCAATCAAGGGGTTCATGGTATTTTTCTTCTATATAGACCAGTACCCACTGGATTGGGTGGCTTGAGCCATGCACCTTGTTAATATATTATTTTTGCCAAAAATATTTTGTCAAGTGAGGCGATGTTATAGTTTGATTGTCAAGAAGCAGAAAACAATGTCAAGATCAAGTGTTGAAGTAGAATATCGAGGCCTACGTGAAGTTGTTGCAGAAGTAGAACGGATGAAAAAAAATTCCTGGTGTTACTTGGGTTACAACTCACTAACTCATACAGATTATTTGTAACAGCAAGCAGCAATTCAAATTGCAAAAAAAACCTAATTTTCCATGATGATGTATTCTGAGAAGACAAGCAAAAGGATAGGGGCTGATATAGGTGAGGGGAATATTGTGTATATTGTGACGGCATATATAATATCATTAGTTAGTTAGATTTACTATATGTATAGTAACTCTATTCATGATTGAATGAATGAATATCAGAAGGCTAAGATCCTTGCTCATGCTTCTTTTTCACGCTTCCTAATTTGTTCGTCATTACGGAACACGGTTATTCTTAATGAAGTTGATAATGTCCTCCTTTGTTTTATCTGCATCATACTGCAAAATGGTACCAGTAGACGACCTAAAGTAAAGAGTAGGGTAATCCTT
This sequence comes from Clarkia xantiana subsp. parviflora, assembly GCA_036873135.1. Taxonomy (NCBI): domain Eukaryota; kingdom Viridiplantae; phylum Streptophyta; class Magnoliopsida; order Myrtales; family Onagraceae; genus Clarkia; species Clarkia xantiana. The sequence goes on along the minus strand of JAPTYO010000004.1, from coordinate 3,041,669 downwards.
CACATTGAAGGCGTCGCTTGTGATGTCATTGGAATTTGCATCCTGTTAACAAAAGAAAAACATTAAATCATTAGCAATAGCACGATTTTAACTCATGAGGTGTTGTGAGAATCTAGAGATTTAAATATTCTTGGACAGTACGTACAACTGTACAAGCATACAAACTCATATCTTCATCAAATGAATTCTGCTAGCCGTATTAATGATTCTTTTTTAATAACAATGTTCCGGAAATGATGAGATGTGTCTTAGCCGAGGAAGGTAGTAAAAGTAGTACTCACAAACTTTGCGATAACAACGTTGGGGTCGCTTTCAAATGAGAGAGCAACTTCATCCAAGATTGGGGCAAACCTTTTGCAATGTCGACAAGAAGGATCGTAAAACTCAATGAGAACTGCAGATTGTAAAGTAAAACATACATTAGAGTTAATCCCAAGGCAACGAGACTTGATTACGCGTTCTACTGGGTACACAAACAGATGATTCATGTTAAGTACAGCATATATTTAACTATGTTAATTAATAACCTTTCTCTTATGCATAAGAAATTTGGCATGTGGGTTAGTAAGGCAAATTATTCATGGTAATTAAACTCAAGGGTATGGCCTAAGATCATCAGAACTTAGTCTATTAAACTTCTAAGCAAAGTATATTTCGAGATATAGGATGCTCCCAACCACAGACTAATAATAATAATACATGAAATGGATAAAGGAAGTTGAATGAAATTCATACATACCATTCTTTCCAGACTTGAAGAAAACATCATCAATGCTATCACCAACAACTATTTTCACAGGTTCACTGTTGTCATGGGGGATGGGTTCGGATAACGTAAATCGTGCCACCTTACCATCCTGCATTTTGTTAGAATAATTAACTATTAGTTCTCAAAACTAGCTTTCAGCATAAAACTTTGACGAATTTAAGATGATATGTCCATTCTATCCTACGAGTAACATAAGAGAGGATAGAAGTTTCGTTCCACCTTGTAGTCTTTCACCCAAGATGCAATGTCATCAACCTCAATATTCGCTTTCATGTACTTCTGCTCATCATTAGACACTGCGACAATAACAGGAACTTGTTCGTCCTTTAGTCCAAGATGCTGTTTATCCAAATCATAAATTAGTGAATCTATCAGTGAGCGAAACAAATAGCTTTTTTTATACAATTCATGAGAATTTAAAATCACCTTAAAAAACTCCTGACTGGTTTCAAGATGTACCAATAGAAAGCTAATGCAATGTCCTTTAAATTGTTCGGCAACCTCACGGTACTTTGGTATCATAGATTCAGCTACCTCTTTGCTGAAGTTCAAAAACAACATAACCTAATTTTTTTTTTTTTTTTTTTTTTTTTGCATACGTTTAGTTAGCAGCGGTTTCACTAGAGTTATATACAAAAAGCTATACAAATATATAAAGAAGATAGATTTAAAACCTTGGCATTTTGATTGCTGAAGAACTTGGTCACATAAGGGAGTTGCCTTGGGTCGTTATTTAAGAGTGTCAATAAGGGCGAGCTAGATTCCTCTAAGAACTTCTTCAAAGCTTTAAAATTGAAATCCTACACAAATGTGAAATGATGGATGAAGACACAACAACTGTGTGAAAATATAGTAGACATCATGAGAGGGCTGAAAATACCTTGGAGTCAACAAAGAGTTCATTAAATGGTTTGAAAAGCCTGACAAGTGGTCCTGAGACTGATGAATCTCCGCGGGGAAGAAGCTTGGCATCTCGAGTATGGGCAAACTCGTAGTCTGACCTCAATTTCTTAGCCAAAGCTATGAACTTATCGTATTCTTTACCTGAGAACTTTGGGAATATTCCAACCTATATCAATGCATCAGGCATATGGTTGTCAGTGTATTCAAACAATGCAGCAAAAGGACATTAATTTAAAAAATATACTCTTATCAACTACTCACAACGACTACTGAATTTTCTCCAATGAGCCCACTAGCATCCTCTGCAGATCTAATTTCAACAGAAACAGGACCACTCTGCTTCTTTAAATACTCAACTATGCCATCAGCATCAAGTCGACTGTTGTATTTGTGAATAGTTTTCCCTCCGTCCCTAAAGATTTTAAGAGTAGGGACTCCATCGATAGCATGATCACTAGCAATCTCTTGGTTCACATCCTCATTGACATCAACTTTTGCAAGAATAACTCGAGGATGATTCATACTTAGTATTGACGCAGCTTTCTCATACTATGTACAAGCATAAATAAAATATATGCATAAAGTTCAGCATCATAAAATAATAGCAAGTTATAATAAAGGACTGGTTGAAGTTCTTATCAAATGCCTGTAAAAAAAACTGTCTTACCTCTAGAGCAAGCTTCTTAGAGTTTTCGCACCTGGAAATCAAGTATATATGAAATTAGAATCCAAGACTAAAAATAATTCAATTTTGATTCAATTAAACACTAAGACGGCTAAAGGAAATTCATCAATGCATGCGCATTTCTGAGCTTCAAATCCACAGACCAATACTGGATCAAATAAGGGATGCACAATTCAAGATATCATTCAGCAATTCTCAATGCATCATCCACCAGGAAAATCCACATCCACACAAACAGATCACGCACAATCACCAGTTAAAGCAAATGTATCAAATGATAGAGCAAATAAAAAAAAGAGTTTAAGTTACCAGGGGGCGTAGAATTCGACTACGACGAAGTCATGCTTGCTGATAGTCTTAGAGAAGTTGGAGTGATCCAAGGTGAGCACGAACTCCTTCTCGGCCGAACCCGCCATTCCAAACCTCACGGGGCATTCTTCCCCCAACCTAGTGTTGGAGGTTTCCGGCTTGGCAACCTACAAATTTTGAAATAAGTAACCAAATAGCACAAGTTAAAAAAAAAAAAAAAAACACTTTGACAAATAGAAGTAATAAAAATGGTACACTGTTCTTCTCGATGAAGTCGATGATATCCTCCTTTGTTCTATCTCCATCGTACGGAAAAATGGTACCAGTAGACGACCTAAAGTAAACAGTTGGGAAACCGTTCACATCGAAGGCATCGCTTGTGATGTCATTGACAGTTGCGTCCTGTTAACAAAAAAAACATCAAATCATATAGCAAGAGTCACAAACACAATAGCAACAGCACTACATAAACTCTTGAGGCGTTTATCTGGAGATTTTAAGATTCTTGGACAGTACAAACAAGCATTATTATTTTTGCCAATACATACAAGCATACAAAGTCATATCGTTCACAAATGAATTCTAGAGTATTAATGATTATTTTCTAATAAAATAATGTTCTGGAAATGATGAAACATGTCTTAGCCGTAAAAGTAGTACTCACAAACTTTGCGATAACAATGTTGGGGTCGCTTTCAAATGAGAGAGCAACTTCGTCCAAGATTGGGGCAAGTTTTTTGCAGTGTGCACACCAAGGAGCATAAAACTCAATCAGAACTGCAGATTGTAAAGTAAAACATACATTAGAGTCAATCCCAAAGCAATGAGACTGGATTACGCGTTCTACTGGGTGCATACCCACACAAACAGATTATTCATGTTAAGTGCAGCATGGGTTTAACTATGTTAACCAAATATCCTCTCTTTTATACATATGAAATTTGGCATGTGGTTAGTAAGGAAAATTATCCATGGTAATTAAACTCAAGGGCATGGCCTACGCGCTCATTAGAACTAACAAGATTATTAAACTGCTAACCAAAGTATAATTCGAGATATAGGATGCTTGTAAGGTTATTATTTTTATGTTGCAGGATTTTGAAAGGATATCAATGCAGCAACATATAAGAAAATGAACGGATTTGATTAGAGTTGCATCTAGTGGAATTAGGAGGCATCGCAGATGGTTAAGTGAAGAAGAAGCTGCAGAATACTCCAGTGGAATGCAGATGAAGCAAACAGACATATAGCTGAAGAAATTGAGTTTGTAGTTAAGTTTGGTTGAGATAACGATGTCTATGTCTACTACTTGAGTATCAGTTTTGTGTAACTGGACAAGCTAAAGTTTAGAGGCAGATTAATTGTAGTGGTGGAGGCAGTTGCTTGCAGTTAAAGTCTGCATATTGTATATTTGGTTAAGGGTTGTAATGCAGTTATCGAATGAATGTGAAGTATTGTTCTCTGCCTAAAACTCGGTTCATTTTTTTCATTCTCTCCTACTTTGTTTGATCAATTTAACAAAATCAATGTTAGAAAACAAAAGGTTTTCATTTACAATGCTCCCACAACCTAATAGTACATTCAATGGATAAAGGAAGCTGAAGAAAATCCATACATACCATTCTTTCCAGACTTGAAGAAAACATCATCAATGCTGTCAGCAACAACTACTTTCACATGCTCACCGTTGTCATGGGGGATGGGTTCGGATTTCGTATATGGTGCCACCTTACCATCCTGCATTTGAATTTAGTTAGAATAATTAACTAGTAGTTTTCCGAACTAGTTTCCACCATATAACTTTGGTGAATTTAAGATAACATGTTATAAGAGAGATAGAAGTTCTGTTCCACCTTGTAGTCTTTCACCCAAGGTGCAATTTCATCAACCTCGATATTCACTTTCAAATATTTCCGTTCATCATTAGATACTGCGACAATGACAGGAACTTGTTCTTCCTTAAGTCCAAAATACTGTTTATCCAAATCAGAAATTAGTGAATCTGTTAGTGAGGGAAACAAATACTTTTTTATATACAATTCATGAGAAATTAAAATCACCTTAAAAGCCCCCTCACTGGCTTCAAGATCTCCCAAGAGAAAGATAATACCATGTCCTTTAAATTTTTCAGCAACTTCATGGTACTTTGCCTTCATAGATTCAGCTGCCTCGTTATTGAAGTTCATAAACAGCATAGCCTAAATTTTTTTGCACAAGTTTGGTTAGCAACAGCTTCACTAGTAACAAAATGTAAAAACTATACAAATATAAAGATTGATTTAAACCTTAGCATTTTGACTGTTGAAGAACATCTTCGTATAACGACGAAGGCTTGGATCAGTATTTAAGAGTGTCAATACAGGCAAGCTAGATTCCTCAACAAACTTCTCCAAAGCTTCAACGTTGAAATCCTACAGAGATGTGAAATAATGGATGACGACATAGCAATAGTCTGAAATATAGTCAGAGGGCTGAAAATACCTTGGAATCAACAAAAAGTTCATCAAATGGTTTGAAAAGCCTGACAAGTGGTCCTGAGACTGATGAGTCTCCACGGGGAAGAAACTTGGCATCCCGAGTATGGGCAAACTCGTAGTCTGACCTCAGTTTCTCAGCCAAAGCTATGAAGTTATCGTATTCTTCACCTGAGAACTTTGGGAATACTCCAACCTATATCAATGCATCAGGCATGGTTGTCAGTGATTCGAACAATGCAACAAAACGACATTAAATCATAATTTTATCAACTACTCACAACGACTAGTGAACTGTCCCCAATGAGCCCACTAGCATCCGCTGCAGATCCAATTTCAGCAGAAGCAGGACCGCTCTGCTTCTTTAAATACTCAACTATGCCCTCAGCCTCAAGTGGGCCGTTGTATTCGTGAACATCTTCCCCTCCATTCCTAAAGATTTTAAGAGTGGGGAATCCTTTGATATCATGCTCCGTAGCAAGCTCTTTGTTCGCATCCTCATTGGCATCAACTTTTGCAAGAATAACCCGAGGATGATTGCTACTTAGTATCGATGCGGCTTTCTCATACTATATTATAAGTACAAGCAAAAAAGAAATATATGCAGAAAGTTCAGCAGCATAATATAATAGCAAGTTACTGGTTGAAGTTCTTATCAAGTGCCTGTAAAAACCCATCTAATTACCTCTGGAGCAAGCTTCTTAGAGTGCTCGCACCTGCAAATCATGTATATACGCAATTAGAATCCAGAAGTAAAAATAATTCAATTTTGATTCGATTAGACCATGTGGATTTTGTTCCACCAAGACAATCCACATCCAAACAAACATATCACACACGATTACCTGTCAACGCAAACGTATCAAATGATAGAGCAAACAAAAAATAAAGAGTTTAAGTTACCAGGGAGCGTAGAATTTGACGACGACGAAGTCGTGCTTGCTGGTAGTCTCAGTGAAGTTGGAGTGATCCAAGGTGAGCACGAACTCCTTCTCGGCCTATTTTTAAAAATTTAACGTTTCAGCTTGTTTAAAACAAAATGACTTTTAACTTTATATCATAATGGAGTCTCTTCTGTTACTCCAATCAAATTTTTTTAGCACCACAAAATTATTATAGGGTTAAGAACATATAAGTTTGACCTATATGAGATTTTAGTCTCTAAAATTTAAATTGTTGATATTGGTTATCTGAAGTTTCAATTTTGTTAATATTTGGTTTTCCGTCCATTTGTTGTTGTCAGAACTGTGTGAAAAGTCGAAATTGCCCCTGATACCTTTATGTTTACTCCAGCCGGCCACCACCCCAACTCCGGCGACCACCGCCCAACTCCGGCCGGCCACCGCCCAACTCCGGCCGGACACCGCCCTACTCTAATCGACCACCACCCAACTCCGGCCGGACACCACCCAACTCCGGCCACCAGCAATTTTGTGATTTATTTTTTTTATTGGGTCATGTGATAAGCACAAGACCAAATTCTGTCAATTTTAACAACAAATTTGGACGGAGCCAGTAAATTTACAACAAAGTTGAAACTTTAGACAGTCAATATCAACAATTTAAACTTCAGACACCAACATAGGGCAAACTTCAGACAGTATTATAATACAAAAGTAAACTGCTCGATGATTATTTACACTTGGGCAAGATGGTCAGGTACCGAAGAAACTCTGATTTTATAAAGATATCATTTGCCTATATTTTTCGACAGATCCTACTCTAGTATCAAAATCTCACGTCTGAAGATTCTATAGACGAGTTCCAAATAGATTCCGGATCCAAACGGTCATATCATTCACCCTTAATAATGAATATGGTGTGTATGTTTATCGTATTCTGTTAATAATGTGGTTTTAGATGTTTCAAAAAAAATTAGCATAGGTTGAGAAAAAGTCTACACCACCTACATATGTTTGTAGTGCAAGTGCTTGTGCGTTTTCTTCTTTGCCCGACGACACATGTACTTGTTCATTCTTAGTTGATTCCTTCTTTTCATCTTCAACCCTATATAAACAACACAGATACATACAAATATCCAGGCAAATATTCAAAAACGTTGCAGTGAGAAACAAAAATTGATTGCATAAGATAGATGGAGTTTTAATTAGATCTAATTAAGATAGAAGGTATTATAATAATTAATTAAGTAAACATAAAGGGTTATAATTAAGTACCTGCTCAACATTGTAGATATCTCTTCAACAAGTTTTTGGATGAAGTGTGCTAGTTCTTCTGTCTTACTACAACAATTGGGTTGCACATGGAAACAAATAAGTTATGGATAGTATTATTATTATATTATAAAATGGTTAATTATCAAATTGCTTGCTCACATTCTGGCCGACGTCTTTTTTTTGGATAAATAGCTAACTCAGGTTTTTCTAAGTGAACTATCTCTATTTACTTTTGTTTTGTTTTTTTTTTTATGGAATCGGCATATGTACGGAAATTATTTATACAAAATAACCACAAAATCTTAACTATCGTCTTCTAATACTGATGACCCAATCTCTTGGAATAAAAACATGAGTGGAGACTTTTTTTCAACTTCTTCAAACTCTTACGATATTAAAACTTCTTAGGAAATACTTTATATTTAAAACTAATATGGATAACAAAATGAACATATCTTCAAACACTATCATGTAATCACGTGTCGTGCACGTGCTGGTTCCGTAAAAAAATAACGAAAAAGTAAACGGAGCTAGTTATTTGTTCACTTTAGAAAAACCTGAGCTACCATTTATCCGGAAAAAAAAACGTGAGCTAGCAGTTTGTTTGTGTACTGAAACGTGGGCCAGTAGTTTGATAATCCAGTAACCCTATTATAAAATGTATGTATATATAGATGACATTAATTAGTATATTAACTTGGCAATCTATCAAATGATAATTAATAAGTAATCATATGTACCTATATTTATAAAACTTTTGTTGACATTATATTAGTCATCTAATTTATTAAAATCATGTAATTAAGATTAACTCAGCTTAACTAGTTAAATATTTGGCAAACAAAACTACGTATATACTATAAAATAAAATAGAAAAATATACAAGTGAATTATGTATATTAGATTGGCCAAAAAAAATATGTATATTAGAAAATACAAATATTACTAGTAATTATGTTATGTAATAAATAAGGGTCATATATGTAAAATAATAATTGATATTATATAATGTTAAGATTAAGATTAAGTAATGTTTGAACTCAGATGTATTAGCTCTTTCATACTATTTGTGTAATATCATTTATCGATTATTAACTCATCATCCATATTTATTTAAACTTTATTTGCTAGTATTATACATTAGGAAAAAAAAACTATCTAAAAAAAGTTAATGATAATTAATCTTTAAGTAACTCATAAAAAAAGTGATTGTTATCTAGTTAACGTAAATTAATCAAACATCAAATTCAAATTTTAATGTATGCGCTGGTGTGTCGGAAGAAAAAATGTATGCGCATTGATATATATACATTGGTAAACATCAATCAACTTTCTATCATAACAATAATTAAATGGATTGGAGTAAAATGCAATCCAATTTTTAGCAGATAGATTAGAAATATAATATCAGTGTAATAACTGATATATGTTTAAGTAATAAACTTCTCTTATGAAATTTGGTTTATTTCTTCTGATAATTTAATAGATGTGTAGATTCTACTGCATTTATGTTTACTGCATAAGTAAACTCAATAAAATAATAGTAAAATTATTATAATAATTTTTATTTTAGAAAATAATTAAATATAAATATAAAATAGTAAAAGGGTGAGATTTATTGGGAAAACGGATTCTGAGAATTTAATATAAAAAAAAAAAGATTGGCAAGGACAAAATACAAAATTGATCAAATTTAGACTATATATATGCATGAATAAAATGTAACATTTTTCCTAGAAATAATAATAAAGGTTTTGAAACAATTCTACCTCAGTAGAGTTAAACACGATAATGTCATATCATCATAGTTAGAGTAGATAATTGATGTAGATTAATATTATTTCACCGTACATAACCAAATTAATTTATGTAGATAGCTAGTTTGATAGGATTAGTAGTAGTAATTACCTATGAGTAGTGGAGTAGCGCCAACCAACCGTATAGCCTAAATCAGTCATTGCATCCCTCCAACTCTGTATTGTCTCTGATTTCTCCTCACGCGCATGCTTTTCTAAATGGTATGATATCATTCCCTCGACTGATTGGTTTTTTAGATCTGACTGAGTTACCTGTAGGAGCGGTAGTCATAATTTTATAACCAGCACTTTACTCATTATGAACTATTTCGAGGTGAGCGGAAATTATGTTATAGGCGGTACTTTCTTAATAAAACTTTTAGCACACCCATTAAAAAAATAGTAATATATATATATTAATGCGTACCTCGTAAAAGATGGGCATAAACTCTTGGCCCGTTGTGTTACTACATTGGAGTATCTTCACCAATTCCCTAAGACACCATTTTGAGGAAGCATAATTGGGAGAGAAGACAATGACTGCCATCTTAGACCGTTGGATTACCTCAAAGATGCTATCATCTTTCAGAAGATCTCGGTCAACCATGAATATCTTAATCTCTTTCCGATAATTCACTAGAGCTTCCTTAAGATGACTAACAAGATCGTAGTGCGTGTCTTTTCCTAAGAAACTTATAAAGATGTCATAATTCTCTGTTACTGCAAGACCACTATTATTTGATTTACAAGTACTGCTTTCTTGGCCTGTTTCTCCCCGTTGTCTTAACTTTTTCTTGATTTTGGTGATGACTTGCGTGATAATAAAATCACGTTCAGACCTACAAATCAAATTAAGTTAATTAATTAAAATATCAAATCACTTATAATAATCGGTGAGTGAGAGAAGGAACCTGATGTAGACATCTTTATAGGGGAAACCACTAACATTACCCATTTTGATAACAGCGTCCTTCCATTTCCCTACAACAGTCGTGCCGTATTTTATGATATGCTCATCAAAATACTTGGTGGTCTTCCTAGTGGGGTGTTTCAATTCATGAGCATCTAGTTTATAAAAGATAGGGATCATCATCATCTTCTTTTCCTTCCAGCGTCGCATAATCATCTCTAACTCTGTCAAGCACCAACGGGAAGAAGCAAACCTTTCCGAGTAAACCACTACCGCCATCCTTGATTTTGCAATTATCTCGTATAGAGCCTCGATCACATCTCCCGCAAGATCTGCATCTATAAAAGTGTAGACCTTGCTTTGCAGCAATGAGCGATAAAGGGTGTCGGTGAAACCAGAACGGGTGTCGATACCTCTAAAACTAATAAATACATCGTAGTATCCATCCCTTGGACATACACCAGCAAATTCTTCCTCCTGCGCTGATAACCCTGACATGACTAGAGGATCAGGATATGGCCAAGACAAGAGAGATGAATGAATGAATAGAGAGAGGAAGCTGATATACTCAGTTAGAACAAGAAGATAGATTATATTGTGGGGGGGGTACTTCTATACAAGAACTTTGGACCATGAGCTGGAAGTTGTTGACTTTGTAGAGGAGCTATATAACCCGTAGATTCAGCATTAAACAAAACAATGTGGATACATCAGTACATGTTGCTGATTGGATCTAATAATAATCAACTCCCCACTTGATTAATTAATTAAGACTGGCTCATTCTTCAAATAGCACAACATTATTGTGACGTGATGAGAGTGGTGTGTTATTACGCTAGCTAGCGGAAATAGTCTAACCTTATTTATTCGTGCATTAAGCAGGTACGTAATTATTTCAATGAACACTACTTATATTAAAAATATAATGTTATTCGCTCACATTTTATTTAGAAATTTATTTCTAAAATTTACTTATTTAAATAGCTAAAATATTAATACATATACTAAAAGAATATATACATTTTTTTATTATATATTACACTGGTGCATGTACCTTAAAAAAAAAAAAAAATATATATATATATATATATATATATATATATATATATAATATCCGATTTGAAAGGTTTTCGTATCAGTATATAAATAAATATTGAAAAAACCGTGAATAAAGTATAAACCCACTAGTAATGTCTTTTTAATTATGAATGATCGATTTAAAATCAAATAATATTATAATATATATATATATATATATATATATATATTACATAAATCTTCTTTATTTTTAATAAAATACATATATATTCAAACAAATAGTATTCCTCTTCTGATGATAATTAAGCTGGACGTTGACTCAGGTGGAGTCGACTTTGACCCGCATATTCAGGATCGAACAATTAACTAATTTGGATACACGTTGCCGATTGAATCTGAATTAATTAGCAACTTGATCATCTATATCTATATATATATTATAAATTCTGAGGGAAATATAATAACAGAGTGAATGTGGAAGTGGTGATTTTATTTTTACATTAATTGATATATTTATGACAATTGAGCAGTCATTAACTCATAACATTGATTGCACTAGGAGCTGAGGGATTTTAAGTTGCAATTAATCGCAATTAAAATTTCGTTGATTTCGAACCGTTCTAGATTTAATTATACAATTAATCGCAATTAAAATTGCGGACTGTTCAAAATTCAATGTATGCAATTAATCGCAATTAAAATTTCCCTGATTTCGAACCGTTCAAGATTCAATGTATGCAATTAATCGCAATTAAAATTTTGGTACGTTCAAGATTCAGTGCATGTAATTAATTAAAATTAAAATTTCGCTGATTTTTAACAGATGCTTGACGCGGAGCCGGCGAACGAAGATGCCAGGCGGTACGTGCGGCTGACTGTCTCAGTAGCAGAGCCATCTCTATCTCCAGCGAGATATCACCGGTGGTCATCGGAGCCATATCTGTTGAAGACAGACGCTTGACACGGATCCGACGACCAAAGGTACATGCGGTACGGGCATCTAAAACTTATTTGTAAATTTGCGCAATGGCATTTTATGGTTCAAAATTTTCAGTCTTTCGTTTACTTTTTCAAATTTTAGACTGATATTTTATTTAAAAATAGTGTTTCAACATGTTACAAATAGTCAGTATATTAGTTTGTTAATTATACATATTTGATAAGTCACCCAGCGCGATGCGCGGGAAATGCATTAAGAGTACTTTAAATGGAACATTTGATAAATCATTTAGGGGGCACTTAACAAAACAATCAATAGAAGGATTGATGACGATTGATTAAAGAACGGTCACAAGGCTTCCTCTTCGAAAATCCTCACGAGTTATCAGACGTCTTGCTAAGTTCAGTGATTTGATCACTTCTACTATCAGAACCCAATGCTGGAAAATTATTTGTCCTATGGAAAGCATCACTTCTCAATATCGATGCTTCTAGACTAATACTTCAAAAATCAAGGAACCTTCTTCATATTCAGATGCTATTACAGATATTAATTGGTGGTGTTATCTTGAGTATTATCATATGTTATTTTGTGAGAAAATGTATATGTTATGATTGTATGTATGTATGCATAAATATAATTCCAGCCGTGTAATTCCAAAACATTTTTAAGGATTTTATTTGTGAAAACATTAAGGTGTTTATGTTAGCAAGATAATGTAAGTAAAGTGAAAGCCATCGGGGTAAGAAAGTTTGATTAATGACTAGTTTCTACATTGATCTTGTTATATAGTACTGTTGATTATACAAACCATTCAGGGCAAAACCAAACAGTCACATCAAATAAAAGCCCAACCTGCATAACTAGCCATGATATATGTTTTATTGTATTTGTATTATTCGTACACATCAAAGATCAAACACAAATACGTCACACATAGATAGATAAATACATAGATAGATAGGACGACTTCTCAAAGTCTAACCGATGGTGTTCCAACCTCAACAATCTTGATCACGACCATGCCCTCATCGCAAGCAAGAAGAACTCTATCAAAAATTGAGGACATAACCTTTGTTAGTCGCGTATCTTCATACACAAAACTCTTTGATGAATTTCAATCGAGATACAAAATTATTGTATGTAATTTCACTTACTCATTGGAAGTTTTGATGAATCCTATACTCCAAACTCGTCCAAGATCAGAGTTCCATACGAGCTCAAGCCTGAGAGGGAAAAACAACAATATAACAACAAAATTACATCCCTTTCAAACCAAACTCATATTTTTATGTCAGTTTTATGCAATTTTTATGTTACATACCTATGAGTACTTTTGTTCCAAATGCGAACAGTCTTATCTTCTGAACCTGTTATGATGATCGGAAGCTCGGGATGAACAAGAGTTGTCGTGACGTTGTTCAAGTGACCCTCAATGGTTTGAATGAGAGTCATCGATTCATAGTCCCAAACCCTAACGGAATAATCATCGGAACCGCTTAAAAGATAAAGTGTATAATCCTTCCCGACAAAGTACTCCACACAATTCAATCCTTTAGCATGTGCATCGATTGTAAACTTCGCGACTGCCGATCCAAAACTCCATATCTGCAAAATGATTATCATTCATCTAACTTATAAGATATCATTTAAAATACTCGCTTAAATATTATATTGAGATTTAACGAATCTATCTGTAGTTCGTTTTTTAAGATACCTTAATGGTTCCATCTAGAGAAACACTTGCAAATGAACTAGAATCTTTCGGGTTGAAGGCTACTTGCATCACATAATGCGAGTGCCCATCAAATGTCTCGATGCACGCCCAGTCATTTTCCCAGTTCCAGAGCTTGATGAGCTTGTCATCCGATGCTGTGAATACATACGGCGAAGTCGGGTGGACCGCCACACACCGGATAAAATCCTCGTGAGCTTTAAACTCTTTCAGCTTCTCCGAGGTATTGTAGTCGAATACACGAACAAACCCGTCATCAGCTCCGACCACGATCCAGTGTTTCTCTGGAACGAACTTCGCCGATCTCACAGGCGAATCAGCGACTTTGAACGACTTCTCTTCAGCCCGAGTTTCGTAGTTCCAAATGCTCACGCTTCCGGAATACAAACTGAGTAAAGCCCTAGAATAATGCATAGAAGAACGCCATGATAAATATAAATGCAGCTCGAAATCGATGTAACTTGTGTGCCAAGTTAATTATCTTTTACCATGGCTTTGTTGGATGCGAATCGATAGATTTCACTCGCACGGATCCTTGCACATATCCCTTCTGCTCCAATCCAATATTTTTCAAAACCCGAAAGTATTACAAAAAAATATATTCGTAACTCCAATCCCAACAGTAGTAAAATGAAAAGTTGAATTTACATACCTGAATTTCGACGGTAGGATGCTCCTGTATACACGAACAAATTAATTATATTTAGTAACTTTCAAGAACTGATCGCTACACGCCTACACCATTCATGAGCAGATGAAGATTCTTACCATGATATTGTCTCGAGTTCGAATGTTCGAATATACGATTTACTAGATCAGTGGTTTGCTGTGTCAGAATTATTGGGGTATGAAAGGTTTATATATATGATCGAGGAGGAAATGTTGCTTAATCAGTAAGGAGCTTACAAGGATAACCTTCGAAACGCGTTCTCATCAATGTAGTCATCAAAGGTAATCTCGTCCATTCATCACTCCAGCGTGTCACAATCGACGGTTGGCATGCAATGTTAGTCGTCACCATTCATTTCCACTGACTGTTCTAATATTAACAACGTAAGTTGAATTTTCATGACATAACAGCGTCAGTTTTGTATCATCTATTCTGTTTGTGGAAAGACTACCTTTCTTTGAAAATAAAGTAGCTGAATTGAATATGACGACCTTTCTATATCATGTATCTAATTACACACCATATTAGGTATATGGCTGACGAGAGAAGAAAGATGCATGCTGTGAATTGGAATGATGTTTGCTTGCCTAGAAATTGCGGAGGTCTGGGTATCACCTCCACTAGGGACCGTAATAAGGCTATGTTAGCCAACTTTGCTTGGAGGATGGAGAAATCACAGGATCCTTGGGCTACCATAATAAAAAATAGGTATTTAAGTCCGGGAAGAGATCCTTCTAAGTCAGGTACTTCTACTTGGAGTGCTCTACAAGATGGTAAAGAAACCCTTGACAAAGGCGTAGGTTGGGTTATTGGTAAGGGTAATAAGGTTAAAGTATGGTGTGACAATTGGTTTGGAGAATTTCCTTTAAGACTTCTAATTCAAGGTCCTCTAACTGAAAATGAGGAGAACCTTAGAATTGTTGATATCTTAAATGATGATGGCTATTATGATGTCTCGAAACTATCAATGCATTTGCCTCAGCATATCATTGACATGTTCATTTCCACGCCCATTAGCATTGCTAGGGACATGGAAGATAGAAAAATATGGAGAGACTCGTCTTCAGGTATCCCTACTGTTGCATCTGTGCACAAAGCAATCATTGCTCACAAGTGCAATAGTAGTGACAATACCAGGAAAAATTGGAACTGGATATGGGCTTGCAAGACGATCCCTAGGATCCAGTTTTTCATATGGTTGTGTTGTCATGAGAAAATCTTCACAGTAAAACACTTGAGCGATAGATGTTTAAATATTAATCCCATATGTTCCCTCTGTCAACAAGAAGATGAAGATATTTGTCATGTTCTTAGAGATTGTACCGTTGCTAGGAAAGTTTGGATGAAGATTGGAATTCCACACTCTATTCAAAAAAAATTCTCAGTTGATACTTTTCAATGGATGTTTGCAAATTGCAGGATCTCTGACATGCACAGCTCCAACGTAGAGTGGAAGAATATTTTTACAACTGCCATATGGGTTATTTGGAGGAATCGAAACTCTCTGTTATTCAATAAGCATGCATTTTCTCCTAACTTAGTTACCTTTATTGTGGAACAGGCGAAAGAAGTATCTGGTATCCTTAAAAAACCTAATTCTCTAATCTCGAAGTCCACTATTCATGTCAAGTGGTGTCCACCTCCACATGGCTGGATAAAACTGAATACAGATGGGTCGGCCCTTGGCAACCCTGGACAAGCTGGAGGAGGGGGAATCCTTAGAAATGAATTTGGTGGTTGGATTAAAGGTTTTCAAAGGAGACTCGGGATCACTAATAGCCTTGTGGCGGAACTTTGGGCGTTGAGAGATGGCTTAACCATGGCAACAAATCTAAACATTGACTCGGTCTATGTGGAAATGGATGCTAAGGAAGCTATTAACCTCATTGTCGAGGAATCAAGTGAAGATAGACCTATAATGCCTTTAATTTGGGATTGCAGAAAACTTATGAAGTCTTTTCGAAGATTAAAATTTAGGCATGTCTATCGTGAAGCAAACAAGGTTGCAGATCAACTAGCAAAGGAAGCAGCGAGGATGGAAGGATCATTCGTGATCATTGGTGAACTCCCTTCAAGACTTAAGCCGTTTATTTTGTACGATTGCTTAGGACAATCCCAAAATAGGGAAGTAGTTGCCTAATAGTTTCCTAATTTACCAAAAAAAAAAACTCTATTACATAAATAAAAAGCACAAAATTTAAATTTATCCTCGCCTTTATTTTGTCCTCACATCCTAGCTATTCTCATTCTTTTTTTCCCGCTCACCCTAAAAGTTGCTTCTCAATTCCAAAAGTTGTCCTGCTTCACTTCAATACTCCGCCAGCGATTTCCCAATTTATCTTGTTTCCTCTTCTTTCCCTTGCACTCTTTCATTTCATTGTCGATAACCTCTTTAGAATTGATGGTCTTTCCTCTTTATATGCCCACTAAGATATAGCAAAGCTTATAACGGCTCATCTTCCACAAATTTGTCCTTCCATGGTTGCCGAAACCTTTCTATTCTTGCAGATCTATATGCAGGCCTACCGATGGCGTCTCCAGCAGCCGCAGATCTACAGGTTTCTATCGGTAGTATGTCTATCTCTTTTTCTTTCTTTCTAGGCAGGTTTATTGACCAGGGAATGCTTTTAACTCTGATTGGCGCTGGTGGTCGCAGTTGCAGCAGTGGCGACATAGTCGGTGTTCACTCCACCTTTTGTAGCTTCACTGTATCTCCATCTGTCTATTTTTTTCTGTTTATTTGTTACAAAGTAAGAAGTCTTATGTTGCAACAAGGATGGTTAGACCCAACTGCCAACTGACGTACGTGTTCTTTTGGATATTTTTTTATTAAGGATCACACTGAACAAGAAAACAAATCTTTTCTAACTATTTGAAAAAAAGAATTGACTAATAAACTGTGAACAATGGAAAAATCTGAAACATCAGGTCAGGCTGGGCACTCTCGGTAACTTTTGTACTGTTTGGAAATCTTGCAAGTATGACAGAGTCACAACTCTATAGTTTTTTTTTATCTATTAATTGAGTTTATGGTTACTATAGTAGTGATGTAATCTTCTGCATTTGACTTCGGCTACTGTAGGATTTTTAATTTATTTATTTATAATAAAGAGATATAATTTCATAGTTCACCAACAATGGAAATAGTAAATCTCTAGCTATTTTTAGTTCTTAATACAATTTCTGATATCTTAAATGTATACTCGTATATTTTGAATTAGCTGCACGTGCAACGAGCGTGCGTGTTTTTCTAGTGGAGGAAAAAAAACTGAAACTTGTTAGTGTCAATTCTCAAGTCTAAACAGCCTAAAAGATTGTTCAAAATAATATTTATTAATAATAAAAACAATAAACATCATGCCTTATAACACCTACAGATTAACCATTTCTCCAATCTAATAACGCGGGGTATATCAAAAACACTATACCATGAATATAAGCACCATATAATCCGTTAAATAAAGGCCAAATACTTTTTTTTTATTAAAAAAACAAGCATAATTAGTGGAGAGTACAATCCCTATGATTCTTCAAAAAGAGTCGAAGTTTGATGAGTAAGTCTACATGTTCCAAAAGCAGCATCTCCATTAAATTAAGACATCAAAACTTAGAAGAGAAAATGTGGTCAACCTCCGTGAAAAAGGGATCAGTTGAATATGAAACCAATTAATATAAATTCAACATTCTAATCTCATAACATAACAAGAATTAAAGAGAAGACAAATGGGTTGGGCTTTTTAATGAAGGAGACATCTGATTTATTAAGTTAAACATGACGTTTGGAGAGGAGTGGGAGGGCTAAGAGTGATAATCCGGGAGGGTAAATAGTTATCATGGGCATGGCCCTAGCTAGCTAGCTAGCTTTCATTATTATTATTATTAGTATATAAATTAAATGCGGTTAATTTCAAAGTTAATAGTAGTGGACTGGCCTTTCCTACCCCCATAGCCTCTCAATGGATAACCTAGAAAAATAATTTTGTTGGGAGGCTCCATGGCTAGGTTCTTACAAAACTTCCTATAAGTTGCCTTGAAGTGGAAATATATATATATTTTTTTTAAAGAAACATGGGCAATTAGGGACTCTTGAGGGCAAATATTAAGGTCCAATCACGTTTAAGTTTCATTTTTCTTTTTTAATTTTTATATTATATATATAAAATATAGTGTAGGATGGGTTCCGATGTAATCGTTAGCCCCGTTAACAGTCAATAAACGGCGAGTAAGCCCAGTGGGCCTTGTGAAAGACCTGGAGGGTCCAGAAGCCCAGTATGAAGGGTCCCGACGAGATCGGTCCCGATATATGAGCTGAATGCTCCCGACGAGAAGCCTCTGAGTAGGCCCCGATATGCCTTTGAGAAGGCCCAGATAATAAAGCCCCGAGAAAGCTGGCCCTGTCTCGTGAGACGAGGGGTCCTGGGTGGTGACCTAGAATGAGATAACTCTGGAGTCCCCGATATGGATTGGGACTTGTGATCAGAGGATAAGACCAAGAAACCCGCCTACTAAATAGGGTAGTGGGGAAACGGTTAAGATACAGATAAACTCCCCCGAGATACGCAGGGCGTGCCCGAGATACGTGAAGCGTGGGCGAGATACGCAGAGCGTGGGGCGAGATACACGGAATCCCGAACGAGATATACGGAACGTGGGTAAAACTGCCAGGCGCGGTTACAGGTAACTGAGGTAACTTCCCCTCCTATATAAAGGAGGAAGTTACCTCAGAAAACACACTTTCTAATACGAACTTAGACTTTTTGCTATCCACCACATCGTTCTCATTTAAGCATCGGAGAGGGATTCTGGGTCACCACCCAGGTCATCCCCTTTTGCAGGATTACGCGGAGCCCAGGAGTTCAAGTTTCCGTCAAGAACGTAACGGAGCTTCGACCGTGATCCAACATTGGCGTCGTCTGTGGGAATCGAACAAAAAGTCCCAATAGTTTCTACTAGATCGATGGCTGGTGGTGGCAAGAAGAAGCAAGTCCAGGCCGGCAGTTCTCGCCCTGCTGGAACTGTAAATTCCGCGTTGCCGGAGCATGTTGCTGAACAAGGTGAACACCCTGCTGTTTCTCAGACAGGGGGGCATGGTGAAGATCACGAGGTCTCAGTCCGAGACACGGCGGTGAACATGGAGGTGGATGCTCCTCCAAATCCGGTGGTGCGCAGAGAGGAAATCCCGCGGAGGGAGGTAGGTGCTTCCTCAAACCCAGAGTTGGCTAAGGTAGTAGCAGATGCTATGCCCATGTTCTTGGCGGCCATGGAGGCTTTACTGGATAAGAGAGAGGCTGCCAAGAGGGGAGAAGAGTTACCTCCACGGGAGGAGTTGCCTCCGCCTCCTCCGAGGGAGGTTCAAGAGGAACAGGAGGTTCAGAGGAGTAAGGGTAAGGAACCCGCGCACTCCGAAAAGTTCGCGACGGTCCCGGACCAGTGCAGCACAGGACCATTCCCCTGAATGGCCCCATCACCCCCGATCAGGTGGTAAAAATCGTCAACATCTGCATGGGCGACCAGAAGCATATGACATCGGAGCTGAGGGACCGATCCACTCATCCTTTTGTTCCACGGCTGCTAGATACTGTCGCCCCGCCAGGACTAGGTGTTCCGACCATCAAGGAGTACGATGGTGAAGGAGACCCGGTCCGCCATGTTCAGAGGCATGTCCAGGCCTGTATGGGTAGGACCGCGAATGATGACCTCGTGTGTTCACTGTTCCCGATCACCTTGGGAGAAAGGGCCATGACATGGTTTTTCAGCCTACCGCCGGGAAGCATTACTTGCTGGGCTGATATGCACGACCGCTTCATCAAGCAGTATCAGGGTCGTAGGCGCCTCTTGAAGAGCGTGAGGTCTTTGACCCAGGTGGTGCAGAGATTTGACGAATCGTTGGCATACTACTACCAACGGTTCATTGCTAGTGCCGCGGAGATAGACGAGGAGATATCGGAGGGAGAGACCATCCGTACTTTCCTTCGGAACCTAACTGCTCTGTATGGTTCCGATCTGATGCACAATGTAGCCGCGAAGGCTGTGTGGAGTATGGAAGCCTTGCAAGCGAGGGTGAAGCAGCAAATCGACGTGCATGAGTCGAAGATTGCTGCCGGAGAGCTTGATCCTCCGAAGTCAGGAAGAGGAAAGCCATCGTCCAAGCTGTCGGATGATCGCAAAGGGAGCGACAAATCGGAGGGAAGTAGGAGCCGTGGTCGCCCCGATAGAAGAGAGGACAAGCGTCCCCCGAGGAAGGATAATCGAGAGGGTCGTAGTGTGCCCCTCAACAGTTCGATGACCTCCGTACTAGCCGTGATGGATCGGCAGGGTCTCGCCCGATACCCCCCGATGAAGGAAGGTGAATTCTTGGGAGGTCGCTCTGATCGTTACTGTCGGTACCATCGGGTCAATGGTCACGACACAGATAACTGTCGGGAGCTGAAGAAGGAGATAGAGAAGCTGATCCAGAAGGGGAAGCTTAAAGAGTTTGTTGGTAGGGGACGATGCCGATCCCGTTCCAAAACTCGGTCGCGGTCCCGTTCTAAGTCCCGCGATCGATCTCCGAAGAAGAAGAAGGTTGAGCCGGAATCCTCCGGTGCCCGTAAGGAGAGGCGGGGAACCATTAACGTCATTCATGGAGGAATGGCGGCGGGAGGTGATACCTCCGCTTCTCGGGAGAATTATGCTTCCCGTATTTCTGCTGCTGTGGTGCTAGGAAAGAGGTCCCGGTCGTGGACTGTAAAGGAGGAAATGGTGATTTCTTTCTCAGCAGAGGACCTGATAGGCGTGGAGACCCCCCATGATGACGCCTTGGTCGTGACTTTGGATGTGGATGGATTCGAGATGAAGCGGATCCTGATAGATGGAGGGAGCTCCTCCGACATTCTGTTTATGGACGCCCTGGAGGCCATGGGAAAGACGAAGAAGGACCTGACGCAGGTGAACTTGCCGATGGTGGGATTCTCTGGTTCTACTTCCTATCCGCTAGGTATGATCACCTTACCGGTGGAATTCGGTAGTGGGTGGAAAGTGGAAAGGCGGAACGTGGATTTCGTCGTGGTAGAGTCTGCGGGGACGTATAACGCTATCATCGGGAGGACCACCATCAACCCTCTCATGGCGGTTGCCTCAACCGTCCACCAAAAGATGAAGTTCCCGACGGATAATGGGGTCGGAGAAGTCAAGGGTGACCAGGTGGCATCCAGAAGGTGTTATGTTAACGCCACTCGAAGGAGAAGGAGGGAAGCCATGGCTTTCCTTCAGACTGATGCCGATCCTCGAGAGGAGTTTGGGCGCCCCGCCCCCATGGAGGATCTGAAAGAGGTCGAGGTTGACGGACCTCAAAGGAAAGTGAAGATCGGGTCTGCTTTGTCGGAGGAAAGAGCCCGAGAATTGATCGAGCTTTTGAAAGAGTTCAAGGAGCTGTTTGCCTGGTCCCCGAGCGATATGCCAGGAATCAGCCCCGACGTGATAGTGCACGAATTGAAGATTGATCCCGCGATCAAGCCTATCGCGCAGAAGAGGCGTCCGATGGGTGCGGATAAGAGGATCGCGATCCAGCAGGAGGTGGGCAGGCTGCTCGACGCTGGATTCATCAAGGAGCTCCGATTCCAGACTTGGGTCGCTAACCCGGTCCTGGTGAGGAAGAGTAACGGGAAGTGGCGGATGTGTGTCGATTTCCGCGACTTGAACAAAGCTTGCCCAAAGGATTGTTATCCGCTCCCTAGAATCGACCAGTTGGTGGATGCCACATCGGGACATGAGCTGCTGAGCTTCATGGATGCCTATTCTGGTTACAACCAGATCAAGATGGCGAAGGAGGATGCCCTCCATACAGCCTTCTATGCTGATAGTGATGTTTATCACTACGACGTTATGCCCTTCGGGCTGATCAATGCTGGAGCAACTTACCAGAGGATGGTGAACAAGTTGTTCGGGGACATGCTGGGAAAGACCATGGAGGCTTATGTGGATGACGTGCTAGTGAAGTCCCGACAGGCGGGAGACCATGTCCATAACTTGGCGGTGGCGTTTGAGCGGATGAAGTTTCATCAGGTGCGTTTGAATCCGGACAAGTGCGCTTTCGGGGTGAACTCGGGGAAGTTCCTGGGTTTTATGGTGAGCCAAAGAGGAATCGAGGTGAATCCTGAGAAGCTGAGGGCAATCGAGGAGATGCAGTCTCCGAAAACCCATCGGGAGGTCCAGGTTCTGAATGGACGATTAGCCGCGATGAATCGTTTCCTATCCAAGGCTAGTGACCGAGCCATGCCATTTTTTGATGTGCTAAGGGCCCACAAGAAGTTTGAATGGTCCGACAAGTGCGAGGAGGCCTTTCAAGAGCTCAAGCAACATCTCCGTATTGAGAAGTATCTCTTTGCGTTGATTATTGCTGCTCGAAAACTGAGGCCCTACTTCCATGCCCACGAGATTACGGTGTTAACTAATCAGCCCTTGAAGCACTTTTTGAACCGACCAGAGGCGTCGGGGAGATTGGTGAAATGGGCAGTTGAGCTTACGGAGTTCCGTATCCACTTTGCTCCGAGAACGGCTATTAAGGGCCAGGCATTGGCAGATTTTATTGCAGAGTCTACAGCACCCGATCTGGAAGAAGCAGGTCATGTAGAGGGGGCAACCATGGAGGTCCCGATAGCAGAACAGCCAGAACAGCCAAATGAGGAGAACACCTGGGAAATGTACACTGATGGTTCATCAAGTGTAGAAGGATCGGGGGCAGGATTTGTATTGATACCGCCCGGTGGAGGCGAGCCCCTGCGATATGCCTTGGCCTTGACGTTTAGGGCACCAACAATGAAGCTGAGTATGAGGCTCTCATCACGGGCCTTAAAATCGCCAAAGGTACGGGAGTTGAACATTTAAAGGTGAAGTGTGATGCTAGCCTGATCGTGAATCAAGTCCAGGGGAGTTACGAGGCGAAGAACCCGACAATGAGGAAGTATTTGCACGAGGTGCAGACTTTGAAGGGAAGCTTCGACATTGAAGCAATCCCGAGGGAAGAAAATGCGGAGGCAGACGCCTTAAGCAAGTTTGCCCTAGGCGTAGCCCCCGAGGAGAATCGGAAGGTACACTTTCTGGAGAGGGTGATTATCTCAACCATCGATCCGTCGGAGGTATGTGCTATTGAAGCAGGATCGGAGGAAGAAGAGAAATCCACCTGGATGACCCCGATTGTCACATACTTGACTACGGGGGCACTCCCCGACGATGAAGTGGTAGCTGTTAGGTTGCGTCGAATCGTGAGCAACTACGTGATGGTGGACAACCAGTTATACAAGAGGGGGCATGTAAAGCCTTTTCTGAAATGTGTGGCGGTGCCTGATACGAATCGGATCTTGAGAGAGTTACACGAAGGAGTCGCGGCCTGTCATGAAGGGGCCCGATCCATTGTGAGGAAAGCGTTGAATTTAGGCTACTATTGGCCTTCAATGAACAAGGAAGCGACAGCGATGGTCCAATCTTGTGATGCATGCCAGAGGTACGCTCCGAATATCGTGGCTCCTGCCGCGGACTTGATGTCCATCGGGAATGCTTGGCCCTTCGCGCAGTGGGGCATCGACTTGGTGGGACCCCTTCCACAAGCCAAAGGTCAGTGCAAGTATTTACTCGTAGCCATTGATTACTTTTCGAAGTGGATAGAGGCTAAGGCATTGGCCAAGACGACGGGGCAGCAGATCCTCAAGTTTCTCCAGACTCAGATCGTATCCCGGTACGGGGTTCCTCGAGTGCTGATTAGCGATAATGGCCCTCCGTTCAATGGGGCTCAGTTGAAGGAGTATATGGAGGAATTGAACATCGAGCATCGGACAGCTTCCGTCCATCATGCTCAGACTAATGGCCAAGTCGAGTCAGCCAACAAGATCGTGATGGATGGCTTGAAAAAGAGAGTCTACGCCTTGCAGGGTCATTGGCTAGATGACCTTGAAAACGTGTTGTGGGCTGTTAGAACAACACTCAAGCAATCGACGGGGGAGACTCCGTTTGGCCTCGTTTATGGCACGTAGGCAGTTGCTCCCGTGGAGATAGCGGTGGCGTCCCATCGCAGGAGGTATTACGAGCCTCTGACGAACGAAGAAATGAGACGTCTGGACTTGGACTTGCTCGAAGAGAAAAGGTGGAAGACTGATGAAGTTCAGGCTCGGATGCGTCTGGCAACCGCCAGGTACTATAATCGGCGGGTCAAGTCCCGACAATTCTTCGTTGGAGAACTTGTTTGGCGGAGGAATGAGTTCGTCCATCAAGATCGAATCAACAAGCTATCACCGAAATGGGAGGGACCTTACAAGATCGTAGGGATACCAGCCCCAAACGCGTACAAGTTAGAAGACCTTGATGGCAAGACGTTGAAACATTCTTTCAGTGGTGCACACTTGAAGAAGTATCATGTTTGATCCTAAGTCGCCTTAAGTGGTGCGTGATGTTAAGTCGCCGCGAATGGCGCAAGTTATCTATCGATTGATACGATGACGCGATTAAAGCCTTCCGAGGTACGATTAAAATGCCTTCCGAGGTACAAGTAAGTCGTCTTAAAGGACGCGATTAAAGCCTTCCGAGGTACGATTAAAAAGCCTTCCGAGGTACGAGTAAGTCGTCTTAAAGGACGCGATAAAAGCCTTCCGAGGTACGATTAAAAAGCCTTACGAGGTACGTTTAAGTCGTCTTTATGGCGCGATAAAAAGCCTTCCGAGGTAAGAACAAAAGCCTTACGAGGTATGATTAAGTCGTCTTTATGATGCAACAAAAAGCCTAGGTATGAATAAAAGCCCTAAGGGGTCCGAGTAAGTCGTCTTTATGATGCAGCAAAAAGCCTTAAGGGGTATGATTAAGTCGTCTAAAATGACGCGATAAAAAGCCTTAAATGGTACGGTAAAATCATCTTAAGTGATGTGCGAAATTGCCTTGAACGGCATGGACGAGAAACCTTAAGTGGTGAGGTCCCGAGAAAAACGTCACGAAGGACGTATGAAATCACCTTAAATGGCACGGGCAAGAAACCTTAAGTGGTAATAGTCTCCTCGGATTTGGCAACTGTCCTTGAAGTCTCGAGGAATGGTGAGTGAGAAGCTCTGTAATTCAAGAGTTATGCCCAAGGTAAAAGCCTCTGATGGTAATGTCGGGAGGTCTGAAGATGAAAGCCTTCGACGATGAGGTCGGGAGGTCCGGAATTAGAAAACACGACGGACTGCAAGTCCCCCATGTCTTGGGGGCAAATGATGGGTTCCGATGTAATCGTTAGCCCCGTTAACAGTCAATAAACGGCGAGTAAGCCCAGTGGGCCTTGTGAAAGACCTGGAGGGTCCAGAAGCCCAGTATGAAGGGTCCCGACGAGATCGGTCCCGATATATGAGCTGAATGCTCCCGACGAGAAGCCTCTGAGTAGGCCCCGATATGCCTTTGAGAAGGCCCCGATAATAAAGCCCCGAGAAAGCTGGCCCTGTCTCGTGAGACGAGGGGTCCTGGGTGGTGACCTAGAATGAGATAACTCTGGAGTCCCCGATATGGATTGGGACTTGTGATCAGAGGATAAGACCAAGAAACCCGCCTACTAAATAGGGTAGTGGGGAAACGGTTGAGATACAGATAAACTCCCCCGAGATACGCAGGGCGTGCCCGAGATACGTGAAGCGTGGGCGAGATACGCGGAGCGTGGTGCGAGATACACGGAATCCCGAACGAGATATACGGAACGTGGGTAAAACTGCCAGGCGCGGTTACAGGTAACTGAGGTAACTTCCCCTCCTATATAAAGGAGGAAGTTACCTCAGAAAACACACTTTCTAATACGAACTTAGACTTTTTGCTATCCACCACATCGTTCAAGCTCTCATTTAAGCATCAGAGAGGGATTCTGGGTCACCACCCAGGTCATCCCCTTTTGCAGGATTACGCGGAGCCCAGGAGTTCAAGTTTCCGTCAAGAACGTAACGGAGCTTCGACCGTGATCCAACAGTGTACACTAATGAATATTTTTGCGTTGCAACAACTTAGATTATTCCACTGCACGAAAACTAATTTCTCGTAAACGGTGGATATAATTTCTTGCGACGCAAAATGAGTCGACATGAAACTAACAATGCTTTTTTTAACATTTGCATATGTTATTTCTAATTACTGTTACGAAAAACACTGTAATGCTTGCAACAAGCGTAGCAAAACTCTTAAAAACTCTACGCTTTTCTTGCGTCTCCAATGTATGAAATTGGCAACACATCTATGTCTTTATAATAATTTTTTTTAAAAGAATGTTATTTAAATCAAATTTAAACGACTTTTTATAAAGCGACGAAATAATACAATAAGAAACGACACTACTAAGAAGCGTCGCCAAATTTGAATAAGTTTGATTAATGTGAAGAAGTTTATGATACTGAGCAAGTGTCGATACTAAAAAGTCATCTAATTTTTTTTAATAGTATTATTCTCTCTTGGTTGGTTGAGTTTGATTCAGTCAACTCCGGAATTTAACATATTATCAAAAACCCGATTCTGATTGGCGGTGCTAATTTTCCATTAACGTACACATACTAAGTTTGATTGAACTAAGTCTGGACATGAGAAGGGGCTCATTCTAATGGTGAAACCAAAATCCGGTTGGTCCGAAAAACGGGTAAAAATCGAACCGGTCAGTACCGAAATATTCGGTTTGGTTTTTAGTCGGTATTTTTTTGCTCTAGTTCGGTTTTTCGGTTCGGTTCAGATTTTGAGCTTTGAGGACTGTGGAGACCGAACCAATCGTTATGCTATTTAAATATATACAATATATATTATATTAGTTGATATTAATCAATGTTATTAATTAATTAGGTTAATATAAATTGTAAAAGAGGCACTTATGAAGATTGTTTTTGTTACTTTTATTTTATAATTTATTTAATTATATTATTGGACCTTATTTTTCATTTCAGTTTGATATAGTCTATGAAAATGACGAGAATTTTAAATGGTAATTGCTAACTTTGGATTTTTGGATTTTCGGATTAAACCGAAAACCAAACTGAAAAAACCGTACTACCAATTGGCGGTTTATTTTTCATCGCACGGTTTTTTTGTTGGTTTTTATAAGGAAAAAAATACCTAACCTAAAATATCGATATCTGACCAAAACAAACAAAAAAACTGATCCAACCGGTCCGATTTCACCCCTAGTTTATTCAAATTAGTCTAAACCTGTCCAATTTGATAAGCAGTTGAAGTCTCTTTAAAGTCCCACGTTAGATGGTAACACCACATACTGGTTTGGTGGATAATAATAGAGCATGATATATATGATGCAGCGTGATGGGATAGATGGAACAAAGACTCGTTCATTCTAGGGGAATGCCGAGAATTTGATGGGGAGGCGTAAGAACTCGTTGATTCAAAGAATGCCGAGAATTTGACGCAGGGTAGAGGAAAACCTCAGTTTTTTTCATATATCAATAAACTTAATGTAAAGAATTATAAACATATCTTAAATACTGAAACAAAAACCCTAACCCTAGGTAAAAATTCGAAATTTGCAAACAGACTCTAACAAAACCGACAAATTACAAAAAAATTTGACATAAACATAAAACTGAAATTTCGACCCCTAAACGAAGGAATTTGGCCGAAAAACGTCAAACCCTATAGTTTACTATGAGTCTTGCTCAGATCACCGTTTCTGCATGAAATACAGTACTCGCACGCTAAAATCCGACACTTCAAGATCTCCCACATCATTCTCTCCGGGGAAGAGAAGATTCGTCCTCGAATCTTACGCAACGAAGGCCAGTAATAGGAAGCAGGAACAAGAACACACTCAGCCCCAACATCATAAAAAATTTCACCTGAAGCGGTGCTCGAGTGTGGTTTTGGTGTCGACGTCGGGGTTGATTTGTCTTGTTGCTTGTACCTGAAATCGAAGGTCTAGAGGCCTTCGAATTCGCTCATGGCGGTCGAGGAGATGATGAATTCAGGATCATGGAAGGTGGGGGTGATGGTCGATCATCGCTGTGACGTCTTCGTCTTCAACGTATTCATCATAAATTGGATTATCAAGAACAACAGCAGTTCTGGTATGATCTGGTGCCGGCCAATTAAGGAACGGCATCGCGCAGAATTTTCGACTCTGATACCAATCTGATGCAGCGTGATGGGGATAGATAGGACAAAAACTCGTTGATTCAAAGGAATGCCGATAATTTGACGCAGAGTAGAGGAAAACCTCAGTTTTTTTCATATATAAATAATCTGAATGTAAAGAAGGCTAAACATATCTTAAATACTGAAAACAAAAACCCTAACCTTAGGTAAAAATCCGAAATTTGCAAACAAACTCTAACAAAACCGATAAATTACAAAAAAGATTGACTGAAACATAAAACTGCAATTTCGACCCCCTAAACGAAGGAATTTGGCCGAAAAACGTCAAACATCATAGTTTACTATTAGTCTTTTTCTCAGATCACCGTTTCTGCATGAAATACAGTACTCGCACGCCAAAATCCGACACTTCAAAATCTCTCGATCAATATATATATACAAAAGAATCACCAATTAGTTTCTGCATAATATAACTTTCACTAAAATATATAGTTACTCTATATTACTATATTAGATTGTCGACCTGACGCGAAATTTAGTAATCGGCCATTTAAAATGTACACGGCTTTTTTCGTCCACCTGTAGCACGCTTTGAACAAATTTCTAACACTTGGGCTAGCTAGGGCTCTTACAATTCCTAGAAGTTGACTAGTGTAGAGATATTAATTAAAGGCTTCTCGAGTAAAAAATAAAAATAAAAATTGCAAACGCATTCAAATTTAAAGCATGTTGAAAGTATTTTGATTTAACTATTGTACAAATTTTAATGTAACTGATTTAATATTTATAAATTCGACTGTATAATTAGGCAATTCCTCCGAAACATAAATGATCCATCTGCTGGGATGATATCAAAGCTAAAAATTATGATTAAGGCTAGAAGCTATGACCCAAAAGTGCACCCATTGGTCTGCAAATGGCGTCGAATATTCCAAGAATAAACCCTAGTCCACTTAACCAACCCTCCACCACTGTCGTCTACGAGCCCAATTTGAACAACAATAAATAACCTTGGTCACACTTTTTCATGATTTTGTTTCTTATAATTATAATATAACTATTTGGTCAACAACAACGAATTCTATATCAAAAAATATTGACTTATGGAGTTTAATTTAAAGATTACATTTTAATACCCTTTTATGATGAATTTCAACAATCGGTTTATCAATTAATCTAATCAACTAGCTTTGGGTATTATGAAGGTTGTTAATCTAAAGTTAGTGCTCCAAATTAACGCTGGCATTGTTGACCCAATTAACCAGCGCATAACAAGCCTATACATGTACATGTGCGTTTAACAAAGCACTTCTGGACTTTATATGAAGATGTCTTTTGAGGGATATATATATATATAATTAGATAAAGATAAATTATATATTTAAATTCTCTTATAAATTTATGAGAGAATTTAAATATATAATTCCTCTTTATCTAATTACATAATATATAAAGTACGACACCAAGACAATTTCTTATTTTTGTTAATGTTGGATTCACTAGAATATACATCTAGCTAGCTAGAGTAAGTGCTTAGGTTAAAATGCGGTCTAACAATAAATACAGCTGAATTTAAAGCCGTTAGTTACATTAGGAGAGATAAAATAAATCATATTTCATGAGAAAAAAATTAATTAGATTAGATCTTAAATGCATTTTACAAATCGATATATAATTTGATCAAACATCCAAATATTGTAAATTTGACTGCACAAATACAGTCAATTATATTTTAGTCAAACTCTCTCTTGAATATTTTTTATTTATTACTATGTAATAGTCTAAACCCGACTATTTCATCTTAACTTGATAAACATATAAAGCGCCCTTTTTTGGAATTTCGCCTCAATCATAAGAATCTCTGAAAATAAGACTATTCAAGTGGATACTTGCTTCTTATCATCATAATTAAAATATTTAGGATTATTATTATGAGAAAAAAAAAACGCAATAGAACTTCCCAAAGGTACGAAGGTATCTGTTCTTTCTAATCTGAACAAATTCTGCAATCCCCCAAATTACTCTACGCGTTGCAGCCTATGTCTTCTGTCGCATGCAGTGTTTAGTTTAGTGTGCATGATAATTTATACGTTTATATCTCTAAGTATCCTTCCATAATAATAATAGTATAGTACAATATAATATAACATGGTGAAACAATAAATCTAGCTAGCTTAATTCCCAGATTCTCTTTCAGTGTCATCAACTTATTATTTTTTTTCACTGAGGGAAAGGAATGGGCTAATAGTGGTGATTCTAAATCAATCTCACTATGTAATGTTTGAATTTTTGTGCTCACGGTTTGGGGGTTTTTCCGACCTGACTGTGAACAACTAATATGCCCGTTAAGCTTAATTCTACTCTCATCCTCGGGGCCAGCAGGATCTATTTTTTAAATAGATCATAGCAAAGTGACGCCCCAAATGATTTCGAACCTGAAAGTTCGGAGTTAAACCACATGGGAATAAACGCTTTTAACCACCAGTCCACCACTGTTGGTGGTTAGTATCATCAATTATTATATACCTTATTTACATGATATATGATCATATATTTTGAAAAATCGTCATATGAAAATGAGTGAGGAGGCTATTGCACCCTCAACTTTTAGGGTTATGCATTAATTTTCAATTTAGTGTTTTGATATTCTTGATTCACAGAAAATTTTGACTTCATTCCTGATCCGAGATATACAAACCCTAGCTAGCTACTAGCTAGTGACAAATTACGGAAGCTCCTCGAACGCCTGCTTCATACGATCACCGAAAAACACCGTCCAAATAAATAATAATTGTATATTTTTTAAAGTAATAAGCACAAAACGAACACTTATTACGGTCCTGATTAATTTGATTTTGTAAGGCGATTTCCAGTAACATTGGTCCACCGCAACCAAAAGGAATATTCTCCACAATATATATATATATCAAGATGATGTGGCTTTGGTGCCAACTTAAGTAGGGATTGAATCGGATCCATCAATGGTGGGTATATATATCTTTAACCTACTTTTCGAAAAAGGTGTGTATATATATGGTGATGTGATGTCCCAGTTAACCTTTTGCAATAACGGTAGGTTCTCGAAGCGATATGGAAATGAATTATGTGAGTGCCTGCATGCGTCTCACTGTCGCCGCGTATCTACCATATAAGTATCGGGGGTATGTACTTGTCCTTTCGATGCAGACACAACAAGTGGCACGCGGATCTATAACATTTGTAATATATATAATGGGTTTGATAAATCTTTAAAGTGTGAATTTTTTTGTGAAAAATCCATAGAAAGTTGTCAAGTAACCCATGTCAAGTGATGATTGTTCAAAAAATGGAAAGAGAATGTTATTATTATCATGTTAAGAACTTAAGATTATTAAGCTTTATGTACAATGGTTCGGCCATATTTTCGGCAGAATGAGCTTTTTTTTTATTATTATTAATATTAAAATAAGGGTTATATGTTTTTCAATAAAAATAAATAAATATACATATATATATAAGACCTTATTATAATAAATACTAAAAAAATGGGGAAGAAAGACCCTCATTCATGTGAAGTATACCCGCCACTAATAGAGACATATAATAACTAGGGGTATCAACGGGGCGGGTGGGTATCACCAAACCCAGACCCGCCCCACGGTTCGACATAGTTGACCTGTACCCGCCCCGTACATCTGGCGGGGCGGTTGACCCGCGGGTCACCCATGTGAACAAATTATTTATTTTTAGAAACCTTAAATACTAAAATTTATGTTTTCCGTGTTAAAATTTGAATTAAAAATTAAAAATTTAACTTAACATTCAAATATTCATCACCAAACTTGTTAAAACTCTTGTTATTCTGACTATGTATTATATTAGACTATAGTTTTATGTAATATACATAGGTTATATACATATGTTTTACACCTACATGGGGCGGGGCCCGCAACTCCAAACCCGAACCCACCCCACGGGTCACGGGTCGGCGGGAAAAAAAACAGTGCGGATCGACGGGTATCCGTAACCCGTTGCCATTCCAAATAATAACCAACTAAGGCTGAAATTAGGCGGGACAGCGGAATTTAAATAATAATAATATATAGTCCGAGCCGTAATTACAGACTTATTTTATGGCTCGAGCCTAAGTGATAAGTCTATCTAAGAAAAAAGTACGTCTGATGTGGGCTTGTTTAATTAGATACAGGGGGTCATTCTGAAATTTACACAAAAAAATGGGAGTATTAAGACGTACTAAGATAAAGTTAGGGTTTCTTCTGTACAAATGATGTATGTATGGTCTGCATGTTATATCTGTATGAATGTTGCAATGCGAGTTATTGTTTTGCTGTGGATTTTATATATATAATAACTATGAGTTTTGCTGTAGAGATCGATGTTTAGGGTCGAATTTAGAGCTCGACAAGAAGTGCGGGATAGCTGTGTAATTAAATCAGAATTTGAGGCAATTATTGTATGTGTCGGGTCAACCTTTTTTTCTCCATTTGTATAGGACCACTCTATGGAACGGCCGCTGTTTGATGCGGCCTAATTTCCACCAATCAGAGGTCTGTATTTAATGGCAAACTTGTAATTTCGTTTAAAAGAGAAAAAATGCGGTTTAGTGGTTCTTGTCACATCATATCACATCACTTAAGTGAATTAGACCACGGTTCGAAGATTTA
This sequence comes from Clarkia xantiana subsp. parviflora, assembly GCA_036873135.1. Lineage (NCBI taxonomy): Eukaryota > Viridiplantae > Streptophyta > Magnoliopsida > Myrtales > Onagraceae > Clarkia > Clarkia xantiana. Next base: position 3,008,532 of record JAPTYO010000004.1, on the reverse strand, counting down.
TCCAGACCGGATGTGAAGTTTTAACAGACGTTTGAACTTGCCCTTTACTATACGTTACGTTTTGGGTGTGTAGTCTAGTTCGACGGAGCTACCCCTTATCCTTCTTCACCCGCCTTCCCTTACCTCCTTCCCTACCTCCATTGCTGAATCATTCCGCTGCGCTGCTGTCGCTTCTCGAAGGAGGGATTTGAATGTGGTTGCTCCATTTCACAGGCCAGACAAGTCCATTCTGAAGCTTGTTTTCATCTTGCAGTATGAAGCTTCAATTGTCTGTTTGTTGATAATTATGAGACGTGTTGTTGGTTGTATATGGATACGTGGATAGTGATACTGATGAATTGAACATCTATTACTGTTGTATTGTGTTAATTTGCTGTTCAATACATCCATAGTCATTCATTTTCGAACATTACATTCTGTTTTAATGCAATCCTGATGAATTGAATGTTGTTTAACAAGAAACAGTTTTTGAAAGTGTAGATACATACATTTGTGTTTGGTGCAAAAGGATTTTTCAATCAGTTTAGGTTTCATTCAATTTATGGTTGAGTGACTATAAAAATTCCAGCGAAGCAGATAATTGGTTGGACACGTTTTGGTTATGTAAAATAATCTGCAAGGTTAACGGGAATGTGAATGATACAGCAGGTGTGTTGAGCAATATATGAAATCACAAGTTGGTTAATTTCGATAAGAGCGGAGGAAACTGAAGAGTGGGTAGTAGGCTTCCTTTCCGGACATATAGCTTAACGCTGGATCCGCATCATTCTGCCCAGTCAATTTCTTCTGTATCATGTTTGGGTAGTTGTTTGAAGGAGTCTTATCGAGGTATGTGTATCAAGGAGTGTTATCGAGCTCTAATGCTTGGTAAATACCAGACACCAGAAGCCGTTGAGATAGCTGATTTTGATGTATCCGTTTGGGAACGTGCACCCGGTTCTGGAACAAACAAGGGATGGATATACGGGATAATTCAGAACAGGAAATGGGACAGCCATACAGGCGTTATTGGAAAGGAGTGTCAAGTTGGTCGATCTGAGCAGTGTAATAGACAAGGCAAACTTCTGATGGTTTTATTCATGGTTCCTGCAATATTGAATGATTTTTATTTTAACAATGTTTGCATTCAGATTCTAGCTAATAGATATGTATAAGCATAATGTGCTCCTGCTGAATTATTACTACTGGATTCAATATCCTCGATGGCTCTTTTATAGTCGTTATTGCCTTTTATGAATCATTTTTTAAACATCCACACAAGGGGACACATATATCCCCATTAAGAAGAAAACCAGGAAATAAGTTTGATGAACACCCATTGCAACATTCAGTCGTACTTATTGGGAAACATACATCCCTAATAGTTTGAAAAACCCCAAAAAAGTCATAATACACGCCCATTGGGCTCCAATGTTGTGCCATTTAACGCCGTAGATTTTATTAGGAACGTTCCACTGCCACAAACACCATTTCTTCACCAGCGAACACAAAAGTCAGCTCATCTGATTCCTTTAGTCCAGCTCTGGTGTAAAAGTCTTCCCACCCATTCCTTATCCTGTATTGCCATCGGTTTGGACCCGATGGTTCGCCATTAGTGACATAGTGTTTAACAAGCCGCATCGGCGTTACCAGCTCAGACCGGTCAATTAAAAGGAGCGATCGACGGTTTTCCAGACGTGCAGCTTGGATAAACCCATTGGGGATAGGCTACATAATTCAGTTAAAGTACAATTTAATTGAATCATCAAACCAACATCAAGTATCCAATCCACTGAGCCAGTACCATGACAGGAAAAGATGAATTGTTGAATTCACTTACTACTTTTGTTTTCGTGCTCTCATCTACTCTTACTCGAAATGAAATATTAGTTCGAGACAGGAAATAGTCCAACATCTGAAGCTCATCTGCAAGTCCCATTTTAAACTGCTTGTTTAGTAAAGGAATATCAATTTAAAAAAAAACCACAACCAATAAGAAAGACAAGTTGTTACTGTCGAACTTACCGAGATCAGCCATTATTATATCTGAAACACATAGAATCGTAGAAGTATCGGCTATTTAACCAAAAATGAACACAAACTCATGAATTCCGAAATGAATTACAGTTTTATTTATTCAACTGCAGTAATTGTAGCCTAAAATCGATGAAGTGCAAAGACGATTGACAATTAGATGATGATATTGAAAATGTAAGCTAACATAGACCAATTATATTACCTAGAGAATGCAACAAAAGACAGTTGAGTCGACGCGACGAAGCCGATGGAGCTTTTGTCTTTCGCAGTTTCGTTGATGTGTCCTCTAGGGTTTTCTGCAGAATGGAGAGTAATGGACGGCAAGGTGTCCCCAAATTATAGACAATCCAACCTAGCAACTATAAACCAATTATTTGTGTATTTATTAAATGTATACGATATCAAACTAAGTTTTCAATTCAGCCTAGTGGTAGCACGCTACTTAATGGGTGATACGTCCTAGGTTCAATCCGTTGTATAAGCATGTTAAATGAATGTTTTTCCTCCCCTACAGGTTTTTTTTGTTGTGATGATAAATCAGCTGCCTAAAATAACAGGTCCAACATGAATTTCAATTGTGTCCGTCAGCATGTTGACTGATAAAACATGTGTTTGCTAAGAAAGACGCATGCTGTTAGGAAACTGCAGCATATTCTTTTGGCTGTCTGTGTTAGAACCTAGTTTACACGTTTTTCTTAGGTAACATAATCTGCAAGGTTAGCGGGAATCTGATTGATACACCCGTTGTGTTGAGCAGTATATGAAATTACAAGTTGGTTAATTTCGATAAGAGCGGAGGAAACTGAACGACGGGTAGTAGAAATTTGGATTGTTGTTCACCGACCAGGCAGAAGTATAAGGGCTGGCGTAAATATTGTGCACATCAGTAATTGTGTCTTCTTGGCTGGTTGGTATGTCAGTTGTGGTTTCTTCTTGGGTGTTAGGTACATCAGTTGTAGTTTCTTCTTGGGTGGGTAAATCATCATAGTTGTCATCAGGGGGAACTTCATTTCTGTTGGGTAGATGATTAGAGCGCAGACCAGTATCTTCTTTACCCGTATCCTTATTCTCTGTTCGTTTACGACTACATTTATTCTTCCTGGCAGTTCGTTTCTTAGTTGAATTCCTGGGATTTTCAGCAGTCTTCTTTGGCGATGTTGTAGTCTGTCGAGGTGTATGACGGGGTAGGTCGCCTAGATTGTTCAACTCATGCAGTGCCTTTTTAAACGTGGCATCATCACCTGCTTCTACTGCTGCTGACAAAATCGAGGCGTAGTGAGAGTGTATGCTGCGTGGGGCCTCGGACGGAATGCCTGTTGGTATACTTGGACTATTGATTGGCCTCATCGTCCATCTATTGTTCACCAAATTGTCGGGAATTTGCTGCAGATGCTGGTATTTCATTACTGCAAACGAGTGTTCACAAGGCAAGCCGACAGTCTCAAAATACAGGCAATCACAATTGAGCTCGGTTGTGGATTCACAATATTGAACCCTCCATTCACCTATAAAAAATTTGTCGTAGTCTTTGACCTTATACACGGTGGTTGTCTCTGATCTCACTGCAAACTAGTCCTTTTTATTTGTTGTGTTCAACGTCGTGTATTTATACAATTAAAGTCATCTAACAGGCCCCAAATTCAAATGAGGCTTTAACCCTCAAATTCTCTTGGGCCGGACCTGGATCTGAACCTTTAGCTCCCTCAAATTCTCTTGGGCCGGCCCTGGATCTGAACCTTTAGCTCTTTCTTCTCATATCATACGCGTGTCCCGTTTTTTACAATGTGTTTTACAATTTTTCTCCCTGAAATTCACTTTTAATGGGACAAAACTACCCCTTAACCTATATGGACTTCATGGAAAATCACCGTTCTTCCCTCCATTATCAGATACTGTGCTCTGCGCTTTCTCTTCTTCTAATCCTTTGCTCTACTCCCCTTACGAAGTTAGCTGGACCAATGCACTTGCAAACAAGTTAGGTCTTCAACCGGTCCTCCGTACGAAGCTCGCCGATGCAACAGCGATGTGATTTGCACAATCAAACAGGCTTATTCGTGGAAGGACTTCTCCGGGATGTACCGTGGGTGCCCCTATTTCCGGGTTATTTTGCCTATTTCTTATTATTTCATGTGTGGGCGTGTCGAATTGGATAGTAATTACTCCAATTTTGTAATACCGGTCTATCAATTAAAATTAAGGTTTACCTCAATAAGGGGTTCTATTAAAATTGTAAATCAACGTCCAATTGATGTGTGGGTGTGTCGAATTAGACAGTTATTAGTCCAATGTTTTAAATAGGGTTTGTCAATTGAAAGACGGGTTAACATGAATTAGGGGTTTAATTCAAAGTGTCAATTAAAGTCCCCATACGCGAAAATCGTGGTTCAATATGTCAAATAAGGTTCCATGCTGTAAACCTTAGGGTTTCTGAACTGGACTCATTTGTATTTCCTGAATAAGGGTTCTTATAATTAAGGTCTAACACAACGAATTCTTCTTTCTTTTATATTCAATTAGGCATTAAAACAGTCAATTAAGGTTCAAATTAAGTTTACTTGTAATTGCTGTAAATTCCGACAGCTTGAGCCGGATTAAGGATGTAAGTAATTTTACAGGGAACATCCGCCAATGTTTGGTTATTGAGTACAAACCAGTGGATAAATTCAAATCAATGTACCAGTATTTGACCAACAACTGTTCAAACTTGGAGATGGGGGTTGTGGAATTGAAGATGGACAGTGCAAAGCATGATCTCGAGAATGCCAAATTCAAGATTCAGAATGCAAAGTTTAAGCTCGCAAATGTCAATTTCACGATGCAGAAGGATAGTCTTGACACTTGAGGTGGAGAATGGAACACTGCTGATGGGGAATGCTCACTTAGACAGTGAGTAAAGGTTGTGTCCACTAGATCAATCACAGAGCATCGATGTGTCGTTAGTGTATACCGCATTACACTTTAACCAATTGGTGATCCTCTGTTTGCTTGATTTTTTTTTTCCAAATCAACGCAAGCTAATACGACATAACTGTGTTAAATGAAGCCATGTTATATAACAAAACAGCATTATCAATTCAACGGAGACTTGGCCATTTAGCTTTCAACACGAAAAACAACTTAAACCACCAACGCACGCGAATTCTTATGTACATCAGATCCAAAACATGGATCCAATGTCCTGAACTATCAACTAATCGGAATCCGACGTCTACCATATATAGGATCTAAAATATCTGCTGTATTCCACGGATCAGTCACAAATATAAGTCTACTATACAAACACGCACAAAACGATAATTACATATTTCTTAGTTTTTTTTGTTCCTCATCCACACTTCGTTCGCAGCCAACTCAAGTCTAGCTGTCCCATGGATTAGATGGACGCCAAAACACTCCTACACCACTGCATCATAATAAAGGCAAAACAACTTACATTGCCTCATTTCCTTCGTAGTTCCTACTACTCCAACAGTTTTTACAGCCACAACTAACGACAGTATATACGTGCTCGTCCTTCCACGGTAAATCTCATCGTGTTATTCTTCGCAAGTATCAAAGAAGCAATCATCGACAGCCGATGTCTTGGGGTTAAAACCTGTAGACAATATTCAATTGGATAACTTGGATATTTAAATATAGATCACAATGTACCAATATTGAGGGGACGATCTGACCGTTCGAGGTGTTATGTTTGGAATTTGATCGTGGGCGGTCATGAAATGCATAACGTACATGCCACAGTTACTCCTGAATAATAAAACTGCATTAACACATCTTCATAATATCGCGACTCAATCTTTCTAATTATGCGTTACTACTGGCCAATAAAAATAATTCTTCAGCGCACGGTACTACTTTCTCACCCATCACCCAAATATGCTTGATTTGGTACGTTCTCAGGAATTTTAATCTCCCATTCACACGGCCTATAGCGGGTTGTTGGATTGGGAATGCTGGTCTCAAGCAGCAGAAAGTATTCCTGGATCCAATATACCTGCCCTTCCCTATGTTAAATCCTAATAAAATACTTAGGGTATATCATAAATGACCTTACAATGCTACAAGTTCATTTACTAACCACTCGGCCACACTCATCAATCCTTTTACTTGAATTACCAGGCAGCGTATCGACATAATAAACAGCTCCCTCTTTTAGTAATATCACCAGTAAGTACCAATGTGTTGATTCTTCATTCATTGGAATGTATATCTGGATATATATATATATATGTCCAGAAAACACTATGATCACCCTCATCTCTAACTATAACATAGCCTATACAATGTCCCAAATCATATAATCATCTTACCCGTTCACATTTCGCAGTACCAACTCCCAACCAGGATGGGCTAAGTGATGTCATCCTAGATTGACGTCCGGCATCCATAACAGCGAATTGCTGTAAATTTAACATTGAACAACATTGGATCCTCCCGTTAATGTTACATTACGCACTACTGCAACGACATCCACTAGTTAATCAAACCTGAAACCACGTGGGTAGGCACCAAACACGCCAGTTATGTTCTGATCTTTGTTTGCAGTTCACAATATTCGCTACACTGTTGATTACCTGCATCAATCAGATAGACATACCAACGCAGAATCATCACTTCGTGTACTACTACAAACAAATCCAATCTAACGGAAACTTACATCATCAATGATCCATGCTCCGGGACGAAGCGTCAACATAAAACGACGACTGACTGATATCACCGCGTTCTGTGTGAGCACCTCTCTGTTAAACACAAACCACTACTCAAATAACGAATTTCACTTTTCGAATGAAACTTTGACTCCCAAAATTCTCACCTTTCATATTCTTCTTCGCTTACGCCACTCGGAGCTTGGGCAAAAACATAATTTAGAACCATTTGCTCTTCTTTGTTAATCTCAGGACCCCTACAGGCGTCCATATACCTTAACACTGCTACTTTCCCATTGACATCCTATTCATTGTTTTTTTATAGCCTCGTTACATGATGAACATTATGCAAGCCAATATTAGCTGTAATATTGCAACATACCTGGACCCGGTTCTCGTGTTTCAACCACTCGTCATACCAAGTCTACAAACATTATAAATCATCAACCTATCAACGGTTACTTCTACATTTAAACTGAAATGAGCAGTTACACATTATAAAAAAACAGACCTTCTCACTTGTACTCGAAGATGTTTGTTCTCTTAAAGGGTTAGCCATATTCCTGAAATTGGAGATCCTGTTGATTTGAAATGGTTAGTCATATTCCAGCGAATAATATTCAAATTTTTAACTGTGCTAATCACTATTGCAAAGGACTCTTGCAAGAATGTCTCGTTGAGGAATTTCGTAAAATATTAGATGCAATAGCTAAATACAGTCGTAACATCAGTGCAGATGACGAGGGATACAAAGACACCCACGAGATAAATCCAGAAAACCAATGGAGAAACGACTGATTAATCACATCGCTACTGCAGGATTAACCTAACTACGAAGGAAACCGATTCAATCAATTAAACAAGAAGAACCATACCACAAATGCACTACACTAGATACAGATCCGACCGTAAGAGCGGACTTGGAATATGAAGGGAAGATGATCCTTCACTGGCCATCAATGGAGCTTGAGACCAACAAAAACGTCGGGATGTTATGTGAAGGTTGAAAGGTGCGGCCACTACTATGTTGTTGGGACACGGTACATCCAAACAAAATTTAACGGGACATCCTAACGCTGTTAAACCGGAATTACTCGAACCAGACCAGGCCGAAAATGATTAAACCAGAATTTCAGATTAAAATACATTATTAATACGCCGCATCAAACAGCGGCCGTTCCATAGTTTGGTCCATTTGTATATAATAAAATAATCATTATTGTGGGATAATAATTGCTAACGCACCCAAACAAATAATTTTTTTTTTTGGCCGAGCCCAAACATATAATTGGAAGAACGAATAACACTGTCAATGTCAAATCGCAGCCAAATACAAGACTAACCAACACTCTACAGTAAATATTGGCAGTTAATATTGGCAGTTGGCACACATTTAAAAAAACTTTAATTTTGTTGTTGTTGTTTTTTTTTTTTTTTACGATGTACTAAAATGTATAAATTTGCATTATATGTGTGTATTAATTGATGAATTTTTTTTTAGATATGTGTATTAAATAATGAAATATATTTAGTTATGTGCATTAATTAATGAATTTTCTAGACATGTCAAATAACAAAGTGTCTATTAAGTTTTTTTAACCAAGCATAATATAATTTCCATTCGCACAAATATGTTCATTATTACTTAATTTACACTTAAGTAGTCTCTTTGCTACAATCGATCATGCATGCTTTTAGTACTAAACTCAGCTTGTAATTAATAATCTAACGTATAGAATATGGAAGACGTGTCATTAATTAGTACACTAATATATTATGACGTATTCTTCCGTATAAGTGACATACGAAAACTTCGTATAAAACTCCCTTATCTAATATGTATATATATATATATTTTCCTTTTATATTACATGTTGTTTCCACATGAAAATTAAACGTTATATGTATATATATAGAGCAAGGTCTGGAGGCGGAATCCGAATCAAGCCACCCACGAATGGGTAAACTTTTGACAAATTGGGAGCATGCAGTTATGCAAGTTTGACATCCGAATAGCACGTGATTTGAAATGTCGTCGTATAAAGCATGCATGCATCTTCGTTTACACATATACACTCCAATTAGTAGTATATGATATCGAATCTTGATAATTTTCTACATTTTGGTCTGAATGCATAATAATAAAGAACAAAAGTGGCAAAAAAAAAAAAACGCACAATTAAGATATAAGTTAAATAAATGTTAAATATAAACGAATCTGCTCGATCATATGCACGTATATGGAGGGTCGAATCCAACTATCTTATCTTATAAGACAATAAGTAGATCATGCATGGATTCTATCTATCTAGCTATAATATAATGTTTCTCTGTTTTTTATAATTTTTTTTATCTTTTGTTTAAAAAAAATTCATAATGTTATTTTGTTTTTACTGGTGTGATACGTTAAATCTCTATGGAATCACATAAATAATTAAACTAAGCTACCTTTTTCGATAAGTAATCAATTTTTTTCAAGGGCTTGAATTGAAGTTTGACTTTATTTCCAATAGATTTTTTAGACGTTAAGTTGAGAAAAATAATGAATCAAAACTATATATAATATAATTCCGAGATAAGTTTAATACAGTGTTGACACATACTAAAACCAACGATGATATGTAAAAATAATAAAACTCAATTGGTCCATCTCACTACTTACTCTCTTAGATGATGTGTCTTTCTCCAACGAAGGAGCTCTCCAAGCTTGGATGGCCTCCAAACTCTCATATTGAACTATAGGAACCGTTACTTTTCTTAATGGGAGTTACAAAAGATTAAGCATTTGATTACCAATGTATAATATATGAATAAACATGCACCATAATACACCTTGATGTGTAGCAAGTTTGTCACATTGCTGCCAGCCTGCTATGTTAAAAATAGGGATTGATTATCCTAAGGCAGATGATAACACATTACCTTAATTGACTTTATTAGGTTCATTCAAAATACCATGGTTTTGTTGAATTCGTTTAGAACCAATATGTAACAAATTTGTTGATAAAAGATTACTACATGAGGACTCGATAGTCGATACGTTCTATAATAGGCACCACATCAATATAATTTGTAAAATATACACTAATTAAGAATTGATATAATTGTGATTAATAAAATTTATTTAGATTATTCTCTTATTTTATTGTTAAAATCACTTCTTCAAAATGATCCATTCATTAGTTTCGGTAACAAAATTATCCATGTTAGTTTGTAAAGAAAAAATAAAAAAAATTAAATTTACACTTTTTTAATAGAAAAAACATAATCCAAACTTTTTCAAACTCCTGGTATTTATTTTTTGTAAGTTGATTTTTTTTTTTGGCCAAATTGTATGTTGGTATCTATTTCTATCTATATATATAATATAATTTTGAAGTGTTTTATGAGAGATTGACAAGTAACAAAAATGATTATTGACGTGTACAAACAATGTAACATCATTGGTCCATTTAATTTACTCACTCATGTTGATGTGTAATAGTCAAAGTAAGCTTATGTGTGTGCTTGGATGAGCTCCAAACTCTTCTATTGCTTCTAGATGATGTTTTCTTTTCATGAAGCAATAAAATAAATTTTCTAAACGGTCAATAAACAAAAATCTAATCATTCCTCCAATTTTTGGCAACAAAAAAAAAAAAATCCTCCAAGTACTATGACAATTAAATTTCTTTCAATTATAAGCGTTACAAAAAAGGTGTGAAACAAACTCTTCAATTGGGTTTGGAAAAAAAAATAATTATAGTAAAAATAAACAAACCCTTCAAATCTTAACTTCAAATGCGACCATTACTTTGTTTAACATAATTCACTCTCAGTTTCTAAAAAAATGTCTCTACTGCAGTCCAAATTCAATCATGCATCATTGTTACCATAGTCTTGCATAATCCGCCATAGCCTCTCCCGTCGCTTCACCGTGGTCCATAGATCCCATCCTCTCTCTCTATATATATATATATATTATAAAAGTTAAGTTAGTTTTATAAACTATATAAATAGTATAGGTGATTAAAAAAACATTAATATTTATTTATCTTATTAACATTTATAATTTTATAGTGAATCTTATATATATCTAATTATAAAATTATAAGTAGTCTTATTAAATAATTTATATAAATAGTTCAAAAGATTAACAAGTCATTCATACATTTTCTTTATATTGTACTTATAATAATGTATACAACTCTAAATTTATAATAAGTTTAAATTTATACAATAATAATAATTTTGATATACTTTTCAAAGTGCGGGTACATTATCTAGTTTTAAACAAAGTGAAAACAAAATAATGACTATTTATTACACATATTCTAATGTGTCCGATCTAATAACCGATAAATCGATTTAAAACAAAGCCGGCTTCATTTTATTCAAATCCATTTATTATTTTTTGACTATCAATCAACAAATTTGCATCGGCAATTGCATAATGAATGCAGTTATGAGTTGTTATGATGAATGAAGTTCATGAGGTTGCTGCAGCATACATAGTAAGCCACTTTGAAAGCATGCATGCATTCCCATGAATTGATTGATGCAAAAAATAAATGATCGCTTATCTTCAAAATACCGTCGGTTTACAAGCTGAGATACTTGCGGCTACTTCGCGACAACTACTACTGAGTACTGACGTCGTGATGACTCATTTTGACCGTTAGTCAACGTAACGGACTCTGTTTGACTCTTGTACGTCGGCCGAGTAGTAGGGCCGTGGGCCCAAATGAAATTACAAATTTCCTGTTTAGTTATGCGTTTACGGACTCTTTGTTTGGAAAAAGCCACGACCAATCCAAATTAGCTTGGTAGTCATTTTGATTTTTGAAACAAAACAAAAAAAATCCCTGCTGTCAATTTTATTTTATTTTTAATAAATATAAAGATTTAGGTCGATTTCATTTTAAAATGATAATATATATATATATATATATATATATATATATATATATATATATATATATATATATATATATATATATTCAGAGGAATCGAAACGGTTGTTATGTAAGGACATGATTTCTATCTTAGTATTTGTAGATGGCCATTCAACTCTATTAAGTATTTACTTGATCCTCAAAATAATGTTTGGTGATTCTAGTTTTCTTTTTAGTGAAGTATTGGGGGAAGCATATTTTAACGACACAAACAGTTTCGTCACTAACTTTGCCATAGTAATTCAGAATATGATTGTTTGAACTTATTGAAGAAATTAACTATTGACACAGATTTGTCACAACTTAGATATGATCAACACAAAAAAGTTGCAAACTCTTTTTTATTGATGATTAACTTATATTTTTTGCGAAGGGTAGAGGGATTATTAAGAGAGTAGGATTCATAACATGTTTCCTTCTAATTTAAAATAATTTTCATTTATATCGAGTTTCTAATTAAAGAAATATATAAAGTGTATGACAATTTTGCAGCGGTTATAACTTACAAATTTTCAAACCCATAAGTCAACTCTCCCTTATTTACCGGGCAATACAACATTGTAGGGTGGATGTTTTGTTTTTCTTTGTTTAGCATAAATGCTTTATTGGCTTTTAACTTCTAGTATCTAACTATTCAGTAAAATGAGGGGACTCCAATGACCACCATTAAGTCTATTTACTCCACACACACCTTCAACTCAAGGTCAGCTCTTCTCCAAATACCGATTTACCCTTTAGAATCTCAACACCTCACCTGCCCCCGTTCTAGCCTCACCACTCGTAAGTAACCGTGTTCCTCTATATTTTTTTTATTTATTTTTTTTTTTAAAAAAAAGTAATTTCTCTCATTATTATAATACCTAAAATAGTTGTAAATTAGAGTACTAAACAAAAAGTTATGACAATATAAGTCATTCAAAAATAGATTATAGTAGTAAATAAAAGTAAAACTAAATAAATAGAATAATAAATATTAATTTTGTATAAATGTGAAGTTGAATCATAAATTTTAAATTAATTTTAAATTTTAAAATTGTAATCTTGCCATTTATCATCATCTAATTTAAATAATCAATATTATATTAAAATCCCCGACTTAATAATCTAACCCAAATCTCTCAAATTAGAATTTAGACGTAGAAGAAGTTTGTTTGAAAAAAAAAAAAAAAAAGTAAACAAAGTCCATAAGAGCATCCACAATGGTTTTACCTAAACTGTATTCTTTAAAGTTGCCACGTAGACATTTATGTACACTTAAAGTAATACGTAAATTTAAGACACACGTAAAAAATATTTTCTCTGCAATCGTATTACTTAAACACATTCCTTAAATATATTTTATTATTAAATTTTCCAACAACCACCAATAAGATATTAGCATTAATTATTAAATGAATTAATTTATAATAAAAAATTAGTTACGTAATACATAGTGCATTACTTAAATTTAAGGAATGCTTTATGTAAAAACATAAATTTACGTGTGAGTCCCATCTTTAAGGAATGCTATGTAAAACCACTGTAGATAGTTTTTGTTGTTTTACTTAAATAAACATGTAGGACCCACATTTACGTATTCTTTACGTAATACCACTGTGGATGCTCTAACTAGTAAGTAGTAACTACCATAAACAGACACGTGTCAACTTGTAATCGGTTAGACAGGGAGCGGGGGCAGCTTACAGCGCAGGTGATCTGCGTCCCCCTTCTTATCCTCCTCTTCTCTTCTAATCTCTCCCTATCTATAAATTCCATGCACTCTTCTTCTTCCTTTCAAACATTAATTATTAAACTTATAAACAACACACGCTCCGCTCCTTCTCCTTAAAACCGCCACACATGGGTGTCAACTCCAACCGCGTCGACAGTTTCTCCGACCAAGATCCCGACCGAAACGTCGTCGTAACAGTGGAACCGATGTCGGTGACTCAGCACCAGCAAATCCACCGCGTCAACCTCCCGCCCCACCGGACCACCCTCGAGAAGCTCCGGCAGCGCCTCGGCGAGGTCTTCTTCCCCGAAGACCCCCTCCACCGCTTCAAGAACCAGACACGTGTCAAGAAGCTGCTCCTCGGCCTCCAGTTCGTCTTCCCCATATTCCAGTGGGCCCCGGAGTACAACCTTAAGCTCTTCCGCTCCGACGTCATCTCCGGCCTCACAATCGCCAGTCTCGCCATCCCTCAGGTACAAGATTCCGTTCAAGATTCCGGATTTGCATGTGGGTGGTGACTGATTACATCGTGAGAATCAATCATTTGTCGGATTTGTCTGTATCGATGTCGATAAATTAACATTGTCGGTTCCGACCGACTCAAACTGATCCATAGTCGCCGACTTCTGGGATGATCAAGATTACAGATCAACCCTAGATAACAGTTTAGCGATTTTTGTTGCTGAATTAATTATGATTGTTTTGCCCAAAAAAATTACTGTTCCGGTAAATTTGTTGATCTGAGTGATTATCTGTAAAAATGCAGGGAATAAGTTACGCAAAGCTAGCTAATTTGCCCCCCATTATTGGACTCTGTAAGTTCCTCTCTTACTTAATCTTATTGCCATTTCTGTTTATATATGTAGTGACAAATCTTGACCGAAACAGAATAATAATTGACAAGCATTTTCTCCAATAATTTCGTTTTATTTTTTTCTTTAACGTCCACCTAAAATAACATTATCGATTCAGTTAGATTTTTTTTGGGCCAAAACATTAGTTAGATCAATTAGCAAAAATCCTAAGAGATGGAAAAAAACATCTGCGTAATATTTATTTGTAAGAGATCAATTGTTTACTGCATTTATCTATATTTATTTATTTATCCGTATTACTAAGGGTATATTTATTTATCCTTATTACTAAGGAAACTCCCGATTTTATAACCATTACTTTATTTTGAAATGGACACAAGTACCATTTACTAACTTATGTGAATTATTAAATGAAATCAATTAGTTGTAATTTCTCATTTCTCAAATTTTAAAGTAAAAATCCTAAAATACTCAAACTTAAGAATTTGTGTATAAAAGACACATTAACAAACTATATCATTAAATTCTTAATTTCTATAATGCACGTGTGGCGCAAGCCGGTATCATATTTTAATTTAAAAGTTTAGCTATAATTTGGGCTCTACTTTCTGGCCCAAAAGAATTCTACTGGCATGGAAGCCCATTATTTGCATGCTCTGCTGTCTAGTAGGCCCTGGAAGCCCATTATTTGCATTAGTGGCACATAATTTTTTAAAACCCCTAATAATAATCTAATGAATGCAAAGAGAATCATTTTCCCCCTATATCTCAAAACTATTCATATTTGATATAGGACTTCTTCAGTTTACCCCATCCCTTCATATTATTACAATGTTTTCCTTAAACCATTTTACCTCATCTGGCTTGAAATCCTAACTTGGTCTATGTTACTTTACTATTGGGTCTCATATTGGTCTCGATGCTAACGTGCACCTATTCGGGTTCGATGCTAACGCGCACCTATTCGGGTTTGTTTTTGCAGACTCGAGCTTCGTGCCACCACTTATATACTCGGTCCTAGGTAGCTCCCGACACCTCGGAGTGGGACCCGTTTCGATCGCCTCCCTAGTAATGGGCTCAATGTTGACCGAAACAGTCACTTACAGCGAAAACCCTACTCTGTATCTCAAATTAGCTTTCTCAGCAACTTTCTTTGCTGGGGTGTTTCAAGCTTCACTTGGTATCCTAAGGTATGTATCATAAAATACCATCCTTTAATCCATTTCTCGAAACAACGAATGAACCGTAAATTATGAAAAAATTACAGGTTAGGGTTCATCATCGATTTCCTATCAAAGGCGACACTTGTCGGGTTCATGGCTGGAGCTGCCGTGATTGTTTCGCTGCAACAGCTCAAGGGTCTGCTTGGCATTGTCCATTTCACAACAAAGATGCAGATGATTCCTGTCATGACCTCGGTTTTCAAACAGCGGGACGAGGTAGTTAATTAACTGTTTTCGAGCTCGATCTTGTTTCATCGTTTGGTTTCTTAGTTCAGTTTCGATATTGCAGTGGTCGTGGCAAACCGTGGTGTTAGGATTCGTCTTCCTCGTCTTTTTACTAGCGACAAGACACGTCGTAAGTCTCTTACGATTCACCGTTTAACTCGTAGATATCGAATGAATCATAGTACTAATGTCTGAAATATCGAACATTGTAGAGCATTAGAAAACCGAAGCTCTTCTGGGTATCTGCAGCTGCCCCGCTCACTTCGGTGATTGTCTCGACTCTGTTTGTCTTTCTCCTCCACTCCAAGGCTCACGGAATCTCAATCGTACGATTCTCTTGAACCCAAATGATTTTCGTAATTTTTTTTGAAACCGGAACTGAGATTTTGTTCGACTTATTGTTTGCAGATTGGGCACTTACCCAAGGGTGTCAACCCTCCTTCGGCGAACATGTTGTACTTCAGTGGTCGTTTTCTGGGTGTTGTGATGAAAACCGGGATAACTACCGGAATATTGGCTCTAACCGTAAGTGAAAAACAACTATATATAAACCCTAACTTGCGTCCCAAGAAATCGATATAAACTCTAGTTTTATCATGTATTGCAGGAAGGAATCGCAGTTGGTCGAACTTTTGCTGCTCTGAAGAACTACCAAGTCGACGGGAACAAGGAAATGATGGCGATCGGTTTTATGAACATGGCCGGTTCTTGCTCCTCGTGCTATATCACTACCGGTACACTCATCTTTCCTTAATCTGATCGATCGTGTATATGTATTACCAATGTAATCTGAAAATTAATAAAAATGTTTCTGTTGAATCTCCAGGTTCGTTTTCTAGATCGGCTGTCAACTACAATGCTGGGGCGCAAACCGCAGTTTCGAACGTAGTAATGGCGGCGACAGTTTTAGTGACGCTTCTATTCCTGATGCCGCTGTTCCATTACACGCCAAACGTCATCTTAGCAGCGATCATCATCACTGCAGTTATTGGTCTCATCGATTATCAAGCGGCCTTTAACCTCTGGAAGGTCGACAAGCTTGATTTCGTCGCTTGCTTGTGTTCTTTCTTCGGGGTGCTCTTCATTTCTGTGCCCATCGGACTTGCCATTGCTGTAAGTTTCTCGGAAAATGACCGCTATATAGCGACGGTGGCTTCGGGTGTTCTGATAAGCATTTGTGTGAATCTCAGGTCGGAGTTTCGGTTTTCAAGATTTTACTACACGTAACGAGGCCGAACACAGTCATTTTGGGTAACATTCCCGGGACCCAGGTGTACCAGAGCCTTACCCGATATAGAGAGGCTCTTAGGGTTCCGTCGTTTCTCATACTCGCCTTTGAATCTCCCATCTACTTTGCCAACTGCACATATCTAGTCGAAAGGTGAGCCTTTTACCGACGGTTTTTACCGTCAATTTCCGTTACGATTTTTACCGACGACGGTTTTAAGTAATTTTCGATGTTTGCAGGACATTGAGATGGGTGAGGGAGGAGGAAGAATGGATTCAAGAGAAGAAGGGTAGCCAACTCAAGTGCGTGATTCTCGACATGACCGGTACGTAAAAAACTTCCGTCGCTAAATGTATCTTGTTGCAAAAACTATCCCCTTAGCTGATTCATCTCCTTAATGTTTCAGCCGTTACAGCAATAGACACGAGCGGCATTGACACGGTCCGAGAAATCAAGAAAATGCTCGACAAGAAGTCGATTAAGTTTGTATTAGCAAACCCGGTTGCAAATGTGATGGAAAAGCTGGACCAGACGAAGGTTCTAGAGAGTTTAGGGTTGGACGGGCTGTACATGACGGTAGGAGATGCCGTGTCCGATATTTCATCGGATTGGAAGTATCATCCTTGAAACAGAGACCACAAAGCATTCGAACGAAGGTTCAATGTATAATTATTGACAATGTCGGTCCGGCAGTCGTGTTTGTAGCTGTTTAGAGAAGAGTTGTAGTAAGAGAGTTAATTTCTCTTCACCTCTTAAAGATGTGTACCTTGTACAACAAGAAATCAATAACGAGGTGCCTTAGGTGGCAAGTTGTAGAGCAAAAAGATGAAAAACCCGAACACAGACAGTTGCAGCGAAGGCTAAGCAAAACAAAGGAAACAGAATTTGTTCTTTACTAATACTTGAAAGAATAAACTTTACATTCGAAGCAGAAGCCATGTGCCTTGTACCTAAAGAAATGTATAACAGGGTGCCTTGAGAGGCAAGTTACATGACTATAAATTTACACAATTCATAACTCATATGTTGCTTCAGAACATGGTGTACAAAAACAGGTCTCAGCACTGCAATGCTTAAAATTCAGCCTGGTGATAAGTCAGCGGAATCGACTTGGTAAAACACCAAGCCTGCAAAAACATTTTATCAGATGAAGTAGCTATTGAGCCAGACAAAACAACACCTTTTTGTTGCTAATGACGCGAAAATGAGCAAGTATTAGCTAATTCATATGATTGTTACCATAATACAATAAAAAAAAAATACAAATGACATTATAGAGCAAAACTGATTTGGTGTGATAATACAACAAATGCTGGAAAAATACCAAAAACCAGCAATAATGGAGAAGAAGCTGCTAAATTGTTCCATTTGCTTTCATCATCATCCAAGAGATGAACAGATTTATCAGCAGCAATCATATTTTTGTTAAAGCATGATAGCATTTAGTAGTAATAAGCTAAGCTCACTCTTAAATATGATTTTGGGAAATTCTATCAGCTAGAGTTACTTACCAGGGACAGGCTCTGAATGCTTCCTTATCACTGATTAGCCCGAGAGAAGCTTTGAGTTCTGCAGATCTTCATGGGAGTTTTAGCGAGCTGGTAGATGAGAGATTAATATTTACCTCTGGAAAATGTTTTAAAAAAATAGAAAATGTAAGAGATCATTTTTTGTTCTCCTAAAACAAAAAAAGAATTTAATAATACAGCGTGACTCGGTAATTACCACATTGGTTAGAAACGGGAAACTGGGCGTTCTTCATCAACTCTACCAACTGCCTCGAGTATAGATGAATAAGTGATTAGGTCATAACTGAAACCTACTGCATTCATCTCCTTCATGAGCCTTGCAGCCTCTTCAAACATTCCAGCACGGCTAAGACATCCAAGCAGAGTATTATACGAAACAGCATCAGGTTTTAATTTTTCTGAAAGTTTCATCTTAGAAAACATCTCCATTGCCTTGTTTGGCCCCCCTCCAGACCGAGCCAATCCATTCAGAATAATATTATGCGAATTTATATCAGGAAAGCAACCACTTTCTTCCATCGTGCGGAGCAATGATTGGGCTTCATTTATCATGCCCGCCCTAACCATAACCGACATAATTGCATTATATGCATAAACATCGGGATTACAACTCGATTTCTTGATTTCATTGAAAAGGTCCATTGCTTCACTGAAGCGACCACATTTTCCATAATGCTTGATCATTACGGCGTATATTCTCGAACTTAATTGGCCGCAGTTCTCTCTTAATTCAAGAAACAACTCATTGGCAGCTTCGAACCTTTTTGCCTTCCCAAGACTGTTCATCAGGCTGCAATATGCAGCCGGACATGGAGGAAATCCCTTCTCATCCATCTCTTCAAGAAGTAAAAGGGCTTTTTCGACTTTATTTTTCTTGCAGAAACCATCTATGAGGATCGAATAAGTGAATGAACTTGGAGCAATGCCATTGGCTTTCATTTTCTCAAACCATGATGCCACCTCAGAAGCAGGAGCTTTGGATTCAAACAACATCTTGATGATTGTGTTGTATGTAACAACATTTGGAGTACATTGCATGTGTTCCATCTCATTGAACATCTTGAGAGCATCCTCGAATCGGCCCGACCTGCCCAGAACGCTTATTAAGTTATTCATAAGGACGACATCAACTTTTCCACCTTCTTTACACATGTTCTTGAATATGCTATAGGCTTCTTCAACTCTACCAGCTCTACCAAGCCCCTTTATCAATTCGGTGTAAGTGAAGACAGTTGGAGCACAACCTTTCTCCTTCATCTCTTGAACTATACTTAGAGCTTTCTCAATTTTACCTAGTTTGAAAAATATTGCCAGCAAAGTTGTATAAATCTTTGCAGTTGGCTGCAATCCATTCACCTTCATCTCATCAAACAACCTCATTGCAGCATCATCCCTGCCCAGTTTTGCAAAAGCTGATACTAATGCATTGTATGTCACTGTATCGGGAAAGCAATTGAAATCGTTGCACATCTCATTATAGAGCTCATGGACCTTTTCATAATGACCTTCTTGCATCAATGTCATTATCATCGAATTGTACGCATTTGATGTTAAATTGCACTTCCGTCCCTTGACTTGGTAGAAGATCGACAATGCCTTATTTACCATTTTAGCCCTGCCTAGAATTCTGACTATTTCAGATAACTCGGGTGAACTGATAGCAGGTAGGCTCCGAACCATGTCCTGAATCACCCTCCACATCTCTCCAACCGATCCAGATTCATCCAAGCAGCGAATCAAAGCCATGTAAGTGGTGGAATCATGCTCAAAGTTCCTCCTTTTTGCAGCCCACTTGAAGAAATGCATCTTCACATTGATCTCAACATCCACTTTCAGGACTTCACGAACTAGCCGATGATCCAATCTCAATTTAAGAACTTCAAAGGCTTTCTCTGCATCAGGTCCCCACTTGAATATCTTCAAGATCCTAATAAATCTTTCATCCAACATCCTACCTGAGGTCTGCTTCCTCGAGTAGCTCAGGTTTGTGTGCGAGTCCTGCTCGTCCGTTCGAAGACTACGGAAGTGGAACATTTCAGCAATCTCATTTTCTGCAGCAGCAGGTAGTAAATACTCAATTTTCTGGATTCATGATTGTGAAATTTAAAAATCATAGAACAAATGCAAGCACCAAAACAACTCGAATGCTAATAAAATTGAGAAATTCTAAATTTAGAATCCTTAAGCTAAGAAAATCCAAAGCAGGTCAGAAAATGCAAGCATGGAAGGGGTGCACGGTACCTGTTTGCTTAATTCTCTGAGAGAGATGAGGCGTAGTCGACACTGATCTCCTCAGTATCCTTGATGCTCGATGCATCTCACCTTAAATTCCGAAAAAATATAACCTGATTAAACTTCCGGCTGCCTCATATTCGGTACTGGAGCTTGCCGGAAATTCCTAAACAGCATGTCTTTGCCTTCTCAGTTGTGTGGATTCGCCTTGTTGACCACTCTATACTATTCTGGATCGCAACAAAAAATGCGTCTTTGGTCACTGTATAGTCGCCGCCGTGTCGTTGAGGAGCCTCTATAAAAACCGGAAAGAGCTCCAAACTACTGTCTGTGACTGTGCGTGCCGTTGTGTTGATGATGAAGAGCAGCCGATGGAAAAAAAAAAAACGATGAAGAAGGTAAGGGTAAAATAGTCTATATGTAAAATAAAATAATATAAAGAAAGCGGGCCACATGCAGTGCACGTGCGCGCTAACTCTACGCTATGTAGTATAGTATATATATAAACTTCCTATGCAATAATTTTGTCTAGCTTTCTCTGTTCCTGCTTTATACGAATCAAGGGGAAGCTTCAAACCCTAGGCTCCGATTCCAGCCATGTCTTCAAAGCAAGGTTCGATTTCTCTGCAAATCCACGATTAGATCTGTCTGAGCTTATAATTTTGGTGAAATTTCGGTGTTTGTGGATAGAATTAGCGGATTAAGTTCGATATTTGCGTGGATCTTGTTTCCATGATGATTTGAATCGATTTTCGTGCTCAGGTGGAAAGGCGAAGCCTCTGAAGGCCCCTAAGGTTGCAAAGAAAGAATATGACGAGGTAGAGTTTCTTCTTCATCAGCTTGTCTGTTTTCTGGGTAGATTTCATCATTAGAATTGAACATTGTTTGCTGGTTTGGAAGCTTGAAGAGCACGATTAACTAAAACTCAGATATTTGGCAGCTCAATTGCTTGTTTTGGCACAAAAAAATGTTGCTTGTTTTATATGTATTACATATTTACATCTGATTCTGAGTTGATAGATTTAGGGATTGCTGTGAAGATGTCTTAACCTATCAATTTTGTAATCAAATTTAGTTTATTTTGTTGCTGCTCAAGATTGTACATTCTTATGTCTTATAAAAAGTCATTTATCAGAGAGCTCTTTTGTTGCCAATTGTAGTGTTGTACCATCTATACATCAACTAGTCGTTGCTATAAATGTACTTATAATTCTGTTATGTATTCTTGTTTTCAGGATGATCTAGCTAACCTTCAGAAGAAGAAGGAAGAGGAAAAGGTATAACTTTCTTCTTAGTTCTTGTGACCTTGTCCCGTGCTCCTTTCAAGTATTATGTGAAATTACCAGGAAGAATTATAGCTCCCGACGAACTCTATGATCTATAATTGAAGTGTATCGATGTTGATCAAATATAAATGAAGTATGGAAATCGATGGTTTTTGAGAAAGTTCAGTTAACTGACTTTCGTATCTGATTTGCAGGCGTTGAAGGAACTCAGGGCCAAGGCACAGAAAGGTCCTATTGGAGGAGCCGGACTCAAGAAGAGCGGGAAGAAATAGATCGAGATTCGGGAACATGATATTGTTCTCATGATTCTCTGTTATTGTTGTTATGGTACTATGTCATTTCTTCTTGTCTATGTTGGTCTCTCTGTTCGCTGCTTCTAAATTGGAATCGTATGGAACTGAATAAATTTATGCTTAGTTATGAATGCATTATCAGAGTGGCGTCAATGGCTGTATTTTTGGGGTTTCTGTTGCTATTATTATTATGAGCAGAATGGCAAATATTAAGGTCACTGGAGCTGCGGCAACCGATTCTTTGTTGGGTTTGCACTTTGCAGGATGATAGGATTCCAGTAAGAAGGTAGATCATTGGTTCAAGCCCATTTCACAATATTGTGAATTTGCATCAATTCACACTTAACTTTCACTTTGAAGATTCAGCCCCTATACTTCTAAAGTTACATAGTTCCCTACCAAAAGAAAAGTTACATAGCGCACTTTAAGCCTTTTTTATAGTTGCAATGGCCATCGTTAACTTTAATTATTGTTTTATCTTTAAGGAACTCGACCGAGTCAGGCTTTCTTGCTTCATCTTATGATTATATTTCTCAGATTAGAACTACATTTTGAATTATAGTGCCTTTTTTATCAACTAGTGCACACATATGATACTACTATTCAATTTTATTTTCAACCTCTTGAATGACTTCGTCCTTCAATCTTAATACCAAGCAAATAAAATAGCAATTATGGATCTTGATTGTTTTACCTTGGACTTTGTCATCAGATGATAAGGTCCGAACTTAGGCGTACCGAAAAATGACTTAGGTTCAGTTTTTTGTTTCTAGTTAAAGAAAATGGTTAAAGGTCCTTTTGGTATCATATGTTTGTAAAAATTACACTGTTCATACCACTAGTATTTTTTCGTACCGAATTGGTACCATATGTTTCCAAACCTTACTGTTTTGGTACCTCCGTTAGGGTTCTGTCAAAAACAACCGTTAAATGGCATGTGCCATGCACGTGACCAGCCCAAAACTTTCAATTTTGTTACAATTTAGTCCATCCAATACATTCCTAACTTTTATTTTGTTTAATTTAGTGCTAAAACTTCAAAACCAAACCATTTTCCCAAATTGACCTAGCCGGACCTAGCCCTAGGCAATAACCACAGATTGTGTTCCAATTTTTGACAAAGTCCAAAATGTTCAGTTACCAATGCATATTGGGTAACTCAGAATGGGACTTCAGTTGGCATAATAACATTCAGATACATAACTAATTTGAGTTTCTTTCCATTGCCCTTAAGTTTGTATTAGTTATATTATCCATTTATTTACAAAGAATAGCTAGGTTCTAAATCATCAAAGTTAAACAAAATAATATAAATAGAGAGTGCAAAATCATAATATATCAATACTTTAAGGCGCAATTTGAAAAGAAAAAAAAAACATACTTCTAAGTGCACAGACGTTTAAGTTGTGCTGTGATTGTCATGGTAATTAAGATTTCGATACTAGTAGTCCGAAAATATGCGAATGTGTCTTAGTGGCACTGTCAGTAATTATTGACAACTTTTGGGGCAGTAATGTTTGCCCTCTAAATTGGAACATGTCGGATTCCTACTGTCGGAATCTACATCATTTCCAATTAGTTAATGACCGATGTAACCGTGATCCATAAGCAGTCCTCATTAACCAAGAGTGGAGTTCCGAACTTCCGATTCATTCAAGAGTGTGAGACAATGGCAAGTACTATAATTATTGTTAGAGAAATGATTAACAGTCCGATTTAAACCATCCGATTTGTTTCGACTGTGTTTGTGATGAAAACAGACCTAAAGTTGACAATATTTACCTTCTATGCCACCGAGTATGAATTCGCAACTTGGCGGAATGAAATCTCGGACCGTGTATCACGCCTCTTATTGTTAACGTTTAGCTCTCACATTCAGAAGTTCTCGGAACTCCACCTTTGGACTATTTCATTATTCTTGGTGGAGTATTTGCATTGTATTCAGATAACATGGCATAGATCGTGCCTCATTGTTAAGATTTTGACACGTGTTCTTAAATTTAATATTTTCTTTATAAGGTTCACCAATCCCAATAGGGTTTAAAAAACCAAAAAATTAATTATACTCAAGACACGTGTAAAGATCTTGACGGTGAGACATGATCTGGAACAGAAAGAATGGAGCAGGAAATCTATATATGATACTTGTCGGGTCACACTATATCAGATTCTCTATTAAATAAATATTAAAAAAATCAAATTTATCACTATAAATGCATGCACAAGCGATATTATTTTTGTATATATTCGTGTCATGCATCACAGTATATTAAAAATATTAATCAGTGTTCTAATAGTGCCAAATTATTCTGAATGTGAGATGACACAATGATACAAGATGGTAAATTTTACTATCCTTGTTATTTTGACCTTATGGCTATATCAGAACAATTCGGAACTACATGTTGTAACGTCTGTCAAGCTCATATTATTACCGAGCTTTGATACACGTTTGACACAAAAACAATGGCATTATGTGTAAATTTAGTTAACTTTTTGGGCAGATCCATAGACACTCGGCAGTAGAAATTTGTAAGGAATTTATAGCATTTCCCATTATTACCAGGCCTATTAGAACCGAGCCGAAAAAGTTCCAATAAAAATACTCATGGCAAAAGAAAAAAACTACACTCCGGCCCATTTAAAAGGAACCCTAAAGGGCTAAAAGCCTAAAACCCCATTTGCGTCGATATAAAGATCTGCTCCCTGCTGATCGAGCTTCTCCTACTATTTGGTTTTCTTCTCGTCGGCGCTTCAATGGTAACCGCTCTTTCACCATCTGTGATGCTGGATGTTAGTCTAGATCATCTCTTGAGTATAATCCGATCTGTCTGTCTGCTGCGTTGTGTTACTACAGGGTAAGGGAACAGGAAGTTTCGGTAAGAGGAGGAACAAGACCCACACCCTCTGTGTGAGGTGTGGCCGCCGCAGTTTCCACCTCCAGAAGAGCCGATGCTCCGCTTGTGCTTTCCCGGCTGCTCGCAAGCGTACCTGTAAGTAAAACTTATTCTAATGTTGTTTACTCACCACCAATGTTTGATCTGATGACGATTCAAGTCGATTGAAATTTGCGAATTGGTGCCAGTGATTAGGCTAATTGAGTTTGAACATGAACGACGTGACTGTTTTGTTGAGTATGCGGAAAAACTAGCTAATTGTGGCGATAGTGAATAAGCACCAGCATTTGATCTTAACCTAGAGGCATTTTAGATGTAGATTTATCCGTGGATAATCATTTTGGCGTTATTGAATAAGCGGCAGCGTTTTATCTTAACCTAAAAACACTTGGGAGGTTGATTATCATTCTGATTGGCTTTATGCAATTAATTATGGATCATAAGTGTCTGTAGTAGTGATTATATGCTAAGTCTCCACATTCTGTATCAAATTTGATTTTGGCTTAGTAAATTGTCTGTCAAGTGAATAGTGAATAGCTCTCACACTTCATGTTGTGTTAATTGCACGGTTTAGATGACTTCTGAGGTGCTGTTTTGTTTTCTGCAAATTATTGAAAATTTCTTACATATAATAACCATACATTGGATTTGGTCTGTATTTTCTTATGTATTTGGATAATAATAATTTTGTATAAACTGGGCCGCTGATTAGATAGGTCATCCAGTATTGAGACATTACTCTGCTCAAAATATTCTGGATTAAGTTGTAGTTCATTTTCTTTTAGATTGCTATTTTCGCTTATAGCTGTTGAAATGGGCGATTGTAGATAATTGGAGTGTGAAGGCAATCCGAAGAAAGACCACTGGAACCGGAAGGATGAGGTATCTCCGCAATGTCCCTCGCAGGTTCAAGAGTGGGTTCAGAGAAGGTAACTTATTATTATCCCTTCAGTAAAAGAATACTGTCTAGTGTTTTCAACCTGGGTAATTGATCAAGATGCTCATTTCATTGATGATGTATGTTCAGGCACTGAAGCTGCACCAAGGAAGAAGGCAGCAGTAGCATCATCTTAAACTATTCCAGTTTCTCTTCTGTTTTTGGGTGTATTTGTGGGTACCCCGGAGCCGAACAGCTCTTAGCTTCTTGCATTTGATTTTCATTTGGACAAGTTATCTTATGACATTGTTTCATATATGTACTCAGCCTCCATTTTTGTGGAATTGCAACCCTTCTTCTGTTTTATTATCTCATGATAATTAGGATTTTGTTGCGTGGTTCCAACTTTTTGAAGAAAAAAGTCTTCAAAGACGAGATAAATATGAATTAAGATGGTTTTATGTGTAAATCGTTTTTTTTTTTTTTTTCTGAAATCCGAACAACTAAGTTACAGTTAGATCTGAAATTAAGGTGAACTAAAAACATATTAAGTGAACATGATGAAACATTGCGATGAAAGTCATGCGGGTACTATAACCCACCTGTTGTTGGAAACACATCCACAATCGGGCGGCGTTTGGATGGACGTAATGATGGGGCGTTTGTTTGGATGGACGTAATGATGGGGCGTTTGGATAGATGTAATGTGAAATTACAAGTAATGTGAGCTGTAATGTGAGATTATTTGAAATGTTTGGTTGTGCTGTAATGTGGAGTGTAATGTTAGATTACAGTGTTTGATATGTGTTGTAATGTGCATTGTAATGTGACTTTATTATAATTATATTAATTTGTATAGAGTATATTATATCTTAATATAATAAGATTTAAAAAAGAAAATATATTTTGACAACAACTAATTTCTTAAAGTTTAAGTTTTCTGGTTAATACTATAGTCATTTATGAATTCTTAAAACAAAATATGTAAACTCAATATGCACAACTATTAATACTTAATAGTTAAAACATTATTCGTAGTTTTATAAGATAATTTTCACAAAAAATGCACTGAAGAGATTTTGCTAATTTAATACGAACATCATGTGCATTATTATTTATTATAAAAATGAGTTACGAAGTAAATAAAAAAAACTACTAATAATAACAAAATTATTATCATAATAAGTTATAATGATAATACAAAGTATTTTGTCTATTTAATAAATATTAATAAAATAATAACACTCCGTAATGTTGAACGTAATTTTACATTACATCCGTTTTATGATGTAATTTCACATTACGTTAAATGGAGTTTGGACGTAATTTGATATTACAATGGATATTACATTACAATGCACATTACGTCGTTTGGCAAATCAAACAACGTAATATAAATATAATGTGGAATGTAATGTTAAATTACATCCCACATTACATCCATCAAAACACCCCCTGAGAGTTTGTTTTTCTTCTAGCAACGCCAACGCCCGCCATTTAATGAGACTTACTATGAACAACTTTTGATTGAAAGCAGACGGATGCTTTTAGAAGAGACTCAATCACACATTTTAATATCAAATTACACGAAGATATTTAATTGCTCATTTACGGAGCTTTAGAAAAGTTCAAAAGTTAGCTAGTTTAAAAAACAAGCGTAATAATAAGTTTTTGTAGAGTGGAAACTGATTAGGAAATAGTGGTAACATGAAAATCTAAACACGAGGGGCATTTCCGGAAATACGGAAAGGCAGCCGGATAATTCCAAAACGATTTCTTCGTCATCAGCTTTCTGCAGCGGTGTCCGGTTGAGGAAAATAAAATCAAAGCTCAGACAGTTCTCGTTCCCGTGATCCTTCGTACGACGAACTTTCTTCCTCTGCGGATCCATTGCTAATCCACCTCTCACGGGGTCTGCATCAGTGTACTGTATACTTCCAATGGCTTCTCGTCGGCGAATGCTATTGAAGGTCATAATTCTCGGCGACAGCGGGTCAGCCTCATCTTCCCCATTTATGATTTTTTTTTCTTTCTTCTGTTTGTTGTCTATAGAATTCAGCATAATCTATGATAATGTATCTCAGAAATCAGATTACACATAATTGATCACCGTGTTCTTCATGATTCAGTTATATAGTACTCGTATACATTGTTCAAAGCTATTGGAGCTAGGATAAATTTGCATCTGCAATTTGTGTTTTGTTTGGGAGTAATTGACTTTCTGCTGATGTCTTAGGGTTGGGAAGACTTCTCTGATGAACCAGTATGATTCGCAACTCTGATTTCAATTATTAAGTATACTGATTGATTATGTGATTAACAATTGAGCTTAATATTGTTGGATTCAGATATGTGAATCGGAAATTCAGCAATCAGTACAAAGCAACAATTGGAGCTGATTTTTTGACGAAGGAAGTCCAGGTTGATGATCGCTTGTTCACATTACAGGTATCAAACTGATGTAACGCAATCTCTTTACTAGATTGCTCTTGTTCTCTCAGAGAGTTCTGATATTTGTTTAGAGAGTAGAGACCGTATATTATTGCATTTGTACTTCAAATTGGATCGAATCATAACAAATCTCTTGTCCGCGCTAATATGTGTTGATAATGATATGTTGACGTGATGATTGGAACTATTCACTGATGATGAAAAGCATAGTAACTTCTTGCATATTTAGCATCGAGCTATTTTATTTTTGGCAGACTAGCGTCGAGCAATTGAAATTGCATTTATCAAACAATTTGATTTGTACCCGTGTCGGTTGCTATTTATCAAATAATTCATTCACAAATTGTTGCTAATTTGCTCTGAAGTATTATTCATTAGGTCTTGTTTCTATCATTGTTGAAGGACGTTGTGGTTTCATCTTCATTTACATTTATTTGAAGAGATAAAAATATGAGGCGATAACCATGTGTGAGTGTGAAGAGCTAGCCATAGTTTTCTCTGTTAAATGTTATTGGTTATAGCATGGGAAGCTTTTGATACTATTGAGTATTGACTCTGTGATGTACTAAGTGGGAAACTGTATTTTCTTCCTCAAGATCTGGGACACTGCAGGACAAGAGAGATTTCAGAGTCTTGGTGTGGCATTCTACCGAGGTGCTGACTGCTGTGTTCTTGTGTACGATGTCAATGTAATGAAATCCTTTGATAATCTTAATAACTGGAGAGAGGAGTTTCTTATTCAGGTAATTATCAGTCAGCCCTTTATCATTAGAAAAAACTATAGTGAAGTGCAAAGATGTTGAAGTGCTTGCTAAATATTGTATTTTTATGATGATGTTCAGGCTAGTCCATCTGATCCTGAAAACTTCCCGTTTGTTGTCTTGGGGAACAAGATTGATGTTGATGGCGGTAATAGCCGTGTGGTAAGATCTAAGAATCTTATTTAACTGTCTCTTGATACCATATCTGTTTTCCTTCCTAAACACTGCATTTAATTTGGTTATATTCTTCCTCACCGGACAGGTTTCTGAAAAGAAAGCAAAGGCATGGTGTGCATCCAAGGGTAACATACCATACTTTGAGACCTCAGCAAAGGAAGGGTTTAATGTGGAAGCTGCCTTTGATTGCATCGCTAGAAACGCTTTGAAAAACGAACCTGAGGAAGAAACGTAAGCTTCTTTTGCAATATCATTTATAGCTCAGATATTTGCTTCTTTGGTATGTAGGAATTGAACACTGCAATTGCTATGCTCTTTTCGGACCAAAGGAATCCCTTTAAAGTTAGTTGTTTATGCTTTTATTTAGATACATGCCGGACATGGTTGATGTATCGGGTGGTGGAAGGCAGCAGAGGTCTGCTAGTGGCTGTGAGTGCTAGAGTTGGAAAGCTCTTTCGCAAGTTCTGGAGATGATGGGATATGATTATTCGAACTGTACTATGATTGTTGTTAGTGTTACAGATTCGCATTACATCTAGTATTATGTAGTTCATATGAGTTAGTAATCTTATGCGCCACCTTCCTTCTAGGGTGAGCATTGATCAGTCTTTGTTGGTTTGGTTTGGTTTAATCTAATCAATGTGCAGATTGATCCAGGCCAATAGAGTTTTGATCCAGACTCGAATGGTCTTTTCAATCAGGTTATGATTGGTTTCGGTGCAGTCTTGATCTAATCAATGTGCACATTGGCTTGACAAATTGGGTTTCACTCGGTCATGGGGTCTAAACGTATCAGAGTCTCTATACTAATCAACATTGTGATTAATTGTGATGATCTTGATTTGTTTCACATTGATAAGGAAAAAATGATATGGACCATTTATAAGAGATACATGTATGTACATCCTCATGAAGCTCAAATAAGTACTTAAGAATGTTTGGATTGGTATAACGATCACTCAAACTTGGGTCATTAAAAATGGTACAACATAAAAACTAGGGTTAATAACTAAAAAACTGTCCAAGGTTTACCCTATGTTAAAATTAGGTGTCTGGAGTTTGAAATGTTAAAATGGACTGTCTCAAGTTTCATTTTTGTTGAAATTTGGTGTCTCGGTGTGGTTACTTTAGATCTCGGTGTGGTTACTTTAGATAAGTCAATTCCGACGAAACCGTCTGTCAAATTCGAGCTCTCATACACACTGTCTTCTCTTCATCTTGCCGGGACCGTCACCTAAAAAGTTTGTCACATCCGGGCAAGTAAATCTCGCTCTATTATCCTTGTAAAATGGCTCTACACCACTCTTCTAGAAACTTTTTTTTTAATGTTCAATTTTTAGGTGAAATTTGACGATTTTGTGAAAAGTAAAGAGTGATGGATTATGAGTGGGTTGGTGGGTTGATGAAAATGATGGAATGAAGATGAAAAGACGCACAAAGACACCAAATTTCAACAAAAATGAAACTTGGGACAGTCCATTTTAACATTTCAAACTTCAGACACCTAATTTTAACATAGGGTAAACCTTGGACAGTTTTTTAGTTATTAACTCTAAAAACTAAGGTGACAAAATTGTAATCGGTTATATTTTATCCTCTTAATGTGACCATTTTTAAAGGAGGTAGATTATAACTCTATTATAAATAAGATATACTACTCAAGCTCAACATAGTAGTGGCGACAAGTTTTGGGCATTACAGAAAATGTCCACTTAAACTCACACTTACAATGAAACTTGAAATTAATCAGACAAACAGGTAAATGAGTTGCAATTTAAGAACAAATCAACTTTGAAATTTAAATCCCTATGAAATCTTCCTCTTCACCTCTTGGACACACTCAAGTTTTAAGAGTCCAAATTTCAACGTGTCATCATTTATATTGAATGAATGAGAAATACTTATATTTTTTTTAATAGGATGTATAAATACACAAACTACAAAAATAAAATAAAATTTTTGAATTTATCTGCCGACGTTTGAGTGAATTAAGAGACAAATTAAATATGAATACCGAGTATCATGGTGGCTGTATTCGTGTACAAATAGTCAACCACTTTAGTAATGCTCTTACATTATGTCTAACCGTCCAAAACGGGGAACAACAAAACAATAAACTACATTATAATAGAATCTAATTAAGGGGTCGTCTAGCAGTTAGATCAACTTCCTTAATTACATTTAATTAAGTTACTAATAATAAAAAAAAAACCTCCAACACAACACAACACAAAAAAACAAACAAACACAACAACTCTAAGAAATAGACCTCGTCAATTTGTCCAACATGGTTCCCACAATCCCAATCTCCACAAACTGTAGTAACAGAAAGTCAGTAAACCCTAACATTTCCTTCATTTCTTTAAGAAACTCCCCCACCATTCTTAACCCTAACATTCTTCTTTAATTTGTCAACTCCTCCAATATATCCCCCAACAAAAACACATCTCTTCCTCATTCATTTGTACAAAACAAAAACAAACCTCTTGTGTTGTTCTTTCTGTGAGTACTATGGTTCAAGCACTCAATCAAGATCAAGCCAACTTCAGGAGGCTCTCCCGTTCTCGTGGCAAGAGGGAAGCCAATGCCTCGTTCAAGCTACGCGCGTCTTCAGAAGACCACAGCACCAGCCCTCCTCACGAGCTTTCTGTAGAGACTCGTCGTTCTGGTAACTTACTGAACCTTTTCTTGGATCACAAGTTACCTATATCCCAACTATATATCCTTAACTATATCAATGTATATCATGTAAACGAATATGTCACATCATTATAACAATATTTTTGGTGATATATGTACATGATTATATATGAATAATAATGTCATGTAAAGCTCTCAAACCCTAGCTTATAGTTTTTTTTGGTGTATTGTTTAGTCATGGATCAGATGAAGGAAAAATTTGCGAAATTGCTTCTTGGTGAGGACATGTCGGGTGGAGGCAAAGGAGTTTCCTCGGCCTTGGCTTTATCGAATGCGGTAACAAATCTAGCAGGTACGTATTTATATTACAAACCCATTCATTAATTTGATTATAATGTGTTTCTTGCCAAACAAGTTTCATATAAAGTATGAATCATATAAAAATCTAGCAACTAATTAGACTTTTGTTATGAAAATGCAGCTTCGGTTTTTGGGGAACAAAAACAGCTCGAACCCATGACGCCCGAGCAGAAGGTGAGGTGGAGAAGGGAAATTGATTGGCTCTTATCGGTCACAGACCACATTGTCGAATTCGTGCCTTCTCAGCAGACATCTAATAATGGTGTCCAAATAGAGGTACTGATTTTTCGTATAATTAACCAAACTTCTAACGAAATCGGAAATTTTGTACGAACATTCGGTTCATGGATCGTATCTAATTTATTGGGGTTGTTTTTTTGAATATGTAGATAATGATAACAAAGCAAAGAAGCGATCTTCAGATGAACATTCCGGCCTTGAGGAAATTGGATGCAATGCTAGTAGTAAGTGACACTTGCCAACTCTGTTCATTTTTCTGTTAATCTTGAACGAAAAATATACGTGTTGAAAATCGTCACTAATTTGTTTGAATTATCATTTTCATCAGGAATGCTTGGACAACTTCAAAGACCAAAAGGAATTCTACTATGTGTTGAAAGATGAGAACTCCGACGAGAACAACGATAAATGGTGGCTCCCGGTTTGTCAGGTTCCTTCGACGGGCCTGTCAGAGTCGACTAGGAAATGGTTGCAGTTTCAGAAAGATTCTGTTAACCAAGTGCACAAAGCTGCCATGGCTATTAACTCTCAAATTCTATCGGAAATGGAGATTCCTGAAAACTACGTTGAATCCCTTCCCAAGGTTCATTACACAAAAAATTGTTTCTCCGCGACGCTTCTTTAGTGACACTTCTGAAATTTGTTAGCTAAATTTGTTTTATTTTGTTGTTAAATCGCAGAATGGAAGATCGAGCCTCGGGGACACGATATACAAGAGTATAACAGACGAGTTCTTTGATCCCGAACAATTTCTTTCGACAATAGACTTATCGTCGGACCATAAGATTCTAGACCTTAAGAACAGAATCGAAGCTTCTATTGTTATATGGACGAGAAAGATGAACAATAAGGATGCAAAATCAGGCTGGGGCTCCACTGTAAGTATAGAGAAACGGGGACTCTTCGAAGACCGAGCAGAGACGCTCTTGCTTATTCTCAAGCATCGATATCCCGGAGTTACTCAATCCGCACTTGACATTAGCAAAATCCAATATAATCATGTAAGATTAGAGTTTTACCCACTGAAATAAAGTTTTAGCGACGCTTTGTAGACCGTCTCTAAAAGACTAATTCGTTCGAGTTGTTTTTTGATTCAGGATGTTGGACACGCGATCCTAGAGAGCTACTCGAGGATCATAGAGAGTCTAGCGTTCACAGTTCAATCGAGAATCGATGATGTTTTACGTGCAGATGACGATTCGCGACAACCCATCGTTCCTTACGTCGGGTCGGGGAAGTTCTTGAGTTTCAAAGAAGATAAAATGCAACGACTAGATTCCGCGAAAACTCCGAAATCAAAGAAGTTCAAGGAATTCATGGGGTGGAGCAGCGACCAATCCTCGGAAGAGAAGAATGAATTTTTAGGGGACGATGAATCGCCGAAAGTTATAGAGGGAAAGCTACCCAGAATTGTGATGATGAAGAAGACGGT
This sequence comes from Clarkia xantiana subsp. parviflora, assembly GCA_036873135.1. Taxonomy (NCBI): domain Eukaryota; kingdom Viridiplantae; phylum Streptophyta; class Magnoliopsida; order Myrtales; family Onagraceae; genus Clarkia; species Clarkia xantiana. The sequence continues at coordinate 2,974,556 of JAPTYO010000004.1, read as the reverse complement.
TTCGTACTTAGAGACATTGGCCGCGCTAAGAAGCCCGACATCTCGACATTGATCCTAGTGTTTTAGTGACGCCAATTTAGCGTCGCAACTTCTTGACCTGTAAATCGAGAACGAGAGATAATTGTGGTAGATAACTAATTTGAACCCTCTAACAGTAGACTAACTCGAGACCGGTAGACAATTGTACGATGTTTTCATTCGATACAAAAAAAACAGTCGATGTTGTATTGTTCGGAGACAAATCGGGAATTAATCATAGCACAAATTGTAGCATTCGGAAATTGTAGCTGCGAATGTGCATAATTACATAAATTTCAACACAAAGATACACAGTCGATTCGTGGAAGCGAATTAGATTTTGCCACGTGGACCCAGCTTGGGAGGGAGTTGTGGGCCCTTCTTGATCGGGAGGATGTTGCCGTCAGCGGTGGCACTGAAGTAGGCGAGGGTGGAGCCGCCGCCGATGATCAAGAACTTGAGTAGCAAGCCTCTCTTGGTGAATGGAGCAGCAAATGTCTCAAAAAACTTGCTCTGCAAGAAACAAGACAATGAGTTGGTCATCTTCATATATTTTACATTTCCATGATAACTTTCTCCACAAGAAATCGATCGAAAAACACGAACCTGAAGAGGGTTGTATGGCGAAGGAGCATCCGAACCGTACAAGTCCCACTGTCCTGTCGTGTTGCCCAAGTCTTCCAAGTCGAAGTAGACACTCTTGTCTCCATACTTGGCCACCACGGCACCAGACCTTGAACACCAAAAACAATTAGGGGGTGTTTGGTTCGCGCGTTAAAACCGCATTTGGATTAGCTAATTCATGTATTATTAATTAATAACATGTTTAATTTAAATATTAATTAAAATACATGTATTACTTTATACTTAGTTATCCATCCAGTTGTGTATTAATTAAACACGACTTCAACAATTGTATTATGTAATAAATAGTAGCTAAGTGTAATACAATGCGTTGTATCGGTTATTAGATGATTATGATATTTTAGTCGATACTAGCTAATACGCGTATTAACAATCTTCGGAAAAACTGATAATTAGAAAAATAACCATTAATCTGAGACTGCGAATAACATGAACAGAAAAGGAAAGTTTTGCATTACCTGACGCTCTTGGGTCTGAAGCTTAGACGGGTTGGCTTCAGGTGGAGCTTGACGCCGGCGAGGGAGCTGCCTCCGAGGCCCTTCACGGTGGCGGGTTGGCCGGCGGCTAGAGTTGCTAGAGAAGCCATCGCTTGTTCTGTACCGCTGTGTGAGTTTGATAAGTCTAGTTGCGAGCAATATTGAGAAGTTTTGTGTATGTGTTGATCTTTTACATGGATCCGAAGTTGACACGTGGCGAGTTGGATCTTGTCTAGATACTTGGAGATCCACTTGTGTGGTGACACGTGGGCTTGAGCTGGATAAGGCTATCTAATTCAGATATTATGTGCTATGGATTCCTTACAGAAAAATGTGCTATGGATGATTCATAGAAGCCATTAATTGTTTTTTTTTTTTGCACTAATTGAAATGTAAAATAGAAATTTTACAATGTTTGTACAACTTAGACTACACTAATAACATTTTTATTTCATATTAATAATAATTTATGCTTATAAGTTATATCTAGTAAGGGTAATAAAGTGTTCTTCAAGAATATTTCACATCGACCGATTATTTGAATCAAACATTTTGAGCTTTGAGAGCCTCAACTATTTCTCTAGGGTTTAATGAACTCGTAGGTGGATACAGTGGCCCATTAACTCTGTAGAAAAGCCCCCCATCACTCGATTTTACATTTTGCAGACCTCCAGAAGCAGAATTCATCTTTCTTCAAATCTTTTTCTGAAAATGGCAGCGGTTCTCTCGAATTTGCCTGCGGCGTTGCTTGTTCATCGAGCACAAGCCTTTTCCGGAGGAGCTACTGGTATAGCTCCATTCTCGAATGTGTCCAGCTCGCGAGGTAAGCTGCTTCTAATCGTGTCAAATTCGAATTCGAGATGCTGCTAGTACTAGCTTAGTATTAATGTGATAATTCTGCTGCGTTTATGATTCTTGTTCATTCATCAATCGGTAAAGAGAACGATAATCATGTCACGAATGCAGAGATACACTGTTTACTGATGGTATATGTCATATGATCTCTTAAACAGCTCATCTGGGAAGTAAAATCGCGTTGATTGAGAAATACCGTAAGAATTATTGATCAAATCCATTGGCAGCTGCTTAATTCATCAAACTGAAGTCTATTATTGTTTGAATATTCTGCCTGCTCAAGAATATGATGCATATTTGAATCAGCTATATCTTTATTTTGATTGTAGGGAGAAGGAACTCAATTGCCATTGCCGTGAAGGCTACTAGTGACAGCTCGGAATCTTCGACATCTCTTGACATTGTTAAATCTGTACAAGATGTTGTGAGTCAAATACATTTTCCCTTTTTTCCTTTGAACAATGGTTTGTATGAATATACATAGATACATCTCTAATGCATCATCATAGTCTCTGAAATTGTTGTTGTCATATGGCCAAGTTTAATCTGTGTCAGATCAAATGTGTTAACAGATAGTGAAGTTTCCTTCACTTACTAACTTGTTTTCATCTGTCAATGCTTGAACTGTTGAATCATGTTACTATAATTAGGAAACAGCAAGTGTTTGGAGCTATCACCTGTTTCTCTAGTGATCTAATTATGCACTCACTTTCTTTTGATTATTTTGTTGACAAGTGGGAAAAATCTGAGGACCGGGTAGCTATTATCGGGTTAGGTTTTGCTGCTGTTATTGGTGTATGGGCATCGGCCAATGTAGTAACGGTAATTTGGATCTTTTTATCTAGCCTTAACGCAAATTCCAAATCTATACTTTCCAATTGCACACAACATGCAAGAAAGTGTATTCAATTCATGGCTGGTTTCTTAATCTCCAATAATAAATTTCTGCAGGCGATTGACAAATTACCCATTGTCCCAAGCTTCCTTGAACTAGTCGGGATTCTGTATTCTTCGGTATATATGACTTCTTTTGGAGTTCCCATCAATCATTTAGCTATAACTATTTCCATATCCCATTTTTAGTCCACTTTTTAACTCGAAACTCATGTGTCTGTTTCAGTGGTTCATATATCGCTATCTCTTGTTCAAACCCGATCGGTTAGTCTATATCAATGATACCCTTTATATTATGTACACAGATATATAGTTTAACCAAGCCTTATATTATTTGCAGGGAAGAGCTGTTTCAGAGCTTCAACAAGTCGATTTCCTCAATCTTGGGACAGTAAATTGAGAAAAATACAGTTGAAAGTCCACGTTTCAACCGAACATGTCAATTTCTTCAACTTTCACGTGTAATCTAAGTTTCTTGTCACCGAAGTTGTAACTTGCACACCCTTTATCTTTCTCCCGGTTGAGATATTGAAAGATCGATTGAAGTTGAAGTTACTTGCTTCGCAATCTACTTTGTTTTGTTTTTATGACAAGAATTGTGCTTCACTGATGTGTTCCATGGTTGATTACTGAAAGCATTGCACTAGGATTCTGTTCCAAATATTATAGTAACTTGCACTCTAAGAAAATCTGCCCAAATTAAGGATCTCAGAGACTAAAAAGATGGAGGTTTAAACTTTAAAGGGTAATTATATTATATGAAAGAGAGGTGTGTGAACATTGAACTATAAATAAATTAGGGTAAAAGTGTCGTAATAGAGAAATAAGGGTCCCAGGTGCAATTATTTTTGCCGGGCACGCAATTCGGTAGACACGCTTTTTTCAGTTTACCGCTAATAATTTGGCGGGATTCGAAGTTCGTCTTCTTCCTCAAGTCTCTGCTCCTAACAACGGAAGAAAGATCACTGACTGATCAAGACCTGGGAGAAACCCTAGAGCCTAGAGACACTTCTTTATCGAAGCGTCTGATGAGTAGCAGTAGCTTTACCACTAGCAGTTCACTGCCACGAGAAGATGCGTGGCTTGATGCGTATCGCAGGTTACAACCTCGGTGGGAATCCTTCACTGCTTCTCGTCAGGTTTGTCGTTCTAGGCCATTTTTTTAAACACACTTGCTTTGAATTTCGGTATCTCTGGTGTAATTGTTAGCCGTTTAGGGTTCATGTTTGTCGATGAAATTTGGTTGAGATAGATTGGCGCTAAACTTGACTCATTTCACTTTGGTTTTTCTATACTGTCTGTAGTTATGTTATGTAAATGAAGATTTATATTGTAGAAACTAAACAACATTTGAAAGGAATTGGAAGGTGACAATCAATTGTGATACTACTTCAAGGCTATCAGTATAGGAGAGTTGGATGTAGCTGGAATTGTATTCGATTCAAGTTTCATAATCTGTAACCCCAAAAAGTAAAGGGAAAGAAATCTAGGCACCAAAACAGAACTCTGTTAGTATCTGATTGAGAAATGCTGGAGAAAGTCATTAGCCTATAATGAGGATACAACTGTTAGTTTTGACTGTACTGTTACTATTGTTGGTCCTGTAAATGTGGTACTCAAATCTACTATGTGGAACATCAATACGTATTACGTATGTAAAGTTACTTTCCCTCTGTGTCATCGAGAAGCTGTTATTTTCAGTATCATGATTTGCTTTTGGTTTGTTCAACTGATGTGTCATGTATAAGTTACAACTGCAAAATATGATTTGCGACTAAATGATGCTTATGCGAGAGGGCAAGGGTAAGCTAAACTGATAGAAGCACTGGGCTTACTCTGAGACGTATAATTTAGTGCAGATGTCAATTCCAATTTCAATATCAAGAGTCAATCAATTTGATGCTGCTAGATTAGACATTGAAATGTCTGCCATGTTAAAAGAACAGTTGGTGAAAGTCTTCTCCTTGATGAAGGTAAGTTCTGCAATGTCTTTATGTGAACTTCTGAAGCATGCTCCTCTGAAATTATTGGTTTATCTGCTTTCCCACTTTACTGCTTTCTTATTATTTTTTCGAATTAGCCAGGAATGTTATTTCAACATGAACCAGAGCTTGATGCATTTCTTGAGTTTCTCATCTGGAGATTTTCAATATGGGTTGATAAGCCTACTCCTGGCATTGGTTTGATGAATCTGAGATACAGAGATGATCACTCAACTGAAGCAAGAGTGAAAAGTAAAGTCCTTGATTGCTTCTGAAGATATATATATATATATATATATTATACCCAAAAAATCTTTCCATGTCTAGGTCGAGATCGTGAACTTTTGTTTTATAAAAATCCAGAAGACACCTCTCAGTTTGGAAATTAACTTCAATTTTGCAACACTAAGATTTCTGTTTTCTCTTTTGCTGCGCTACGACAATTGTTACCCAAAACAAGGACATTAGGTTAGCTGTAAAGGGCTCTTTTCTTGCCCATATTGATATCGTTTATACCCCATATTTATTTTTCCCATCTGTAAAATGTACAATTCTGTAACATTGGTAGCTATTATCTTCATTCAAAAAAAATTCCATCTCTTGGATGTAATTGAAGGTATTTTAAAACGACCATCTTTCTTCTGGTGTCCTTGCAGTGAGAACAGGCTTGGAAGGACCTGGACTTACTGCTGCTCAGAAACTTTGGTATTGTGCCACAACAGTTGGGGGTCAATACTTCTGGGCTCGCTTGCAATTGTTCTCAGCATTCCGTAGATGGGGTAATTCTGAGCAGGTGAAAGATGCTGTGTCATAATTCATTTTAACATTTCACTTGGGGAGAAAGAATTACTGATGTTTCGATAAACTTACACATGCAGAGGTCCTTTATCCGCTGGCTTTTGATTTTAGTGCGGTGGACAGAAGGATTGTACAAAGCTGCTTCCTTAGGCAACCTGCTCATATTTCTATTTACTGGAAGGTATGGTTAGGTATTGAACACTCTCATAACACAATGATGATGTCACTTACTATGGAGATTCTTCATTGACAATATATGAAAGGGTTAAAGGTACTTTTCATACCACATGTTTGACCGAATGTGGCTTTTAGTACCGGATGTTTAGTTTTGTATACTTTTGGTACCAAACGTTTGAAAAAAATGTGGCTTTTGGTACATCCGTTAGTTGGCCGTTAGTTTAGGCCGTTAAATGACATGTGCAAGTCATGTGATCGACTCTAAACTTTTAATTTTGTTCAATTTAGTCCCTCAAATATATTCATAACTTTTATTTTGTTTAATTTAGTCCTAAAGCTTCAAAATCGAACCCAATTGGTTTGACCCAAATGAGGCTATGTCAATTGAATTCGTTTGGTTTATTTGAGTCCGATTTTGAAGTGTTATGACTAAGTTAAACAAAATAAAAGTTAGGAATATATTTGAGGGACTAAATTGAACAAAATTAAAAGTTTAGAGTCGATCACGTGACTTGCACATGTCATTTAACGGCCAAAACTAACGGCCAACTAACGGTGTACCAAAAGCCACATTTTTTCAAACGTTTGGTACCAAAAGTATACAAAACTAAACATCCGGTACTAAAAGCCACATTCGGTCAAACATGTGGTATGAAAAGTACATTTAACCCTATATGAAATCTTAAGCTGGATTATTCTTTTACATTATCAGAAATAAATTTCTGTAGTATGTGGTGCTGACAATGGCGTTTATGGCTTGCTTATGTTGTCACAGCCTTGATTTCAACTCTGTTAGTTGGCATAGACTGCAATTTGACCGGCCAATTCTTTTGTATAGATTAGCAATTTTGTTTGTCTAGTTTATGACTTTCGTCCTCCACTTTTTCGTTATTAAATCTCCTAAAAAGTACAAATACATGTTCTTCATATTTATATAGATTTGATATTCTGCACCTATTGAAGTAAAATTCCATCTAAATGCATTCCACCACTGCATTGCAGGTATAGGAATCTAATTGAGAGAGCCCTAAAAGCAAGGCTGGTGTATGAAAGCCCTAATATGAACCGAGCTGTAAGCTTTGAGTACATGAATCGGCAACTAGTCTGGAATGAATTCTCGGTAATGCCCCTCCACTATGAATTTACATCCACTAAATTCCACTTTCTTTGTATGTTTCCTGTTAGCCTTTTACCGATGCTGTAATAATCTCTTACATATGCTACGTTCGGATTTTGCAGGAAATGCTGTTGTTACTTCTTCCGCTTATGAACTCATCATCCGTTAAAAACCTTCTCCAGCCATTTTCAAAGAAAAAAAACAGCAATACGGAAGTGAATGACTCGATCTGCCCTATTTGTCAAGCTACTCCAAGCATTCCATTTCTTGCTCTCCCCTGTCAGCACAGGTAAACTTGTAAACACACTGCATTCCGAATCCCACTGTTCTTGTGCTTATAGTTTATGGAGCATCTGAAACATCATTTGAACGATGCAACTATAGATTTATGACACATGACCATATATATTGCCTTAGCTCTAATTTAAGTGAAATAAGAAAGTCACATATTATTAATTGACTGTGTTTTATGGATGCTCAGGTATTGTTACTACTGTCTACGGACTCGGTGTGCTGCAACTCCATCGTTCCGCTGCTCTAGATGCAGCGTACCCGTCATTGCCATGCAGCGATATACAGATTCATAGATATTGATGAAGAAGTTGAGGTTTACTTTTTCTTTGTTTGAAGGAAAAGAAGGGTGTTTGGGGCTTGCTTCAATTGGCTTTTTGGGTTTCCATGTAAAATCACAATGCAGAAGGCAAGATTAACTGGACATGATATAATTCCTACAGGGAAATAATACAGCTCATGCAATTGTGTTTGTGTTGGATTGTGTACCACTTCTCTTTATTTTTGGCATTCAACTTCATGTGTGATGATTACTTTTCCAAACTCAGTTGGTCTCATTTATAGTAGCAGAAAATAAATCAGACATCAGGCAAATAGTTGGTAATAAAAATTGTAAAAAATGAGCAAAATACGTCGACAGCAGGATTCGAACCTGCGCAGGCAAAGCCCAATAGATTTCGAGTCTATCTCCTTAACCACTCGGACATATCGACGTTGTTTGATAATGGTTGGAAAAACGAAAATAAAATACTTTTCTTGAGCATTCTAGTAGTTTATTCGATGGAGCGTTTTGAATTGGGGTTGGGTGGGGTTGTAATAAATTTTCTAATTTAGGGCGAATTTGGTTCGAGAAGTTGTTTTTGCGAAGCTGAAGCAATCATTTTGGGAGGGAAAATCCCAAAATCTCAAACCCTAGCGCCCGACTGATCCTTCTGAGCTTCATCGCTCTCTCCTCTGAGGTTACCTTCTTCCCTCTCTCTGTCATGAACTTTAGATGTGCTTTCTTTAGATAGCTCAATCGTCTATTGTTGTCCTACTCGTTCTTCGTCAGATTATCATATTAGCTGTATTATGATTTTGCTTATGTGCTTTAGATTTCAAATTCAAGCTTATCATGGTGGAATTCTTGGTTATGTCTAAGATGATTTGTTCGTCAGTCTTTCGTCTACTCATTGCTGCTTGAAGTAATCTCTGCTGATGAAGATTTAAGGCGTCAGATTATTTCCGCTGTATTATTTCTGTACTTTTTATGAATTGGCTAAGTTCGGAAATCTGAAATAGATGAGACAGCAATGAGAACTTTGTGTTACTGGGGAGTGGGGAATACAACTTCTTTTCGTTTCTTTAGCTGATAACGTTCCCAACTAATGCAATTCAGTTATTTTACACTTGCTAGATTTTTTAGATTCTCATTGTAAGTTCTGTTAGTTGTTTTGATTCTTTGAGCGTCAAGGATTTTGATTGAAAGGAATTGTTGGTGCTTTTTTCCAGTTGAATTTGAAGAAGGTATCAGAAAATGAGTACAACCGTGCAGAGAACTCCCAAATCTGGGCGACAATCGTTGTTTTTCCAAGATATGGGAACTCCTGTTTCATCAAGGAGAGGCAAGTTCTCTTCCACCGGTCAAGCTGCAGCAGTATCTGCTCTATGGCGTGAGAATTTTGGGGCTGCAGATCTTCCACCGCCTCCTGCCTTTACGCTAGAAGATCGCTCAGATTTCTCCCCTGAATCTGGAATTCCAGACTATCCCATGTCTCCTGAAGTCAAATCTGACCCAAGAACACCGAATCAAGGTTCTGGCAGGGAATTCTCGACCCCTTTAAAAAGCCTATCAGAAGTAAGCACTTCCTATGCTTTGAAGAGCGGACAGCAGATGCAACAAGGGTCGGGGAGTTCTAGCTGGTGGTCGCCTGCAAAGACTCCCACTGAACCAGATGACAAAGGAAAGAGTTCACCTGTTGAGGGGGTTGTTCAGCCTGGTGCTTTGATCATGTTGCCACCTCCAAGAGAAGTTGCTAGGCCTGAGATGCTGAAGAATTCCTTGCCTGCAGCAAACCTTGATGAAGAAGAGTGGGTTACTGTTTACGGGTAAGACTTCAACACTTAATCTTTTTTAACAGCTCTCCCTAATCCATTCGTTGCTCTGATTATACTTGAAATAAAATCATGTTTGACTTGGCCAACATTGGTAGACTTTAATGTTTGCACAGCTGCTCATAACATTGGTATTTGCTGTGTACAACCTCTTGGAAAAGACCTTTATACATTATTGCTCTAACTTGCCATCCTTCAATACTTGGTATAAATGTGATGTTGAATCACATTAAGAGGGGAGAAATCAAACTCTGGATCAAGAAATTTCATGTGAATGGAAGGTTAAGTTAGTTGGAAACATTTGGGTAGGTAACTTGTAAGTTCTAAGGATATATGGCAGGTTGACTGAACAATTCATGATATTACAAGTGATTGCCGAGTAGTCAATTCTGTTGTCACTTGCATAAATTATGTATGAAGTATACGCTGTTTTGGTGATTAAATAGCATTTGCTGTCTGTTGGGTTGCCATGTGTCATGGTTAGAGATTTTCCTTTGCATAATAATAACAAAGGGAAACATATGTCTTTGTTACAGATTCCCCCCTGGTGATACCAACTTAGTTTTGAGGGAATTTGAGAAATGTGGCATGATCCTAAAACACGTCCCTGGTCCAAGAGAAGCAAACTGGATGCATATCCTATACCAGGTTTGTTTTAACTCTTCTCTTCTTCTTCAAGATTCCTAGTCTCAAAACAAAATATGCATCATCGATCAATGCCTTTCTTTTTTCTACAGAACCGTTCGGATGCTCACAAGGCATTGAGTAAAAACGGAATGCAAATCAATGGAGTTCTCATTGTGGGTGTCAAATCAGTTGATCCAATGCAACGCCATGCTCTTAACGAAAGACTGAAGAACCAGGGAGTGTTCATGCCCGTACCGCCATCGTCTAGTAGAGCAACAGAATTTGCTGCTTCAAGAAGAGCAGCAGCCTCATCGAGCCCATACTATCTTCAAAACGGAAGCACTAGCACTAGACAGTCTGGTGGCGGAGGAGGAGGAGGTGTGATTGCTTCTCCTGCGAAATCCGTGGTTTCCAAGGTCATGGATTTGATGTTCGGGGTATAGGCAAGTCGGTTTGTTACGATCCTACATGGACGTACGAAACAGGTTATTTGTGCTGAGGTGGAATTTTTCATTGCTCCTTTTTCCTCTGAGGTTTGCCTTGTGAGGGATGTATTGTTATTGTAAGAGGAATCTGATATGTTTATTCCCCTGAGAGTGAGATGTGAGACTGCTTCTGCAGAGTTTGATTTCATTAAGATGTTGCTGAGATTTTATAAACTAGATTTCTTAATTTATAGTGAAAGTGAGTATGGACGTCAAATTAACTCCTTTTTAGGTAAAATTAAATGCTTGAACAAAAAGTTGGGTTAAGGGTACTTTTGGTACTGCTTGTTTACACAAAATTCACGGTTCATATCATATGTTTTTTTTTATTAATTTGGTACCAAATTATTCCATTTTGTAGCGTTTTTATACCACCATATACCATTTGTGAGCCCGGTATATTGCGAAAAAGCGGAGACAACAATAAAGAGTGTGGAGAAGATGGTCAGTGTACACCGGGTGTACAATCACCCATGTTAAAATTGCTCCAGAGGACCAAAACGAACAAATTCAGCTAAAAAATGAATGTAACAAAACGCTAGAGGAAGGGGTTGAACCTTCGACCTTGTGGTTAACAGCCACACGCTCTAACCAACTGAGCTACTCCAGCTTCTTATTTATACCATCTATGTAATAAAAAAAATACAGAATGATCTTCATCTACCCCATAAATGAAAAAAAAAAAAAAAAATCAACTCAAAATGATCTTGAAAAACTGCATATCCTAAACAAAATATTCTTCATCCGAAACATTCAATATACACCAATCAATCGCTCACGATTATCACCTAATACAGTGTAAATCATTGATGATCGATTTCCCATCTCAATCTGTTTCTTCAATCCCAAGCAACATTCAGACAGATGAACAGCCAATGGCTTCCTTTTATTTAACTTACACGTTAACAACTTCCTTCTCTCGACTCTCATTCATCGCCATCAACTTCTCTTTGAACTCAGTGAGCTTAGCAGCCCGATGGGCATTGGTCTGATAGAGCCATACCGCTCCACTAGTTGCACAAATTCTGGCTTTGTCAAGCTTTTCTTCTGCATCAGCTCCTCCACTACTGCATCCAACAGCTTCCTGTTGTCTTGCAGTATCTGTTCCACCATTTTTGCACACCATTATATTATTACTACTGAAAATTCAGTCCTAAAATTGAACAAACCAAAAAAAGCTAACCTCTTTAGCCCTATCATAACAAGTGTTCAAAATGTGCAATGCATCGGAATCAATCTCCTGCAAATACGTTCATTATAAGAAGGCTGATCCCTGAACCACATAATGATTATATTAAGAAAAGGAGGACTTACATCGATCCGATCAGAAACCCAGAAATTATTGAGGCCATAATGCTTCTCGGAAAGCCCACGAAGGATTAACATTCTTGCAGCTCTTCGCGCATTATCCGTTGTTTCTGCCCATATGGTGCTCAACTGTGTCGTTTCACATACAAGAAACCATCGTCAAAGTGAATACTCATTATCACCATTAATTGTTTTTGGAGTTTTATTATTATTTTCCAGTTATAATAGATCGAAGAATAACATATTTAATGGAAAAAGTTTCCTGACCTGAGTCTTGCAGCTTCATTAACAGCTATTTGCTTCCACGCCTCGGGACTCCTCTCCTTTTTATCCAATATTCCTCTCACTTCCATTTGTGCAGCTTGTAGCAGATCATCAGTGGTAATCTAATTACACAGTAACAATATTAGAACCAAACTAATTTTAGTAGTGGTGGAATGCTAAATAAGGTCAACCTTATACTAAGTCGAGCTTTGAGAACAGTAATCATTTTCTAATACTAAGTCAACCTTATATATTCATTCCCACTTCCCAGTGTAGTCACTTTTACAAATCCAACCGTTCAAAAGCCCGACCTTATAAAGGTTGAGCTTATCATTTCACTTAAGAGTTAACCTCGGACTTATATGAAATCGTGTTTTGAGCAATAAGACTTGACACAGTAAATTTTTTTAATAAAAAGAAAAATTGATTGGGCTTCTTTTAATCAAATAGCTCAAAAGTTTAGCCTTATAAAAGGTCGGATTTATTTTACCATTCACATAAAAGTAACAAAGAAAGGTAATGTTAAAAGGAGGCCTGCCTTATATAAGGTCGAGTCTTGAGGAATACAATTTGGAAGAAGTATCAGTTTCTGTTTTTAAAATGTATATCAATTTCTGCTGAGCTCCTTTTCTAAGTATATAACGTCTCAAATGCTTATTTTAGCGTTTCTCTTAAAAAGTAACACAATAATAGCAATATTACCTCGGTCCTTCCATCACGCATCATATTGACGGCACCAACCTCAAGAATGTTTGCAAGCTCTGCACCAACCATTCCATCTGTTATAATACCAACAGCCAAATAATCCACATCATATGCCATTGGCTTATTTCTTGCATGCACCTATATTACAAAGGTATTACACAATTATGAGCTTTAGTCTTAATAGCACAAACTGGAAATGGAAAAATCTATATACTGCGAAACTTAGTGAAATAAGTTGCCTTTTCTGGAAAGAATATTTCTACAATAACTTTCACTCAAAAAATTTATTCCTATGTAGCGCAATGCTTACGAAAAAATGATAGCTAGAAGTAATAGAAAAAAAAAAAGAATAACCTTCAATATTTCAACACGACCAATTAATCCTGGCTTTGGAATATATATTTTCCTGTCAAAACGACCCGGTCTCACTAGAGCAGGATCGAGGATGTCTGGTCTATTTGTAGAGGCAATTGTATAACCTCTCCTTTTCCCTCAAATCCATCCAAGGAAACAAGCAGCTGAAACAAAACATTAGAACGATAAAGTTGAGATTTTTCAGAAGGGAATTCACGCAGGTAAAGAACTAATCATGGCTAACATGGCTAACCTGATTAAGGGTAGCATCACGTTCTTGCCCGCCAGATCCCTTAATCAAACCACGTTTCCTTCCAACAGCATCAATCTCATAAATGAATACAACAGAAGGAGCCTATTGAAACAAAACATAACCACAACATGTGATTCATTGCAGGCATCGTTCCTAGGAAAAAGACTAATTGTATGCACCATGAAATTATTTGATAAATCAATTATTTAACTAATAATAACAAGACTTTAATTGCTTGGACAATGTAAAACAGAGATTTTGGTGAAAGATGATGTTGATTACACTTTCTCTGGCTTCTTGGTAAAGAGCACGGACGAGAAGCACCGACACCAACATAAATCTCGACAAACTGTGAAGCAGAGATGGAGAAAAAGTTGACACCAGCCTCACCAGCCACAGCTTTGGCTAGCAACGTCTTACCAACGTCTTAGCAACGTCCACAGAGGAGTATTCCACCGGTAAAAAATTGTATATATATAAAGACATCAAGGAGCAATATGAACCGCTTCCTGCAGACTGAGAACTGCTGAAAGATAATATGCAGCACCAATAGTAGTTTGCAACTAGGACGGCTATAATTAAACCCATCTCTAAATTCTATGTCATTTCAACTTTATTTCCCATCAAATAATTTATTTGAGGAATTTACCTGTCACCTGATATTATGCAAGTAAGCAGAAAACGGAACTACAAGTATCAATTAACCATGTTTACTGATTATCCGTTTAAAACAAACTCTAACTCGTCCCATTTTTCCCAGAACATCGATTCCCCTGTAACGAAGGCAAAACGGTTCGAGCAACCCTAGAATCATCGAAGACCACAAGAACAGGCTCCACCCTCTTCCTCAAGCTACCTCCACTAGCCTTAATCACATGTTTAAGTCTACCCTCTTTCTTCAATTCTACTAAATCAGTGTACGGAATTCTATCAGTCACTACGGGCAGCCCCACTGACCATGATTTCAACTGTTCAGGCGTCAATGCTTCGGGTGCTTTCTTTGCTCCCCGCCTTTTCTCTGAAACCTTCGACGGAGCAGCTGAAGCTGGTTGCGGCAGAGCGGTGGAGATGACAGTTAGGGTTACGGGAACGGAAAGGAGATTGAAAAATGGGTAAATGTTGGACTTATTAATGTCTTCCGCGCCATGAGAATCGTCGCCGGATGGGTCTTCGCTGCGAATTCGGCAATAAATGGAAGGGGAATTAGCTCTGGTGCGTTTGGGTCTAAGGCGTGAAGGGAACGCTGAAGAAGTACTAGTTACACTGTGCAACGCCATGAATTCAAGAGCCCTAAATCCTACATATCTAACACCAACCTACAAAGTATATAACCAAAAAAAAAAAACCTACAAAGTATGGTCACCACGCCGCCGCCTTAGAGTCACCGTTATGCCGCCGATGAGGTGTTGCAGCGGTGAAAGTTGTGAAGAATAATCCTTTGGAATTTTTTCCGGTCAACAAATAATCCTGTTGATGTTTTTTTTTTTTTTTGGCCGAAAGAAAATTGAAAAATTGAGGTTTTGTTATTTATTATTTACCGGCGGGAAATTGGGTATTTTCATATTTTGCCTCCTCGTGTTTGCGCCAATACAGGAATTACCCATATTTATTATCTTTTGCTTAAAATACCCCCTGAATGTTAACCATCACATTTCTAAGGGTTAATTATATCAAATTACATTGGCAATTTTTTTTAATCAAATTACTAGCTCAGATTTTAGCGGTTAGAGGGATTGCTAGTATAAGTTTTCTTTGAACATTTAGATATGTAAAGTTTTTCATGTGTATAACTGGCAAGCACTGCTAATATATTTGTTTAATTGGGATAGGATCAATGTTGGCCACATTTTATTATGTAAAATGTTGTAATCTCCGTTATATCAAACATCAACTAGTAATTTTTCACAATTTTATTTATTTATTGTATAATGGATAAGTGACCCATTATGTCTAAATTAATTGTAATATTTAAGGAAGCGAATAAATCATCGATTAAAAAAAACTATCAAATTGTCCCAATAATTTGAAAATTAACCCAATTTCTAAAGTCAGTAAGTCCATTAAAATGCTTCAAAAAAAATATAATAATCCTTTAAAAAAAACCCAAAAAATGTGGGACAGAATTCAAAAGTCTCTAACATAATGTTACCCAAAAAGAACAGTTCTCCAACAATATTGACCCAACTTTGAAACAAGCCCAGCCCACTTAGGAGTGTACTATACGGTATAGTACACTCCCATAATCGATGATGTTGTGTTGTCTATATTACAAAACAGATCACGATTCTTTAGTAAGCTGATAGCTGAACAATATAATGTTGAGATCGAATTATTCGTTAAAATGTTGTTAATTGATTTGCAAAAAAAAAAAAATTGGATCTTGTGTAATATATATACTAGAAGGGGGAAAAAAAACTCATATTAAAAAATGGCAATGTGCTAAAGAGAATCAAACATAGAATCTCACCAGTTAATCAGTTAACAAGAATGCACAAAAAAGCACCATATAATGTACTATGTGTTTAAGGTTGTTGGTTATGTTGTGGGCTTTGATTCGACTAATCATGTATTAAGTGGTCAAGACCAACTGATATGGAGAGAAGAGATTAATTATAAGAGCCGTTAATGATCTGTGGACTATGGAGACCCCAATTTTTTATTGTATCCTAATTAATTAATTGACTAGATATATAGCTAGCTAGCCATGTGCCTCTCTAATTAAGTTCTAGTTAATTATCTGTTTTAGGGAGTGGTTAATGACTCTCTTCTAAATGTAATTACTAATTACCTCCCAATAGAGTATATATATTAAGAGCATCACAATGATATTACATATTTTGATTTCCTTAGAGCATCCACAGTGGTATTACATAAAAATTACGTAAACATGGATCCTACATGTTTATTTAAGTAAAGCGACAAAAACTATCTACAGTGGTTTTACTTAGCATTCCTTAAAGAAGGGACTCACACGTAAATTTATGTTTTTACATAAAGCATTCCTTAAATATAAGTAATGCACTATGTATTACGTAACCAATTTTTTATTATAAATTCATTCATTTATAATTAATATTAATATCTTATTGGTGGTTGTTGGAAAATTTAATAATAAAATATATTTAATGAATATGTTTAAGTAATACGATTGCAGATAAAATATTTTTTACGTGTGTCTTAAATTTACGTATTACTTAAAGTGTACATAAATGTCTACGTGGCAACTTTAAAGAATACAATTTATGTAAAACGATTGTGGATGCTCTTAAAAGTGTCACGTAAACTTTTTATGTGCGGTTTTAAGGTATACATAAACTTACGTAATGCTTACATAATAGTAGGTTTACAATGGTTTTACTTAAACATATTTTATTATTAAATTTTAACAACCAATTTAAAAAATAATTATAATTAAAATTTCAATTATTGCATATTTATTTTATATATATTCATTATATTATATTATATATATATTTTTTCATTTATATTCGTTATATATACTAGACCCAGCCCGCGCTATGCACGTACGCATGATTTCATGGTTAAATTGTTACAATGATGTCGTAAAAAATGATGCATGACATTATTAACAAAATCCCAATGATGATACAAGACCGTGATCTACCCGACCCCAAGGATGATACAATAATGGAGCTTAATGAAACTAATGATTTTTTTTTAAAACAAATAATTTAAAATCAATTACATAATTTCAACTTAAATTTAAAATGCTCGAGCGACCGGGAAAGAAAAATCTACTAAAGAATACCCGGTCGGAATAGCTGCCAAACAAAAAAAATGAGAGAGGTTGTTCGCTGATTTGAAAGAAAAAAAAAACGAAGGAGGCTGTCCAGAATCGCTGGTTTTGGAATAAAAAATAGAGCAATTTTATGTAAACAACTAAACATAGTGCTTTCCTTATATTTAAGGAATGCTATATGTAAAAACATTAAAAAAAAAAAAAAAAAAAAATACAGGTCTCATTTTTAAAGAATGCTATGTAGAACCACCGCATCACGTTTTTTTTCACTTTACATAAAAAAAAAATATGTAGGACTCACATTTATATAATCCCTATGTAATATCAATGTGGATGCTTTAAGAGACGTATTTAATCTTGGTTGGACTTAAGTTTGAATTTTTAAAACAAATTAAGTTTGTATCCTATTCGGGCCTTTCAAAAAAACTTTTAATTGTACTGTTATGAAATTGTGAAAATTCTATTTTACATATAAAAAGATATGTGTCATTGGAGAGTTTCTTTATTACTGTTCGGTAAAAGAAAAAAAAAAGTAACAAATATACAATAGCGAGACATCAAATCAAACTCAAAAAATTTAAGTACTTAAAACTAATTTAAATTAATAAGTGTTCTTATCAACCATATCACACTTCAGATAGTTAATATACTAAATAAATAAAATAAAGTTGAGATACTAAATATTCATAGTCCAATATGGGAGAGACTGAAACTTAATACTCTTAATATAAATATGACACTCTTTGTTTTATTTTTTTATTTCAGACGGAGTGTGTCCTATGCGGTAACAGAGTCACCATATGACGAGGATTTTTCTACTATGCTTTGGGAGCACCATGCTTTTGGTTTTTTTTAATACTATGGTGGACTTAATTGTAACATAACTAAAACTTTAAAAGTATGAAAAAGTATGAATTTTTTTAACTACACCTAAGATGTGTATCATACTATTAATAATATCAATTTCCCTATGGGGTTCACCTTTAGGGCAATAAAAAAATAAAAAAAATTAGTGGCAAAAGCATGGTGCTCCAAGAGCATTGTAGAAAGGTCCATATGACGAGGAGCAATTACCCATTTCAAATTTTTGTGACGTGCAATTTTTTACTTTAAATTTTGTAATTATTATCAGCTTGGTTATTTAAAATCTTACATTTACCCCCTGGAATTTTATATACTAGTTATTTGTCAATAACGCAATTATTGTCATCTGAACAAAAAAAATTGTTTCGTCCCTGGTATTAGATTGCCCTCATTATGAGGATAGCACCCGTAGCATGCTTACTTCATATGCTTAAAATAGTCCCAGCTCACAGCTAGTCAGCCGTAATGAGTAAAGTGATTTTATATTTTTAAAATTTGAACAAATTTTAAACGTAAGACATATGGCTAATAGATGACGCGATAAAGTAGTACAATATTACACAATTTATGTTTTTACCCTTACTTTAGAGGTCTAACTCCACCGAAGTAACCTAATTCTTCACGAGCTTTGTCAAAATTATCTTGCAAGCCACGTGAAAATGGAAGCGTTCCGGAACGGCATGGGCCATGCAACAAACCTCTAGAACTCAGTTTTACTCATTACGAGAACATTATAATTAAAACGTCGGTATGCAAATAAAAAATATTATATAATTAAATGTAGAGTTAGTATTACGTACCTACAAATAACCTGTTCGAAAACATTATTTGATTGAGATGCATTCGTATGAAAATCAGAATCGAGCATTATTGACTATATATAAGCTTATAGGGATACGCCACGTCCATTTATTGAATTCATAACCATACATATGAATATCAATTACTTCTCCATGTGAGTTTCTGTTCAACGTATCTTCTACCATCTCTTAAGAGAATGCGGTGCAACCTGTACATACGTGACAATTTTAGCTAGCAAGTCAATAATATTTATAATAAGCCAGTAAAATATATTTAATAAACAAAAACTTTAAAAATAGATCCCGGCCCCTTAGTTATTTATATCTATATAACTAACAGAATTACATTTCCTAGATATTTCACTACAAATAAATATTTGATAATTAGTTGCATTAGTTAAGACATGGTTCAGTCCCTTTGTTAAACATTGCCAAATGTTCAGTATGAGTTTTTTTTACCAAGAGCGGGCTTGGAGGGTATTTTTGTCATTTTAATCAAGCATCGAGTCGACTTGAGGTAGAGAGTCCCAAGCCGAGCCACAGGGCTTAGAAACACACCACTCAATTGAGGAGAGGAGACACTATTTATCTCATCTTTTCTCATGTTTTTGTTGCACAATAATTCAAATTAAACCAAATATACTTGTCTTTTTTTTTCTCATGTTTTTCTTGAACGAAACCGCTTTCATAAAAGCTTTATGATAAGTTAAATCTGTAAATAAAAAGGAAAAATGTGGTAGAACTTTAACATTGGGATTAATTATCAGCTAGTTAAATTATGGGCACTACAATAAAATGTTATCTTAAGTTTTTTTTTAAATAACTTGTTACTTCGGATTTTATTTGCGGATAAATCGTTAGCTTCTTTAAATATTTTCACTAATCTAAGAGGAATTGGTCACGTAGTTTCACTACGGGAGAAAGCCTAGATAACGGCTTCAGGTCGCGGCATGAAGGTTAATGAGCCGTCCAAAATAATAAAATTAAAGTTTTAACGGCTTCACAGAGGTAAAGCCGTCTACTTAAAAAATTTACGGCTCTACTATTAAGCCGCCAATGTTACGGCACTAATATTCAGCCGTCTGCTTTAGATTTTACGGCTCTAATTATATAGCTCTTACATTCAGCCGCCAATATAATTTGACGGCTATACTTACTATTTAGCCGCTAAAATATATTACACTGGAAAATAAATATTTAATTATTTTACGGCAGAATTATGAGTGGAGCCGTTAGTCTTTTTTTTTTACGTAAATTTAATGAGATAGATAATAGCTGTCAACCACTATCCCTACTTTTTTGCCATTTACCAAGAAAGTCTCTCCATAATCCTTCCATATTATCTACTTTTCCTATTATATCTACTACAATTATTCACTCTGCTGCAAGTCAAGAAAACTTCACCGAAGGGGTAAATCGTCTCTAACTTGAATTCTATCACGTTAAATCTTCTTCGCCGCCTATGTCTACACCCATAGCCGCTGAAACCCTAACTCCTTCGTCTTCGTCTTTACCTGCCCTTTTCCGATGCAGATCTGGCTCTACATAGCGATCCATGACGTTACAGCACTGTTCGGTGCCGCTCTGCTCTGTCCAGCCACCTGCAGCCACCGTGGATGCCTCTGCTTTTGCAGCTTCGTCACCGAACCCGTGTAGCTTCCATTTCCGCCGCCTCAGTCGCCACCGTTCCTTTGCGTCGTCGACTCAATCGCCACATGCAATATTGTCTTACCAAGATGGTGGTCTACCCTTCGACCTTTACTCAGATCTGGACTTTTTTTTCTTAGATCTAATCTACATGCAAATGCAATTCCCAGTTTAAGATTTGGAAATGGAATTAGTAACGCTTAATTGTAAACACAGGACAACAGAGAAGGAGATCTGGTATATATGTCATGCTGAAAGCAATATCAATTTCATATTTTTTTGGTTTGATTCTTAGAAATTGAGAAAAGGCTGAGAAATGTTGTAATTTGAAATTCCCTTTACACTATATGTAATGATATTCTTATCTACAAGCTCTCTCTTGGTGTTTTACTTTCTTAGTGTAAATTGTACAGATGATTATCAAATCTGCTTTGATTTTCATATTCTGGAATTGAATTGATTTGGGAAAAATAAAATATACGATTGTTCAGTTTTTTAACCAGTTCTACATATTAGATTAACTATATATATATATATATATATATATATATATATATATATATATTTAAAAAAAAACATTAATTCTTACGGCTCTTTTGTTCAGCCAGGATAATATTAATTAATATTAGTTTAAACGGCTCAACAATTGAGCCGCAACACAGACGGCTGTACTCATTTTCAGCCGCAGGGATTCTCCCGACTCTTCATTTAGTGGCTCATGTCTATTTGAGCCGTTAAAATTTCAGGGCTTTAATATTGAGCCGTTAATCAATAGTTTACAAGCCGGCAACACAAGAGCTTCCCGTAGTGTTTACATGAAATCATAGAAAAATCGGAAAATTCACAAAAATGAAGGATTTGGCCTCACAGAAAAGATGATTATTGAAATTCTTCTCATTTTATTATAAAATTTCATAATTTCAATTACGTGCAGGGATGTTTTTAAATGACTACATGGAAGAGGAAAATTATGTCATTTTAGACTATTTTTCTAGATTTTATTTAATTACGTGTAAGACATGTGGCCAATTCCGCTCACTTTATAAAACATATTTGACGAAGCTAGACTTTTATCCATAAATATATGAGTTAGCAAAATGTCAAAAAAAAACTCCAGCTATCAATTTAATAATTAACCTTTTAGCATTATGGTTTATTTCAATGACTGTCATTTTGGAGAGTACTTATTGCATTCGGTGGCGCATCAATGTAACAAAACGGGGTGACAAACGTCGCCTCATTATCGAGTATTTTTAGTAGGATACTATGTTTATTTCTAAAGAAAATATTATCTGAACCTCATTATTAATTGGTGTAAGACATCATTATTATTGGTTATTGGTGCAATATCCTCATTATTATTGGTGTAAGATCCAGTCATTATAAGTTATTATTGCTGCAATATCCTCATTATTATTAGTTATTGGTGCAAGTCTTCGAACCTTATTATTATTGGTGTAACACCCCATTATTGGTTATTCGTGCAAAAACTCTCATTATTATTGGTTATTGGTGCTAAACTCTGAATCTCATTATTATTGGTGTAAGATCTACTTATTATAAGTTATTGCTGTAAGATCCTCATTATTATTAGTGCAAGACTTCAAACCTCATTATTATTGGTGAAAACCTAACCATTATTGGTTATTGGTACAAGAGCCTCATTTTACTGTATCTACTATATTATTATGTAACACCCTATTATTATTATTATTATTATTATTATTATTATTATTATTATTATTATTATTATTGTGTAAGACCTCATACATTATACTATTAACAAAATAACTTTAGTGAAGAGAGAATTAAAATTCATATTTGCATCATTTCAAGTTGAAGTATTTCTAAAAGTGATTGATCAATGACTTCAAGTATTTAACAACTGATTTAATGAGGTAAACACAAAGTTGCTTCTTTGCCTAGATTACTTAAGTCCTAAGAATTCATTTGCTTATGTTGATACGCAAAAATTGCCTAGACTTGATCCAATGAGTTTCCAAGTATTGATTAAGCGAGTTTGCAATAATTCAAATTACATTGATGATATGCGTCATGATGAGAGATTTTGTGGATTAAAAGGACATTTGTGAAATTTAATTGAAACTTATTGAAACACAAAATCATAATATATTTATATAATTTATTCGCTTCTGAAGCTAGTTTAGTTATTTTAGTTGTAAAAAAATGTTTTTTCAACTATGGTGTAGGCGATGCTCTTTTGAATGAACATATAATCATTTGCATAAAGCGGCATGTATCATCTCTCGATTTCATAATATGAAATCTCGAAGAAAAAAAAACCTAAAAAAACAATTGTAAATTTTAATATTTTATTTTATTTTACTAGATTTTAAATTGTACTAATTATACTTTAATAAAATTTAAATATATATTAAATCTTCCCAATTTTTTTTATCTAACATACTCCAATTATATATAAATGCTATGCATTATATTATTATTTATTATATCGAAAAAGTTAAATGCATAGACCATAAATAAAGTTAATACGAATTGGATAAGATGTTAAAACAAGAAGAGGAAAAAGGAAAGGCAGCATACAACGTGGATGTCGGTTAGTGCATGAACTGATGCATCACATGCATGTGTGCGTACTGTAGAGGCTCCTTCCTCTCCCCTATCACAAAAGAGCACAACATGACTCCCATTTTATTCCCACCTTTTTATGTTTAATTAATAATTAATTTAAAATTAAAATATAAACAGAAATTATTATGTACAATATAAATTTTCTCATCTATATATATCATTCTTTTGTACGTATTATTATTTATTGTACTATATTTTCCCGTATTATTATTATTATTATAAATTAAAAGTATCCTATTTTCCATGTAGATAGACTATTTATATATGTCATAGTAAGTTGGAATCACAATTAATTGTCAATTGATATAAATTGACAAACAAAACTCTTATGTGTAAATTAATAATTCATATATATAAGCACGTAGTAGTAAGAGTAACAAGTGTAGTCGTGAAAGCATTATAAGCGTCATTGTCTTATAAAAAGTGCGGGTGTGCTTCTGCTGTATAATAATTAATAATAGTGTCAATATAAAAATTGTAATAATATTATTTTTATAACAAAGAAGAATACTATACGAAATTTATCGTGGCCATTTTTACCTTAACACTACAAAATAAGAATTACATTTTAATTATTTGAATTAATAATTACTAAATACCAGTAAATTTAAAAGTATATGTATATATTTTATTTATATTTATACGTTTATAAATATATAATTTATGTTCCCATGTCTTCGCCATACAAAGATTGATCCTCCCTAGGGTGTTTGACCCAAAGATCATGCTCACGTAAACGTACACTTTGTATTATAATAATAATAATAATAATAATAATAATAATAATAATAATAATAATAATAATAATAATAATAATAATAGATGTTATTGACCATAAGTTTATACATAACACACAATTAAGTCCCAAAATTCACTAAAAACAGTCCCCAAAGAATCAAATCAAATTAATCGTAATTCGGACCCCACACGAATGAGCAGGTGTCTAGGATCGGGTGACATGGTCATGCACCCTATGCGTTTACCTAATTATATAATTCGATATTTTTCTATTTAACTTTACTTAAATAATTATTATTATTATTCCCATCACCCACATGACCTCTTGTGTGCACCATCTTGCAAGCGAAGCACTTTAATAAACTCGTTAACAAAAGTCTATATCCAAATAACTAATTAAACTTTAACCCACTTACAAATTGTTATCCGTCCTTTACTTTTTAAATTTAGTTATTTAAACTTTCAATTTCTAAGCAAATTGCTATATCGGCTATAATTCTATCAAATTGATATAAATGAAGCAAGTGCTAGCTATTAAATGTATTTTAATGTGTAACCAAAATAAATTTATTAATAAATTAAAATAATTACACACAAATATATTTAATTAGACGTTCAATTAAAACGAACTGTTAAATTTAAATGAATGTCTAATTAAGCGTAGAATCGAAAGTATTTCGCTATAATTCTCCAATTTATTAACAAACTCATATCGATTACACATCAAAAGAACATAATCGTAACATGATCTAATTATGTCTAATTTGGCAGAAATTTTAATTGAAGTAACAATTTGCTCGGATTGAAAGTTGATAGAGTCAATTAAAAACATTAAAGTTCATATAATAATTTATAATTTAATTAGCGATGTAGTTTTTTTTTACAAAAAAATAGCGGTTTAGTCATTAAAAAGAAATCTTGCGATTTTCTTCATGTATTGTTTTCATAAAAAATACTCATTGTAAACCGCAATTTAATCGAAATGATGGTATGTATAGAAAAGTAGAATATTTTAATATTAGTCGCTGAAATTGATGCTCCTTGTAATGATTAATTAATTAAATCATTATTTTTATGTATTTTTTTCATCAGCTACGTTGAACAATATAATATATTTTTCATATTAATATTACATAATTTTTTAATTGATTAAAAAAATTCAAACCATATATAATGGCAATGAATTTAATTATTATTTCAAAAATTAATTGTATTTTCACTTTTTTAAAAAGGTTCTTTTTGTGAAGATGGCCGAGGCATTCATTCAAAGAGCTTCTTCGAATTTCGATAAAATATCCTCTCATCTTTTTAAGTGCAGAATACTCGTAAAATATTTGCTCAACTCTTAAAAAAATTATCATACACACTAGTTCACCTCATAAGAGAGATAAAATATTGATTATAAATATAATTTTTATTTCTAGAACTCTGAGATTTGTTTTCTTTAATTTCTTTCATTTTGTCATTAATTCTACAATTATGAGAAAAAAATACAAGAGAAACTAAATCAAAGTGATTAACATTAACCAAAGTCAGCAAAAAAGCTACAAAATATTGTTTTTGTTGATAACATTTCTAAATAATTAGCAAAATAGTTTCTCGCTGGGCTGGGCTGGGCCCCCACTATATCATCTGACAAAAACTGGGAGCGCTGTAGCGGTGGTTCATTAAGAAGTCATCCACGCCGTTGGATTTGGCGAAAATCGGAGTTTCACTTAGGAGGAACTGATGGTGCTGCTGAGCTCCGAACATCTCCATCTGCCTCCTCAGCTCCAGAACTTTCCGGTGAGAATTGGAGTGCTTCGCCGACACGAACGTCGGGCTCGCTGCCGGCCGATACTCCGGAACCAGACGGCCTGACTTGTATCTGACGCCGCATGCGTTACACAGTGTCTTCGGTCCCATTGGCCCCGTCCGCCACTGCGGTGTCTTCTCCGACGCGCAGTGGAGACACCTCCGTGGCGCGTTCTCAGAGAGCTCCGCTGCTGGATTCTCCCGCCTCTTAATTGTCTTCGGTGACTTCGTCGCCGGAGAGAGGTGGAGGAGGCGCGTGGTCCAGTCGCACGGTGCGGCGCGCGAGCGCTTGCTTCGGGACTTGGACGGCAGCGGAGTCTCGTGGAGGAAGATAGGGTGGTACGTCAGTGCGGGCTTGACAGCGGCGTCGAGATAGTCCTGAGTTCCGGAGGACGCTGGCGTCGGAGGTTTGGAACTGGAGAAGGCGGCCACCGGCTGTTGAAGGTCGTGCTTGGTGGAGAATGAGTCCTCCACGAAATTGGACAGCCACTCCAGCTCCGCCAAATCATCATACTGAAATTCCAACTAACGAGATTAATTTCTTTGAATTTTCAACGACCAAAATGAATTCTGATAAATTGCCGCGAAGAATTTCAAATTCCTGACAGAAATTTGAATTCGAAGACAAAATCAGTACCGGAACACAGAGCTCGCCGGAGAAATTGGCGTCGCCGAGGCTGCGGGAGCCGAAACTGCCGGATAACTGGTTGTCTCCGCCGGAAACAGAAGAGTTGCAGCTGTCAACGACTGTGACGGCCGAGCTTGCTCTGACATTGTCGAAGAAATCGTCGCTCATGATGGCGTCCTCGTTTGAGAAGTCCAGGAGGTCGTCGACGGCGAATTGCTCGCCGTGCTTCTTCTCCGGGGAGAATTCTGCAACTCCGTTTCCGTAATATCCGAAACTTTCCGGTACCTCCACCATTGCCGTTACTTGGTCGTAGAATGAAGGTTGGCTCAGAGCAGACAGAGAGTGTGTAGAAAGAGAGAGAGAGAGAGAGAAGGAAGAAAGGAAGGTGGTAGCTGTGAATGAAGAGGAACGGAGGTGGATGGTACGGTGGTTATGAGGAGTAAAGGAGGGGCAAAGGTGAAATATAAGCAACTTGAGTTGAGGGCACATTTTCACATGCTCTCTCTCATTTTGGAATTTTATAGTGGGAGCCTTGGAAGTGACTTGCAGGTTCTGTAAAGTTAATCATACTTAGCTCATAGCTGTTCTCTTCATTATTTTATTATTCCTTACCTATTTATTTATTTATTTGTATGTATGTATATATTTTTGGTAGGATAGGAGATGAAAATTGAAACTATAACTTTAATTGTGAAAAATAATATATATATATATTATTTATGGAGTATAACTTCATCACTACCTCACTTAATGGAGTGTTTTTTTCAACTTTTATTAATATATATTTGTAACATCAAGTATTCAAAGTATACCATACAAATTTTTATAACTCGATTCACATAAAGATAAGATTTGTCCTAGTCCGAGCATGTGTTAATTCTGGTTTTGGGTATCAGTTTTGACTAACATCGGGTCAGAAAGAGCCCCTACATCGATACTGAGTCATAATAGATTAAGAGTCCGCTCTGATCTAGACTCATGTCCACTATGATTTTCCAAACTAGGCAACTAAGTCTGACACTGATTTAGGTCATTGCAAACCTTCTAACTAGGTTAAACGAAACATGTCTAGTGTTAATCAACAATTACAGATAATACTAAATATTAAAACCATAAAAAGTTGTAAAGATACAAAAAAAAAAATTGAGAAAAAAATGACTCCAAATTTCAAATACACCTTGGGGTATATGGTTATGTTATTTTCCCTGTTATTTATTATCAAACAATTTAGACTAACTATTTCCATTTCAAAGTTTCTTAAATAAAATTTATATTTCAATATTTTTTAGATGACATTTTTTTCATTTTGGTTGATCCCCATACATTGTTCTATCGAACTAAAATGTCCAAATTCATGCCCACTAAAATGTCCAAATTCAAGCCCTCGTTTTATTAAATTATTATTTATTATATTTTGGGCCGAAATCAAGTTCTTTATAAATTGTGCTCATGCTGTGGCAGAAATTACATACAAAAATATCAAGAATTTTTTCATATGGGACTTGAGCTTTGTTTAAAAATTTAAAAATATTCTTAGTTCTTAGAGCACTTTGTAATTGTAGTTCTAATTTATATATATAGATTGTTAGTTCCATGTTTTAAATTTATCATTCTAGAAAATTCGTAGTTCCACTTACTATTGGTTCATACTAGTCATGATTAAATAGTAACTTGGCATTCCAATGGAAGTTGCTGGTTCCAAAATAGGAGTTTCTAGTTCCAAGATTTGTCACTAAGCGCCACTAGGCATGTCTTAAATTTCAAATATTACTATTTCGTCATTATCGAGTGAGTAGTGAAGTTGAGCAATTTCTACTAATATGAACTCCAACGTTACTGTTATGTCAGTTCCAACTTTTTAATATTCAATTTTTTCACTTCTCTCTTTGATTATATATATATAATTATGCTACGCTAAGTCAGATAATGACATGAGTCGTAATCATTCATTTTTAATATTAAGTAAGTTAAATAATTGCACGAACAAAAAATACTACTTTTTAACTTCCAAACTCAGTTTGATTATATTTTACAATGTAGGACAACCGTCAATTCTAAATTTTGAAGTAGTACATAATTCCATATTATTAAGTGTGAAATAATTTTTTATTAAAAATTATATATTATTTTAATGCATATATATTTCTATATAATTTACTTATTATATGGAAGACAAATATTGTATTACTGTTACTATTAATGTCGTGCCAACTTTTAATATATTTTATTCAAATATTTTACTTATCTATTTGATTATATATATATATTCTTCTGCACTAAGTCAGATAATGACACAAGTTGTAATCGTTCATTTTTAATATTAAGTAAACCAAGGTTGGTTGGACCAACTGGTAAAGCGAGTTGTGTTCTTGTGGGCGACCCGAGGTCGAAACTTGCCGGAGACGCTGCCTTGGGGAGGACTTTAACCTTAACGCTCCCGGTTCGAACTTGCGAGAGCAATGTAAATATATATATAAAAAAAATTAAGTTAAAAAAATTAAGTTAAATAATAGTGTTGGAATAGCCCAAGAGGAAGAGACGATATCGGCTGAGCAGCAATTGGCTCCTCTTCTGGAATAGGTGGGCGACCTTGATATTGACGAGCAAGCTCCTACTAATGTTGGTCCTGGTGGCGATGGGCATCTCGTCGAACACCATTCTCTCTGAACTGTCTCGGTCCCCCTCTATTTGGTGTATTAAGAAGACCTGAGAAGCGCGATCATATGGATATTATCATCATCCATTGCACGTTAAAGGCCCCATTTTGTAGAACCTCGAGTGCTTGCTCAACGGTGGTGAAAATGAAAATCCAGAGACCGTCTTCACGACGAATGGCCTTTGGTGCTTCATCGACCCGCCAGTTTGCTGCAACAAAACGACGAACTACGTCTTCACGAACCCTCTGCAGTGACAGAAAACGACCAAACAAAACCCTATGTAGAATATCCATAGCCTTAATTGCAGACGAGGTAGGTGAGATTTTCTTCGCATAGAGGGAAACGAAGACTCTTTGTAAGACAGGAGTGGAACTAAAACATCTGTGAAAACGAATGAGGGATTTAATGGAAGCTGGAACGCCTGAAACCTCCATCATAGGTGTAGGTAATGATTGTCCTAACAAATTACTTGTACAACCAGAGCAAGTAATTAGACATGCAAGCAATAAGCTAGTGCCACATCAGAAAAGGATGAAGATGAAGAACATGATGCGGAATTCGAAACGGTGACAACAAACTTTAAGAGAAGAGGACGAGAGACAAAAGTTTGGAAAAACCTTCGTGTTAGGAACTAACTATAAACATTATAATACCAAACTCAATATATTATCATTAATTGATTAATTAACATATTTATAAAAAAGTATTTTAATTTTTAATATAAAAATAAACAATTTTAGATAATACTTATATTAAATATACATTTATCAAACTAATTTACATCATTCTTTCATAAGTTTATGTAATATTGTTAGCAAAGTTAAAAAAAATATTTTTTTATTGTGTATGGAAATGAAAATATAGTGGTTATATTTACTCTAACTTATGACTTCAATAATTTTAAATCGAATTTTTTTTTCCAATTATTTATCATCAATTAAAATTATTAATCTTAAAAAAATACTACATAAAATATTCAACCTAACGATGTATGAGGAAATTCTTTTTTTTTTCTTTCACATATGTGATTATTTCTGCAAAAAATGGTTTAATCGCGATTAAAAAGCTTAAGGACTTGATTTTTCATAATCGCGATTGTTTGCAAAGATATATATATATTAACCAGAACGATTTGGTTTAATCGTGATTATTTTTGCTTTGAGTGAAAAATCAAGTCTTTAAGTTTCACGATTTGTGAGGGTCCAGCTCACCACGTGACAAAGTAGAGGGTCGGTGTCAACGATCATGTGATGGTGTTATTTTCCGGTTCGCGTAGAATTTCAATATTCAAATGGGTCATCCAGGTCGGATCGGTCTTCTCCGGATTACTCCGGATTAATGGCCAAGATTCCATGATATAAATCTTGCAAAAAGTATGAAAAAATGTAATATACTTGACCATAATTGTAAAAGATATAACATCTTTCGTAATAGATGTAATATATTTCATTTTAGTTATTTTAGATGAAATCCGTTATACATGACTAACAGAAGAAGATGTGTTGATAGAAAGTTGACGTGTTAAATTAATTATTATTATTATTTTGAAAAAAAATGTTAAAACCCTAAAAATAAATATAAAAATAGGAGAAATATATTTAAAAAAAATGAGATTTAAAAAAATAACTTAAAATGTAACAAATAATAATATATTAAAAATTCAAAAAATGGTAAAAAAATCATTTAAAAATGATAAAGAAATTCTAAAAATGGTACAAATATTATAACTATGTAAATAATAATAAAATAAAGACAAAATATTAGCATAAAAAATTAGTATGGAAAACTAAATTAGTATGAGAAAATAGTAAAAATAAATGTGTAAATATTTTTTAAAAAAAAAGAAACAAATTATTAATGCCCTAAAATAATTTTTGAATCTTAAAAAAATGAAAAAAATAAGGGTCCCCTATTTATCTCATTTGTTTAAATTAAATCATAATTTTTCTTTGTTGAATATCATTTTAATAGTTTCACTAATTTTTAAATATTTGTTGAATTTTTTTTTCCTTTTTTTTTAATAAAGTATTACTTTTTTTTTCATAGTGGTCAATCATGTACTGCCACGTCGAAAAACTTTGAACAATTATTAAAGTTAACGGACATTTTAATTGAAGTTAACAGTTTTATCTAAAACCATTATTTTAAACGTATTACATCTAAAACACACGCTTGAAAATATGTTACTTCTAAAAATATTTTAAGCAAACACATAACATTTTTTAAGCAAACATCGCCAGACATCTTTCAAATCTGATAATTTAAATAAATACATGAATTTTTTTGTTATAATTTTTTAAAAATTCATTACAAGAATATTCAACTTTTACATTTAAACATCGAATATATTTTTTTTTTAAAAAAGTGAATATAATTGTGCAACTTATGACATCGGTACAAAGAAAATTAATTTGTACATGCTTCAGCAAACTGTAAACATTTAAAACCTATCAAAAACTACATTTTGTAATTTATTTGAGTGTTGGGGACAGTGGCGGACCCAAGATCCGGGGTCAGGGGGTGCAATCAGTAGCGGAGTTAGATTTGGGATGAATGGTGCAACCGAAGTAAAATGTACTTACTACTAAGAGTACGACGATGTAGAATTATTATCCATTTGGTAAATGTAAAATATGTTGTTTATTAAATAAGACAATGCGCTAAAACATATTTAGCTAATTATTAATTTATTCCATAAATAAGTATTCACTAATAATACATATATATTAAGTATTACCACCAAATATAGATCGTGTGCTAGCTATCAGACTGACCTTTAATATTAACTGAAAAAGACATGTCTTTTTGCCTAATACATAACACGGTTAAATATGTTGCACATATTTGCATGTCATTCGAATGCTTGAATCAGTTGATTAAGCATTTCTAAAAAAAATCGTTCATCAAACTATCCTCGTTAAACTAAACTAATGACAAAAAAACTATTGCAGATTATTTTGCTAATACTTTTGTATTTATTTAAATAAATAAAAATTATTTTTAGAATCTTAGATAGTTAGGTAGAATCTTAGATATACACTTAAGTGAGAGATGCAACAAACATTTTTCATACTTAAATGAGAGGGTGCGGAATTTACCTATATACTACAATATCCACTATATTTATATAAATTATATAAAGTTGAGGGGGTGCGACTACACCCCCTCAACTACATGTAGGTCCGCCCCTGGTTGGGGAGAAAAAGTTGATTTATTCAAGTGCTTAAACATCATATAACAATTTGATAACTAGCCCAAAACTTTAAAATGAAGATTCAATTTTTATAGATATCATTAATTTATTAAAATTTATAGTTAATAAAAAAGATGTTAAATTCAAAATTCATAATTAGTGTACAAGTTTCTTGCATATTATTGTCACTTTATTAAAAGTGTGGCATAAGCTATGATTGAGAGACATTGACCAAAAAAACAACAGATACTAAGTCTGAAAATATCGGAATCCATAATACATTCAACAAATTCAAGTCCAAAAACACCAGATATAGACTCAACATTGTCTTGCTCAATTGCCTACGGATATATTGTATCGATCCAGAAAAGATGCAACGAAAAAACTTAAGACCCCATTGATTCAAAACCCGAAGTTTAGTCGACTGTTGTAACCTGCTGCCATTCCCCATCAACTGCCTCGTTCCACAAGGTGACATTGTTGCCGCCATCAGCCACGGCGAGTATGTTTCCAGTTAAAGACCACGAAACCCTCCAGACCGGTTCCTTAAAATCATGCAAAACACGCCCTTCCCATTGGTCACCTTCCTTAGCCACGGTCCAGATAATCACTTTCCCGTCCTGGGAAGCACTTGCAATGGTGGACTTTGGAAGTCCCAAGTTTGGCGCCCAAGCAACGTCTCTGACCCAATCGGTGTGCATATGAAGAGCAGGGAAGCAGTCCATTTTCCAGGTCCCGTTGTAGAGTTTCCATACCTTGACTGTATTATCGCACCCACCTGAGCAGAGCTTCTGAACCGGCTCGAGAAGGCCTGAACCTACAAAGGCACCAGGAGCAGTTGAGGGTGCCCAAGAGACCGAGGTGACACCAACCGGGTGGGCTTGCTCTATCTTTGAAGCGTCCCAGCCACCATCGGGTCTTGCAGTGATCACAGAAATGTTCCCATCAGAGGAACCACAAGCCAAACACAGACCAATTTCGTGAGGAGCCCAAGCAATGGAGTTCACAGATGATTTGTGTCCATCGTATACATATGCTTGGGTCCATTCGTTGTGGTTACCTTCTTTCCAGATTATGACACGTCCGTCGTATGAGCATGAGGCTAGAAGGGATCCGAATTTTGGGTGAGCCCAAGAGATTTGCCAAACGGGTCCTTGGTGGCCTGTGAGAGTAGCAAGGTGCTGAGATGTTGAATTGCTGACTCCGATAATCTTGATGGTTTGGTCAGATGATGCTGTCGCAAGGCGCTTTCCGTAGTAATCCATGGCGACATCATGGACTACATCCTGGTGTCCACTTTCAATCTTTTGTGGTGGCATTGTCACTATATCTCTAGATAGCGCAAAGAAGAACAGGTATCAGTCCAAAAAAGCAAGAGCCATATTGATCTTCAATGACAAACAGTATTTAAAACAAAATGCAAATGTAATTTCTGAAGAGACTCTTCACCATTGGAGCCGTACACACAAATGGACACAGCCTCCTTAAATGGAAGGAAAGGGAGGATGCAAGTGAGGGAAAATAAGTCGCTTGTTTGGATACAGCCTATAAAAGGACAGGACGCTGAAGGATTTTAACTCGTTTATTTGTTTCCTATCAAAATCCATCATTTTGGAAAGTTGGAATATGAGGATTCTGAAGGAAAATGAATCCTTTCATTTACCCCCATTCCCTTACGATTTTGAATCTAAACAGGGGATGCAGTCCCCGTCCCCTTCCCTTTCCCTCTGAATTCACCAATCCATTTTCAGCATCTAGGGATTATGCTGATCCCTATCATCATTATCTAAAAGAAAGCATATCCTACAATCAGAGTAATCCCTAAAATTATGAATATACAAGGCATGCTTAGCAGCTAAAGCATCTCTTCAATCTATCGATTCGTAAAATGCGGGATGTCTTCGTCAATTAGTTTTCAAGGATGCAGTTGAGAAAAGAATCAGATAGGGGTTTCAAGAAGCCCTATGCTTTGACTTCAGTAATGAACAAACTAACAGAATAACAGATAACAGCTCCATGTAGCAGACCATAACTTTTTTGGGTGACTTATAGACATAGCAATGCAAAGAAATCAGATCTTTAAAGAATGACAATAAAGGTTTATGTTCCGATCTGGACAAAACAATCTATGGGATTCAATATGTAATGGAAGAATTATCCTATTTTTTTTAAAGCTTCAGAAACGAGCATTTACCAGACCGGGATCATTTGAGCTGACAAAATATACAGTATACACCGCAATTACATTACCAACACCTATCGACACTTGTACTAATCAATACTCCAGAATGACGAGCTATTCAAAACTTAATAAGCAATCCAGAATCAGAAGCATAACAAGTATAGAATCAATACGGCCAAAGGAGTCTCCTAACAGCAGAAACGTGATGCAACATCCCAAACACAAGGCATATGTAGAATCAGCAGCAGTTTACAACGTTTATCTCCGAAATCTAGAAACCTAAGGATCACTTACATGACTACTCGCAAACCCTACGAAACACTTAACTACGAATTAATTGAAGAATTAAAAGATTGGATGATGAAGGATGGATACCAGGTGCGCGATCCAGAAGCGTAATTCTTCGGGTGCTAGTTCCAGATCGATCTCTTCTCTCTGTCGATCTCTCGCGTCTCTGGCTCTCTGCTGATGCCGCACCTTCGTCAATACGGGGACCGGTTGCATACATTCATATGGAGTTAGGCCCAGTAAGGTTGCCCGGAAAAGTAACATGAACATTTCTTTTTGGGCCGAATATAACTTTACTATTACAAAATACATCAAGACGGCCAGCAATGTACAGAAATCCTGCCTTTTAGGGGGTGTTTGGATGGATGTAATGTGGGATGTAATCTCACATTACATTCTACATTACATTCTACATTACATCCATATTACGTTGTTTGATTTGCCAAACGATGTAATATGCATTGAATTGTAATGTCTATTGTAATATGAGATTACATGAAAACTCCATTCTACTTAATGTGAGATTACATCAAAAAACATATATAATGTGAGATTACGTAAAGTGTTATTATTTTATTATTATTTATTAAATAGAAAAAAATATTTTGTATTATCTTTAGAGTTTATTATAATAATAATAATATTGTTATTATCATTAGGTTTTTTTATATATACTTCATAACTTATTATTATAATAAATAATAGGGTTAACGAGTCTTTTGATCCATGATGTTTGACCACTTTTGGGTTTTGGTCCATAATGTTTTTTTTGCTTAGTTTTGGTATGCAGGTTTTTCTAGTTTTGGTCTGACCGTTACATTCCGTCTATTTATTTATGTTAAAGTGACATGTGCAAGTCACGTGATCCACCCCAAACTTTCAATTTTGTTCAAATCTGGGGGAATTGACACCCTAAACCTAATTCAATTTGGGGGAATTGAACAAGGTTTAATGGAGCAAATTTGGGGGAATTGACACCTTAAACCTTGTTCAATGGGTCAATTCCCCCATATTTGAACAAAATTGAAAGTTTAGGGTGGATTACGTGATTTGCACATGTCACTTAACGGAAAAAATGGACGGAATATAACGGTCGGACCAAAATTAGAAAAATCTGCAAACATATGGTACCCAAATTAGGCAAAAAAAAATAATCATGGACTAAAACTCAAAAGTGGTCAAACATCATGGACCAAAAGACCTGTTAACCTTAAATAAAAATGATAATGATACTTTTGGTACCATATGTTTACACGAATTCACCTAGTGAACAGCAGTCAAATGTCAGTCTCAAACTTATTAATTGTGGAAGGAATTTAATTCGTTGGAGCAAGAGTAGGTTTGGGAACAACAGAATACAAATTCGTAGGACGTCTTATGCCTTAAAATCCATGCAGCCCCATGCAAACGATGCGTATCACAAAGAGATGGAAACTGAGCTGAAGAAGAAACTTAATGAGCTATGGCGAAGAGAGGAAATCTATTGGAAACAACGGTCTCGAGTCAAATGGCTAAGACATGGTGATCGTAATTCCAAATTTTTTCATCTAACAACTATGGACCGTCGTCGAAGAAACAAAATACTAAAAGATCTGCGCAGTGGATGGACGTTGGCTCCAAATCGAGAAAGAAATTTGAGATGAGTTCCTTCGACATTTTGGGGAGTTTTTTACAACGACCTCGAATCGGACATGAGGGAGAGTTACTTCCTACATCCCAGAGTTGGTTACAATCGAGATGAATGATAATCTAATAAGGGTTGTCACATTTGATGAAGTGAAGCGGGTTGCGTTTCAAATGGGGGGTCTCAAAGCGCCTGGGCCAGATGGTTTTCCAGGTCTTTTCTTTCAAAGGTATTGGGATGTTGTGGGGAAAGACGTCTTCACCATGGTCAAACCCTTCCTCGCCACAGGTATGCTTCCTCCATCCATAAATAATACTGATATTGCTCCTACCCCAAAAGTCCCGAATCCATTCTCCCCGAACCAATATAGACCTATTAGTATTTGTAATTTCATATACAAGATTATTTCAAAGATCTTAACTAACAGACTAAAAGCCCATCTATCGTATATCGTCACGCTGTTTTAAAGTGCTTTTGTGGCAGGCAGGCTAATACAAGATAACGTCATTGTTGCACATGAGGCTTTCCACCATTTGCGAACTCGATCAGCTACACAAACGGATGGATGTGCTCTCAAAGTCGGTATCTAAAAAGCCTATGATCGTATCAAGTGGGATTTCCTCGAAGAAGTCTCGAGGAAAATGGGTTTTCATGCGAGATGGATCCAATGGGTCATGTCGTGCATATCCACGGTCTCATACCGGATTCTTATCAATGGCAAAAGAACGGAGGTGCTCAAACCGACACGAGGGATTCGATAAGGGGACACCCTATCTCCCTACTTATTCATGTTAGTGGCCGATATTTTGTCACGACAAATTTTGGCTGCCATCACTTCAGAAAGATTGGAGGGGATCCGTATCAAGAGGAGGTGCCCAATAATACACCATTTATTATTTGCGGATGATTCGCTTTTCTTCATGAGAGCGGATCCAAGCAATTAACGTTTATATTGGGAGATTATTGCGAGGCGTCTGGGCAGGCAATTAACATCAATAAGTCGACCTTGTTCTTTGGGAAAATGTTCAAAAATCAACACAGAGAAGCATTGAATCCATCTTGGGAATTAAAGCGGAAAAGAATCCGGGGAAGTATCTTGGGCTACCGACTATTTGGGGACAATCCAAAAGGGAGGCGATGGATTTTTTGAAGGAGCGAATTGTGAACAAACTAACAGGCTGGAAATCGAACTTCTTGAGTATTGCAGGCCGATAAACACTTATCAAATCGGTCGTGATGTCGATCCCAACATACACTATGAGTTTATTCCTCTTACCGAAAACGTGGTGTTCGAAAATTAATGCTATGATTGCTTGTTTCTGGTGGGGGAAAAAAGGAAGCGAGAGGAAGATCCATTGGAGGAGTTGAGATGCATTTACGAAAGCAAAAGGTGCCGGGGGTTTGGGATTCAAAGAACTTCGTGCTTTTAATCTAGCATTGCTAACCAAAACAGCGTGGCGATTGGAACATAGTCCTGAAGCTTATTGGGTCCAGATTCTAAAAGGTATATACTTCCCTAGGAACGACTTCTTCGAAGCTAATAAAGATGGCAGATCCTCTAGGCCTGGACGAGCCTCCTCGCTGGAAGAGATGTCCTAAGGGACGGGGGCTTGTGGATAGTAGGGGATGGGAGTAGGATTAACGTGCTTAGCCAACGATGGATTCCGTCCATTTTGGAATTTCGCCTTAACGTCCAACAACCATCCACTACCATGCAGGAAATGAGAGTCGCCGACATCATAGATGCTGATGGTCCAATGTTGGAATATCCAAGCCATTACGGGATCCATATCAAGCAGTGAAGCTAGAGCAGTTCGGTCTATCCCCCTCAAATCTGAACCAACTAGGGACACAGTAATTTGGCCATCGTCCAAGACCGGTAAAGCCGAGGTGAAAAAGGTCTATCGTGATATCACGGAAGGCACATCAGAAACTCATATCCAACAACCCATCACACACTCGACATGGAAGGAACTGTGGGCAATGAAAATTATACCTAAGGTACGCTCGTTCTTTTGGAGACTAAATTCTGATGCGTTGCCAGTAAGAACATCTCTTGGTCATAGATGTGTTGATATAAACGAGATATGCCCGTTCTGTGATAAATTGGAGACTAGGGATCATATGCTCGTTGAGTGCGCCTGGACAAAGCTAGTTTGGCTACCAAACCTTGATGGCCGTAGAGACAAAATGAGAGAACTGAATATTGCCACTTGTTTCGCTGCATTGAGGAAGATGGACGGCTTGACAAAGCGGGAGAAAGAAATTAGATGGTCTCTAATAGGGGCTACATGTTGGGCGATATGGAAAGAACGTTGCAGGGCCATGTTTGCAAACGAGAACCCGGATCCAAGTAGAACACCTGCCCAAGCTCGGAAAGAACACCATGAATTTGGGAAGCCATTGAAACCACTATGCTAACCCATGTAGATGGAGCTCACACTTTGCAAGACCATAGATGGGAAAGCCCAATATCAAAATTAATTGCGACGCATCTTGGGATGAAAGCTCGAAAATGGGGGCCATAGGTGTTATAGCAAGAGATTCCGCAGGACCGATAGTAGGAAGTCTTAACAGGTGTATGGTGCAGCAAGGTAGTCTGGTTCTCGAAGCAATTGCAATTCTTGAAGCGTTAAAACTAGCTGGCCAAGAATGATGGCCCAGAGTTGTCATTGAATCAGATGCAATGGAGGTGGTCTTAGCCATTACAGATGAATCCCACCAAACTCATTGGCAGTTGAACCCTTTCATTGAGAACATACTTAACGCAGCACCGCAAATACCTGGCATCACGTGGCGAGCCATATCGAGAATAGCAAATGAATGTGCAAACTGAATCGCGATACAATTCAGAAAGATGTCATGTATTGATAATTGGGTTTCACAACCCCCGCCCTCTCTTTTATGTTTATTGAATAAGGATCGGAAGTTTATCCCGCCATGATGTAACTGAATATTGTTTCGTATTGAATGAATTTCTTGGCAAAAAAATATATTAGGAAATTAGTTATTTACCTATGGTAGAATTTATATATTAGATAAATTCTGAAGGAGAGATAACAAAATGAGCAATCTGGAGCTGCCACGCCAGCATTGTGAGTCAATCAGAAGCCGCCACATCAGTCTTTAGTATTGTTGTCAAAACTGATTCACGTTTAGACCTGTCTGATTCTCGGTTCATCCAATCCAAAATGCAAGCAGATTTCAGACCGTTCAAGATTCAATGTATGCAACTAATCGCAATTAAAATTTTGCCGATTTCAGACCGTTCAAGATTCAATGTATGCAATTAATCACAAATAAAATTTCGTTGATTTCAGACCATTCAAGATTGCCACGTCAACCTGGTGAGCTAATCAGAAGCCGCCACATCAGTCAAAAGTATTTTTGTCAAAAAACCGGTTCACGGTTCGACCGGTCTGATTCCCGGTTCATCCAGTCCAAAAAGCAAGAAGATTCCAGATCGTTCAAGATTCAATGTATGCAATTAATCGCAATTAAAAATTCGCCGATTTCAATCCGTTCAAGATTCAATGTATACAATTACCGCAATTAAAATTTCAGACCGTTGAAGATTCAATGTATGCAATTAATCGCAATTAAAATTTCGTTGATTTCAGACCATTCAAGATTCAATGTATGCAATTAATCGTAATTAAAATTTCGGTTCTTCCAATCCAAAAAACAAGAAATTGTCGGACAGTTTAAGATTCAATGAATGCATTTAATCGCAATTAAAATTTCGCTGATTTCAGACCGTTCAAGATTCAATGTATGCAATTAACCACAAATAAAATTTCGGACCGTTCAAGATTCAATGTATGCAATTAATCGCAGTTAAAATTTCACTGATTTCAGTCCGTTTAAGATTCAATGTATGCAATTAATCGCAATTAAAATTTCGCTTCAATTCAATATTTGGAAGAGAGAAACGATGCGACTTCAATTCAATGTAGATGAGATAATCGATGCGACTTCAATTCAATGTAGATGGGATAATCGAGGCATCTCCTTCAAATTTCTCCACACATCTTTTATGTAAATATGTTGAAGAACAGACGCTTGATGCAGAGCCGACGAACGTACCAGGCGGTACAGGTGGCTGACAGTCTCAGCGGCAGACATCTCTATCTCCGACTAGATATTGCCGGTGGTCATCGAAGTCTGATATTTGTGAATTTGTTGAAGAATAGAGGCTTGACACGGATCCGGCGAACGAAGGTAGTAGGCGGTACGAGCATCTAAAATTTTATTTGTGAATTTGCGCAATTGTACTTTATAGTTCAAAATTTTCATTATTTCAATTCATTTTGCAAATTCTAGACTGATATTTTTATTTAATAAAATTAGTGTTTCAATATATTATAAATAGTCATTATAATTTTTCATTTAATATTAGTTTGTTAATTCTACATATTTAGTAAGTCACCCCGTGCGATGCGCGAGAAATGCACCCTAGTTGTATTTCAATGAAAACAACAAATTTAACTTGCACGGTCACTTTTTAAGGATTTTTTCAAAATTAATATTTTATATACTATATATAACTTAAAAATATATGCAAAGACACTTTTTTTAATATATATATATATTCACTAAACTTTTTCAATTTTTTTTTTGTAAATATATCGGAGATACAAAATACGTAATTTTTGTGATACATATACAATATACTATATATATACATGTAGAATAGTAAATATATATTCACTCATTCACCAAATATATATATATATATATATATATATATATATATTCACTCGACATATACACATAATTTATTGTTGTGATGATACATACGTATATTTGTTTTTGTTGTTAATGTAATTGTTAATTTAGTTTTTATAATATATATGGAATCTGCTAGGATGACGAACAAATTCTAGATTCCTAGGGTCTCTTAATTAACAAGTAGCGATAATTTTCCCAATTCAGTCGAGTCCAGTAAAGTTCGGTTCTTGATTGTACCCACATTCAGTGATTTGCTCCTCCCTCTCTCTCCACAGATCGATATTTCTTTCATCAATCAATCCTTCCAAACCCTAGCTAGCGGCACTTCTCGACGAGCGACGATCTACTGTTACCTATATAGGCAGACTCTTTGGTACATTGCTGGCCTCTCGATCAGTAGTTTGGAATAGTAAAGTAAAATGCTGGTTTTTGTCTATTAAGAAATGCGAGCTGGAGGATGAACGATGCCGGAGCTGAATAGCGGCTCACGGAAGGGCCGAACAGCATCAGCAGCAGCCAGGAATCAGCAGCAGTTGAGTCCTATCGAAGTCGGAGAAGCGATTGCCACTCGGACTAGGAGACGGCGTGCGACAGCAGCAGCCGCTGAGGGAAAGGAACCCAATAAGGAAGAGGAACGGGTAAACGACGGGGTTTCAGCTGTTCCGGAGGTCGAAGAGAATCCAAAAAAAGAAGAAGGGGTGAAGGCAATGGGTGAAAGTGGGGCGAAGAGTGCAGACAAAGGAGATGAAGATGGAGTCTCCACACCACTTCCGGACAGGGTTAGTTCTGCTATACTCTTCCTTTGATAATGTAGGACGTTTTGTCAATTACATATATTAGAAACTTTTAGGCTAATCTTATTATTTGATTGAGTTGAAATTAGTGGTTAACACAACTGTTCGGTTTTATGAACAATTTGGATATTGTGAGGCTGCTTCTGCTCTTATTCACAATCGTATATCATAGTATAAAGACACGGTTTCTGTTTCCCAGGTCAAAGTTGGTGGTTCTCCTGTGTACAAACTTGACAGAAAATTGGGCAAGGGTGGTTTTGGGCAGGTATATGTTGGTCGGCGTGTTTCTGCTGGAAGCTCA
Organism: Clarkia xantiana subsp. parviflora; assembly: GCA_036873135.1. Taxonomy (NCBI): domain Eukaryota; kingdom Viridiplantae; phylum Streptophyta; class Magnoliopsida; order Myrtales; family Onagraceae; genus Clarkia; species Clarkia xantiana. Next base: position 2,932,599 of record JAPTYO010000004.1, on the reverse strand, counting down.
AGTGATGTAACCACTGGTCCAGGAGCTATGGAGGTATGTGTCCTGCTCTCAAGTTTGAGATTTCACTTGTTTTCACTTTTCGAGATTACATAATGTGTCTTTATGTTTCAGGTCGCTTTAAAATTAGAGCACAGAAGCAGCAAAGGATGTAACCATGGACCCCCTAATGAATGGCAAGCATACACGTGAGTAAATCGTTGTGTTTCTTCTTTTGAACTCTTGGTATTTCAGTTCTCATACATGCTGCTGCTGCTGCTTATTCAAGCTCAATATATGTAGTGGAAAAAGCATATCGTGTTTGCTAATTTTCTTTTTTCTTCATAATGTAGCGCGCTAGGTGGCAGTCATGGAATACCACGACTTCACTACAAGGGCAGACAGGGTGACTATTACATCATGGTATGCTTCCAGTTTCGCCATTGATGAACCTAGAGTACAACGACTGTGCTTTTGATATAGTTTTTGGGCAAAATTTAATAATGAAAATAATAATTGCAGGTTATGGATATTTTGGGGCCAAGTCTATGGGACTATTGGAATAATAATTCTCAGTCGTGAGTGGGCTTGAAATTCCTTCGTTTTCATCATACTCGTTTTTTTAAGTCTCCTCATTTAGTTTTCAACTGAATAAAACTGTAATTTTGCAGAATGTCAGTTGAAATGGTTGCTTGTATTGCCATTGAAGCAATATCCATAATAGAGAAGATGCATTCCAAGGGGTACGTATCTTTTGTACTTGAACACTTAGATTTCCTACTTAACAAAGTTGGTTTTTTGCCATAAATAAACAAAGTTTCATACTTTAGGAAAGAACAGATACACATGGAGTAAATATAGAATACATAAGATAATCCTCTCCATAGTCATGCAAATGAAATTAGCAGTAATTCAGTTATTGGCTGTATAACCTCCCTCCACCTTAGGGTATTGTTTTGTGTATTTCAACATTGAATTGTCTTGATCTGTGGATGTCAGGTACGTTCATGGGGATGTGAAGCCTGAAAACTTTTTGCTCGGGGCTCCCGGGACTCCTGATGAAAAGAAATTATTCTTGGTTGATCTCGGACTAGGTACTTCATTGGTAGTTCTATTTTCATTTCATTTGAGGTTGGATCACTACGTTTTTTTTTTTCTCTTTAATTTTACCGTATTTGATTATATGCATATCGTGCTTGCAGCTGCTAGATGGATAGATATTGCTACTGGGTTACATGTGGATTATGATCAGAAGCCTGATGTGTTCAGGGGAACCGTACGTTATGCTAGTGTTCATGCACATCTTGGAAGAACCTGCAGCCGGAGAGATGATCTCGAGTCTCTTGCCTACACTCTTGTTTTCCTCCTCCGTGGTCGCTTACCATGGCAAGGCTACCAGGTTGTTTTTTTTTTCTCTTGCCCAGTCCCAGAAAGAAAATATTCAAATTTTTGACACAAAATCAGACCCTTGTTTTCAACAACTATATTACATCAGTATGGATTATTATTTCAACTTGCCAATAATATACATTATGCGCATTTTTTTATATTCTTGTTGCTGAATTGATTTTTTTAATAACTATTATGGGTTTTGATTTTTATTAGGGAGAGAATAAAGGGTTTCTTGTTTGCAAGAAAAAGATGGCAACATCTCCAGCAACTCTTTGCTCCCAGTGTCCGCAGCCCTTCAGGCAGTTTGTGGAGCATGTGGTGAACTTGAAGTTCGATGAAGAACCAAATTATGCCAAGTATATTTCTCTCTTTGATGGGTCTGTTGGTCCAAACCCCGAGATTAGACCAATCAACACCGAGGGTGCTCAAAAGGTAGAGTCTCAACAGTCTCTCTCTCTCTCTCTCATATAGTATTTTGTTTCTTGCAACTTACGTGTCTATTTAAATTAGATATTTGTGTCCAATTGTCCATGTCACTAGGAATATGTATATATATGTACGTGATTCCTAGTATGTGTATTTCCTGACTTAATTATGTCAGAGATTTGATCTGACTTGCTCCTTTGTATCCTATGCAGCTTTTATTTGTAGTTGGTCAGAAAAGAGGACGAATGTCAATGGATGATGACGAGGATGACACTGGAGAGGCAAAGAAGAAGGTCCGATTGGGGATGCCTGCTTCACAGTGGATAAGTGTATACAATGCACGGCGCCCTATGAAACAACGGTATGTATTATATACTTCCTAACCATGCATTATTTTTGTCGTACTATTTTTATTATCTATTAATGAAAAATTATTGCTTATTTAATAAATAGACCTATTTTGTTTTTTGTGCAGATATCATTATAATGTTGCAGATTTAAGGCTCAATCAGCACATTGAAAAGGGAAACGAAGATGGACTGTACATAAGCAGTGTTGCTTCCTGCAGAAACCTCTGGGCAATTATTATGGATGCTGGCACGGGCTTCACCTCCCAAGTTTATGAGCTTTCTCCATGTTTCCTCCGCAAGGTGAATTCTCTCAGTAGCCATAGAGATGTCACCATCTAATTTATGTTCCTTAAAAAATATTTGTTTTTCTATCTTCATTTGGTTATCTTATTCGAGTTTGTATGTGACTGAAGGAATGGATAATGGAGCAATGGGAACAAAATTACTACATCAGTGCAGTATCTGGGGCAGCAAATGGAAGCTCGTTGGTGGTGATGTCGAAAGGTTTGTAGCACGTACAATGTTGCAGCTTTCATGCTAAAACTTGCTCTTTCTATCTTCTGTGGGGATAAATAGCTAGGTTGGGTTTGTTGTGTTTCTCAGGTACCCAGTACGTACAACAATCATATAAAGTCAGTGAGACGTTTCCATACAAGTGGATGAACAAGAAGTGGAAGGAGGGATTCTATGTCACTGCAATGGCTACAGCTGGGAGCAGGTGGGCCATAGTCATGTCCCGAGGCACTGGTTTCATAGATCAGGTGAGATCGGGAAAAAAAAGGGCAACACTTTGATTTTCCTTCTCTTTATATCCAGACAAATCTTAATGTTGTTGTGGCTTGTTTCTTGAAGGTTGTTGAATTGGACTTCCTATACCCGAGCGAAGGTGTTCATAGGCGGTGGGACAACGGGTACAGAATTACGGCAACTGCTGCAACACCGGATCAGGCTGCTCTAATCCTTAGTGTCCCAAGGAGGAAACCGTCTGATGAAACCCAGGAGACACTTCGAACTTCCACTTTCCCGAGCGCGCATGTGAAGGTAATTATTACGATTGCCACTCCACTTCTTAGGGTTTGCTTGCTATGCAAGTCAACACCTTTGACAACAAGTAACTGTGTTTTTGCAAAAGGATTCATGCTCTGCTTATTTTCTTGGATTTCATTTAGATTCTAGCCATATAATGGGGGTGATCATAGTCCTGATGATTACTGCTAAATGCTGAGCTAGAACTTTGCAAGATTAGACTAAATGAGACAAGTTATGGTGCAGGACAAGTGGGGGAAAAATCTATATATAGGGGCGATGTGTTACGGAAGAACTGTGTCATGAGCAATCAGGGCAATATAGTAGGACTATTGTTGGGGAGAATTGGAAGCTTTTGATGATTTGTTGGAAGCATGATGGTAGTAGATAAGATGATGTTGAAGCCCTCTAAACAAAACCTCAAGGGTTATATATATCCTCTTTAACTTGTACTTATTTTCTTAGTTTCTGTATGTATAGGAGGGGTAGTATAACAGATCTATCACATTATGGTAGTTTATTTCTATCTTCTAACTCAACAACACTTAGTAGGTGTCGTATTGATGGATGACAGAGCTCTTATATGTTCCTTCTATGCAATTGCTATCTACTACTTAATGTAGTCACTCACTATCTGATATAGTGCAAGTTTTATCATTCCATCCTTTACTCGAGGTATTAACTTCGAGTTCTAAAAATGAAAAAAAATAAAAAAAAATTGGTTAAGGGTTAAAGGTATTTTTGGTACAAAGAAAAGTTTGAATGTCTCGTCTCCATAGTTATGGAGATGGAAAAATGTTCTTTATTAATAGAGAGAGTCCTTATGAATAATTTCTAGTTTCACCCAATGAAACAAAAATAGTTTGTCTATGGAATTGTGGGCTTTCTTTAAGGCCCACTTCACTGGAGGGAGCCATCAGCCATGTATAGACAGATAAGAACGAACGACACGAGAAATAATATGAGGGTTCCACGGATTATGGAGAAGCAGCCGATGGCGTGGTGACACGTCGCCAAAAGAACATAGTTGTAGTAATCGTCCAAGAAAGGAAAGGCGTCTATTTCATTGGAAAGCCAAGAAAATAGAATGGAACCATCGTGTCCCATGAACATCCACTTATCCAAATCCTCCTCTTGGCGGCTGCCCTAGGAGTAGCAATTAGGACACCTTGTATTTTTGCTGATAAATTGTTATACAAGATTTTGCTACTCAAGATGATATAATTGTAAAAAAAGTTTATTCTTTTTTTTTGGGTAGAAATCTTATTTTTAAATATTATTAGGTTGTTTTAGACCGTATATAGTGGTTGCCAAGGGTGAGCATTATTAGCACAAGTTGGTATGTGTTGGTCGCATCATAAATGATTTCATCAACATTGTAAGGCATTCCTAAGTCCTGCCCTGACTCACAAAGTGTGAGTGAGTGCACATCATACATCTTGGGCCCCTGACCACGAAATGGCCCTAGCTCCTTGATGAGAGTATCTATCAGAATCAATTTTTTTTTTTTTTTTTTTTTTTACTTTTAAAACGAATAATAGCAGTTTAGTTTACCGATTAATAATTTTGTTTTGCCATCAACCAATTAATAATTGAAGAGCCTGATTTGAAAAGAGAATTTTAAGATATAAGGTATTATTTTTATTTTTTTAGGTAACCTCCTCACCTACTTTTTATGTCTATGCTAAATATTAGTGGTTATGGTTTTGGCGTTTATATTGGTCAATACAATATATATAAACTATTCTAATTATACAAATATACATTTATATTTGTGTCATATGTATTCAATTATGAAGCAGCTTTTGAATTGTAATAGTAGAATAACGAACTAATTAGAAAGACACTTATTGAGTGTTCTAATAGATTGGCGGTACATGACGGGTGTCATGTTTCTGTTAGAATTCAAATTTATTTGTTACTAAGTGCATTTCCCGCGCATCGCGCTGAGTTAATTACTAAATATGTATAATTAACAAACTAATATTCGATAAAATTTATACTGACTGTTTGTAATATGTTGAAACACTATTTTTAAATAAAACATCAGTCTAAAAATTGAAAAAGTAAATAAAAGACTGAAAATGTAAACGAAAGACTGAAAATTTTGAATCATAAAATATCATTGCGCAAGTTCACAAATAATTTGCAGATGCCCGTGCCGCATGCTACCTATGGTCGTCGGATCCGTATCAAGTGTCTGTTCTTCAACAGATATGGCTTTGATGACCTCCGACGATATCTCGCCGGAGATAAAATGGCTCTGCCACTGAGATTGTCAGCCGCCCGTATCGCCTGGTATCTTCATTTGCCAGCTCCGCGTCAAGCGTCTGTTAATAATAATCGAAATTTTATTTTCGATTAATTACATACATTGAATCTTACACGATCCGAAATTTTAATTACGATTAATTGCATACATTGAATCTTGGACGGTTCGAAATTAATGAAGTTTTAATTGCGATTAATTGCATACATTGAATTTTGAACGGTCCGAAATTTTAACTGCGATTAATTGTATACATTGAATCTTGAATGGTTCGAAATCAGTTAAATTTTAATTGCGATTAATTGCAACTTAAAAACTCTTAGCTCCCTAGTGGAATCAATGCTATGAAGTTAATGACTACAAAACTCTTAGCTCAATTGTCATAAATGCATCGATTAACGTAAAAAACAAAATTTTCAGCTCCACATTCATTCTGTTATTATTTTTCTTTCAGAAATTATATTTATGTTAATTTTAGTGTAGCCCGATGCGATTAATAATTATTTTAGATATTGAACAAATATGCTATAATTGTGATTGTTTCGATGACCCCAACCTTTATATACTGACCCAACGATAGTGCAAATTATTTTAAAAGTTCCAAATGCAAGATTTTTATAGAAGATCTAGTGCAATATTATTATAAACATTGAGGAAGTATACAACTAATAATGTTTTATTGATATGATCTTAGGACATCCACGAGAAAAAAAAAAAAAGGAGAAAAGTAGAAATCTTAATTTTGGAATTATTCGGATAAATATTCCCATCTTTTTCAGTACTAATAATCAGTTAATAATAACAATTTTATTATTTATTTTAAGTTCAAACAAATTTTTGTTTACGATCAGTTAAGGATGATTTAATCGATTTAATTTTATCTGGTAAAATTAAAATCTCGCATTTGAGGAGCATGTAATTCTTTCAATAATTAATAATAAAAAAAAATTGGAGTTAAGGGGACTCTTCATTAACACGATCTTGACAATAATATAAAACAGATACACACTATTTGACGGCCTAAATATTATCGACGTTATGAATTTTAAATTAATTAAATGATTCAAAGAAATAGATCAGCTGTATCTCATTGAATGAGGGGAGGAAGGAACAAGGAGACATGAAATCATATTATATATAAATGGCAGCTGCAACTTCTGCTTCTTTTTAGTTCTCATCTCACAACACTTGTCTGATATCTAGAGAGATAAGAGAGCTCGAGAGAGAAGAGATCGGCAGGAGAGAAGCAAGGGGAGCTCAGCTCAGCTAAGCTTTCTGAATCATCTCTCTGAGAAGTAACCAAGATCCAATTCAAAGAGCCGAAACTCTCTCTCTCTCTCTCTCTCTCTCTTTGTGTGTTCTACGCATTCCTTCAGCCACCATGTTCTCCTTGAATCACACCTCTTTCCTGGTAATGCATATCTTTTCGGATGTTTTGTCCCTGTATGATCCAAAATTATGCTGCTTGATTCAGTTCATTCGATTTGGTTATTGCTGTTCTCCAATTCCATTTGCAGGCAATTGAATCTGTTTTATCTGTTTGTATGGCCTTATTGTTGGCAGCAGTAGATGTTTGTAGCATTATAGAAGAGTTTGAGCGTTGTTTTGATTGATTGATTGATTCGTGAAAATAAATTTGGTAGAGAAGTGTCATTTCTCCTTCAGATGTTATGATATTCAACTGAAATCTGCTTCGAATTAGGATCTCTACTCTGTTGAGTTCAGCTTCGTAGCTGTGATTATCATTGCAGAAATTTAATTGAGTATTGCTAACAATTATATTTCTTGTCCTGAACTTTCTCAACCAACTATCTGTGGACAATTTCGATACTCTTGCATCATGATTTTCAGTTTAGCACATATTTTGGTTCCTTAATGAGAGTCTTCCGTTTGTACCCTTTTTCTTATTTGGGTTGAACTTTGGACACAGAACAATCCGGGTCTCTGTGGATCATGCAAGTCCCCGGCTCAGACACAGAGAAGACTGCCTGCAAATTATTTGAAAATTGTTGCTGAGCACTCGAACAACGGAAACACTGTCACATTGAAAGAGAGCAGCCCGCAAGATGTGAATCTGTCTTCTGCAGTGAGCATAGACCCTGAATCCACTGTATGTGGTGGGGTCAAGGATGTCTATGGCGAGGATAGCGCCACAGAGGATCAACTTGTGACCCCTTGGACAGTATCTGTCGCAAGGTAAACGAAATGTCTGGTTTGTCTCAGTCGGTTCAGGTTGATGTTTTCACATTCCCATGTCTAGTATTTTGACTTTTGAGCTTATTGATGATGTTTATGGGCAAAAATATTTTTGCTTCTTATGCTATTTTGGGATACTTGTTCTTTTACAACGCTTTCTGTTTCATCTTGGAACTAAGTGGATGAATTTAGTATTTCTACATAGAAGCTTACACTTCTTGTAATGAAACGTCTTATCCTTACTCTTTAGTGTTGATGAAACGGTGATTTGGAATGAGGTGCATGAAGGGCTGCATTCTTTTGCTATCGGCTCTGATTGAATTTTATTGGGATTTTCTACTGTGCTTGTGGAGCACCGTGCTTGTGGTTTTTTTACTATTAGGATGGACTTAATTGTAATATGTGTAAAACTTTAAAGTATGGATTTTTTAGCTACACCTCAAATTTGCATCACAACATTACTAATAACAGTTTTCCTCTAGGGTTCACCTTTAGGGCAATAGAAAATGCAAAAAAAATTGAAAAAATAGTGCCACAAGCATGGTGCTTGCGGATCATTTATTTCAAGTTTAGGATTGGTAAATGGGAGGGAGTTATCAAATTTTCAAATATTATTATCAAAATGTAACTTGGAAAATAAGAGATTAGCTGAAATTGGTGCCATCCCCAATTTCCGGGCACTCATTTTGGACAGTTAATATCATCTTGCTATGAACTGTCTGCACGTTCTACCTTCATCAATTATCAGTATCTTTTATGGATTTCAGTTGTTTTAAGAATTTGGGAGAGAATGAGAGATCCTCTATTCGTCGATAATAACATTGTCTCTTGTACTTGGCTTATCTCGTAGTGTTATTTAGTTCATTGTATTCATGCATTTTTCACTTTTCATCAGTGGATATACTTTGTTACGGGATCCACACCACAATAAAGGACTTGCTTTCTCTGAAAAAGAGAGAGATGCACACTATCTGCGTGGACTCCTTCCCCCAGCAGTTGTTTCTCATGATCTTCAGGTTTTCTAGCTTGCTTACCTACAACTGAAACTGTCTGGTCGCCTGTCATGTTTCTTTTCATTGATATTTTGCTGATGTCAACCATAGGTGAAGAAAATGATGCACAACATCCGGCAATACCAAGTTCCTCTGCAGAAGTATATGGCCATGATGGATCTTCAAGTAGGTTTTTATTTTGTTTGTGTTTAATAATTTATTGTTATGATCATTTGGAGATGAGAACTGTTGCCTTTTATCTAATGTTATTTCCGTGAACTCGTGGTTCTGAAATTCACTGATTACATTTGATTTAGATTTAGGTTCAATGTTTTTCCATGCTTCCTCAAATACAGCACATACACTTTAGGGAAAAAGGTCCATAATTCCTACCAATCACATTTAATTGAAGGACCTTTGTTATTCTGTCATCAGCTTAGCAATTAATTAGCGATAGTAGGCATATAAGAATAGCACATCTTACTAGTTCAAATCATCTACTCTGCCATCTTTGGCCTCCCAACTAGGTCTTAATGGGCACCTTAATCGGATTATAGTTAGGTATCTTATGGCCTACTGTTTACTTGTCTGAGACTTTAAGTGCACTCAATAAATTAATCGAGTGTTACTTGATTCTAATGATCATAGTAATGAATTTTACAGAATATGAACGAAAGGTTGTTTTACAAGCTTCTGATCGAAAATGTGGAGGAGCTGCTTCCTGTCGTCTATACTCCTACAGTTGGTGAAGCCTGCCAAAAATACGGGAGCATATTCAGGCGTCCCCAGGGTCTCTTCATCAGCTTAAACGAAAAGTACAAATTCCTTCATCACATTAATCTGTTGATGATTTCCATTTTTCTATCGATCTGATAAATTATGGTACTTTTGTAGGGGAAAGATTCTTGAGGTGCTAAAGAACTGGCCTGAGAGGAGTATCCAAGTGATCGTCGTGACAGATGGAGAGCGTATCTTAGGTCTTGGTGATCTTGGGTGTCAGGTATGTTTTGCTTGATCGAAATTCAAGGGAAGGTCCTTCTTAATTAATGTTTCTTATTTGAACATACAATTTGTTCATGTCATGTGTAAAGTGATTTGTGATTTCTTTGTTTTTTCTACTTCATGGCGCCTCTTCTCTCAAGAAATCTGATAGTATAATCTGTTATTTCTAAGGGTATGGGAATACCAGTTGGGAAGCTTTCTCTATACACAGCTCTAGGAGGAGTTCGTCCCTCTGCCGTAAGTTTATCTTCGTTGCAGTTACGAATCTGTTTCTCTGTACATACAATTTTCTTATGTGTTGATCCAACAAACAATGCAAAAATTACAGTCAGGTTTATAGCCGTTGGATCTTGTGCTAATTTGTACAGATTCAACAGCCTTAACTCGTTTACATTTATGGTTGACCTAGTTTTAGCTCTCCCCGTTTCAGAGTTACTTCAAACACTTCCTCTTCTTGTTCTCAGTGCTTGCCGGTGACCATTGATGTTGGAACAAACAACGAAAAACTGTTGAATGATGAATTCTACATCGGTCTCAGACAGAGGAGAGCCACCGGAGAGGTTCTACTTTTTCTCTGTTATTATCATTATTATTATTTTATTCTTCGAGTTTCCAGCACATACTCATGTTTTTGACCCTGATTTCGTTTTTTTTAATCCATTCCTAGGAATATGCCGAGCTTCTGCATGAATTTATGAGTGCAGTCAAGCAGATCTATGGAGAGAAAGTTCTAGTTCAGGTTTTGTTCTTCAGCAGATGTCATTACTTAACTAGCTTCCCACAACTGCTACCTCTTTGAGTTCCACTTACATTCCTCTTTGATTCTGGTTGTTGCAGTTTGAGGACTTTGCAAACCATAATGCATTTGATTTACTCGCAAGATATGGGTCCTCTCATCTTGTTTTCAATGACGATATTCAGGTACGTCATTCCTCGTAGAAATATTGCTGCGATGAATTAGACGTTAAGAGCATATATCTGATTGTTTGCGTTTTCTGTTGGGTTTTCCCAGGGTACTGCATCAGTCGTTCTTGCGGGTCTAATTGCAGCGCAAAAGTTAGTAGGTGGAACATTAGCTGATCATAGATATTTATTCCTTGGTGCTGGAGAGGTTTGCTCTTAAATCTACTGATATATCGGGTTCTAATATTACATGTTTCAGTGGAAAACTGAACAACAAAGTACTGTTACATTGGTTTTGCCTTTGTTCATGTTTGTGAATCTAACTGCTAAGTTTTGGTATTGTAGGCTGGTACTGGGATTGCTGAACTCATAGCCCTCGAGATATCAAAACAGGTAGCTTAACTTAGACAAACATCTGTTCTTTTGGACACAAAATTCTTTTTTATTCTTTTCAACAACTTGAAATTGATGTGTATGATGGTGAGAGATTCAAACGTGTTACTTTTTTGCAGACAAATGTATCCTTGGAAGAGGCTCGTAAGAATATATGGCTCGTTGACTCAAAGGTACTCCCTCTTTTCATCTCTTGTTCGGTCTCTTTCTCCTTTAAACTATAACTATCAACTGATTAGTAGGAACTTTACTTTCATCATATATCAGGGATTGATTGTTAGTTCTCGAAAGGAATCACTCCAACATTTCAAGCAGCCTTGGGCTCACGATCACGAACCTATTAAAGAACTTGTCAATGCTGTCAATGTATGATCTCTCTCTATCTCTCTCTCTCTCTCTCTCTGTCTCTCTCTCTCTCTCTCTCTCTCTCTCCCCTATATATATATAACTTGGTGTCTGCACCAGGCAATCAAACCAACGGTGCTGATCGGAACATCTGGAGTGGGAAGAACATTTACTAAAGATGTTGTTGAGGCAATGGCTGCTCTAAACGAGGTTGGTGCTTTTGCAGTTCTCTCTTCATCTTTGTATACTTTAGTCATTTTTAGACACCAGTAGTTGATTTTCTTTGGTGTGAGTTTGTGCAGAAACCTATTATTCTTTCTCTATCAAACCCAACTTCCCAATCCGAATGTACTGCTCAAGAAGCCTATACATGGTCTCAGGTAAAGGATACGATAACAGTGTAACTGGTATTTTCGAATATTATCAGCCTAGTGAACATAAAGAACAATGTTGAATCATTCAGGGTCGTGCTATATTTGCAAGTGGGAGCCCTTTTGACCCCGTTGAGCATGAAGGCAAGGTTTTTGTGCCTGGACAGGTTTGTCCTGATTAAAACCACTAAAACATGTTCTAATCTGAATTGATGTCTTCCTAATGAACCACGCCCGAATATATTATAATGTTTCTGTTCTTATTTAGGCAAACAATGCCTACATCTTCCCTGGATTTGGTCTCGGCTTGATCATGTCTGGTGCGATCCGTGTTCATGATGATATGCTTTTGGCTGCTTGTAAGTGATCATCAACTATTTATGGGTTTGCTTTACAATGTTTGTTTTTGTCTTTTAAAGAGTGGTGAATGCCACTCCACATATATCAGCTCAAACAAAAGACTTAACATGCGCTATGCACGCACAAATTTATATAATCGTTTTATGTTCTTTGTTGGAACAGCGGAAGCACTAGCAGCCGAGGTGACAGAAGAAAACTTTGCCAAGGGCCTCATTTACCCGCCGTTTGCTAACATTAGAAAGATCTCTGCTCGTATCGCTGCTAATGTTGCCGCCAAGGCTTACGAACTTGGTGAGTTCACGGCCCCTTTCTATGAATGTTCTTGGTCAAATTTTCGTTTTAGCTCAGAATATAATTAATAATTCTTTGTCTTACCGTGTTCTCAGGTGTGGCGACTCGTCTTCCTCAGCCTGACAATTTAGAGAAGTACGCAGAGAGCTGCATGTACAGCCCAGCTTATAGAAATTACCGGTGAAGTGCTGCAGCTGCGGTGGTTTCCCAACTAGTACTACTGCATTGCATTGTTTGATGATTGATGTAATTTTTGTTTTCTTCCAGAGTATACTTTGGACATTAGAGAAAAACTGTATTTTTTTGTTTTTGAGTTATCTAAGTTTTGGGGAATGATTTGGATAATGGACCAACGGGGGTAAGCAAGTAAGTTGCTATATCAGAAGTGAACCGGATTCAATATTGATTGGAGATGCAAGATAGGCTTTAGATTTATGGCATGTAAACAATCTTCCAATCCAATCCAATCAAAACTAAGAGATGTCTTAATCATTATGCAAAAATGTCCCCAAAAGGTTAAAAAAAAAAAAAAAAAAAAAAGAGAGAAGTCTTGAAACATTATGGAAAAATGTCCACAAAAGAGGCATGGATTAGCTGCCAAAAAAATAAGAGAAAACTTTTTTTTTTTGGCCAGCAAAAAAAACAAGAGAACATTATGGAAAAATGTCCACAAACGAGGCATGGATAGCTGCTAAAAACATTAAATAGCGCTAGAAGGAGGGCTTGAACCTCCGACCTTGTGGTTAACAGCCACACGCTCTAACCAACTGAGCTATTCCAGCTTTTTAATTAATTTTTAAAATTATATAATATAAAGTAACACGATAACTCTAGAGAAAAATGGAACAAATGAACATAGAGCAAAATTTCATGAAAATCTGCATATATATCATATAAAATTCAAGACCTCCCAAGCTGGCCCTAAATCTGTATTAGACTGCTCGTACTCAACTTGGTTCAACTAAGTGGAAGTTGAGATCAAGTATGTTGGATATCTGCCCAATTAGGGTTCGTATTTATATTCAGGACTTCGCAAACACGTCGAAAACCACAAACGGATCTGAAAAACAAACACCTGAGGAACAAAACGGTCCGGACGCACGTATGCGTCCGGACCAGAACCTCCGGATTGCCCTAGGCGGTCCGGACTGCTAACGAGTACCGCGCGCATCCTTTTTTATCGTCCGAACACTAAGCAAACGAGTTTTCCTAGGCCAAATTTAAACAAACCAGACGACAGTTCTTACTTTCCTTTAAACCGGCGTCAAACCGCACAAAAACCGGGTTCGGTTCTAAGGTTGCCTATAAATAGGAGACATTGGCCACCCATTTTGGGACATTCTCATTCACATTCTCACATATATTCTCAAGAGATTTGGCCTAGAAGCTCTGACCTCTCTCTAGGACTTTCTCTCTCTAGACTCTCATTTAAGCATCGGAGAGGGCTCAACCAGCACCACCCCCACTCTCCGTGCTGGTTATTGTCCCGTGTGCAGGTGAAGTCGCGCGCGAATGAGATAAACTTACCTTACCGACAAGTTTGCCCAGCTGTCAACCGTCAACCGTGCACAGCCGACAACCGTCAACCGCGCACCGGTCAACGACCCCTTGCCGTCATCAAACAATCCGCTTTCGACACCCGACGTTCCCCCATACCCGAAGTGCCAAAGAGTCCGACTACCCGGTTGGATTTGGACGCAACAAAGTCCGTGCTCTTTCGAGCTTTGATTTTCGAACTTGAACTTGGTCAGTCCAGCTCATTGGATCGATTAAGCTCGAATACTACTGTTTAAAGTGAAATTGTAGACATGAACTTGATTAGAACTTAGAAGTATACTTAACGGAGCTCTAGCTCAGCTCGATCAGAACGTTGCTTTTGTAGCACACCATATATTAAATAATATATATTATTATGTACATAAAATCTCAATAAGACTCGCGAGTAAGTTCAAGTTGAGAATATCCGAACTCGAAATCGTATATTGACCGAATCAATTTTAAGCCGCTCATTAGTAAATTAGGCCGTTTACACCTTTATGGCACGTTTGATTCGTGGAAAAAAAAACAATATGAAAAGACAATAATGAATATATAATATTGATATTATGTTGTTTGTTAACAAGAGAAATATGAAATGAATATTTTAAATCCAACGTTTGGTTGATAAAATGATATATGTAAATAAATCGAATAAGCCTAAATTGATAAATATACCATTTGCTATCTATATTAACCAAATTAACAATATTAAACATGAAAAATTCTGAACAAGCGGCGGTGGATGAGCGGCGCGGAGGGCGGTCAAGGGCGGCGGCGAATGAGCAACTGCGGAGGGCGATCAGCGAGAGGCGACAGGCGGCGGGCAAGCGACGGCCGAGCATCGACCAGCGAGAGTAGAATCAGCAGGAGCGGCAGCGGAACCAGGCGGAACGAGCAGGCGCGACTGCGGAAACAGCAGACAGACCTAAACGACGCGACGACAGACGCGATAAAGGTCGATAGTCAACTGTATACATGGAAAATGAATAGTCTATTGCGTGATTAATAAATTGGATTATGTATAATTTGCAATTTCAGTTAAAGTGTAAGGTCAAAATTATCTTTTTATTTTTATTCCAAATTCCAGTATAAATTGTAAATCATTCTTTGGGGTTCGTCTGAGATTAACTATATTCAAAATTAGGAATTGAGAATTATTATTCCGCACACTAAATGAACCAAACATCATCATATTATTTTTCATTCTCTATTCTTATTCATATTCCACGAACCAAAGACGTCGTTAGGCTTAGCTAAATGCTTCTTATAATATTCCTATTCCACGAACCAAAGACACCGTAAATGCTTCTTATAACGTGAGTGAATACAAAATATACGGTTAATTTTGAACTATCAGGGGGTGTTTGGATGGATGTAATCTCATTACGTCCCACGTTACATCAACATTACGTTGTTTGGTTTGCCAAACGACATAATGTGCATTGTAATGTAATGTCCATTGTAATATCAGATTACGTCCAAACTCCATTCAACGTAATGTGAGATTACATCCAAAAACGGATGTAATGTGAGATTACGTCTAACATTACGGAGTGTTATTAATTTATTAATATTTATTAAATAGACAAAATACTTTGTATTATCATTATAGCTTATTATGATAATAATTTTTTTAGTATTAGTACTTTTTTTTAATCTACCTCATAACTCATTATTTTAATAAATAATAATGCACATGATGTTCGTATAAAATGAGTAAAGTCTTTCAATGCATATTTTATGAAAATTACCTTATAAAACTACATATAATGTTTTAACTATTAGAATTTTAATAGTTGTGCATATTGAGTTTACATATTTTGTTTTTCGAATTCATAAATAAATATAGTATTAACCACAAAACATAAACTTTAAGAAGTTAGTTGTTATTGTTGTTTTTTTTTTTTGTAATCTTATCATATTAAGATATAATATACTCTCCATAAATTAATATAATAATAATAAAGTCACATTACAATGCACATTACAACACATACCAAACACTATAATCTAATATTACACTCCACATTACAACACAACCAAACACTGTAATCTCACATTTCAAGTAATCTCACATTACAACTCACGTTAGTTGTAATCTCACATTACGTCCATCCAAACGCCCCCTCACTGTAACCTCGCTTCGGTCCCGCTGCGGAATCGTCCCGCATACTTTAAATAGTAAGGTTAAAAGCGGTTATTACTGTCTTAAATCATTAAATATATAAATAAAAAATAAAACTTACTTGTCCAACAGGTTGAAGGTTATCAATTGTAAATTAATATTTCATTTTTTACTATATTATGTAAATGTTATTTAGACCCAATTAAAAATAATTACATCAATAATAATAATTTTATACTATTACAATTTTAATGATAAATGATTTTAGTTTATGAAAAAAAATATAATAATAATATATATACATATAAACTTAAAGAAATATAAAAGTCATATTATATATAAGTTTTCTTTTCTACTAATACTTAAAATATTTTGTTGTTAATAAATTTAATTTATTTTTATATTTACTATCATTGTATATCGTAAATCATTTCGAAACAATTACGGTACTACTTGACTCTGCTTGTGCAATTTTAATTTTTAAACTTTAAGACTCGCTTTGGCAAAAAAAAAAAAAAAGAGAGAGAATAAGATTGATTTTATATTGCGAGTAACAAGTAACTTAGTTTAGATTTTGGTTGTCTCTTACCGAAACCATCCAAATCTTAAAAAAAATAAAAATCATTCATGTAACAAATATGTGCCGAATCAAATCTTACTAGAGTGAAATAAATATTTTTATCCTACATGTACGAAAAAATATATAAATGTCATGTTTTTTACTACAATATTCTAAATCAACATGTCACATGATGATCTCATTACTTTATCATGTTCTTCATTTTGACTCCATATAATCAAGGATGCCATCAGAAGCAAATAGTGCTTGGATGTTAGGACCCAAAGAATACAAAATAATATTCGTTAACAAATTTGTAATCAATTACTTAATTTGCAATTACCTTACATGTACTAAAATATTTTATCATTAATGAATTTACTTAAATTTATATTTGTTATCATTGTATATTGTATATAATTTTAAAAACAAATACGATACTATTTTAATTATGCTTTATATATGTAAGAAAAATAACATGTCCATATACCTCTACTTGTGCGATTTTAATTTGTTTTAAGAGCATCCACAATGGTATTACGTAAAGATTACGTAAACGTGGGTCCTACATGTTTATTTAAGTAAAGCAACGAAAACTATCTACAGTGGTTTTACATAGCATTCCTTAAAGATGGGACCCACACGTAAATTTATGTTTTTACGTAAAGCATTCCTTAAATTTAAGTAATGCACTATGTATTACGTAACCAATTTTTTATTATAAATTAATTCATTTTATAATTAATGCTAATATCTTATTGGTGGTTGTTGGAAAATTTAATAATAAAATATATTTAAGGAATATGTTTAAGTAATACGATTGCAGAGAAAATATTTTTTACGTGTGTCTTAAATTTATGTATTACTTAAAGTGTACATAAATGTCTACGTGGCAACTTTAAAAAAATACAATTTATGTAAAACCATTGTGGATGCTCTAAAGACTTGTTTTACATTGCGAGTAACAAATAAATCAATCTAGATATTTTTTGTTGGCAAAAAAAAAAAAAAGATATTTTTTGTTTCTTTCTGAAACCAACCAAAACTAAAATTATAGTTATAGGTCATTCATGATATAAATATTTGTATTCTACAGGTACGGAAAAAAAATATAAATGTCATGTTATTTTACTAGAATATTCTAAATTAACATGTCACATGCTGCCTGCATAACTTTATCACGTTTTTCATTTTGACTCCAGAGAATCAGGAATGCCATCAGAAGCAAACGGTGCTTGGATGTAATAATATTCGTTAATACATTTGTAATTGATTACTTATTTTGCAGTGACTTCACATGGTACTTACTAGGGGTGTAAACGATCCGAGTCGAGTATCTGACAAGCTTGACTCGACTCAATTAGTATTTTTCTAAGCTCGAACTCGAGCTCGAACTCGATCGAGTTCTAATTTTGAAACTCGAACTCGACTCGAATCAAAACTCGACATAATCGAGCTCAGCTCGTTAGTCGATTATAAATCACAATATATAGATTAACATTTTTCATAACTAAAAAAACTGAGCTCGACTAAACTCGAACTCGATTGACTTATATAATAATTAATTATTATTATTATTAAATAAGAATAATAATAAGAATCAAGCTCTACTCGACTCGACTTATAAACTCGGAACTGGTTAGGCTCGCAGGTAACTTTAGCCAGCCTGCGCGCACCCGTACATAACACTACCTACAATTTTTGAATGAAATTTTAAAAAAAAAATATTATACTATTTTCGCAATTGCTTATTTAAAAGTTATTGAACTGTATAAGTAAATGAGACACTTATTGGATTGTAATTAATTTTGTGTAAATATCAATTTCTCCTCAGAGTTTTCCAATAAAACACTAACTTCTATTTTTATTAGAGAATTTTATCTGTTTTAATTTATGGGTATATTTTTTCTTTATATAATTTGAATATATAATATTTTCTTCTATACGTACATTTAAAGATTTGTTTAACAATATAAATTAACATTTGGCCAAAAAATAATCTAAAATTTATATATATATAATAAAAGTGACTTGTTTTTATATCCGAGAATATGTATCATATTTTTTTATGTACATGATGAATATATATATAATATTATTTTGAAGAAGTTTTGAAAGTAAAAATATACTTTCATTTTCCCGTTAAGTGTATATAATTCCATTATCCAAACACGTGCACATGAAAATTGGAGGCATTAACTAAGTTTAAATATTTATCTATCTATATATATTATAATTTCAATAGAACATATATAAACATGACAATTAAGTTTTAAACACATTTTCTCTATCCTAATGTCAAATTTATAACTTTTGATTGGTCCATGTCAAACATACAATACTTATTCTTACGTGGCATGACACATGTCTGAGTTCTCATGGCTCCAAGTGCTCTCATTCACTCTCAAAAGACGTTTTTTTTACATGCTATCAAAAGATGTTACAAACGTCATAAATATTACATAAGTATACTAATATTTATTTAAGTAATATAAAATAATATAAAATCGATAGTATAAGTATTGTTGAATTTGAATATATATATATATATATATATACATACTAATATTAAATATAAAAATATAATAAAATTTGAACTTATAATTTTGTTTTTTGCATCCTAACAATATCATGTTGCAATTGCACCCTAAAATAAGTGAATAAAAAAAACTTCAATATATTAGACTTTATTGAACATAATCATTATATAATTATATTTAGCTTGATGAATTTATAAAATGAAAAAAAATATGATAATTAATAAGAAAGTGAACTCAATTTTTTAAAATATATAAAATTTAGGAAGCACAATTTTTGTTTCGCTTATATGTTAGTCACTTTGCATCCTAATAATAGAAAGTTGGAATTGCACCATTACAATTTTTTTTAGAAAAATGCATGAAAATATGGGGAATAAATAAATACACAAGAAAATATGTGGAAAATAATAATATTATATAAAAATATAAAGAATAAAATTTATAGCGTAATATTATATGTGTAAATCCATTAACTAACAAATAAACATATGTTGAACGTTAACATAGAATTATATAAAGACGTATACACCGTAATAGTGTGTAGTCGTGTTTCAATTGCATTGAATAAATTATTATAAATAACAAAAACCAATCAAAATAATTATCTAATACTATATTTTAATTTTTGTAAAATCCTAACAATTATATAAATAGATCACTTACCGCGCAACGCGTGGGTTGACCACCTAGTTTATTATCAATTTTAATAAGTTATACATATTGCAAAAAGAAATTTGAGTTATTTAGACTAACAATTGTCAAATAAGGGTAAATTTGAAATATAAATTTTATTTTTAATTGTCAGTTGCCTTCTTTACGGCAAACTTCAATTGAGATTTTTTTTTTTTTTTGGAAAATAAAATTGCCAAAAAATAAAGAAAATAAATGGTGGAGTTTCTCTCTCATTCTTACATGCTACAGCAGGTTACAAATTTATAGTTTTTGTAGCGTTTTATAACCAACTTTCCATTTTTAATTGTAAGTTACTATTTTTGAAAGGTGGTACCATTCTGCAGCGTGACATAAGAATTTTCCACCTAATATATCTCTTGTGCTTTACTATATCTGAAGCGCGAGATCATTGGCACCATTATCGTTACCTTTGGAGAGACAACCACCACTTGTCAGTTGGTGCGTCCAGCTCTCTCCCATTCAAATGTGGACGACACTCATTCAGATCTTCGCTGGCATCGTACGGTTAGGAACACATCACACGAGATATATCCTTCTCCTTTAACGCTGAGCTTCGTCTTACCGCGTCACAGACAATAACTTCTCTAATCCTATATAAATGTGCTTCGTTTGAACCACAGAAAATCGAATCCAATCGAAGCAAGGCGAAGAGAGAAAAAGAACGAGTGACGAGTTTCTTCATTTTCATATCGGACAATGTCGTGGCAAACCTACGTTGACGACCACCTTATGTGCGACATCGAGGGCCACCATCTCACTTCCGCCGCGATCATTGGCCACGATGGCAGCGTGTGGGCTCAGAGCGCCGCTTTCCCTCAGGTCAGGGTTTCATGTATTGGTTGCTTTCGATTGATGTGTTCTCTGACGATCTTGTTCACGCCAGCTTCTGATTCATTATGTTCTGATTGATGCGTTGTTTATCTGTTTCATTTCATCCAGCTTTGATTGATGCGGTTGGTGCATTCGCGTGATTGATTAATACTGCCACCGAATTTACTTGCTTCAGCGTCATTTCCATGCATGAATGTTTTGAGGAATTTCTGTATAATGTCAAGAATAATGAATCTCGTTCAGGAAATCCTCTAGGCGACATTGAGGTGGCTGAAGATATTAGAGGAATCGTAAAATTTTCTGATAACATAATCAGTAGGACTAATCACTAGGTCGGATACATAAGTATCATCTGGACCTGATACCTCACGATCTTGATTGTGTGGTTCAGGCCAGCTCTGATTACGGTGATCAACAGTTATTTTCAGTTATATATACAAAAAAAGGAAAATGTATCCTGAAAAGAAGAGCTAACTTTGATGATTCAATCTCCAAGGGAACGTCTGATCCATAGTAGAGTGCCTTTTGATTTTTGTTGCTGGTGCAATATTCACTTAGGTCTTCGCTTGATCAATCCGTTTAACTGATTGATGAAGTAAAATGGTTAGGTTCCAGCTTCATTTTAATATGTTTGAGGAAATTATGCTTTACTATGAAAGCCAATAACAAGAAGGTACGAGGAATGTCGTTGTTTTGATCATTAAGAAATTACTCAAGTCGTGTATGTTTCCATTAGCATAATGAACGTGGAGTATACATTCATTATACATCATGATCTAGATTGTTTTGAAGAATGAAGATGAACTACCTTAGAAAAGAATGTCATATCTGTTTCAGTGCATATAGAATTGATTGTTTGTCTATTTGTTTAAGGCTGTCTTGATCTTGCTTGGTCCTGAATCCTGATGTTTGTGGATTCAAGTTGATCCAAAACACTAATTTGTAATTGGATAGTGAATTTTCTGTGCATCTTATGATAATTCATAGGCAGTAACCTTACATTTTGTTCCTTATAACAGTTCAAACCAGATGAGATCACTGCCATCATGAAAGATTTCGATGAGCCTGGGTCACTTGCTCCAACCGGTTTGCACCTTTCAGGCGCAAAATACATGGTAATCCAAGGAGAGCCTGGAGCTGTTATTCGTGGAAAGAAGGTTTGTTCATCTTCTGCCAAATGTAGTTCCATTGTCAGATGATGATTATGAGAATATCATGTCCAAATCATGCAAATTAAGCCTAATGAAATAATATTTTGCAGGGCCCGGGTGGTATTACTGTGAAGAAGACGGGACAGGCTCTGATCTTCGGCATCTATGACGAGCCTATGACTCCAGGACAGTGCAACATGGTTGTTGAGAGGTTGGGAGATTACCTTGTTGATCAAGGCTTATAAATGATTAGCCTCGCTATTCCGACTCGACTTACTTTGGACCTTGCATTTGCTTTCATCCATGGCTATTATGGGGTGCTGAAAAATAAGTGAGCACAGAGACTATATGGCCATCTTTTTTTTGTTGTCTTTTTTAGTGTCTGATTTCTTTAATGGCATCAAGTGGTGCGTCAATGTGACGTTTTGTTATGTAACTTGGATGTCTCATACAATTCATTGCTTTGATTGATGATGATATTAATAGAAATTTTTTGGTTGCATTATTTATGTATGCGGTATGGTAGGGGTTTTGATAATGTAACCTCAGCCTCTATTACTAAGGAAGCTTTTCTGCCGGCAAATTTTCTTGAGTGGATTGATTTACTCGATTCCACCTTATTAGATCAACTAAATTTATGCTTAATATTTATGGGATATATTCTAGTTTAAGAAGTAAATCCGGTTATGTTGGGGAGATTATATATAATAATATTATTATGTAGAAAATGTGGAAAATATGTAGACAATTATATAAATGGAGGTAAAATCTCTTGAAATGATCATTTTTCAGAATTTTTAAGGCAATTGTTTATATATATTAAGAAAAATGCAATTGGTTTTAAGGTAATTACTATACCTTGAATGTCAGATTTCGGACTAAATACAAAGAATTCAAGCCCAAAACATAAAAATAATATTATATATATATATATATATATATAATAATAATAATAATAATAATAATAATAATAATAATAATCTTACTCACGTTCTGATCGCCCGGGCATGGTTCATCAACCAGATTTAGGTTCTTGTCTCTTGAGAAGTCAAGGATACGAAGGAACGAGCCTATAAAACAGATCATGTTCAAATAAAATCACTCGCACCGGGTTAGCTCGTAAGGGGTTCAATCCCCGTTAGTGACCATGAGAATGAAAAATTGTTCAGTCAAGCTACGATACTGCACTTTGATTCAATTATAAATTTTTATTTAAATTTAATTTTTTAAAATTGTCATATAAAGTTTCAATTGTTGAAGAATGGCTATATTTGTTATAATTTTATCAAATAAATTGAGAATGTGCATGTATTGGACTTGTATGGTATTTTGATGTGTATAATTATTTTAGTAATAAATTGAAATGATTGTAGCAACATATTTTCTATTGAACTGTCAATTAAGACTTACACACCATTCTAGACGTATTTCAATTGATTGTCCGATTGAAAATATTTCGATGAACTCTTTTCAATATTTTGCTGAATCTATTTTAAGTATAGATAAAAAAACCACGACTAACACATTCTTATTTTATATTTAACTAGATGCTGATCCCGCGCTACGCGCGGGACACGTTAAATTGTGAATATTTTTATTTGTTTATTTAATCTATGTTTCGAGATTAATTTTATTTTAATGAATATTTGTGATTATAATTATATATATATATATTTTTGAATTGTTATTGTTATGATAAATAGTATATTGTTGGAATTTGTATATTCAAATGAAATGATAAGTATTAGGGTCATATAATTTGTTAGGTTGCGTATATGTTGTAATTTTTTTAGTGATGATTGCACTTGACATGATATTAATACTACTTGGGTATAGTGAATTGAAGAGTGAGTAAAACCGTATGTACACTTTCATAATAGAATTTTTATTATTAATAATTTGTTATTTAACAAATAGATTATAATATTATATAGTTGAAGAATGTAAGAAAAACTCGAGTAATATAAATTTAAATATAAATGATGTGATATGGAAGATTTTGTAATGTATTAAAAAGTAAATTAATTAGTTTGGAATATTTAATTATATTTTATGTTGTACGAATGCAATGTTTTTGTTTTTGTGAATTTAAGAGTTAGTAATATTGTTAAATGATCATACGACATCCATAATGTCATAGTAAGGACAATGATGTATTAATGTTTTATTTTAATTTTAACAGTTATAAACAAACTTGAAACCTAAAGTATCATACGAAAATAATAAAGAAATTATTAAATGATCATACGACATCAATAATGTCATAGTAAGGACAATGATATATTAAAGTTTTATTTTAATTTTAACAGTTATAAACAAACTTGAAACCTGAAGTATCATAGGAAAATAATAAAGAAATTATTTTGTATGAACAAACTCTAAACGCTAAAACATTTGTTAATAACAAAATGTAATTTGTAAAGCTGAATTCTGAATTTTAAAAAAATAGATATATTTTTTTACTGTGGGCCTAAAACACATATTAACAGCAACAATGAGCCAAAAACATATTATAGATAATATGTACAACATATGCCCAAATAGAAAAGATGTGAGGTGGCACGCAAGGGGAGCTCGAAATCGCTGACGTGACATCATAATATTTAACCACCCTCTCTCCTATTACTTTATTATATATATATATAGATAGAAGATTAAAGAAATAGATTTTTTTTTTTATTGTTTGCCTAAAACACATATTAACAACAACAATGAGCCAAAAACATATTATAGATAATATGTACAACATAGGCCCAAATAGAAATGATGTGACGTGGCACGCAAGGGGAACTCGAAATCGTTGACGGGGCATCATAATATTTAACCACCACCTCTCTTATTACTTTATTATATTTATAGATATCATAGGAAAATAATAAAGAAATTATTTTGTATGAATAAACTCTAAACCCTAAAACATTTGTTAAAACAAAATGTAATTTGTAAAGCTGAATTCTAAATTTTAAAGAAATAGATATATTTTTTATTGTGGGCCTAAAACACATATTAACAGCAACTATGAGCCAAAAACATATTATAGATAATATGTACAACATAGGTCTAAATAGAAAGGATGTGAGGTGGCACGCAAGTGGAGCTCGAAATCGCTGACGTGGCATCAGAATATTTAACCCAGTGTTATCAGAACCGGACCGGACCGGCGGTCCGGCCGGGTTCGAACCGGAACCGGTGACCTCAGCGGTCCGGTTCGAACAAATCCGGATGATGTAAGCGAACCCGGTTTGATAACCGGTTTTTTGGCGAACCGGCCGGTTTTGAGCAGACCGGCCGGTCTTCCGGTCCGCCGGTTCGGTATCTTTAAAAAAAAATTGGTAAAACCCTAACTAAACAGATCTTCATATCTTGCCAGCCTCGCCGCCAGTCATAGGTTGCCCGACCAAACGGAACACATCGCCCCATCTCCGCCACCAGCCACCGGTGCTCATCCTACACGGTCGATCTCGCTGAGGATCTGGTGCCCTGACCGATTCCACCACCACGTATGTCTCGCCACCGCCACGACTGTCTCCACTCTCCAGAGTTTCCACGCTTGAGTCCTCCACAACCACATATAAAGGACACCTCAAATTCATGGAAGGAAAGAAGGGGGAAGCATAGGGAAATGAAAAGAGAGAATGGGTACCAGCAAGAACAGAGGAATCAGATTCCTAATCGGATTCAAATACCGACGGTACGATTTTATAACGGACTCCGACTTCGTTGCTATCGTTTTGAAAAGGTCATCGAAGCTCCAGGCGGTGGCAGCGCTGGAACTAAAATCTTGGTTGGCAGTGGGCGCCGGAGCCAGGGGAGCGTCCTGGTCGACGGTGTCAGCGGGATTGGAAGAAGATGATCCATCCATGGGGGAATTGGGAAGGACGAGATGGAGAATTTGGGAAGGAGAGGGGATCACGGACGGCTAAGGGGAGAGAAGGGGAGGTGAGTGGAGCAAGGCCTAAGAAAGATATAACTATGTCTATAAGGCCCATGAAAGAGAAAAGGCCTAGGAAGGAACGGAAAAGACTAATTAGAGTAGAAAAGAGAGTAAACGGTCGGACCGGGTTCGAACCGGGTCCGACCGGTCGAATCGTGAACCGGTGGCATTGCCGGTCCGATGCCCGGTCCGGTTCTGATAACACTGATTTAACCACCCTCTCTACTATTACTTTATTGTATATATATATATAGATAGATAGATATAGATATAGATAGATAGATTTAACGGAAATTATAGAAGTACCAATTTATTTGTAAATTGAAAATCAGGTAATTAATTTAAGGTGAAAGGAAAAAAGAGAGCAAAGCCAATATATAATTAATCAAAATTCTTTAACTGTTGAAATTAAAGTACGAAACAGAATCTGTTAAAGATAGATATAGATAGAAGCCGAAGAATCACCGTCGCGACGGCGGCCGCTGTCTCTCTCTCTTCCATTTAAAACTCAAAAAATATCCGCTCTTTTTCTCTTCTCTCCGAAGAAGAAAGTCGTCCCCATCCAATCCATCATCAGGAATCCAATCCAGCCCAGCGCTCCCTCTCGGCTGCTCACCTACTGATCCCCCCTATCAGACATCAGTTTTAGCTCCTTTTCCATCTGCAGTGGATTCAATTTGGTTGTCCTAGGGTTAACCAATCGTTGATCTGCTGTTCTCGCGTTAGATCAGGGAGATAAGCCAACGCCTTCACTCTGGGCGCGGTTCATATTGAGGATTTTGATTCTAGATTAAGCTTGCCTGATTAGGGTTTCGAGTGATTGATTGGGTGGTTAGGTGCTGGCTTCGCGCTGTATTCCATCCAACAGGAACGTTGTCGGGTTTCTTCTTGATTTGGGTTCTTCATAATGGTGAGCGCGGAGGGCCTGACGACGCAGCCTCCGACGAAACAATTAGGCGTCACTAAGCCGATTTCTGTGGCAGGACCTTCGGAAGCTGATATGCAGAGAAGTTTAGAATTAGAAAATGTTAGTATTGCTCATTTTGCTGGATTTTTGGATCTCCCGCACTGTTTTCTTCAAGATTAAGGTGCCTGAAGTTGTTTTTTGGTTGCATAGTTTTTGGTGAATGCAGGGTTATATGAGAGTAAAGAGGAAGCTGCAAAGAGAGAGGACGTTCTTCAACGAATTGGCCTGGTAATGTTATTTATTGTTAGTTTTCTCTCCATGATTTTGATACGAGGAACTTCATATGTTAGATACCCAGTCGAAATTTCTATTTTGGGATATCTCTATTGATTCTGATTATGTTAGAGATATTTAGTTAATAGAGAGCTCCAACAGTTTTTTTGTTGTACTTGTTGCTGCACAAACTACTGAATACTACGAGGTGGCAGTAGCAGCAGCCAGCAGCTGCACAGGCAGCTGCATAGGCATCCATCTTCCTTACAGCTACCTTGCAATATGCTCGGCAACTAATGTTTTTGGCCTGTATACTTGGCAAATAATAATAATATAAAGAGTTACCTTACAGACTATGCTAATCTCAACTCAGACTTGTAGTTTTTCTGGTGCTTAATTTTGATATAAAGAGGGAATGTTGACATAAAATTTAGTTTGATATAATAAATGTTGCAGCTGGTACAACTACATGAAGTATGTTATTTCTATCTTTCAGCCTCAAAAGAGGAGTTAATGTGTGAATTTGGAGATTCAGATAATTCAACCTGATTTGATCATTTTATTGGTGAATGTTGACATTTTTACTCATCATGTTCAAGTTAATATTCTGATGACAAAGACTTCTGATTGGAGGTTTTTCTTCTCAAATATGCTAGATTGCAAAGGAATGGGTTAAGCACATTACCCGGGTGAGAGGGTACTCGGATCAGATGGTTGAGGATGCAAATGCATCGATGTTCACATTTGGTTCTTATCGACTTGGGGTACAATTTTAATATTGGATAACACTCATTCTTTGTATGCCGTTCGTAATTATTGTTTCTGTAGCTTTATGCTTAGCATTAAACCTGTTATGCAGGTACATGGTCCTGCTGCTGACATAGACACATTATGTGTTGGACCATCCTACGTGAATCGAGAGGTATTGTCTGGTCATTAAGCTTATATACTGAATTTGTCTTCATAATGCTGTTGTCTGATATATTGCCTTATTATCTTTATTAGGAGGATTTCTTCTTCGTCTTGCATGACATGCTCGCGCAGATGGAAGAAGTGACTGAACTACAGCCAGTTCCTGATGCTCATGTACCTGTAATGAAGTTCAAGTTTGATGGCATATCTATTGACCTTCTTTATGCAAGTATTGATCAGCTTGTTGTGCCAGCGGTTAGTGGATATTTCCAACGGCTTTTAGTTATTGATTCTTTCTGTCCATCACAATTTGTTTATTGCTAGAGATTTTAGGAAGTTGATAGTTTTAATAATAAAATCGGGTTAAGAACGCATGAAGGGCCTGAATTTTGGCCCATGTTGACGGGAGATGTCTGAATGTTCAAATATTAATATTAAGGGTCAGAATTTTCAACTTTGATATAAGAGGTCTCCGTCAATTTTTGCTGTTAAAACTAACGGAATTTGGTCACATGCTTGACATGTGACCGAAAATAAACTGAAATCCCAAAAATACCCTCCGACCAAAGTGTGCCCCTCACATGCTTGACCTGAAAATACGAAAATGCCCTTAAAGCCACCGCGGCTCCGTCAACCGCCACACGTTTGGAAATTCTGACATTTCACGTGGTTTTGTTAAATTTATTCGAAAATTTGGACGGGAAACCGAAAAACAACAAACATGATAATTCAGACCCTTAATAATATCAACATTTGAACATTCAGACCTCTCCCGTCAATATGGGTCATTATTCAGGCCCTTCTTGTGTTCTTAACCCAATAAAATATATAGGAGCTTCACTGACTCAATCTACAACTATCATCATACATATGAGAAAACAGTTCCTTTTTGCCCTCAACTCAAGTATGTAGGGTTTTGGTATCTTTTATGTCCAAGAAAATATGTTCTAGTCCCCAATCTAAAGTACTCTAAACACACTCAGGATTTGGACATCTCGGACCTGTCTGTGCTGCGGAACGTCGATGAACCTACTGTGCGAAGTCTCAATGGTTGCAGGGTTGCAGATCAAATACTCAAACTAGTTCCAAATATTGAGGCAAGGACTTACCTGTCAGCATATTTTCGAACACTGATTCAGATAGTTTCTTTGTTATAAGTTACTTGGCTACCCTATGTTCAATTTTTGTCCTTGTGTAGCATTTTCGCACGACTCTTCGTTGTCTGAAGCTTTGGGCAAAGCGACGCGGTGTATATTCAAATGTGAGTTTACGTTCTATTTGAACTAGTAGCTTTTCTCTGTTTGTTGTCGAGTTTTTTCTTCTCACACATGAATGGCTGGTAATAAAATATTTTCTTATTCAAGTGCAAGTTCATTAATTAATTAATTTCTCATGGCATAAATAGGTAACAGGATTTCTTGGTGGTGTGAACTGGGCACTTCTAGTGGCACGTGTCTGCCAACTTTATCCCAACGCTATTCCTAGTATGCTAGTTTCACGATTTTTTAGGGTTTATACCCAATGGCGCTGGCCAAATCCAGTCATGTTATGCCCAATTGAGGAAGACGAACTTGGATTTTCTGTTTGGGACCCTCGTAAAAATCCCCGTGATAGAACACATCATATGCCCATCATAACACCTGCCTACCCTTGTATGAATTCTAGCTACAATGTCTCAACTAGCACCCTCCGTGTAATGATTGAGCAATTCCAATTCGGTAACAAGATATGCGAGGTATGGAAACCGAACCTTAATTCATGGGAGAATTAGTTCATGCATTATTTTTTCACTTGCTTCTTTTCCCCTGTCTGCTTTGGTCAGGAAGTGGAGCTGAGTAAGGCTCAATGGGGTGCACTTTTTGAGCCGTATATGTTCTTCGAGAACTATAAAAATTATTTGCAGGTTGATATTACTGCTACCGATACTGATGACTTGCGTTTATGGAAAGGCTGGGTAGAATCAAGGCTCAGGCTGCTAACTCTCATGGTACTATCTGGTTATCAATACCTAAATTTGTGTGATTCTTTTATGCGTCGTTATTTATTTTAAAAAAATGCAGATTGAGCGTGACACATTCGGGAAGTTGCAATGCCATCCTTGCCCTCACGAATATGTTGACACT
The DNA here is from genome assembly GCA_036873135.1 of Clarkia xantiana subsp. parviflora. Classification (NCBI taxonomy): domain Eukaryota; kingdom Viridiplantae; phylum Streptophyta; class Magnoliopsida; order Myrtales; family Onagraceae; genus Clarkia; species Clarkia xantiana. The sequence continues at coordinate 2,902,720 of JAPTYO010000004.1, read as the reverse complement.
TCAAGGCCCTGTGCGCATACTGCATTTTTTATGGGATTGCAGAGGAAACAAGGAGAAAAGATTGAGGAAGGTCAACAGTTTGATATAAGGGGCACCGTTGATGGATTTAGGGGCAATGTAAGCTTGTACATGTTCTGGAGGCCGGGAATGGATATATTTGTTTCTCATGTTCGCAGAAGGCAGATACCTTCTTACGTCTTTCCAGAAGGATATAAAAGAGTTCGATCAAGGCTGCCAAACCCACACCAGGGTGATAGAACCCCTCCTCCCAATGATGTTGATGAGGGCAGGAGTAGCTCTGGTGAGCAAAATCTCAAGAGGAAGAAAGATCCTTCAGAAAATATCAACCATGACGGTCCAGTAAAAAAATCTTCCAGTCCAGAAAGAAGGGATTCCTGTGACGCTCTTTCCTTGGATGGATTGCGGGAAGAATTGGAGGTTTTGGATCCATTCCCTTGACTTCTTCTGCATTTTATCACCATAGATATATTAGGGAATGCCTAAAATGAGGCTGTCTGCTTTTGAGGTTGAATTTAATACATTAGATTTCGACATGGGTTCCATTGAGAATGCATATAAAAGAATAAGTATTCTAACAGTGGGTCCATCAAAATTCAATACATGAAAATTCAAACTCAATAGAAGGCGACCTTATGCCGTACCCTAGATTTTAGTGTTTTGTTCAGCTTCATGATGGTTTCTTGCCTTCTGATTATGTGGCTGTTATTTGTAGTACTAACTAAACTTTACCTGTGATCTTATTTGCTTTCATATATCCTGCTTTCTGTTGTGAAGCCAAAGCCAGAGACCGGAATGACAGTTAAATCACGAGGTGCAATTGATCCAGAGGTTCAAAACCCAGTAATAAGGTCTGAAAATGAAATTATCGTCTTTTATTATGGATGCCATTTTGTTCACATTTTCACATTTATATATTGCTTTTTCCTCTATATATATTTGGGAGTTTAGTTTGTCAGCAAGCTGAGGTTGGCATCACTAGTGAGGGAGGGAAGAAGAGGCATCAAAATCAACCCAAGATTCTGAAATGTGGTGGAATTTGCTATAGAAAAAGGAGTAAGGGAAGCCAGCAGTTAACTGGTAAGTAAACTAAAAAAAAAAAAAAAGAACAATTGCTGGCTTTCATTTGTTTCTTTTTCAGGCCGCGTAGCCTTTAACGGGAAGTGAGTTAATCCAGAGATTTGATGCAAGAACCTCAATCAAGTCGGGATTTTTATGAGTACGAGCTATAGTTGTACAGTTCCTTTTGAAGCTGAGGGAGAGATGATGATGGTGGTTGGGTAGGTTGCTTGGTTGAAGGTTTTTGTGCAATTTGGAGGTGTTTCATGGTGTGATGTTTTTATGGACTGAGAAGAGAAGTGTGGTTTGTTATTTATGAGTCTGTTAGCATTAGTGTCGTTTCTGTACTTTTAGAGCTCAAAACTGTACTATACTATCTACTCCTGCAACTGTCGTGATCATCTCCAAATATACGATTCTATTTATAATCCCTCTTGTTTTGTGTGCCATTTTCCTGGGATTGGAAACTCTCAAATCGGCATGGTTTAGGCCCTGGTTAATCTTAATGGGTTCTTTTTGGCCGTCGTTTGAGTAAAAATTGCAACTCTTTTAAATATTTTAATTTTAATAATAAAATATTATTAAACACGTAATTTAAACTACGTGTACCAGTGTTGGCAAAAAAAAAAACATGTGCAAGAAGTGTCAATATTTTACTTGGATTATTATTACTTAATATTATCAAAGTTGACAAATAATTAGTAGAATGACTCGATTTTTTGGGATGTACGATGGAGTAAATTGAAAGTTCAGGATGAAACTTAAAGCAGGTCAATAGAATAGGGTTAAAGGTACTTTTGTAATGCTACGTGTTTGTAAGCCCGGTGTACCTAGCTTTCGAAGAAATCTGTACACAAAAATGAAAGGTGTGTACAGGTGTTACTTTTGGGTGCATCGGGTACACAATCAAATTAATTCTTTTAGGGGGTGTATATGCATATGTTCATCCGGTGCATACATCTTTTGGGCATCACTAATCAAGCAACTTCACCGATTTTTATGGGCCGAGTTTTAGACCTGCTTATACCTAATTGATCTTTCGGTCTTCTTCTATTGGGCCTCGTTTGTGTCGGTAACTAATAGATTATCTCACCAGTGGGTCAAATTGTGCCCTAGTTAATTAATGGGCCTTGTTTGAGTCAATCACTATTACTTTTGAAGACCGAAAAAAGGGCCTCTAGGCTCGAGTTATTCCTAACGGATCTTGTAACAATTGTTGGGCCTCCTTTAAGTCGGCAATTGAACTTTCGCTCCTTCGTGTGAGTCAAATGACTGTTTACTTGCCGTCTTCTAATTGGGCTGGTCTGGGCCCTGAATATTTTAAATAGACTTTTATTGCTCATAATTTGTACTCATTTGATTGAATCAACAAATGACCTGGATAATTTTAATGGGTCTTTTGGGTTTCTTATTTGGCCTAGTTAGTGTTGAATGTTGAATTCTTACGTACAAACTGGAGTTGTTTTGCTAAGTAGGCATATTTTTAGTTGAAATTACGAAAATAAGCATGTAAAGTTGAAAATTCCAACTTTAAGCAAATCCTCGGATGGGAGTCGAGGATTTGACCAAAAGCTCTGGTCAAATCCTCGGATGGGAGTCGAGGATTTGACCAAACGCTTTGGTCAAATCCTCGACTCCCATCCGAGGATTTGACCAAAGCTTTTGGTCAAATCCTCGACTCCCATCCGAGGATTTGACCAAAGCTTTTGGTCAAATCCTCGACTCTTATCCGAGGATTTGACCGTAGCTTTGGTCAGATCCTCAATTTTTTCAAATAAAATAACTGAAATTTAAAAAAAAAAAAAATCAATATTTTCAACATTAAAAAGAAATCATTCCAACATTTAAATATCAACTAATAATTATGCAAATCGATCTTGAGCATTTCATCGCAATTATGCAAATTGATCAACAATTAATCATAATTAATCACTACATTATCTACATTCATCTCAATCTATCAACTAATAATTATCTAAATGATCGATTTGTATAATTGCGATGAAATGCACATTATTTAGATAATTATTAGTTGATAGATTGAGATAAATGTAGATCGGTTTGCATAATTATTAGTTGATATTTAAATGTTGGAATGATTTCTTTTTAATATTGGAATTTTTTTTTTTTAATTTCAGTTATTTTATTAAAAAAAAATGAGGATTTGACCAAAGCTACGGTCAAATCCTCGGATAGGAGTCGAGGATTTGACCAAAAGCTTTGGTCAAATCCTCGGATGGGAGTCGAGGATTTGACCAAAGCGTTTGGTCAAATCCTCGACTCCCATCCGAGGATTTGCTTAAAGTTGGAAATTCCAACTTTACATGCTTATTTTCGTAATTATAATTAAAAATATGCCTACTTAGCAAAACAACTCTACAAACTGATAGGTTACAAAATCAGAATGTAATGCCCAGCAAAAGTTAAAGTTCATACTACTTCCCATTTTAAAATACATTCTAGATTTCATACTACTTCCCATTTTAAAATACATTCTAGATTTCTTCAGCTACAAGTAACTAAGAGAAAGATACCTCCTCCAGTTTGTCAATGAATTTCTCTACCTTGGTACTACTAACACCACTCTTGAGGTGAAATCCAAAAGAGGATGCCGCTTCAAACCTTGTCCACAGCTCTTTCTTGAGTGTATTTTCTCCTGCTTTTTTTCCTTTACAAAATGCGCTCTCGGGTTCTTTCAATACTGGGGTACTCTCGGCGAGTTCTAACTTTCTATTCAGAGGTTCTGCAGAACAAAACAACCACAATTTCATACTTCTAGTTATTGGATGCTGCTCAATGAAAGAAAGGGACTTTTTTTAACCTGGTTTTGATGTAGCTAAGGAGCTGTTTTGAATCAGGTCTGAGCTTAGTAACAAAATGTTCGATTCTTTGGTGTCGGTTGCTGTAACAGCCATCTTTTTCTCATCGAGGGGATCCATCAAAATGCAAGACTTAGGAGGAGAGAGGAACCAGTCAGGTGATGATTCTTTCTCCTTCTTTCCCGGTTCTAGTTTCGGAGCATCTATTATGCCTAAGAGCTCTGGGAACTTTCCTACCACCAAACCATTAGAAGGTGATACCTCATCTGATGATTCAGATGAATCTGATGCTACACTGTAATGAGTTGCAAGATGAAATGGGGTTGCTTTCCTCAAATGGCAATCCCTCCGGTGAGGCATTTCAGATATTGGTTCAAGTACAGTGCAGGATTTCGGTGGTGACATCCTGAAGCAAGGAGTCACCATTGTCATGGAGCATTCTCTTTTGGAGACTATTAATGGAGAAGAAAAGTTGTTCTCTTCTTCCACGGCATCCTTGATCAGAGCATTAAACTTGGAGCTCTCCTCCCTAGGAACTGGATCGTTTGTTTCTTGCGGAATAGAATGGAGTGAAGATGGTGGGGCAGTGGCAGAGCTCATTTTATCAAGTACCGATATAGATGAATCTCTGCATTTAGTGTAGAGTGATTTTGAGATTGGCAAGGGTGTGAGCAAGAAGAGTTGTCTACCTCTGTCAACTGTGCAATTAGCACGCCATGATACAAGAGGTGATGGAGAGATCAGTGAGTCAAGTTTGCTTTCCTCTGGGCTGTCAACCAAAATGCTCTCCTCATCCTCATCTTGGGTACTCAATATTGGTTCGGACGACTCTGTGAAATTCTCAGGCTCTTTTGTTGGAGCAACAAGTGCTTTCCGCAATCTTGCAGCCCATGGCTACATTTTCCCAGAAAAGATGAATTTCCAATTAGAATTAGGAACCTAATTGCATAATTCATACAAACAAGAGTAAAGCCTTCTACCTTCATGGAAGATAGCATGTTCGACAGATAGATTCTGAAGGAGTCAATTTCATTCCAGCCATGAGTGCTCACTGAATTGAGGTTGAAAGCCTGAACAACAAGTTCTTCAATCTGCAAACGCAAGAGTTCTAACATAACATGTTTCTGTTACAAACTAGATGAAATTCAAAGAACTGAAAAAAGGGCACTTTCAAACTTCTTCATATTTCTACAACAACTTTTTTTTGGTATGACTAGCCTGTACAATTACTATGATAGCTCATAACAAATCATATCTAGTATGGGTCACAGGGCAATAGCTGATAGAAGCAGAACTAGCTATCTAAAGTTTTAGCACGATTTAAAATTTATAAGCAACTGTGAGATTTCAAATTTCCAATGCAGCATATTCTTCAAAAGATATGTCCGAATTCAACAGTCCCAATAACCAAATGATCATTCAAGCCAACGGATCCGAACTGGACTTAGTTGAAACAAACTAGTCGGCCAAGCAAACTCAACACTTTTTCTTTTCATATTCAACACTTTTCTTTACATATTCCACTCCTTAAAAGAATGAACAGTAACTAGAAAGAAAAATGCAGTTCAGTGATTTCTGTGTTCTCCAGCTACAGCATGATAGATGATAATGCGTGCAGGAGAATGCAGTTCAGTGAATTCAGTCTCTAATATTTAACCGCCCCTTAGTAATAATGCCAAAACCTAATCTAGATGGAATGACTCAACTAAAACCATATCAATCAAAATAACCAAAATCAGAGTTGTTACACGATAACCTAAGAACACGAGGCATAGTTCACTGGATTCAGTCTCTAATATATTTTCATTGCCCTTTAGTAATAATCATGTCAAAGTCAAACCTAATCTAGGGCTAATGAATCAACCAAAACCGACTCAATCACTAACCAAATCAGAGTTGTTGACACGAGAACCTAAGAACACGAGAAATCCATAGTTCACTGAATTAATCAGTCTCTAATATTTCATCTCCCCTTAGTAATAATCACGTCAAACCTAATCTTAGAGGTAATGACTCAACTATAACCGAATCAATCGTCAAATAATCAAATCACAGTTGTTGACACGAGAATCTAAGAGCATGAGCGATCCTTAATTCACTGAAATTCGTTAGTCTCTAATATTTCACCGCCCCATAGTAATAGTCATGTAAAACCTAATTTAAAGCTAATGAATGTACTAAAATCAAGTCAATCACAATTCACAACCAAACCAGAGTTGTTAACATTATAACCTAAGAACACTAGCGATCCTGTTGAATTTTCCTTACCTGGTGAGCAAGCGCAGAGATCTCCGACTGCACCAGCAACAAACTGTCAAGACTACCGCCGCCATCCACCGCTTCATTCCGTACAATGGCGGACTCCTCCGTTTTCGCTTCTGTAGAAGGCAACTTCTTCTCCCGAGTCTCTGGATTCAGACTCCATTTTCCAACAGGGCGATCCCTCGAGGCGGCGGTGATGTTGTTCAGCGATCTCGGCAGCTCTCCAAGCGGCTTTCTTCCTGGTCTCGCCGATTTCGCCTTCGAATCGTTCTTCCGCATCTCTGTGCCTCGCTCTCTCTTCTTTGTTTCTCTCTGATTTGAATTTCTGCTCAGGCAACGGGCGGTATCTTTTTGTCTTATCGCGCCTTTAAACTTATGAGGCCATATAATCACTAAGGCTATTATAATTTATAACTAAAGGTTAATAACCATATGGTTAATACAATGTGATCGTTTAGTTAAAATGGTTATTTATGTTTACAAATGTGATTATTTAGTTACAATTAGATAGAATGTTCAAAATACCCTTTATATTCTTTCCAACAACACAACACTATCGCAACAAACAAAATTGCTACCGTGAACAGAAAAGAATTGCAACTTCGCTTTTCCGATGTCTATGCATCAGAAGTTGCAAGCAAAAAAAAAAAAAAAAATTGCTACATTGAATATAAATTGAGTGAACTTATCCTTCCGATAAGAAAGAGTTCATCTTCGTACTTAACCAGGAATGGAAGAATCATTTGTTATAGAAATCGGGTGTTCGATCCTTACTTTTATTAAGACTCCACTAATTCAGTCGTTCATTCTCGGTGCAAACACGCTCGGCTAATTTAGAGGGTTCGTTTGTGATTTACACCTTTTAGACATATAAAAAAGGGAAAGCGAGGAAGCTCAGCCCTTATTAACACATGGGTAATCACTCAATTCCTAGTGTAGATAGGAAGCCCACTTTCGACAGGATCTACTGCTCCTCGGTCGACTACTTCTTCGACTGACTCAACCATGTATTTTGACTGCTTCATTAACAGAATCGTCGGAATCAACCGGCTCTACTGAAGCAACTACTCGCTCCGGATCTGCAACCGGAAGATCTGAATATAGGCATACGTAAATGTATGGTCAAAGGCAATCGGAGCAGTTGTTTCACCCAAAAGTCGGAGTTAGATTCAATCATATCAGATTCAAAGGCATGTTAGATTTTGAAGAATTTGAATTGTTTAATTATAAGGGTAAAGCTGTCAATTTATAACTATTTAATCCAAACAAAAGTAACTATAGAAAATAAGTTTGACCCATTTAATCACATTTCAGAACGTATGTAACTAAACAACCACGCCAAAAAACAAAAGTAACCATTCGATCACGTTGAGCAAACATAAGTAACCAAATGATAAATTTACAAACACCTTAACCATATTGCTATCAGAACTTTGAAAAAACTACCATTCACTGCTCATTTTGGGATAAATGGTGTTTGACGTATATATTTAATTAACGTTGACTTTTGGTGTAACATTTTTTTCTAGACTTTTGATTATACACATGTTTGTAATTTGTAAATTTTTGGTGCATTCTAATCATTAAGTTTGACTGTTAAATATTTTTACTTTATTCAATTTACTCCTCCAATTTATATCCTAACTTTTAATTTTTACAATTTAGTCTTTAATTATTCCCAATTAGACCTAGATCCAAATTGACCTAGCCAAGGTTTGACCCATGACTGGATCAACAAATGAGAGAATGAGAGAATACTTTAAGGTGAGTTAAAGGATCAAGTTGTTAATATTTTTACAAAAGTTCTTAAAACCGATATTTTCAGTACTTACAAAGATCGATGCTGGCATTACAAACAAGTTTAATGTGGGAAATGTTGGAAAATAATTAAACTTGTATGTTACGAGACGACTAATGTTAAGAGACAAAGAAGTCAAGTTGATCATAGGCTCCCATAAAACCAATTACATACTGAATCATTCTTTTTCATATCACGGCCATAGCAAATGCAGCAGCAGCAGCAACAACAACGAGGAAGATACCCCCTTCATTTTTCTTCGTGCTGGGGCTTGGGGTTGGGCCAGGAGTTATTTTTGGAATCAAGCTTGGATTGCAAGTAACTGTTTCACACAGTGGGTTCCCATCCAAACTGTGGTGGGAGAGACAGTCAAATTGTTAGAAGTTGATCATAATCATGATCATCTATCGGAAACAAATCGAAACTACATTTTGCTGTTAGATCTCACAAAAGAAGTATAGTCTTCGGGATATTTTCGTCTGTAAAAATACATTAGGTAAACTCTTACTGAATAAAGAGAAAACTTTATACCTCAGCTGCAATGTTCCATCCGCAATTTTCTTCTTGAGGGATTCCGGTAGTAAACCAGTGAGATTGTTTCCACTCAAGTTTCTGCAATTAATCAATCAAAGAATTATTGATATATCAGTGGTGACTACTCGATATGAACTTGAGTTCATCGTTTGAGATCTCACAGGAATTTCAAATTTGTCATTTCAGCAAAAAATTCTGGAACCTCCCCGCTTAGCTGATTTAATGACAAATCCCTGTATCATGACACAACATTCTAATTAATACCGACGTAAAATATTATCCTGAGCAATAATGAGAAGATTCTGCTGCCTGTACACTTACAAAGACACTAATGCTGTGAGGTTTGAGAATGAGGGAGATATTGGACCGATCAATCCGCTGGAGCTCAAGTTTCTACCACAAGAAAAAACGCGTGTTGAGTATAGACTTCCATATACGTACCATGCTTTCCCAACGACTATTCCACTTTTAGCGACCGTGTTTTAAGTCGCAAAAGTCTTAATCCTTGTTCTGCAAGTTATAATCCAACATTCATTTTAGGGTTTACATCTGAAGTAGTTGCTTACAGGAAAACTATCCTCGGAGGATCGACTTGGCTACACTCTAAACCGGTCCAAGTGAAGTTTATTGGAAGACATGGATCGCCTTGCCACGACTGTTGCAATAACTCGTACGTTTCCTTGATGGTAATGATTGCATTAACTGCGGTAAGCGAAACATGAAATCAAAGCATATTTATGCATAAAGGGTAAATGAATATCATATGGTTGAAAATGACAATTTTGGGAATTAGAAACATACCGTCGTCTAAATCCGTCATAGAATTCGGAAGGTCGAGGACATCGAAGATCTCTACTGCATTGATAAACACTGGGAGGTTGGCTTGTTCTGATGCAAAGATTGAGAAGTTCATCATGGGTGCACTACTAAATGGTTGTGGTGGAGTTACTGTCAAGGGCTTCAGATATTCCGGATTAATTGTGGCTATGAAATTATCTGCAATGTAAACCTGGATGTCTCTTGTTTTGTTTGGATTCGATATGAACTCGACTTCTGTGAAGTGCAAGTATATAAGCCACTTAGTTTTCACATCAGGCGACAACCACTGTAGAGCAAGACCTATTGAGCTATCATCTGACCGTTGAGCGGTTGCAAGAACTTCAGCTGGAACTTCAAAAACATTATTGTTGCTTTTAATTGTGTTGATCTCTGTTTTATTCACCGTGCTCGTGACAACCCAAGAGGGAAACGACCGGCCTCGCCAAATACGGTCGTAATCATCTTGCGGATGCCTAATAGAGTAGAACATTATACACTATTGAATTGAATTCATGTAAAACATGGACTATTTATTGTATAATATATTTTGATGAAACTTACCTGTAGTTATTGAGGGAGCCAATGTTAACTCGGACAAATGTCCTCATTGCTCCCGAGGTAAGATTGTAAGTTGAATCATCTGTCATAATATTAAATCAAGAAATCATTATATAATACTAAAAATTCCTGAACTAGCGACTAAATTTAATTTCGTCGCTAAACGTTAATCCACAAAAGTAACATTCACCAACAAAACCAAAATTCTGTCGGCAAAAGTCACACTGCTGATGAAATTATTAAATTTCTGTGGTTAAAAATACATTTTCGCTACCAAATTTAACAATTTCGCCGAAAAAGATAGCACATTTCCGACATAATGCATAGTCGGCAAAAGTGATATCAATCTTTAGCAACGAAATTTATTTTGTAGGCTTGGTAATCGTTAGGCAATCAGTAGTATTATTTTTGATATATGGTTAAAGCCCTCCCAAGGGGGCGTCTCCGGCGGGTTTCGACCTCGGGTCGCCCACGGGAACGCAACTCGCTTTACCAGTTGGTCCAACCAACCTTGGGTAGGCAATCAATAGTATAATTTCCTCGTTTACCTATTATTCGCAGTTCAAGTGCTGAAATCCAAGGATTCCCTTTGCCCGTTTTCACGAGGCAGACATGTATATAATCTCTTGAAGGGACGAACATAATCTCTTTGTACGTATAACCCGAAGAATTCACAGTCGACCAGTAATTGGTATCAATGTATAAGTCGAACACTGGAGGTTGAGAATCATCGTCATAATAACCATAATCAAAGGATGCTCTTACAAGGTAAATGTTGTTTTTCCCTTGTTCGGGTCGGAGAGTGTAACAATTCCTTGTTCCGTTGCTAAAAACACGCTTGTTAATTAACTGTTGTGTTGCCACTTGGCTGAGGTACGTGTTAGAAACATTCTCGTTTTGCCCGAACTCTGTAAAACCCGTGTCGGTAGTGTACGGTATGGTAGTATTTACGTCGGTGTAGTTTCTTTCTGCTCCACAGTCAATGCTTATGAAACCTAAAGTTGCGTAAGAAACAAAATGTTAAAATATAACGATTAAAACACGTATTCACCTGTTATCTCTAAACTTTCAAAAAGAGTAAGAGAAGGACGAAGAATTAGGAGGAAGATGAAGATGAGGAGTGTGATTTACATACCCGGGATCGTCTCTAGAGCTTGAGAAAGAAGATGATGACTCGAACAAACGAATAATAATATGAAGAAAATATTCTTCATCTTTCAAGGAGAATGATATATCAAACTTGGATGCAGTACTTTATTTCTGCTGATATATGTATGTATATAGCACACAAAAGGAGAGGTTAGCCATGATCTTCATATTTTATGCAAGTTGTCTTTAATTCAAAGTTCAAAACAGCTACAGTTGTCGATCGATGGTGATGTCTTACTTTGTTCCTTCCTTCTCCATTAATTTGCATCATAATAATCGCTGACTAACTATTAAAGAAGTATTTCCGACATTTGGTCTTGGTCAATTTAGTTAAATGCAAGAGAGGAATGTGTCTTATAAACATGGATTAGGACGTCATAAGAAAATAAATAGGATATCTGTAAATTGCACCTCTCTACACGTAATTATGAAAAGAATATGGACAGGGCATTAAAGAGCCGGTTTGTCTCGTCGGTTCGTTAATACGTATATTAGCTTATCATTGACTAAGATATGCTATTAGTTTAATAACACATACAATGTTTGGATGATTATGATACTGTTTCGGTTTTGGTCGCTGGAGTTTGGCTGGGGTCGACAATAGATGGCAAGGGCAATTAGGTCAATACACTTTTATGTATTAATATATCCCAATGTGGAGAGCATGTTAATCAATACACAAGTGAATGTATAATTTGATATTAGTTAATATACAAGTGCATAATTAATAATTAATACCACCAAGTAGTCAATCCAAACACGTTTTAACTTTATAAGTGTACTAGGATATCCTAACATTCGAGACAAATGGATCCTAAAATTGTGTCATTCCAATATATATTGATAGGGATGAACTTCAAGAATATATAGACAACAAATCCTCTAATATCTTCCAAAACAGGGTATGCAAATCCCTTCATTGCTCCTCAATCTTGTTAAGTTGTTTGATCAGAGATTGATCAATACCAATTTATTAAAACACAGAGCTATCTTAACAGATTTCGTAGTCCTTGCTTAATAGTCATGAAAACTATAGAGGAACATTTTCTATATAAACGCTTATACATTGTAACAAATAGAAGAGCAATTGATATACCCTTTCTTTCTATGTGTTTACTTTTTCAACAAGGCATCGTGCCAGCTGCTAAGAACAACTTCATTTATTGTCGTGCCAAACCAAATTACAATTTCTTACAAAACATCATCCACCAACAAGTACTCTTTTGCTGTAAAAAACAGAAACTATAAATATGCATATATAGAATTGTTACGTTTTCATATTACAGCCAAAGCAAATGCAGCAACAGCAGCAACAACTGGGATGATGCCGCTTTTCTTCTTCTGCCCCTCATTTTTATCCTTGCTGGGGCTTGGGGTTGGACTAGAAGTTGTTTTCGGAATCAAGCTTGGATCGCAAGTATCTGTTACGCAGAGCGGGTTCCCGTCCAAGCTGTAGGAGAGACAAACAAAGTAGTCAGAAGTTTATTCTAATCTTCTAGGGATAAATTAAACAAATTTTTTTCTGATCTTAAGTATAAGAAAAGAGTATATAGACAGTGAATCACGCACTTCACTATCAGCTTAAGGTTTTAGTACAATTAGTCAAGTAGTCATTCTAAAAATTTCACACACTATGACTTATGTATATATAGTGCACCCTTTATAACCTGTAAAGATAGATATTGTATAGATGAGAAGACTTTTATACCTCACTTTCAATGTTCCATCCACCATCCTCTTTTTGAGGGCTTCCGGTATCAAACCGGTGACATTGTTTCCACTCAAGTTTCTGCAATGAACCAATCAAAAAGTTATAAATCCTCATTATATATGAAGGAATGTTATAAATTTGGTAGGAACTCAGATATTTATGTTGAGAATCTCACAGGATTTCCAAGTTCGTCATTCCAGTGAAAAATTCTGGAAGCCCCCCGCTTAATTGATTCAATGACAAATCCCTGTGTAACAGCACATTATTCCAATTAGCGACGTAAAATATCATCTTACTGAAAAAATTCTGCTACCTGTATGTTTACTTACAAAGACACCAATTCTGTGAGGTCTGAGAATGAGGGCGATATTGGACCGCTCAATCCACGGGAGCTCAAGTTCCTGCCAGAAGAAAACGTGTTATGTAAGTATTTTGACTTTTTACCGACAACTTTTTTATGTCGCAAAAAGTGTAATTTCTTGCTCTCCACGTTATGAGTCTAACATTTTAGGGTTCAAGTCGAAAGTAGTTGCTTACAGAGAAACAATCCTCGGAGGATTGTCTTGGCTACAGTTCAATCCGGTCCAAGTGTAGTCTACCGGAAGACACGGATCACCCTGCCATGACTCTTGCAGCAACTGGTATGTTTCCTTGATGGCAACAATGGCATTAACTGTGGTACACAAAGCATAGAATAAAGACATCGAAAATGGTATGAAATATTTAGGTAGCTGAAAATGGTAGTTTTTTTTTTTCATGAATTAGAGGCATACGGTCATCTAAATCTGTCATTGAATTCGAAAAGTTAAGGACTTTGAATATCTCAATTGCGTTAAAAAACGCCGGGAGGTTGGCTGTAGCTGATGCAGCAGAGATCGAGATGTTCATGTTAGGTGTGCCGCTAAATGGTTCCCCAGCTACTGCCATGGGCTTCAGATATTCGGGTTTAACCGTGGTTACGAAATTATCTGCAATGGAAACATTGATTTCCCTAGATCTATTCGAGTTTGATATGAACTCGACTTCGGTGAAGTGCAAGTATACAAGCCACCTGGTTTCGGGAAAGGGAGACGACCACCCTAGAATAAGACGTACTGAGCTATTTACTGCTTTCTGGGCAGTTGCTAGAACTTCAGCTGGAACTTTAAAAGCATTATTGTTGCTTCTGATTGTGTTGATCGCTGTTTTATTGGTCGTGCTCGTTGAAAGCCAAGAAGTGAACACCTGACCACTCCAAATACGATCATGATCATCTTCTGGGTGCCTAATAGAGATAGGGTATAGTACTATAAGTAAAACATAGACAAATCATTAAGACTATTATTCGGTGGACATACATTTCAATGAAATTCAATTGCCTGTAGCTGCTAAAGGAGCCGATATTAATTCGGGCAAACGTCTTCAATGCTCCCGATGTAATCGCGTAAGTTGAATCACCTGTCATGATATTAAATCATGCATTGCACCTATAAAATTTGTCCTTAATAACTTTTTACGTAATCAGTAATTAATAGAATTAATTTCCTGGTACTTAATAGTCGCAGTTCAAGTGCTGAAATGAATGGAGCCCCGCCGCCCGTATTTACGAGGCAAACATGTATATAATCTCTAGGAGGAACATACACAACCTCTTTGTATGTGTGAAATGAAGAATTCACTGTTGCCCAGAGATTGGTATCGATATACAAGTCGAACACCGGAGGTTCAACGTAGTCACCATAATCAAAGAAGGCTCTTATAAGGTAGACATTATTTTTCCCTTCCTCGGGCCGAAGAGTGTAACAATTCCTTGCTCCGTTGGGAAAAATCCGCATGTTAATCAACTGTCGCGTCGGGACTAGGCTGAGATAGGAGGTAGAAACATTCTCATTTTGACCGAACTCTGTAAATCCCGTGTCGGTAGTATACGGTATGGTGGTGTTTGCATCGGTGTAGTTTCTTTCTGATCCACAGTCGATGCTTATGAAACCTGAAGTTACGTGACAAACAAGTTAACAAATCAATTAGTTTGAAGAAGAAGTTGCTTAATTATCAACATTGAGAAGTCTGAATTACATACCTGAGATTTCTGGTCCTTCATGAGCAAGAACATGAAGACTCGAACAAACAACGCATAGTAATATGAACAAGATCGTCTTTGTCATCTTTCAAGGAGAATGATACTAACCTTGTAAGTTAGTACTGTTTATCTTATGCTCATATAGCTTGGAGCTATTTATATATACTAGGTGACGGCGCATGCGTTGCACGCGCGTCGGAAGTTTATTATGGTTAGTTTTGAAAGATGAGATACAAGGTATTTAAAATGAGCAGGATGTGATAAACATATAAAACATGTTAGATCTAATGAATTGTATATATATATATATATTAAAGAGTGTCATGCAAGTTTTGCATTCCTGCAACAGCTCATTCTTAAAATTATGATCAATCTTCATCTTAGGTAACAACGTTAAGGATAGCATTACTGGAAAAACTATATGAATCATAAACACAAAACCTTATACCACCCATTTCAAATTCACTTTGTGTGTCACCTTCTTATTACGGTCAACTTTTACTATTTGCCTACAACCCTCATATACTACAACTGTCCATGGTTTACATTTTTCCTAATCTCATATATATGGAATAGAGATTTATTATGTTATGAATAACATCTATGTTCATAACTCATTTAGTGCTTTAGTTAACATATAAATTTTCATACAAACATGCACAAGCACTTTTGCTATTCATTATCACGTCTTTTCTTTCCTTTTCTTTTTTGACCAAGTTTATCACTAACTCTAAACTACTAACTTTTATGTTACTATATCTATATAGTAAGTTTTTTTGAAGGAATAAGCAGGACAACTTTACAAATACATTAAGAAAGTGGAAGCGCATAATATGAACACTGGATGGTAAAAGAAATAAATTCAAGAAGATTCAGGAATAAAGATGCAAAATATTTTCTGGCAGACATAATAATTTTAAAATGATATATTCCGTATACTCAATCAACTTGATTGATGATGAAGATTTGACAGACTTAATATATAGTATGAAGATACAGATAAGGGTTAATAACTAAGAAACTGTCCAAGGTTTACCATATGTTAAAATTAGGTGTCTGAAGTTTGAAATGTTAAAATAAACTGTCCCAAGTTTCATTTTTGTTGAAATTTGGTGTCTTTGTGCGTCTTTTCATCTTCATTCCATCATTTTCATCAACCCACCAACCCACTCATAATCCATCACTCTTTACTTTTCACAAAATCGTCAAATTTCACCTAAAAATTGAACATTAAAAAAAAAGTTTCTAGAAGAGTGGTGTAGAGCCATTTTCCAAGGACAATAGAGCAATATTTACTTGCACGGATGTGACCAACTTTTTAGGTGACGGTCCCGGCAAGATGACGAGAAGAGAGTGTGTATGAGAGCTCGATTTTGACAGACGGTTTTGTCGGAATTGACTTCTCTAAAGTAATCACACCGAGACACCAAATTTTAACCAAAATGAAACTTGGGAAAGTCCATTTTAACATTTCAAACTTCAGACACCTAATTTTAACATAGGGTAAACCTTGGACAGTTTTTTAGTTATTAACCCTACAAATAACAATGGAATTCTAGCAAATGCAGACTTGAGATTTGAGATGTCAGTCAAAATCTCAGCAACTTGAGAATCCTCTAACATGGATGCATTCATGCATTCCTCAGATGTCATCTAATAATAATTAATGTCTGCTGTGTATAGTTGCAGTGGCTCCAATCTTCTATGCTCAATTGGCGGCAGCCCAAGTGTCTCAAGTTGTCAAGTTTGAAGAGCATTATTTTGAGTCGGGATCGAGTCAAGGCGGCATCACCTCGTCCGGATCCACTACGGTGGCTCAACTGTCGCCTTTGCACCACAAAGTTTGCAACTCCTTGTTATTTTGCTAGAAATTTGCTGCTTTTTTTTTTTGCTAGGTAGGAAAATTTAGTTCATTCCTTAAACCTTCATTTTATCTATTATTAGTTTATTATGTTTGTTTAGCCACCTATTCACAATCCTGATGGTTCTCCATTTATCAGATAATTAACCTATAAAGTATAAACAATTGTACATTAGGTGACAATTTTATAGTAGAAGTGTAGAACATATCAGCTTGAGGTTAGCATATAACGTGAGTGAAGATAAGTCAAGCAGTTCAAGCATGGTTGTACCACCAATGAGCCTATACGACAAAATATTAGCACAAAATTACAGAGCTATTCCAAATTCATGTAATTTTAAAGCATGAACATATTAGTTAAGCACACATTGGTGTTTGTAAGTCTATTTGGGCAATTAAACAAACAGTTGTGTGCAATTTTTTGTATAAAAAAAACTATTTTCTTATGTATGATTTGCAAAGTTTTGTCAAATAAGTGTAGCTGCCAATAAGAGTTGATCCTCGAAAAACTACTGGAAACCAGATTTCGTCAACATTTAGAGCACATTTCAAAATGGTAGAAAAGAGATAAAAGACTTAATAAGAATAATTAGTTGAAAGGAACCGAATAGATAAGCCAACGATCGGGCAGATTATACTAACGATTGTCAAGGTTAACTTTGGAACATAGGCAAAGCTTCAAATAGATAATTTTAGGCTGACCAGTGACCATTACCATAATGAAAGGAACATAGTGATCGCAAGAGCCAATTGGTCAAGTTGATCTCCAACAATTACATATTGCCAAATGAAATATCAACTGATGAACACCACAATTAAATCGGTTCGTCAATCAAAAGAGAAAATAAATTTTTAGTTCGACAGAATGACACTGAGAGCTGATAGGGACATGGTAGTGCAGTGAGGTGCGTACCTTGAAAATCGACGTTGTTGTCACTGGGCTCAAGGGTCCGGTGGATGTTGTATTATTCGGAGGTCGACAAAACCCCTGCTGCTAATAGGGCGGGTGTAGGGGTTCGAGGGAACCTGATCACGTGTCGAAGGATGACCATTGACTCGATCGGCATCACATATAATCACTGTGGGTATTCGTATCATGGTTGATCAAAATTAATTATCACTTCAACATGCCTCCCCACAACCAGTAGTCTCCCTCGACCATCTCTACCCATTCATCCAGCCCTTCCCATCAAACCCAAATCGAAAATCCATCCTTCAACCTTAATGTGTAGTTAGATTGCAACAATGAGTGGTATCGGGAGATATTAGCAGAAGCAAAATAGATTCTTAGTTGCTAATGACCGAGGGATATTCATGTTTACGAGTTTGTGAGAAAACTCAAGGAATAAAACATATAGTAATCATTGAGGCAATTTGACGAACAGCTTATGTGCATCATGAAAGAATTGATGGACGGTGGTTCCATCCCCATCCCACACACAACAAACACATGCAACAATTGAAGGAAGTGTGAAGTCCGAAGTTCGCACTACCGTCCAAGCCGTCGTTCACATTACCGTCCAAGTCGTAATTTGAATAGTGGCGCAATTTGATTGGTTGAGGTGATAGTAACTTTTGCCTATAAATAGGTAGTTTACATTCATCACAAAATACACCAAATACACCAAGTATATCAACACAATCAAGTTGGTAGAACTTCACTTTGAGATAAGTAGAAGTTGAGTTGAGAGAGATTTTGTGTGAGTGTGTGTGGGGGAAATATTGAGTGCGAGGTAATTGTAATTGGAGAGTATCTTTCCGGGTGAGTGGTGTATTGATCATTCCGATCAATAACACGGTGTATCTCCTTTTGGTGAGAGATAGTAGTCCCGAGAGAGGTTGTTGTTGTGGTCCAATTGCTGTCGGTCTCCCGTTGAGACCGAACTGATGTAAATCTGGTTTACATAGTGGAATCCTTGCCGGCCGGCCCCCGTGGTTTTTTACTCTCCTCATTGGAGGGTTTTCCACGTTAAATTTGGTGTCATCTCTCCTACGTTTATTTGGTATCAATATTGTTATATGCAATTTTACCCTGAGATTATTTTGGTCTAAGTCATAACCTGCGGATATTAACCTGTTGGCCAACCCCAACGAGCGTTTTAAATCCTAACAAGTGGTATCAGAGCCTCGTTTGTTCGTTGACATGACTAACAGGTTCGACATTGAGAAGTTTGATGGCACGGGCAGCTTCAATATGTGGCAGTTAAAGATGGTGGCGGTTCTAACTCAGCAAGGGCTAGAGGTGGCTCTTAACGGGATAGAAAAGATGCCTGCAACCATGGACGAAGAAAAGAAGCAGCAAATAGATCGGAAAGCCCTGACGGCAATCCATCTATGCCTATCAGACAGAGTCTTACGAGAAGTTTTCTCAGAAAAGACTACGGCAGAGTTGTGGAGTAAGTTGGAATACTTATACATGACAAAATCTCTCACTAACCAGTTATTTTTAAGAAAGCGATTGTATATGATGAAGATGACAGAAGGTACTCCTCTTGAAAAGCATATCGATGAATTTAATTCTATTATCACGGATTTAGATTCAATTGATTCTAAGATAGAGGAAATAGATTCCGCCATGATATTGTTATGTTCTCTGTCATCATCATATTCAAATTTTAGAGAGTCGTTTCTTTACGGTCGAAAAACTGTCACCGTAAAAGATGTTAAAGCTGCTTTGTTCTCTAAAGAAGTTGAGAAAAGATTGACTGGTTCTGTTAGTGAGAGATCAGGTGATGCTCTTGTGGTTAGAGGAAGAACTGCAGAAAGGAGCACGGAGGACCAAGGACGCAACAAATCCAGGGGGAAGTCCAAGTCCAGGAAGAAGGTGAAATGCTATCACTGCGGGAAACTTGGACATGTAAAAAGAAATTGCTGGAGTCTCAGTCAAGATGGAAATGGAGACAGAAGTCAAAGACGTGCGGATGACAGAAACACCGCTGCAACTACATCAACAATCGAAGGTGAAACACTTGTTTGTGCGAATGGTGATTGTCTCCACATCAATCCAGATGTGGAGTGGATAATCGATTCAGGTGCATCATACCACTGTGCTCCCAAGGTGGAGATATTTTCCACATACAAAGCAGGAGACTTTGGATGTGTGAGAATGGGCAACAAGAGTGTTGCAAAAATTGTGGGAATTGGTGATGTTGTAATACAAACTAGTGTTGGATGTAGATTGACACTGAGGGATGTACGACATATCCCTGATTTACGTCTTAACTTGATTTCCTCGAATGTTCTTGACAGAGCAGGTTTTGATCAACATTTTGGCAATGGTAATTGGAAGTTGACCAAAGGATCATTATTGATTGCCAGGGGGAGTCTTTGTTGCACTCTCTACAAGACAATTGCGAAAGTGTGTACTTCGCAGTTGAATGCCATTGAAGATGTTGCTTCGCCAAACTTGTG
Organism: Clarkia xantiana subsp. parviflora; assembly: GCA_036873135.1. Lineage (NCBI taxonomy): Eukaryota > Viridiplantae > Streptophyta > Magnoliopsida > Myrtales > Onagraceae > Clarkia > Clarkia xantiana. Next base: position 2,882,662 of record JAPTYO010000004.1, on the reverse strand, counting down.
GCACAAGCGATTGGGTCACATGAGTGAGAAAGGGTTAAAACTTTTGGCTAAGAAGTCATTCATTCCGCTCGCCAAAGGTTTGTCGTTAAACCCTTGTGATTATTGTTTGTTTGGAAAACAACATAGAGTTTCTTTTCGCGTTCCGTCAAAGCGGAAAGGAAATAAATTGGAATTGATACATTCCGATGTGTGTGGACCCATGGAGGTGGAGTCTTTTGGTGGAAATAAGTATTTTCTCACCTTTATTGATGATGCTTCACGCAAAGTGTGGATTTATTTGTTGAAAGCGAAGAGCGAGGTATTCGAGACTTTCCAGAAGTTTCACGTCATGGTGGAAAGGCAGACTGGAAAAGAGTTGAAGCGTCTACGGACGGACAACGGAGGGGAATACACTTCAAATGAATTCAGGGGATATTGCAAGAAGCACGGGATCAGACATGAGAGGACTGAACCCGGAACTCCACAACATAATGGTGTAGCCGAGAGGATGAACCGGACTATCCTTGAGAAAGTCAGGAGCATGTTAAGAATGGCTAAGATGCCCAAGCCATTCTGGGGAGAAGCAGCCAACACTGCTTGCTACCTGATCAACCGATCTCCATCTGTTCCTCTAGAGTTTGACATCCCGGAGAGGGTGTGGACGGGTAAGAATCCATCTTACTCTTATTTGAAAGTTTTTGGATGTAAAGCTTTCATGCATGTACCTAAGGAGTCGAGGTCGAAACTTGACGATAAAGCCAAGGAGTGCATATTTGTCGGGTATGGAGACGAGGAGTATGGCTACAGGTTATGGGATCCGCTGAAGAAGACGGTGGTCAGAAGCAGAGATGTCATTTTTCACGAGCACGAGACAATGGCCAATGTGCAGGCGAAAGAGACAGAAGCTTCTGGAGGTGTAAGCAATTTTACACCGATTTCTACTCCAGTTGATGGTGTCACGGAAGGAGTAGATGGACTGGAACTAGATGACCTAAATGGAGATGGTGGTGAGTCAGACGAGGAGGGCGCTGAGCAGGGGGAGCCGACCCCAGCTCAGGAAGTTGCAGAACCTCAAGTTTGGAGGTCCGCAAGAGAGCGTCGGCCATCCACCAGGTATCCTAGTTCTCAGTATATTTTGGTTTCTGATGAGGGGGAGCCAGAATGCTTTCAGGAAGTGCAAAAGCACAAGCACATGGAAAGCTGGATTGAAGCAATGCGAGATGAGATGAACTCTCTCAAGAAGAACAACACCTATGAGTTGGTGGAGTTGCTGAAAGGCAGGAAAGCATTGCAAAACAAATGGGTGTTCAAGTTGAAGAAAGATGGAGACCAGATGGTGAAGTACAAGGCTCGTTTGGTGGTCAAAGGCTTCGCGCAAAAGCATGGAATTGACTTTGATGAGATTTTCTCTCCGATGGTGAAGATGAGTTCAATTCGAGTTGTACTTGCTATGGTAGCAAGTTTGAATCTGGAGCTTGAACAACTTGACGTGAAGACGGCGTTTCTTCACGGGGACTTGGCAGAAGAGATATACATGAAGCAACCTGAAGGGTTTGAAGTACAAGGGAAGGAAAATTTGGTCTGTAAGTTGAAGAAGAGTCTGTACGGTCTGAAGCAGGCTCCAAGGCAATGGTACAAGAAGTTTGATTCGTTTATGACCTCCCAAAGTTATAAACGAACTGAAGCAGATCCATGTGTCTATATAAGACAGTTTCCTGGTGGTAACTTCATTATCTTGTTGCTATATGTAGATGACATGTTGATTGTTGGACAAGATGTTGGCATGATATGCAGGTTGAAAGAGGAATTATCTAAATCCTTTGACATGAAGGATTTAGGACCTGCTAAACAAATTCTCGGCATGGCGATCAGTCGTGATCGTAAAGCTGGAAAGTTGTGGCTATCTCAGGAGAGGTACATTGAGAGGGTGTTGAGAAGGTTTAGCATGAATAATGCAAAGCCGGTTGCTACACCTCTTGCCAACCACTTCAATTTGACGGAGAAGGACTGTCCAACAACAGAGTCGGAGAAGGAAGCAATTGAGGCTATCCCATACTCTTCTACAGTCGGTTCGCTGATGTACGCTATGGTATGTACACGGCCAGATATTGCTCATGCTGTTGGTGTTGTGAGCAGGTTTCTTTCCAATCCGGGAAAGGTGCACTGGGAGGCAGTGAAATGGATCTTCAAATATCTGCGAGGCACATCCAGGTTGTGCTTATGCTTCGGGAGCAGCGAACCAGTTCTAAAAGGGTTTGTTGATGCAGATATGGCAGGTGATCAAGATAGTAGAAAATCTACTTCTGGTTATATATTCACTTTTGCAGGGGGAGCTGTATCGTGGCAGTCCAAGCTGCAGAAGTGTGTTTCTCTGTCGACAACTGAAGCTGAATATGTTGCGGCTAATGAAGCGGCAAAGGAGATGCTTTGGATGAAGAGGTTCCTTCAGGAACTAGGGGTGATGCAAGATGAATACGTGGTATTTTGTGATAGTCAAAGTGCAATTGACTTAAGCAAGAATACGATGTATCACTCGAGAACAAAGCATATTGATGTGAGGTATCACTGGTTGAGATCAGTGATAGAAGAGAAGCAGCTGAAGTTGATGAAGATACATACAGACAAGAATACTGCAGACATGTTGACGAAGATCGTTCCCAGGGTAAAGTTGGAGCTCGGCGCAAGGCAAGCCGGGCTTGACTCCATATAGTGGAGTGACGGGGAGAGTCTCCTCCTTTGGGGCTGGAGGGGGAGATTGATGGACGGTGGTTCCATCCCCATCCCACACACAACAAACACATGCAACAATTGAAGGAAGTGTGAAGTCCGAAGTTCGCACTACCGTCCAAGCCGTCGTTCACATTACCGTCCAAGTCGTAATTTGAATAGTGGCGCAATTTGATTGGTTGAGGTGATAGTAACTTTTGCCTATAAATAGGTAGTTTACATTCATCACAAAATACACCAAATACACCAAGTATATCAACACAATCAAGTTGGTAGAACTTCACTTTGAGATAAGTAGAAGTTGAGTTGAGAGAGATTTTGTGTGAGTGTGTGTGGGGGAAATATTGAGTGCGAGGTAATTGTAATTGGAGAGTATCTTTCCGGGTGAGTGGTGTATTGATCATTCCGATCAATAACACGGTGTATCTCCTTTTGGTGAGAGATAGTAGTCCCGAGAGAGGTTGTTGTTGTGGTCCAATTGCTGTCGGTCTCCCGTTGAGACCGAACTGATGTAAATCTGGTTTACATAGTGGAATCCTTGCCGGCCGGCCCCCGTGGTTTTTTACTCTCCTCATTGGAGGGTTTTCCACGTTAAATTTGGTGTCATCTCTCCTACGTTTATTTGGTATCAATATTGTTATATGCAATTTTACCCTGAGATTATTTTGGTCTAAGTCATAACCTGCGGATATTAACCTGTTGGCCAACCCCAACGAGCGTTTTAAATCCTAACAAGAATCTACTGTCTAGGGAACGTGATCGATTATGTGTAATCGAAATCAGTTATCGCTACTTATCTTGATGATGGCTTAAATTTGTAATTGAACCCAATTAGATCGGAGATGGTAACCTAAAACCAATAATCAAATAGCTAGAAGTCTAGAGTGAAGAAGGTGGAAGAGCAGAACAACATACCCGACAGTCATGACGATGGCACGTACGATCGATAGAATCTGTGACTGGAAAGCGGAGGGAGATCGGACATAACATTCTAGTGGCCCGCATCCGCATATGGTAGGGTGAGGCTGATGCTCCGTAGAAGAAACTGGATACCACATTGAAGAGTTGAAGAATTTTTCTAAATAGATAGATAGATAGATTGGGTATGAAATGGATGAGTTGTTTTTTTTCGTCCGAAGAGGTGGGTGAAAGGATGAGTCTGTTGCTGCAAAGGACACGTCTGTTCAGTGTGAGGACAGTCGAGACATTTATTATAGGTGTAGATAGATGTAGATGTAGATATATATATATATATATATATATATATATATATGTATAACAGGCAAATGAGAAGTTAAAATACAGTAATGTATTTGTGGTCATGGCCTCAAGTCAACTTAGTCAAGTCAATTCATTGGTCCCCGGAGTTTTAGACGACTTAATAAAAGAACAAACAAGTCTAAATATCAATTTTGTTCGTACGTGTAGAATGGTCTGATTGATAGATATTGCAGAGTAAGAGAGATATGGAAAGGATGTTAATGTTTGCTGTGAATATTCACTACGTATTGGCTTGGGCGCCAAGTCAACGTCTAATAAGGTCCCTCCTTCACTCCAGTTTACTTTGAACTTGACTGAGGAGTACGGAATATCATCCCACTGGTCCCAGTAATTTGCTCATTTGGCCTCAGGGAAATCAGCACCTTACAATCAACATATCGTGCATTTCATCTCCAAGAAATTTCCACAGAAAATACTCCCTCTATACAAATATACCGGAAGCATAGATTGAGATTACGAACAAATATAGCTTCAGTAAATGCGACAACAACTCGATTGACATACATATATATATATATAGATTTGGATACTCATGCTACTGTACCAACAACAGTGTCCTGTTTTCTGAAATTACCTTAGAACAAATTCGACTGCAATATGATGATAATAACAAGATATGCTACTGCATAGAGAAGAGTAGACTAATGAAAACACGGCACATACAAAAGCTAAATAAACACGTTGTGTCGTGTATGCTATATAGCTTTGTAGAAAACACGAGTTATTTAGGCATTGGAGCAGAATAATCATTTGCAAATTCTCTTCAAGTAGACAACATGACCAAGAAATCCTCTAATATCTTCCAAAACTGGCTGCAAATCCCGTCATTGCACCTTAATCTTATACGTTTACTTTTTCAACAAGGCATCATGCCAGCTGCAAGAACAACTTTATTTATGTAGCAACCAAATTATAAAAATTCTCATTGAAATCTCGCGCTGAACCAAATTACAATTTCTTACAAAATATCATCCACAAACAAGTACTCTCTTGTAGTCAGAAACAGAAACTTCCTCACAAAACCAATAATAGAGATGCACATACATTGAATCATTACATTTTCATATCACGGCCAACGCAAATGCAGCAACAGCAACAACAACTGGGATGATGCAACTTTTCTTCTTTCCCCCTTCATTTTTATCCTTGCCGGGGCTTGGGGTTGGACTGCTAGGAGTTGTTTTTGGAATCAAGCTTGGATTGCAAGTATCTGTTTCGCAGAGTGGGTTCCCGTCCAAACTGTATACATATCCACAAACTGGTTCAGCAATAATATGTAAACAATAACAAATAGGGTGTCATTTTTACATTAAAGTTAATTAACTTCGCTTAGACCAGAAGTTCAGATCTGATCAAATTTTTAAATCATTTTTTGTTGTTGAAGTTAGCATTTATATAAAGCAAAACTGAAAATCAGTGTAGAGTCTAGTACCACACCTTTATAACTTGTAAATAATATTGTGTAGATGAGAAGACTTAATACCTGAGTTTCAATGTTCCATCCACCATCCTCTTTTTGAGGGCTTCCGGTATCAAACCAGTGAGTTTGTTTCCACTCAAGTTTCTGCAATGAAACCAATAAAAAATTATAAATCTGCCATCTATGACTATATGTATGCAGAACTGTTATAAAGTTGGTAGGAACTCGAGCTTTTTGTTGAGAATCTCACAGGATTTTCAACTTCGTCATTCCAGCGAAAAATTCTGGAAGCCCCCCGCTTAATTGATTCATTGACAAATCCCTGTGTCATGACACAATATTCTAATTAGCGACAGAAAAATATCATCTTAAACAATACTGAAAAAATTCTGCTGCCTGTATGTATACTTACAAAGACACCAATTCTGTGAGGTCTGAGAATGAGGGCGATATTGGACCGCTCAATCCACTGGAGCTCAAGTTCCTGCCAGAAGAAAACGTGTCACTTAAGTACTTCGAACTTTTACCGATGACTTTTTTTTATGTCGCAAAAAGTGTAATTTCTATGTTATTTTTTTTGGCCAAATAAATTCTCTTTATTGCAAAACAAAAACAGTTCAACCGGAGTACAATCTAAAAACATAATAGACAAAAGGGAAGATGGTTGTAAAAAGCCCAATTTGCCGGACACGTCTCCTTTCTGGATTGAATAGCAACCCAGTTTGCACTTCTGTAATTTCTACGTTATAAGATTAATATTTTAAGGTTCAGTTGAAAGTAGTTGCTTACAGAGAAATTATCCTCGGAGGATCGTCTTGGCTACAGTTCAATCCGGTCCAAGTGTAGTCTACCGGAAGACACGGATCACCCTGCCATGACTCTTGCAACAACTCGTATGTTTCCTTGATGGCAACAATGGCATTAACTGTGGTACGGGAAACACAGAATCAAGTCGTCGAAAATGGTATGAAATGAGAATTTAGGTAAGTGAAAATGGTATTTTTTTTTTCTCCTGAATTAGAAACATACGGTCATCTAAATCCGTCATTGAATTCGAAAGGTCAAGGACTTCAAATATCTCAACTGCGTTAATAAACACCGGGAGGTTGGCTGTAGCTGATGCAGCAGAGATCGAGATGTTCATGTTAGGTGAGCCACTAAATGGTTCCCCAGCTACCCCCACGGGCTTGAGATATTCGGGTTTAACGGTGGTTATGAAATTATCTGCAATGGAAACATTGATTGCCCTAGATCTATTTGAGTTTGATATTAACTCGACTTCGGTGAAGTGCAAGTATACAAGCCACCTGGTTTCAGGAACGGGAGACGGCCACCCTAGAATAAGACGTACTGAGCTATTTACTGCTTTCTGGGCAGTTGCTAGAACTTCAGCTGGAACTTCAAAAGCATTATTGTTGCTTCTGATCGTGTTGATGGCTGTTTTATTGGTCGTGCTCGTTGAAAGCCAAGAAGTGAATACCTGACCACTCCAAATACGATCGTGTTCATCTTCTGGGTGCCTAATAGAGATAGGGTATAGTAGTACTATAAGTAAAACATACACAACAAATTAAGACTATATATTATTCGGTGGATAAATTATATTTCAATGTCTTGGCCAAAAATAAAAATATTTCAATGAAATTTAATTTAATTACCTGTAGCTGCTTTGGGAGCCGATGTTAAGTCGGACAAAATTCCTCATTGCTCCAGATGTAAGAGTACTGTAAGTTGAATCGCCTGCCATACAATTTTAAATCATGCATTGCCCCTATAACTGTAAGCTTTGTCCTTAATAACTTTTACGTAATCAATAATTAATAGAATTAATTTCCTGTTACCTAATAGTCGCAGTTCAAGTGCTGAAATGAATGGAGCCCCGTCGCCCGTATTTACGAGGCAAACATGTATATAATCTCTTGTAGGAATATACACAATCTCTTCGTATGTGGAAAACGAAGAATTCACTGTCCCCCAGAGATTGGTATCAATATACAAGTCGAACACTGGAGGTTGAGACTCCATATCGTAGTTACCATAATCAAATGAAGCTCTTATAAGGTAGACTTTATTTTTCCCTTCCTCAGGTCGAAGAGTATAACAATTCCTCGTTCCGTTTGGAAAAACCCGCAAGTTAATCGACTGTTGCGTCGGGACTAGGCTGAGATAGGAGGTAGAAACATTCTCATTCTGACCGAACTCTGTAAATCCCGTGTCGGTAGTGTACGGTATTGTGGTATTTACGTCGGTGTAGTTTATTTCTGATCCACAATCGATGCTTATGAAACCTGAATTTACGTGACAAACAAGTTAAAAAAATTAATTATTGTTAGAAGAAGAAGTTGCTTAATTATGGACATTGAGAAGTCTGAATAACATACCTGAGATTTCTGGTCCTTCATGAGCAAGAACATGAAGACTTGAACAAACAATGGATAGCAATATGAACAAGATCTTCATCATCTTTCAAGGAGAATGATACCAACCCTTGTACGGTAGTACTGTATTTTATGCTCATATAGCTTGGAGCTGTATATATATAAATAAACATGTATGTGCATATATATGCATAACAGGCAAAGGAGAGGTTAGCCATCATCTTCATATTTTATACAAGTTGCATTTCCAAACAGCAATAGTCGTCGCCATGGAAATTCCCCACTTGTTCATTCCTTTATCTTTATAATAATTAATTTCCCTGATAATTCAGATTAGACTTTATCAATCACTAGCTAACTAACTATTAAAGAAGTATATATTCCCACACTTGAGTCTTCGTCAATTTACTTATATATATTCAATAGAGAGGAGTTTGTTGGGTCAAATTCCAACTGAATACGCGATCTTTAACAAAGCTAATCTTTTGCTATATAAATATCAAACAAAATGAACTTAACTGGTCTAACAATGATCAATTAAGACAACATAAGAAAGGAATAATAATAGCTGCAAAATGACACTTATGCATGTACTTAATTATGAGAAGATGATCGAGTTGACAGTTAATTGATGAGCCATTTCTTAGTATATATCCGTTAATTAAACTCGAAGTCAGCTTCTTATCCAAGGCATGTAGCATGCATGTTTAATCATATATATACTAGTCTTTAATTAATCGGTTTCATCAACGTGTATCCAACTTGTTTGCAGGAAATCCACTGTTTATACCTTTTTTTTTTGTACCAATTTGGTACCAAGAGCTTCCATTTTGTACCGTTTTCATACATCCGTTAGTATTCCGTCAAAAAAGTCCGTTAAATGGCCATGAGCCATGTTTTTTTTTTTCGAAATATTAAAATTGCTTTACCTAAAATGCCTTCCCTGCCCAGAAAATCCACTGTTCATCTTCTTCAACATAGTCCGCCATCCTTCTTTATTGATTCTACTAGCATGAGTAATTGATTTATAAATTGATTTCTGTTATGCTAAGACCATTTAATCGTGCCTTGTTCTTCTATCTGTCTATTCCTTCAAAATTATTGTTCTCTCTTCAGATTAATTTGTGTCTAACAGTTCTTTTCCTGATTCCAGATTTGTGAGTCAATTCCTAATCTTCATTTTGATCTTTGTTTCACAGATCTTTGAGTGAGGATGGCGGACTTTAGAGAGAGTTGAAGAAGATTAACGGTAAATTTTTTGGGCAAGAGGATATTTTAGGCAAAGCAATTTTAATTTTTCGTTAAAAAAAAAACACGTCACGTGCACGACACATAACTTTTTTGACGGAACATTAACGGATGTATGAAACGGGGTATGAACCCTTATTAATATATTACAAATCTAAGGGTAATAGTAGAGTTGACTCCAGCACTGAGTCAACGTCCATTTCATCATCACGAAAAGACAAATAATATACATATCACATATGTATGTATTGATACCAAACGACTTGACTATAACCAAGTCATATAACCGAGTCATCATAGACGACGAGGGCGATGTGAGTTCCTACCCTCACTGGACGTATAATATATATACTAGAATTTGAGTGTGCATGCACGTCATGGGTTTATTTAGTAGATCAATACAGAAGTAGCGTAAGAAAAACTTCGGAGGTCTAGAACTCCTAGTTGGATAGATCAATCCACAGTAGAAATAGCTTCAACATTAGAACGAAAGGAGAAATTACTATTGGTGCACTGCATCCATGGAAACTTGCGTGAATTCCACAATAAGAAACCAGAATGTGGAAATCTAATATGAAAAAGTGTGGCTACGCAATCTCCAGAATGACGAAAGCCAAAATAGCATAAGTTTCGAAGGAAAATTGATAATGCAAGCAACGTACTATCTTGATCTCATTACAGACATCACTGTAGGCCTTCAATTTGCCGAAAGCGCAGATACTATAAGCAACGGAATCGTGCACCGCACATGAACCCTAGACACACAAGATCCTCAATCGACAAAGGGAACCAACTCTTGGTGGCCAAGGACACACTCACGATCCTCAATCGACAAAGGGAACCAACGCTTGGTGGCTAAGGACACACAAGATAACTGCATTACCACCAAGAGAGCAGCGTTCCGTTACTGAATAGATCCAGTGCGTTTCTCCAACAAGTTGCAGAAGTTACTAAATTCTCTAACAGGTACTGTACGAGGAGATGACAGCGCGTTTTCCGGCGATGGATGACACCACGGGAAATTCGGTTCTCTGACGGGTGAAGGGTTAATAATTATGGAATAAGATATTATGAACATGCGTCGGTATAGCCGGACGGGTGGCCGTTGGCATCGGTATGGGGAGATAGGAGGGCGGCGTCGGTGGCAATTGACAGGTAGATGATGATGGAGTAGAGGAAAGTGTGATGTAAATCCATTTTTGAATGAGAATCAAGTAAATATGATTGCAAGCAGTTTGACGATGATTAAGAGAGAAAGATCATAAAACTGACAAATGGGCAGAGCGTTTCGGTGAAGGAAGTTAATATACAATTGATATTGCCTACTGTTAAAATGTTAATGTGTTAGTTAATTAAGTCTAGTGGCATTTTAGTAATTATGTGTAAATATAGTAAAGCTTCTAAATGAAGCTGTGCGTTTAGAATAAAAGAGCTCCTAGGTATTATAGTGGAACAGAGAGTTGGTAAAGATTACGTAAACGTGGGTCTTACATGTTTATTTAAGTAAAGTAATAAAAACTATCTACAGTTGTTTTACATAGCATTCCTTAAAGATGAGACCCACACGTAAATTTATGTATTTATATAAAGCATTCCTTAAATATAAGTAATGCACTATGTATTACGTAACCAATTTTTTTTTATTATAAATTAATTCATTTTATAATTAATGCTAATATCTTATTGGTGGTTGTTAGAAAATTTAATAATAAAATATATTTAAGGAATATGTTTAAGTAATACGATTGCAGAGAAAATATTTTTTACGTGTGTCTTAAATTTACATATTACTTAAAGTGTACATAAATGTCTACGTGGCAACTTTAAAAAAATACAATTTATGTAAAACCATTGTGGATGCTTAAGGAAATAAAAAAAAAGAATAGAGAGTACATAAAAGAAAGAAAGGAGCGGCGCCACATGTATTCTTCACCATGGCACTTCAAGCAAAATTGAATGAAGTGAATTTGTGTTGATTCTTGAGTGTTATTTCATTTATGTGTGTTTTAGGCTTTTAGCTCTCTAAAATCCAACAATTACTATTGGTAGAGAAGGGTGGCTATTGGTGGTGAGGGTTAATAGTACTTTTTATATGTTATATTATATATATATATAGTATAGTTACATCATAAACAATAATATATGCCTCCTCTCCCCTCCGATAGCACCATTAGAGAGATAGTATCTAGAACCATTAAAAGTTATGTTGTCATGGTGGTGGCAAAACAAAAAAGAAGTTACTATCTGTGCCGATGCCACTTCATCTCATTTGAGCCATTTACAATATCAGAAATATAGGCAGAATTGCTATGATGCCCGTTGAATAGACATACACTGTGAGTCTGGAGTACCACAACGGTTGGTTTATCTATAATAGAGCAGTATATAAGAAAGTGGGTCACCTCTTTTTATCATCAATTGGTTTTAAGATGGAACCCCACTTGCATATATGATTGCTCTATGCTGGTCCGTTGAGTTTGACTCAGTCTAATGTGGAATCTAACATGGTATCATAGCTTGAGTTGGGCTTGGGCCTGGAAGAGGGTCTACTGAAATCAGAGAGTTCTCACGGTGTGGGGATGTTGAAATAGACATACACCGTGAGTCTGGAGTACCACACCGGTTTGTCTATCTACAATAGAACAGTATATAAGCAAGTGGGTCACCTCCTCCTATCACCAATGGTTTTATGATGGAACCTCACTTGCATATATGATTGCTCTCTGCTGGCCCATTGGGTTTTTCTCGGTCCAATGTGGAATTTAATATGGTATCAGAGCTTGAGTTGGGCTTGGGCTTGGAAGAGGGTCCGTTGAAATCAGAGAGTTCTCACGGTGTGGGGGTGGGAATGTTGAAAAAGACATACACCGTGAGTCTGGAGTACTACACGTAGGGCTGGGCAAAAAAACCGGTTTGGACGAACCGGACCGGAACCGAACCAGAACCGAACCGGTATGAACCGGTTCTGGCAGAACCGGTTCTTATATGGTTCGGTTTCTAGAGGGAAGATATGGAGCGGTTCTTAACCGGTTCAAAATAGGTTCCGAACCGGTTCAGAACCGGTTATCTATCTTAGAAGAATCTACATTCAAAACCCTTGTTTCTAAGTAGCTCGGAAGCAGCATTTCCTCTCCCACTAGGCTCTAGTTGAAACCCAAGTCGGTGAGTCTTCCGTTGCTCTCTCCTGGTCGCTGCTCCCGTCGTCGATCTCGGTCGCTCAAGGCTTCTGGTCACGGCTCCCACTCGCCCAGGCTCCTGGTCTACCGAAGGATTTGCATGCAGTGATTGTAGCGGAAGAAAACCTCGTTTCTGCGTTGGTTAATGCAGTTCGTGGGATTCAGGGAAAGGATTCTGGCTGACGATATATTCTTAGCAAAGGTCGGTATGGAATGTGACGTCGGGATATTCACTAAGGTCTGTGATGCGTGACGAATCGAAGAAGGATAGATTCGTCGGAGAGAACAGGCGCATAAGAGAAGAACTGATTTATTCCCAAATTCATCCATCCCCAAACAGTACAGGTTTCCACCTATTTATTACACCTGTGACTTCCTATTATTCACTTCTACCCCCATAATTCTATAACTGCTAATTATGGTCCCAATACTAATATTCCCGTATCAGTCTGTAAGCTCATTCCACTTTTCCATTTTCCCTTTGTTGAATTCTGTCTGTAGTTCGGTAAAAGATTAAAAAAATTATATATAAATAAACTCATTGTGTTTTAGAAATTTTAAATTCCCGTTTTTTACATGTAGAATGTGATATTCTCCAATTCCTTGCCATCTCTGTTGGATTTCATAGCTCATATGTAGTGTTCTGGTAAAGAATTATGGAGCGACTAAGGAAGGCATGGGAATCCATGGAAGAACCGATAGCGGGATGCTATTCTGTACAGATCAAAATTAAGAATTTACAGGACCGGAGATCAGTAGCCCAAAGTTTTATTTTCTACTGTTCTATGTTTAAAAATGTTCCAGCGTTTCATCCTAAACCCAAAGTACTGCTAGTTACAAAAAAAAAAAAAAAATTGATTGCATATTCTAAAATGTTAGTTATTGATTGCAAGTTATGCTTGCTTTTGATGCATTACTAGAGTAGTGGGATCCAACATTTTTTATATTTATTATGTAGTTGGAGAGTCTTATGGATTCAATTATGTGTAGATTGCGGCAGAGTATGAAAGTTGCAGAGAAAAATTCTTCAACGAACACAAAAAAAAGGTTCGGATCGGTTCGAACCGGTTCTGCTATGGTTCAGTTTTATAGCTCTAAATTCGGTTCGGTTCATACTTAGTATATGAAACCAGCTGAACCACAAATTTGGTTCTGGTTCGGTTCCGAACCGGTTCGGTCCAGAACCGAACCATGCCCAGCCCTAACTACACTGATTGGTCTATCTACAGTAGAGCACAATATAAGCAAGTGGGTCACCTCCTCTTATCACTAATTGAAACATATACCAAAGCACGGTGAGACTGCTGTAGAGAAATGGAAGAACGTTATTATCAATTTAAATAAATTCAATGGATTTTATATAGAAACGACCAACAGAAGGTTCGTATGGCAAGTACCCATCTCTCTCACTCACTGTCTTTAACTAAGCACGATCCGACATTAATGTCTGCATGTACGTACTAACTTCATTTAATTTGTAGGTATGAATATGATTTTATCACGGATGTGATCGCTGCAGTCAATGAAAAGCTAGGAGAATGCGAAGAAACCTACAAATATGCATTATTAATCCAAATTCTAAGGACTTTTTCGTGTATGCAGGCAGTGGCGGAGCTAGGCATATAAAGTTGGGGGTTCACCATCAACATAAAAAATATTGAAAGTTAACAAGTCATTGAAATTTAATAAGTCATAATTAAAAGAAAAAGTTACTTGAGCCTTGGGGGCTAGGGCCGTGGCCTTTGGAGCTTTGGGGTTCTTTTTTGGCTAATTTTAGGGGTTTATTTGTTTAATTTAAAACAAACTTACCATATATATATATATATATATATATATATTTTTAAAAACTAGTATTAATGGGGCCATATGTCTCCCAGTTCTCATACATACCTCCGCCCCTGTATGCAGGAGCATCCCACTGTCGATATTACAGTATATAAATTCTAATTTTTGTATTACTATTGTGTTGCAATTGGAGTCATGAGTATATTTTGTAATAAAAAAAAAAGTGAAAGGATTTTTAGGATCCAGCTTCGCTTTTCATTGATGGCCAACTTCTATCCTCTTTTACAAAGGCATTGGGAGCTCTGTGGATCTAGAGCTGGTCGATGTGGGATTAACATAAGACATGTATTGACTTAACTCGGGACGGTCTCGGACAATTTGGAATGCTTTGGTTTATTTCGAGACCGGTTTTTTGGGGCAGGGTCGAAACGTGCTACTCGAAAACTTTACTCAGTCATATGTAGAAAAGTCTCTACGGAGCTCTAAAAGATTGGCAGATAAGGTCGACACTTTTTAAAACAATATATATTTTTAATTGTATATATATAATAAAAATATTAATATCAGTAAATATATCAATACACTTTTTATATGTAATATATATATATATATAAGACCACTATACAAGTATATGTATCTAAAACATATTTTTATATGATCTTTAAAGTAATGTTTCAGGTCAATAAAAAAAGAAATACAAATACATCATTCAAATATTACATAATATAGAAATAATTTTATAATATCCAACCCTGCGCAGTGCACAGGGAAAATGCCTAGTGATAAAAAATTGTAACTCCTCTCAAGATTGAATGTAGAGCTTTGGGGCAATTTTAAGGTGTCCAAATATTCCAAAAGATAATGTCACATGCTAAGTGTAACATATGATTTAGTTGGACCAATAGATTAAGTAAAAGTAATAATTTTCTTCGTCAACATTATATGCACTCTTACAAAATAATATTACATATAGATATATTTACTAATTATTCTCATTTTTGAAAAAAAAAATATTTTCTTATATATATTTATTATCTATTTTGGTAAAAGAGTTCATTATACCTTTTTAAAATAATAATATAGACATTTCATATAATTATTGATATTTATTATGAATAAATAATTAAAAAAATAGATGGTTTAATTGTAAATTTTTGTATGAAAATAAGATTTATTTTATTATTTATATATTCATTATGAGTGAAAACTAAAAAAATGATAAATAAAAAAAACAAAAGCAATCTTTAGAAAATATATGCATATTTAAACGGAGATTGGGATTGAGTGTGGTGTATTTATCTAGTTTTAGATCTCTATGCAAAAGATAGAGAATAATGCCATGGATGTAACTCTTTAAGACATGGACGAATAAAATGAACTTATTTTAACACATGTGAGATATAAAATTGTGTGAAAAATTTACTTGTCAAGATCATGAAACTTCCATCAAAATTTTATTATATATGTATGTATTTACTAATTATTATCGTTTTTGAACAATTATTTTCTCAATATTTATTATCTATTTAGTAAAATATTTCATTATATTTTTAAAAAATAATTATATAGATAATTTATATTATTAGATATATGTACTTCAAATAAATAATTACATTGGCAAGAAAAGTTTACAAAAAATGAGATGGTTGATATGAAAATAAATAATTATAATCTATTATATATATATTAAGAGTGAAAACTAAAAATTTGATAAAAAAAAAAAAAAACAAATCTTATGAGACACAATGGGTATGGACTAACTCCCCAATTTATACTCCATCAAACTAGTATAAAAGTTGATCTGATTCAGGGGCTCCCCTGAAAGCATATCATTTTCTTTACAGCTTCAGTTTATAAGTACACCCAGTTGGAGAGAGAGAACCTGGATCTGTTTCTTCTTGGCCATGAAGATGCAGCATTTGAAGAACTGAACACCCGAGAAGCAGAAACAAGAACACCATGATTCTAATTTGTCCCATAATCTGTGTGGCTTTAGAGAGATATATAGGAAGCAATGTGTATCTATTTATATATGTACGCCTAGCTATTAAGTAGCTAGAAGGACTGGGTCAGTTAATATGTTAGGGTTTACATGTGAGTATAAAGTACCGCATCGAATAGATTGAAGTAGTTGGAACAATATATAAGCTTAGCTTAATTAGTGGGATATTTTTACTATTACCAATTAATTTTAGTAAAGAACCTCTATGTACTTATATAGTTGGCCAAAGGTTTGGTGTACTAGAACATAGGGTCCTGCTATATATGGAGGTGAGGGGGAGATTGAACGTAGGTTTGTGGAATATTAGGGTTCACAAGAGGTCCTAATATTAGGGTTCACAAGAGGTCCAAGAAATTTCACTGACGACTTATTAGTTGACTGAATTTGTTCTCCAAAATTTGTTCTCCAAATTCTCACCGAATAGTAGTTGGACTTGGCAAAACATGAATATAGACATATATTAAGTTGATATTTAAACTGTCCAATTTCTCCCCAATAGTTTACTTGGCAAAACTTGAATATATGATCAAGTTGATATTTATAATTTGTATCATTTACTGTCACTGTTGTTCTTATTGCCCCGTTTGCTTATTTTGACTACGTTGTTCCTCCTATCCCTAAGTGGCGTATTTAGGATATTTAAAATGGGCTACGCTTTGCCAAAAAAAATTGCGAATATTTAATATATACATGTATTTTATTGGGAAAATTATATAAAAAATATAACATGCATGATTTTTTTTTATTAACATGTTTTAAACTGTACAAAATATTTCAAAACGATAATAATTGTTATTTTCTTCAATAATATCTATAAAATTGTCATTAAATATATTTCAAATGTACTGAGTTAAATGAGTAGTTTTTAAAGTATCATAAATGAGTACTAATGACATATACAATTGTTACAATTAAATCAAATCGGACAAGAATTGACTGATAGTAAATTGAGTCTCAATCGAGTCGGGACACTATTGTAACAGTAGTATAAGTTATTAGGTCTTTATTTTGATATTTATAAAAATTCTCAGTTAATTTTTTAATTTAAAACGTATTTGACGGCAATTGTGACCCGTGATTAAAGGAAGTGCTAATTAATATTTTTTTGAAACACATAAAACATGTTGGTACTAAGATCCAGTTTTTCAAACAGATTGTATGATTTACATCATTTCATTTTCCTGTTAATTGGTCCTCTCCTTAGGACATTATATTAGATTAACTACAATTCATAGTCTATTAAAGAGCTAGATAATAAAATTTTTTACAATGATATTCTTCAAGTTAAAAGCTAATTTATTGAAATTGAATGATGTATTACAATAAAGAGGTCTCATAAAATAATAATAAGGGTTTTAGATTCACAAACAAATAATAGGATTTTACACGAAAAATAATAGAGATCGGGGTGTATTTTCTTTTAAAAATAAACATAAGATCTCAATAAAAATACTCGATAATGTGGTGACGTTTATAACTCATATGGATACGGCGTCACTGCTTTACTTGCATGGTGTTAAAGTGAACTCTACCATAAGTCAGGTGAAATATTTCACCATTGGTATTTCAAAAATTAAAATACTCAAAACTGCAAGTACCGGAATTGCCGACGACGGCAAAAGGAAAAATTTCCTCGGAGATAATCCATCGGCGAAGTGTCTGTTGGCTAGGGGTGAGCAAAAAGTCCATAAAGTCCAAGTCCAGTCCGGGACCGGTCCAGGACCGAACCGAAAAGTCCAGGACCGTTTGAGTCCAGGTCCAATGGACCTACCATTTCGGTCCTTAACGGTCCTGGACTTAATTTCGGTCTAGGACCGTTTGGACCGTGGAGTCCAAATCCGGACCGTTTGGACCGTTAAGACAATAACTACTTCTTGTATATAGGTGACTACTTGACTAGGTGTTGTAGCAGTAGTAGTGCTCGCCTATATATATATATATATATAATCTTAAATTTTATAACTATTTTGTACTATTATATTTTCCTTATTTGTAAAAAAAAAATCTCATTTCATAGAATATTATTTTAGTTATTTAATAAAAACTATTACGAATAAAAAAATTCAGATTTGTTTTTAGATTTTTCTATGAAATAATTGGATTATAAGAAATTTTTTTTCAAAACCGGGAATGAAAATATCAGAATTGCTTAAACAGTCTTAACAATCCTGAACCGATCTTGAAGAATATATATTTCACGTTACGTTCAGATTTAGCTAAAAAAATTCGTTTTAATATATTAATATTTAAAAAATATCATGTATTAAAAAAATCAGATTTAATATATTAACATTTAAAAAATATCATATAATAAAAAATTCGAATTTAATATAATAATATTTACGAAATATAATATATTAACAAATTCATATTTAATATCTAAAAAAAATTCAGATAAAAAAACTTGAATTTTAAAAAAAAAAAAAAAAAAAAAAAAAAAAAAAGTCTGGACCTAACGGTCCTAACGGACCTGGACCGAAACCAGGACCGTTAAGACCGAAACCGTTTCAAACGGTCCTAACGGTCCTGGACCGGTCTAGGACCGAAATGGAAAAGTCCATTCTAAATGGACTTAAACGGTCCTGGACCGGTCCTGGTCCAGGACCGGTCCATGCTCACCCCGGCAAAAATCTTTCCCAACTGAATTTGGTCAAAACTCCGCCGGCAAAAAATTAACTATTACCGACAAAATAGATTTTTTTCAAAGATAAAATAAATACTAATAGATTCTTACTTTTTAAGAAGAACAATAATAATATAATTTTCAACATGCAAATTACAATACCAAATGTGAAATTAATTGTAACTAACTAACGACCAAATTTAAATTCGATTGGAGAAATGTAACTAATTAACGATTAAATTCACATTTGGTCGATAAGTGTAGTTAATTAACGACCATATTCAAAATGGTCATTAAAGATTTGTTCTTTAACGATCAATTTCACATTTGGTCGGGAAATAGGTTATTTTACCACAAATACAAATTTGAATATGGTCATTAACTAATTACAGTTTACCGACAAAGGCTGAATTTGGTCGGGAAAGAGGTTATCTTTACCGACAAAATTCAAATTTAATCGGTAAAATGTAATTAATTAACGACCAAATTCAAATTTAATTGTTAAAGTGTACCTAAATTAAATTTGGTCGTTAAAGAGTTACTCTTTATCGACTAATTTCATGCTTGGTCGAGAAATAGTGCTTAATCATGTTTTACCAAATAATATTGTTATTCCGACGGCAATACTACAACTTTTGCCGACCAAATTTAGAAATTCATCGGCCAAAACTATTTTTACTAATGGAGTATAATTTCGTAGGCAAAAACTAATATTTCCGATAATAATGAAGTTTGGTCGTTATATATAGTTTTGCCGACCAATTTTTACTGACGAAATTAAATTCCGTCATCGATTCTGAGATTTTCAATAGTGACTATGTATGCGATCGAGCTAATTCTTCTTTTCACCAATTAGTTTTAGGATGGAACCACGCTTATATAGGTGATTACTCTTTGTTGCTTGTTGCACAGCTTTCTCTCCAATGCGAATTTTACGTTTAGATCAGTTCCCATAGAAAAATGAGGGCCAAAACTAAAGTCTTTTATGAAACATCGGTTCACATGCATTACCACTTATTTACAACGTATGGGCAGGTCCTTACGTTAGTCCGGCTGGCTGATGATTTGGAGTCTTTTAATTTTGAGCATTTTGAACAGGCCTCTAGATAGAAAGAAAAAAATAAATCAGATTCGTGATTCTTTCTTGGCAAATTTGAGGATAAGTAACATTATCGGGAATGGATGCATAAGGAAACCCGAAAGTGAATTCTATGAACATGTCTTTTATAGTTCGTCTCGATATCTTTGATTGAGCTCTAATACTGCTTAAGTTCAAGAAGAAACCTGGAAGCCAAGGATACATGAAGCACAGCTCCATAAATGAGACCCAGTGTTAAATTTATATTTTCCAAGATAAGGTACGAAACAGAAGATGAGGCTTAGAAAACGACTTAATAAAAGAATAAACAAGTCTTAAGTATCAATTTTGTTCGTACGTGTAGAATGGTCTGATTGATAGACGCTGCAGAGTAAGAGATGGGGAAATTAGGATGTTGATGTTTCTGGGTGAATATTCAATAACGTATTGCCTTGGGCTCCAAGTCAACTTATAAGTCCCTGTAATATCTCACTGGTCCCAGTTATTTGTTAATTTAGCCTCAACTCCTCAAGGTTTTAGGTTTATACGCACCATACAATAAAATCCATATTGTGCATTTCCTTTCCAAGCAAAATCCACAGAAAAATATACTCTATATAGCTTGAGAAATACGAAAACAACTCGACATGCATATATAGATTGGGATCCCTGCACCAACAATAATGTCCTGTTTTTTTAAATTACCTTCCAACACATCCGAGTGCAATACGATACAAGACATGGTGCACAAAGTGGTCAACAACAAGTAGCTAAATAAACACTTTGCTTTGTAGAAAACCTGAGTTTATCTAGGCATTGGAGCAGAATAATCATTTGCAAATTCGCCAGATGCTACCACCTCGAATGAGTTATTGGTTGTCAACCTTCCATCAACTGCCATCTCCATATCCCAACATTCTTTTAGTTCTCCCAAAACACGACTTATATCTGGTCTCTGAATTGCATTCATCGATGCACAAGACATGGCTATCTCGACTATTTTCCATGCAGAGTTTTTGTTGAATTGACCATTCAGTCTAGGATCAACAATTCTTTGTATATCTCCACTTTCTATGATAGGATTCACCCACTGGAGTACGTGGATATTTCCTCTCTGGGTCCTCATTCTTATTGGAGGATGTCCCGTGACTAATTCCAGAAGAATGATTCCGAAGCTGTAGACATCGCTTTTCCTGTTCAAGTTTCCGGAGCTTTGGAATCTGCAATCAAATACATCAACCAAGAATTTATACATTTATCCTATTTATATACTAAGAAAAATCTGTTGTGTATAGCTAACAGTTCTTACTCAGGATCAAGGTAGCCTGGAGTACCAGCAGGACGAGTCATGATGTAAGAATCATTTTCTGTTGCAAAAGCTTTTGATAGCCCGAAATCTGCTATCTTTGCTTGCATGCTCTCATTCAACAAAATGTTTGAAGTCTTCAAGTCTCTATGGATGATTGGAGGCTTGCAGCCATTGTGTAGATAATCCAACCCTAAAACACCATCATTAACACTATAATAATACTATTTTAATTGTTTGTTCATCACATAATATGGTGCAATTACACACCTTGTGCAGCATCTAGGGCAATCCGCAGTCTCTCACTCCATGTCAATATGTTGGGGTTGCTCTCTGCAAAAATGCAGACAATAAACAGTAATTTCTCTCTTGAATTGAATGACACAGCTAGCTAGAAGTGTACATTATTATCTTGTCAGTAACAAATACCTGATAAGTGTTCTCTTACGTTTCCCCTCTCCATGAACTCATAAATCAGAACCATATTTTGGGAATCATCGCAATACCCGACTAAAGAAACGAGGTTTCTATGGTGAACAACCATAAGGAGTTGTGCCTGCAATAGTTGGTTTGTTCAAATCTAAATTCAAACAGAAGCTCCCAACAGAAACTGTGAGATTGCATTTATCTTACTTCCGATTGAAATTCGCGGAATCCTTGCTTTGATGATTGTGAAAGAATTTTTACCGCGACTTTGGAACCATCAGCAAGAGTACCAAGGTAAACTTTCCCAAACCCACCTTCTCCTATGACAGTCTTTGTGTTTTCTGTGATCCTAAGCACTTCATTATATGTGAAAGATCGGTTTTTTGATTTGATTGTTCCTGATCCACTCTGTCCTGCATATCAAAACACAATAAATAGTTAGCAACCAATGAAATTAGCATATGCAAAATAATAAGAAGACAATATAAAATTAATTACCATTCTCTGTGCTATTCCTAACTCTCCATATAATAATAGCAAGAGCAATGAGTAAAAGGGCCATCAAGGTTGCAACCGAAGCAATCACAGGGATTATAAAGCCATTCTTCTTCTTCTTCCTATTTGGTTGACAAGACGAAACCAGACACATATTCTGGTTACCTGAGACACTACAGCATCCCGTGAGATACCGACATCAGCGACAAACTGAGAATGTCATTCAATAAAGATCAAGCAAAGATAAACAAGATTTTTACCTCAAGTTCAGTGATTTATCAGCAACCTTTTTCTGTATGGTCTCAGGAATGGAACCGCTAAGATTGTTTCCGCTTAAATCCCTTCAATGAAAATGCTAAGCTAATTCATCTCCATAAATCTGATTCTAATAATAGCAATAATAATAACAACAATACTCACAGGACTTTCAAGTTGGGAAGCTTTCCTAGATATTCAGGTATTTGTCCTGTTAGTTGGTTGTGAGACATGTCCCTGTAATTAATTAATTAATGAAAGATTAAGATTAAGATCATAGACAAAAGAAAGTACCACTGAGTAACTACATAAGATAATTTAGTACTTACAAGGTCTCCAATTCTAGTAAATTTGATAGAGAAGTAGCTCCTGCTATATCTCCATTCAACATTCTGGAGCTCAAGTTCCTGACAACAATAAACCAGATTCCACAAAGCAGAACGTGTTCTATTCAAAGACTGTAGCTAAATAATTAAAACACTGAAAAATCTCGGAGAATCCGCAGCTTACAGTGAGATAACTCTTGGAGAACCGTCATAGCTACAGCTGAGACCCTCCCAAATATAATCTTTAGGCATGCATGGATCGCCCTGCCAGCTATCTGTCATCACCTTGTATGCCTTTTTTACTCCAATAATGGCATTAACTGTGTTTGAATTCATGAGACTGTCAATTTAAGAGTTGATATTATAACCAAAAAAAAAGTAACTAAAGTTCATTCTAACCGTCATCTAGAAATGTTGGTACATTGGGATGACCAACAAGACGGAAAAACTCGATAGCATTGAGGACTGGTGGATACTGGCTGGTCGGATCTGTGGCATTGATTGAGATGGTGGTTTCCGACCCAGTAAGAATGGGTGAAATTACAGTCAACGGCTTTAGATACTCAAGCCTCGTAGTTTCAGTTAAGTTGCTGTTTATAAAAATATTGAATTCCCTCTGTAGCTTGTTTGGCAAGATTTCTAGCTCAACAAAGTGGAAGTAAATGCACTGTTTGAATGTGATGTTTGTTTTCCAATACAGTTCAAGGGATGAGTTGCTAGCTGCTGCCATTTGAGCAGTCTTCAGAACAGCTGCAGGTACTTTAGACGCATCGTTGTTGTTGTCTATGCTAGCTACTGAGGTAGTATTGATATATGACCAATTTATAAAGCTTTTTGCGGACCATATACGATCGTAACTGTCATCAGGATACCTAAACAAACAAACATGTGAAGAAGTTGACAAATTAACAACCCCTAATAAAACATAAAACAAAATCCTTAATTTGCTGCAAGCTTAGTTAGCAATATTAATTATTGCTAAAGATTCTAATCATGGCCATCACGCATAATATTAAATCTAGAAATTCAACTGATCTTTTATCAGGAAAATATAAATTTTATCTGATATGATGAAATACCTGAATGTGCTTGAGCTTCCAATATCATAACGCCATTCAGTTACCAGTGACATCGAGTCAAGCTGGTAAATTGAATCATCTAGCAATCTTAGCTCCAACGCAGAAATATAAGGTATCCCGTTCCCAGTATTAATTAGACAAACTTGTATTTCATCTGTGGGGGCGACATAGATAATCTCTGTATAGAAGTAGTAAGAAGAATCGATATCCACTGTATCCCAATAATTAACCCCGATATGCAAGTCAAATATCGGGCTCTGATCCTTGCCATCGTAATTTCCATATAAGAACGAAGCTCGAATCAAGTAGGTGTTATCCTTTCCTTTTTCTGGTCTAAGCGTGTAACAATTCCTTGTACCATTCGGGAAACTTCTTAAGCTTTTACCTTGTTGATTTATATAGCTTAAGTTCTTGAGCACCGAAACCTGGGGCTGCATGTTCTTTCCAGAATCCACATATTGATCATCCGTCGCATAATTCAACTTAATTCCATCATCGTAGTATTCACTTGACGACCCGCAATCTATGCTGATGAAACCTTCACTTGGGACAAAATTGAGACAACAATTAGTTGCATACAAATTTTCCAACATGATGACTATGGGTATGACTATCATACAATTAATATTCAAAAGGAATCGAGAGTCCATCAAACGCAAGAAACTGAACAGTTATGTCAACTGTCAAGCATTCCTGATTCGACTTATTTACTCTGGCAAAGCAATTTGTAATAGAAAAGGGAAAAATAAAGTTGCCTTTGTATCATCTATAACTGATCCGCACCAAGTTAAAGGAAAACACAATTTGCCCAAATCCATTTTCATAGCTTTTGTTTTACTACTCAGTCTCCAGGACAATATGCAAGTATGCAACATATATATGATGGAGTTCAAATATGAGTAAATGCTATCGCATCAGAAAAATTAGTGGCTACACCGACTATCTCCTAGCGCTTATAATTTGGGCGTAACGCTCCAAGCCCGACCGACTGTCTCACTTGAGGCCAAAAAGTGAGGAATTCCAAGAGTGTCACAATGGGTATAAAAGCTGACATGACTCAGAGCATGACGTGGCCATTTAGACATTCAGCTCAAAGAAAAACCGCATGCATATGACCAGTACACGTGTAGAGAACACACATTGGAAAATATTTAAAAATTTGGAAGTGGAACACTAAAATTAGTGGCTATTAACTACTACTATCATCAATTGATTGTTAAAAGAATTGGAACACTGTGTTTATAATTAAGGTACCATCGACTTTCGTAAGATGATTAGCAGTTCAACGCTTCTTTATTTAATCAGAAATCTTGGTTCGAACCCTGGGAATGAAAAAATCTTCATGATTGACATTTTTACCGTTAAAGCTAAACCGGTGTGGCTACTACTTTTTACCCTTATGATTCACCTAGTGCAAATAGAGATTCTTCACAGCTTCAGTTAGTTGATTAGTACAAATGAAGAAGTACACCCAGTAGGAGAGAGAGTACCTGGATCTGTTTCTTGGCCATGAAGATGCAGCATTTGAAGAACAGAACAACCGAGAATCAGAAACAAGAACACCATGATTCTTTGCCCCATAATTGTGTGGCTTTAGAGAGATAGAGAGCAATAATTGGAAGATAAGAAACTACACACGCGGTGTATGCATCTATTTATGTTCCTTTAAAGTTGATACGAGGACTGGGTCAGTTGACTTGGCAAAGACTTGAATACAGACCATATATATACATCGAGTTGATATCTAAATTGTATCATTTACTGCTGTCCCTGTCCACTGTTGACTGTGTTGTCCTTCTTGCTTCGTTTATTCAGTTTGACTACGTTGTCCCACTTGTAACAACCAAAGCCAAACCCAATTCACAGAAACTCCCTTAGAAAAATGAGGACAAAAACTCTTGTATTTTACAAAACATTGTTCCACATGCATTACCATTTATTTACCTAGAGATTCAGAAACACTAACCCTAACACTCAAGAATATGAAAACACACAAACAAACAGAAAAGAGAGGAAATATAAATCAGGTTTGCGACTCATCGAATCAAGTCACTGAAAATGACTCAATCCTCGCTAATATAATATATGGTTGGGTTTCCGAGTAATTGCCGGAGGACCAAGCAGTTTGATCGTCCAACCAATATAAATAGAAATGGATCATAAACACAATAACAAACACAAGCCCAATAATCATGCCAACAGATCAGGCCCAGATTTACAAACCTACACAGTTACAATTACATCGTACGTGCAAGCCGCTAGGGGTGCAATAAGCTCGACTCGACTGGGTGTCAAACTCGATGAGTTCGGGCTCGATTCAGCTTAGCTAAGTTTTAAACTATTTAATTTAATTATAAATGATTCACATTAGCTCGAGTTTGACTTGATTAGGATTTTGGCTCAAACTTAAATTGTATATATATATATATAATCCGAGCTCGAGCTAAAAAAATAATGAATAGGCTCGCAAGCCTCTCGAGTCGAGTACCAATGAAATCGTACTCGACTCGGCTTTAAGAAAAGCTCGACTCGAGCTTGAATAGGTTCGGATTCGCTTTTCGAAAATTTTGAACAGGATTAAATGGAAAATAGACCCGTGATTCTTCCTTGGCAAATTCAGCGTGGAAGCAGAAGTAAACCCGAGAGCAAATTCTGTCAACCAATTTATATATTGAACATTATGTCTTTTACAGTTCGTCTCGATATATTTGATTTTCGCTGTGATGCAGCTTATGTTCAAGAAGAAACGTGGAAGCCAAGGATGCATGAAGTGCAGCACCATATGGAAGTGAATCCTCATTGATCTCAAAATACGGCGAATGAGGTGACTCAAGCTTTCCTCGTGTCTCATCCGACATACCCAGTAAGAAGAAGTACCCCGGTATCGCCTGCTGATAAAATGCAAAATCTTCAGAACCCATCAGTGGTTGTATTATCTTGACCTTGTTGGCTCCGAGGATGTCTCCGGCAACTTTCTCAAAGTGTTTGTGTAAATTTTCGTGGTTTTTCGTCGGAGGGAACGGTTTGCTTCCTGTCGGGAAATTTACCGTCGCATTGCATCGGTGAACCACAGCTTGATTGGTTATAACCTGTGTCAAAATGAGAAATCCAACTCGTTTTCACATACCGAAAATGAGGAGCCATAAACTCTAGAATAGTAGGCTAAAAAACTATATATCAGCCTAATTACAGTCATTTTTGGGGGAAATAAATTACAGTCAATTTCATTTTAGCTAATACTCATTACATTATATGAATCATCTAAACTAATTATGGATAATATATATAACAATGTAGCGCATGTTCGCTCTCTAGTAAATTTGTAAATATGTAGTTTTTTTCTTCCAGAGGTTCCAACAGTTGATGAAACTACGGGTATAAACGGTTCAAGTTCGACTCGACTAAAAAGTACTAAGTTTGAATTTGAATTTTCGACTCGAAAATTCTATAGACCAAAAACCCGAAATCGAGTTTTAACCCTAAATTAATTCGGAGTAGCTTATTAATAGCTTGACTCAGTTACTCCAAATTACCACTAGATGGAACCATATGTGATTATGGTTTTCGCAAGTTTTCGAGATTCATATAATATATTCACAGAGGTACCTCCTCGATTCGGCTTTTCAATCGTACCAAGCCATCCCACGAAAAGGCGCGAAAACTCCCGCCGATTATGACAGAGTCCGGAATAACATTGAACGCGTCACCTCCTTGGATTTTACCAACTGTTATTACCTACGACATTAAAAAGAAAAAAACATCCTCGTAACTGCACAGTAAATCACAAATGACTGAACACACACGGCACGGGTTACTGAAAATTAAAGATAACACAGTGAGCGGGCAATTTTTGGTTGTAAGAGGCTCTTGAGTTTTTTTAACTCTCAACATGAATCTAAAATGGTAGAACTAAAGATACTTAGACAACTTTTATTGACTTGGTATAAACATCACTCTTACACAAGAATTTTTTCACCGGAAAAGGTTCAACACTCTTACACAAGAATTTTTTCACCGGAAAAGGTTCAAAATACCTGAGAGTCCAATGGGTCGACTTCACGAGAAACAACATGCTGCAAACTGACTATCACACTCGATGCTGCCACTATCGGGTCTACTGTGTACTGCGGAAAAGCAGCGTGGCCGCCTTTTCCGCTTATAACCGCTTCGAAAAACCCATTTCCTGCCATAAGTGGGCCATTCCTCGTCGCTACTTCACCTAAATTGATATGCGGAGCAACATGAAGGCCGAAAATGGCTTCGATTTTCTCAAGAACGCCTTCGTCTAAGACTCTCTTCGCCCCTCCGCCTCCTTCCTCGGCAGGTTGGAAGATTAGAACCACAGTGCCCTGAGTCAGCAACAAGAGAGAAAATCCTCGATTTCAGCACCATCACACAATATCGACCGATCAGCCAGACCAGACACTACAATAAAAAAAATTCAGTTGACATTTCAAAGGCGCTATTGCTCAAAGCATCGTGCTATCTTAGTACTATTGGAATTTGACAATGCTTCATAGTAGTGCGTTTCTTCTTATAACGTTTTTAAAGTTTCATTATATTTTGATTCACGTGACACTTTTCGAGAAAAAATAAAATGATTACAATGCTTTTTCAAGAGTTTTACTCTTGCTGCAAAGCATTACAATATTTTTCGTAATGGTAATCAGAAATAACATCTATTTGTGGTGATAGTAGTGCCTTAAGTTCCATGTCAGACACATTTTCGTGGTTGTAACGAGAAACTATTTCTCTCACAAAGTGAGATTAACATATCAAGTTTCAAGAGACTCACCTGTAGTTCTTGCTGGTGTTCTTGTAGGATCTTCGCAGCGCCAAGAAGCATTGCCACGTGAGCATCGTGGCCACAAGCGTGCATTTTCCCTGGCACCTTGCTCTTGTGCTCCCACTCTACTAATTCCTGTTAAAGAAAAAAAATACGTGATTAGCATTTTACATTTATATACTGCTTACATATTAAATTCAGTAAGAGTGTATTATTCTAGGTGTGAAGTAGGCTCTCCAGCGGAAAAAAAAATATAAAATGAAAAAAAAAAAAAAATCAACATAATCAACCAAATGGCCATAGAATCATCAAAACAACTCTGAGGTAACGAGAGTGTAGGAACATGAAGTGATGAACATGACATAATCTGACAATCCACCCACATAGGAAATGTCGAGGAACCACTTTGATATTGTTCTTTTTTTCTCAAAAGGTGGAAAATTATAACCTGCAATGGAAGAGCATCCATGTCGGCCCGTAGAGCAACAAAAGGGGGCTTCTTGGTGCCTATGAAGCCGACAACTCCTGTAACCGCAACAGGGTGTTTATAAGCAATGCCAAGTTTGTCGAGCTCATCACGTATCAGCTTACTGGTCTCGAATTCCTCGTAACCCAGTTCCGGATTCTCGTGAATTCTCCTCCGAATTCCGACCATCCAATCGGAAACTTGTTCACTTTTCGCAAAATCGAGAAATTTCCCCGTCGTTGACACCGCATTTGAGCCTCGAGGATCTTCTGATAAGATGAGCATGATCATGATCATGATCGAAGCAATCCATCTAAAAACACTCATCATCTTTGCAATGAGGAAAGATTTAATTTTCAACAATATCTAGTGATTGAGCTGGGTTCGTGTATATATTTTTGTTTTTCTATAGAGAAAAGGTAAAAGATTAACACAAAAAGCTGCTGATCATTTGTCTAGGGTTCTTAGCCTGTCATTTCCCTTATACACTAGGAGAAATTCTAAGCTAAGTTTTACCCCACAGTTTTACAAGAATAAAATTTGATTCCAAACAAAACAAAAATCTCCAAAATAAAATAACAATAAAGTCCACAACTAAAACAATATAATAATGCAACCCTAAAACAATACTAATGAAGGAACAACCTAAAGTTTTCCAGCTTGTGAATTCCACCCCAAAACTTATCCTCAAGCTAGAAGGGCTTCAACCACAACCAAACCATCCTCATCATCACCTGCACCAACATCCTTAAAGAAAACATTCTTCATATCAAGATTATTGTTCAGATAACAATGTTGATTGTAAGGAATAGACTTAGTGAAAATATTAGCAATCTGCTAATGTCTTAACAATCTTGGTCTACACACTACCATCTAAAATCATGGAATAATTTATTTAGTCAATGTTAGTATTTTGTGCGATATATGTTTATTTTTGTTAATTTTTTTGTGTCATATGTTTGCATTTTGTAGACTTTTGGTGCATCTGTTAGTCAACAGTTAAATTTGACTATTAAATACTTTTATTTTTTTTCAATTTAGTCCTCCAATTTTTATTCATAACTTTTAATGTTTACAATTTAGCCCCTAAAGACTACAAGTCGGACGTAAATCAAAATTGACCGAGCTGGGATCTGAGCCACGGCTATATCATACCTGGCTAGGTTACCCAGACCCGTGCGACCCTATCCAGGGTCGGACCCAGTCGTGGGTCGGATCCCAGGCTGGGTCAATCGGACCCTTAGGGTAAATTGACCCAAGGGTCCGATTGAACCAATCGGGCCCTTGGGTCAAATTGACCCAGCTAGGGTCCGACCCGCGACTGGGTCTGACCCCGGCTAGGGTCGTCCAGGTCTGGCGACCCTAGTCGGGGTCAGACCCAGCTGTGGGTCGGACGCTGGCTGGGTCACTTTGACCCAAGGGTCCAATTGAAACCCCAATCAGACCCTTATGTCAAATTGTCCCAGCCTGGGTCCGACCACGGCTGGGTCTGACTCTGGCTAGGTTCTCCCCGGTCTGGGTAACCTAGCCAGGGTCCAACCCAGCCGTGTGTCAGACCCTAACTCGGTCAATTTTGATTTCTATCTGATTTGTAGTTTTTATGGGGTTAAATTGTAAAAATTAAAAGTTAGTAATAAAAATTGAAGGAATAAATTGAACAAAATAAAAGTATTTAACGGTCAAACTTAACCGTTGACTAACAGATGCACCAAAAGTTTACAGAATGCAAACATATGACACCAAAAGCCTACAAAAATAAACATATGACAATTAAAACCAAACATTAGCCAAACGTATGGGCTATGGCACCCCCTTTTAACCCTAACTTATAATTCACATTTGCCCCTCTCTCAAACTTTGAGTAGAAGGGATTGCTATTAATTATAGCGACATCAATGTCACAAAAGCATGAATAATCGAATGCACTTAAACGGAATAATTTTTTTGTAGTACGTAAACAGAATACCAACAACACAAACAAAACATGTAAAGTTTTGATCATGAAGATGAACTTTGGTCGTGGGATGCAATTTTCACGGGTGCAATTTTTCCCTACTTTGCTGAGATAAAATATTGTTTAATCACTAATTACCGTTTTAGTTATGACGGTTGCGTGTGCAAAAAAGACATCACTTAAAAAAATGGTAAAGTAAATCATCGGCACGTGCTTGTTTGTTTATATTTGTTTGTGGTGATGAAGATGATGCATAATTTCCCAACGTGCTAAATAGTGATACACCACGTGTTATTTATCATCTTATATTATTAAAGTAAACGTATTTCTTCAAAACCACGTGCTTAAAAGAAAGATATATTACGAAGAACAGCTTGTCCTGTCACCTTCACAAGTGACGCGACACCATGGTTGTGCACTTGCGCTGACCAAGCGATAACGTTAGGAGGACTTCATTAATTAAATAAACAGTGTTTGGTGGGAGATTAAAATATATGTCATATATAGAGACCTACGTAATCATCACACTCAAAATCACTTCTTTTTCTAGATCAAACCAATTTTTGTTGCAACCCACTAAAGGATGAGCAATTTACTAAACACGAGAACTTTACTAAACTACTTCGAATTTGATTCAATTACAAATCCTTAGTCGAAGTTTAATTTTATAAAATTGTCTACTAAACTTCCCATTTCTGGGTAAATTATTATTTCCGCTACAATTTTCATCTAACCGGATAGAAATTAGAATATGCCGCATAGAAACTTTTTATATATACCCTATATGATTCCGATTAAAAATTAAAAGAATTGTAACAAATAACTTTCAATAGGATGTTCAATTAAAAAACACTGTTGGAATTGATGGAGTTCTAATTAAGCATCCAATTGAATTTATTTTTTTTGCAATACGTACTCATCAAAAGATTCAACATGGTCAAAATATGTTCATTTTATACGTAAATTGACAAAAATATAACAAATGTAGCAATATTCTCAAAAATTAAAAAATGTAGGTATAACCAATTTTTAAATATTAAAGTTATGGTATCAATTTGTAATCGAGTTCAAAATTCAGATAACGTTATTATTAAACTATATATATATTTTTTTTTTCCGCGGGGTGGTCCTAGGGGGCCCTCATCAGGAGGGCAGCACCCGTAGCATGTTTGCTCCACGTCTAGACTAATCCCCACTCGCACCGTGTCAGCCCTTAGAGCATCCACAATGGTTTTACATGAATTGTATTCTTTAAAGTTGTCACGTAGACATTTATGTACACTTTAAGTAATACGTAAATTTAAGACACACGTAAAAAATATTTTCTCTACAATCGTATTACTTAAAAATATTCCTTAAATATATTTTATTATTAAATTTTCCAACAACCACCAATAAGATATTAGCATTAATTATAAAATGTATTAATTTATAATAAAAAATTGATTACGTAATACATAGTGCATTACTTAAATTTAAGGAATGCTTTATGTAAAAACATAAATTTACGTGTGAGTCCCATCTTTAAGGAATGCTATGTAAAACCACTGTAAATAATTTTTGTTGTTTTACTTAAATAAACATGTAGGACCCACGTTTAGGTAATCTTTACGTAATACCACTATGGATGCTCTTAAGGGGTAAACTTTAAGGGGTAAAGTACTGGCCATGAACAATTTTCCATTCTCATGGTCACTAGCGAGAATTGAACTCCTGACTTCTGGTTAAGGGATGAGGCGCTGAATAATGAAACACACAAATATTGCACAAATATTGCAGTAGTTGTAACTTACGAAATTTGATCTTGCCACAAACACTAGGGACCAGGATGCATTATATGACATTATATGAAGCAGTCGACTTTAGGCCATAACCAATGGGCTCAAAGCTTTACAACTAGGCCCCCCTAAGGTTTATTATTGCTGCAGCCCGTTATTGCCACCTCGGTCTTTTTTACCAATATCTCAAATCCATTCTCAAATCTTATATTAGGCAATCTTCTCAGAAAACAGAGTTAAAGAGATAAAAGGAACAAAATACCATGGATCCACAAGTGAAGTTTCTAAAAAACAAATTTGGAGAACAAAAAACCCAGCAAAGATAACACTCCTATCCACCAATAGTAAGAAAGGTTTAGGCCTGCCTGTTCTTCTTCTTGGCACCAGATTTGGAGACTTTGAGGCTTTTGTGGACTACAGACAACCTTGCAAGTGCAGCTGCCTTCAGGTCAGGTCTGTAGAAGTTACCTCCCACCTGAACAACCAACAGTGAAAACCCTTCTTGTTATAAAAAAGTTCACAAAATCATGCAGATATCGGCAGGATACAGAGGATGGGTAAAAAAAGTAAAAGATGAATTCTCAGAAGTCAAGCGTAACAAGTAGACTGCATCAAAGTAACCACACTAAGCGGCTTCTTCTTATATTTTATGGTCTCATCACTGATATCCAAACCCTCGGAATAAATAAAAAAATATCTCATTTTCAAGTTCAGACATACAAATGGAAGAAATATCAGCAAATCCAATGGAGGTGCTACGAGTAAGAGTATCTGAAATTTATAACCAAATAGCAGCTGGTAACATCCAATAAAAAGTAAAAAAGATGCATACAAAAGGATCTCAGAAGCCAAGCGTAACAAGTGCATTGCATCGAAGAAACCACACAAAGTGAGTCCTTCTTACATGTTATGGTCTCATCACAGATATTGTAACCAAACCCCACCAAGAAAAAATTGAGGAAAAGAATTCTCCAAAAGCAGATGAGAAGTTAAATATAAGTAGATATTAAAACAGGATTCTCAGAAGCTAAGTGTAACAAGTAAATTGCATCGAAGAAATCACAAAAAGCAATCTCTTCTAACATGATAATGCGTCATCACCTAAATACAAGTAAACTAGTAAAGAGAAAATAAACTTGACTAAATCAATATATATCTGCATTCCAAGAGAAAAAACAAAAAAAAACAAATGATACATGAAACTCATATCAGGGAATATAGGGTTTACCTGGTTTGTGACTGCCTTGGCCATTGCCCTGAACTCCTTTTTCATTGCGGACTTGTGAAGCAATGCAGCAGGTTTGTTTTGCTTCTTGGTCTTGGTGGTGGCCAGAAGAACTGATTGGTCCTTTCCAACTGGTTGAATGGTAACTGTCTTTCGGTTCGCCAAACCTGTCAACAATCAAACAAAATTTGATTAGCACTTAACAGAGATAAATTGTAAGCATTTGTCTGATCGAAACAAAAGGAATGACGCTTCTAGGCCAAAAGACAATCAATTAATTGTACATATATTGAAAGGCTTACAAAAGTATGCAAAAGCAAACTGCAGTGCAAATTCATAAACTATATAACCTTTTCTAATGCTAGATCTAAATTATAATCAGTAAAGTGTTCAAACCCCAACTAAAGACCAACAGAAAAAGGGACAAACACCTATATCTGGAAATAATATTAATCCTTCACCAGCTGAACTAATTCCTCTTTGATTCTATCAAAATTCAAATGTACTTTAATTCTAGAGTATTGTATCATAGAACAAAAATTGATTAAGAGATAACTGGTTAGCATTTCACGTCAGCATTTGTCTCATCAAAAGGAATGACAATTCTAGGCCAAAGAGACGTCTTATAAAGGCTTACAATAGAGTGCTTAAACAAACTGCAAATCCATAAACTATATAACCTTTTCTAGTGCTAGATCTAAATTATAATCGGTAAGGTGTTCAAAACCCAACTCAATTAGACCAACAGGAAAAGGGACAAACACCTATATCTGGAAATCAAATTAATCCTTAACCAGCTGAACTAATTCATCTTAGATAAAAGATGAGATTCTATCAAATGTACTTTAGTACTGTATCAACATAGTGCTATTGATAGTCATAAAAAACCAAATGCATATATAGCTTTAAAAACCCCTCCATATCTTGCTCAGACATTGATTTACTCTTAATTCTTAAACTATCAGCTAAAATAAAGATCATAAAGAACTTCGACACTGCACCAAACACCACAAGTGACTAGTTTCAGCTCTAAAATGTCCTGCATATTATTAGCAATCCTCTATCTGGCGCGAGCAAACAATATCCAGTCAATGAAGGAAAAAAACGCGATCAGACACATACCGGAGTGCTTGTAGGAGTTCAGGTTGTAGAGATTGTTAGGCTCCTTGCTGAACCGAACTCCGGCGTTTCCATTCCCGAACTCCTTCACCAAAAACGAGTTGTTCCTCTTCACTACCTCCCAGATCAACTGCCCAGGTACAGTCGCCATTTCTCCTCCGCTTCTCCGAAACCTGACACCAACAACCTCAAGCTCAGATCTAAGCACACAGAGAAGAAAAACAAGCTCCCCTTTGCGAGATCAAGACACTTACTGTCTAGGGTTTTCGGTCGGCTATGGCGAATCTCAGAACGTAGTGAAGGAGAAACGAAGGGGTTCTTTGGCTATTTATATCAAAACCTACTACATTTATGTTTAGGGAATTTCACTTTTACT
This sequence comes from Clarkia xantiana subsp. parviflora, assembly GCA_036873135.1. NCBI lineage: Eukaryota > Viridiplantae > Streptophyta > Magnoliopsida > Myrtales > Onagraceae > Clarkia > Clarkia xantiana. The sequence continues at coordinate 2,847,374 of JAPTYO010000004.1, read as the reverse complement.
CCGATAATTGTCAAAGAAGTTATTATACCCTTGAACTTTAAAATAATGGTATAAACTGTACAAACTTTGATGCCTTATGACACCCTACCCCTACCTCATCTATATTCATTAGCTTCGCTATGGCCATCCTTGTATATAGATTGTGGTTAAGATTTTCATTTACCTTTATAACTTGATCTTTATGAACATTCGATATGGAGTATTTCTGGCCATTTCAGTTCGGTTTATGAATCTAGAACACGAACAAATGAATCTTTATACCATGCTCCAAGAGCACCATGTTTTTTGCTTTTTTATTACTAGATTTAACATAATTGTAACATATATAAAACTTTAAAAATATAAAAGCATAATATTTGCATCATACTATTAATAATATCAATTCCCCTCTAGGGTTCACCTTTAGAGCAATAGATAAAAAGAAAAAAAAATGATGCTCTTCGAGCATGATAGAAAAATCCCGAACAAGTATAACGATAATTTCATAACTCTGTAATTTAATAATACTATTTTTCGCGTTTGCATAAGCGCCTTTGACCACAATTACACAAGATCATCGACAGTATCCGCATCAGCAATGTACGGATTTATGTCTTACAAAATCAAATATTGATTCAATACATGTATGATACAGAGAATCTAATCTATAATCTATATATATAAATCTACAATACTTGCAATCGAACAGAAGATGGAAGCTCTATATCATTTCAGCACGACCGGGTCTCTCTCCGACATTTCATGGTCATGTTGGTCTCTTCGGATGATGATGGTTACACGCATCCTTGGTCGGTCATTGCTTGGGCGATGGTCATGAAAGCAGAGATGATAGCTCCATGAACCAAAGTCCTTTAAAAAATATGACAAACCCAGAAATTAGATCACAAGACAAAAAAAGAAAAGATTCAATTGACGAAACCCGATATGAGAAAAACTAGAGTTGTAGTACGTACTCAGGACTCTCTTTTTGATAACCAAAATCAACTGCTGCTTTAAGGGCCCTTTGATAGATTTGTTTCATTGCTTCCTGCAAAAATACAATGAAGCGATTCAAAATAAGGAGCACTGTCAAGGCATGATTTTTTACTCCAACAAGCTAAACGAATTTAATAAACCAGAGTCTTCTTACTTGTAACTTGGACTCGAAGTCTTCAGGCGACCAATTCATCAGATTGAATTCATGATTCAGCTCAAGTTCTCCTGCTATAACCTGCAAACAAATTTTATTTGAATTTCCCAAATAATAACCGTTCGTATATATACATGACCACTAAATTTATCATCTGATGATTGTTGAGAAATGTCTCAATGTTTATAGAAAACGACATTATCTGTGTAAGTGTAATAAACCTTTGTCATGTCACTATCTTATCCTTCTTGTCACGTGTGCCTAATTTTGCGTTATAATCGTGCTTCATGCAAAGCATGTGATTATTGTGCTTAAATTACCAGCCATATTCAGAGATACATACCCCTCCAGCACCAGCAGCCATTGAAGGAGCAATCAGTACATTAGCTTTTCTCAAAATGTCTGCTGCTTCGGTTGTACAGGGCATGTGGGAACCTACAAAGTTAGACAGAAAAATGAAGAAAATGCGAAGATCCATATGGTAAAATATTCCCGCTAGAACGAGTACCTTCAATTAGCATGTGGCACCCTGAATTTACCAAATTCATAGCATCAGACTGGTCAAGTTCATTATGGGAAGCACAAGGAAACGCAACATCACACCTCTCATTCCATGGTTTGGCTTCGTCATAATACTTGGATCGTGCATAAGTTTTAGAATAGTCTCTGCAAAAATATATGTATTGACACATCGGCAATCAATTTCAAGTAAAGAGAGACATTATGTTGATAATAAGATACAACTTGCATTAGAAAAGGCACCTCAGACTTCGATGTTGAGCTTTTAGGTCCCTAAGAAGAGATATTTTCATGTAATCAAATCCATCCTCATCAACCAAATATCCTTTCGAATCTGCATGTTTTTGTCAGATAAAGAACGGTAAAAGCTGCTTAAGTGGCCTTCATGAAATTAATCCAAAGTTGACTAACTTTTTCATAGAAAATGAAAATGGTATATACATTACAATAAAGTGAAAATATTGACAACTAAATTATGATTACCGGATACAGTAACAGGAACGGCTCCATAAGCAGTAAGCTTCTCTAGAACATGTAGTGCAATCTTTCCAGAACCACTGACCACACATCTGAAGAAAGAGCCGAACCAAAATACACAAGAATTACAAAGACTGACTTTCAGAATTTTATTGCCATCCTTATCTATATCTTTCTCAATTATCATCAAATTTTAACGAGTACAAACTTATTATCAAAGTCCAATGTCAAACCTTAGACCCTTGAGTTCTTTATTCATGTCAGCAAGCATCAGCTGTGCAAAGAAAACCTGTAGATGCACGGAAGTTTCATTTATTTAGTGTGATATGTGGACAACTGTACCAACAGTGAAAAGAAAATGTAAGTGAAGCACAATCTGTTCACATGATAGATAGTAAGAGAGATGGTGAATATATTATTTACCAGGCCATATCCAGTAGCTTCGGTACGAAGGCTAGAGCCAGACCAGAATATCCTGGGCCCAGTGAAGCTCCCCTGAGTAAGGCAGAAACCAAAAAACATTAAATCAAGATTAGAACTCCATTACTTCAAAGAAAAAATTGTTAAAAGGATAAGAATATACCTGAAAATGCCCTGCTAAACGTCTATACTGACCAAAGAGATATCCCATCTCCCGAGTACTAACACCCATATCCTCTGACGGAAGGTCCTGAAATGAGACAACCCAACAACCCGATCAAAATAATAAATTGGAAAAGAAAGAGTTCATAAATTGATCATAAGTCGTAGTTCTACCTTATCTGGACCCAAGTACCTATAGATTTCATTCATGAAACTTTGGCAAAATCGCATGATCTGCCAATGCATAAACGCAGATTAGAAGAATTACTAAAATCCTCTTTTATTTTGTCAAACTCCAACATATACCGAGGGGTGAAAACAAAGTGAGTCGTTTACCTCACCGTCACTCTTTCCTTTTGGATCAAAATCACTTCCTCCAGCAGCACCTCCGAGTTTGTATGGTGATAAGGCATTTTTCAAAGTCTGGAAGGGCATATTATATAAATGAGCTTCAATGCTTAACTATTGCTCCTTTGCAGTTAGAAGATAACTTCTAACAACAGACTCATCAATAACAAGCTACAAAGCATTTTGATGAGTCTTCACAAAAATGGCTTGGACAATGTTAAATATCAAGTATATGGTAAAAAGTACATGGGTCTATATCCAATAAAGCTTAACCAAATACATGGAAGGTCCTCACAATTTAATTCTCTCTACTGTTTTTCCTTAATTTAGCTACGTTGGACTTAACATCTGCATGTGGAATTTTAACAACCATTTTTTCTCAAATGCTCGTGGCTCATAACAGTTTCTTGGACCTTAACCTTTAACTTTCAAAAGAAAAAAAAAATTACTTGGGACTTAATATGAGATGAAACACAAAGACATTAAACTTAACATGGGTTATAGACTCTTAAAACCTTGCTTTTGGATCTTTTTGGTGCATCCACATTGCCTAAAAGCAGGCTTTAATACAATGTTAGTATTTTCAAAGGCACATATTATAGGTAGGCAGTATGCAACACAAAATCTCACACCTATAGGCAGTAAGCCCTATGCTATATTCAGAAACGGACCGAAACATAAGAGCTATACAAAATTCAAAAATTTAAGTAGAATTATTAATGAAGTACCTCTTCAAACCCAAGAAACTTCGATATGCTCAAGTTCAAGAAGGGATGGAAACGGATCCCACCCCTACAAGGACCTAAAGCTTGGTTAAATTGCACCCTGAAACCGCGACTGACGTGAACCTCACCTCTATCATCTGTCCAAGGAACACGAAAGATGAGTGTGCGCTCAGGTTCTAGCAAACGCTCCATGATGCTGACATAACTGAAAACAGTGAAGTTGCACATTCAGATCTTCAGACTGTAATCAAGCCTATAGAATTCAAACAAAGATTATATATACTTAACCCTTGGGAAAACTCACTGAGAATTTTTTGCAATGACTCTTTCTAAGCCATGGATAGTCTCTTGCACTGCTTGTATGAACTCTACCTCATGTGGGTCCCTTTTCAAGACAGCTTCGATAATGGATCCAGCCGTTTTTGACATAAGCGCTTCAATATTAAAAGTTAAGGAGATAACAGGTTATGATTCCAAAAAATTCACAAAATAAGATTAAAATGTTTATTTCAAGATTCAAAAAATACTAAATCTAATTAGACTACGAGTTTTTTCAGCAGTGAAAGCTCAACCATAATAAGAGATTAACCTTTTACTATAATGGGTTTGTCAACAACGATCTTATCCTTTGAGGCCAGTTGGAGACGAAGAGCCTCCTTATGGAGCAAACTATTGTTATGTTCTTCGAGTGCACTCATCTGCATATTTCGACTGCCTTCATTCCCATACGGGTTCCTCCTATGCTTCCTACCATATTCTCTACAAACCGAGCAGAATATCCTCGCAGTTCCTTCCTTCACATCTACATACGCCCATTTGTAAGTATCAGCCCATTCCTCTCTCCATCGTTTCACAACCTTCTTCTTCCTTTTTGCAGTCTGATTTTTTGACATATCCTGGTCTTCACTTATTTCCTGGGATCCCATTACCAAGTGTTTGCTATCATCATGCTCCTCAGAAGAAGGTTCTCGCGGTGGGCCACCAATGAGAGAGGTGCTCGGAAATGAAGGGTCATCATCCCCAGGTCCAATTTCCAGATCAATTTCCTCTCCAATATCCCGAACTACCAAGTGATGATGCCTCTGTGCTTGTTGAATCAAGTTGATGTCATCTACAGTTGAATTCATCCCTAACCCACCAACTGGAAGTAACATTCAGCATTGCCTACTCTTCAGATCCTTTTGGTGTCTGTTGTAACAATCAACTCCTTGCATCAAGCCTGGAATAAATCAAGAATGACTTTGCAATTAAGAAAATTTGAACACGATAACCATTACAGCAAAATTCACAGAACCTCAGTTAAATCCACCATCGATCATTTTTTAAGAACCAATGAGAATAATATGAAGGAAAACAGAAGCACGCCGAGTACATAAGTAATGATCACTTCAGATTTTAGACAGTCTATGCTTAGTTATCTACAGTAGAACAAAAAAAAGAATATCTTCAGTAATTTATCTCTGTTAAGATCCCAATTAAGTGTAACAGTCCACTTTTAAATAAATTATAATAAGGAAACCCCATCAAATGTAGCTATAGCCTGAATAGTATTGTTGCTCTAGCAATTACTGCATTTCTTTCTTATACAGATAATTCTAGCTTCTAAAAGATGGTACTCTATATAAATATATCCCAAAAAATGACTCCCACAATTGGACAAAATCAATAAACTGACAAACAAAAGGTAGAAGAAAGCTCAAAATAAGAAATACGCATTGATACAAGAGTTCATCGAGAGTAAAGGGAGCGATGCTGCAAAGCCAAGAATCAAGAAAACTGACAAAATTAACACCTTTAGGACCAAACATGACTTCCTTCGCTATTCACAAAGCAGCCCAGAAGCTAAATTCGAAGAGATCGACAAGAAGTACCTCAGGCAATAAAATTTGCCAAGAATTGCAGCGGGAAACTTCCCCTTCTCCTTGGCAAAGCCAAAAAAAAGCAAACAGAGACAGAGGATCGGCTTTTTATCGTCGATCAGATTCTTCCTCCTTCAGCTATCCTAGTGGTCTGCAGACGGTACAGCGGAATAGAGAAGATGAAGATTCCTTCAATTTGGTATGGTGTATGCAAGAAAGTGTGTTTGTGGGTGAGCGGTGAAATTTGTGTTCGATGAATTGATTTAATCTCATCGAAAGTCCAAAGACAGTTAATTTTCTAAAGGACATGTCTTAAGTATAATATTAATTTTTTCCATATATATTGGTAACTATATGCTATATATAATATATATTGTGGCTAAAAAAAAACTATAGGCTATAACTTTTTTTACAATAAATACTAGATACCTGAATGCGCTACGCGCGCAATATTGTCCTGATAATTATACATTACATGATTAATCTGACTCCGAGTATAATACGAGGGCATGAGACCCGACTTAAAATCTTTAAAATTTAAATTCAAATTCTCGTTCGGCCGAGAGGAAAAACACAATTAAAGGCTCCCAGCCGCTCGAGAATTTGAATTTAAATTTTGAAGATTTGAAGTCGGGTCTCAGACCCTCGTATTATACTCGGAGTCAGATTAATCATGTAATGCATGATCGTCAGTACAATATTGTGCGCGCGCGTAGCGCGTGCAGATATCTGGTATAAGCATTAGGAAAATCCACTTAAGTGGATTAAAAAGGTTCAATTTAATTAATGTTTACGGTTGTAGACATATGCGTGCACTGATAAGCTCTTTTATTTATAATTGTGTTTAATTAGTTATCATCATAATCGTAATTTTATTTTAAGTTTTTCTAAATTGATCTTTATTAATTGGTTGAAAAATACACTTAACGAAACACAATAGTTATATCAGTTTTAGTAAATGAATTGAAAATGCACTACATATGAATATAATAAAAGAAAAGTACATGACTTGCACTTGACAAAAAAAAAAAAAAAACTGTACGAATGCATTAATAAATTTAAAAAGTTAAAATTAAGATAATAAAACATTCTGGTAAACGACATTTTGAGTATGTATACCGTTATGCCCTTCGAATTCTCATTTTTTAACCAAGACTTTAGAAGACTGCGCAATACCGCGTGATAAAGCGTCATATAGTTGTCCGTGACTAAAAACATGGTCAGACAAATATATCCCGACATTAGGCAGAATCTGACATTGCGTCTTGTTTATTGTACCTCATGTCGGGAAAGAAAAAGCTACTACGGTTGCTCTAGCATTTTAAATTCAAATTGAATATTTTTTAAATTTTTTTATGAAATTATGTTTCATAATTTAAACGTATATTTTAGTAAAAAAATTAATTCATTTTTTACATTAGCTTTATTCTTGTATTGTCTTAGGGATCGGGCCGATGACGGTCTTGTATTATTCTTTGAGCTTTGTGAATCATATCATACAACATTCTTATGACGTCACTGTAACAATTTGACCATAAAAGTCTACGCGCGCGCAGCGCGGACTGAAATCTAGTATAAATATTAGGAAATCCATTTAAGTGGATTCAAAATCCAAAATGTAAATATATCAGCTATATGGTATATGTGTTAAAAGAAAAAAAAAAAAAAAAAACTATAACTGTCATATCTAGTGGGTGAAGAATTGAAAAGATAATAACTTATAAATTGCATGCAAATGACTTAAGATTAAAGAAATATTTATATGTATGTAGAGTTATAAAAAAATCAGCGTTACCTAATAATATCTCTCTAATTTGTTAAATGACACTTTTTGGTTTTTTTATAACCAGAAACATTCTTATTAACTGAGAAACTTTGTGTTCTTCTTTGTTGTCTTAATTAAATATAAATCTCATGGACTTAAAATGATTCTCTAATTGGTTAAAAAATATTGTACTAAATCCATCTTAAAAACAGTTATCTATTGTTACAAATAGAAAAATGGTTACATATGTGAATACTAACCAATGTTGAGTGATTAATGTAATTATACATAAACAAATACAAGGTACATAAAAAAGTTCAATATAGAACTGAGCATTAGGAACCGAAGTGAAAGTAGGGATAACAAACAGGATACATAGTCGTAAACTCTACAATGTTCTTAACCATCCTCATTCCAATCCCTCTTCCTATATTGAGTTATTCACTTCATGTTGAATCGAGACACTATATGCTGCTGCCAATTAACCAAGTATGGAGTTTCTGTATTAGGCACAACTACAACGCATCATGGCATATATGAGTAGGAAAATTATATTCAACGCGTTAGAAAGACCACTGATATATTAAAGACGCTCAGTAAAGAAAGTGTTAACAGAAAAATGAATGACTGAATATAATTACAACTAAACAAAAGTAAAAAGTAATAAGGATACCAACATGTGCTCCCAATATAAAGAAATAAATATGATGCATACGAAACACTTTTGAAAAAAATGAGACGGGTAACAATCTGACAATGTTTACTTAACAGAACTTGGTTATGTGCGTGTCATATGACTCAATAAAAATAAATCTTAAAATTGACCCTAGTTGAATGGTGGCCGGCAGGGGTTGGGCGGTGGCCGGCCGGAGTAGGGTGTGGCTGAAGTAACATAAAAGTATCAAGGGGAATTTCGACTTTTTACACAATTCTGTTAAATTTAACAGAAAAAATGGACGGAAAACCAAATTTCAACAAAGTTAAAACTTCAGACATCTGATATTAACAATTTAACATTCGGACACCAAAATCTCACATGGGGCAAACCTCATACAGTTTATAGGTTCTAAGAACCAAATTAAATTGCTTCCAAGAAGAGGATCTTTATTAATTTGTTGAAAAATACACTTAATTAATAGGATCTTTAACTATAGCAATCTGCAAGGAGCAATGATTTGTCCTATAATAAAATGCTTTAAAGAATTCAAAATGCCTTCAGTCAGCCACCATTGGTTATTAATATTCACTTCTGCCGAATGTTGGTTATTGTGATCAAACAAAAAAAATCAAATGTGATAGCAACTAAATCAAATTTAAACCCAAATTATTAGAAAATTTACCAGTTCAATTCTGATCAGACATTACCCTGCAAATCAACAAAAGAGTGCGAGTACACTCTCTCTATGACTTGCCCCTGCAATGGAGATTCAAATGGATCCACTTATTAAGTAGCAGGTAAATATTTACTTACAGAAAGTTACTTCCTACGATGACTTGCCATACACAATGGTTGGATATGAAAATTAATGAATGAAGTAGAGATTGCCTTTAGTAGCTATACTTAATGTTGTTAAGGAACTTAAAAAAAATACATAAATTCATTAACAAAGCAACATTCATCAAAGAAAGATATGGCACGACTAACCAGAGTCAATCTTGCAATTGATAGAACAAAATAAGAAAGCATCAAAAGAAAATAAAAACATTAACATACCAACGGCAACCGACTCCCGTTTAGATTAAATTTTCTAATCAATATATATTATAAATTCTAAAGCAAAGATAATAACAGAGTGAACGTGGAGCTGGAGATTTTGTTTTTTATGTTAATCGATGCATTTAAGACTATTGAGCTAACGGTTTTGTAGTCATTAGCTCCATGGCATTGATTGCACTAGAGAGCTGAGAGTTTTTAAGTTACAATTAATCGCAATTAAAATTTTGTTGATTTCGAACCGTTCAAGATTCAACGTATACAATTAATCGCAATTAAAATTTCGGACCGTTCAAGATTCAATGTATGCAATTAATCGCAACTAAATTTTCTCTGATTTCGAACCGTTCAAGATTCAATGTATGCAATTAACCGCAATTAAAATTCCAGACAATTCAAGATTCAATGTATGTAATTAATCGAAATTAAAATTTCACTGGTTTTTAACAAACGCTTGACACGGAGCCATCGAACGATTATACCAGGCGGTACGGGCGGCTGACAGTATCGGTGGCAGAGCCATCTCTATCTCCGGCGAGATATCGTCGGTGGTCATCGAAGTCATATTTGTTGAAGAACAGACGCGTGATACAGATCCGACGACCAAAGGTAGCATGCGGTACGACCATCAAAAATTTATTTGTGAATTTGCGCAATAGTATTTTATGCTTCAAAATTTTCAGTCTTTTGTTTACTTTTTTAAATTTTAGACTAATATTTTATCTAAAAATGGTGTTTCAACATATTACAAATAGTCAGTATAAATTTTATCAAATATTAGCTTATTAATTATACATATTTTGTAAGTTACCCAGCGCTATGCGCGGGCGATGCACCTCCTATTATGCTAAATTTTGTGAGGAAAGTGGACAAATGCAGCATTAGTGCAGTACGACCTATATAATTACTAAATGACCCAACATTATATATATCCATAAGAGGTTGTAGTAGAAACAGCCCAATTGCTCATTCTTATTTTTTATTTTAACTTTTAGGCTACGGCCCATTATTATTTGGGCTAAATGGCCCACTATTATTAAATAGTAATTTTATTTAATTATTTTTCGAATGATTTTTCGTCTAATTTTCTAATTATTGTAAATGATGGTTACGACCGAGAGGAAGCACCATCGAGGTTTATAATAATGGTCTCAACATAAAGTTTTAAAGGTTTAACAACTTTAAATTGTTAAATATGTGCTTTAAGTTTTGCTTTTGTTATCCGTCATTTTTTTCATTGAATTCGACGGATTTTGATAAAATATTCCATAAAATTCAACAACAAGAGAATTTAAAGAAGATAAAAATTAAAATGACACTTATGTTTCCCTTTAACTTATATCAATTAGTAATATGTTCATACAGTAAAATTAAATAATTTATACAAATTTGAGGTTCAAATTAACTTTATTGGCATAAATATACATGAATTGAATAAAACACGTATCCAAATCCGTCAGATTTAACCGAAAAAAAACAGACTAAAAACCAAAAGCAACAAAAACAAAATTGGGGACAACTAATGGTGCAAACCTAAGTTATTTAAAAACAACAATTTAAACATGAAACATCTAAAAACAATATGGTGCAAAGCTGAGATACTTAAAAAAACAATTTAAACATAGAACACCTATAAGTAACATCGTACAAATCTGAAACTGTGATTACGTTTGTAAGCCTATGATGATTAGGATTAATACAGGCCGATTATGTCGGGGTTTTTTTTCTTCTAAAAGAGAAGCCAGAACTCAACCGACCTCTCGCCAATTCAAATTGAGTTTTGGAGTCTGAGATGGAGCCCAAAACCAATGTTAGCATATTGATGTTATACATTTGGGATGGCCTTAAGTCTGAGATGTGTACGATACATGTGAAATTTAAATATATGCGCATTATAATATAAGAAAATATTTTATATTTATACTATTTCAAATAATATGGAAACTCGAAATTAATTTGAAATTAAAAAGTAATAATTTTGATTCGTGTCATTATTTAACTTACTTAATATTAATATTAAACGACTCAGTCATTATCTGACGTAGCGGAGTATAATTATATATATACAATCAAAGATATAAACAAAACAATTGAATAAAAAAATATACAAATTTAGCACTAACATGAATAGTAGCATGAGAGTTCATACTAGTAAGAACTGTATCACTTCTCTTTCCATTCGATAATACAAAATAGTAATATTTGTAATTCTAGCCACGCCTAGCGGCGTCTGTTGACAAATTTAGAACTAAGAACTCCCAATTTGAAACAATAAATCCTCATTAGAAAGTTAAGTTCCTATTTAATCATTAATTATTAGGAATCAAAGTAAACGACACTAAGGGGGCGTTTGGACGGACGTAATGCGAGATTACTTGAAATGTGAGATTACTTGTAATGTTCTGACTCAACGGGTTGGTTCGTAATCAACAATGAATATACATTGTAATGTTATATTACATTGTTTGGTTATGTTGTAATGTGAAGTTTAATATCAGATTACAATATTTGATATAGTTTGTAACGTACATTGTAATGTTATTTCCTTATTATTGTAATAATATGTTTGAAAATCTATTACATCTTAACATGACAAATTTAAACATGGATTTATTTTGTAAAACAAATAGCTTAGTCCTTAAACTTTATGTTTTATATTTAAATATCTAAAAAATATTAGAGTTAAATTTGTATTAGTACTTTTCATCAGAATTCTATTATTTAAAACATACTGTATAATTTTATGAGATAACAAATTCTATATATATATATACAAGATTGTAGAGTTGTAACTCTTAGTTTTTGTGGAGGCTCAGCTCTTGATTTAAATGGAGATGCAACAAATAATTTTGATGGAGGAAGATTAAAGTTTATATCAATATATAAATACTCAGTAATCTTGAAAATAATTTTATATTACTTTCAAAAACGGTTGTAATCTCATATTAGATCAAGAGGGAAAGTTAATTCGTTTTGACCAACCCGTTGCAATCTCAGATTAAAATGCATATTACATTACAAAGCTTACATTACATTGTTTGGTTTGTCGAACAACGTAATATGGAATGAAATATGGGATTACATCCCACATTACATCCATCTAAACATCCCCTAAGATCATCCAAAATGGTTTTACATAAATTGAATTTTTTAAAGTTGTCATGTTGACATTTATGTACACTTTGGGGGTGTTTGGATGGATTTAAAGTGGGATGTAATCTCACATTATGTCCCACATTACATCAACATTACGTTGTTTGGTTTGCCAAACGACGTAATGTGCATTGTAATGTAAGTCCATTGTAATCTCAGATTACGTCCAAACTCCATTCAACGTAATGTGAGATTACATCCAAAAATGGATGTAATGTGAGATTACGTCCAACATTACGTGTTATTATTTTATTAATATTTATTAAATAGACAAAATACTTTGTATTATCATTACAGCATATTATGATAATAATTTTGTTATTATTAGTAGTTTTTTTTTATCTACATCATAACTGGTTATTATAATAAATAATAATGCACATGATGTTCTCATAAAATGAGTAAAGTCTCTTCAATGCACTTTTTATGAAAATTACCTTATAAAACTACATATAATGTTTTAACTATTAGAATTTTAATAGTTGTGCATATTGAGTTTACATATTTTGCTTTTAGAATTCATAAATAAATATAGTATTAACCACAAAACATAAACTTTAAGAAGTTAGTTGTTGTCAATATTTTTTTTTTGTAATCTTATTATATTAAGATATAATATATTCTCTGTAAATTAATATAATAATAATAATAAAGTCACATTACAATGCACGTTATAACACATACCAAACACTGTAATCTAACATTACATTCCACATTACAGCACAACCAAACACTGTAATCTCACATTACAGCTCACATTAGGGCAGTAAACGAGTCGAGTCGAGCCGAGTATCTGGCAAGCTCGACTCGACTCATTTTACTCGAGCTCGAACTTGGCCGAGCCTTAATTTTCCGAGCTCGAACTCGACTCGGTGCCATGCTCGACGAGCTCGAGCTCAGCTCGATAAGGTTATATTTTTTTCAATTAAATTGTAAACGGCGTACCTTAACTCGAGCTCGAACTCGACTTGAACTCAATATATATATATATATATATATATATATATATATATATATATATATATATATATAATATTATTATTTAAAGCTCGAACTCGGACTCGAACTCGACTCAAATAGGCAAAAGTAAAAAGCTCGATTAGGCTCGCGAGCCTCTCGAGTCGAGTACCAGTGAACTCGAACTCGACTCGGCTTCAGAAAAAGCTCGACTCGAGCTCGACTCGACTCGAAATTTAGCGAGTCGAATTCGAATATCGACCGAGCCGATCTCGAGTAGCTCACGAGTAGCTTGACTTGTTTACACCCCTAGCTCACATTACTTGTAGTCTCACATTTCAAGTAATCTCACATTACGTCTATCCAAACGCCCCAATTTAAGTAATACGTAAAGTTAAGACACATGCAAACAATATTTGTCCCAGTATTTGCTCTCTAATAGTTTTTTTTTTTTTTGCCAAGCTCTCTAATAGTATTACTTAACTATATTTCTTAAATATATTTTATTATTAAATTTTTCAACAACCACCAATAAGATATTAACATTAATTATAAAATGAATTAATTTATAATTAAATCTTGGTTATGTAATACAAAGTACATTTCTTAAATTTAAGGAATATGTTAAAAATATATGGGTCTCATTTTTAAGCACATACATTGTAACACATTTTTATACACTTTATATAAAAAAAATATGTTTAACTTTGATTTAAATAATACTTTGCAATATGATTGCGATGCGGATGCTCACAAGTAGAAACTCTCTCTACCGTTATAATTTTACAACGTAAACTAGGATTGTAAGTTGGGCCCGAGCCCTCGTGTTCGTTGATGTCTAATCTCAACAGAAAGAAACAAAGAGTCAATCAGAACAGCCACAAAGTCTCAATCAAACTGGCCCAATTTGTTGCTTTCTGTAGGCCCACTACTACCCCCTTCATATATATAGAAAACAACATTTTTCTTTATTTTCTTTTAAATTATTTAGAGTATTAACTATTGGAAGTGTGACTTATTAGTTCATTATATCTCGATTCATTTAGTTAGTGGTTTTTCTTGCTCAAGTGAGCCAGACCTAATCACTTGGTATGTGAGACCATGTATATGACAAGTCCAAATTTGTGCGAATTACTTGTTTCATTCTGACCGATCAAAATTCTAAATTAACAATAGCTTAAACATGGAATGTAAGCACCTAACTAGATAAATCGATTCATAAATGACCGTAAATCACACTTCAGAAATCTAATGCTTCAAATAATAATAATGGTAATAAATTGATTTAAATAAATATACGCATATACTATTTAACTCATTATATTTTTTTTAGTATATGTCTAAGTGACAATATATATTTATTTAAATAAATATCTACAAAAGTATTATAAAATTTTTTGCAAAAGTCTTTTTGTCCATATAGCGTAATTCAATGCGGGGTAATTTGACGAATAATTGTTTGATGACTATCATTGAGAAAAAATTATTTGAGTTTTTTGAATTTCATCTTCTAAATATAAAAATTCTTAATAGTCATGTAATTAGTTGGTGTTTTACTTTTAAATGATTAGACTATATTTCATTAAAAAAAATCATATATTTTGTATTGGCAAGTATTTTTTTTGGTTTTTAAAATAATTATTTACATACAACATTTCTTAACAATACAAATCCGATCAATTTTGTACCCTTGATTTCAAATTCTGGCCCGCCACTGTTTCATTTTCTATTTTAATTAATTAAGAAGAAAAAAGAAAAAGCTTTATGTGATGGAGACTGGAGAGGAGACAACTCAATTTTGATTGGGATTCTAGTATTGTTGTCGTTTTGCTGCTTTGATAGACCAGACATACCGATCAAGAACACAATAGGGGCCTGAATGTTTGACCATGTTGTCAATTGGGGTCTGAATTGAAAAATAATATTATTAAGAGCCTGAATTTTGAGTTATGGTTAAAAGTGACGGAAAGTGGTCACATACATGCTTGACATGTGACTGAAAATAAACTGAAAATCCGAAAATGCTCTTTCACCAAAGTGTGTCCCTCACATGTTTGACCTAAAAAGACGAAAATGTCATTTAAACCACCACAGCTCTGGCAACCACCACCCGGCTCCGGCGACCACCACCCCAGCTCTGGTGACCCTAACCCCCCTCCGCTCCGGCGACCCAAAATAGCTCCGCTCGGAGCCAAAAAGCTCCGATCTGGAGCTCTGTGGCCCCAATCAGAGCCGCAGAGCTCCGATCAGAGCTTTTTTGGGTCGCCGGATGGAGGGTTTGGGTCGCCGGAGCCGGGGTGGTGGTCCTCGGAGCTGGGTGGTGGTTGGTGGCGGTGGCCGGAGCCGTGGTGGCCTTAAGGGCATAATTAGTGTGCATGGGTATTTTAGACATTTCACATTTCATTAATTAAACTGATAAATTATATAATAATTGCAAAATGGTAATTCTGTCTTTTCACGTGGTTCCGTTATATTTAACAGAAAATTTAGACATAAACCCGAAAAAACACAAAACTCAAAATTTAAGCCATTGATAATATCATTTTTCAATTAAGACCTCAATTAGCAACCTGGCCAAACATTCAGTTCCCTATGTTCTTAACCCTACTACTAATAATAACGGTTGTTAGACCATAACATATTTCGTAGTTAGATTCTCCACTTCTATCGGTTGCAGCCAAATATCTGTCAATCATAATCCATAACCAGCACCATTCCTTATTTTTGTTATTAATGGCTGTAATACATATAGTTAATCAATGCAACTGTGACTTCATTTATATTGCCTATTGGTCCACTGCGTATAAAAGTCTTTCACTTTTTTTTTTTACACGAGGTATCTTAGGTGTAAGATCATATAAATAGTTCATGCTCACACTATATCAATCCGTGATGAGTAAATTTCTAACTATGAAAAAAAAAAAATCATTCTTAAATTTTGAATCCAAAAGCTTTAAGAAATGAACGAAATATTTTTTTTCCGCCACTACTACCTATAGAAGTTGAGTTATACTAAAGACAAAGTTAATAAGTTTTTTGGTACAACATGTTTGATCAATGTTGTTTTTTGGCGTAACATGTTTTTTTTACATAATTTTGGTGCATAACGTTTAAAACTTGCACGTGATAAACTCTCAAACTTTTAATTTGTTCAGTTTAGTCCACAAATTTATATCTCGTTCTTTTATTTTGGCTTAATTTAGTCATTAAATTTATTTCTCAATCGAACCATTGACTCGATTGACCTAACCCGGGTCGAGTCTAGGGCTAGTCCGACCATGGTTAAAGTCACCTAACCTAGCTGACCCGAAAAATGGTGGACCTAGCTCTAGGCTCGACCCGGGTAAGATCAATCGAGTCAAGAGTTTCAATTGGAACAAGTTTAAAAACAAAATTAAACACAACAAAGTCAGCGATATAAATATGAGGACTCAAATGAACAAAATAAAAATTTGGGGGTCAATCATATGTGTATTTAATGGTCAAAACTAAAAGTTCACTAACATATTCATTAAAAGAAAACAAGTTTCAAACATTATGTATAAAAGTAAAAAAAAAAAAAATTGAACCAAAAATAATATTAGTCAAACATGTACATATGTACTAAAGACATATTAGCCTTGAATATAATTTTTTTTTATTTAGGATGATCTCTTAAAGTCGATTATATTGTACCCATCCATATGATCAATATTTATTTATATATATATATATATATATATATATATTGAGCATGGGCCATGGTTTGGAAAAAGTTAATAATTGTTAGTTTGGCACATATACATGATGCATTCCTCTACAGACAAAAATTGATGGTTATTACTATTAATTTATATGTGGCCAAAAAATTATTATTAATTTTATTATATATATATATATATATATATATATATATATATATATATATATATATATATATATATATATACACACAAAAGCACCAATATAAATAAGGAAAAATGGTAAATGATTAATCTCTAAATAGCTAGAAATTAAGATTAAAAAAACACGGCTAGAGATGATAGTAACTCAATAATGAATTCATGACTCTTGCCTAATCTTCTTGTCTTCGACCATGATATTTTCATCACACAACCCCAGAATCTGCACATTATCAGATCCGTGAGTGTTTTCCATTCTACCATCTCTGTTTGATTATCTTTTTTTTTTTTAAAACAAAATGCTTTTTAATTATAAAAATTTCGTTGTGTCAGCACCATATTGCGTCGCAGATGCGCCCGGCCAATGCTCGTTCTCATATGCGACGGCAGAAGCTTGTTTTATATATCATCGTATGCGAGATGTGACAGAGACAAGCAGAAGAATGACGTTCAAAACTCGCTACCTAGCTAATCGGATATAATTCTTTGGCTGATAATGAAATTCAAATCCATCTCACGTCCCCACAGACGAATCAACATAATCAATGGTCCAACTTTTAATTGAGTGCTCGTCCATTAGAATCCTGTGCTAATCATATCATGGAGGAAGCAAGCAATCCAGGTACGTAGCTATACTGTCCCATTGACGTCCTTCTATTATCTCTTCCTCGCCGTGGCTGTTTTATTATATCCGTCGGAAACATGTCGGAGCAAAGCTTGTTGTACTCAGGTATATCTATATATATGAGCCAATTTGGTCGGAAACACTATGCTTCTTTTTTTTTTTTTATGTTTTTTTTAAGAATTGTTTTCGCAATTTCGAGCCGAATGGTTTAATTGTTTCTTGCGCGGAATGTTTTCAGAGTTCGTTTCTTGGTTTTGCGATGGAGATCATCAATTCGAGCTTTGCGTTGAGAGAAGCATAATCGATGCGGTAAACTTGTTATTTCTCTCCGCTTTCTACTCGGCATTGCTCGCAACATCGATTCGAAACAGCAGTCGAGAATACCGAAGAAGGGACTCGATCTTCGTAGTAGTTTCGATACTCTGTGCGGCTATCGGAGTTTCGAGTTTTGGTCTCCTCTTCTACGAAACCAGCCCGGCAAGGATTCATCTGCGCCTGTCTTGCATTGTTCGAGGACTCGTATGGCTTTCACTGAGCTTGTCCTTGCTTGTACGGACGACCAAGTGTACGAGGATTCTTACCACTGTCTGGTGGGCTTCCTTTTTCCTTCTAATCACAGCTCTAGACATAAGAACTCTTATGTTGCAACGATCGAGCCTCGGGTTGCTCGAGGTCGCATCATGGCCTTTGAACTTGCTTCTTCTCTTCTGCGCTATTCGAAGCTGTTCTCTTGATTCGGCTCGTCTCGATGAAACCCTAAGTACCCTAGCCGAGCCGTTGTTATCTTCGAAACACAAAAAGACCGAATCAGGGATCGGCCGCGCTGGATTCCTCAGCAAATTGGTGTTTTCATGGGAGAATCCTTTACTTGCCTTAGGCTACAAGAAATCGCTCTCTTTCGACGATGTTCATTCACTAGTCCCAGAGGACGAAGCCGATACCGCTCACCGTAACTTCTCTCGAGCATTCGGTACCCTTGTTCGAGAGAAAACGAATCATGGGAATCTCGTCGCCAAGGCCGTTACCAACGTGTTCTTTAGAGAAAACATCTTCATCGGAATTTGCGCGTTGCTTAGGACAATCGCTGTTGTTGTTTCTCCTCTCTTGTTGTTCGGCTTTGTCGAGTTCTCATCTCGAGACCACACGAATCTCTCCGAAGGGTTTGCCCTAGTGGGTTGTTTGGCTGTAACCAAGGTGGTCGAGTCGTTGTCTCAGAGACACTGCTTCTTCAACGCGAGACGGTCCGGGATGAGGATGAGGTCAGCGCTGATGTCGGCCGTCTATGAGAAGCAGCTGAAGCTCTCGAGTTTGGGCCGGAAGCGACACTCAACCGGAGAGATCGTGAACTACATCGCGATCGACGCGTACCGGATGGGAGAGTTCCCTTGGTGGTTCCACACCGCATGGACCGCCACTTTCCAAGTCTTCCTAGGTGTCGGGCTTCTATTATTAGTCGTGGGCCCTGGCGTGGTCCCGGGTCTCGTTCCGCTCTTCATCTTCGGGCTCCTGAATGTGCCGTTGGCGAAGTTTATCCAAAAATGCCAATCGCAGTTCATGAAAGCGCAAGACGAGAGATTGAGATCGACTTCGGAGATCTTGAACAGCATGAAGATCATAAAGTTGCAGTCTTGGGAGGAAAAATTTCAGACCCTGATCGAGTCGAAGCGGGCTGCCGAGTTCAAGTGGCTAACCGAGTTACAGACCAAGAGAGCGTATGGAACTGCGATGTATTGGATGTCCCCGACCATCATTTCGTCAGTGGTCTTCCTAGGTTGCGCTTTCCTAGGGAGTACGCCGCTAAATGCGGGGACCGTCTTTACGGTTCTAGCAATGTTACGGGCAATTTCTGAACCGGTTCGGATGATCCCCGAGGCCCTTTCTTACTTGATCCAAGTCACGGTCTCGTTTGATCGGATCAACGGTTTTTTGCTCGATGATGAGCTCGATCGCAATATTGTTAAAAGGTTCTCGGTATCGAACTGCAATACGAGTTTGGAAATAAGCACGGGCAGTTTCGCGTGGGACCCAGAGTCGACGTCTCGTACCCTCGAGAACATAGATTTACGAGTCGGGAACGGGCAAAAGATTGCGGTTTGTGGCCTCGTTGGGTCCGGAAAATCATCCCTATTGCAAGCTATCCTTGGAGAGATCACCAAAACTTCAGGAAATGTAAGTTTGAATGAATACACTTTTAGCGATGGTTTATAGTCGTAGCATAAGAGTTAAACTGACGCTTAGTTTTACGCTACCTGTTTTTTCTTGTATTTAGGTGACAATATGTGGATCGATTGCTTATGTTTCTCAAACATCATGGATCCAAAGTGGGACAGTTCGAGACAACATATTGTTTGGGAAGCAGATGGTAGAGGGAAGATATGAGATGGCCATAAAAGCGTGTGCTCTTGATAAAGATATTGACAGTTTCGATCACGGAGATCTTACCGAAATCGGCCAAAGAGGAATCAACATGAGCGGTGGACAGAAGCAGAGGATTCAACTCGCTCGCGCTGTCTATAATGATGCCGATATATATCTTCTCGACGACCCGTTTAGCGCGGTCGATGCACATACTGCTGCGATATTGTTTAATGTACGTAATACAAAATCCTCAAATTATTCATATAAAATACAGTTACGGTACTTAAATTACTAGCTGTAGGTTTTCGGTCTTTTACCGACAGAGAATACCGACACTAAAAATGGTTCCTGAGATATGTTTGTAGGATTGTGTCATGACCGCGTTAAAATCGAAGACGGTTGTTCTGGTAACACATCAAGTGGAATTTCTTTCTGAGGTCGACCGGATTGTAGTTATGGAAAGTGGAAGAATTGCACAATCGGGAAGTTACGAGGAGCTTAGGAGAGGCGGGACCCCGTTTGATCATCTCGTGAATGCTCACAAAGAAGCCATTAACAACGAAAGCGACGAACAGTCTACGAAGTTCGTACACGAGGAGCTACACGAGCCAATTAGCGACGAAACCATCGATATTTCGGGAAAGGGCGAGAATGGAGTCGGGGTGCAGTTAACCGAGGAAGAAGAAAGGGGGTTTGGAAATTCCAGGTTGAAGCCGTTTTGGGATTATTTCACCATCTCGAAAGGAAGGAGTCTTTTCGTATCGGGCTCGGGTGCGCAGTTGGGTTTTGTCGCTCTTCAAGCCGCAGCAACTTATTGGCTCGCCTACGCCATTCGAGTTCAGAATATCGATAGCGGGGTCTTGATTGGGGTATACTCTGGAATTTCCGGATTGAGTACGTTTTTCGTGTTTATGAGATCCTACATTGCGGCTCGCATGGGCCTAAGGGCCTCGAAAGCGTTCTTTTCGGGTTTTACCGATGCCATATTCAAAGCCCCGATGCTCTTCTTCGATTCGACCCCCGTGGGGAGGATCCTAACACGGGTAACATACTAATCATATAGTACTAGATACGTTTTCATACATGTTGATATGTAGTATAAGAGTGTGCCGAATGTCTTCCCCCATTAAGCTCGGATTTATGAAACAGTTGGTTAAAACACACATTTTCTTTGGTTTCTTCAGGCTTCTTCGGATATGACAGTCTTGGACTTCGACATACCCTTCTCGTTAATCTTCGTCGTGGCTTCCATCACGGAGCTCGTCGCGACAATCATCATCATGGCCTCGGTTACATGGCAAGTTATGATCGTGTCGGTGTTTACTCTCACGGCTACGAAATATGTTCAGGTTGGCACTGAATCAACTTCTGCTTGAAATATATATGTATCCCAAATTAGGAATATTGTCAGTAAAATCGCATAAAACTGTAATAGACAAACACATTTTTGTTGGTGAATCATATGAAGGATTTAATTTCACTTATGCATTGTAATTGTGCTACATTCTTAGCTTACTTGGCTTCTAAGAAACCATACTTTTATTGCACAGGATTATTACCTAGCATCGGCACGGGAACTAACAAGGATTAACGGGACGACGAAAGCCCCGGTGATGAATTTTGCATCGGAGACATCTCTCGGAGTAGTCACAATTCGTGCTTTTAACGTGGCGGACAGATACTTCACTAACTTCATGGAGCTCGTCGATGATGATGCGAAGCTCTTCTTCCATTCGAATGCGGTGATGGAATGGCTAGTTATGAGAATTGAGGCTCTTCAGAATCTGACTCTATTTACAGCTGCTATTCTCCTTGTTTTACTCCCCAAAGGAAACATGATACCAGGTATCGTCCACTTCAAACATAAACATTTCATGTTTAAGGTTAACAGAAAAATAGATGTTGCTGAAAATTTGCGTTTCATAAACAAATATGTCGGTCGCATATAAGTTCAGCTAGCAGTTTGGTACTAAAATGCGGGTTATGCATATTATACTGCAGGGCTCGTTGGGTTGTCTCTTTCCTATGCTCTTACGATGACAGGAACAGTTATATTCGCGGTGAGGTGGTATTGCTATTTATCGAACTACGTGATCTCAGTCGAGCGAATAAAACAGTTCATGCACGTCCCACCCGAGCCTGCTGCAGTGGTCGAGAATCACCGACCGCCTTCTTCGTGGCCATCAAAGGGTCGGATCGAGCTAGATGAGCTAAAGGTAAAAGAAAAGACCTTTCTTGTAACACAAGAAAACTGAAACCTAACGGCAAAAAACTTATTTATCTTGCAGCTACGCTACCGACCAAACGCGCCCTTAGTTCTCAAAGGAATCACTTGCACATTCAAGGAAGGTTGTCGGGTCGGAGTTGTTGGGAGAACCGGAAGCGGAAAAACAACTCTGATAAGCGCTTTGTTTCGACTGGTCGATCCAGACAGTGGAAAGATCTGCATAGATGGGATCGACATAACATCTATTGGATTGAAGGACCTGAGGATGAAATTGAGCATCATCCCTCAAGAACCGACTCTGTTTCGAGGAAGTGTTCGAACAAATATGGATCCTCTGGGTGTCTACTCTGATTACGAGATATGGGAGGTTAGTTCTTCAAGTAACTTGGCGTTGAAGTTATCTTCCAAGGAGTTTGCCTCCATGTGTTTGCGACATTATGGGATTTAGCCTTTTATTTTTCTTTTTTGTTAAAAGTATGACTTATAATTTTCAAGTCAGCCCCATAGGTAAAACTAAGTATGAATTTCTTTAGCTACACTTAAAATTTGCATCCCACCGTTGTTAACATTAATTTCCCTATAGAGCACACCTTAAGGATAAAAGAAAAATGCAAAAAAAAAAAAAAAGTCACAAGCATAGTGCTTATAAAGCATTTTATTGAAGTTTTCTAACTGAAATTCACCTTTAATTTATTTCAAGAGTGACACAACAGTCCTCAAATTTTCAGTACTAACAAAAAAAAAAAGTTTGAGTAGTGCTCAATCAGCCTGGTCTAGGTCAATCAAAGTCTGATTATGAACTATATGTTTATTTTGAAAAAAAAATAACAGATGATTGGTTATTTAAAGAAAACATAAGTTGTTAGAAAAAAAAAAAAACTGGGATTATGGTACATGAATGTAATATTTGTGATATCTTCATAGGCTCTGGAGAAATGTCAACTAAAAGCAACAATCCGCGACATGCCGAACCAACTCGACTCTTCCGGTAAGTGCTTCCTACGATAATGTTGCCAAATAAGATGAAACTAAGTAACTAATTAGAATGTTTTCCTAATTAACAGTGAGCGACGACGGAGACAACTGGAGCGCAGGACAGAGACAATTGTTCTGCCTAGGAAGAGTCTTGTTGAGGAGGAACAAGATCCTAGTTCTAGACGAAGCAACCGCTTCCATAGATTCCGCAACCGATGCAATTCTGCAAAGGATCATCAGGCAGGAGTTCTCAGAATGCACCGTCATTACGGTTGCTCATCGTGTCCCGACTGTCATAGACAGTGACATGGTGATGGTCCTCTCTTACGGTGAGTCCCGATGGCAGATTTAAGAGTTTCAAATCTTGACACGTTAAAATTTTGACACGTATCTTTAAATTTAATATTTTCTTTTTAGTGTTTACCAATTCCAATAGGGTTTAAAAAAAAAAACTACAAAATTAATTACTTCTAAGAACGTGTCAAGATCTTAACGATAAGACACGATCGACAAAAATAATGGGTACAAGACTGTATACAAATTTAGAACCCACAATACATTTTATGAATTGGAGAACGTGCAATAATTTAGAACCCACAATACATTTTATGAATTGGAGAACGTGCAATAATTTATAATTGTGTGACGTTCTAGAGAGTACTCGAATAATAATTTATACTATTTAAAAAGTATATGGGTATTTTCCACAACTATACTTGAGTCCCCCTCAAATCAATATTTATTTAAGGACCTGAAACTATGGCGTGGTGTATCAGTAAGTAGTAAAAGAATTTGAGGGGTGTTTTTTTGTGGCAGGAAAAATGGTGGAATATGAAGAACCAACAAAGCTAATGGAGAGAAATTCGTACTTCTCAAAGCTTGTAGCAGAGTATTGGTCAAGTTGCAGGAGGAGTTCCCCCGACTAAGGTATCCATACTTGTGATGTATGTGATCGGGTCGGTTCAGACGTGGTGCGGATAAATTGATCACTTCAATAATTGTATCTCATTGCAGAATTACAAGGTTACAAATAACTATGATGTTATCTTCTACTCATCCTCCCATAGTAATCGGGCTCTCTATGACGTTTAGGGGGTGCTTGACGCTGCCATAGAGTGAGTTAAATTTAGATGAAATGAAAGGTGAGAATACTGGTTGATTCCTAATTTTTAGTATTGTAATGTTCGATTGTAGTGTTTAGTTACATAATAGTGTATATACTAAGTTAGATTGCAGCATGTGTAACAATATAATTTGTAATATGAGTTTTTATTATTACAAATATTATATTATACTAGGGTTCATTACCCGCGCGACATGTGGGGTAATATGTAAGACATGAAAAGTTAATAAGATAAAATTGTCAAAATTATAACCATGAATTTGTTATACCACAATTGTATGTTTATATAAAATATTTACTAAACTGTATTGTTTATTTTTTAAAGATTACTCTATCTGAAAGTAGAATCAACATCAAGATTTTGAATAATTAGATTAATTGAAGCTGGCCAAAAGAAAACTAACAAATTGAAGAAATTCACCTTATAATGCTTCCAATGGTCAATAGACACAAAAATTTGTTGCGCTAAATTGTAAGCAAAAACAAAGAGCGAGTATTTTTTTACTTATTTTTTTTTTCACATACACAGTGTCCGACATTAACATCTATATTTTTGATACATGGGTGCCCATACCTGTTGCTTATGCTAGTGTAGGCTCTCCATTGGAGGAACATTGTCGATTGGGGCATCCTTTTCTGAAGGTGTTGAAGAAGTTGTGTCCACAACTACATGATGTCTCTACATTAAGCTGTGAATCATGTAGGTTAGCAAAACATCATAGCACCGATTTACCTCCAAGGATCAATAAGCGAGTCGAGTCTGCTTTTGATCTTGTTCATTCTGATGTATGGGGACCTTCTCCAGTTGTGGCTAAACTGGGCTTCAGGTACTTTGTTACGTTCGTGGATGATTTCTCTCGAATGACTTGGATATACTTTCTGAAAAGTTGATCTGAAATGTTCACCCATTTTTGTGCGCTTTGTGCTGAAGTGAAGACTCAATTTAACGTCTATGTGTGTGTGTTAAGGAGTGATAACGCCAAGGAGTACATGTCGTCCACGTTTGAGAACTACATGATACAAAACGGGATGCTTCACCAGTCTTCTTGCGTTGACACCCCTGCTCAGAATGGTGTTGCTGAAAGAAAGAACCGAGACCTACTTGAGACGGCTCGAGCTTTATTATTTCAAATGAAGGTTATGAAACCTTTTTGGGCGGATGCTGTATCTACGACGTGCTTTCTAATTAATCGCATGCCTTCTCTGGTACTTAGTGGTGATGCTCCGTACAACGTGTTATTTCCGAACAAACCGTTATTCCCAGTGGAGCCACGAATATTTGGCAGTACGTGCTATGTTCGAGATGTGCGGCCTTCAGTAATCAAGTTAGACCCAAAAGCGCTGAAATACGGGGTTTGGATATTCTCGTCACCAAAAAGGGTATCGATGTTACTCTCAAGATCTTAGTAGGTACTTGGTGTCTACTGACGTGTCTTTTTCAGAGAATTCTCCCTTTTAGTACCAGCCTCAGCATGTTGCTCCACCTGTAATGGAGGAAGATGAATGGCTAGTATACACGGCTACAAGTGCACTCGTTGAGCAACAAGTCGATGTATCCGCAGAAACAACTAGCGTGCCTCCCGTTGAGCTGGTTGATACTGTCTCAGGAACAGAGACACGAACAAGTGTGCCTCATCAATACCACCTCCACCTATTCTCTATCAGTACTCCACACGAGACAAGTCTACCACTGCACCGCATGTACCGGCTGTATTGTCTGATTATCAATCTAATGAGACAACTCCTTCACAAACTGATCATCATTCGTCTGATATTGATGATGATCTTCATATTTCTCTTCGCAAAGGTACACGCCAGTGCACTCTTCCTAAAGTTGCTTATCCTATTGCCAATTATGTCTCCTATAATCATCTGTCACCTTCGTCGAGCTCCTTAATTGCTTCAATTGACTCTGTCTCGGTACCTAAGACAGCCAGGGAAGATTTTAGTCATCCTGGATGGCGTGATGCAATGCTTGAAGAGAATAATGCGCTATATGAAAATCACACTTGGGAGCTAGTGGATTTACCTAGAGGAAAGACAGCTGTGGGGTGTAAATGAGTATTTGCTGTTAAAGTTAACCCGGATGGATCAGTGGAGAGCCTGAAAGCGAGACTTTTTGCAAAAGGATATGCCCAGACATATGGTGTGGATTATTCAGAAACTTTCTCCCATGTGGCAAAACTTACTTCAGTTCGTCTCTTTATATCAATTGCTGCATCTCGACATTGGCCCTTACACCAGCTAGATGTCAAGAATGCTTTTCTTCATGGTGATCTCAGTGAAGAAGTATATATGGAGCAACCACCTGGGTTTGTTGCTCATAGGGGCGTATGGGAAAGTGTGTCGCTTAAAGAAATCTCTGTATGGCTTGAAGCAGAGTCCTCGTGCATGGTTTGGAAAGTTTAGTGAAGCTGTACTTGAGTTCGAGCTGAATAAGAGCAAGTGTGATCATTCAGTCTTCTAAAGAAGGTCAACAACTGGCATTTTTCTTCTTGTTGTTTATGTCGATGGCATTGTTATTACAGGTGATGATTATACTGGAATCTCGTCTCTTAAGTCATTCTTGCATACCAAGTTTAACACAAAAGACTTGGGTCAGCTGAAATACTTTCTTGGGGTAGAAGTCAACAGGAGTAAAAATGGAATTTTCTTGTCACAGAGAAAGTATGTGCTTGATTTGCTTGCGGAAACTGGAAAGATCGGAGCCAAACCTTGCAACACTCTAATGGATCCCGATATACACCTCATGAAAGAAGATGGTGAATCCTTTGCAAATCCCGAGAGATATAGGAGGTTGGTTGGAAAATTAAATTACCTCACAGTCACTCGTCCAGACATCGCATATGCAGTCAGTGCTCTTAGTCAATTACGTCTGCACCTACTGTCAAACACTGGTCAGCTTTGGAGCAAATCTTATGTTACTTGAAGGGAGCTCTGGGACTAGGCATCTTATATCAAGACAATGGACATACTCGGACTGAGTGTTTTGCAGATGCCGACTATGCTAGATCCAAGGTTGATAGGAGATCTATTACGGGTTACTGCGTCTTTGTTGGAGGAAATCTAGTTTCTTGGAGAAGTAAGAAGCAAACTGTGGTATCTCGGTCTAGTGCAGAGTCTGAGTACAGGGCTATGGCAGAATCATCATGCGGAATTTTATGGATATATCACTTGTTGGACGAGGTTGACTTGAAGCCTGTAAAAACAGCTAAACTCTGGTGTGATAATCAAGTTGCTCTTCATATTCCTTCATAAGAGAACCAAGCATATTGAGTTGGATTGTCATTTTATCCGAGAGAAGATTCAAGAGAACCTGATTTCTACGGGACATGTGAGGACCGGAGAACAAATTGCTGATATTTTTACAAAAACATTGAGTGAGTCTCGGGTTGGATATTTATGTAACAAGTTTGGCATGATTAACATCTATGCTCCAACTTGAGGTGGAGTGTTATGGAATATAGCATATATCATATATGATATTTCCTAATGTGTTACTTGCCTTATTATTAGATTACTTCTATAGGAAGCTAGAATACATGTATATATATGTACCTCTCCTATTTGTAATGAGATTAATAAGTTGAAATATCTCAATAAAGTGTGATTTTACAGTAACTATATAGTTAGATTCTTCTATATATAAGGGACGGGGACATTTTCTTTATATATATTTCTTAATCATACGATTATTATTAGTTTATTTTTAGTTATATGTTTGAACTTTGAACTAACAAAAAATTATTAGTATTTTTATTGTTGAACTTAATGCTTATTTATATAAATTTAGAGTTTAATTTTAATGTTTGGATGAATGTTTTTGAATATTAGTTTTATAAGTTTATATGATATATGTTGTTTATTCACACAACGTACAAACGATCCGATCCTACTCTTCTCCGATCCAAGTTAAGATCCGGACAACCTGCATCAAGTTTGTAGCACCATTTTGTCCTCGTGTCTAATTGTAATTCTAAAGCACGAAAGATTATTCGTACATTTTGAAACATTTTTAAACATTTTAATAAACAACATAATATGTATGCATATATGTTTTGTTGAATTTCAGATGACTAAACTAGTCGCCTCCATGATTTGACCGGAAAACTCCTCAGGAGCCTCTATCTTTATCCACGTCCCACTTTGCAAGTCCAGCGTGTAGCCTACATGGCACTTCCCACTGCCAACTCCGAAAATGGTCATCTTCCCTTGCCACCTCATCATCTGATGTGGACTTACCAAATCAGCCGGTAAATCCGCCACCCTCTGCCACGCTGAACCTCTGAGAGCAACAACGTCACAGTTCACATTCCGACACATGTACATGTATTCCTCCCCTATTCCATCCACGCATGCAGTGGAACACGCTGCCATGTCATCCTCCTCCACTCTCGAGCCCCACCTCCACGCCACTGTATCGAACACTTGCATGCTTTTCTCGAATCTCCCTTGCCTCTCCGTCGGGTATCCACTGATGACGTGGAACTTTCCATCCCGAAACATAGCCTTACACTCATCGCGCTCCGCCCCCATGTCGGTCATCAGGGCCCACGTGTCAGTTTCCACATCGTACGCCATTGCTGACCTCAACGCTTTCTTCGACTTGTCGTGCCCACCCGCAACATACACAATGCGTTCCCCATCAGACACGCAGCCAAAGAACGACCGTTCGGGGCCCGGCAAGTCGACCCCGCGCCGCCATGTGTCGGACATGAAACTATAGACGTAAACCGAACTCACAACATCCCACGAATCCATATCAAACCCGCCCACAACCACAAGGTCCGACCCGACAGCAGCGAATCGGCAAAACAGCGGAACAACTTTATGGGTCGTGGGAGGTGGCGGGAGGTGGGCCCACCGGTTCGATAGTGGCTCGTAGGCCACGGGACGATAAACGGGAGGGAGGTAATGCTTGGTGGAATTAGAGGCGAGCTTCGATTTAGGGTTTGGTTGGGCCATTGCAAGGACAATGAAGACTTGGCCTTTCCCGGTGGCTTTTCTACGGCGGTAAAAATCGGGCGACTCTAGCTCCGATTTCCAAATATTGGAAACCGATGCGATGGTTGAGAAGTGCTCGTAAGAGACACGAACGAGACATTCTCGAGCTAGATCGTTCGGTAAACCCGGTATGAGTTCCATTAGATTAATTTTTATTGGCCGATAGTTCAATTATTAGATTATAATCAAATATTTGCTTGTATATATATGAGTTGCAATTCTCGGGCAACGACCTTTGAATGGAGAAAGTTTTGATCTCACAAAGGTCATGAGAAGCAATTATTATGGAGAAATGCATGCGACTACAACTACTTCCCGATATGGGATAAGATTTAAAAGCAATGGCAAAATGCGTGGACGGCAGGATTCGAACCTGCGCGGGCAAAGCCCACATGATTTCTAGTCATGCCCGATAACCACTCCGGCACGTCCACTTTAATGCACTTTTAAGTGGTTAGAATTTACATATTCATAAATTTGAGGATAAACTAGGCCCACGCCACGGCCCGAACCCAGATAAGTTAGGACAATAAAGCTCTATCCGTTAATTATTTATTTAACTGGAGTTAAGGTTTGGATTATGAGAATATAAAAATATTTATAGTGAACACTTTTTGAAGTCCAATTCAGTATGAATATAAATAATTGTAAATGTAGAACAAATATATGTTAATAAATATTTATATCTCCTACTTACATTTTTCATCTCATTTCATTGATATATCGATTAGTAAATAGTCCACTTTGTAAATCATAATCTCATTGGAGTGCACATATTTCGATCTTGCATAATAAGCGTGTTTAATAAAGTTTATTATGGTTGATAGTACTTGTCATGATATTTGTATTTGAAAAGTCTGACAAACAGCTAGTTAGCTATATCAGGGGGCAATTCCACGGTCTATGTATACAACGTACGTAGTAGAATATGTAGAAATATGATATGGTATTGTCTTCATGCAATGAACCATACTTTCGCTGAACATGCAAATGATCTAAGTATATATATTATATGTAACTTAACTAGAAGCTAATGCATGTGTATTTGCATTTAATCAGTACATTGTTTTTGACCAATTAAGCATACTGTGGGTAGTTATATAGTTTGCTAAATTAAACTAATCAATATGCCTTCCGTTATCCGAATATGATTCAAAGAATGCAAATTATTGTTAATGTTGACGTACAATAATGTATCATATGTCGAAGTGATAAATCATAGTATAATTGTAATACTACATTAAAACCAAGACTTGGGGGCATTCAGCCCACCGTAACGTAAAATTAAGTGTGTTTTAATCGATAATATAATATAAAATATAATGTTAGATTTTATTTGGTTGTGTATCATTGTATAATGTATTAGATTGTACATTTTAATGTGATTTACTTATTATTATAATATTATTAATTTATTTAAAAGCTGACAATATTTTAATATAATAAGATGAAAACGCTTTGAAAAAAAGAAGAATATCAAAATATGAATTTCTTTTGGCCATAATCAAAACATGAATTAGTTTAAAAGAAATTAACTTACTTCCTAAACTTTATATTTTAGATTTGATGTATATCGTCGGAGTAAATGTGTAATGTATATCGTCAATTCATGAACTATCTATAAACACTAAATATATTAAATTTAAATATTCACACTCCTCACTTACTATAAAAATTCTATTAATTTAAACAATACATTTATAGGAGCCGTGAAAGAAGAAGGTATGAGGGAAATAATGAACATTTTATAATCTCGGATCGCAATCACTAATTACATCCGTTTTGAATATAAACTCACTTTATAATGAAGAAATCCGTTGTAATTTCACATTGTAATTGAATTTATATTATGAATATTCATATTACACCGTTTTGTTTGTTAAACTGGGTACATACTGTGAAAATAATATGGTATGTGATGGGATTCCGTCCACGTTATATAGTGCAAATTAGTTCATTCACTTTGGTAAACGGGAGGGTCGTTGTTAAGACATTATTTCTGGTACGAAGATACTATGAATGTTATTCAGCCCCCCAAAAAAAAAGTAGATACTATGAATGTTAATATACAAGCCCACGTAGTCCACATGAGATTCACAAATAATAAATGGTTTATTTCACGGGAACGGAAAATTGGGATGTTATAATAATAAATACAAAAAATTAGAAAGAAAGAACAATATTTAAAAACTAATAGTGTTCTATTATAAAACTAATTGGTAACATAGTAGGTGGTTTGGCCAAAAAAAAAAAACATAGTAGGTGGTCCAATTTTACTGCAACACTTTATCCCTTTAGGCGGATTCTATGTAAATAATAATTAGTTTAGGTGTGAAGTAAACACGCTACATGCGCTGCTATTTTGATGAAACTCACTCTCTAGAATCACCCATAAAAAATAAAAATAATTTAAAAAGACTGAACGATTAATCGGTCGGGACTAGGCATGAAGTGACTTCAATGGCGTCATTATTATTAAAGACAAGATAATAAGATATAACTACCGCAAACATTTTTTCTTTAATCCTAATAACACATTAATTTAGAATAATTTTCACGCATTGCGATCAACCATAAATAATAATGAGTTTTGAATATAATAAATCTTAGACGGTTGCTTTAATGAACCGGAGGGTGCCACGTTAGGACTCGGTGGTTCCTATAAAGTCCGGTCACGGGTAAAGAGACGATGAGAAGGAGACAGTCATTCGACAAAGAGACAGAAGACAAGTCCGGATGTCTGGATTAGTTGACTTTGTACTCAAATAACCAACACACGTGGGGTCCACCGAACTTTCTCTTATTCCGTGCTTCTCTGTTTTATAATTTATTTCCTTCACCTTGTCGTCGTCGTGGGAACGGCCCACGGTTTAATCTCTATGGGGATGATACATTTACTACATCAAATAATAATGAAATGATATGTTACGGTTGCAAGTGGTAATTTAATAGTTGGCAGTGTTTACATACATGTGGTGTTCTTAGATCGATTCACTAAGGGGTGTTTGGATGGATGTAACGTGGATGTAATTTCACATTACGTCTCACAGTACATCAACATTACGTTGTTTGGTTTGTTAAACAATGTAATGTGCATTGTAATGTAATGTCCATTGTGATCTCAGATTACGTCCAAACTTCATTCAACGTAATTGGAGATTACATTAAAAAACGGATGTAATGTGAGATTACGTCCAACATTACGGAGTGTTATTATTTTATTAATGTTTATTAAATAGACAAAATAATATGTATTATCATTATAATTTATTATGATAATAATTTTTTTATTATTAGTAGTTTTTTATTTTTTTATCTACTTCATAACTCATTATTATAATAAATAATAATGCACATGATATTCGTATAAAATGAGTAAAGTCTTTACAATGCATTTTTTATGAAAATTATCTTGTAAAACTACATATAATGTTTTATTAGTTGTGCATGTAGAGTTAACATATTTTTTTTTTAGAATTCATAAATGACTATAGTATTAACCACAAAACATAAACTTTAATAAGTTAGTTGTTGTAAAAAAAATATTTTCTTTTTAAATCTTACGATATTAAGATATATAAATTAATATAATAATAATAAAATCACATTACAATGCACATTACAACACATACCAAACATTGTAATCTAACATTACACTCCACATTAGAGCACAACCAAACACTGAAATCTAACATTTCGAGTAATCTCACATTACAACTCACATTACTTGTAATCTCACATTTCAAGTAATCTCATATTACGTCCATCCAAACGCCCCTCTAGTATGATTTGATTAAATATCATGTGCTTACTGATCGATCTTTCAATTATATATTAGGCTACTGATGATGTTGCGTTAATAATGTTAGGATATACATAAGTTGTTCAAGTATATGATATATTGAGAAATGAATGAGACAATTAAAAATTTACGTAATAAAATAGATTAAAGTGGATACTTCTAACTCATTCATTTGTTAAAAAAAAAAGTTAACGTAAATAAAATATTGCAGTAATTTCCGTAAATTATGAAAATATTGTTATGAGGTACTGTGTTGGTAATTGTGTTGAATAATGGATAACAAGGCGATAGTGAGAGCGACCGGACGGCGAGAGAATATTCCGAGGGGACGGAGACATTGAGCAGCCACCCCTACACGCGTCCACCACCATCACCTTTCCTTCAGCTCGCACGGACGAATCTCAGCCGCTCGTTAACTGACGCGTGTCTCTCGTTGGATGATGGATCGCATCATTTTGTCGTCAAACACACTCATTAATTTACTTTACTTGCTTTCGGGATTTTTTTTTTCTTCTAACTTTGTTGGTATTTATTATTATAATAATTAATTATGGTTGATTATGTCCAGTAATCAAAACGGATTTTTTTTTATTTTTTACATTTTATATATATACAAATGAGAAATGACTAATTCTGTCAATATTTTTATCTTTTATAAACTGAATCTTACATATATATTAGATGATGAAATAAATATCTAGCAGTTTGTTTCATTTTCTAAACATCACATATTAATTTGATATATATTTGTTCATCACAGTCATTCAATCCGAATCAGATCAAAATTCTAACGGATATAGCAGTTTATAAAGTTGTGTTAGTATAATATTTTAAAAAAGAACTTTTAGCTAGCAATTTCTTATTTAACCTAACTATTATTATATATATATATATATATTTGATATACATATATATATGTGGACAAATTATATAACCTGTAATGGGTCCCCTGTCTTGTTGGTTGTGCCCCGTTCCTCGCTCTTTCTAAATATAAAGGGCCAAACAAACCGCGTTAGTCAAATTATTGGTGAAGAGTATTCTTCCACTTCTTTCTATCTTTGTAGTCTAAACAAGGAACAGTTAGCGCCAGAGATAAAGAAAGCTTTTTTACTTTAAGGAAGAAGGAACATGTCGCCAGAGAACCTGAACGCCCCGCCGGAGCTCGGTGATACCTCCGGCATGAACCTGCACGACACTGAGCTCACGCTGGGCCTCCCCGGCGGCGAAAACCGTGGCAACAAACGCGCTTTCTCGGAAACCATTGATCTGATGAATCTCGGAAGATCCGACGGTGAAGGAGCGGCGGTCAATGATTCTTCCGTCGTGTCTAAGGACGGAATCTCCGGTGCATCACCTAAAGCTCCGGCCGCCAAGTAAGACCATTCATCCATATATTCAAACCGGTTTCAAATATATATAAATAGTATATATATATATGGGTGTGTGTGTAATTATTGGATATTGACAAAGAAGTAAAATTGATGATATGATCAGGGCTGAGGTGGTTGGGTGGCCGCCGGTGAGATCATTTAGAAAGAACGCGGTGATTAAAATTAGCAGCAGCAGCAAGTATGTGAAGGTTTCTGCCGACGGTGCTCCTTTTCTGAGAAAGGTCGATCTGGAGATCTATGGCAGCTACGACGAGCTTCTTGCTGCGCTTAAGGATATGTTCAGCTCCAGCTGCGCTCCAGGACACGTGGCCACCTACGAAGACAGAGATGGTGATTGGATGCTTGTCGGAGATGTCCCATGGAAGTAAGTCTCATCTCCAATTTTTTTTTTTTTTTTTTTAGTGCTTTCTTTATTAGTAATATATGGCAGACTGAAACTCCATTATTATAAATAAATGTGTGTCATACATAGATGTCGATAAATGGTTGAGAAATTGATTGGATAGTCATATCCTTCTATTCTTATTATGTCTGCAATTAGAAATTTTATATATTATTATTGCCAACTTATATAAATCTTATGTTGGTTTCAGAATGTTTGTCGAGACGTGTAAGCGTCTACGCTTGATGAAAAGTGAGGAGGCAATGGGATTCGGTAATATTCTTACCTAATATTAATTGTATGCTTGTGTCCGTGTCTAGTATATGTATGCATTTCTTCATACGTATATATGCTTGTATTGATTTAGCTTTGCTTTATTTTCGCGCAGCCCCGAGAACACCCGATCTGACGAGCGCAAGTTCGAGTTCGAGTTGAACTCGGGAGAGAATGAAGACACTGAGATCGATTTACAGCATTAAGTTTTTGGTGTATAGAGAGCCTTTTCGATTGACTAGTTAATTATTACCTACATATATACAAGCTTATGTTATGATGCTATACAAGCTTTTGTTATGATGCTGTTTCTGGTATATTTTTGGTATCAGTATGGAGACTTATGCTAGAAATGGAAGAAGCAGTTTTTATGTCTTAATTTGCTGCAATATTGAGATGTATACTTGTGTCTGAAATTGAATATTTACGTTTTTCTGATGAATGTGTAATTTATTATTATAACATTTAGAGTATGACCGATTATATTAACAAGAAAAATAGACCCTTCTTCATTGTTTGTCTCTGTATAAAACTTAAAACTTCTATGATTAAAATTATCAGTATTATCAGTATGTTAGTTTATCTTTAAGCAGTCAAACAATTAACTGATTCTTTATTATTATTTTGTTAGTTTAAGTTCCACATATATACTGTTAATCTTGTCAAATTTCTCATCATTCTTAATGTGAATCACTCACATATTGGATACCCACATATTAAATACGTGATGAATAAAATATTTAACAATTATTCGGTGTCTAAATATAAATAGAAATTTATTGAACTGTTTCAACATCAGCTAACAATTTTCTACCTTTATTTATCATAAATTCATGTATTTTGTATAAATTAAACGTAAATCATTATAAATTAGTAATTTCTGTAAGTGTAAAATTTGAGCTAAGAAAAAATTAGCTAGAACTGACCATGCACAGTTTGATAATTTATCCAAACTTTATTTTGTGAGTCGAGGATTATAAGTGTAGAAATTTGGAGGGAATAGTAAAGCGTGGTGCCAACGGTATTACCTACCTACCTCAACGACCTTCTGAAATGAACAATAAAGCCCTTTAATGGCCACATTAGGCCCAAAACTCAGCGTCAATTGCAAGAAACCGGAGGGTAAAACTGTCATTCCGTTTTCATCTTCTTCCTCCTGGCGCTTATCCGTTCAAACGTCGCCGTCAGTGGTTTGAAGTTTCAGTTTCCTTCTACAGTTCTACGCCATATGCAGAGAAAGAAATCAACGCTTGTAGCCTCATATCAGATAGAGATAGAGGCATTTGAGAACTGTGAAGAGAGGAAATGGCGGCAAATTCTCTTCTGAAATTGGCGCGCGAATATGCCCTTGAAGGTCTCTATGACACCTCCATCATCTTCTTCAATGGCGTTCTTGCTCAGGTAAACAAGTACGCTTCCTCTCTCTTCTCTTTGTCACTCATACGGTTCTGAGATTTGTTCGGCCACAAGTTGATTTCAAATTCAAACGAAATGTTATTGCTGATGAAAATTAGATGAGTAACAGTTGAATTTTTCTCCCAATTTCATCCAAGTCCTGCAGCCACATCCATTTATCAGCTTTGCGTTGAGGATAATCATTTTCCCACGGTATTTTCATTTAACTTACACATGAATATGAATTACAACATAATGAACTGTTTGATGAGTTACCAGCTCAATATAATCGGGAAACGATGGGCATCCGTACAGCAATATATAATCAAATATATAGCGCGCTACAATAGATTTAGATCAGAAATTTGAGGGTTTATTCTGTGCAATGGATTAGATGAGTACTTTAGGGAATCATTACCCTTTATCTGTTTTAACATTAGAAGTAATAAACTATATGCTGTTAGTTTTTGAGTATTATTATAAAAAAAAAAACTATTTTCCTAAAATTTCAGGCACTTAAGCACAATTGAGAACCTTTGCTCCTAACAAAATGGATGTATGTGAAGAAATCTGTGTTGGACGAAACAGAGATGGTAAAAAAACTAGATGCTGAGCATAGAGCGCTTAAGGAAATCACAGGTGGTAGGCGCCCTTTTTCACCATCAATCGATGCTAAATCTTCCTTTGTTTTCCAACCCTTGGATGAGTATCCTATTCCTGGTTCTTCCAGTCCTCCGATCGATGATCCTGATGTGTGGAGGCCAGTAAGTAGGGATTATAGCAGTAGAAGACCCACTCGATTGGACCAAGTTGGTTTAAGAAAGTCGGATCGTGGTTCCACAAGAACAGGTCCTGCTACTCGTGGTTCAAAAAGTAAGGTGAATACAGGGAGTTTTTGACCGATATAAGCCTTCATGGACAACCAAATACAAATATAGACTGCATGAAAAAAAAATTACAAATCTAAGGCAAACCGAGATTTCACATCTCGGTTTGGATGAAAAAATCCAAACCGAGATGTGAAATCTCGGTTTGCCTTAGATTTGTAATTATTTTTTCATGCAGTCTATATTTGTATTTGGTTGTCCATGAAGGCTTATATCGGTCAAAAACTCGAATACAGGAGTACGAGGATCTTCTGTTGGAAAGAAATCAAGTGGCTTAGGCAAATCTAGCAAATCAGGTTCAATGGTAAGTCTCTAATGAAGCCAATATTTCTTGCTATCTAGATTTGTTACTGTCTAAACACTTTTATTGAAGTTGGAGTCATTGGTTCGCTGCGGAGTGATTGTATGATACTTTTTTGATCCCTTGGTTTTTATCCGGAGTTTCACATTTCACTAGTAGAATGAATCATGCAATTATATTCTTCATGAATGCAATTGAGTTCTAATTAAATTGATTTGTTTCTCTCTTGATGCAACTATTAGACTAGTGATTCTGAAGATGGAAGGTCGAAGAAGGGACAATACGACTGGCCAGACCGGGACTTGGCAGACATGCTTGAGAGGGATGTCTTGGAAACAACTCCTGGAGTTAGATGGGACGATGTGGCTGGTCTGAGTGAAGCAAAGAGACTTTTGGAGGAGGCCGTTGTCCTTCCTTTATGGATGCCAGAATATTTTCAGGTATATATCAACTGCTAGTACGTTTCATAGTAAAAATGGGAATTCACTGATGTAGTTAGATAAATGGCTTGTTATTTAAGATGCTATATATCTTTGTAGGGCATTAGAAGACCATGGAAGGGTGTTCTTTCGTTTGGGCCTCCTGGAACTGAAAAACCCTTTTGGCCAAAGCTGTTGCTACTGAATGTGGTACAACATTTTTCAATGTCTCCTCTGCTACATTAGCTTCTAAATGGCGTGGAGAAGGCGAACGCATGGTTCGGTGCTTGTTTGATCTTGCCAGAGCCTATGCACCTAGTACGATCTTCATTGATGAAATTGATTCACTCTGCAATGCTCGAGGGTACGCTTCTTTCATCTAACATGATTTCTTTATTACTACTTATCGCGCATCTCACTGTGCCAAGAGAAAAAAAAATTGTGATATCAGAGCTTCAGTGGAGCATGAGTCTTCCCGAAGAGTGAAATCTGAGCTTCTTGTTCAGATTGATGGTGTAAACAAATAGCTCCACTAACGAAGATGGCACTCGCAAGATAGTTATGGTATTAGCTGCCACCAATTTCCCTTGGGACATTGCATACAGACTGCAGATAGTGATGAACCTGGAACTGCAGCTTGATGTTTTTTTTTGTTCTTGTTAATTAGGTTTCTAGTGATGTAAATATTGAAGAAGTAGCTCGACGGACAGAGGGATACAGTGGAGATGACCTAACGAATGTTTGTCGCGACGCTTCCATGAACGGTATGAGGCGAAAGATTGCAGGAAAAACACGAGAAGAGATAAAGAAGATGTCTAAGGAGGAGATCTCCAAGGACCCTGTCGCAATGTGCGACTTTGAAGAAGTGTTGGTAAAGGTACAGAGGAGCGTCTCTGCAGCTGACATCGAAAAGCACGAGAAGTGGTTCGCTGAGTTCGGATCCGCATAGACACATTCATTCGTGTTATACATATAGATTTTATTTATTTCAATACCATATTCTTTTGTAACAAATTGAGCAAATATGTATGTATATAGAGAGTGAATTAGACGGCACAGTAAGTGTTGGCAGTGGATGTGGCCTGTTGGTGCGGTGGTAGAGCAGCAAAATAATGGAGCAAGCCGTAATGATCGAAATCTCTGTACTTCAATTGACGGTGTTCGTCGTCGTCGGCGAATTCTTGCGGGATTTTGATTATTCCGGTGTGGAAGGTAAAGAGGCCGATGGAATATCTTGCACTTTTGGCAACGCAATTCTTCATGACGACTCTATGCGCAGCTGAATGGATCCTTCCATTGCTCCATGCCTTAAAATAACAATTTGTGTCGTCAATGAGTTGTACGTATTAACACACCCTTATGCTATATTAACATTCTCTTGGCCATCTTGACATCGATTTTAATTGAGTTTATGCATATTTGGCTTTAAACTCTATTTAATAGGACATAATATTTGTTTACTCATTTAAAATAAGTGCTCTGATACCGTATTAATAATAAGATGTCCGGGTTAATCTATTGTCACTTAAGTTCGTATTTGTGGATGAGCATCATGTCAACAGTTTTAACGGGTGTTTGGTATCATGGTATGGAGATATTCACTTGAGAATGTGAAGAACACGTACCGTTAATGCATCTCCGGCCATGACGATGAACGACGCCGGAGATGCCTCGAAATCAATCCACTCACCTTGTCGGGTCTGCACTTCCAACCCATTCACTTCATTCTGATGAAGTATAGTTATAAGGCTCTTGTCGGTGTGCATGTGGCACCCGATCTCACCTTCGTCCTTGTCTTCGTTCCGTGGCCGATACTTCTTGAACGAAAGAAGGTACCGGCTCGACTCGACATGAGACTCGTAATGTTTCTGTGCTCCGTAGCTCTCGAACACCATCCTCTTCGCAATCCGTTCCAACTCCGAAACTCTCTCGGCGAATAACGCAGCAGCATCACTAGTCGAATGAATCCAGAGACAAGAAAATATCAGGGTTTCGATGTATCGGAACATGATAATCAAGTGTTTAATATTTAGATGGTATTGTTTACCAAAACGGTTGATTTCCTTCGGGCCACATGAGCTTAACGAAGCTTCGAATAGATTCGAGGCTCGTTCCGTTATCGATTCCGAATCCTTCGAGCAAATTAGTAATCAACGGTTGGCCGCCGCCTGTGTAACCGTGGTAGGGTTTGTCGGAAACGTTCTTGACTTTGACTTCGGACGGGAGATCGAAGAGACCCTCCATTTCGTGAAGGATTGTGTTGTGAAGATCAAGAGAGACTCCGTCGTAAGTCGCTACGAAACATCCATATTCCTCGAGGGCAAGTCTTACGTTTTCGCGGGTACGAGACCATGATTCTGTCCCTGGCCGGAGCCGGAGGTCATCTTTGTCGGAGAAATCTATGGTGGGGAGTTTTGGCAGAGAAAGAGAACCCATTTTTACTAGCCTAGTGGATATTCTATTTGTACATAAAACTCTTAGCTATATGGCTAGTTTATATACACGTTTGATTGTAAGTTTTCTTTAATTATAAAATTGCAGTGATAGTGATAACATCATAGAAAATTACATCTTAGCAATAACAAATTAATAGTTATAATAAATATAAAAAAATATCAACAAATATTAAATATAAGGGTTAAAGGGTCTCTTGGTGTGATATGTTTGACCACTGTAGACTTTTAGTGTCACGTGTTTTATTTTAGAAGATTTTGGTGTCTTATTTTTGCATTTTGTAGACTTTTGCTGCATCCGTTAGTCATTGGTTAAGTTTGACAATTAAATAGTTTTATTTTGTTCAATTTAGTTGCTAATTTTTTTCTGGCCACCACCCAAAATATTACAGCCACCACACAAGGCCGTCGACCACCTCTCAAGACCGCCGAAACTCACACAAAGCCGCCACCCACCATCCAAGTCCACCGGTGACCATTAATCGGGGCCGGACAACTCCAATTAGAGTCGTCCGGTCCCGATTGGGCCACCAAGGACCCATATCGGAGCTACATAGCATCAGATCGGAGCTCTGTGGCTCAGGACGACACCGATTGGTGGTTACCAGAGGGTTTGGATGGTGGCCGGCGGCTTTTTGTGGGTTCCGGCGATTTTGAGAGGTGGTCGTCGGCCTTGTGTGATAGCCGGAATATTTTGGGCGGTGCCCGGAAAAAGATTAAGGACTAACTTGAACAAAATAAAACTATTTAACGGCCAAACTTAATTGTTAACTAACTAATGGACCAAAAATCTACAAAGTACAAACATATTATACCAAAAACTTACAAAATAAAACGTATGACACCAAAAATTAATATTAACCAAACATATCGCACTAAAATACCCTTTTTAACCCTAAATATAATCCCTTAGGAGGAAACAAGACTCATTTCTTGGGTC
Organism: Clarkia xantiana subsp. parviflora; assembly: GCA_036873135.1. Taxonomy (NCBI): domain Eukaryota; kingdom Viridiplantae; phylum Streptophyta; class Magnoliopsida; order Myrtales; family Onagraceae; genus Clarkia; species Clarkia xantiana. Next base: position 2,805,710 of record JAPTYO010000004.1, on the reverse strand, counting down.
GATGGCTGGAGGCATATATATACATAGTAAAAACCAACGACGATGTAATATTTTTGTAATTAATTGATGTTTGGATTATATATCATCGGGACAAGCGTGCATTTAATTAATAAAGCTGGCTTGAAAGAAAATATGGGTAGTGAATGTCTTTGTAGCTAGATTGTGTCGTATCCTCTCCTCCTTTTCTTATAAACCAATCGGGCTCCAAAACTTCTATTTTATTTAAACGTGATATATATGATATATTAATTGTTAAATGTCGTCCTTGTTATCATGTCATGTTGGATTGCACTTGCAACGACGGGCGTTACCAACCGCCAAAGTTGACCTTATCATCGAAAGGTTAATGGGAAATATATATATATATATATATATATATATATACTAGGTGCATTTCCCGCGCATCGCGCGGGGTGACTTACCAAATTTGTATAATTAACTAACTAATATTCGATGACATTTATACTGACTATTTGTAATATGTTGAAACACTATTTTTAAATATAATATAAGTCTAAAATTTGAAAAATTAAACGAAAGACTGAAAATTTTGAACCATAAAATACCATTGCGCAAATTCACAAATAAATTTTAGATGTCCGTACCACATGCTACCTTTGGTCGTCGGATCCTTGTCAAGCGTATGTTCTTCAACATATATGGCTTCGATGACCACCGACGATATCTCGCCGAAGATAGAGATGGCTCTGCCACTGAGACTGTCAGCCGCCCGAACCGCCTGGTATCTTCGTTCGCCGACTTCGCGTCAAGCGTCTGTTAAAAATCAGCGAAATTTTAATTTCGATAATTACATATATTGAATGTTGAACGGTCTGAAATTTTAGTTGCGATTAATTGCATACATTAAATCTTGAACAGTTCGAAATCAGGAAAATTTTAGTTGTGATTAATTGCATACATTGAATATTGAACGGTCCGAAATTTTAATTGCGATTAATTGTATACACTGAATCTTGAACGGTTCGAAATCAACGAAATTTTAATTGTGATTAATTGCAACTTAAAAATCCTCAGCTCCTTAGTGCAATCAATGCTATGGAGTTAATGCCTACAAAACCCTTAGCTCAATTGTCATAAATGTATTAATGTAAAAAATAAAATCATCACATTCACATTCACTCTGTTATTATATTACATTCAGAATTTATAATATATATATATATATATATATATATATGTATATACCGATGATGGTTTCAGGAATCCAGCTAGTGGCTTTTTTCTATTATTATTATTATCGTCTTTTGTAACATTGTTAATGAAACTTATCGGTTAGTTATATTGATATACGTGGGACGATATTAATGGACTTTTTAACATGCTTCACAGGGAATATATTTGTGCTCTTTTAATTATTAAAGATGACTTAATTGTAATATAAGTAAAACTTTAAAAGTATGATTTTTTTTAAACATCTAGAATTTGTATCACACTATTGTTAATGTCAATTTATCTATACGGTTCACATTTAGGGCAATAAAAAAAACCACAAACATAGTGCTAACATGCTTCACAAGCACCATGCTTGCGGTACCTTTTTTTTTTTTTGCATTTTTCTGTTACCCTAAATGTGAACTCTATAGAGAAAATTGGATTTTTCTACCATGCTTCAAGAGCACCATGCTTTTGGTTTTCTTTATTATTAGGGTGGACTTAATTGTAACATATGTAAAACTTTAAAAAAAATGAAAAAAAAATATGAAATTTTTTAACCACACCTAATATTTGCATCATACTATTACTAATATCAATATTGAGCTACCGGCTCCGATTGGCCCGAATCGGAGCCAAAAAACCTCCGATCGGAGCTTGGGTGGTGGTGGTCGTCAGAGCTGGGTGGTGGTCGCCGGAGCCGGGTGGCGGTTGCCGGAGTCGGGGTGGTGGTCGCCGGGTGTCGGTGGCCGGAGCCGTGGTGGCTTTAAGGGCATAATTAGTGTGCAATGGTATTTTAGACATTTCACATTTCATTAATTAAAATGATAACTTGTAGAATCATTGCAAAAGGGTAATTATGTCATTTCACGTGGTTCCGTTACATTTAACAGAAAATTTGGACGAAAAACCGAAAAACAATAAACATGATAATTCAGAACCTTAATAGCAACATTTTTCAATTCAGACCTTTCCGATCAACATGGGCAAACATTCAAACATTTATGGTGTTCTAAACCCTACTGTAGAAGAAGATGACATTTATTTAAAACAGTAAGTAAATTACGCAAAGAAATCTTTTCTGGAAGGGAAACTTATTCCAGCAACTCTAATTGTGACATAACTTTTCTCTTGTTTATTGAGTCGAGCTACATCTAAGTCTGCGATTTTCGGGTTCAAGTCTCGATAAAGAAGCACATTAGCACCTTTAATATCTTTATTTATGAATAATTTTGAGTTTGGACTATTCATGAAGAAAAACAAGACACATACCTTGTGCCTCTCGTGGACAATCCATTTCAAGTCGGTGCTATAATCCAAAATCTTGACAAGATTTGGGTGCAGATGCTGCTATTTTCTAATCTATCATCCAATCATTCTAATTAATCCAAAATTTGTTAATTTGACAATCTCACCTTGTTGTATTTTGGAACAGTTTCTTCAAATAATATTAAATTATTAACGATTTCATGACCGGTCAATCAATCAATCAACTAAAAGTTCAAACTTTGAACTGTACCTGATACCAGTGTTATCAGAACCGGACCGGACCGGCGGTCCGACCGCGGTCGGACCGGAACCGGACCCATCACCGGTCCGGTTTGCTTATTTCCGGAGGATGTAAGCGAATCCGGTTCTGAAGTCCGGTTTTCACCGAACCGGCCGGTTTTGGGCGAACCGGGCGGTTCACCGGTTCGCCGGTTCGGACTCTTTTCATTAAAAAAAAATTAAAAAATAATAAAAAAAAATTTAAAATTTTTTTAGGGTAAACTTATAGAGAGGCAGGCCCCGATCCGGACTAAAACCTACAGAAGGGTTAACTTACAAAGAGGATATGCAAATTTGCATTTTTTTTACTAAAACCGGTCGGACCCGGTTCGGACCGGGTCCGACCGGCCGAACCGGGAACCGGTGGCACTGCCGGTTCAGGCCCCGGTCCGGTTCTGATAACACTGCCTGATACCATCTGTAATTCTTTGTAGAAATATTGGACGCCGATGAGAATCCAACTGCAACTGCCGCTGAGGGCGACTGAAATTTGGAAATTCGGGTCGGAGTTGGAGGAGTGGACGGCAGTATAAACATTATGGTGACGGTGATTTTTTTTTAAAACCCTAAGAATGAACCCTAAAATGGTGAAAGCATAAGACACATTTGTCATGTTTATATTGTCTTGTGTAAATATCAAGCCTACACAAGAATTTCCAGACTTTTGATTTTGCATTTGGTAGACTTTTGGTCTATTTGTTAAATAGACCGTTTAAATTTGACATTTAAATATTTTTATCTTGTTCGGTTTAATTAGTTCTCCAATTTATATTCCCAACTTTGATATTTACAATTTAGTGTCTAAACAATTTCAATCGAACTCTAGATCTAATATAAATGTCTAATTTTTTTTTAATAGTTGAGAAAATAACACTTTAAGAGAGCCTCTACTAGTATGTGATTTTTAGGAGATATATAGCTTATTTTAATTATTTTTTATTTAAATTCTTAACTAGTTGAATTGCAACTTATGAGTCAACATTAATCCGGTCTGTACCAAACATGGTTGTTTGGTCTGAGAGGCCGTATCTAGCATGAGCCTAGGTGCGAAATCTCTAGCTCGGTCAATTGAGTCATGGCCAATTTAAAGTATTGAGTCATGGCCAATTTAAAGTTTTGATCGGTTATGGTGAGCCATGAGGCTCGCCCAAACCATAGCTTGTCCCAAATACGGTCTTCTAGCACCTAACTATAGTTGATTCGAGCTATGCTGATGGATAATTCGCACTTCAGATAGTTTATGCTCCAAATATTTTTTTTTCTTTTTAAAAAAAAATTCCTGAAAGTCGCAAATTAATAGTTGAGACTTTATTTTCTATTAATAGTATTAACTGGAGCTCACCCATACAAGTACATCATATTATAATATCTTAGTATGCTCCTTAACTAATACACGTATTATTAGTAAATCGTAGATACAACAACTTTTAGGTAAAGAGTTATTAAGTAACCAATTCGAAGGGCACGAGCTATAGAGTTTCGTCTTTATTTTGACACAGTACACACAGTTTCTACCTTAAAGCCATGTCTCGTATTACATACTTTAGGGTTTGTTTCAGATGCCACAGTAGAGCTTGGCAACCGACATGGTCCTATCCTCGGATGGTAGATTGGAGAAGTAGCGAAGCATCCCATAATGTTCAAAATCTTTGTACTCTAATGGGTGTTCATCGTCGGCAAGCTCGGCCGGAATTTGGACTACTCCGGTGTGGAATGTAAACATGGCTATGGTGTATCGTGTCTCTTTAACCCCACCTTCCGTCACCACTTTATGCGGTGGTGCAAAGATCCTCCCGTTGCTCCATGCCTGGAAATTAAACGCCAAGTAAATCAATAGCTACCTTGTAACGTGTGAATTCTTCAACTCAATATATATATATATATACTAGTTATTAACGCGTGCGTTGCACGCGCATTGATTATTTAAATTTCAAGATATATAATCTATCTTAAGTTTGTTAATATTTATAATTAATCAAAGTAAAATATGGGCAACTTGATTCGTTGTGGGAAACGAATCTATGTGATAGAGAAGAGCGACATAACGTAATTCAAAACATGAGAAAGATAATAGGATAATTAAATAAAAAATTAACTAATGTCTTCAGTTACGGTACTAAGTTAGCCTTATGTTAGATATATAAATGAGTTAGGTCGAGCATTACGTTGGTCATTAACGGCTCAATTGTATCTAACTTATCAACTTAAGTTGTTAAGAATGTAAACTTGTTCTTAACTACTTAGTGTCATCAATGGACAAATTTGACATATACAAACGTAATTATATACAATATCACAATACCAACAAAATTTGATTTAACAATAAAAATAAAATTAAATCACAAAAAAAATAAAGTTTAGACTTGTATGTACAAAAATATTTAGTTAACATTAATTAGGTTGTACACAATGTGATTGGATTAATAAATAGAAGAACTAAATTAATAGTTTGAGTCCATAAATATGGGACGATGAGTAAAATGTTATTTGTACGAGGTCAAACTTCAAGAACCACATTTCACCCATATTTTGACTTGTTATATATATAATTTGGTATATGTGATAGAAAAATCTCAACAGCCGGAAATATCACTCGATCTATATAATTCGTTGAATAATTTTTTTTTACATGTATCCGAAATTTGAACGGAATGAGTATGATAGGGCTGACTTAAATTGATATGAATATTGGATTGTAAGTTAATTACAATTACTATGACATGCCGACTAAGCGACCTTAAAAAAAAAAAAAAATTTAAATAATGATTTAGTAATAATATTAAAGATAAATAAATGTTTCTCAAATATAGTAATGAATAAATTATTAATTTTATAAAATATAGGAATTAAATATAATATATTTTTTTGTTAATAAAATGAAAATGTGCCAAAGATGTCTCTTGGGGTGAGGACCCAACACAAATAATATATTGGTAAATAGATATAGCTTCAAATCATCTTTTAAAATCGGTGCGGTAATATTATATTATTATTATACTCTAACAATGTATCCCCATATTTCATGAGTTTTTAATTTACCTACGAATTTTCGTCCGCAAAACGATTTGACCACAAAAAATTAGTAATTTTTTTTTTTTACTGATAATGATCAGTTTGAGATAATATTATTTTCTACACGTACCATGAGTCCATCTCCAGCCATGACGATGAATGATTTGGGAGAAGAGTCGCACACAATCCACTCACCGTCCTTGGTTTGAACCTCCAATCCGCTAACTTCATTATGGTGAAGTATAGTTAGCATACCCTTGTCTGTGTGGACTGCGACCCCGATATCGGTCCCGTTGTCGTCATACGGCCGATACTTGATGAACCGAAGTAGGTAATCGGTTGCATCTGCATGAGGTTCATACTCATTTTCCACCCCATAGCTCTCAAACACCATCTTCTTCACCAGTTGCTCCAATTCCGAAACACTCTTGGAGTACAAGGCAGCCGCATCACTAGAATTACAAAAACAATATATAAGGGAATATATAAAAAAAGCCTATGTATGTTTGCCGAAATTTATAATTGCACCCATAATGTGCAATTACCAACCAATTTCAAACGTTGCGGTACATTTGGGTGCATTTATTTATATACATTCGACGATCGATATGAGAGTTATATATGATAAATATATCGTTACCAGAAGCGTTGGTTATCTCTGTCGGGCCACATGAGGTTAGCAAAGCTTCGAACCGATTCGAAGCTCGTTGCATTTTGAATCGCGAATGCTTCAAACCGAATAGTGGGGCGGCCAATGTAACTATGGAAGGGTTTATCGGAAGTGTTCTTGACTTTGACGTCGGGTGGTAGATCGAAGAGACCCTCCATTTCAGCAAGGATGGCATTGTGAAGATCAATAGTGAATTTACTATAAGTTGCTTCAAAGGCTCCATATTTCTCAAGGGCAATCCTCACATTTTGGCGGGTGAGGAAGCGTGAATCGGTACCTGGCCGGAGATTCTCCTCAGAGAAGTCTATGACTGGGAGTTTAGGCTGAGAAAGAGAACCCATTAATTTGATTTGACTTGACTTGACGATATATATGGTGTTAGGGTTTTGTAAATGGCTGGCTTGTTAAAGTGTTGAGTAATGATGTGTGTGGTTTCTATCATGAACTTTGGCTAGTTTATATAGAAATTACGATTCTATATTTTCGTTAATTTGGGCCAAAAAAATACGATAATTTGCAAATGATGCCCTTCGGCTGTATTATTGCTGAAAAAGTCCGATAACTCTGGCAAAAGTTGGGTTTCATACTTCTTCTGTACTGTACATAGTTACAAACACGTGAACTTTTCGTTGAATAGATGCATGGATCCACAGATTTGCACTGATTTCATTCCATAAGCCAAAAAATTACATCATTACATAGCTCATCGTCATCGAGGAATGGGCTGTCAATTAATTTAATATATGTTTTAAACACTATTTTCAAACGGAGTGTACTAGTAGGCCCATCAGATGGGGGAACACCAATATAATAACAACCGCTCACGTCGAATCAGTATATGTAGAGAAAATATTTGTTAGGATTAAACGTCATTTTGGTACCACATGTTTTCAAAAATTACACTGTTTATACCACTAGTATTTTTTCGTACCGAATTGGTACCATATGTTTCAAAACCTTACTGTTTTGGTACCTCCTTTAGGGTTCTGTCAAAAACAGCCGTTAAATGACATGTGCCATGCACGTGACCAGCCCAGAACTTTCAATTTTGTTACAATTTAGTCCATCTAATATATCCCTAACTTTTATTTTGTTCAATTTAGTCTTAAAACTTCAAAATCAAACCATTTCCCCAAATTGACCTAGCCGGACCTAGCCATGGGCTAGGTCCGGCTAGGTCAATTGGGACCTAGCCCCAAATTGGGTATAGGTCCCAATTGACCTAGCCGGACCTAGCCTAGGGCTAGGTCCGACCCTGGGTCGGGGTCGCCTGGGTCCGGCGACCATGACCCAGGGTCGGACCTAACCCTAGGCTAAGTCCGGCTAGGTCAATTTGGGAAAATGGTTTGGTTTTGAAGATTTAGGACTAAATTGAACGAAATAAAAGTTAGGGATGTATTAGATGGACTAAATTGTAACAAAATTGAAAGTTTTGGGCTGGTCACGTGCATGGCACATGCCCTTTAACGGCTGTTTTTGACAGAACCCTAACGGAGGTACCAAAACAGTAAGGTTTGGAAACATATGGTACCAATTCAGTACGAAAAAATACTAGTGGTATGAACAGTGTAATTTTTGCAAATATGTCGTACCAAAAGGACCTTTAACCCTATTTGTTATCAAAGAGTCTCTAGCTAGCTAAGAAATATTATAACACAAAACCACTACATCACAACTAATCATCGTAGAATGTGGGTGTGTAGGGCTGGCAATACTGATGGTATAGTTATCATTATTACTACTATAATTTTACTATATTTTTTTTCACTCATATTATAATTATAACTATTATAATTATATTTTTTAATATTATAGTCATAATTATAGTTTTCACTGCAATTAAAAAAATTTATTCATAACTATTTAAATTAATACAACATCATTATTCATACAAAAAAAAAAATCATTATTTCTTATAGGAAATCCAAATTAAGCATAATTTTATTGTTTCATACCAGAAATTCAAATTAAACATGACTTGTTGGAGCAGAAACGAGTACTTGATCTGTTGACGTAGGGCGAACGAGACTAGGAGCAGGCAAGCAACACATGTAATATTGCAAATAACCACGGTTATGAATCCAATACTATAACCATAAGTATAATCATACTCATCACAAAGCAACATCTTCATTACAAACCAAAACAAGATCATTTATGACAGCTATCTCATCCCATAGCATCTTCAATTTTTCAAAGTAAGCAGAAATTGATAAGGTACCTTGAGTAACATGATATATATCATGAGTCAATTGAAAAATGCGTGTCCCATCCACTTTGTTGAACATCTCGCAAAGATCATCACAAATACTATGTGCATTCGGATTGTAAATCAAACCACTAACCAAATCCTTCTCAACTGAATTACGAAGTCAGACTTTGACAATCGTATTGCATTTGCCCCAATTCTGACGTTTATCAACATGAATTACATCACGAGGAAGTGTCTTATCAATGAAACATAGCTTGCTTTTGACGAGAATACCTTCCTTAATCATTTGAGACCAAATCTGATAGTTATCCGATCCAGTTAGCTTGATCTGAATCAAGTTTGAGCTAGTAGCATCAGAAGCATGAAGAAACAACTGATCTTCCAAGTCATCGTTGTTGATTCCTTGATTCGCCATTGAAACCAACAAGAATAGGAACAAACGCTCGTCGAAGAAACAATGTCATCAACAATAACAATGATCTAATTACAGTGACAGACTGATCTGTGATCACAGACTTCCCCGTCAACCCTGTAAATCAAACCACCGCGACGTAGAGCAGAGCAACGACGTGACGAACACATGATGTGAATTGCAGCGACAGTACTGCTCTGTAAATACAGGCTTCCCCGTCAAACCTGAAATCTAAGCCGCTACAGAAGCTCAACTGAGCTCAAACAACCAAAGAAGATGATCAAGAGGCTCAACGGAGCACAACTAAAAAGATGATTTGAAGAACAATGAGAAATTGCTTCGCCGGAGATGAAAGACACCAGAAAAATCAGCTACAAATGTAATTCAACTCTGATACCATTTTATGATTTGAAAGAATGTGAATATCATTGATTGAAACTTCACACTTACAAAAAAAATGAATACATATTTTATTTATAGTAAGTTAGCCTAACTAATTTTGAAACTAAACTAACTTTATATACGAGTTTAGACACAACAAACTTGAAACAGACTAAGAACAAAGATATAATCTTAACAACTTCCTTCACTTTATTATTTCTTATATATACATTTAACTGGAAGTTATATTTTTAACGAACATTAAATAATCTATCATAGCAACTTTTTTTTATCGGTCGATTTTGAATGTGTTCTCTTAAATAGCTATGAGTTTGGCCTAAAACTCCAACTTAATGTCCCCCGTCCAATTTATAATACCCTTGTCTTATGGGTGTGGTTCTGATTTGATGTAGCGTGATAAGGGATATGAAGCGCAAAATTTTTTAATTCAAGAAATATCGAAAATCTAACGCAGGGTTGAGGAAAAATCTTGATTTTTTTTATATATAATTCAACTGAATGTAAATGACAGCTAACAAAGTTTAAATACTGTAAATAAAAACCCTAACCCTATGGAAAAATCTGAAATTAATAACAAAGTGCTAAACAAAACCGACAAATTACAAAAAAGACCGAAAGAAACATAAAACAGCAAATTTGACCCACTAGACAAATAATTTGGCCGAAAAAAATTCAAACCCCATAATTTACTATGGGTCTTTTTCAGATCGTCATTTCTGCATGAAAAAATGTACTCGCAAAATCCGATATTTCAAAATCTCTCACATCATTCTCTACGGGGAAGAGAAGATTCGCCATCGAATCTTGCGCGATGGAGGCCGGTAATAGGAAGCAGGAAGAAGAACACAATTAGTCACAGCAGCATAATTTTTTCACGCGATGCGGTGTTCGAGGGTGGTCTGGGTGCCGACATTGGGGTCGATTTGCCTTGTGTCTTGTACCCGAAATCGGAGGTCAAGAGCCCTTCGAAATCGCTCATGGCGGTCGTGGAAATGATGAATCCAGGATCACCGAAGGTGGGGGTGATGGTCGATCATTGATGTGACGTCATCCTCGTCACTGTACTCATCATAAATTGGATTATTAAGAACATTAGCAGTTCTGGTACGATCTGGTGCTTGTCAATCAAGGAACAGCATCGCGCAGGACTGAATGAGCTATGATACCAATATGATGCAGCATGATGGGGTATATGAAGCGCAAAATTCGTCGATTCAAGGAATATCGAAAATCTAACGCAGGGTTGAGAAAAACCTCAATTTTTTCATATATAATTCAACTGAACGTAAATGACGACTAACAGAGTTTTAAATACTGTAAGGAAAAACCCTAACCCTATGACAGTATCTGAAATTAATAACAAAGTAAAAAAAAAAAAAAACCTACAAATTACAAAAAAAATCGAAAGAAACATAAAACTGCAAATTTTACCCTCTAGACGAAAGAATTTGGCTGAAAAACGTCAAACTTTAAAGTTTACTAGGGGTCTCCGTTTCCGCATGAAAAAATGTACTCGTACGCCAAAATTCGATACTTCAAAATCTCCCACATCATTCTGATGGAGGTGATGAGGGATAGGAAGCGCATAATTCGTTGATTCATGAAATATCGAAAATTTAATGTAGGTTGAGGAAACCTCGATTTTTCATATATAATTCAACTGAATGTAAATGACGGCTAACATTGTTTAAATATTGTAAAGAAAAACCCTATTCCTATGACAAAATCTGAAATTATTAACAAAGTCCCAAACAAAACCGATAAATAATTACAAAATAAAAAAAAAAAAACGAAAGAAACATAAAACTGCGCAAATTTGACTATATAGATGAAAGAATTTGGCCAAAAAATTTCAAACACCATAATTTACTATGAGTTTTTCTCGTATCGCCGTTTTTGAAAAAAAAAAAAAAATGTACTCGCATATCAAAATATGACTTCAAAATCTTCCGCATTATGATTAGTGCAAAATCCAATGTATGACTAATTATTAAGAAAATGTCCCAACGTATGACAAATAGAAGCAGCATTGTTATTGTGTCGGCAGAATCGTTTTAACTTTATACTCGTAGTAGTAAAATTGATCAGACAGAAGCTCTAGAAACCTTTTACTTTTAGAAACATAATCACGTCTTTCTAGAATTCATTGATTTTCTCTTGAGGAAAATAGAGCATTCAAAAACTCTTATTCCAGTTTGTGCCATGTGCCACATCGACACTAATCAACATGTTATATATAATATAAATGCGTTGTCTAACTATTTTAATAGTGTCTGCATATTCAATTCTATATTTATTTATTTTTATTCTAATTTCTCATAATATCACAAATAACAAGTAAGAATAATTATATTAAAAAATGATAAAGTAATAGGTAGTATGAGAGATATATAGTAGACCTCACTAAAAAAAAGGTTGAACAAAAAAAGACAAGTGTGCCTTAATGTAAAAAGACAAGATACAATGTCACATAGAGTAATGAACCATAAATTATCTTTTAAAAATTGATGCATTATAGATATTCTTAATACCAATTAACAACTAGCTAGCTAGTCAGTTTTAAACTTAAAAAGAAAAAAAAAAAATCTTCTCTTGGTTTTTTTTTTTTTATATATTTACATTGCTTTCGCAAGTTCGGACCGGGAGCGTTAAGGTTAAAGTCCTCTCCAAGGAGGCGTCTCCGGCGGGTTTCGACCTCGGGTCGCTCACGGGGAACACAACTCGCTTTACCAGTTGGTCCAACCAACCTTGGGATCTCTTGGTTCCATAGACCAATGTATTCAATTATATTTATATTATTTAATAAAAGTATCACAATTTTGGGAAAAAAATAAATAAAAGTATCATAATAATATTAAAACTAATTATACTTATATATCAACTTATACCTAGGTGGCCAGTTTAAACTTTTACATATAAAATAACATAAATGATAAAAATTCCATACTTAACAATATACAGACCAAATTAGGTCTCCATGAAGAACCAAATACAAATATAGGTCACCCAAAAAATTATTTACAAAACTAGGCCTAACCTTTTTTTACACTAGGCCGGGTCAGGCCAACCCGGCGTAGTGAATTTTTATTTTTAGTTTTTTTTTACACTAGGCCGCGTTGGCCCGACCCGGCCTACTATTTTTTTTTTTTTAAAAAAAAATTGTATAAATTCGTAAAAATAATTTAAAACAAGTAGTTTTATAATTTTTTTTTCTAAAACACAATTGGACATGGTAAACCCTAGATGGCAAAATAACGTTTTTCATCTATGTACAATAGTGTTTTAGAAAAAAAAAAATAGCTACCGTGAAAAAAATAAATAAATAAAAATTTCAAAAAGAACCGAAAAAATATTAAAGAAAATAGCCGCACGCTCCAAGCAACTAGCAAATAGGTAGGTACCAAGTAAATCTTGAGGTGTAATCTAGTAAACATATAATAATATCATTATAAATTACGACTTAACAAAACTAACATGTGTTGGATCGTGATTTATTAAATACGACCATATTAAGAGCGTTCCATTTTTGCGGCAAAACTCTCAGACACTAAAATCAAGACTATTGAAGTTGGGATCCTCAGAAAGTAAAGTCGGGAGCACTAAAGTCGGAATCTATTTGAAAATGTGAAATAGTGGCACCCCCCATGACCAAGTCGACCAAGTCAACCAAGGCGTCAATGCGAGACCATCAAAGTCGCATTCGAAACACCAGGTGGCAACCTTCTTGTCACCTACTTATAAGAAAACCCTTCCTCCTAAAGAAGAAGAGGTGGCAACCTGCTTGTCACCTACTTAGAAGAAAACCCTTCCTCCAAAGGAAGAAGAGGTGGCAACCTGCTTGTCACCTACTTAGAAGAAAACCCTTCCTCCTAAAGAAAAAAGGTGGCGACCTGCTTGTCACCTGCTGACACAGTGCCTCCTATCTCCACCAATGAGAGAAAGGCGGCCACCGCCCTTGTCAACCAATCAAAACGAAGCTGCCACCACCTAAAGTCGGTAAAAGCTTCCCCTATAAATACTCTTCAGTATTCTCATTCATTTTTAAGATTTCTCACTACCAGAATGCTATACTAACTTAAGCTTCGGAGTGGAATCAGGGGTCATCCCCACCCATTTTTAGGTCCTCGCCTAGCATAAAGCTCCCAAAGGAAACTAAGTACCCGAGAGATCAATAAAGATACCTAAAAGAGTTAGCTCCCGGCGAGACCTCGAAGTCCACTAGTAGAAGTTCAAGGCCAGGTCATCTTGATCCGGCCAACACCCGCCAAGAACAGTCTCGCCATGAAGAACAAGCTAACCCACAAAACTTTCCAACTTCAAAGAGACACCAAGGCGAGAACCATAAGAGCCTCGTCAGGCTTAGCCGGACTTTTATGATCCAACAACATGTATATATTTTTTTTTTAGTATATTAATTAATTTAGAATAACTTTTTTAAGGTAAATCATAATTCATAAGTCAATATTCAATAACGATACAAAATAATAATTTATTGAAGTCAATTTGCCCTCTAGGTTTACCATGTTCAATAGTGTTTTAGAAATTTTTTACAAAACTAGCTTTAATTATTTTTACGACTTTATACAATTAAAAAAAAATAGTAATAGTAGTAGGCCGGGTCGGGCCAACCCGGCCTACTTAAAAGAAAAATCACTACGCCGGGATGGGCCGTGTAAACAAAAAATCACTACGTCGAGTTGGTCCAACCCAGATAGGCCTAGTTTTGTAAATAATTTTTTGTTGGCCTATACTTGTATTTGGTTCTTTATGCACACCTAGTTTGGTCAAAAACTCACTTCCGAATGTGAGAGAATGAAAATATGCTCACCTAATTTGACGATATTACCCTGGCTGCCACTTAACAATATCTCATGTATATGTTGCAGAAAAGTATATGATAGGATCATGTATTAATACGTCAATTCAAGTTGTAGGCTTGTAGTGTATAGCACCTTTGAAAGAGTGTTTACGCAGCGGTCCCAAATCTCTAGAGGGTATTTTATTAGATATATATCACGTAACATCATCGCATTATCGTTAACTCCTAACCTTATAACCTTTCTATATATATTTCTTCATTGTGACTGATTTCTAATTTCATTTTCATTATTTGTCAACAATATTCATGATTCTCTGGTCTTCGTTGGCTGGCTAATATATACCAATTATAGTTATAGATTTTTCAAAGTGAAAATATGAATTATTGCATTCACGTAAATATATACCACATGTAAATTAATCAGCTCAAATTATAGCACGTTTAAGAGAGTCTAATAAAGTAGTCAAAACCAGATGTTTTTTTGTCGTTAACATTTAATTTTCACCAACTCCAGACTTTATTATAATTAACCGAATGTCTCTTATTATATTATTATATATATGTTGCCCTAATACGTATATATCTTAGGGTTTGTTTCAGATGCCACAGTAGAGCTTGGCAACCGACATCGTCTTATCCTTGGGTGGTAGATTGGAGAAGTAGCGGAGCATCCCATAATGTTCAAAATCTTTGTACTCTAATGGGTGTTCATCGTCTGCAAGCTCGGCCGGAATTCGGACTACGCCGGTGTGGAATGTAAACACGGCTACGGTGTATCGTGTCTCTTTAACGCCGCTTTCCGTCACGACTCTGTGCGGCGGTGCATGGATCCTCCCGTTGCTCCATGCCTGAAAATTAAACACCAAGTAAATAAATGAAGCAAAAAAGTAAATGAAACATATTAATAGACTCCAATGAGTTCCCTTTAATAAGTACACTATTTTGTAGATAATTAATAGATACAGGTTGAAAATAATATCTAATCTCAAAAAAATAATTATGTTTAATATATTAGATACTGACACATGACGAAATCGGTTATATGATTTGGTTCCATAGTGTCCTATGCGAGCTAGTTCTATATAGTCGACCTATATATATCTTTGCTCGTATATACGTACCATGAGTCCATCTCCAGCCATGACGATGAAAGATCTCGGAGATGGCTCGCACCTGATCCAGTCACCGGCCTTGGTTTGAACCTCCAAACCACTCACTTGATTATGATGAAGTATAGTTATCATGCCCTTGTCCGTGTGGACGTCGCACCCGAGATCGGTCCCGTTCTCGTCATGTGGCCGATACTTGATGAACCGAAGTAGGTAATCGGTTGAATCTGCATGAGATTCATACTCATTTTCCACGCAGTAGCTCTCAAACAACATCTTCTTCACCAATTGTTCCAATTCCGACACCGTCTTGGAGTACAAGGCAGCCGCATCACTAGAATCACAAAAACAAAGCTAGGGTTTTATATATGTATTACGATAGGTATGATCAGAGAGTTATATTCGATCGTACCAGAAGCGTTGGTTATCTTTGTCGGGCCACATGAGCTTAGCAAAGCTTCGAACCGATTCGAGGCTTGTTGCGTTTTCAAAGGCCAGTGCTTCAAACCGAATTGATGAACGACCACCGATGTAACCGTGGAAGGGTTTATCGGAAGTGTTCTTGACTTTGACGTCGGGTGGTAGATCGAAGAGACCCTCCATTTCGGCAAGTATGGCATTGTGAAGATCGAGAGTGAATTTACTATAAGTTGCTTCAAAGGCTCCATATTTCTCAAGGGCAATCCTCACATTTTGGCGGGTGCGGAAGCGTGAATCGGTACCTGGCCGGAGATTCTCCTCAGAGAAGTCTATGACTGGGAGTTTAGGCTGAGAAAGAGAACCCATTGATTTGATCTGATGATATATATATATATATATGGTGTTAGGGTTTTGCAAAAATATGGCTGGCTTGTTAAAGGAGGGTTTGAGTAATGGTGTGTGTGATTTTTACCATGAACTTTGGCTAGTTATATAGAAGATAAGATTCAATATTTTCGTTAATTTGCAAATGATGCCCTTAGAATGCACCTTTATTACAGAAAGAGTCTTTTATCATGGGTGTTATAAGGTTGGTTGTTGACTACCTTAACGTGCCAATACAAAGTTTTACATGGTTTCCAAATAAAGGTAGATTTGGGTCACCGGAATATCATATCAGTGAAAACTTTATCTTCCATAGACTGATATTGTGAGTAGGGATAGTTACTTGTGTGGTATGTTTAAGGACGGACTAATCAAGTTTATTGGAATATCGAGAATAATATTAATTTCATCAGGTACTCGAAAATATTAGAAGTTTGTCGGAAGAAATGCACATATATAAATATACAAACTGGGTTGTAGTGTGATTTAATAAGGAGATGTATAATGTGCAAATGTTGTTATCCTATTTTCTCTAAAGTTTCATTTTTATTGATTGATTGTAATCGTAGTTCGTATATTTGAATAAAATATCTAATATTTTATGGAAAAAATGAAAATAAAATAAAGGTAGATTTGAATGTTTTTTTCTAGCTATAGCGAGCTTAGGGTTTTACTGAAAAATCCAACATATAATAATTAACGCAGCATCAATGTCTTCTAGAGACACATTTAATTCACTAATATTATATATATAGACTACATATATATAAATTATATGATTAATTGATGATTTGAAGAGTGTAATTGACCCGCTCGTTTGTACTATTGGTGGACGTACATCAATAACTTATTAATATTTATAGTCCATAAATCTAATAGATAGGTTAATAAAAGATTAAACTAAACTTTTATATATATTTTAACTAAAAAAATATCCGTTTTGTATCTATTATTTACAAATAACCTCAAATTAAATACTTAAGAAAAGTAAATATATCTATAGAGGTTACTAATCATGCTAAATTGCTTTCAAAATGAAACTTCATAAAAAGTATTATAGACTATTCTGTCATTTAGTTGTTTTTTTAATATTATTATTGTCAACTATTGTATTATAATGCACATCTAAATCTAATAAAGAAATATAGTTCTGCTTAATTAATTAGATATTGACATAAGGCTAAACGTTCGATTATGAAGTTTAAAATCAATTATAAAGCTTCTAGCTCAATTGTGGCATATAGTCTAGAATTTCACATGCACCAGAAAATTTCACATAATTCAATATATTTAAATAGTCTCTTTTCTTTTATTTACCATTATATTTCTTAAATTTACGAATTGTAATTAGATAATTATAACTTTTTTACAAATACTCAGATTTGTGAACTAATTATTTATATGAAAATAGATGTGAAAAACTTTCTAATAACATTAATATAATAACATTAATATAATGTACTTTTAATCACGTCAAACTTTGTGCTAAACGCAGCGGATTAATGACTAAATTTACTATGACTTAACATATAGTATGAATTTTTAATATGTTAATTAGATTTTTTTTCCTCTCAATACGAATTATTCATATGAATTTTTTTTCTAAAGACATATAATATTATGTACTTTTTATTATTTACATTACCTTAAATTCCACGTTATATGTGAGTTAATAACTAGTTTTACTATAATTTTAACCTACTGTACGAGTGTTCAAAATTTTCTTTTTCTCCACTTTCTTTTCCAATTTTTTTTTATAAAAAATTAATCGTATTTTTCAAATGTCCTCAATTATAAAATATCGGAACGTTTATAAAGTCAGCCTCTACGTCTAGACTAATATTGAAAAAGTTTTGCACACCGATCTCAAACGATAGAGTATTTTATTACACACACGTAACATCGCATTAACTAGTCATATATTCCTAACGTCTCTCTCTCTGTTAATTGAATTCAGTGTGTCTAATTTCTTTCCTTGTCGTCATTTGTCCACATCCTTTGATTCTGTGGTCTTCCTTGGCTGGCTGGCTTTATCAATTAGTTACGTTAAGATATTCTTCAAACTGAAAATATGAATTATATAAGGGTTAATAACTAAAAAATTGTCCAAGGTTTACCCTATGTTAAAATTAGGTGTTTGAAGTTTGAAATGTTAAAATGGAATGTCCCAAGTTTCATTTTTTCTGAAATTTGGTGTCTTTGTGCGTCTTTTCATCTCCATTCAATCATTTTCATCAACCCACCAACCCACTCATAATCCATCACTCTTTACTTTTCACAAAATCGTCAAATTTCACCTAAAAATTGAACATTAAAAAAAAATGTTTCTAGAAGAGACGTGTGGAGCCATTTTCCAAGGACAATAGAGCGATATTTACTTGCCCGGATGTGACCAACTTTTTAGGTGACGGTCCTGGCAAGATGACGAGAAGTGAGTGTGTATGAGAGCTCGAATTTGACATACGGTTTCGTCGGAATTGACTTCTCTAAAGTAATCACACCTAAACACCAAATTTCAACAAAAATGAAACTTGAGACATTCCATTTTAACATTTCAAACTTCAAACACCTAATTTTAACATAGGGTAAACATTGGACGGTTTTTTAGTTATTAACCCATTATATAACGTTGTGATGTGAATGAATTTACTATGTCGTTAGTTCAAATTATAGTAGGTTTTGAGAATACTGATTGGTTTCCAGTCACTTTTTTTCTCAATATCGTCAGAACTAGATGAATTTTGTGTCGTTATCATTTAATTATTCGCATCAACTCACACTGTATTATTAACCTAATTAATTTTCCTACTTAATTAATTACTATTACCTCTCTACGTATAACATGTTATAAAATTAGAATGGTGCCCTTACATTCATATCTGATATGATACGACATTAACATATGGTCTGTGCTGTGAACCGACACCACCCTGTATGCGCAAGGAACAATTAGCTTGTGTTCATTTTTAGGATAAAATGCGGGGATAAGGGTTCCTTTGGTACCATTTCTTTGGGCAGAATCCACTTTTGGTACTTCTTTTTTTTGTACACTTTTGGTACCAACGTTTTCCATTTTGTACCCTTTTGGTACCTCCGTTAGAATTCCGTCCAAAATGGCCGTTAAACCCCCATGTGAGCTGCACGTGACCAAAAAGTAAATTTGGCTGGACGGATTTACCCTTATGGATAAATGTTCATTTGGTACCACTTCTTTGGGCAAAATCCACTTTTGGTACCACTTTTTTTTTTTTTTTTTTTTTTTTTGTATATATACTTTGTTTTGCAGTCGGTGAACCTTATATTAATTACAGAACTTCCATTATCATCATACAGCTCTTCCTTAGACTCTTCTTTTGTGTACTTTTTGTCTGACACATTCGAAGAAATTTATATGTCGTTGTAAAAACCAATATTGTAATGTATGTATGTATGTTTCATGTATCAGTTGATATATGATAATAATGCGGTGCATAGTATGATAGATATGTTTGTAAGTATTAGAATTTCGTGCAATATATAAGAAAATTATTTGTTCGTGGCGTTGAAATTAAATTTTTGTATTGTGAAAAGTATCACTATGAATTTAATAACGTTTTCTATAAACACAAATAGATACGTCATTCCTTACCACTCTAGAATAAACATTTCGACACTCTGCAACAATAATATAAACTTTTAAAGATGCGACGTTTCCTTTTGTTAGATCGAAAATATAAGTTGCAACATTACTAAGTAGGGTTCTGAACAAAGTTGGAAATGTATATATGGGACAATTCTATATCGAATCCATATAAACCCGACAGCAAAACAAAGCAAATATATATAATAAAAAAAAAAAAAGTGGTACCAAAAGTGGATTTTGCCTAAAGAAGTGGTACCAAATGAACATTTATCCCTAAGGGTAAATCCGTCCAGCCAAATTTATTTTTTGGTCACGTGCAGCTCACATGGGGGTTTAACGGCAATTTTGGACGGAATTCTAACGGAGGTACCAAAAGGGTACAAAATGGAAAACGTTGGTACCAAAAGTGTACAAAAAAAAAGAAGTGGTACCAAAAGTGGATTCTGCCCAAAGAAGTGGTACCAAAGGAACCCTTATCCCTAAAATGCGCAAATGACATTCCAACCGCCAAGTCTTCCTATCCCAGTAGTACTAATACTCTATTTTTTAATCGGAAAAAAAAAAATCCGTTGTTTATTTTATGTTGGTTTGAATCTGCCTTCTTTTTTTTTCTCTCTAAAGTGACATATATTTCGCATTATTATTATGATGAGATGGAAAATATAACGGAGGTTATTTAGAAAGCTTCATACATACATACATACATCTCTCTGACCGATGTTTTCCATAGAAAAGTAAGAAAACAAGTTGGTTACCAACAAAAAAAGAGAAGGTTAACAAGTCAAGCTCCACATTTAGGACTAATATAATAATTGGTAGGAAAAAAATGAAAATGGATCAATAGTTCAATTAGCAATGAAATCAAATAAGTTCATCAAGAACATATATATAATATCGTGAAATGATGTGCACGTATAATGAAATGATTAGCGGATGAAGAATGCCTTTAGCTTTTATATATGTCCACTTTCTACTCTACATGCAATGCAAAGACGTTGATTATTGCAAAAGCTAGAGATTATCGAAGACATCTTATATTCTTATTGAATATTACATTAGTTTCAAGTAACGATAAATGATTTTTAGAAGTTTTAAATTTTTTTAGGAGACTCACATTAAAAAATCATTACTTAACAGTTAGACATAACTCGATTCGTCTTGTTAGGAGTTCACGTTGGTCCAAACTCGTGCCAAACATATTTACATAGTATGTGAGACCATTTATATCATGAGTTTGGATTTGGGTCAACCACTAGTTCGATCAATTGAGTCACAACTAAATTAGAGTTTTGATTGACCTATATGAGTCATGGGTCGCATAGGCTTTGGGTTGTCACAAACATAGTCTCCTAAAATATATTAACATGTTTGAAACATGCATATAAAAATGTGAACCCGTAACTAGCTATGTGAATCAAGTCATATTTGACTGATAAGAAACACTTTACTTTATTCAAACCGATAATTGAAAATACTAAAAATAATTTTCTCATATATTCTTAAAATGCAGAAATAATTGAAAAGTATAAAAGGAAAAGACAAACAAAGAGTCATAAAATCAAAAGGGTTTTGACAACCAAACCTTCACTTTCACTGATTATTCTACGGCTGCATTGGACAAAGCCACCTTTATAGTTTGAGGATATTTTATTGAAATGAACCGCAATATATATGATATTTTATATGATAATTAGTAATATTTAGCTATTATTTGTTGCGCTAGGTAGCTATCAGTATATATGTCATTTTTCATGGATTGCATTTGTACATAATAATGTTATGTACCTAGCTAATTACTTTTTCCTATTGGGTTCACCATTTTTTACGGTGAGTTTTTAAAACACAAGTTTTACTATCAATGAATTAAGATTTCTGAGACACTTGATATTATATATATATTAAATTAAATTAAATTAAAGTTGTCCATATATTCGAGATTAAATTGAGAGTTACACTAAAAAAATTCCTTTTAGTAGATATGTAGAAGCTACATCACACTCTAATTAGTAAAGTGAGGTTTTATAAATAAAACATTAAAATTGAATAATTTTTTCACCCGGCTTTATAAAACCTCACTCTAGGCCTGGAAAACTGGGCTTGCAGTTGTGGAATATACATGCTATGTGGGCTACAAGCCCAAACGTAAATTCTCTTGGTTTTAATTCCATTTTAAGAATCAACTACAGTATATTTGAGAATTCCAGCATTTTGAAGATCATCATATAATTCGGCCCAAAAAAGAAAAACAAACCTCAAAGCGGACATTAATGAACATTAGCTTCTTTGCGTCTCCAAATTTTTACAGTGAAATTTAGAAAAATGCTAACTGAAATTTAGTTAAATGTGCAGATTGCTTGCTATATTAGTTTCCCATGAGATCCGTGCAACGGAAGATCCTTCCGTGAATTTTATTCGAAAAAAAGTTTGTAGCAAAACATTAATTGTACTTTTACAAAAATAGCTAGTTTTATCCATTCCGATGTTAATTATCGGAATTATACATGTGTCCGTCACGTGATAAATAATTAGCGTCTGAATCAGGTTTTACGTACAAGTGTGAATTTGTTTCCAAATCATTTCGAACTATACTTCAAATAATTTTGAAAGTCTTTCAAACTAGTTGGTTGATATTTAATTTTAGGTTACATTTTTAATTTCAAAACATTCATGGTCGTATGCTATATAAGAATCTAAAAGCGATCTCAAGTATATGCAATGTTGCATTTATGTGTCTCAACTTCTTTTTTGCGATTCGCTGCCCGACTTATCAAATTCGTCGCGTTTCACTTTTCCATCCAAAATCGGTGTTAAAAGTGACAAAATGAAAACATGTAAATGTGACATGTTTTTTTTTCAACAAATCTATGTCGGACAACCAATCGTAATGAATCTGATACTTCGAGCAACCAATCGCTACAAAAGCATGTGATTTGACGTAAAAGTGAAATGTAGTGAATCTTATAGTTCAAACATCCAATCATCACAGTAAAAATGTGAGACGCCTAATCGCATTATGGAGTATATTAGAGACTGCTTTTAGGTTCTTAATACTACTAATTTCGTCCAATAATTAACGTTGGAGTGGACCGAGATAGATATTTGCCCATTCTTTAACGGGTTCAAGGTACTTTTGTACCATATGTTTGACCGAAATCTATTTTTGGTACTATATTTTTTTTTTCGTCTACTTTTGGCACCAAACGTTTTCAAGAAAGTATAAATGTTAAATGTCTAACTAAACGGGTTCAAGGTTCAAGGTCCTTTAGTTGGCCATTAGTTTTGGATGTTAAATGTCATGTGCAAGTCACGTGACCCATCATAAACTTTTTATTTTGTTCAATTTAGTTCCTCTAATACATCCCTAACTTTTATATTTTTTTAATATAATCTTAAAACTTCAAAATCGAACACAATTGAGCCTAATTGAACTCAATTGACCTAGCTGAACCAAACTTAGAATTTCGGTCAAAAGTACTTTTTTTTTTTTAACCCTTCTTAAAATTTCAGCTAACATTTAGCTACAAAATAAAATCAAACTAACAGTTTGCAGATTAGTATTTCGCTAATTAACCCTTCTTTTACATGTTAAAATGCCCGCAATGTATTGCACTTGTACATCGTATCAAGAACATAGAGAAGAACAAATGAAGTGTAATTGACTCTCAAAACAACCTTCTAAAGCAACCTTATTCTTTCGACCGGCCTTCCTCATAGGCGACCACATTAATGAACATCGCTTCTTTGCTAGTATCTCCAGTTTTTACACGTCTGATGCTTCCTAAACGTCCACAATGTATTGTATTTGTATACATCCCATCAAGAACAACAAATTAACTGTAAAAGACTCTCTACAAACAACCTTATTCTTCATCGTCATGCTCGGCTTTCCTCGTACTGTTCCCATTCCTGTCGACGAGTTCCGCTTCAGACACCTTTGTCGGCAGCCTCTCATAGGTTCTGGTTCTTTCCGGAAGAATCCTGAACTTCCCGATCTTGATAACCTCCCGAATCTTCTCATACCCCCATCTCTGCTGAAAATACAACACGACCGCGAGCAAAACCGCTGTCATCGGAATCGCCACATCACCGAACTTGGAGAAGAAGTCAAACTCCGTGTTCACAAACTCGTACTCGGCCAAAATATACGGGTTTGCTGTCGGAGACCTTAAGAAGTCGTATAAATGCGGAAGAAGCCTCACTACTGTAACCCCGACGAAATACAACTTCCTTAGCGGCTTCGATTCGGCATCGATTTGCCATATCAAGTTTCCGATGACTTGGGGCAGAAGAAAGAAGTCGTGGATCAGCCCGACGTATTCTTCGAGCTTTGTCTCCCAAACTCGGTCACTCGCAGTTTGGTCAAATAAAACTGTGGCTCGGGGGACCGAACCGTGGGTTCTCAGAGCGTTGGCGATGAGGACCGAACCGTACCCTGCAATATGTATAATGAATGTTGCGATCGCCACTTGCTTGTCACTCGCGACACGGCGAGATGGGTCCCGCGACCGCCGTGATTTATAGACCTTCTGGCCTAGCCGGAGAGTGAGCAGGAGACAAACCATTACTTGGAGCTTTACGGTGTAGTCGATTGCTCGAAACCACGAAGAAATCAGAACATCGGATTCCGATTTCTTGAAGACAGCTTCGGCCCCGGTTATCAACGGGAGGCTGAACCCAACAGCTTGAACCCCCAACATGACAAGAGACATGAACGGTACGGAATCCGTGTTCTGTTCTGCATAAATTAACTGGCTCGCAATGAACGCGATTCCAAGCGATAGAGTCACGATTCGGAGAATTCCCTCAACACCTTGTCGGGACAGAATGTCTTCCCGTTGCCGCCGATACATAATCGGAACAGTTCGAAGCTTGACGGGTTCAAAATAAAGTGGGTCATCTTCGGTTCTTTGGCTCGCTATCGAGATTCTTGCAGTCGGGTCCACGAGCCACCGAGATGTGGTCGGAGGATAAGACACGACAACCTCAATCAGACAGTCCAAACCTGATTCGAGATCCATGCTTTCGAACAGAACCTTCCACGAGGCACGGATATCCCGACACCCAACCATGTACATTGTCCCGACACGGGGGTCGTAGATTCCCTCGACAAACAAGACCGAGTAGTTTCCAGAATCTTTTCCAGGTAATAGTATCTGAGCCGAAACATTGAGCAGCAGCTGTTCCTCAGTCGATTCAGTCTTTGGATGGAACCATTCCTTCGATTCGTTCTGCCTCGACCAGAATCTGCCAAACATCGGACCTATTGATAGGATCTCGATTTGTAAATCAGTTCTTAAGGACCGAGAGTCGGTAAATGCCGAAACATGAAGGGACAAATCCTCGGATAGTTCCGATAAGCTGACGGAGTAAGATTCTGCATCTTCGAGTCGAGGGAACTGCAAAAGCTTTTTCTTGATCACCAACCCGAAGCTGAATGGCTCGCTTCTCTCAAGAACAGTTCCTGCTAAGTCGATTTTCGAATAAACATAGGACGGACTCGATGTCTTAAAGTAGTTTAACAGCTCTGTTGGCCGCACTAGTTTCTCGAAAGACAGAGGAAAGAACGAATTGTTGTCAATACTCGAGATACTCCCGACCAAGATACTCCTTTGTCGAATCGAGAACGATGTTGGGACATACAAACAGATACGAGAACCGCAACCTTTGTCTGTTTCCATCCCGAGACAGCCGATCATGCAAAGCTGGCCGCTCGAAGATTCCCAGATTCCTTCAGCAGCCATTGTCATGTTGCTCAGACCCGATCGGGCTGCAGCGGTGTACTGATTCTCTGAAGGACCAGCTGCTCGGAAAACAGCCACAAATCTACTCGAATCCGAATTTCCCGCCGCTTTCTGACAGTTGATGTCTTGCATGAAAAGCGAAACATCCTTAAATCCACCATCAGTTGCCCTAATCGAACCTCCAGTCGCAAAAGGACCTAGCTTGCTACAGAAATCATCCGTCCCGTTGCATTTCCAATTCGGCACAATGCTAAAAGCTCGACCTTGAGCTGCCTCTTCGAGAATTCTGCAAAAATCTAACCCTTTATAGATCTCAATACCGCTTTCCAAGAAACTATCGCGGTACGGGTAGGGATCGCATGATTCCGAAATGATCTTCCTCTCCGAATCGAATTCGCAACGAGCTGCTTTCCCCAATTGAGAGATGACTTTCACCTCATCGAAGAACTTGGAATTGGATCTAGGGTTCAGGCTCTTGATCGTTCCTCGGATAATTCGGTTGGTGAGGGTGAACGTTATCGGAAAACGAAGAACGAGCAGGATTTGATCGTCTTCGGAAAGAGGAGGCTGGTTATACACGAAATGCGAGTCCTCCACCCATTTCCAAGGGTTTTTCGGATCGGATTCTCGAGAAGGCAACATAGTATTCCCCAACAGACACAACACCCTTTCTCCCCCGTTGTCTCTAGACTCAGTGTAGATCCCTTGGAACTGAACATTCAATCCAGTATGTCCTGGCCATATCTCAAACTGTCGGCTTCCTTCGTACGGTTTCTCCGAAAATGTACCGTCGAAGGTTATCCCCATCGACAGTAATCCGCTAACAAACAGCGATTTCTTGGTCCGATGAGACCGATCTCGATCCACATCCACAACCCAGAAAGATACCAACTGAATCGGATCCTTGGAAGTATTGCTCGGGACATCCTTATTATCAAACGGCAAAATCGGGGCATCTCCCTGTTCTTGTTCCCAATCACCATTCAGAAAATACAGATCCTCCTTAATTCTATAGATCCTACTATCATGAGGTTTTAAATCGGAAGCAGATTTCAAGACGGACCCACATTGTCGTTTAACCTCATCGATCCTGTCGTATTTGAATGTCGCCGGAGATTCACTTGTTCTAAAATCGAACCCTAGCTCTTCAGCGACCCCACTAATATGAACAACAAGTGTTGATAACAGAAACGCAATCCAATGAAGCTTCATGATTAGGGTTTCAATATTCGAGATCGGACCGAATCAGATCAAGCTCTCATCTTAAAATTTAATGGATTTGCGCATCAAAATAGGTAAAACTGGAGAGCACCCAGATAAGAGAGACAAGTTTGGGTGCTTACCTGCGTTATCTTGGATGGATTGCAACGAAGCAAACAGTAGGAGAGTGTTGGGATCTAGAGACGAGCTTAGGAAGACGAGAGAAGTGAAGTTGAAGTCAACAACGTTACGGGGTTGGTCTGTGTGTGACCGTCACTTTAGACTTTAGTTGGTCGACACTCAACAAGGTTGCTGCTCCACGCTCCTAAATGGCGCGTGCTTGGGCAAGCCCAGCTCGCTCCATGAAATGGAAAACCCACTTTTGGTTTTGGCCCATAAACACAGCAGAAGCCAGAATGTACTTCACTGTTACCAAGCACATACATATTTTGAATGGAGATCCTGTTTCTTTACAATAAGTATGGTGGTGGTCCAGCTCTTTCTTGGAAGGTAAATTTAGCTGTTGAGACTCACTCTTCGCCTTCAACTGATTCTGCCGTCCAAGTTAGAAGAAAGGAAACTACTATAAGAAGGTAACTTCCCCTTACATAGTTGTTCCTTTTGACCCAAGTTTTGGAAATCAATGAGTGAAACTGATTTAGTTTTCAACTGTTCAGATATATATATAGAGTCTATCTGCGTATAACTGAACCTTTTGTGTGAGTGACTTTCATGAATGAGAGTGGGATTGAGGAGATCCTCCTCACACCTCCTCCCTGTGGGTTTGTGAGTGAACAACATTTTGTAGTAGTTTAATAACATTTTCGCTCCTCATCGAAGATCATTTCGTATTAGAATGTCGCCGGAGATTCACTTGTTCTGAAACCGAACCCTAGCTCTTTGGTGACTCCATTAATGTGAACAAGTGTCGATAACAGTAACACAATCCAGTAAAGCTTCATGATTGGGATGTCAGAATATGAGATCACATCAAGCTCTCAGCGTAAAAAATCATGGATTTCAGTTCAGCATCGAAATAGATCAAATTGGACAGCACCCATATGAGAAAGACAAGTTTTGAGCTGGATTGGGTGCTTACCTGTGTTATATTCGATCGACTGAGAATACAGCTTGCTTTATCGGCTAGTCCAACTTATGTCAAGTTCTTCTACTTATAAATCGTCGCACATACAGAATACAATGAGATTGTGCTTTACATTATTACATACATATATTACTTTAAACATAAAAAACTAACATTGCTATTGAGAGTAAACCAGTTGTTACCATTGTCCATCTCCAATCAAAATATTCTTCTTTCATTTATTTCCATCAGTTCATGCATTACAATGATCCAAACGCTCCCTAATCCATGTCCTCTGCTTCAATTAGTAAGTCCATAACCTGAATGGGATCTTCTACGTCCCTTACAAACAGGTATTTCATCATCTTCATCATATATCAAGGAATCAAATTACCCTCATGAATGTCAGGTTTGGACTTGTTGAATGAGAGGAAACCAGATGATGATGAGTAATCAATGGACCTCAACTTGAGCACCAAGAAGAGCAAAATCCCACATCCAAAACCCAGTGCAGCACTTGAACCAGTCATCGAAACAGCTGCACAAACCAACATAACAAACGATTCTTGCTTCGAATTCATGTCTTTCGAAGCCATCGCCAATTCGATTCCGGCGAAAAGCAGAAGCACGCCGAGGATTCCGATTGGGAACTGATTCAATATCCTGACAAAAGAATTCCCAAACACCAATCCAAGCACTAGCTTCCCTATTCCGAGGAAAATTACTGATGCCCCGCTTCGGCCACCGAACCGGTACTGTCCGGCGAGCCCTCCAGCACCATGGCAGACTGGCATTGCTCCGAACCAGCACCCAACAAAGTTCATCACTCCAACACTGATCGAGACTGAGGTTGCAGAAAGTTCCGGTCTTTCAGGGAAGAGATCGGCGGAGAGCTTGCAGACGGCAATAACAGAGTTGAGGACCGAGAGAGGGATCTGCGGAATCGCTGCTCTGAAGAACCCGATTTTCCAGTCCTCCCAGGTGATGTGGAGGACGTGGAGCTTCGACGGGCCGAATTTCAGCGATTTGAAAATTGTTGGGTCGCGGATGAAGCAGATGAGGAGGCCGAAGAGAAATACTAACAGCGCCGACGGGATCGCTGATAAAAGTCTCAACCTTTGATTGATTTTCCGGCGAGAAGAGGTTTGTACGAGGTTGTCGGAGGAGTTGTCGGAGCTTGTGTTAGGGGTAGAATCTTCGGCACCAGTGGATAAGACTAAGAAGAGAACGGCGGCGAGGGCGAGGATGAGGCCGTCGAGGCCGAGCCATGGCCGCGGGTCGCCGGATTTGGACGTGGCGAAGTCTTGGTTGTATCGGATGTATTTGATGGCGGAGAAGGCGAAGGAGAGGCCTTGAGAGAGCTGAACGCCGCGGACGACCGGGAGAGGGATGTACTTGTAGAAGAAGGACATGAGTCCGGTGGCGCCGAGAAGGAGTAGGACGGCGGCGGTAGAGAGGCCCGCGGCGGCGATCTGGGAGGCGGAGAGGTGCGGGGATTCGCCGACGGCGACGGCGGCGATGGACTTCATTGGCTGGACTGGCATGGGGATGCCGAAGAGGAGGCCGGTGGCGATGTTGTAGAGGGCGGTGAAGATGAGGGTGGTGCTCAGGTCCAGGTGGGAGACGAGAGTGAGGGTTAGGACTATGGGGATGTACGTGCCGAGATCTCCGACGGCGCCGGAGAGCTCACCGGCGAGGGTATTCTTCATATTAATGTTTCGCTGCCACCACTGAGGGCGGCGGTGGAGGAGGGGGATGGCAGCGCTGGTGGATGAGTCTTCCATGGCGCGAACTCCTTGAATGGCGGTAGAGTGGAAATGGTCAGTGCTGTGCTATATTTATTTATTTGTTTATTATTGTTATTACTTATTATTATTATATATTTTATGGAAAAAAAAAAGCTATACTTATTTGGTTACCTTTTTTTATAAATTATTATTATTAGTATTTTCATCATAATTTGGGCTTTTGTCCTTTTGTCTGGTTGGTTAATTCAATAGCAAAATGTACGATCTTACGAATATAGATCTCATATATTATACTTTGTGTTTCACGTGTACGTGTTCTTTGTGTAATTAATTTTTTTTGTTTTATTTTTCTAACACCTTATTAAAATAATTGGTAAAGTCTATAAAGAAAATATTAAATCGAAAGACACATAACAAAATCTTTACGACAAGACACTATCTGAAGAAAAGAATGAAGCCGGAGATCTGAATTCTAATTTTACTATGTGAAATGAGCTATAAGTTACCCTCGAGGGAGTGTGGTAAATAACTCATTTAAATTTATCTTGTATAGACTAGTTAATGAGCTTCTTGCACAAAATTTTAATCATATAAAAATGTTTGATAAAATATTATTGATTTGACTTTTCCATGTAATTCTTTTAAAACTTAATCTATTAAAATAATATATGAATTTTATTATCGGTTAATTTATTACATTTGTATATATAAATTAAAATATATAATATTATATGAAGTTTTTTATTTATATTTTTATATGAAAAAATTATTCACAACGTAAAAAAAAAGTTTTGAATATTTGGTTGTGATATTAAAAAATAAGTAGTATTATAATAAATTAAAATAAAAAATATATATTTCTAATTTTAAAATTTTATAATACTATTTTATAGAATGATGTTTATAGTGCTTTTAAATTTTAGAAACCTTGTTTATAACAAGTGCCACAAATATAAAATTAAAAAGTCTAATTTAATTTTAAACTTTAAAATTTATGATTTTAGTAATATCAATATTTGATTTAAAGAAACATAAATTATATTTGTTTATATAAATTTAATTTATTATTAACCAACGTCCCAATGAACTTTGAATAGGTAAGCAACTCAAATAAAAGAGGCCCAAAAATGAATTGCCTTCTCATCAAGTGGAAAAGCCAATCTAAAGTAGATAAAGAATACAACAAAATGAAATGATATTTCTCCTTCCATTTGAATATCTTACAATCATTTATATTGATATATTTGGCTAGAAATGAGTTTCACTTAAACTCTGGTGGACTGCAGCGTTAAATCACATTAATCAGTTCTCAGATGTTAATATAGATTTTGATGTGTCAAATCAAATTTATGTAAGTTTGACTGTATTTAAAATCGATTATAATTTAGCGAGTTAGAAATGTTCCTTATTATACAAAAGATCTCAATTTTGATCAATCACTAAGAAAATAGTATAAAATTCCAACATAGTTATGGAAAAATACACAAACAACTTCTATATATACTGTCTGAAGTTTGCTCCATGTTCGATTTTGGTGTCTTAAATTTATAATGTAAAATAGATATTTTCATGTTTCATTTTTGTTGAAATTTAGTGTCTCGGTGTGATTACTTTAAAGAAGCTAATCCCGAAAAAACCGACTGTCAAATAGGAGCTCTCATGCACGCTCCCTTTTCGTCAGCTTGCCGGGATTGTCACCTAAAAATGTGGCCACATCTGCGCAAGTAAATCTCGCTCTATTGTCGCTGAAACTCACTACACAACACTCTGCTGAAAACCTTTTTTTTTTTTTCGGATGTTCAAATTTTAGGAGAAATTTGGCGATTTTATAAAAAGTAAAGAGTGATGAATTATGAGTGGGTGAATGGGTCGATGAAAATGTTTGAAGAGAGAGAAAAAGACGCGCGAATACACCAAAATTCAACAAAAATAAACCTGAGATAATCAATTTCAATATTTTAAACTTCAAACACCAAAATCGAACATGGAGCAAATTTCAGACAATTTATAGCAGTGTTATCAGAACCGGACCGGACCGGTGGTCCGACCGCGGTCGGACCGGAACCGGACCCCTCACCGGTCCGGTTTGCTTATTTCCGGAGGATGTAAGCGAACCCGGTTCTGAAGTCCGGTTTTCACCGAACCGACCGGTTTTGGGCGAACCGGGCGGTTCACCGGTTCGACGGTTCAGACTCTTTTCATTAAAAAAAATTAAAAAAAAAATTAAAAATTTTTTAGGGTAAACTTATAGAGAGGCAGACCCCGATCCGGACTAAAACCTACAGAAGGGTTAACTTACAAAGAGGATATGCAAATTTGCATTTTTTTACTAAAACCGGTTCGGACCCGGTTCGGACCGGGTCCGACCGGCCGAACCGGGAACCGGTGGCCCTGCCGGTTCAGGCCCCGGTCCGGTTCTGATAACACTGATTTATAGGTTCTTAATCCTATATTTTTTGTTCGGATTCTACCATTTTTTTAGCATAAGTGTCCTATGAGGGCTATCATAAGCAGTATTTGTAACATGTTTAGTTCAAACTCGTACAGGATTTTAAATGGTAAGATGATAATTATAAATATTTTTATATTTCTAAACTCAGCGAAGTTTAAATATAAAATTTTTAGTTAAAAATGAAGTATCGAATCGATACACCATGTTACATGTTACATTGCTAAAGTATTTTCTTTGATTGGACCAATTGGTAAAGCGAGTTGTGTTCCCGTGGGCGACCCGAGGTCGAAACCCGCCGGAGACGCCGCCTTGGGGAGAGCTTTAACCTTAACGCTCTCGGTCCGAACTTGAGAAAACAATGTAAATATATTAAAAAAAAAAAAAAAATTCCTTGATGCGTCATCTTTAAGCATTAGACGTACTTTATTAATTTATTTATATTTATCTATCTATATAGACCTTAGAGCATCCACAGTGGTTTTACATAAATTGAATTCTTTAAAGTTGCCACGTAGACATTTATGTACACTTTAAGCAATACGTAAATTTAAGACACACGTAAAAAATATTTTATCTGCAATCGTATTACTTAAACATATTCCTTAAATATATTTTATTATTAAATTTTCCAACAACCACCAATAAGATATTAACATTAATTATAAAATGAATTAATTTATAATAAAAAATTGGTTACGTAATACATAGTGCATTACTTAAATTTAAGGAATGCTTTATGTAAAAACATAAATTTACGTGTGGGTCCCATCATTAAGGAATGCTATGTAAAACCACTGTAGATAGTTTTTATTGTTTTACTTAAATAAACATGTAGGACCCACGTTTACGTAATCTTTACGTAATACCACTGTGGATGCTCTTAGGAGTGATAAATGAACAATCGACAAAGAAAAATAAATGCGTGTTAGTCTGTTAGACGTATACGCAAATGGAAAGTTAGTTGGACAAAGACACATTTGATACTTTCTGACCGTTTGTTGGAATTAACAAGGCTCTTCACAGATTGGTCATCTTCTTCTTTGCGTTATAATCTGCCACATGCCTTTCAACTGGGCCCTTAATTAATGGGTTTTAGATTGATAGATAGGACAATCCAATCTTGAAGGCCTAACAGCTACGTTGGCCCAACGGAAACCACTTTATGTTTCTTACTAATGAGAATTTTAATTTTTTCAAATAACTACTAAGTTCTAATTTTTGAAAAAAAATGTTATTCTTGTATAATTCCCGTCAAATTGGATAGAAATGAAACAATGTTGGCCAAGTGAGTTTTTTTTATATATACTCAAGATAGATTTATTAAGATATTAAAATGATTGTATCGAAATACATTCAATTTGACGCTCAATTGGAATGTGTCATTATATTTAGGTGGATTAACAATTAAAGGTATTTTGTTTCAACTCTTTCAATTTATTACTAAATACATCTTGATCTTGAGTACACGTTAAAAGATCCTATGTAACTATCACTTGCTTCATTATATCCAATTTAATAAAAATTATAACAAATTTACTAATTTATTCGAAAATTAGAAGTTTAGATATCTACTTTAAAATATTAAAGTTCGAATAATAATTTGCAATTGAGTAAAAGTTTTAGACAGCAATGATTTGGTTACTAACCCTTTCAAATGGTTTACAATTTTACATGCACTAATTGAGCAGATCCTCAATATTTTGTTTAAGACGCAAAAATTGCAACTTGTTTGCATCATTTAAACGAGTCCAGTCTATGATTCCATCTTTTACGCATCACTTATAGACTCTTTCCCCAAGTAACCCTCATCTCCACACGAACAAACTCCATCCTTAAAGTGGTGAAATACCTCCGTATCCCTAACCGAGATTTGTCGTCGGACAAGCTTGGACATGAACTTGACAGTGTCGTGACAGCTCCGACACATATAAAGATTCTTCGTCACCCAAATCGGCGTCCCCGGAGCCGTATTGATGAGCCCGAACACAATCGCTTGCCTCTCGCTATGCCCACAGAAGATCTCCGCTCTTGAAGATTCGACTTTATCTTCCGTATGCATCGTATCGAGACCATCGGCCACCATTTTCTCGTAAAAACCCTCGAGAACAGCGTTGATTTCCTTTATCTGGGGGTGTAACGAGTCGGAGCTTAGAAATGCGTGTACTTTGTCCTTCACCTCGATCCAACTGCACCCTGGGTCGATCGTCAGTTCCTGATCCCTCATCACCTTCCTCACTTTTGCAACCTCGTCCCAATTTCCGCTCTCCGAGTATAGATTACATAAGAGGACGTAGTATCCGACGCTTTTATCGTCTATTTCGAAGATTTTCCGGGCAGCGATTTCTCCAAGATCGACTCTCAGATGGATTCTGCAGGCGTTTAGCAATGCGCCCCAGATGCCGGCATCCAACGCGATCGGGATTCGGGAGATGAAATCGTAAGCTTCTTCGAGTTTTCCTGCCCGGCCGAGAAGATCGACGATGCATGAGTAGTGTTTGATGTTCGGGACGATGGAATATTCTTCTTGCATGTAGTCGAAGTAGTCCAAACCCTCGTCCACCAATCCTGACCTGCCACACGCGCATAACAGAGAGATGAATGTGATCTCATCGGGATAAATTCCGGAAATCACCATTCGGTGGAAGAGATCGATCGCCATCGTTCCTTGTCCTCGTTCCGCATAACCCGTCAGGAGAATGTTCCATGACGAAACATCCTTAGTGTTCGAGTTGAATTGGTTCCATGCAAGACCCATGCGGCCGCACCTCACGTACATGTCGAGCAATGCGTTTGGTAAGAACCCATCTAAGGCTTGGTTGTTCCGTAGCGAATATGCATGGATCTCTTTTCCGCACATTAGGGCTCCGATCCGAGAGCATGCAGATAAGACAGAGATTAAGGTAATCGGATTTGGTCTCAGACTGAGTTTCATCTGTCTGAAGAAGATCAATGCTTCTAAGTATCGGTTGTTGATTCGGAGACCGAGGATGATCGACGTCCACGATATCACGTTTTTATCCGGAATAGCATGGAATACTTCCAATGCTTGGTCGATGCACTTGCACTTCGAATACATGTCGATTAACGTGTTTGCCACGATTACGTACGAGATAAACCCAGTTCTGACCGCTAAATCGTGAAGCTTGCTACCCAAGTCAAGATCCCCTAACGAAGCACAAGCTGAAAGGACGCTAGCTATTGTGATCTCGTCGGGATTTGTACCTGAACCTTCCATGTTCTTGTAGGTGTGGATAGCTTTCTCGGGAAGGAAATTGTTCTCGTAAGCCGAAATCATCGATGTCCACGAGACAATATCTTTATCTTGTATTCTCGAAAACAACTTCTCTGCCTCTTCCCAATGTCCTGTTCTCGAATACATCTGAATCAATGAATTGTAGATCGAGACGTTGTCTCCGAACTCTGTCTTGACTGAATAACCATGAAGTTCCCGGCCTAGTTGATCGTTTGAAAGAAGCTCCGATGCTGAAATTAAACTAGTCATGGTCATCAAATCGGGATAGACAGAACTAGAACTTTCGAGCATCCGAAGAAACAACCTTAATCCCTCCAAACATTCCCCATTCTCAAAATACCCAGAAATGATCGCATTCCACGAAATTCGATCTCTTCTCAGCATTTTATCAAACAGCAACCGGGCGCAGCCAATTTCACCACATTTTACGTACATGGTGATAAGAGCATTGACGACATCAACGTCCGACTCAAAACCGAACCTTACCACATGAACATGAACCTCCTTTCCCCTTGCTAAATCAGGAATCCCACCACAAGTTCTCAACACACAAGGAAACGTGTAAACATCGGGCCTTTCCCCAACCCACAACATCCGATGATACAAATCCAATGCCTCATCGAAGAAACCATTCTTCGCGTACCCTCCCACCATCACATTCCAAGAAAAGACATCTCTTTGAGGCATTTTCCCGAACACATACCATGCATCACCCAAATTGCCAAACCTGACCAGCATGCTAAGCAACGCATTTCCCAGCCGAATACTCAAACCACTGGTGTTATCCTTCAATACATAATGATAGACCAGGTCGCCGGAATCGTAAGCTCTCTTGAACTCGCACAATTTCAAGAACGCTATATACGCGTTTTCTTCTACGGTGAAATTCACCTCTTGCATCGACTTTAAGTACCCGACGGCTTGCTCGAGGTTCCCTCGGAGGCATAGCTCGCAAAGACTGGAATTCGGGTCCTCGTTGTTAGTGAATTTTGTGCTCTGGACCGAAGTAGCTTGAAGCTTGGTGATGGAAACTTGCCGGTGATGTAGACTCTGAAAGCAGAAGCTTATGGACTTAGGGTTCAAGGATCTGGAGCTGAGACGATTGGAAGGTTGCTGGTGAAAGGAAATTGCAGAAAGTTTGGGGGACAAAGCCATTTCTGGAGAGGCAGAGCATTGTTGTTCGGTTTTCAAGTTGAGGTTTAGCCAAGTTACTGAAGAGTCTTGTGTTGTTTCTCTGCTTGTGGACCAGAAACAGCGCCGTTTTAGGGATTTGTCCAAATATTGAGATATTTTTTTTTTACCAAAGTAACCTTACAGATTCACTGCACGCCTACAATAAAATTCAGATTCCCTACAGCCTCTGCAGATCGCCGCTCTATCAAAGAGCGGCGAAACCAGCACTCCGGTAAGGAATAAATTCTCTGTAGGGCTCGTCGTTCTTTCTTTAATAGAGCGGCGATGCTTGCTATTTAGGCGAGACTTACAATTTAAACAAGCATCGCCTGCTCAATTCTACATCTCTCTCCATTAAATTTTTTTACTGATTCGAATTCGGTCAGTTTAACTTTTAATATTTTGATGGAAAGTGGCGTATGCAATTCATGTAGAGGTCTTAGTGGTAGAAGATTCGGAAAAGAGTCGTTAAATCACGCATTTCTGTCCGATCAATCTTATCATAGGTCCTAGTATGTTGCTATAGATACAATTATTTTTAAATCTACATTATTTACATATGTATATAATAGAATATAATGTAGCAACTACGATGCGTAGATACGTTAGACTGCCACATTGCTAGATCTATAATGCATTACATGTTTATACTGTAATTTGTTTGTTTGTACTAATTTTTATAATTTATTTACAAATGAAAATTATTTAAAAAATTCAAATAATTGCAATTTAAACATAAAAATTTAATTAAAATACGAAATAAAAAAACTACATTATTAAAAAAAATACATTACACAATTAAACTGTCGATATATTCGCGTCACTATATTTATAAATTTATTAAAAAAATGAAAATACGTAAAATAAAAGTAAAAATATAATTTTTATTTCAATATTAAATAGAGTTTATTTGTTAAACTGTCATTACATGAATTACTATTATGCTTTCAATTACATATAAAATCTGTTTTTATATATTATGGTGTTATAGTAGTTTTTAAAAATGCATAAAATATTAGTTGTATGCAAAAAAATTGATTACCGTTGATATTTATTTTGATAGGTAAGCTTCCCAAAATCCAAGATAATGAAACTACGAAATGAAAAAAATACAGGACATTGATGAGTAAATCAAATACTATGTTACCCAGACAAGATTTTTGTACGCGGGATTGGCATCTCGTGCTGAGGTAGATTTAGGCCTCATGCATTCTGTAGCAGAGCGGTGGCGACGGACACACGCACTTTTCACTTTCCCATATGTGAAATAACTAACACTCTTTAGAATGTTGCGATGATTGTGAAATTACCCACCGATGGTAGGCCATTAGTTGATCACTACTAACAAAACATTCCTTTTGAAGAGTTTACAAAAAGTAAGGGGGGCATATTTCAAGAGTTGTTAGGTATAGAACTAACGAGAGCTATGCAGTGAAAGAAGTTTCTACATAGAGACAGAAAATGGTAGGTAAAGTCGAGTTGTAAAGACAAAACGTAGAAACGTAAATTTTTATCTATATGCTAAAATTGCATTAGTAATGAAATGCATAAATTTACGTATATGTAATCATGAAAAAGAAATACACAAATAGTAAATATACAAATTGTTAGCGGATAACTTTTTTTTAAATAAAATCTTTGGGCCCACCAGTAGTCACCTCAGTCGTTACGGTGAGCAATTTTTCTGAAATCGTGATAATAATTGACACGTTAAATGAAGTGTGCGCCCATATCTCGGTTGTGATTTTAGAGTTTGAGAAACGTAAAAGAGAAAGAGGTGTTGATGAGTCTAAAAACTCTTGGGTATTATTAAATGATTAATGGATATTAAACTTGAATGAAATAAAAATAAGTTTTGAATCAATAGGAAATGATTTTGAGTCATTTTAACCTCAAATTAAAATCCATGAAAAAATTGGCGTGGGTTTGGTTGATGAATTTTGTGGGTTTGACATAATTTATGAGATTTGGCCAATTTTTAGCAAATAATGGTAAACAAAATCTAGAAATGGTAGAAACATATAAAAACTTACGTTTCTACCCATTTTTAGGTCTCTACATGCTTTTCTACTCAGAAAACGACTACGGTTACGTTTTAATTCGTTTTCTATGATAAATATGTAAAAACGTTACGACCTATAAATGACTTTTTAACTACATAGAACGAGAAACATATCGAGAAAATGGGGAGTTGAGATAAAACTACTAGTACGCCTGGTTAGGAGGTAGACAATGATTTGGATGCTCAGCGAAGAGATGAAGCGTATATAATGAACTTCATAGGCTAGTGTATGTTCTCTACCCCCAGTAGAAGGGTCGTCCCACTTGAGTACCTGCACTGCACATACTTCGTGATTTTGAAGATATACCTCAATTCAGCTGGGGTTGGCTTGTCTTAAACACTTGTTCACGGGGCTCTGCAGGTGAAGTAGTAAACAAGTGGGTGGAATGCAAAAGGCTGTGATGTACTCTTATATGTAAAAAAACTCTTTAAAATTTTCGGTTTATTTATTAACTATATTGCCTTATGAACTGTAAATTTGTTGTAATTGAGTGGTGTTGGGAGCATATGGGTGTTGCAACTCACTTTTCTCTCTCATATCCTAACTTCAGTTACCTACCTTCTACATTATCCATTTACCCGAACAATTTAAATTTTATTTTAAACTCTAAAAACCACTATAACATAGATGACCATTCGCAAGAAATTCAAGAGTTCTTGCTCTTATAGAGCATTTTCCATATTTCCTATTGTTAGGTTACATGTCACGAAATAGCTTTAGAAATCTCTTAGTTTTTACTGAGAGAAATGAATACATCCACTTAAAATAGTCACAACTTTAGTCAGTCTGGAAAAAAAACATCTAATTTAAATATAAAATTAAGAAAAAAAAATATTTACACAATTTTTAGGTATGCACAAATCCTAAAATTTCAGCAAATTTTTCACTTATTTGACCTCACAGAGCAAACCACACATGCAATGTGGTAAGTTTGGAGTCGTATTGATAACTTCATAGGAAGGGAGCTAAATGTATGGCTGATGAACTCAGTTGAAAAAGAGAAGAGAAATGTGAAAAGATAAACTTCAAGAAATCATAATTCCATAATATTAATGGGATTATAACTGTTGGATCACGGTAGGAACTCCGGTTACGGTGACGGATTCCTTAGCTCCTCGCAATCCTGCAGAAGGGGAATAGAGGGCGGCGGCCCAGAATCCCTCTCCGATGCCTAACGTAAGTACGGTGATCAAGCAAGCAATATGTGAGTGTGTCAAAAACGTAACCCCAACCTGTGATAACTTCCCTCCTTTTATAGGGGGAAGGCTATCTCAGTTACCTGATTAGGCGGTTGGATTGTGATCCACTATCCCAAATATCTCGCCCTATATCTTGCCACGTATCTGTACAGTTATGTGTATCCCACATATCTCGCCCATTATACCACTACTGTAATCATGGCGAGATTTCCGGGATTGTGCTCTTACTGGTGAGTCTCGATCATTATCGGAGACTCCCAAGTTGCATCGTTGAGGATTCGGTGTCGGGGAGTGGTGTCAACTCCCATATCGGGACCGACTACGTCCAGGTCCGATATCTTCGGGGCTCTCCCCTATCGGGGCCATGCTTACTCGGGGCCATTCAATGTCGGGGCCTCCTTCCGTCGGAGCCCTTAGCCTTCCAGCAGCCCAGCTCCTAGCCCAACGGGCCTAGTCGCCGTTTGCCAATCGTTAAGGGGCCTAACGGCCTCAGCCGGGGCCCATCATTTGCCCCCAAGACGTGAGGGACTTATAGTGCATCGCGTCTTTCAATATCGGATCCTTCAACATCCCAGTCGGGGGTCTTTATTTAAAACGTTGGAGGCCAATGCCCTACTTTTGTCGGAGGCCTTTGCCTCGGATCTCTTCAAGATCCTTTGGGATCCTGCCTGGATTCGAGGGGATTTCTTGATCAGACCAGCATTAAATGCTGATAGAAGGTGAAGGAACGTCTCGGGTTCTGCACGCCTGTTTTTTGAAAAAGCACTTTTCAACCGCCCCGGTACGTCATCATTCCTGTCTTATCTGTCCCATGCGCCCTAACGGTTCAGATTGAAACCGTTTCGCCTTCTTCGAATTAGCACGTTTTCCTTTGGACGATTCTGATTGAATCGTTTTGAATTCTATGACTCAGATTGCCCACCCCTTCAGTTCTCTTATAAAACCCTAAACCTAGACATTGTTTCACTTTCCCTTTATTTCTTCTTCTCTGCGATCCCAAGAGCCCTAATTCTTCTCACTTCAAGGTTTCGCCGGCGCTTCCAGCACCCAGATTTTTTCGATCAACGCTTCAGTCACTATGTCTGGTAAGATTCTTCACCTTATTACTCTTTTTTCTTTCATCTTTGATCTTCTTAGGTTTCAATTTCCCCTCCTTCCTTCCCTCGACGATTTTCAGCCGAGGGATTTGCCACCAACAGCGGGTCTTCTCCTGTTGGACCACCTTTCGTCTTCAAGTATCTCAAGAACTCGCTTGCGCCTATTAACTTCGATAGGGCTTGCGTAGAATGTGGTATCTTTGAATCCTCCTTCGGGGCTCGCTATCCCTACGAGCAGTTCCAATTCAACCCTCGCGACACCCGGGTTACACTCCCCAAAGGAGACGAGGTATTCATCTCCCCAGGGCAAATTCGTGCGGGAATCCGACTCCCTTTTTGTCCAAGTTGGGTGGAGTTATGCAACCATTACAAAACTTATCCCACGACCTTCTCTCCACACGCAATCCGTACATGGATTGCCTTCCAGGTGTGGTGTGATATCAACAAAGAGGACTGGAGCTATACTCTGGAGCTTTGGCGGGTCCTCTACAAGATGACCTGTAACAAGGATGGGATCTGCTCTTTTACCCCCCGCCAACCCGAGGGGACCGACGAGCAGTATAAGGAGATGGGCTGGGATAAGAAGGTGTCTTGGAAGATTTGCAAGGAACGAGCCATCATCCACGATAAGGGGCATGACAACGCTAATTGGAAAGAACAATACTTTTTCATCAAACCTGGTCCCATCGAATGGCCGAAGACTGTCGTGGAAGCTGATCCTCCTGTGCCCTTCCGTACATGGTCGGAACAGACCAAGAGGGCCCTGATGCTCATCCAGGCCCGTCGCTGGGAGGAGGGTTATCAGCCCTTCGAGGCCACTTCTGTCACTGACCGGCAGCGGATAAAAATTTCCATTATGCTGATTGATCCCGAAGCTGGGGGAAAGATTCGTGATGGCCCTTCCAATGTAATTTTCTGGGTAATCTTCTAATTATTTTTTGTTTCCACTGCTTACAGCCCATCGATCATCGCTGACCGCCCATCTGTTTCAGGAGGATACCGATGCCTCCCATTCGCTGAAGCGTAAGAAGAAGTCCTCCTCCAGGAGAAAGTCTTCCGCTGCGTCGGAGCCGTCTCGGAAGAAGACGAAGACCTCCGAGGCACCAAGGTCTGCCCCCACACCCGAGGGGCAGACTAATGCGGACGTGGTTAGGGCCGCCTTCGGCGTCCGTTCTGAAAAGGAAGGTAAG
Source organism: Clarkia xantiana subsp. parviflora (assembly GCA_036873135.1). Taxonomy (NCBI): domain Eukaryota; kingdom Viridiplantae; phylum Streptophyta; class Magnoliopsida; order Myrtales; family Onagraceae; genus Clarkia; species Clarkia xantiana. The sequence continues at coordinate 2,763,727 of JAPTYO010000004.1, read as the reverse complement.
GAAGTTTTTCGTGCTATAAAAAGATATAGAGAGTTAGTTCCTCGAGACCTTCAGGCCTCCGACATGGAAGGGCGGATCAGGGATGTCAAGAATGTCCTCCGAGGGGAAACTCCACACGTTCTCGAAGCGGGTTGCTATGACTTTTTTGGCTGCGAGAGATATGTGGAGCGTTGTCTGATTTGGTATACCGATGTCCATTTACTTCCTCACCTTGTTCGCCCCGCTGCAGGTCACACGGACGTCGCCCCTGCTGCACCTGCCTCAGACTCCGTGCCTGCAGCGGAGCCGGGGGTGGAAGATGCCCCGACGGAAGTCCGTGGCGAATTCGGTCGGGTGATTAGCTTGGAGGACTCCCCCTCTGAGGGCCAAGCTGAGGAGGAAGGCCTAATCCTCCGAGGAAAATCGAGGTCGACTCCTGCTAAGTCACCTGGTAAGGAGACGTCCCCGCTCCCCTTCGCGCCACCATCGTCACCAGTTAGGGGCGCGACTCCCGAAGCCCGGATAAGTGAAGATGGGGGGGCTCGTCTGGTAGTACCTCCATTCCCCTTGGATGGAGACTACTACCAGGCCTTCTCTTCGGACCAGAGTGCCGAGCCTTGGAGACCGGTGGAGTCTCTACAGGGGATTCCTCTGCGTCGGGGGTGCCAGGAGGAGAACCTGGCCCTGCACCTGGTGTCGGGCTCGATCCCGCCCTCACTGAGGCGCCCCCTTTATCAAGGCGGACATCCGTCAAATGGCCGTCCGTCGGATAGAGGTAGGTTATACTTTGCTTTTGTTCATCTGGAAGTATTCCAACTTTTAAATACTAAGCTGTACTTGTCCTCAGGAAATGGCGGACCAGGATCGTTGCTTCGGCTACATCCTGTCCCTGCAGGAGGCTTTGGAGCAAGAACGGGCCAACTCCAACCTCGAGAGCTTGACCAAGCTCCAGGAGGACCTAGCTGCCTCCGAGGCGTCAAGGCTCCGAGCGGAGGAGGGCAGAAAGCAGGCCGAAGAAGGTTGGCAGCGGGCCGAGGAGGTTAGGCGGCAGGCCGAGGAGGGTAGGCAGCAGGCCGAGGAGGGTAGGGCCAAGCTTGCTCAAGAGGCCCAATCCCAGCAAAGGCAGATTCTAAGCCTTGAGAGCTCGCTTAGGCGGGAGCAGCAAGCGGCCTTGGCTGATCGGAGCCAGGCTGCCTTCGATAAAGCAGAATTGAAAGAAACTGCTGAGCGGCTGAAGCTTGAGAAGCAGAGGGTCATCGCGGAGCTGGAGGAGGCAAAGGCGGAGCATTCCGCCCAAATAGCAAACGCGAAGGTCCAGGGCCGCGAAGAATATCGGAGCTCGGAGGACTTCAAAGCAGATGCGGCGAAGCATTGTCAGGAAGATTTGCAGAATGCCTTCCTTGACATTGTCGAAGAGCTTAACGAAACCTATGGGGACTCCATCGACTTGAGGCAGTCCAAGATTCTCGGCCGAGCCGCAGAAAGGTACTTTAGCCTCCCGTCGGAGAGCTCCTCTGAAGACGCCGACGACCCTCCTACAGATCCCTCTGAGCCTGCCCCTCCGAAGCCCTCTGAAGATCCAGCATCCGAGGACCGAGCTTAATCTGTTACAACTTAAGTCCTTATAGTCTTTTATCGTTATCTTTCTCGTATGGAACTCCTTAGGCCTTCGAGCCTTTTATTAACATCATTTCCGGCTACATTATATTCTTCATAACGCTTTTATCGGACCCTAAGAACCTTAAGGCTTTCCGTCGTCCTAAGACGCTTTTAATCGAACCTTAAAAACTTAAGGAATTTTCGGACGTCCTATGACGCTTCTTATCGAACCTTAAAAACTTAAGGACTTTTCGGACGTCCAATGACGCTTTTAATCGGACCTTAAAAACTTAAGGATTTTTCGGACGTCCAATGACGCTTTTAATCGGACCTTAAAAACTTAAGGATTTTTCGAACGTCCAATGACGCTTTTAATCGGACCTTAAAAACTTAAGGATTTTTCGGACGTCCAATGACGCTTTTAATCGGACCTTAAAAACTTAAGGATTTTTCGGACGTCCAATGACGCTTTTAGTCGGACCTTAAAAACTTAAGGATTTTTCGGACGTCCAATGACGCTTTTAATCGGACCTTAAAAACTTAAGGATTTTTCGGACGTCCAATGACGCTTTTTAATGTATCGGGAACAACTTAGGAATACTTTGATCAGAAGTAACCTCTTAATTGATTGATGTCTTTAACATAGAATGCACCACTCAGGGCGACTTAATTACATCTTTGCGCCTCTACGGACGACTTATTTGTCAAACATGACATTTCTTCAGATGTTCACCACTAAAGGTGTTTCTTAATACCTTGCCATCGAGGTCTTCTAACTTGTAAGCATTCGGGGCCGGCATGCCTACGATCTTGTAAGGCCCTTCCCACTTCGGGGACATCTTGTTGATCCGATCTTGTAGGGCGAACTCATTCCGACGTAGGAACAGTTCTCCCGCGTAGAACTGTCGCGACTTGACCTTCCGATTGTAGTACCTGGCCGTCGCCAAACGCATCCGAGCTTGCGCTATGTCGGCCTCCAGCCGTTTTTCCTCTAGCAAGGATAACTCCAGGCGCCTTGTTTCGTCATTCGTCAAAGGTCCTATCCTGGCTCTTTCTGGATTTGTCGAGGGCTCATAGCTTCTGGTTCGATGGGACGCCACAGCGATTTCCGCGGGAGCGACCGCCTCCGTCCCGTAAACAAGTGCAAACGGGGTTTCACCTGTTGACCGCTTGGGTGTCGTTCGGACCGCCCACAATACGTTCTCCAGTTCGTCCAGCCATTTTCCGTCCAAAGCATAAACCCTCTTCTTCAAGCCCTCCATCACGATTTTGTTGGCAGCCTCCACCTGCCCGTTGGTCTGAGCGTGATGGACGGATGCTGTCCGATGCTCGATACCAAACTCGTCTAGGAACCTCTTCAACTGGGCCCCATTAAATGGAGGACCATTGTCGCTGATGATCACCTTCGGCACCCCATATCTCGACAAAATTCTGGTCTGAAGGAACTTGATAATATGTCCCGCTGTTGTCTTGGCTAACGGCTTAGCCTCGATCCACTTCGAGAAGTAGTCAATCGCGACAAGCAAATGTGTGCACTGGCTCTTCGCTTTCGGAAGGGGTCCCACCAGGTCAATGCCCCACTGTGCGAAGGGCCAAGCACTCCCAATGGGCATCAAATCGGCAGCGGGGGCTGTGATATTCGAAGCATATCTCTGACACGCGTCACAGGATCGAACAAGCGCCGTTGCTTCCTTATTCATCGTAGGCCAATAATATCCCAAGTTCAACGCCTTCCTCAGGATGGATCGAGCACCTTCGTGACAGGCTGCGACTCCTTCATGCAATTCTCTCAGAATCCGAGTCGTATCGGGTTCGGCCACGCATTTCAAGAAAGGCGTCGAAAGCAGACCCTTCTTGTACAACTGGTTATCCACCATGGCGTAATTAATTGACATTCGTCGTAGTCGCTCCGCTGCCACTTTATCTTCAGGAAGTGCCCCCGTAGTTAAGTATACAATTATCGGGGTCATCCAAGTGGGTTCCTCTTCTGACCCTGTTCCGATAGCGCACACCTCCGACGGATCGGTGGTCGATAGAATCACCTTCTCCAAGAAGTGTACCTTCCGACTCTCTTCCAAAGGTGCCCCCAAGGCAAATTTTCTCAAGGCATCAGCCTCCACATTCTCTCCCCTCGGAATTGCCTCGATATCAAAGCTTTTGAAGCTCTCCTTTAAGGTCCGAGCCTCTTGAAGGTACTTCTTCATGATCGGGTTCTTTGCTCCATATTGCCCCCGGACCTGATTTACAATCAGACTTGCATCACACTTCACCCTCAAATGTTCAACTCCAGTGCCTTTTGCGATTTTTAGCCCCGTTATGAGAGCTTCATACTCCGCCTCGTTATTGGTGGCTCTAAATGTTAGGGCCAATGCATATCGAAGTGGCTCTGTCCCACCTGGCGGAATCAATACGAACCCCGCACCCGATCCATCCGAGCTTGAGGAGCCATCCGTGTACAACTCCCAGGTGTTCTCCTTATTTGGCTGTTCCGACTGCTCCGCCGTCGGGACCTCTTCAGTATTCCCGGTTGCCCCCTCTACTGTTTCCGTTGCGTCAGGATCGGGAATAGTAGATTCGACTATAAAGTCGGCCAATGCCTGCCCTTTGATAGCTGTCCTCGGAGCGAAATGAATTCGAAACTCGCTAAGTTCCACGGCCCACTTTACTAGTCTCCCCGACGCATCAGGCCGGTTCAAGAAGTGTTTTAATGGCTGATCAGTCAACACCGTAATTTCATGCGCATGGAAGTAGGGCCGTAACTTTCTAGCAGTAATAATCAACGCAAAGAGGTACTTCTCAATCGGAGGGTAGTTCATTTCACTCTTGGCAAACGCCTTGCTTACATAATAGACGGGAATCTGATTGCCCTCGACAGCTTTAACTAAAACAGAGCTTATTGCAAACGAAGATATAGCCAAATAAAGATAGAGCGGCTCGCCTGGAGCTGGCTTCGCAAGTGGCGGGAGGGTGCGGAGATGTTGTTTGAGCGCTTGGAACGCCTTCTCACATTCAGCAGTCCATTCGAACTGTCGGTTGGCTCTTAGTACACTGAAAAATGGCATCGACCGGTCGCTTGCCTTGGATAAGAAGCGATTCATCGAAGCCAGCCGACCGTTCAGCACTTGCACCTCCCTATGGTTTGTCGGGGACTGCATCTCCTCTATCGCCCTTAGTTTCTCGGGATTCACCTCGATCCCCCTCTGGCTCACCATGAAACCTAAGAACTTCCCCGAATGTACTCCGAAAGCACATTTGGCTGGATTCAGGCGGACCTGGTGGAGCTTCATCCTCTCGAAGGCCATTGCCAAGTTGCCAACGTGGTCTGATGCTCGTCGGGACTTCACCAGCATGTCATCTACATAGGCTTCCATGGTACTCCCAATCATATCCCCGAACAGTTTGTTCACCATCCTCTGATACGTCGCCCCTGCATTCACCAGGCCGAAAGGCATGACGTCGTACTGGAAGACTTCACTGTCAGCGTAAAAGGCGGTGTGTGGGGCATCCTTTTTCGCCATCTTTATCTGGTTATAACCAGAATAAGCATCCATAAAGCTTAGCAGCTCATGCCCCGATGTAGCATCCACCAGTTGGTCGATCCGAGGGAGCGGATAACAGTCCTTCGGGCAAGCCTTGTTCAAGTCGCGGAAGTCGACACACATCCGCCACTTCCCGTTACTCTTCCTCACCAGCACTGAGTTGGCTACCCAAGTCTGGAATCGGATCTCCCTAATGAATCCAGCGTCGAGCAACCTGCCAACCTCCTGCTGGATTGCAATCCTTTTGTCTGTTCCCATCGGACGTCTCTTCTGCGCGATCGGCCTGATTGTGGGGTCGATATTCAATTCATGCTCGATCACGTCCCGACTGATTCCCGGCATATCGCTCGGGGACCAGGCAAATAACTCCTTGAATTCTTTCAATAGGGCGATCAACTCCTGAGCTTTTTCCTCGGATAGGGCGGATCCGATCTTTACCCTTCTCTCGGGTCCATCTATCTCGACTTCTTTTAGGTCCTCCATGGGGGCGGGACGCCCAAACTCCTCTCGAGGATCAGTGTCTGTCTGGAGAACCGACATAGCCTCCTTCCTCGATCTCCTTGTGGCGTTGACATAGCATCGTCTCGACGCCACCTGGTCGCCTTTCACTTCGCCGACCCCATTCTCAGTCAGGAACTTCAGTTTCTGATGGACAGTCGAGGCTACCGCCATTAGCGGGTTGATAGTGGTTCTTCCAATGATCGCATTGTACGTCCCTGTGGATTCGACCACCACGAACTCCACATCTCTCTTCTCCATCTTCCAGCCACTGCCGAACCACACAGGCAACGTAATAACCCCCAATGGATAGGAGGTTGTGCCGCAAAATCCTACCATCGGGAAGTTAACCTCCCGTAAATCTTTCTTCTTCTTCCCCATCTGTTCCAGGGCGTCGGAGAAGAGGATGTCGGAGGAGCTTCCTCCATCAATGAGGATCCTCTTCATCTCGAATCCACCTACATCCAGTGTCACGACTAAGGCATCCTCGTGGGGGGTCTCTACTCCCTCCAGATCCTTCGCTGAGAAGGTGATCTCCATCTCCTCCTTCGGGGTCCATGACCGAGACCTCTTTCCCAAAACCACTGCTACGGGCACTTGGTTGGCATAACGCTCCCGAGAAGACGATGTGTCTCCTCCCGCAGCGAACCCTCCATGGATCACATTAATGATCCTCTTCTGTCGGGACCCTGATGGGCCCTCCGAAGGCTCTGCGTCGGACCTTCTCTTCCTTGGGGACCTCGATCGGGATTTGGATCTTGATCGAGATCGGGAACGGGGCTTGCAGCGCGAATCTCCCACGAACTCCTTCAGCTTACCCCTCTGGATAAGCTTCTCTATTTCCCTCTTCAGCTCCCGACACTGGTCAGTGTCGTGACCAGAGGCCCGATGGAATTGGCAGTAACGGTCGGTGCGGGAGCCCAACTTTTCTCCTTCCTTCTTCTTGGGGAAACGAGCGAGACCTTGCTTCTCCATCACCGCCAAGACCTCTTTCAAAGGCCTGTTGAGGGGGGTAAACTCCTCCCTCTGACTGTCCCTCTTGGTCTGACGCCTATCCTCCCTCCGATCAGAGCGTCCACGACTCCGACTACCCTCGGAGCTATCCTTCTTGTGTCGGTTGTCCAATGGTTTGAACAACTGCTTTCCTTCACGCCCCTTGGGAGGAGCCAATTCTCCGGCAGCGATCTTCGACTCTTGGACGTCGATTTGCTGTTTTACCCTCGCCTGAAGTGCCTCCATGTTCCAGACTTTTTTGGCCGCGACGCTGTGAAGTAAGTCGGAGCCGTAGGGGGGATTGAGGTTTTTCAGGAAGGTACGGATGGCCTCGCCCTCCGATATCTCCTCATCCAGCTCGGTCATACCAGCCGTGTAACGCTGGTAGTATTGGGCCAGCGATTCGTCGGGCCTCTGGACCACCTCATGTAGGGTCCGAACACTCTTCAGCAGCCGTCGACGCCCTTGGTACTGGGCGATGAATCGCTGATGCATATCCTTCCAACAGGTTATACATCCAGTGGGCAGACTGTAGAACCATGTCATCGCCTTCTCTCCCAAGGTACTCGGGAACAACGCGCAGATAACATCCTCATCTGGGGTCCTGCCCATGCACGCTGTCAGGTGCTTCTGCACGTGGCGAACCGGGTCCGCGACCCCGTCGTACTCGTCTATCTTCGGGATACCCAAGCCTGGAGGGGCCAGGGTATGGATCAGTCTGGGAACGAAAGGATGGGTCTCCTGACTCCCCAATTCCGACATCATGGGCTTCTGATCTCCCATGCAAATACCCACGATCTTCACTACCTGGTCAGCAGTGAGGGGACCATTCAGGGGAATAGTCCTTTGTTGCACTGGCCCTGGCCCATCGACCACGAAATTCTCCGCCGGTGCTGGATTGGGGGGAATGGGCTGTTCCCTCAACGGAGGGGGTGGCGGCAGGTTGTCGTCCGCCTGCCTTCTGGGAGCATCTCGCCGCGGAGGGAGCGGCGGTAGATCTGCGGCCTGCCTTCTAGCAGCTTCTCTTCGGTCTAGGAGGGCCTCCATGGCCTCCATGAATAGGGGCATGGCCTCTGCCACTACCCTGGCCAGCTCTGGATTCTGGGAAGGTGCCTCGTTCCTGGATCCACCAGGGGGGTTGTTCCTTCGCGCGGTGTCGTCTCGGTGAGTGCTGTCACCATCGTCTCTCAAATCCTGATGCTGTGTAGCATCCTCAGGGGGATTGCTGGTGGCCGGCACCTGCTTGCCTGATCGCTGCGGCATGTTGCCAGCCATGGTATGGAATCAAAGGGAAGCAAACTTTGGCTTTTTGTTGCGCTTCCCACAGACGGCGCCAATGTTGGATCACGGTAGGAACTCCGGTTACGGTGACGGATTCCTTAGCTCCTCGCAATCCTGCAGAAGGGGAATAGAGGGCGGCGGTCCAGAATCCCTCTCCGATGCTTAACGTAAGTACGGTGATCAAGCAAGCAATATGTGAGTGTGTCAAAAACGTAACCCCAACCTGTGATAACTTCCCTCCTTTTATAGGGGGAAGGCTATCTCAGTTACCTGATTAGGCGGTTGGATTGTGATCCACTATCCCAAATATCTCGCCCTATATCTTGCCACGTATCTGTACAGTTATGTGTATCCCACATATCTCGCCCATTATACCACTACTGTAATCATGGCGAGATTTCCGGGATTGTGCTCTTACTGGTGAGTCTCGATCATTATCGGAGACTCCCAAGTTGCATCGTTGAGGATTCGGTGTCGGGGAGTGGTGTCAACTCCCATATCGGGACCGACTACGTCCAGGTCCGATATCTTCGGGGCTCTCCCCTATCGGGGCCATGCTTACTCGGGGCCATTCAATGTCGGGGCCTCCTTCCGTCGGAGCCCTTAGCCTTCCAGCAGCCCAGCTCCTAGCCCAACGGGCCTAGTCGCCGTTTGCCAATCGTTAAGGGGCCTAACGGCCTCAGCCGGGGCCCATCAATAACCAAATTGGTACTTGAGATAACACTCCAAAACAAATTGGTATCTGAGATTATTTTTGTGACAAATTGGTACCCGAAATAACTTGGGTGTTGCACCGTCAGGTTTTTCGTTAGTTATTGACGGAAAGGGTCATGTGCGTCGCACATGGCCAGTTTTGGCGCCTGAAAAGACGAAAATACATTTCTGCAGTAAAGAAATAGAACCAGTCCCCTTTCTTATCTCTCATTCCAATTAGGGTTTATCAAGTTCATTTCAATGAAATCTATCCACCACGACTGCAGTTTTCGCTCCCCCATCTCAAATTGATGTCTTGAATGACTTCTAGTAGTTCGATGGTCACACTCAATCAAAGAAACGCGGTTGTGGACTGATTGTTGTGGTTAAAACATCCGGCACTTGAGAGAAAATTTTCAATTGTTGGTTGAAAAGAGAAGAAGAGCTCGAATGATTTTGTTACTGTTGGCATTTGGTGAATGGGCCACCGTAATAGGAGTCATTTAATATACAAGCCCAACAGTTAAGGTAATTGAGTTTATGTCACATTAGGGATTCTGGGATAGGCCTAAAATCTCAATTGACATGAGAGACCCAAAATTGGGCCTCCCCTAGCCCTATACTAGGCCGGCCGAATTACCTAAGTAAGGAGGTGAGATTTTCCCACATCCTCTTATAACTAGAGGTTGTCATGGATTTATTCTAAGCTAATCACTCATTCTTCTAAGTGTTGAAACATAATAAATATCTTTCCCTATTTCCTCTAGTTTCGGCCAAACCACTTTCAGATCAAGAACCTCATAATTGTCGTTTCATATTTGATCGTTCGTTTGAATTTTATTTGTGTTCCGGATGATTGAATAAAGTAATTGTTATTGAGATTGAATTCAATTCGATTCAAAGTACAATTTACTTATCAATCTATCGATTCGGTCAACGGGGACGATTCGAACAAAATCCGAATATACGGATTAAGAACCAAAATTTCTGCCACGACAAGAGGCTGAATAAATGAGACAATTACATATACTTCAATTCATTGTAACCCCATCGATTGCATAACTAAAACGAACGATTTAGTTATAATATATTTCAATTACTCCATAAAATTAATAAGTCTCAATTTAGGATTCAAATCACCTACCCACTCTTCATCTCTAGATCGTGTCTCACCGTTAAGATTTTGACACGTATCCTTAGATTTAATATTTTTCTTCTAGGGTTCACCAATCTTACAAAAAAAACTACAAAATTAAATACGTTCAGAACACTTGTCAAGATCTTAACAGCGAGACACGATCTAGAGCACAGAGAGTAGGGTATCTGAAGCATAGAGAGTGGGATATGAGATTTGGATCCTCATTTTAAGGCACGTTTAGTTTACACACTTTACGGAACAAGAATAAATGGCAACAAAAGAATAATGAATAATAAATTCGAGATAATAAATACCAAATAACTTTGCTTTTTGAGTTTATTATTATTAATGATATTAGGAAAAATTAAAATTGAGTACGTCTAAAATATTCTAATTGTTCCTACCATAAATGCTATCTATCTTCTCTAATATTCTTAAATTGTAATTGGTTTAAGAATACTGTCCATATGTACTTTCAACTCAAGCACTATATTATCTGTTGTAAATGATATATCCACGTGACTATCAATCCTTTGGCAATATCTCATTGTGGTATTACCTTGGGCTCTTACCTCATATGTAAGGGCCGATTGTATACTCAATTTGAGAGTATAGCTCACCTCTATACCATTTCCTCTATAAGTTTTCATATTTATATGAAAATCCATCTCCATCTTCTCTTGTTTGTCTTCTCTTTCCATTAGTAGTTGTACTTCATATTCTATATTTTCTACTACTTCTTGTTCTTGTTGTTCTTGTTCTTCATGTATAGGCTCAAGGATGCTGCGTAAATCGCGGGACTGTCTTTCATCCTCAAAACTCGACCACGTATGGGTTTCTGCAGGATCTACCTTTGTCGGTATAACTAGCGGGTGCTCAGTTCTAGCATGCATCCTCAATTGCGAGTAATTCCCGACAAAGTTACATTTGTCATAGGAACAACTACGAGGTTTCGAGTCCATGCACTTACGTGCACGACCGATTACTACCCAATCGAATAATTTCCCTCTGCACAAGGGGCAAGAGATTTTGGGAAGGGATTGTGACTTGTAGAAGTGATCGAGGCAATTCGAATGCCTCATGCCAGTATTGCACATATAAGGTCGACATCCTTTTTCATGAGATGAACACACTAAAAGGACAGCATTATGAGGATGTTCCATGCAAATAGGGCATCGAGCTTCCTCAACTTCATTATCATAGAGGTGCTTGTATTGCTCATCAGTGTTGAGGGGCAGAGAATAGGGACTTGGCCTTAGGAATCCATGGTCTTTTCTCACCTTTGGCATTCTTTTGAATGTTATAAGGTCAACTATAAAAGTAAGCATATAGTTAGATCAATTTGCAAATATTTAACACCAAATAAAACTCTTGTCACAAAATAATTATATTTGTTAGAATTGTCGGTTAAATCGAATTTAGGTCTCAATTGATCTAGCTCTGTACTCAACACGTACATGCTAGATGCATTGACCCATTGATCCGATTGAAAAATTTTAAGTGGCTAAATTATATATAAAAAAGCTAGGGATATAGTACAACTGAACAAAATAAAAGTTAGAGCTAGCTTATTTGGGCACTTACGAAATAAATTAAAGGCTCACTAACAGATGCACAAACAACAATTATGTCCCAAATGTGTTACACAGAAATATGAAAAACAAAAAAATTGTTATATCAAAAGACAACATGACCCAACCATGTTGTGTAATGTTGCCAAAGACTTAAGGCACCCCTGAGGCGACGAGGCTGAATATTACATTAAATTTAAGGTGTCAAAGAGGCGATCGTCTCATTGAAATAGACGAACTTAGTTAGAGTGTTAAATATCTATGTAAATATATATGTAAAATACTCAAAACGAAAGTTAAATCATATAGAAAAGAGATATTGAGTTTGACAAACTTAATGTAGTAGACTATTCATTCTAACCATTTAGAGTTAGCCAACCTTATACCAAAAGTACTAAGCAAGTAAGCAACTAGCGACCTATATTTTTTTCTACATAGAGAATCAATAGCAATCTAACTCTAACATACCAAATTACATATTTTGCTTTCCTTAAAACTGACACATAAGTTTTTTATGTGGTTTAATGAATACATAAACTTACGTAATAGTAGGTCTACAATGATTTTATTTAAACATATTGTATTATTAAATTTTAACAACCAATTTAAAAAATAATTATAATTAAAGTTTCAAGATTGCATATTTGTTTTATATATATATTATATATATGTTCTTTTATACACATATATTTGTTATACATACTACAACCAGCCCGCGCGTACGCATATTTTTATAGTTAAATTGTTACAATAATGTCATAAAGAATGATGCATGCCATGATTAAAAAAAATTCACTGATGATACAAGACCGTGATCGACTCGACACCGAGGAAGATACAAGAATAGAGCTTAATGAAAAAGAATGATTTTTTTTGTTAAACAAATAAATTAAAATTATATAACATAATTTCATAAATAAATTTAAAAAATAAATTTCAACTTAAATTTAAAATGCTCGACCGACCGGGAAGAAAAAAACTACTAAAAAGCTCCCGGTCGTTACATATATATATTCATTTATATATATATTCGTCCAGAATAAATGAGGGAGGTTCTGATTTGGGAAAAAAAAATGAGGCAGGCTATTCCAGAATCACTGATTTTGGAATAAAAAAGAAAATAATTAATTTTATGTAAACATAGTGATTTTCTTATATTTAAGGAATGCTTTATGTAAAATCATAAAAAAAAAACATGTAGGTCCCATTTTTAAGGATTGCTATGTAAAACTAATGCAACACGTTTTTTTTTCACTTTACATTAAAAAAACATATAAGACCCGCATTTATGTAATCTTTATGTAATACCATTGTGAATGCTCTTGAGTCTAAAACAAAGAAACAAAGAAGAAAGACTAGAGAGAACTCTCTTGGAGATAAAGAGAGTTGCAGTAGATAAAGAAACAAACGGAAACCCTTACTAATTTTATTATATTCTAAAGCTCTAATTATCCGAAACCAAGTAAAAAAATAAATAAATAAATACGGAGGCGCGCCTAGACCTGTCAGAGGCGAGTTCATCTCGTCTCGCCTCATTGCCTCAGGTGACGAGGGGCTAGCCTTTGATAACAAAGGTTCTGTCAAAAGAACTATTAACTTTGACATATTAACTTAATGGGTTGAAATGCTCAACTATTACTCACTCGAAGTATAAGGTGAAATGCTCAACTATTACTCACTCGAAGTATAAGGTGAACCGTATGACCCAAATCAACGATTATGAGTTATCTGTAACTTTAGGTCTACCCAAAACCTAGCCTACGTATCAATTCTTAATTTTTCCTACAAGAGACCTACTATGTTGACAAAAAAAAAACTATTTTGTCATAATCTAAACCTGAACTAACTATAACTAGATGTTTGGGGTTAAAACTCTGTCAGTGACCATGAGAATATATAGATATTCATGACCAACCTTTGAGTCTAGAACATAGAAGAAAGACTAGAGAGAACTCTCTTGGAGATAAAGAGAGTTGCGGTAGATAAAGAAACATAGAACGGAAAACTCTTACTGATTTTATTATATTCTTAAATTCTATAATAAATTCTAATTATTTTAACATTAAAGAGTAATGGGTTTGGGTTTGAACCGAAACCAAGTAAAAAAAAAAATAAATAAATAAATACGGAGGCGCGCCTAGACCTGTCAGAGCGAGAAGCCTTCATCTCGTCTCGCCTCATCGCCTCAAGCGATGAGGGGCTAGACTTTGATAACAAAGGTTGTGTCGAAAGACCTATTAACACTAAATTTAATGAGTTGAAATTTTCAACTATTACTCGAAGTATAAGGCGAACCGTATGACCCAAATCAACGATTATGAGTTATCTGTAACTTTAGGTTTACCCAGAAGTTACCCTACGTATCAATTCTTAATTTTTCCTACAAGAGTTGACAAAACAAAAAACTACTTTGTCATAATCTAAACCTAAACTCCGCTAGTGACCATGTGAATATAAAGATATTCATGGCCAACCTTTGAGTCTAGGAGAAGAAAGACTAGAGAGAACTCTCTTGGAGAAAAAAAGAGTAATGGGTTCGACCAAGTAAAAAATAAATAAATAAATAAATACGGAGGCGCACTAGACCTGTCAGAGGCGAGAAGCCTTCATCTCGTCTCGTCTCATCGCCTCAAGCGACGAGGGGCTAGCCTTTGATAACAAATGTTGTGTCGAAAGACCTATTAACCCTAAATTTAATGGGTTGAAATGCTCAACTATTACTCGAAGTATAAGACGAACCGTATGACCTAAATCAACGATTATGTATGACCTAAATCAACGATTATGAGTTATTTGTAACTTTAGGTCTACCCAGAACCTATCCTACGTATCCATTCTTAATTTTTCCTACAAGAAAACTACTATGTTGACAAAAAAAAAAACTACTTTGTCATGATCTAAACCATAATCTAAACCTGAACTGTTAGGGGTTAAAACTCCGCTAGTGACCATGAGAATATAAAGATATTCATAATCAACACATGGAAATTAGTCTAGGTGTAAAGCAGGCATGCTACGATTGTTGTCCTCCCGGACCAGAGGACAAGTAAAAGAATAAAATAAAGATTACGCAGGTGCCCTGTTAGAGGTGAGAAGCCATCATCATCATCTCGTCTCATAGACTCAGGTGACGAGGCGCTAGCCTTTGACAACAAAGGTTGTGTTTTGTCGAAAGAGCTATTAGCTCTAAATTTAATGGGTTGAAATGCTCAAGCATCACTCGAAGTATAAGTTGAACAATATGACCTAAATCAACGGTCATGAGTTATCTGTAAGTTTAGATCTACCCAGAATTTACCCTATATATCAATTCTTAATATATATTTTTTCAGAAGAAGCCTACTTTGTCATAATCTAAAGTTGAACTAACTAGAGGTAACGGGTTAAAACTCCGCTAGTGGTCATGATAATAGAAAATATTCATGACCAACACTTTACCTAAGATGTAAAGTAAGCATGTTACTGATGTTGTGTCTCTCAACCAAAAAAAAACTTTCTTTCAAGTAATATCTAAAATAAAAGATAGCTGTTGTAGAGATTACATACCCGTCGTCCAGAGTGAAGGCGAAGGGCGAGAGGAACTTATGTGCAAGAAAATAATATACTGCTTATATACTGGATTTATATGCCCCACCCAAAAGAAAATTCTTAGCAACAACTGAGATTTGGAAATTTATTAACCTTGAAAATCTCTATGTCGGTTGATGGAGATATTGTTTGGCCATATCTTTAAGATATCATAAGTTGGTAACATTCCGTTAAAATATATTTATTTCAGTTTAATTAAGGTAACAAATTCTTCCCCAAATTTATAACCAAATCTCCATCTTTAGAAATTATATATTGATATCTTTAAATATTACTCTCCGTTATTAATTTATATGTATAATATTTTTACTTTCAAATTACTTCTTCTTATAATCAGTCCGCCCCACTCTTCATATCCCAGAGCATGTATCGCCGTTAAGTTCTTGACATGTGTACTGGTGTAAATAATTTTATGATTTTTTTTTCTAAAACCCTATTGGGATTTGGTGAACCCTAAAATGAAAATATTTAATTTAAGGACACGTGTCAAAATCTTAATAGAGGGACACGATTTGAGGCAAACAGAGTTGGGCAGAAGATCTAAATCTCGTATAATCATCGTATACATTGTTGTTTTTGATAGCTTGAGCAAAAAGAAAAACGAAGAACACAAAGAAGAAAAATATTGAACCTGTAATCTGTATATTGATTGAATGAAAAACGAAGTGAAATACAAGTTTGATCAGTAACTAATAGCAGAAAATCAGCTAAACAAAATCTAAGCTAACAGCAACTCTTATCACTTATTCAAATTAAAAAATACTAACTTAACTTGACCCCTAAGTTATCGAACTGAAATAACTTAACCCTTAAATAAACTAAACTAGTGGCTTAGGGACTAAACTAAACAACATTCTCCTCCTTAGTTTAGGCACTACAAACACCTAACTTCATCATAAGTAACTCAAATCGATTCAAAGCAAATGATTTGGTAAAGATATCTGTTGTTTGCTCATCAGCTGGTAAATGCGGGAGTTTCACTTCTCTTTCCTTTTGAACTTCTCTCAAGAAATAGAATTTGACCTTGAAGTGCTTCGTTATGCCATGAAACACTGGGTTTTGAGAGATTTAAATTGCTGCTACATTATCTATGAACAGCACAATAGGCTCCTCATGCTCCTCCTCAAGATCAAACGACAACTTCCTTAGCCAAATAGCATGTTTTGCAGTAGCTGATGCTGTAAGAAACTCTGATTTTGCGGTTGACAGAGCTACATCGTCTTACTTCTTTGATCTCCATGAAAAGAAACCTGTTCCAAATGTGAAACCATATCCAGAAGTGCTCCACCCATCATCTTCTGATCCAACCCAGTCACTATCTGTGTACCCCAGCAGCTTAAACTCTTGATATCTTCCAAACTTAATGCCAAAATCTTGAGTCCCTTTTAAGTACATCACCACACGCTTAGCTGCTATTAAGTGTAATTCACTAGGGTGATTGAGAAACCTAGAAAGAACACTTACAGTATACTGAATTTCTGGATGAGTGGCAATGAGATACATTAAACAACCAATCAATCTTCTATAGGACTTATCATCTGTTGTACATGCACCATCATCTCTTTTCAAATTAGGCTTGATTATCATAGGAGAGTTCACCTCTTTACAGTCCTCCATCTGAAATCTTTTTAGAATCTCCTTAAAATACTTCTTTTCACAAATGAAAATCTCATTTTGCCTTTGCTGAACTTCTAGCCCAAGAAAATAAGTCATTTCTCTTAGGTCAGACATCTCAAGCTTCAGCATCATCTTCTTATTAAACTCCTCAACTGAAGTGGCATTGCTACCTGTGACAAAGAGATCATCAACATACAAAGAGATTATCACCACCTCAGCTCCATTCTTCAAGATATACAGAGTAGTTTCACTTGGACTTCTCTGAAAGCCAAGTTCTAGCATGTAATCATCAATCTTGTTATACCATGCTCTTGGTGCTTGCTTAAGCCCATAAAGAGCTTTCTTCAATCTGTACACTTGATCTTCATGGCTTGCTCTTGTAAACCCCTCAGGTTGCTCAACAAAAATCTCATCTTTTAGCTCTCCATTTAGGAAAGCTGACTTGACATCCATTTGAGCTACCTTTCATCCTTTGTGAGCAGCAATTAAGAGAATCATCATGATTGTATCTAGTCTAGCAACAAGTGCAAAGGTTTCGGAGAAATCAACCTCCCATACCTAAGCATAGCCATTGACTACCAATCTTGCCTTGTGTTTGTTGATGATGCCATCTGGATGTAGCTTTGTCTTGTACACCCATTTGACTCCTATGACATTTTTCCCTTTAGGTTTGTTCACCAACTCCCATGTTTTGTTCTTCTCAATCATTTCAAGCTCCTCCTTCATTGCAGCACGCCATTTCTCACTTTCACTTGCTGCTGCATAGTTTTCAGGTTTAAGAAAAGCCATGTTGCACCTCTAATAAATCTTAGTAAGTGTCCTGGACCCCCTCATTGAGATGTGATCAGTGATTTCTTCATTATCAAGGCTCATCTGCTTCTCATTCTCTTAATCACTTGACCACTTCCATTCTTCATTTTCAAGGAAATGAATATCTCTGCTGACTATGATCTTTCCTCTTCTGGGTTAATAAATTTTGTAGGCTTTAGAGACTGTGTTATAGCTTATAAAGATGTCTTCTTCTGCTTTTTCATCAAGCTTGTCAAGCTTTACTCGAGGTATATTGGCATAGCAAACACATCTAAACACCTTGAGGTTCATCAGTTTTGTTTTTTTTTTTTTAATCAAACCATGCTTCATGTGGTGTCTTTTTCTCCAGAGCTCGAGTTGAAAGCTTGTTTAGTAAAAACACTGATGTATGAGCAGCTTATGCCTAGAAGCTTTTAGGAAGATTCTTCTCATGCATCACGCACCTCACCATATCCATCACAGTTATATTCTTCCTCCCACTGACACCATTTTGCTGAGGTGAGAAAGGCACAGTGAGATGATGTTCAATCCCAGCATCTTTGCAGAAGTCATCAAATCTTTCTGTTGTGTATTCAGTGCCATGATCAGATAAAGTGACTTGAATCTTGTGACCACTTTGATTTTCAATCCAAGCTTTGAAGATTTTGAATATACTGGCAAACCTTAGACTTGAACTTCATGAAATAAATCCAGCAGTATCTAGTCATGTCATCAATAAACAAGATGAAGTACCTACTTCCATTTAAGGAAGGAGAGGGTTGAGGTCCACACACATCAGTGTGAATGAGTTGAAGCTTTTACTTAGCTCTCCAATGGAGTAATATCACCAGTCTATGTGAGTTCAAAAGGGCAATTAGCTGATTTACTCACTAAATCATTGCCAAAAGATCAACATCATCTGCTGTTGCATAGCTTTGGAGTGAAGAACTTGTATGTGGCAGAAGATGGACGCGGAATAGATGAAGGAAAGGAAGAGGAGAAATCAAGATGAATGTTGAAGTAATTCAAGGACTTAAATACATACATACAAAAGTTTCATGAAGGGAAAAGTATGTAAAACATGCAACATGTTTGAAAAAAATGGTTTTATGGACTAATATGTTTTAAAACGTACAACATGTTTGAAAAAGATGGTTTTATGGACCAAAATGTTTTAAGATGTACAACATGCTTACAAAAGATGGTAAAATGACGTATCATCCACTTGTATCAATAGTCTCATTAAGTGGTCACGTGCGGATCACGTTTTTAAATAATATTAATAATAATAATAATAATAATATTTATTATCTAAATACACCCATTAATAATCATTGCTATGTAAAAATTAATTTCTTGTTTTAAATTTTTTTTTCTTCTAAAAATGTGTTCCGCACGTGTCCACTTAATGAGACTATTGATACAAGTAAACTGTATATCATTTTAACATCTTTGGTAAGATTGTTGTACATTTTAATACATATTGGTCCATAAAACCATCTTTTCCAAACAAGTTGTACATTTTAAAACATATTGGTCCATAAAACCATATTTTTCAAACATGTTGCATGTTTTACATACTTTTCCCTTATGAAAAAACTTTGAGGGTCTATATTCACTACCTCCAAAGCTGATATACTCATTGTCAATATGTTGTAATCAGTTAGTTAGAGTTTGATATAAGCTTTTATATTCAGCTTATACGACTGATTGATTCACTTCTGAATTTGAGATCAATTAGCTATCCTTCATTCGCTCTCAGTTCATTTCTTGATTCTTCGTCTCTTCGTTTCCTCGATTTTATCCGTTATCGAGCTGAAATAACTTAACCCTTAAATAAATTAAACTAGTGACTTAGGGACTAAACTAAATAATATATATATAAACAGAATGTAAAGGAGATTCCATATTACTTTACTTAGAGATTAAGATTCCTTAAGGAACACCCAAGATGAAAAATAATTAGACCCTCTTTCTAATATATATGATGGATTTTAATGGGAAATTGGTGAGCATGATCATGAGTAAAAATAGTTTTACATCCACTATATTGATACGGACAGAGCTACTGAAGAACGTACGTGTACCATCAATTTTTAATAATGTGTACTTTTTATCCTAAAAAGTATAGTTATTGACTATTGTCAACTTAACCCTTTAAAGTTTTACATGCCCTAATTTGAATTCTTATTCCATCTGAACAAAAAATCACGTATTGGACTATAATAGAGTGGGCTTTAGGTCGGTTGGGAAAAAATTATAATTTGAAAAAGCAACATGGTCAAATTTTGCATGGATGCGATTGTCGAAGCAGAGCGTAAACATTAAACAGAGAAAGAGAAAGACACGAATCGATCGATATCCATGATCCATCTCCTCCTTTAACGTCCTCCAAGAGAATGGCTAGCTGTCTCTTTTTTTAGAGAGAGGAAATGGAATATCAGCTGCTAGCTAGCTAGCTGTAGAGAGGCAAAAAGAGAAGTAGAATCATCCAATTAATGATAAATAAAGAAGAAATGCGCAAATTATATCTAAAGAAGATCCATAAGCAGCCAGCCAATTACTGGGACGACGACATGGCCGATTATAAGTGATAAAGAAAAGGTGGTCAAGATTGAATCCTCAAAATAAATAAATAAATAATAATTCCCATTATATACAGTGCCTACTATTATTATATTGCTTCTTCTCTACATCTATTGAAACCTTAGCAAAATAATAAAATAAAAAATCTATCTTTATTTTGAAAAAACTATCAATCAACTTCTTAGCTTCATTCCCAAAACTTCTTCTCTAAACATTCCACATTTCAAAGCTCCATCTACTCATTAATTCTATTTAAAACTATACTGAGTATTGGGATTTTGGGTGCAACCCAATTAATTGGTGGACAAGAAAAAAATAGAAAGATTAGTTGGGTGTCTGGAATATCCATTACCAATGATCAGAGAGAGACCCCATGATTGGGATATTCAATGGTCAAACTGATTCCTTTTCTTGGGGTTCCTAGTTTACTTTACATCCCTATATAATACAGAATATCCTCATCTACTAACTCTCTCTAGATTTGACTGATATAGTATAGATCATGAAGAAATAAAGTTTTAGTAGCTGTACTAACTAGATCGTACTTAAGATGAAATTAATTTTATACATATAGTTGGATAAAGATTTGAGCGCGCACACTTACCCAATAAATTATGTAAATATTCTTAGCCAAAAAAAAAAAAAAAACAGTAAAATATATGGTATAAAGACCTGATGTCAACTTTGAGCTCGACCACCCGCATCGGATACCTGCACAAATAGATGAGTCGGGGTTGGACCTAGCGATCCCCTCTAGAACTGAATTGTATATAGAGCTATGTAAAAGATTCAGTTTTCCTGCTCCACTCTGTATGCCTCAGTTCGTGCCTCACCGTTAAGATTTTGATACGTGTACTTAGATTTAGTATTTTATTTTTAGGGTTCACAAATCACTATAGGGTTTTAGAAAGAAAAAAAAACCACAAAATTAGCTACACCAGGACACGTGTCAAGATCTTAACAATGAGACATGATCTGAGATAGAAAAGTGGGGTATGGGATCTGCATCCCTATTAAAAACATGTAAAATAATGAGAAGGGATGAGTGACTTTTTATAAGAAATAACAAAGATGGTAACTGGTCTATGTATTAATGATACACCAGCTCTCCAATAGGGATGGCAACGGGTCTCGGGGCCCCGCTGACCCGCGGGGCCCCGACCCGGTTTTGACCCGCCGACCCGCGGGTCACGGTTCGGGTCGGGTCCGGGCGGGTCCGGGACTAGAGACCAGGAGCCCCGTAGACCCGCCCTGAAATGCATATATATATATATATTTTTAAATTTTTTTTATGTTAATATGATCTAACATTTACTAAATAATATGGTTAATATACCTATATAAATAACATGTACCAAATTACAAATATATGTATATTTAGATTATTAGGATTTGTTAATTTGGTGTTTGGATTTGAATTTGTATTTGTAATGAATTTGATGTGTTTGTTGTTTATATTTGATTGGTGTTAGATTTATGTTTTGAATTTATATATAATGTAATATTTTGACAAAAAAAAAGTGAAAAAAAAAATAAAAAAAAAATTGTTCACATGACGGGGCGGGTTGGGGCACCGCGGGCCGACCCGCGAGATTGCTGACCCGACCCGGAAGGTCCAATTGGCCGGGGTCGGGTCAGCCAGACCGACCCGCGGGGCGGGTCCGGGGCTGCCAAAACCCGCACCGACCCGCCCCATTGCCATCCCTACTCTCCAATATGGAACTCATTTAATAGTTTTATCTTTAGGAGATCACTGATTATGGATGAAACCATAAGTGTTTCGACTATTTGAAGGGAGGATGTATGGCTACAGGTCCTCTCCGAATAGGGCTCTGCTATATATGCCGAAAGATGCCGTGAAACAACCACCGAAAGCACTCACTATGGCATATCTGTAATTTATTTGATGTTGGATGACAATTATTATATAGACACATTCACGGGCTCATTCACAGCTTAAATCATTACTGCTCCGAATAATAAGAGGAGCGTAGTCACTCCAACATAAAAAGAGGCGCCGGCTCCTCTCATTCCCTTGTTAGTCCTTTCCCTTCTTTTGAGAGTATGTATGTGTCTAATTTGTGAGATTGACTCATTCCGAATAAGAAAATGATAATGGCATAATTTCTTTCACAATATGTTCGGTTTTTATTTAACTATACGATTTTAGATGTAACTCCTTTTTTTTTTTTAAGAATCGCATGCCCGTCTTATAATAAATGAGTGCAATTCTCAGCTCCATCTTTACATCAATACTCATCAAAGATCATTTCTCGATTCATCTATCGCTCTTATACCTGAATTGAAAAAGACGTACTATGTGATATATTTTATCGCTTTCTCTGCAAAAGGGGCGTATCGAATTATAAGAATCTGTCAATCTCTTTGGAGTAGGCTAGGAGTTGCAGCTTTGAATAAAATTCTATCTCCTTTATCTCTCTCTTTAGTTTCTCATTTATTCATAATTAAATTCAAAAGCATTAAAGTTTGATGATTCAATAATTAATTACTTTTCCGTAGGGTTGATCTTGCATGTATATATAAATTCACCCTCTCATTCCAAAACTTACTCCTCAATACAAATCATTCTCTGGTCCAACTAGCAGCTACGTACTATATATTATATATATATATACTCTTGTGTGTATTTCTCGAGGTTCGTCAATTCAATTTTTTGACAGGAGAATTTTTGTACTAGGGTTTCAAGAATAAATCACTAAGACTGTATATTATATCCATATATCCTTGTGCAGATCATCAAAAACATGAATCGACCAGGAGACTGGAACTGCAGGTCTTGCCACCACCTAAACTTCCAGAGGCGTGACACGTGTCAGAGATGTGGAGACCCGAAATCGGTGTTGATGGACTTCGCGGGAAGCTTCGGAGGAGGGCGCAATGTCGTCAGTAACGTGGCGTCGTTCGGGTTCATTGGCTCAGACGTTCGACCCGGCGACTGGTACTGCGCAGCAGGGAACTGCGGAACTCATAACTTTGCTAGCCGCTTCAGCTGCTTCAAGTGTGGTGCCTTGAAAGATGAGTTGGCGGGTTTAGGAGGGTTCGACTCCTCCGACATGTCGAGATCGAGAGGGTTTGGGTTCGGTAGTACTGCTGTCGTCGGTCTTGGTCTCGGTCGCTCTAACTGGAAATCCGGTGATTGGATTTGCAACATGTAAGTAAAGTCACTACTAGAAAAATGAACTTTAGATAACTTTTTATTGATGATGCTTTCTCAAGCGTCGCAAACATCTTTACAATAATCAAATTTATTCAAATTTTACTATGCTTCGTAGCAGCATCATATCTTCTTGTATTAGTTTGATAGTTTTCAAAACATCAATAAGTTTTAATTTAGGTAACTTCCATATGTACTGGCGACACAAGCAAAAATCATCGCGTATTTTAAGAGTTTTACGACGCTTTCTGCAAGTGTCGCAGTGTGTTTTAGTGACGGTGCTCAAAAATGACATATGTACTTGCGTTGACAGATGCGTCGCTAGTTTCGTGACGATGCATATTTGCGTCACTAGTTTTGTGATGAATCATTTTTGCGTCGCGATAAATCATTTTTACCATTACGAGAAGCTAATTTTCTTGTAGTGAATCGTCGTCTAATATTGTCTTTTTCTTGATGTTTGTTTTTTCTGTCTTTTCACTCACTCTATATATGTCTTATGTAATGGTTGAAGGTTTGGATGCAACGAACACAACTTTGCTAGCAGAGTGGAATGCTTCAGGTGCAATGCTCCAAGAGACATCACCAACATACCATACTAATAGTAATTTTCCATGCAACGTGAAAATTAATGACGAAGCTTCTCAATTTTGGGTATTCAATATTTCTATCAACAAGTTAATTAAGGTTAATATATATATATATATTAGATTCTCATATATCTACATACATGCATGCTGTTGTTACAGGTACGTACTGCAGCATTATATTGTTCCAGAGACATGAAAGATAAGGGATCTCTCAGAGCTAGAGTTATAATATATTTGTTATATTGAGAGTTTTTTTGGGTGGAATTAATTAGTGAGTAGCTAAGCTAGGGTTAGGTTGGTTTGATGACATATTTGGTTGGGAAGGCCAAGTTGTTATTAGTGTTCCTCCATATAGTGCTACGTACGACAGCAGCTGTAGTTTTTTTTTTTTGGTTGGGAAGGCCAAGTTGTTATTAGTGTTCCTCCATATAGTGCTACGTACGACAGCAGCTGTAGTTTTTTTTTTTTTTTTTTTTTTTTTTTTTTTTTTTTCAAATTAGTGGATGTTCTTTCTAGCACTCTGTTTCTTAAAGTTAGGGAATTTTCCTTTATCATTCATTGTCTCTTCTGACCGTGCTCTTCACGAATGGAGTTTTGATTGGAATTCATCATTTTTTTTTTGCTCTACTATCTCTCTCTCTCTCTCTCTCTCTCTCTCTCTCTCTCTCTCTCTCTCTCTCTCTCTCTCTCTCTCTCTCTCTCTCTCTCTCTCTCTCTCTATATATATATATATATATATATATATATCTTGAAAAAAAAGTGTAACTCTACCAACAATCTGGAAAATCCATTCCGTAATGTGAGCAAAGAATCTGATTTTAAATTTATTTGAACTATGAGAACAATTTAATAATTAACTGCCTCTCACATTTGCATTTTCAAATAATTTTATCGTATTCTTGTTTTTAAATATGTTATTATTATTCTGTTTAGTTAAATTGTAATGCTCTCCAGTCCGATTTTATTAGAAATGTATGTATATTATCAACTTCTTTATGTCTAATTACCAAAAAAAAATTCTTTATGTCTAATTACAATTGAATTAATAAAATTTAAAAATAAATTTTTTTTTATAATATAAATACATAAAATGAAGTTATATGTCTAATTTTATACTAGCTATATATATGTCATGAAATGAAAAGTTCCCTGTCTCCCATGTATTAGTTGTGGGATTACATTTGAATTAATATATACATTTTATTTATCTACGCATATATATAGATCAGAATATCAGACCCACTTCATATGCTTTTGGTCTTGGCAATGGCATTGGATTCCCTTCATTTGACCAGTTTACAGACGTGCCTTTAAAAAAGTTGTATATTTGCAATATTAGTTAAGCACTACAAAAGTAGCTGTTAATTAAGCCCCCCATTTTTCCTTATTGCTAGCCACCTGTATAGTTATTTTATCTGATGATTAAGCTTATCACTAGCTTCTGTCGACTTCCATTTGCTACTCTACTTTATACCTTTACTATTATTATTGTTATTATATACATATCATATTAATTCTTAGGGAAAGAAATTAAAGGAGTGAAGAAGGAGCTAGAGTTTATGAAATATTATGTTAATAACGATCTGTATGTAACTGTAACATCGTTTTTTTTCCAATATAGAAAGAATGAGAGTCTAATTGTTTTGTTTTTAATACGGGGGACTACATTGCAATTAGTTAAACTTAGTTAGTTAGGAAACTAACGAACTAGCTTCCTGATATAGCTCTCCCATCTGTAAACTTCATTTCTAAGATTGAGTTGAATCAATGTTGATCCCCTCATCTCCTCCATCTCTCTGTATCTTGATTTCTGATTGCTGGATTCAAAAGTTTATGTATTAAAGCGTGGTAAATTTCACTACCGTGACATTTCTTCAATCGCGATGGCAGGAACTCCGATTAACGTGAATCAGTGACAGCAACCTTAGAAAATTCAACGGTGAGAGCGACGGGAGGTAATGAAGACACTCGACGTCAAGCATTGGAGCTAGATTGTTGAAGATCAACTCTATCTCTATCCATCCGATGTGCCTGGAACACAGCTGATAGGTTTTCATTTGACAGGATCAATAGCTATCAAATCTAGATGAGATCTATGTTGGATGTGTTCAATGGCGGAGCTAGGAATTTTAAAATGAGGGTTCACCGTAAAAAAATAAAAAATTAGATTCCTTGAGTAAATCTAAAACTTACAATCAAAATTATACTAGTTAGTTTACAATAAAATTTAATATGATTGGACTAATTTATGGTTTTTTTTTTATTAATGTTATGTTACTATTCATTTTTTTTTAACAAAGATTATAGTATTTATACTATAGAATAGTGTTTGGCCAAAAAAAATACTATAGAATAGTGTATGTATATAGAAAAATTTGAAAAGTTACAAAGATGTAGAAATAACAAAGATAATTAGTCTGCATGCGGTGAGAGAAGATAGAGAAATTGGGTTCGTAACTATCTTTTATATATAAATATATTATTTGATAAAAATCAACAAAGAATGAGGGACATATCATCCATTATTCTAAACTATGGCTCCGCCACTAGATGTGGTTGTTAGCTAAGAATAAACTTAGTTTCGTGGATGGAACTTGTACGAGAGACTTAGTGCCTGAACGTCTTCGCTTCTGATGTGATAGATGTAATGTAATTGCCAAAAGCTGGCTCATCACTGTTGTTGCTAAGAACTTAATACACGGTTTAGTATACAGTACACCTGCCTTTGCAATTTGGAAGACTTTAAGATAACGTTTTCACAAAATTGATTGCACTAGAATCTTTCAACTCAGTCGAGAGATATATAATGCTAGGCAAGGAAATATAAGTGTTGCAGACTTCTATGAAAAACTCAAGATGTTGTGGGATGAGCTTGATGCAGCAGATAACACGATTTTATGTGGAAAATGTGTCGTTTCTGAGAGGTTTATAGCCAGCAAAGATAAACTAAAGCTCTTTCAATTTCTCTATAGATTGAATGAGACTTTCAGTTGTATTAGAACCAACCTTCTGGTGATACAACCACTTCCATCAATTAATTACGTATATTCTGTCCTCATACTAAAACCAGAGATTAATAGTTGACTCTCATATTGGTGGAGGTGTTGGTGATAGGAATCTCACATTTCTTGCCTCAGAGTCCTCTGCTATGAGAGTTGGTAGCTGTTATAACTCAAATGTCGGTGGCAATAACTCAAACTATAGATAGAGAAAATATTTTCTTGTGTGTAATTTTTGTGGAAAGAAGGGGCATAAAGAAGATATTTGGTGGAGGAAACATGGGTCCCACAGCACATTAATAAAAGGTGAAATGAAAATACCACTTTTAAAGGAGGAGGCAGTGACAGTGACACAATGTCAATCTGGTTCAAAGAAGTGACTCATCAACAACATCTTGGTTCTGGTTCTATGAGTCAATCACAAAATGGATCTCCATTTAGTGCTGATCATATTCAAAAGTATCATCAAATGGCTAGTTATTTTGCACATGAGAGACAAGTCACTAGAGGAGATTTCAAAGCTAATATGGCTGGTAAAACGTTTTGTGGCACCTCTTAACACTGCTTCTAGTAACTACTAGATATTATACAATGGTGCTTCACATCACATAACTTGTAATAAAGATTGGTTGACTACTATCAAGGAGAATGGTACTTGTAAAGTGGTCTATTTGCCTAATGGTGAAGCTTCTACTGTCACTCACTATGGAAATTGCTTGATAGGAAGATCGCTCTGACACTGAATAGGGTTTTGTATGCACCCAAGTTTCAGTATAATCTAATCTCTGTGCATCAGCAGCTCACCAAATATCTTGGACGATATTAGTTTTCATTATATTTTTTAATCAACATATATATGATTGAGCAATAGTTACAAAAAATTAATTTCAAACTATAGAGTACTACTTTCTCCGTGATGGTAATATACCGAACGCTAAAATGACCAATCCTAGGGCTGGGCAAAAAAACCGGTTCGGGCGAACCGAACCGGAACCAAACCGGAACCGAACCAATACGAACCGGTTCTGACTGAACCGGTTCTTAAATGGTTCGATTTTGATAAGGAATATATGGAGCGGTTTTTGACTGGTTCAAAACAGGTTCCGAACCGGTTCTGAACCGGTTTTTCAGAACCACTTTTGTTACCTAAAGCCTAAATTGTTAGATAGTAATACACTCTTGCATCCTTTTTTTTTGGTAGAATAAAGAGCTATAGACAAGCTGAGTATCCGACAAGCTCGACTCGACTCAGTTTATTCGAGCTCGAACTCGACCGAGCCTTAATTTTTCAAGCTCGAGCTCGACTCGGTGCCATACTTGACATGTTCGAGTTCGGCTCGACTCGGCTCGATAAGGTTAAAAAATTCAATTAAATTATAAATGGTGCACCTTAGCTGGAGGTCGAACTCGACTAGATTAGGCTTTTGGCTCGAGCTCGAACTCTTCATCGACTCATTATATACATATATAATATTATTACGTAAAGCTTGAAAAACTCAAACTCGAACTCGACTCGAATAGGCAAAAAAAAAAAACTTGATTAGGCTCGCGAGCCTCTCGAGTCGAGTACAAGTAAACTCGAACTCGACTCGATATCAGAAAAAGATCGACTTGACTCGAGTGAGTCGAATTTGAATATTGACCAAGTCGATTTCGATAAGCTCACGAGTAGCTTGATTTGTTTACACCATAGGGTAGATCCTTCACTATTTGAGTTTGGTTCATACTGGATATATAGGTGGTCGTAGCAGGTTTGTTTACTTATATATAGTTATTATATATTATGTTAGCCCAGATCAGTTCTACAATCAATTGAGTTCAGTTTTGAACTCGAAACTTAACTCATAAATAGTTCTATATTTTAACTGAGATGATAGATTAACTCGCTTAATATACAAATTTTCAACCAGAGATTTGCTGCACTTTCGAAGTTTGAGCTACGCCTCTTGACGTCGCTTAAATTCTCGATATTTATATTTTAAATATTTTACTTTTTTATAATTTTAGATTGTTTCTAATTTAGACTTTGATACTCTCTCTTCTGAAGCGACCAATTGTGTTTATAGTTTGTATTTTGGAAAATTTTTATTGCTTATGGATTATCAACTTGGGTGTGTATTTTGAATTTTAATAAAAAAAAATGAAAAAAAGGTTCAAAACCGGTTCGAACCGGTTTTGCTATGGTTCGGTTCTAGGACCTAAAATGTGGTTCGGTTCTTACGTGATACAGAAAACCAACTGAACCTAAAATCCGGTTCCGGTTCCGGTTCGGTTCTAAACCGGTTCGGCCCAGAACCGAACCATGCCCAGCCCTAACCAATCCCCTTTTGTTTTCACTCATGAGGCGTTTGGATGGATGTAATGTAAAATTACTTGAAATTTGAGATTGAAAGTAATGTGAGCTATTTAATATAATCTTAATATGATAAGATTTTAAAAAATATTTATTTTGAGACCAACTAACTTACTTTTTAAACTTTATGTTTTATGTTAAATGCGTATTATTCATAAATTATAAAATAAAATATTTAAATATTAAAACTATACGTAGATATTAAAATTCTATTAATTGAATCTTTTTTTTAATTTTATAATATAATTTTCATAAGAAAATATCATACAAAAGACTTTACTCATTTTGTACGAATACCATATGCATTATTATTTTTTAATGAATTATGGAGTAGATAAAAAATAAAAAGATAATAATAAAGATATCCTATATAAAGTTCGTACAAAGTACTTTATTTATTTACTTATAAGTTTGAATATTTTATATTGTCATGTGATTAATAATTTAATACCAATTTACATCCATCCAAACACGTCAGTGTTACATTATCTATCTATTCATGCGCATTTCGTCGAACACTTGGTGATGGCGGTTCATGGGCAGCGGCTTCTTCTATCTCCGCTACATTTTGGAGTGACATGCCCTAAGAAGTCCCTATTATCCGTCTCAAGCGCTTTCCGGCTCAATCGGGTCTTCTGCTCCGCCGCTTCTCAAATTCAATGCCCACCTGAAGAATCCGCCTTGCCCAAGTGGCAGGCTTTCAAGAAGAAGAAGGTTGCCATGCGGGTCGGGTATTCCGGAACTGATTACAGAGGTAAAGTTCTTAACTTCCGAGATCGAGGAACGCTCTTCATTTTTGTGAAAACTGCTAATCGCCCAGTTGCTGATTAATAAGACCTCTGCATTAGTCAGATTGGTGTCATTCTTAGGATATTACAGTGAAATGTTGCAACTTTCAGCATCAAATTTGATTTTTACCTTAGTGGGTTAAAATTAATTTACATGAAGTAGCAAGCACTTAATCAAAAAGAAAATATTTAGATATGGGCTTTGCTAGAAAGTGTGAAAAAAAGTGTGAAAAAACCATAGAAAGTTAACAACTGCCACATGGCAATGCATTGCATGATTCTCTTTCCAATTTATATCAAATTGTTAACTGACATGTGGCAGTTGTTAACTTTCTATAGTTTTTTCACTCTTTTTTTCACACTTTAAGGAATTACTCTTTAGATATTGATGACAAGTTTTCACAAATGGTAATGAACAAAGTGCAATTTTTAATCTGCTAATATTCTACCTGACTGATTCACTTGTTTTCCCTCTTGAGATGTATCTCAGGTCTTCAAATGCAAAGGGATGAGCATTCATTGTCAAGTAAGTTTTATTCTTGTTGAGGTTTTGATGCAGAGAAGTATATATATATTGTCTCTTTTAATTGTTTTGTGCCTCTGTATACTATGCACATTACTAGACACTCTGCCTCAGGGACTAATGAGATCTTTAACCTGAATTGTTATTTGTTATTGAGTCAACCTTCTTATAACCTTCAGCTATTGAAGAAGAGTTGGAAGCAGCCATCTATAAGGCTGGAGGAATACTCGAAACAAATTTTGGGAATTTGAATAAAATTGCATGGGCACGTAGTAGCAGAACTGATAAAGGAGTAAGTTGTATGAGAAAAAGATCACTTTCTTCCATAAATGTGCGCTTTCTGTGGTTAGTTAGCTATGCTTATAATTTATATTTTACGATATTGGAACATTGCTAGGTTCACTCACTGGCAACTACAATAAGCCTGAAGATGGAAATTCCTGATTTTGCATGGAAGTCAGATCCTAATGGCATTGATCTTGCTGGCCATATAAACTCTCATCTTCCTGACAACATCAAAGTTTTTAGCATTTTGCCTTCAAAAAGGTGAATCCAATAATCCTGGTTAAAGCTTTGCCAATTTTTCATGCATATATTGAAGGGCCTATTGAGTCTGTGAAATAAGTGCAATAATGTTACTCTCTGTCTCAAATTTCTCCTATTGAGCATGGCCTCAACCTGAATATATATTTGATTTCTCGTATATTAAACAGCAGTAATTACTCATTTTAATTTTTAATCATTGGCCAAAAAACAATTACTCATTTTAATCGCTTATTTATTCCCACATGAATATTTATAGGAGGTTTGATCCAAGAAGAGAGTGTACTATTCGGAAGTATTCTTACCTTCTTCCTATTGAAATCCTCGGGATAAGCCATAATCTTACTGCTGTAGAAATCGATGATCACATTTCAGACTTTAACGATATACTGAAAGGTTTTGAGGTAAATATCTATGTATTGTGCTATTTTTTCATCATTTGCTGTTCCATCCACTTCCTCTAAAGTTTTAGTCGATATTTCGTCTTACTGTCACAGGGAGAACACCCTTTTCAAAATTACACACAGCGTGCCAAGTACAGGAAGAATTTCTCCTCAAAGAAATCCCGGAAAGACCGACGATCAACTATAAAGGAAAAATCACCAAACCCAGTGTTGGACTCCAATCTTGAAAAAGAAGAAGAAAGTGATGGAGACCAAGATTCTTGTATATATGAAATTCCAGCTACAATTGACACTGTTGATGAAATAAGTGAAAATTCTTTAGAGGTGAGTTTCCAAGAGGAAAATCAAACTGAAAATTCTGGAAATGATGGAAGGAATCCACAGTCTGATTCAACTATCCGTGCAAGATGGTTGTATGAACCAGATGAGAATGATCGAGTTGGGGCTGCACACTTCAGAAAGATTCTGCGTTGCTCAAGTGGGAAATACGAGAATCTGCTTGGATTCGGTTTTGTTGAGGTCTCTGTTTGGGGAGAATCATTCATGCTGCATCAAGTAAGTCTTTCTCAACAAAGCTCATAGCTCTGTTTTAGTTATATCTTTTTGATAACATATGCTAGTTTTTACTTAATTTCAAGAATTACATATGGATCCATAGCACTTTATCATTCATATTGTTTCAATATACGGTCTTGAATTTGATAGATCCGTAAAATGCTTGGGACCGCCATAGCTGTGAAGCGTGAAATATTTCCGAGAGAGATTATCGAGTTATCTCTCAGCAAATATTCGCGGATCGTGCTGCCACTTGCTCCATCAGAGGGTCTGATTCTGAGAGGAAACGATTATCAGATCAGAAGTAAACAAACGGATCCCGACTTGCTGCCAATGGTTGAATCGGAAGCTGTTCTAAACAATGTTGAAGAGTTCTATAGATCAATTGTATTGCCTCAAATGGCAAGGTTTCTAGACCCTTCAATGCCGCCATGGAAGGAATGGAGTGAGCATTTGGAGCAATCGAGAATTGAGGAATCGCAGTTGGATCAAGTTAGAAATGCAATGAGAGTGTGGAAGGAGAGTCGTAAAGGACAAGCCTCTGTGACCGATCAATGACCAATTTTTGCTGTTGTAAACTGCTTATGTAAGAGATTCAATTTAGCGGGAAACTTAGTTTAAAAAGTAGTTATTCATTGACCGAATATGTTTATTTAATATTTCCTTTTTGAGTGATTTTTCAGTTATTACTAAATTATTATTGATACTTTCTCTTAATAAATAGAGGTTAACTAAAATAAAGTCGAGTTCATTTCAAGCTGAATTTTTAGCTGTTAGATCAGGAGATAGTAAATCAAATTTAAGAAGAGAATAAAATATTTTATATACAAATTTCATTGTGCAAAATGGGTCGAAAAATTGAGTTTGATATAACCTTGACTTCATTTTGGTCCAACTGTATTAAATATCATTTTTTTTTTTCATGTTTTTCTTTACTTAACATTATTATGTTCAGTTCTGACTTGAAAAGCATAGAGTAAAGTGTTTGTTTCTTATTTATTTTAATTGTTATCTTTTTTTGCCGTAATTGTTATTTATTATTATTTGTAAATGTGAGTGATAATAAGTAACTAGTTTGTATTTTCTTTAATATAATAATTAACAATAATAATAAATAAATAAAAATAAAAAGTGTTGGAAGTGTGTAGCTGATTCGATCAACTGTGTTTATCAAAAAAAAAAAGATTCGATCAACTGCTGAAGGGAGAACATCGAAAATCAATAATAAATATTCAAGAAGGTAACATAACGACGGTTGAGGTACGATTACAACAAAGGCGGCTTTTCCCCGTCAACGCCCCACGCCGGTCTAACGCGGTGTACACATACAAAACAATAAGCCTTGCTATTAAATTTAAATGCTTTTATTTTATTTTTAACAAACTCCAACACAAACATAATATCCAACTTCCAACAAATGTATTTACACTTCTTATTCCTAATGTATAAATATGGGGAGAATATATAAGAATATTCAAAATTAGTAAATTACCGTATTTTATATTTCTTACACTCACGTATTTTAATTACCGTTAATTTCCTATGGACCAAGGAGCCCTAAACCTTCGATCGACAGGAAAAATGATAGCAAAATGATGAGACGGAAAGACCCCCTCATGACACGGTGTTTGAAAAGTCATATGTATATTATAATAATGATAAATTAATTAACTTGCACTCACTAATATATATTAATATATATATTGTGATTATAGTCGCTAACCACTTGAATTGTACATGCTATATTATAAGGTAATTATTAATAGGATAAAAAATAAATGACACGTATATAAGCATCTCAAAATTTATAGCGATAGATTATCAACAGATATGCATTTCAAGATTAAATAAACAACAAATTAAATAAAATATTGACTAATTAGTTGCCTTTTGTTGACATATTCCATGATATTGGACCTTTACCAGCCTTGATCACTCTCTCCACTAATTGCATATATATATATATACACACAAAAAGTCTCTTCTC
Source organism: Clarkia xantiana subsp. parviflora (assembly GCA_036873135.1). NCBI lineage: Eukaryota > Viridiplantae > Streptophyta > Magnoliopsida > Myrtales > Onagraceae > Clarkia > Clarkia xantiana. The sequence goes on along the minus strand of JAPTYO010000004.1, from coordinate 2,729,939 downwards.
TCTGAATTATTCTAGCTATAGTAATAAATCATTTACAAAAAAAAAAAAAAACATTCTTCTCTTCTTCTTCTTCTTGAAAGAAACATCTAGAGTAGAGAGAATGGAAGGTTTGCAGAGGTCTACAGTTTCCTTCAGGAGACAGGGCTCATCGGGTCTGGTTTGGGACGACAAGCTGGTGACCCGAGAGCTCAACAAGCTAGCCGAAAGAGACGCTGCTCAAACTGAAGTCGACCTCAAGCCGATCAACCTTGCGAGGAGCCGGTCATCCAACGACGGTGACCGGGGATATAGGACAGGCAGGGTGGCCCCCGCGGTGGACCCGCCTTCTCCGAGGGTATCAGCTTGTGGATTCTGCGGAGGGTTCAAGAAGCAGCCAGCCGGTGGTAACAAGAAGCAAGGGAAGAGGGCAAAAAGGTAAATTTAATTTGCATGAAGATCGAAGAAGATGAAGATGGATATCAAAGCTGCTTCTTCAGATCAGATGAGTGCATGCCCTGTGATTTACTTTCTTTTTTAGTTTTATTATTATTTGCTTAGTCATGATCATATACATATTGGTGATCAAGTTGGGGTTTAATTAGATCTCTCTATATAGAGCAACATGTTTGATGTTCATTGATGGATATGCATGCCGTTTGATCCTTCTCTCCAATATGTTGTGTATATATAATTGTGGATACCTAAGGTTTGGTCTTGTACAAAATTCTGTTTGAATTTCATGCTCATTTCTCTTCTCTCTAATTTGTTTGTAATTTTTGCTATTTGAAATTTTTGGTGGATTAATTTTGAAGGAGAAAATTACCCACACATCTATTACCAAAACAAATTACGAGTTATATTTTTCTTTAATTACCAAAATATGAGTTTGCTGTGATAATATTTCATGTTGAAAGGTTATTAATTTGGATAGTTATATTATTAGCAATTATTTTAATAAAATTAAGAATAAAAAGAAGCAAATATATATAGATGGAAACTTGCAAAGTTCCACAACCTATTCGCTAGGTTATTTGGTTTCAATGGTTAATATAAAATTTATATATGCTGCCTAACACGTTTCCAATTAAACCGCAACATCTGGTTTCACAACTGGATATTATATACACTACTTTGATGACGAAATATATATTGACAAAATCAGCTAGCTAACTAGCCCGCATGATTATTTTGATATGATTAGATCGATTCTTGGTATTCATGATCATCCCACCGGCCTAAATATTGACAAAATCAGCTAGCTAACTAGCACGCATGATTATTTTGATATGATTATATCGATTCTTGGTATTGATTATCATGCCACCGGCCTAAACTCTACTATATATATATATATATATATATATATATATATATATATATATATATATATATATATAAAAGTAGGGGTGTCTACGGGCATGGATTCTCCAAACCTCACGATACACCGTCCGAAAAATGTTCCGCGATGATGCAACGTCCGTAGTGTTAGAAGTATTGTTTTCAGTTAACAAACCCAAGTATAAATTTAGAGCGCTATAGAGTTTTCAGTGACGTACCACCGTAAAACTAGGGTTAAAGTATCAGTACAATTTTTCGACTGAACGAAGACTGAGCAATCTATACATATTCAAGCTGTAATCTTAAATTTTCATGACTCTTCTCCTAATTCTAAACTATTTATGAAGACTTCTATTAATTGTCCACTACGGGAACTCTAGGTAGGGCGGGCAATGCACAGCGGATTTTTCCACGGGGAAAAACTATCAAGTACTTCCGCCCACGATGGTTTTGGGGCAATTATGGTAGATGCAACAAGTCTCGTGGTGAGGGTGGTATTTCCGATTTCTGCCCCGATCAGCCCCATTGACACCCCTATTTATAAGTACCTATTTGATGCAGTGTGATTAGGATAGAAGGCACAAAAACCCGTTGATTCAGTAGAATACTGAGAATTCGATGCGCGATTAAAAGAAAATATCAATTTTTTTTTATTAATCAACAATTCTAAATGAAAAAGACGGCTCAACAGAGTTTAAATACAGAAAGTAAAACACTAACCCTAAAATAAATTTGAAACTAGCAACTAGGTCCTACAAAACCGACAAAGTGTAAAAACGACCTAAAAAATATAAAACTGTGATTTTGACACGACAACAGAATAGTTACTTGGAGCTGCATGAGAAAATAACATAAACACTATTTTCGATTCCTCCATCGCAGCCTGAAAAGGAATACGAAACAATATAGTACTTTGTTTCTGTTCGCCAACAACAAGCGGCACACGAGGGTTACTCGTGACCAACACTATATTCTTGTCATGAAAGACAAATGAATAAGTATTATTGGAACGACCACTATGTTGTACATCAAGATCATATTGCCAGGGGTAGCCAAGAAGTAAATGATAAGCATTCATAGGAACTACATCACACGATATCTGATCATTATAAGTAGTACCAATGAAAAATTGAACTAGGGAACGCTTAGAGACATTTACATCCATACCCTTTTTGAGCCAAGAAATCTTACACGGTTTCAGGTGATTTTCCACCGTGAGACCCAACTTTACGACAGCCAGATCTGAAATCACATTCTAACTGGTGTTTGTATCAATAATGAAAGTGCACAATTTTCCGCTGGTAGTGCATGTTGGCTGGAAGAGGTTGGTACGCACCCATGCAGCATCTGTCTCCGCAGTTTGAGGTGTCAAGAACGTTCGTCACACCATCAAAAGATATCCACAGTGGCGTGCTCCTAAATCACGGCACCATTGCAGACGTAATCATCATGAATATGATTGTCATAAACACCAACAGAATCATCTACCTCGTCAACATCATTGGTAAAGAGTCATCGTGTGCCGGAAGCTGGTTTCTAACACTCACATTGTCGATGACCATGCTCGCCACACTTAAAACATCGTTGTCATGCGCCACGGCGTCCTTGAGGGGGTGCTGTAAAAGCATGAACGACTGGAAGGGGTGCCTGATCAGCAACTCCGCAAGGGGTGGGTGTAGAAGGACCACCACTGGAACTAGAAGGTCGAAATCCCGTATTAGTACAGCGAGCTGCCTGCTTCTTTGCTTGTAAAACACGTTGATATACTTCAGTCACAGTCAAGTGATCAAACATGTTCAACACATCCAGTAATTGTAAGCGCAAACCAACAACGTAACACGAGACAAACTGAGTAAGAGATTCAGACAGGTCATTACGAGCTTGTAACTAGTAGAACTCCCGAGTATAATCAACTACAAAAAGAGCACCCTGACGGAGCAAATGAAAGTGCTGGCACACTTCCCGCTCATAATTGTAGGGAAAAAATGAAGCCCTAATCTTCTTCTTAAACTTTTCCCAACTCGTAATCTTCGGTTTGCAATGACGAACACAAGAGTGTCTCAATTGTTACCACCATGCTTGTGCGTGGCCACGCAGACGGGTAGCAACCAGGGGAACACGTCTGCCGTCTGGAACCTCCTTGAAATCCAACAGTTCTTCCACTTGTGCTAGCCAACCAAGGAAGTCATCACCTTTAAGTCCACTATTGATTTCTGGTATATCCATCCGAAAATCTGAGCTCCCAACGCCGATCGGCACGATCTGGCGGGTTGGTGGGCTCGTGGAAAAGGGTTCTTAGCTGAGGCGGTCTCATCATTCTCCTGAAATTTGAACTCATCTAATCGTTCTGTCAGAAGTTCGATCTGACGTCGTTGTTCTTCGATCAAACGTCGCAATTCGATGTTATCGGCAACCGGTGGACATCCTCTGGGCAGCATCTCGCAGCATCTAATGTAATCTAATACCACTCTGATGCAGCGTAATGGGGATAGAAGGCACAAAAACTCGTTGGTTCAGCAGAATACCGAGAATTCGATGCACGATTGAGGAAAGCCTCATTTTTTTCATTAATCAATGATACTGAATCACAAAAACGGCTACAAAGAGTTTAAATACTTAAAAGTAAAATCCTAACCCCAGAACAAATTTGAAATTAGCAACTAGGTCCCAACAAAACCGACAAGTTGCAAAAACGACTAAAAATGTAAAACTACGATTTTATTCCTCTAAATGAAGGAATTTGGCCAAAAAATATCATATTCCATAGCGCTGTGAGTATTGCTCAAACCGCCATTTCCGTATAAAAAGCTATATTCGCGCGCCAAAATTCACACTAAATCGCAGAATTAACGATATCACCTATATCACTATCCAACAAAACCGACCCTTGTCAATTCACTATCCAACAAGACCGACCCTTGTCAATTTGCTGATAATGCATATAAATCACACCGAAAGGGAAAAGGTGAGAGGTGGTATATCTATCAACCGTAATATATTATTTTGTAATAATTTACATATATACACTAATAGTGATGGAGCATTAAAATTATTGTTTTGCGCGTTGATTGCGTATATTAGGAATACCTACTACTCCTATCTAGCTATCAATGCGTGCATTATTAGGGTTTAGGAAAAGGGAAGCCATTCAATATGTTTGATGTGCCATGATAAGAAAAAAAAATACCAAACCCCAAATAATCTCAATCAATTATAATAATAGCGTCGTTGTAATAAGATTCAATGATATTATATGATCTTACTAAATACATCAAAATTATATCCAGAAAATCAGTCAATAAATGTAAAAATTATTAGACAGTCACTTCATACCCGCAATATAATATCGATGATCGATAAATTCTTCAGAAAAGTTGCTATTTCGAATCAGTATGACCAATCTACTATTATTGTGCCTACTAAATACTTCCACATACAAACACGATAATTCTTATAAACAAATGATTATGTTTAAAGCCAATGTTGTGTTCCCAAAGGAATTTATTTAGTTGCTATACTAGTTATTTATGTATATATATATGTGTATTATCTGTCAAAAATTAATTAATATAATTATATTTTTAAGGAATATATATGCTCTTTTTGTGCAAGGCCGTAGCCAGCTTATAACATCTTAATAATCAAAGATGTAGCTGGCTTAGCTACGCGTTACGCCACCTGGAAAAGGTCATTCTAATTTCTACGTAGTGGACCTAGTGGTAGCCAATGTTGTCGTATTAGCTTGTTCTTTTACCAAAAGATGAAGATGTCATGGTTCGTCTAAAAGTTTGTGAAATGTTAGAGTATGAATATAACGTGTTGAAAGCATTTACTCAAATAAATGTGAGTTTATCAGATAATTAATTAAGACAAGTATTATTACCTAAAAAAAATTAAGGTGTGCATCATATTGTAAACAATAATTACTACCAACACTTTTTTTTGTCCAAAACTACTAAAACCTTGAGATATCATCAATCTGCATTAAAACAATACTCGTCATTAATTGGTGAAACATTCACCAACGTGTTGTTGATGCGTTAGATAGCTAGAGGCATTAATTTGGAGTAACTAGCTAAATTGTTTGTGTAATAATCTAATTACATCATAAGTTCAAACCTTATAAATACTTCAACTCCCTCCCGACCACCTCGACAGTGACCTCACTTAGAAGTTGGGTCCATACTATGGGTTCGGCCCGACCACATCGACATTAACCTCAATTGGTTTCATACATAATTAATGAGTTTCAACTCGGCCACCACGGTCTTAATAGGAGGATTTTCAACATTTTTCTTTTGGGTTAAGAACCTATAAACTGTCTGAAGTTTGCTCTATGTGAGATTTCAGTGTCTGAAGTTTAAATTGTTGGTATTGACTGTTCAAAGTTTCAACTTTGTTGAAATTTAGTGTCTCGGTCCAAATTTGCTGTTAAAATTGACAGAACTTGGTCATGTTCTTATCACATGACCCAAAAAAAATCCCAAAGTTGCCCCTAATTGGGTGGTGGCCAGTCGGAGTAGGGTGGTGGCCGGCCGGAGTTGGTGGTGGCCGGAGTAAACATAAAAGTATCAGGGGCAATTTCGACTTTTCACACCATTATGTCAAATTTGACAGAAAAAATGGACGGAAAACAAAATTCAATAAAGTTGAAACTTCAAACATCCGATATCAACAATTTAACCTTTAGACACCAAAATTTCATATGGACAAATCTCAGACGGTTTATAGGTTCTTAACCCTTTTATTTTAAATAACATAACCAGGATTAGAACATATGTGTTCTGATACTTTGTTAAAAATAAGATGTGTGTCTTATTCAAGTATCTCGTAAGCTTGAATTAGTGGGTGAAAATATTTGGTAGACACTATTTTACATGGACAATGTTCAGAAACATATTTCCGCTTGCAATTTGTTAGATTGTCCAGAAATCATGAGCATGCATGGTTAAGGGCTACATGGTTGACTTTTGTTGAATGGCTATGAATTTTCCATTTGAGTAAAGAATGAGAGACATGGATAGACAAATGTGATGATTTGACAATCGCAGGAACATTGGATGCAAAAAAAGACACTGATACCAGAACAATGATAAGTAGCTAGCTAGCGTATCACCGAAGCAACGAAACTTCAGCAAATTCAAATTTTCAAATGTAGCTAGCTAGCTAGATAGATACTATATATAGTTACGGTACTACATGGTATGTCGTTGAATCTGTCTTGTCACTATACTAGAAACTAGATTCGAAGGCTGTCTGTCCCTTGCTCACCCACTTTCCAGGAACCATCCACGAACCCAACAACACCACAAACCAACAACCTAAAGCAGTGCCCATTTGAGCTACAGATTACGTATATATGCATGGAATTCAAATCCACTTATAATAAATTTGAAAAACAAATTAAGTCTCTTATTACCATTCTGCCTGCCCTTTTCCCTATATTTTCCTCTCTCTATCTACAATTGGCGCAAACTAGTTCAAAATGACAAGCCAAATAAGATGGTTTTCTTGTTGTGTTCTAGTTTGCACCTATCTTCTGTTTTCAAAAACCATTCTTGCTGCAGAGGATCAAGATCCCGAGCCAAGCATCCGGGGTGGCGTAGTTCCGGAAACTATTTATCATCTTGTCGAACATGGCGGTGCTGTCGGGAACGGAACTTGTGATGATACTGAGGTATTTTTCAAACATTATTGGCTTAAAAATCATTTTCCGAAAAGACAATGATATGAACTGTTGTAGTTTGTCATTGGAGAAATTATTATACCCGGTCCGTCTATATATCTTTTAATTATTATCAGTTAAATGCTCGACTCGACTATACTCAAATTCCAAACTTAAATTTGATTTCGCAATGACGAATTTGAATGCGTAGGCTTTTATGAGAGTATGGCAGCTAGCATGTTCTACGTCAGCACCGACCAGAATCATGGTCCCGTCCAAGAAAACTTTTCTGGTTAGCCCTGTCACTCTTTCCGGACCCTGTAAATCGAAGGTCACTCTGCAGGTACTACATGGTCGATCAATTCATAATTCTTGTTGAATTAAATATATAAGAGCATGTTCATGACCTTCATTCAAAAGTATACTGATGTTGGAAATAAGACGCATGTCTAATTAACTCTATTATAAATTGCGAACTGCAATATAGATATCTGGAAAAGTGATTGCTCCTGAAGATCCCAATGCATGGAAGGGCGTGGACCCGACTAAATGGCTCTACTTCAGCGGCGTAAAGCACCTCTACTTAGAAGGTCGAGGCCGCATCAATGGAATGGGTCGCAAATGGTGGTCCAAGTCCTGCCTAACAAACTCCACATATGTATGGTCTATCTCCCTAACATTGAAACATACAATGTCTTTTTAAATACATTTAATGAACATCATTGTACTTTTACTAACCCTTTGTTCATGCATGTTTGCTTGTTGCAGACTTGTAGTCCTGCTCCAACGGTTAGTTCAGTTTTTATATTGGGAAATTTAATTAGTTGGATACAATAATGCTGTGCTTTGTTGGTCTTACGATGTTACAATTATTCTTGGCAGGCACTAACGTTCGAAAATTGCAAGAATATAAGGATAATGAACCTAATGGTTATTGATAGTCAGAAAAAGCACATCACAATCACCAACTGCCAAAATGTAAAATTGACCAATCTAAGGGTCATAGCGCCCCCGGCTAGCCCTAAGACTGACGGGATTCACATTACTGGAACCCGTAGCGTTCGGATTATTGACACTATTGTTCGAACGGGTATATATGTTTTTGTCTATTTTTCTATATCATCTTGTCTTTAATCAACAACAACCATATCCATCTTTTATATATATCTCATCAAATATCTATGATCATCTTGGTATTCAGGAGGAGACTGTGTTTCGATCGGCGGGAACTCTTCGCAGATCAAGATCAGGAACATCATATGTGGACCAGGGCAGGGTCTTAGGTGACATTGCCTCTTGATTGTCTCTACTTAACTATTTAAACATTATTAATTATTTCAATGATATAACAAAAATGTGGTGTTTCTTGGTGTAATTATTAAGTATTGGGAGCTTGGGAGAGGGGAATTCAGTGGCTAATGTTGATGATGTACATGTGGAAAGAGCATTCTTATCAAACACCCTAAATGGACTGAGAATCAAAACATGGCAGGTAATTATCATCATCTCCAAAGACAATCTACTAACTATATATGATGTTATATATGATCATCTGCAGGGAGGTCGAGGCTCTGTCACGAATGTCATCTTCCGAAATATTTGGATGGATAATGTATCAAACCCTATCATTATCGACCAATATTACTGCGACACGCCTCACCCTTGTAATAATCAGGTTCGAATTCAATAACCTCAAAATCAATAACATTAACTATTATAATCATTACTGATGATTATTTGTTTACGTATATATGGTGCAGACACAGGCAGTGAAAGTAGAGAACATACAGTTCATAAAGATCAAAGGAACATCGGTGACCGAAGAAGCTATGATATTCCATTGCAGCGATAAGCATCCATGTACGGGTTTATACTTGGAAGATATTCAACTTGTTTCGGCACAAGGAGGAGACTTGAGTTCTGTTTGTTGGAAAGCTTATGGCAGCAACAATGGCAACGTTATTCCTCGACCTTGTTATAAGGACGACCGTAGGAACCACCCAGAAAAGCTACACCTCCGTAATTCATCGCTCATCACTACTTCTATCTGATCATATATAGGAGGGAGACCTGCTGCAGATTTAATTAAGTTCGTACGTTGCATGTGGGCTATATATATTTTTTGTGTATATATAGTGTATAAGTCTGTCCATGTTTTTGGTGTATCCAATCAGCAATGTGTTGATCATTTTTCCAGTTATTCTTTCTGGACTAGATTTGGTGTATTTTGAATAAGTCTTCCTTTTTGGTAGAATAAGGACTGTAAACAAGTCTATCTCTAATATATTATGAGCAGAATTCAAGTTTTGGATCTTTTGTTTATTCCTTAACGTTTATGTTATTGTCTGGGATTATTGATACATCTGAAAACCCTTTTCAATGATAATAATAGGGAAAACATCATAAAAGGTCCTTAAACTTTCAGGTTTTTTTATCTCAGTCCTTGAACTTATTTTTTTTCTATTAATATCCTTGAACTTGCTTAAATTTTTCTACTTTAGTCCTTCCGTTAACTTAACCGTTAAATTTGCTTATTAAGCAAACAGAAGAGCCACGTAGATGGATGACATGGAAGTTGGAAGTCAATTAATATTGTTTGTATATATATATATATATATATATATATATATATATATATATATATATATATTTATGGAAGTTATAAGAGAAAATATATAAAAAAATGATCCTTGGAAAATCTACCTAATATAGTTGCCGAAGAAAACTTTCTTTACAAGCCATAAGAAAAACCTAGATACTTTTTTTGTTTTGCCAATAAACCTAGATACTTAGATACAAGAAAAGCGTGAGAAGGAGGAGGAGCCGTACCACTAAGGAATCTAGTGTTTATCCAATACATATGTAAAGCCACTGCCCACCAAAATTCTACAGGTACAAACCAATTCTAATTGAATTTTACTTGATCAAATCCTCTAATTAAGTTTCTTTCACGAGATGAGTATGTTTATCTAATTATCAACAAGATGAACTTCATTATATTATCTGACAGAAATTAGTATAATGTGTAGGTTGTTTTGTTGGTTCAATGGAGAATACATTAGTCAAACTGAAGTTTCATGTGAAAGGAAAATTTATTGGTTAGCCACCCTTTTTGAAGTATCATGGCAGTGAAGTACGAGAGGTTGAAGGTATCGATACTGATTACTTATCTTCTATTGAGTTACGGGTGTTGCTCGAAGAGAAATTTGGGTTTCGAGATGTTGATAAAATTCACTACAAGGTTCCTGGTAAACCGCTGTCAGATGGTTTATGTTTGATACGCGATGATAACGATATTATAAGCATGCTTGCTAGTTGTGGTAGATTTGATATCATAGAGCTTTATGTTGAACATGACAAAACTACTACTCAAATTACTCGTGATAGTGTGGATAAGCCTCCAGTTGAAGTAAATGAGGAAGCTTTTAATCAGGTTGAAAATGAAGATTTAGATGAGAATGAAGGTTATAACCTAATTGGTGTGGATTATGCAAGTGAATATGAGACTGAGTCATCAACAGATGAAATTGATGATCAGAGGGTGATCCGTAGCAATATAGTGCCAGTGGAAGTCGTTAATGATGATGAAAGTAGTGTTTCTTTTAGTTCAAGTGAATGTGGCAGTTTTATCTCAACTGGAGATGACTCTGAAGCTGAGCATGCTGTCAGGGAGCCCAGCAGATTTCCTTCATATAATCCTAAAAGTGAGACACCTTATTTTGAGATAGGGATGACATTTGCAGGTCGAGAACAATTCAAGGATGCCATTACAAAGTATTCCATAAAAGCGTATAAGAGCATAAGGCTTGAGAAAAATGATAAAACCAGAGTTCGGGCAGTTTGTAAAGGAAAAAATTGTCCTTGGAGTATACTTGCTTCTTATGATAAGCCAAGTAATCATTTTATGGTGAAGACTTATGTTACTGAGCATAGATGTTCTCGAAACTTTAAGAATTCAAGGATAACCTCTGTCTTTCTAGCTAAGAAGTATGCATCCAGAATTCGTTCCAATCCAAGTTGGAAGCTCAGAGAATTTAAAGAGACAGTTAAAGAGGATCTTGGTGTGGATATTCATGAAACAAAGTGCATGAGGGCTAAGACTATGGTTTTCCGTAAACTCGAAGGGTGTTATAAGGATGATTATAAGAGGATATGGGATTACAAAGAGGAGTTAAAGAGATCAAATCCACATAATACAGTTGAAATAAAGGTAGACACGTCATTTCCTGATGGAATACCTATATTCAAGCGGATGTATGTTTGTCTTGATGCTTTAAAGAAGGGTTTTCTCGCGGGATGTAGAAAATTTGTTGGTTTAGATGGTTGTTTTTTGAAAGGAATGGTCAAGGGAGAGGTTTTGACTGCTGTGGCAAAAGATGGTAATGATCAAATTTATCCAGTAGCTTGGGCTATTGTTGAGGTTGAAAATAAAGACTCATGGGAATGGTTCTTACTATTATTGAAGGATGATCTTGTAATGGGAAATGGAGAAGGATGGACTATCATTTCAGACCAACAAAAGGTGACTTATATATATTATTTTCATTTTTATATAATATAATAATATATATGACTATTTAAATGGTTGTTCATAATTAAGATTTTCTCTCGCATATCGTAGGGCTTAATTCCGTCTATAGCTGAACTATTTCCAGATGCGGAGCAGCGAATGTGCGCAAGACACATATATGCAAATTGGAGGAAAAATTATCCGAACAAATCATACCAACTGTTATTTTGGAATTGTGCCAAGGCGACTACTAAAGAACAATTCAGCAGAGAACTGGATATTCTAGTGGAAGCCACGGGAAGCCCAACTGCAGATATAATGAAAGTAGACCCTCAATTTTGGTGTAGAGCATGGTTTTCTGGGCAAAGCAAATGTGATTCTTGTGATAACAATTGCTGTGAGTCATTCAATAAAGAACTGGTTGAAGCTAGAAGAAAACCAGTCTTATCTCTGCTTGAAGATATTAGAATGTGGACTTACAAAAAAGTTCAGCAAAGATGATCAAAATTTTCAAAATGGACTTCTTCTCATTGCCCAAGGATAATCAAGAAGTTAGCAAAAAATATTGACAAGAGTCAATACTGTCATGTGGTTTGGAATGGAAATACTGGTTATGAGGTGTCTCATTATGATGATAGGTTTGTTGTTGACTTAAAGAAATTTAGTTGCTCATGTAGAGCTTGGGAGCTGTCTGGGATTCCATGTCCGCATGCCATTTCTGCAATATTTACTGAAGGGAATGATCCAGAATCCTATTTATCAAGTTGGTATAAAAAGAATACATATATGAGGACTTATGAATATTGTCTTGAACCCATTAACGGAAGAAATCTTTGGCCTAAATCTGGAATGCCATCAATGAAAGAGCCCGTGCCAAGAAATATGCCGGGCAGGCCATCACTTAAAAGAAGAAGAGAAGTTGGTGAAGCAAGTGAAAGAAACAGCACAAAAATGTCCAGAATAGGCAGGGTGATGACATGCTCGAACTGTAAGAAGACAGGACATAATAAAAAAGGATGTCCAAGACGTGAGGTAAATAACTAAACAGTTGAGGTTATATATTTCGATAAACTTACATATTAATCATTTATTTTTATTGGCAACAGAACGTAAATTCTACGGGTATTGATACTAGTGCGTTTACTACCACATCATCTACTAGTAGAGGTAGAGGAAGAGCAAGTGGAGGAGGTAGAGGTAGAGGTCGAGGTCGAGGTAGAGGAAGAGGAATCATGAATCCAAGCGGATATGGACTATATTATTGTCCTAACACTGGAACTACTGTTTGGGTAAAATATTTGTAACTTCGTTTATGATTTCATTTATATTCGTATTATTAATTTTAAATTTATATATAATGTAGTACATTATTTTATTCCAGCGTGGACTAAGTACTCAAAGAGTCATTCATTCATAAGCGCATTCACAAGGGCTTCCACCTACATGTGCAACTCAAGAAAGTGTGCCTGCAAATGATGGAGGCGGCGAGAGCAGTAGTGCTAATAAATTTATTTGATGGTATGTGGTTGATATGAATTGGTAATGGTTTCAACTGGATCATGTTGACAAGTTTTAGTTCAAACATTATTGGGTTGATTTAGGTTTTAGAGTTGATGAACATTAGATTTATAATAATTTGGATTGAGTCTTGCTGCAATTCTGCACTTTACTTTCTGTTATCATACTATGCCAATGTTTTTCATGTAGATTTTTCATAATTTAATTTGTTGTTGCAGCAAAATTACTAGTTCTTCATATTGTCCACTTTTACTAAGAATAGTATAGATTGTAGTTTGAGAGATGGTGGATTGTGACCATGTGAATTTTTTTGATAAAGCTTGGGTTGATATGAATGGGATTCACTTGAGAAACATTTCAGATCAGTTATTTGTTATTCCATAAGCTGTATTTTAGTAGTACCTTGTTGTGGTTGCAAAGCTGAATGAATTCGATCCAACTAAAAAGAATCCATAAATTCCACAAAAATTTGGCATTTTTTCAATGTACATATATGCTAGTGAAGCTACATGGACAGCTATGACAAGAATGAAAGAAATAGAAGCTTCCTGCAAATTCTTCATAAGACGTATACCTACCAACTACAAGAATTGTATTATTACTTTATAGAACAGCATATTCTTCTACTCGATGATGAGAAGATTAGGCCGCAAAAATATTCGATGGAAATTCTGGATGCAAATCTCACAAATTCATCTCTTACAACTTCCACTTATTGTTATTAACAAAAATCAGTTATTACCACTTTCTCCATCAGGTGTATCTTCAAGACGAGCAATTGCGTTCTCAAAGGCTTCCTCATGGTCCTGCGTCACATATACACATTGCGGTCAAGAGAGCTCCTCACATTGCTGTAACCCCTCTCTTTTCGGAATTCTCAGGGCATCTATTTCTTAATTCTGTTGTTTAATGTTATGTGTGTAAAATATGTTGGTCGTTCTTCTGTGGCTACAACTGATAAACTTGTTAGATATGCTGCTACTATAAATATTACAGGAACCTGGTCAGTACCCAATCTTCCAGATTTGGCTCTGAATCTGTCTCCTAATCAGAAAATAATTATTATGTTAAAGACTTCTTTGAGAACATTTGACAAACACTTGGTGGGCATTTCAAAAGTACACCTTTTGAGCAATCAAAACAGACGCACTTTAGTTATTCGATTAGTGAATTAACATTTGAAACTGCATTTGAACTTAATTTGAGGTATCTCTGCTCTTAGTATTTGATTGAATTAACCTTGTTCGTACTATTTTAACGAACGACCAAGATGAAGGGAGAATTTGTGTTGGTTGATGAAAGAACTGAACTTACCGTTTTTCTTGTAAATACGTGCTTGACTTTGGAGTGCTTGAACAATCCTTAAATCGTAGAGCTTGACAATGAAATTTAGAGCATGAAAGTTTAATGGAGTTTGAAGAATATACGGTAGCTATATTAGGCAGCCACTATTCTAGGGATTTTTTTTGTGTGTGTTGTAACTGCCATATATATACATCATACAAATGATCTGAGTTGGCTTCCAAATCATTAAATTACGTGGCTCTTCCGTTTGCTTAATAAGCAAATTTAACGGTTAAGTTAACGGAAGGACTAAAGTAGAAAAATTTAAACAAGTTCAAGGATATTAATAGAAAAAAAATAAGTTTAAGGATCGAGATGAAAAAAACTTGAAAGTTTAAGGACCTTTTATGATGTTTTTCCATAATAATATATGCAAGGTTGAAAATGTTGTTCTTAATTAATTATAAAATAAACCATGTAATATAGTTTAGAAGTTGATCAAACTTTATCCATTAACTAGATGTTTTGACTAGATGTTTTGAGTACAAAACTCATCAAAAGTCTAGAGAACGAAAAATATTCATGGTTGGCACAGAATTGAAGTTCGAAGAGTAGGCGCATGTGTTGGTTAGTTCTCATTAGCTCTGTCTTTCTAGCTACTTTCCTTGCATCGTTAGACCGTTGAGATGTTCAGTTCTTAAACTTGATAGAATATGACTTATTTAATAATTCGTCCAAAAGGGCAAGGAACTTTGGATGAATTACTAATAATGGGTGTAAGCCTCGCTGCTCGAAAACACCTAGTACTGACCACACTGAGAGACACGAAAGAGCATGCAATGCAAGGATGAATTATTACTAATAATGGGTGTAAAGCCTCGCTGCTCGAAAACACCCAGTACTTACCACACTGAGAGACACGAAAGAGCATGCAATGCAACCCGAGCTGACCCTAGTGCGAAAGTGGACTATCTTAAATGTGGAGTAAGCATGACAGGACTCCTAATGCACCCCGTAGGAAAATAAAAAACCTCAGCTAGAAAAACACTAATATCATCATCATCTATTCATTATAGATTTATAAAAAAAAAACATAATAGAAGTTTGGAACAACACAATTAAAGGACATAAATATATATAGTATGGCTGATGAGACATTATTGTACTACATATAGGTAGTTTTAAATCATGGGCCATACTATAATAGTAGTATAATAACTAGAGATTGATGATGAAGAAGCAGTTTTGGTTAATGTAGCGCAAGCTGTTTGGTAGAGGACTGCACCATTTGGAGATTGACCCAGGAACAGGACCTAGCCATCTCCTCGGCTAACGGGACGACGGGGAGGCAGTCGCAGTTGCAGACCTCGATCATGAACCCATCTGGGTCGTGGAAAAACAGCTGGTCCACTTGAATCCCTCCTTCCTCCACCATCGATCTCTTGTAGTTGACCTCCATTTCCTTGAGCTTCTTCTCCACCATTCCCATGCTCTCACACTGCACCCTCCATAACAATTTCATCATAATTTTTATCAACATCAATTAAAACCATTATTAATCACGATTATCATGTGCTTCATTCAAACCTTAATTAGATCCAACTATATATATTTGATTTGATGGGTTAATCATTAAAAAAAAATCATACATATGACAGACTGCAAACTGTGCTAATTTTTTCATTCAAAAGTGTGATAGAGAAGGCACGAGTAAAGTGAAAGGCATGTAATGAATTATGTGGATGTTACATGTGTGATTGCAGTCACGTTTAACAGCAAAATCAATATATAGTTTGCAATTTGCTGTGCAATTGAATGTTGAATTTGATTTCATACATGCATATTCGCATCATAGCTAGCGGAAAAACTGGAAAAAAGAAAAAGAAAACGTAGGTACCTGGAAAGAAATGTGATTATCCTTGGGATTGATGTGGGTTTTCTTGTGCATGCTTTCTGGAGTTTCTGATTGCAGAAGGTGGATCCCAATTCCAAAACCGAACAGCCTGCGCAGATGGATTGATCAACAAAACACATAATATATTATAGAAGAAGGGGCTTGCATAAATAAAATGTTTGATTAATTAATATTACCATGCACCATCGAAGTCGAATGATCCAGGCCTTCTGATGGGGATGAAGCCAAGAAGATCCTGATAGAAACTGATGGATTCTTCCAAGGATTTACACACCAACGAGATGTGGTTCAGCGATTTCAACCCCAGCGGATTCTCATAACTAGTAGTATTCATTTTCGATCTTTTTCAATCAATCAAACTTAATTAATTAATTAAGCCGCTGAACAGAAGCTAGCTCAATTGTGTCAGATCAACTGCTATATATATATATATATATATCAAGTGTACACCGGGTGAGTATAATGTAATGTAACCGCTCGCTCCATATATAGCTAGCTACTACTAGACAGAGATAACAGTAACGGAAGAATAGAAAAGAATACGAATTCAAATTGACCACCTTCTTATTATAATGAAAATGAATAGAGAGAGACAGAGAGGATCATTAATTATCAAGACACGTACGTATTTAATTAAGGAATCGTGACACATCGGCGCCACGTAAGGTGCGGATTGAAGCTAATTCCGTGAAACAAGATAACATCTATACAGCTGGCTTCCCTATATATATATATATAACTGAAACTGAAATCATCATTGTTTTGTCGAATACGTACGCTTTGCTTTCGTGTATTTGTTAAGTTCCACGTCACGTTAATTAATTTCCTTAAAAATGGATAACGACACGCATAATATGGTAAATTCATTTATTTAGGCAAGAATCCTTTTCGTTTGGGTCGTATATCTATGTATCTATTTCCCCAAATACATGGACCGACTATTTTTTCCGTCAGAATAAGTAGACATGATGGGTATTATAAGGTGCCACCAATTTATTTCCATCTCAAACCATGTATAGATATGCGGTCCAGCTTCTTACCAAACACGTCAACTTCAACTACTAAGCATTACTAAGCATGCGTGATCATATTTTTGTCACATCACACTCGAATTCGAGTTAATAAACATTAAAAAATAATATCATTATGGTATCCGAAATTTGTTTATTTGCAAGAGTTGAAATATTTGTTATCTATATTTTTAAAGAGGATAAGAGGCTTTATTTTTTTTGCCAAAAGATAATTAGTTCAAAATAACAGTGTTTTAAGGTGGGGCGAAATTCTAATCATTTACAAGTAAAAGTAAAAAAGGGGTGTGGGGTTACGCATGTCCAGTTCAGATGACACAACTTATTGTATAGCAATCCAATTCGCACATCTGTTTGCTTCTTGAAGAACTAGTGATCAATCCACACGACGAAGAAAATTGGCTCGACATAGGGCGTTTGTGACCTACGTGCTAATCCTCCAATTGGTCGAGCTAGCCACAACCTGTTAGCTCTGGACGACCTCCGATGAATTCGATTCGATGATGACATTTCGCAAGCCTTCGTTGATAGCTAACTCGATTCCACAAGTTACCGCGTTCATCTCTAATTCCAGGATCCCGTGGCCCCTGCAGTACCGATTGCACCCTCCAATAACTAAGTCATCCTTATACCGAGCAATGACACATATTCCACCCTGACCCCGGGCCGCATTATAAGACGCGTCACACTTGATTTTCATCACCCCAGACAGAGGGGGAGACCAGGTATGATTCGTAATTTCCTGGTCTGTCCCGTTCGGATCAGAACGGATCCAAATGAGTGAAGCGACCAGTATTCGTTAAAGTCCCTCAACGCCGTTTCTGATACAGTAGCGGGGTTTGATCTGTCTCCGCCGTGCATGGATATGCATCGCTCTTTCCAAATGGACCAACATGTCACCCCTATCAACGATCACCGTAACTGCTTCTCCTTTCTGGTTTGAGTGGGTGTATCTTTGAGGCGGCTTAGGAAGCCCGAAATAGTGGTGGTCGGCGTTTCACTCGGTCAGGCCGAACTTGTGGAGAACCACCAGCAGTTGTGGTCTAGTGGTTGAGAGCGCTGACTCCCATGTGGTTTGGCTCCGGGGTCACGAGTTCGATTCCCCCAGCGACTTGATTAAAATCAATTCCTGGGGAAATGAGGGTTTGTGGCCAAACGGGCCGGCCTCTTGACTATACTAGGCTGTTGGTGGTGCTACGCAAACTGCAAACTGAACACGATAGTCCGGACATTACGTAGCGGGATTTGGAATTGATTCAATCGCTCGAATTTCGTCATCGGTCGCCGCATTGCCTAACATCATTAGGTCCCAAGATGATCGGTCTTGGTCGATTAAGATGGAGACACGGCCAGAACCACCTGTGCCCATCAGTGGCCAATCGAAAACCTGGTACATTCGGAATCCATGCATCCTCGAATACATTCACGCTTTGCTCATCGCCGATTTTCCACATGCCATTATCCATGAGCACGTCCCTCCCAGCTAACAAACTTGTCCATGCTAGGGGTGGCAACGGGGCGGGTATCGCCTGACCCATTCCCACCCCGCGAGTCGGCATGTGCGACCCGTGCCCGCCCCGTATATCTCACGGGGCGGGTCTAATACATCAAAAATTTATGCGGGCCAACCCGCGGAGCCCCGCCCCGCGATGTTCAAGCCAATATTACATTCTTCACCTTCACGATCAGAGAAATTGGTGTCCTTGAACGCGAAGCTGAAATCCGACTCCAAACTTGTCACCGAGAGTGGAGTTGTGGAAGAGAAAGAATCCATGCCACGGGATAAAACCTAGTCCGAGAGGTAGATTGACAGACTTTAGGATAGAGGTTATGGAAAGAAGAGACTATGGTTGTTGTTGAAGCCAAAGTTGAAACTTGTTGCCTGTTGGTGCGGTCAAAGAAGAAAGAATAAGGGTTTAGGGTTCGTGATTGGAAGGAGAAAGAGAAATAGACATAGGGCATTAATTATTCCATCAGTTCATTCTTTAGCAATTGGGCCACAGCCACTAATTTACCAATTGGGCCACTGCCACTAACATGTGGGGCTTATGGGCCAAATTTTTTTTATAATAAGCCCAACATATCTTATCAACTTTAATGAGACCCTAGAGACCAGCACGTGCAATATATATACATGCTACGGGGGCGAGTCTACGGAGCCCTGCGACCCCGAACTCAGACCCGCCCCGTGGTTTAGCAGACCCGAAACGCCCCACGGAGCACGGATCGACAGGTTAAAACGGGGCGGGCTCCACGGGTCAGCGGGTACCCGCGACCCGTTGACACCCCTAGTCCAAGCTCATGAGGCACGAGCCCCTTTTCTCGCATCTTGTAGGGTGGAGTTTGGAAAGTATAGTCCTTACGCATCCGGGCCCAATATGTATCCGGGTGGTGAAGCAAGCACCATGTCGTTTTTGTAAGTAAAGCGAGATTGAACGTTTGGAGTTCCTTAAATTCGATGCCCTGTGAGTTTTCAGCTTTGTGAGTGTGTCCCAAGACCGTCAATGCATTCGTCTCCCCCCACACTTTTGTCCCCACCAAAACCGATCAATGAGTGAATTAATCTTCGTGCACCACGTTTTCGTTGAAAGGAATACGCTCATGGTGTAAGTCGGCATAGCCATAACGACCGATTTGATTAAGACCTCGCGACCGACGTTGTTAAGCAGTAGAGATTTCCACCGTTAGAGTTTAGCCGATATTCGCTCTTTAAGGAAACCGGGAGCCTCTTTTTTCGAGCGTCCCCAAACAGTTGGCAAGCCCAAATATTTACCAGATTTCACGTTGCTCGCACAGCAAGCACATTTTTCACTGTCGGTTTTGTCATCCCTTACGTTTGACCCAAAGTAGATGCTAGATTTCGCCACATTCATTGCTTGTCCGTATGCCTCACAATAGTTCATAATATTCTTAAGCCGCAGTGTGATCCGGTTCATTCGCCGAATGAAGAATATTGAGTCATCAATGAAGAGTAGATGGTTTAGCATCGGGCATTCTCTCTTCAAACAAATCCTGGTTAACGCCCCAGTTTCGACTTCGGCGGAAACCATACGTGATAACACATCCACCACTATAATGAAGTGGTAGGGTGAAATGGGTCCCCTTGTCGTATTCCACATGTTTGCCGAAATTGGGTGTCCTCTTATCATTTATCACGATTTGGTAAATAGCGGTGGACACACACATGTGTATCAAACGATCCCATTGGTCGCAGAAACCCATTCTCGACATTGCGGCCGCCATAAGTCTCACTCGATCCGGTCATATGCCTTCTTCATGTCGACTCTAATCGCACAATCCTGACGTTTTGCATTCCCCTTAGTGCGTAGGTAGTGGAATGCTTCATGAGCGATGAGAATGTTGTCTTGTATGACTCAACCGGACACAAAAGCAGTTTGATACGGTGTGATTAGATCGGTCAAGTAGGGCTTCAACCTTGGACACTATCTTGTACGCGAAGTTGCGTAGGCTAATCAGTCTGTATTCATTAGGAGATGTCGGGTTTGGTACCTTCAGAATAAGAACAATGTCCGCCCGTCCCAAAGTATCCGATAGGGCGCCCGAACGGAAGAAATTGGTGACCAACTGAAACACATCCCATACCACTGCACTCCAATATTGTTAGAAAAACAGGCTTGGAAACCCATCCAGCCCTGGTGCCTTCGACCCTCCTAAACCAAAAGTAGAGCGTTTGAATTCCTCCATCATGATGGCTCATTAAATACGTATTGACCTGCTCGGACACTTGATTCATTACAACGTCTAGAGATCGCCCCAGTTCCGACTGCCTTCAGTAATGGAGAGGTCTTGGAAGAACCCGTTCATGACATGGCCGATACCCTCCTCAGTGGTGACCGGTTGTCCAAGTTCGTCATTTAGGTGTATTATTTTGTTCCTTCTCCTCCGATCAATCGTGGTCATTGGAAAAATTTCGAGTTTCGATCTCCATGATTTAGCCATTTGACTCTGGATCGTTGCTTTCAATATATTTCCTCGCGTTTCCACAAGTCACTCAGTTTCCTAAGAAGATCCGCCTCGGAATGGTGGTACTATCATCTGATTCTTCCTTAAGTTATTTCAAGCGCGCATAAACCGCATTCATTAACGCTGACTGGGCAAAACTTTTACGCCAGAGAGGGCATCAACAACCGAAACATTTACGTAACAATGTAATTAAAGTTACCGAGCGCAAATAAATGGCCCAAGATTTTAGTTACTGGAACTTGGTGCCTTATGAATTGCGGCGGCGTATCCGGTGAAGGTGCTTCGCCAATTTATATGAGGCTATAGTATGTACAAACTACAGTACCTACAAATCATATAATCAATATTTACTTTTTTTTTTTCTCGAAATGAATTAGGTGAACATGAATGCTTTTGTTTTTACTTTCTCTATTTAATCCCTTTATTTATTTATTTATTTATTTATTTTTTACTAAATCACTTCCATTCATTGATTAAATTGACTGAATGTTAATTAGGCTTCAGATATTTTTTCTACTACGGTTAAATTTTGGACCCAACAGTAAAAACTTAATTTATTAACTAATGCTTAATACTTTATCTTGTCTTATGTGTACGATTATCGTCTCATTTAACAATTATTATATATATACACACTTATACAATTTAACAATTATGTTTCATATTATTTTTTCGAACTATTATTTTACTAAATAGTTGATTCGCGCATTACACAGTAAATAATTTGTTCATAAAATTATTGAGATATTACAAATACTCAAATTTAATTTTAACAATTAACTTTTTTATCTATGTTATTTGAAATATTTTATTCAAGGTAAATTCAACACTACTAAACACATTTAAATGTATATATAATAATTTAACTTATATAGTTCCATCTTAATAAAATTAATGAATATTTACAACTAAATGTTCAATTATATTATTTTAATTGTAGACTGTAGTATCGAATCGATTTTTTATATATCGTTTACGCAATTTTGATAGTAATTTTACATTCAATTTATAATTAAAAATTTAATAAGTATTTCATGTAATAATGGTAAATATAATTTCTTACATGAGTGAAATATAATTATTTATTATATAATTGCATCAATAATGGTTAATATCTTTTTTCTAGCAAGAAGTTTGAAAATATTCGAAATTTTATAATAGATAGTAAATAATTAATATTAATCCCAATATTTTAAATATATAATAAAAAAATATAGATAAAGGGTATGGTATCGCTTGAGTGCCATAGTTTGATTTCAAATTCGTGAAGAGGTTTCACTTCACGGTCCCGGCCTCCTCTGCTTCATTCGCGTATTTTCTCACTTCACATTCGATGGCTATGAGGAGGTTTCTCTCCTCTTCTTCCACGACAAGGAGGACACTACATTCTCTTCTCCAACGCACTGCTCTTTCTCCTTTCTCTTCCCAGCAGCCACAGTTGTGGCCGCCACTGCCGGACCTCATCAACGATGTCTCCCGCATTCTCAGCGACCACCGGAGCCCCCACCACGACCTTGAGCTCTCCCTCAGCGGCTTCTTCCCCCACATTACCAGCGACCTCGTCGAGCAGGTCCTCAAGCGCTGCAATAACCTCGGTTTCTCCGCTCACAGATTCTTTGTCTGGGCCAAAACCGTCCCTGGGTTCCACCACAGCGCCGTCAGCTATAGAATCTTAATCGATATTCTGGGCAGCAGCAAGAACTTCGCCCTGCTGTGGGATTTCGTCAGAGAGATGAAGGATTTCCACTCCTCTGAGCTCAACCAAGAGATTTTCTGGATTATCTTCAGAGCTTACAGCAGGGCCAATCTGCCTGAAGATGCCGTCAGGGCTTTCGGGAGGATGAGTGAATTCGGGGTTCGACCAAATGGGGACGACATTAATAAGCTGCTGTATGTTCTGTGTAAGAGGAAGCATGTGAAGCATGCTCAGGAGTTTCTCGACAAGGTGAAGGTCGAGCTCGGGTTCAACCCGAGTGCAAAGAGTTACAGCATCTTGATGAAAGGGTGGGGGGATGTTTGTGAACCCAGGGAAGCACAGAAGGTGTTCGATGAAATGAATGAGAGAGGCTGCACAATTGATATCCAAGCTTATAATAGTCTCCTGGATGCTGTCTGCAAATCTGGAGATGTAGATGATGCTTACAAGATGTACCAGGTGATGCGATCCAAGGGAGTCGAGCCAGATGCTCATACTTACTCCATCTTCATCTCCGCTTACTGCAAAAACAACGATATCCACTCAGTTTTCAGGGTTCTTGACAAGACGAGACGGCTCAATCTCATACCAAATGTTTTTACCTACAATTGCATAATAAAGACCTTGTGTAAAAGTGACAAGATAGAAGAAGCCTATGAGTTACTCGATGAGATGATCGAGAGAGGAGCAAACCCAGATTCATGGAGTTACAACTCAATCCAAGCTTACCACTGTGACCACGGAGAAGTCAACAAGGCTCTTAGGTTACTATCAAGGATGAAGAAAGAAAACTGCATGCCTGACAGACATAGTTACAACATGGCACTCAAGTTACTGATCAGGGTCGGAAGGTTTGATCGGGCAGAAGAGGTTTGGAATGATATGGAGAAGGTAGGGTTCCATCCCTCGGTTTCCACCTACTCTGTAATGGTCCATGGATTCAGCAAGAAAAATAGTAAGCTTGAAGAAGCTTGCAAGTACTTCGAGATGATGGTTGATGAAGGCATACCTCCATATGCTGCCACTGTGGAGATGTTGCACAACTTATTATTAGGGCGAGGCCAATCGGACCTAGTCGAAGTTTTGGCGGGGAAGATGGAGAGAAGCACTTCAGGCACCATTAATGAACTTGCTGCTATTATGAGAGGCCGTATGAAGAAACAGAAAAGTGATATCGGAAGTAGTGACTTTGAAAGTGAGTAGATCATTAATGGTACCTTACACTTTCTTCGTATCGACAATATTTGCAGCCAAATCCTGTCCAAACAATGATTGTCCATGGATGTGACTTCCCCAACATGAAGAATCAGATGAGTTTGTAGTGAAGTTTGAAGGAATGACTCTGCACTTTCAGCATACATCATTAGAAAATTCTGTGTAATATTTAGGAGGCTGCAATTTTTTTTTGAAAATTATGTAATTTTCGGGAGGGGTGATTCATGAGCTCCCCCCAAGGATGTAAACTTTGAGCCTCATACATTTAATAATACATTAAAATTGTCGTAAACTATGGGCAAAATTTAGAGCATCTTATGCATGAAGTCATGTATGGATGTCAATTTTCTGGTTATATTCTTCTATTTATTTAATTCCATAAAAAATGCATATTTAGACTACCTTAGTAAACATGCAGTATCAATAACTTGCTTTGAATGCGGTTTCCATAGGCATCAAATGGAGTAGAGGCGGCAAACGTTATCTCAAAATGTGTCAACAATACCTTCAGGGACTCATGGCAGTATAACTATTCACTTCCTTTGTAAGAGATTTTACATCATTAGCTTCGTTACCTGATCAGGACGCTTATCATTTGCAACCAACGTTTGCAAAATGGAAGTAGCCTCGGATTCATTACCTTGATAGAGGTAGTGATCTAATATCAAGGAGTACTTCAAAGCTACTTGCAGATCCTTTTCATTAAGGTCACATGGAATAACATTCTTCCAATCCTTTCCCCTACCTTCCAAACAGACACCACCTAACAACCCAGCAAATGAGACGGGATTGAGAAGGAATCCCTTCTTCAACGTCTTATCATGCAGCAGAAAAGCATCCTTGACCATCCTGTGTTGGCAAAGGCAAACTAGAATAGAATCATAAGCAGCTGATTTTCGTTGCCATCCATCAGATACCATTATCTCAAAGAGATCGATCAACAAAAACTTCTCCCGAACTTCATTACCTATTCTTGTTGTACAACTTGTGAAACCATTGACTAAATAATTGAAGGTAACATCATTTGGAGCACACTTTTCTTGCAGCATTTCTTGAAAAACAGAGACTGCTTTTGCAAGTTTTCCCTCCTTGCAGAAAGTGCCAATTAGAATGCTATATGTAACTACATTAGGTTGTATCCCTAAAGACTTCATTTCTCTAAACAGACTTTCAGCCCTACCAGAGTCTCCACCACGGCAGAACCCGTTAATAAGACAAGTGTAAGTCACAACATTCGGTTTGCATTTCCTCTCAACCATCTGCCTAAACATTCTCATTGCATTATCCATGTCATTCTGCTTCCCATACCCATCAATAATTGTGGAATAAGTCACTTCATCAAGATGAAGATTTTCCTTAATCATTCTACCAAAGCATAACATTGCATCATTCATCCTCCCGAAACAGCAGTAACCTTTGATCATGGCATTGTGAGCAACAGTGTCAAGATGAACACCCTCAGAAATGGCAAGTTCGAAAATTTCCTTGGCCTCATTGATTTTTCCATTTCTGATGTAGCCATCCACTAAGGTAGCATAAACATACATATCTGGCAGTATATTATGGTCTAGCATCTCGGAAAGAAGCTCCTTGGCAGCAGGCAGCCTCATTTTCTTACAAAGTCCATTGATCAGGATATTATATATCTGCGCGTCAGGAAAAATGCCTCTTTCCATCATTTTACTCTTTACAGTCAATGCATCAGCGATCTCCCCATTAACGGAAAGTCCGTGGATTAGAACTCCATAAGTGATCAAATCAGATTTTTCTCCCCTTTCTATCATCTCAATAAGCAGATTGTACGCCCTGTCAAATTCTCTTCCTTTACAAAAGACATCTATTAATGGAGTATAAGTAAACATATTAGGCATCAATCCCCTCTCCACCGCATGTTCCAGCAGTCCTTCAGCTTCCTGAACTTTCCCTACTCTACAGCTAGCAGCAATCAATGTATTGTATGTCACAATGTCAGGCTCGCAACCAGTCCTGATCATCGTTTCAATCATTTCCATGCCATTAATAGCGTGGCCATGCTTGCATCTACTATCTAGAATATTGTTGTAAATATAGGTGTTCAAAATGAACCCCCTCTCCTTCATTTCAGCAATAAGCTTATCGACCATATCAAACTTACCAGCACGACAGAATCCATTAATTGCAGAACCGTAAGTCTTTATAGTTGGCAAAAACCCCTTCAAATTCAGCTCCTTATGAAGAGCAGCAGCCTTCACAAGATCGCCTTTCTTGACATAACCATCAATCAATATGTTGTAGAAAATCACATTGGGTATGCAGCCACGTCCCCACCTATCCTCAATCATCTTGTGACCTTCTTCAACCTTTCCCTCTTTACACAACCCCTTTACCATTATGCTGACACTGAAATTGTCTATACAACCAACGTTATTGCCATTATCTCTGTCAACCATTTCATCATACACCTTCCGTGCAATCCCAATTTTCCCATTATTCACAAGCACATTAAGCAATGAATTGCACGCCAATACATCAGGTAAACAAGAATGCACCTTCTGCAATAAATAATACATTTCAAGTGCCTTACCAATCAACCCAGAATTTGCATATGCACGTACCAGAAAGCTCAAAGCATCACGTGTGGGTGAAAGTTCCTCACTTTTCATGGTGCCTAGGACAGAATCAATCTCCGAGAAATCTCTAAACCTGGAAAGCAGCTTCAACAGTGAAGAATAAGCATGAGAATCAAGAGAACCCTGGTACAACTCTTTTCCTGAGATCCAGCGATAGAACTTCAAGCCCAGTTCTGGGTCGGATATTTTATCAAACACGTGGTGAGCAACATCTGAGACCAGATTCTCATCCTCATCTAACCGAGTCTCCAGCGATTCTTCCCACCGGCTACTCCGTGATCTGAGGATCGCCACAATATCATTGATGAATCTTCGGAAGTGGGGCGTAAGGGGGGAGACAGGGTTCAAGTTGCGACGAGGTTTGATGAGGGAAAGAAGTGTCTTGGACATTATGCCGAACAGCAGCTTGGAGTAGTATCTTCTTCCCTTGGAAATCTAATCATACTTTGGCGGCTGAAGCGATCAGGAATCCATTTCTGATGCTGCAATGCATCAGCAAGAAAACCTTGAGACAAACAGCCAACAGATTACGCGGGAAATGTTCTGAACTGGAGAAAATGATTGTCCCTTGCAGGGGGTCTTTCTGCTCTGCTTCTTAATAAGCACGCTGCTTCGAGGACCATTTTGTCACTATTTAAAAAATAAGGACCATCGAGCTGTGCGGTTCGTACTGCCGGTTTAATCGAGTTGGTTTTTAATTGGGGCAGCACCCGTTGTGCTGGCTATGAACAATTTTCCATTCCCATAGTCACTAGCGGGTATTGAACCCTGACCTCTGTTAAGGGATGAGGCGCTGAACCACAACACCATTGTTACATGGTTTACCGGCAATGATTGTTACCTCCAGCCTCCTCCACCTCCACCTCCGCCACAGCCTCAACTGCCGAGTCCTTAATCTTTCCGTCGAGAAGATCCTAGATCGGATTTCGGTACTTTTCAGATGCCTCTGCTCTTCGATTCTGCTTAGCATTCATTCGAAGCCAAATCGAAAGATTTGCGATTGGTAGTTGAGCAGTAGTCGAATTCAGTATAGTCAATGCTTTTATTGCCCATGGTGTGTTCTCATTTCACTAATTAGGTACAGTTTCTTGGTTTGTTGCTTACAAAATTAAAAATAAATTGCATGTGTATCAGTGTATGTTGCGTTTGTTAGTTTGCAGTGAAATGGAGCTTTTTTTATACGACATTGAATAGGTTTTGTTGCTAGTGATTGATTTTTCAACCGTATTAAGTTCTATGCTACCAGCAGACAGCAGTGATGCACCTATTAAATAAATACTCATCTTCATTGAACTTGAACTCGAGCATTTCCATGTCCGGTTAATTTCGAATTACATAGTCACTTTCACTCCATTTCAGAGAGCTTACTTACCAAGTCTACATGTGAAAATTGTAGTGTACCGTAGAGTATAACCATAGTGAGAAAAAGAGCCTAAAGGCAAATGTTGAAACTTGGCATGAAACACGTCCCTAGTGTCTCCAGGGTCATCATTAAGAGAGCCAATAATGTATGATTAACTTTACAGTCTAAGAATGGTTAGTAAGGAGATGCATCATATTTTTATGTTATTTACTTTACATATGAATCTGGTTGTTGTTTTCATGAACTATAGGTACTTCTCCATGTCGACGCCTGGCATTTACAAGAGCCCACGTTCTGAGACATATGTCATATTCAGAGCACTGAGAATTGAGCACCCAACAACAAGCTGCCCAACAATTTAGGTTCACAATATGGGGTTGTGATATCCAAACGGGAAGATTCTGCTACTGCTACTGCTTTTGCTCTAGCATATGAGGAAGAAGAAGTTTTCGAGATTGTCAAAGCCTTTAAGGACATTCATTGTGTTGATATGACTCAGGTTAGTGTTTCACAAGGCAATATTGTCAAAGCTCTCAAGACCACTAATGGCGACATTGTTAGTGATATCATGGTCTTCACAAATTAGGGTTTTCTAGTAATTGTTGCTTTCCCTTTTTTGGTTATTGGTTTCGATAAACTATTGTTATGTGTCAATGATCACATTGTTATGCTTTGGTGCCCAATAATAAGTAAAGTCTTACATTTGTTTCTATAGAATTTTAGCAAGATTACATCTGTTTCTATAGAATATTTGATCGAATATTGCAGCAAAGTACCAAACCAGAAACATCGTAGAGAGAAAAACATAGTGCTCATGACTGATTCATACATTATACATATATGATCCAGTGTCCGTCCTTAAATAAGAATTTGCAATACAAGCAATTATGATTTTTACACTGAACTGGTAAACCCAATAAATTACACCAAATAATTATGTATAAAAACACTAAAATTGTGAGGGCCAATTATAGTCCGTCAAAGATGACATGCAATCCTCTATAGCTAATAGTGCCACCAATACCATTTTCGTCACGTTCAAGTTCCTCAAACAATCTATACGGTGAAATGAAAACACCAGGACTCATGAGCAATAAAATCATTGAGTTAAATGAATCTCACTAATGCTCAACTACCAATCACAAATCAAAAGACTTGTCTTTTAAAAAATGCTAAGAAGAATAATAAGTTCAGAATCGAAGAGCAAATGCATCTCTGAAAACTGTAAAGTACCAAAATCCGATATATGATATCCTTAACGGAAATATTAAGGACCACGACGGTTAAGGCAACCGCAGCAGATGTGGAGGCTGATGAAGCTGTGGCAGTCGTCGCCGGTAATCGTCCGCCCAGGCCAGACCTGGCATGTATTGATGGTGATGACGATTGACGGATAGTCTTTCAGGACAGAAAATTATAAACCTAACTCAGCAACACCGACCCTACTAAACTGACATTATCGAACCGCACCACTTGCACTAATAGATCGTGGTCCTTGTATTCTTTATCGTAACAAAATAGTCCTCTTAAAGTAGCATATGCACCATGCTCAAGAAGCATAGCAGAAAGACCCCCTTGCAGGTGCCGTGAATAGATTATATTAATTTTAAATATGGTCAGTGAGCTTCACCAATACTATCACGTTGGTCCCTTCTCTGAAATAAATCTTTTTATGATGACGACTCTAGTCTGATTGTTTTGTTTAGGAAATGATAGATATTTCGTCAACGTTTGATTTTTATGGAACATCATGATATTGATTTGTAAAGTGTAATGGGGTTACATATATTTTCTCAATCTCATATGAGAAGGGCATCTCCTTGATTACATCTGGTACATATATATACTGTAAAGTTTAAGAGTGTATTTGACCACTTTGAGAAATCTGGGGCGCAAAGTTGAACAAAGAGAAAGATTGTGGTGCACCGTGGACCTCAGATAAATAACTGTTCCAGCTAAGACTTGGACACCACGTAACCAAAATCCATTAAGCAGCTAGTAATAGTATACCCAACCAACCACCACCACCTTGTCTATCCTCCAACTCATTCATTCATTCACCAAAACAAAAAAAAATCCTTTCTTTAAATTCTTGAAATTACACATCCATCTATCAAACCCTCAAGCAACACAACAACATTAAGCTAAGACAGTTTCGGTTCCTTTTTGACATCGATCAATCCCGGCCGCGATGGTGGACAATCATATGAATATGGACTCATCAGAAGAAGTATGCCGGCGCGAAATGAAATCAAATGGAATATGGTTCGATAATAATTTTAGGAATGAAACCTTAAATGTGTTCTTTATCCAAGTGATCTTGATCTTCCTCACAGCCCGCCTATTCCATGTCGTCTTGCGATATCTCAATCAGCAGAAATTCGTCTCCGATGCACTGGTTGGAACCTACATTTCTTTTTCTCATCATAAGGAACCACTCTTAGCATTACCTTTTTTATATTAGGTTTAAGTTTAATATATTTTTTAGAACAACATGTTTGACAACTTTTGTATTTTCATGCAATATCTTTTTTTTTTATATACTTTTGGTGCATTTTTAGTGCATATGTTACTTGACTGTCAATATTGACCGTTAAATAGTCCCTAAAGCTGCTGGTCAACATTGACCGTTAAATACACTTTTGGTGCATCTATTAGTTCAACTATTTAACGGTCAACATTGATGGTTGACTAACAGATACACCAAAAGTGTACAAATTGCAAATATATTGCACCAAAAGTATTTAAAAAAAAAATATTGCACTAAATACAAGATTGTTCGAACGTGTTGTATCAAAACAAAAATATTAACCCTTATTATTATTATTATTATTTATCATACTATACTATAGACATTATATATTTTAAAAAAAAAGAAAAAAAAAAAGGAAAATCTAACCCCCTACCTAAATGTAAAATGTATATGGGGATGCAGGCTGGGGTTTGCATTGGTTACGGGCTGGGGCAATTACAACAACATTCGAGGGTTTTCCCTGAAGAGGAGATCATAGTTTTAAGGGTTGCGGGATCGATAGGGATTCTGTACTGGGTGTTCCTCATCGGGGTCAAAATGGACGTTACCGTGCTCCCAAGGATGGCAAAGAAGGCCTCCATTATCGGCATCATAAGTTTTGGGGCACCCTTTCTCACCATTTTCTTCCTAATGCGAAGACATGATTTTCCGGCGTTCCCAATCGCGGGATATAATACGACCCCCCTCTGCTTAATCTTTGCTGGGGGGCTCTCTATGACCCGTTTCCCTAACGTAGCCACCGCTTTCGAAGAGCTCGATCTCCTAACTTCAGACCTCGCACAGCTCGTTCTGTCATCCGCAATGGTGAGCGAGATATTCACTTGGATAAACGTGACCCTCGGGATCCAGTACAGATCAGGATCCTATAGGATGAAGCCCTGGCCAGTTCTGTCGATTCTCGGGATCGTGGTCTTCGCGTTTCTTGTGATAAGACCCGTGATGGTGTGTATCGTTAGGACCACCCCGGTCGGGCAAACCGTCCGGTCTAGTATAGTTGTGGGGGTCCTCGTTGGAGCCATGATTATGGCGTTTATCGGCGACATTCTCGGCAACAGCCACATCGGGGTTTTTGTCATGGGCATTGTCGTGCCCACTGGACCGCCTTTAGCCTCGGAACTCGTGAAGAGGACCGAGGTATTCAATAGGGATGTCCTCATGCCTTTGTTCTATCTCTCTATGGGGTACAATATAGGGCTATCACACATTTTCTGCCCGTTACCTAAAGAGGATCACGACGATTTGATTAAGGCAGTTAAGTTAGTGGTGATCAGCTGCTTGGTGAGGTTTGTTGTTGTTTCCGCAACTAGCCTCTTTTGTAAGCTACCCATCCGCCACTCACTCTTGGTCGGACTCATGATGAACATCAAGGGTCCGTTCGACTTGTGGATCTCTACGCGTTGGGTCTCTACCGATGTATGCACAAATTATTAATCCCCTTCCTCACTGCTTACAAATTACATATTTCGACATTGTCTTAATTTCACGCCTAACCAAAACTCAAATCTATATGTGCAGGGTATGAAGAAGCCTACATACGCTACATTGATGCTAGCGCAAATCGGGGTAAATGCGGTCGTAACACCGATTATTGTCAAGTTGTACAACATCTACATCAGGATGCACCAGCCCGGTGCGAAGATAAGATGCATTCAGGATAAACCTAGCTCGGTGGAGCTACGAATACTCTTATGCGTCCACGAAGAAGAAAATGTTCCGGGGCTAATCACCCTTCTACAAGCCTCACATACTTCTGCGGCTAAACTACGCCCATACTTAGTGCACCTCAATGAGCTCGTCGGCCGAGCAGTGCCATTGGTATCCCCTACTAGAAAGAAACTCGAGGTTTTCTGGTCGAAAAAAATCGGCCACATCGAACGCGCATTTGCTAACCACATTAAGGAAATTAACGATTTGGTTATGATGGGGATGTTTACCGTGATCGCGCCCTACAGAACAATGCACGAGAACATCTGCAAGATTGCCCTAGACGAGTCGATACCTCTTATCATCGTCCCGTTCAATAAACATCACGAGGACGAAGTAGAGGTACCAAGATAAGATTATAAAAAATAATTTAGAAACTCAAACCAATGGAGATGGCTAATCATTTTTTGCAGGTTTGTGCGATCCGTCACCTCAACAGTAATGTGCAAGACAACGCGCCATGCACAGTCGGGATACTAATGGATAACGGTCTCGGTCATTGCTTAACCCGATACCACAGCTTCTCATGTACAGTGGCGGTGATATTCATCGGCGGGGCAGACGATCGTGAGGCTCTTGCCTTAGGGGTTCGCATGGCGGCTCATAAACATGTGAAGATGACAGTGCTTAGGTTGATAGTCCAGATACGAACCGATGTCGAGGATGGTAACAAAGAGAAGCTGCTGGATAAGCTGCTGGATAACGCCTTCATGGAAGCTTTCATATCAAATAACAGCCAAAACAGCAACATCCAGTACTGCGAAGACGTAGCGGGGAACACCCGACAAGCGTTGGACAGGATTCGCGAACTTGGGAGTGGGTACGATCTCGTAATAGTGGGGCGAGAGAGGAAGGCATCAGAGTGTATATTCGACGAGTTGTTGGTTGAATGGAGCGAGTACCCGGAGCTCGGGATGATAGGTGATTTCGTTTCCTCTTATGATTTCAATGGCGGCAACACTTCCACTCTGGTGATCCAGCGTTCCAGAGAAATCGATGATGCGGCAATCCGGCGAGTAGCCTCTTCTTCCCAGTATTACCGCCGGAAATTAAGTGTAGATGATCAATCATCTGCCTGACCTGATCATCACTATGTCAAAAATTGTAGCTAGGTTATACACAACAAAATACTATACGCTCGGGTCCAATAGTGTGTAAAATTGATTAGCTTATTGAAAAATAATGATCAAATAGAATTATTCATTTTGTCGGATACGTGCCCTGTGATTGTATGAACAAGTATAGAGATATTGGAAAAGATAATAGTTGTATTAACCAAGTTAGTCTAAAGCCAATACAATCATTGGTATATATATTGGTAACTTAGACACTAAGCAACTAACTAATTCCAGCTAACTAATCAATAAAATTAAGCTAGTTACAAGTACAAGTAAAGCTAAGTGAATACACTTCACATTCCCTTTCCTTTCTCCTCTTCTTTGTTCTTTTCTCGAACACACATCTTTGATTCTGTAGTGTCTAAGCAAAGCATAATGATGTTTTTTGGCCAATGCTTTTGTGAGCAAATTTGCGAGTTGGTCTTTTGACTGAACATACATTGCCGCAACTGAGCCATTTTGTATATGAAATCTAGTGAATTGATAGTCTAATTCAATGTGTTTGGTTCTTTCATGAAACATGGAATTCTTGTAAATATTTATAGCTGCTTCACTGTCTACGTAAATGGGAATTGATTTGTGAATTACCAATCCCAAGTCTTGCAGAAGTCGTTTGATCCATAAAGCTTCAGCAATAGCTACTCTGCCTCAGCACTGGACAATGAAACAGTGTCTTGTTTCTTAGTTTTCCAAGCAACCATAGCAGCTCCTAACCTTATGCAATATGTGATTAATGATCTTCTACTATATGGACATGAAGCCTAATCAGAGTCGCAAAATAAAACAACTTGCAGTGAGGTGCTTACAGGATAGAGTAACCCTTAACCAGGACACCTCTTTTACATACCTGAGTACTCTTAAAGCCGCTTCATAGTGTGATTTCTTGGGCTTGTCAAAAAATTGACTTAATCTTTGAATAGAGAATATCAAATCTGGACGTGTCATATATGGTCAAATACAAGATCTTTCCTACTAGTCTTCTGTATAAACTTGCATCATTAGAAGATGGTCAGCTGAAACCTTTGCAAAAGCAACATCATAATCATATGTTGTCAACTTCTGATTGAATTCCATAGGTGTTTCAGCTGGTTTAGCTACTCCAAGTCCAGCTTCAGTGATTAGCTCAATAGCATACTTTCTCTGATTAATCAAACCAGCATTTGATCTAGTAATCTCCAGCCCTAAGAAATATTTTAGATTACCTAGATCCTTTAGCTTGAAATGCTGGTGAAGAATAGCTTTGAGCTCACTGATCATGTTGTTACTTGACCCAGTAATGAGAAGATCATCCACGTAAATCAGTAAAAATAATGTATTTGTTCCTTTGATCTTGCTGAACAAATTTGCTTGACTTTGTATGTAGCCATTACTGATAAGTGTTTGAGTTAATTTGATGTTCCATTGACGTGAGGCTTGTTTGAGACCACATAGAGACTTTATCAATTTACAAACTTTGATTGTCCCATCTGAGGATGCTTGTTGAAAGCCTTTAGGAATATCCATATAAACCTCTTCTTCCAGATCACCTTGCAGAAACACATTGTTGATATTTATATGGAGTAAAGGCCAAGACTTTGAAGCAATAATAGCGAGCAGCACCCTTACAGTTGTCATCTTGGCAACATGTGAATAAGTCTCATTAAAGTCAGTGCCTTCTACCTGTGTGAAACCCTTAGCCACTAATCTTGACTTATAGCGTTCAATGCTTCCATCAAAGTGATACTTTATTCTAAAAACCCACTTTACAAAATCGAAACCCTAGGGCAACATCAGAACCAACAACAAACGTATAACAACCACTAGGAATTAATTGAGCATAAAAATACGAAGAAAAAAAACAGGAATTAAGAGAATTTGAGCCGCATAAAAAATCAAAGAAGAGGCGGCGCTTCTCTGTGTCAGCCTCTCTGAAGCTCACAGATAGAGAAAAGATCAGAGGAAGAAAGGAGCACTGACTTGACCCTGCACTTTGAGGTTGATGTAACCCGACTGATCGTTCGGCTTCTTCTCTTCCTCGCCCGACATTTCTCCTATGTACTGCGCGATGCTGCTGCTTCCCTCTTATCTCTATAGATTTACACAACTTAGGTTTGTGGATGGAGAGAAGAGAAAGCGAGAGAGGGAGATGACAAAGGGAGGTGATGATGGACCCGACGAAGATAAGGAGTGCAAATGTATAATCGGGTCGGAGATGGAATATGATTAATTAGGAATCTGGTGTGTGAGAATTATGGTAGGGAATCGTCAAGTTTGACAGGCGTTAATTTTATATGTCTGGTCTGGATAAAATGGTCTAACAACGGTCGAATCGCTTTAAGTGATATGACATGATGTTACTAGAACCAATAATAAACCGTTTTGAGTGAATGGACAAGTTTACCCTTAAATAAAGGCTTCTGATTGGTCTAAAAAGGCCGTTTAGAACTGCTGCAGTTTCATAGACAAGTCCGGAAATGATTGTCCCTTGCAGCTGCCGTGAATAGATTATAATAATTTAAATATCGTCCATGAACTTCACAAATACTATCACGTTGATCCCTTCTCTGAAAAAACTTTTTATGATGATGACTCTATGAGACTAGTCTGAGTAGAATCGGGTCTTTCTATCATGTTCTAAAAGTACAATGATTTTGGTACCTTTTTTGTATTATTTTATTGCCCTAATGGTGAACCTAGAGTAAAATTATTATTATTAATAATAATGTGATGAACATTTAAGGTGTAGTTGAAAAAATTCACGCTTTTAAACTTTTATTTATGTTACAATTAAGTCATCATTATTGTAAAATATACTACAAACATGATGTTTGTGAAGGATGATAGAAAATCTCAGTTAGAGCAAACAATATCTTCTCCCTAGCTAGCATAGCTACTATACAACGTAGCTTTGTTTTGTTGAGGAAATGATAGATATTTCGTCCACTTTAATTTTTTTTTTTTTTTCAGTTTGAATTTAATGGAACATCATGATATTGATATGTGTAAATTGTAATGGGTTATATATTTTCTCAATCTCATATGAGAAGGGCATCTCCTTTGTCACATCTGGTACATATATATTGTAAAGTTTAAGAGTGTATTTGACCACTTAGAGAAATCTGGGGCGCAAAGTTGAATAAAGTGAAATATTGTGGTGCACCGTGGACCTCATATAAATAACTGTTCCAGCTAAGATTTGGACACCACGTAACAAAAATCCATTAAGCAGCTAGCTAGTAATAGTATACCCAACCAACCACCACCACCTTGTCAATCCTCCAACTCATTCATTCACCAAAACAAAAAAATTCCTTTCTTTAAATTCTTGAAATTACAAATCTATCAAACCCTCAAGCAACACAACAACCTTAAGCTAAGACAGTTTCGGTTCCTTTTTGACATCGATCGATCCCGGCCGGCCGCGATGGTGGAAAATTATATAAATATGATGTCATCAAAAGAAGTATGCCGGCGCGAAATAAAATCAAATGGAATATGGTTCGATAGTAATTTTATTAAAGAAACCTTAAATGTGTTCTTTATCCAAGTGATCTTGATCTCCCTCACCGCTCGCCTATTCCATGTCGTCTTGCGATATCTCAACCAGCAGAAATTCGTCTCCGATGCACTGGTTGGAACCTACATTTCTTTTTCTCATCATAAGTTAGCATTACCTTTTTATATTAGGTTAAGTTTAATATATATTTTAATACGAAATGTTTGACAACTTTTGTTTTTGATGCAATATTTTTTTTTATATATACTTTTGGTGCAATACATTTGCAACTTGTACACTTTTAGTGCATATGATACTTGACTGTCAATAGTGACCGTTAAATAGTCCCTAAAGCTGGTGGTCAACATTGACCGTTAAATACACTTTTGGTACATCCGTTAGTTCAACTATTTAACGGTCAACATTGATGGTCAACTAACGGATTTACCAAAAGTGTACAAGTTGCAACATATTTGCATCAAAAGTATAATAAAAAAAAAATAGATATTGCACTAAAAGACAAAATTGTTCAAACATGATGTATCAAAAAAACATATTAACCCTTATTATTATTATTGTTATTACATTTAAAAAAAGGAAAATCTAACCCCCTACCTACCTAGCTAAATGTAAAATGTATATGGGGATGCAGGCTGGGGTTTGCATTGGTTACGGGCTGGGGAAATTGCAGCAACAGTCGGGGTTTTTCCCTGTAGAGGAGATCATAGTTTTAAAGGTTGCGGGATCGATAGGAATTCTGTACTGGGTGTTCCTCACCGGCGTCAAAATGGACGTTAGCGTCCTCCCAAGGTTGGCAAAGAAGGCCTACATTATCGGCATCATAAGCTGTGTGGCACCCTTTCTCACCATTTTCCTCCTAATGCGCAGACATGATTATCCGATGTTCGTAATCACCGGATATAATAAGACCCCCCTCTGCTTAATCTTTGCGGGGGGGATCTCTATGACCCGTTTCCCTAACGTAGCCACCGCTTTCGAAGAGCTCGATCTCCTAACTTCAGACCTCGCACAGCTCGTTTTGGCTTCCGCAATGGTGAGCGAGAAATTCACGTGGATAGGCGTGACCCTCGGGGTCCAGTACAGGTCAGGATCCTGCTATAGGGTGAAGCCCTGGCCGTTTCTGTCGATTGTTGGGATGGTGGCCTTCACGTTTCTTGTGATAAGACCCGTGATGGTGTGGATCGTTAGGACCACCCCGGTCGGGCAACCCGTCCGGTCTAGTATAGTTGTGGGGGTCCTCATTGGAGCCATGGTTATGGGGTTTATCGGCGACATTTTGGGCAGCAGCCACATCGGGGTTTTTGTCATGGGCATTGTCGTGCCCACTGGACCGCCTTTAGCCTCGGAACTCGTGAAGAGGACCGAGGTCGTCGTTAGGGAAGTCCTTATGCCTTTGTTCTATGTCTCTATGGGGTACAATGTATGGTTATCACACATTTTCGGCTCGTTACCTAAAGAGGATAGACAAGATATGATTAGGGCAGTTAGTTTAGTGGTGATCAGCTGCTTGGTGAAGTTTGTTGTGGTTTCCGCTGCTAGCCTTTTTTGTAAGCTACCCACCCGCCACTCACTCTTGGTCGGAC
Organism: Clarkia xantiana subsp. parviflora; assembly: GCA_036873135.1. Lineage (NCBI taxonomy): Eukaryota > Viridiplantae > Streptophyta > Magnoliopsida > Myrtales > Onagraceae > Clarkia > Clarkia xantiana. The sequence goes on along the minus strand of JAPTYO010000004.1, from coordinate 2,691,401 downwards.
TCATGATGAACATCAAGGGCCCATTCGACTTGTGGCTCTATACGCGATGGGTCTCTAACGATGTATGCACAAATTATTAACCCCCTTCCTCACTGCTTACAAATTACATATTTCGACATCGTCTTAATTTCACGCCTAACCAAAACTCAAATCTTTATGTGCAGGGTCTGAAGAAGCCTACATACGCTTCATTGATGCTAGCGCAAATCGGGGTAAATGCGGTCGTAACACCGATTATTGTCAAGTTGTACAACATCTACATCAGGATCCACCAACCCGGTGCAAAGATAAGATGCATTCAGGATAAACCTAGCTCGGTCGAGCTACGAATACTCATATGCGTCCACGAAGAAGAAAATGTTCCAGGCCTAATCACCCTTCTACAAGCCTCACATACTTCTGCGGCTAAACTACGCCCGTACTTAGTGCACCTCAATGAGCTCGTCGGCCGAGCAGTCCCATTGGTATCCCCTACTAGAAAGAAACTCGAGGTTTTCTGGTCGAAAAAAATCGGTCACATCGAACGCGCCTTTGCTAACCATATTAAGGAAATTAACGACTTGGTTATGATGGGGATCTTTACCGTGATCGCGCCCTACCGAACCATGCACGAGAACATCTGCAAGATTGCCCTAGACGAGTCAATACCTCTTATCATCGTACCGCTCAATAAACATCACGAGGACGAAGTAGAGGTACGATAATATAAAATAAAGGGTTAATAACTAAAAAACTGTCCAATGTTTACCCTATGTTAAAATTAGGTGTCTGAAGTTTGAAATGTTAAAATTGACTATCCCAAGTTTCATTTTTGTTGAAATTTGGTGTCTTTGTGCGTCTTTTCATCTTCATTCCATCATTTTCATCAACCCACCAACCCACTCGTAATCCATCACTCTTTACTTTTCACAAAATTGTCAAATTTCACCTAAAAATTGAACTTTAAAAAAAAAGTTTCTAGAACAGTGGTGTGGAGCCATTTTCCAAGGACAATAGAGCGAGATTTACTTGTCCGGATGTGACCAACTTTTTAGGTGACGGTCCCGGCAAGATGACGAGAAGGGAGTGTGTATGAGAGCTCGAATTTGACAGACGGTTTCGTCGGAATTGACTTCTCTAAAGTAATCACACCGAGACACCAAATTTCAACAAAAATGAAACTTGGGACAGTCCATTTTAACATTTCAAACTTCAGACACCTAATTTTAACCTAGGGTAAACCTTGGACAGTTTTTTAGTTATTAACCCTAAAATAATTTAGTCCCGAAGCTAAACTGATCGAGATGGCTAATCATTGCGGCTCATGTTTGCAGGCTTGTGCGATCCGTCACCTCAACAGTAATGTACAAGACAACGCGCCATGCACAGTCGGGATACTAATGGATAATGGTCTCGGCCATTGCTTAACCCGATACCACAGCTTCTCATGTACCGTAGCGGTGATATTCATCGGCGGGGCAGACGATCGGGAGGCTCTTGCCTTAGGGGCTCGCATGGCGGCTCATAAACAGGTGAAGCTGACAGTGCTTAGGTTGATAGTCCAGATACGAACCGACGTCGAGGATGATAACAATGAGAAGTTGTTCGATAACGCCTTCATGGAAGCTTTCATATCAAATAACAGCCAAAACAGCAACATTCAGTACTGCGAAGACGTAGCGGGGAACACCCGACAAGCGTTGGACATGATTCGTGAACTTGGGAGTGGGTACGATCTCGTAATAGTGGGGCGAGAGAGGAAGGCATCAGAGTGTATATTCGACGAGTTGATGGTTGAATGGAGCGAGTACCCGGAGCTCGGGATGATAGGTGATTTCGTTTCCTCTTATGATTTCAATGGCGGCAACACTTCCACTCTGGTGATCCAGCGATCCCGAGAAATCGATGATGCGGCAATCCGACGAGTAGCCTCTTCTTCCCAGTATTTTCACCGCCTGACCTGATCATCACTGTGTGTAATAGTGTACGCCGGGTCCAATAGTGTTGGTGTATGAATGTATGTGAGAGATGTGAATAGGGAATTAGAGACTTGTTGTTGTCAACTCAACTTGATGATTTCTCCTTCATTTGATCACATATTTATAGGTACATATGGAAGATCGTAGATGCTTTGTATATTTAAATGCATGAATTTAGTTTCTATCAAATGCATGTAACTCTAAATACATAAACTCACTAATGCATTGAACCTAAACAAGTTTACTTTTTCCAACATCCCCCTTAAACTTGTTTCTTCCGTTGTCGTCCATGTGATATTCATGACTTCTCCTTGTAACTTGTCTGGTCTTGTGCTTATCTTTTTCATAACCACTCGAGTATACTTGGTGGTCTTTTCGAGTTTTTCTTTGTCGACAACCCGTACTCCATCTCCGTCTTCGCACTCCACGATTCTTGAATTTTCCATGCGCTGTCGTCTTTTTCTTTCTCCACGCCGTCTCTTTGACTTCACATCTTGCAGAGAGACATAAATTACCATGCATACATTTCTTCATAATCATTCACTTCAACGACTTCCACAAAATTATATACGTCTCGAATTCGCCTTGCCCTCAGCACTGGTGATTCACTCAAGTCGTCTTCTTCTTGATGAGTAGCAACATGCGGGGGTGATACTGGTTCTTGAACCTCAACACGCCGGGCTTCTTTTATTTGCGGCTCTTCTACTTCCATAACCTGCTTTGGTTGCTCATTATTTATCTCCCAGCTCCATGCTTGTTCTTCATCAAACTCGACATATCTTGAGATCACAACCCTCTTTGTGACGGGGTTATATAACTTGTAGCCGCTTGAATTCTCGTCATATCCGAGCATGACACACTTCTGGCTTCCTTGCAATTTTGCATATGCCACGCATCCGAAGAATTGAAGAAGATCAATGCACGGCTTCTTCTTACTCCATGCCTCCTCCGGTGCATGTATCCAATTCGCTTGGTCGGAAACCTGTTGAGCAAATAAACTGCAGTAGCAACAGCGTCTCCCCAAAATTCGTTCGGGACATCTCTCTCCTTCAACATGCATGCACCGAACTAAATTCAAGATCGTCTGGTTCTTCCTCTCTGAGACTCCATTTTGTTGTGGGGTTTGCGGCATGGTGAGTTGATGCACGATCCCGTTCTTTGCAAAACTTTTCAAACTCGTGCGATGTGTACTCGCCTCATCGGTCAGTTCGTAAGCACTTCAAATAACGGCCGTTTTGCTTCTCGACCATATTCTTGAACTCCTTCAATTTCGTCAAGACTTCGCTTTTCTGCTTTATCATATAAATCCAAGTCTTGCCACTATAATCATCGGTAAAGGTCAAGAAATACCTATTGCCGCCAATAGACATGAGATTGATTGGTCCGCACACATCGGAATGGACTAAGTCGAGACGGCCGGTTGCTCTCCTCGATGGATATTTCTTGAATGGTCTTCTTTCTTGCTTTCCGACGACACAAGTGTCGCATACGCCATTGGGACGATCGATCTTCGATAAGCCTCTGACCTTTTTTTCTTCTCCATTAATTTCAGCGTCATGAAATTCAGATGGCCATACCGTAGATGCCAAAAAGTCGAGCTATCTATGGCTGTCACCTTCAAACAATTCTGCTCATTGATTTTTAACTCCAATGGTAACATTCGATTCTTCGTCATGGCTACATTCGTGATAACATTATTGTTATTATCACGGATAGTGACTGTATTCTCCTTCATTTGAACGTCGTATCCCTTCTCGAGCAATTGGCCGACACTTAAAATATTATTCTTCATGTCGGGAACAAAATAAACATTGGCGATGCACAACTTTCGTCCGTTCTTGAGTTCAAAGAGAACTTTACATTTCCATTTAATTGGGTGTTGGGAAAGATCGTCAAATGAGATGTGCCCACTGTGTCTTTCATCGAGCTCCGCGAGAACTCATTTCTTCCGCACATGTGGTTGGAAGCTCCCGTGTCGACGAACCATGTGTTGGACTCCGTCTCCTCCACTTGATTGTATGCCATCAAAAGAACTCTATCGTTGTCAATCTTCTCCACGAAGTTCGCATTTTCTTCCTCAAAGTTAGTTGGTGTTATACCAACACTCCGCTGCATAATGGCCGTATTTTTTGCACACGTAGCATTGAACTCCTGATTTGTTTCATCCACCACGACCTCGTCCGCGACCTCGACCTCGACCACGACCACGATCTCGACCTCGATCTGCTCCTCGTCCACCTGATTCTCTATCAGCAGGTTCGTTGGTGGTTATTGTTCGACCACCTCTTCCTCGTTGTGTTGTGAATCTTCCTCTTTGGAAGCCGCCTCGTGATCCGTCATTCTTCAACGTCAACTTCGCTTGTAACACTTGTTCCGAGGACTTTCCTTCTCCTCGCTTCATAAGTCGTTGTTCATGGGCTTGTAGAGAACCCATGATTTTCTCAACGGACATCTCTTCTAAGTCTTTGGACTCTTCGATCGCCACGGCCACAAGGTCGAACTTAGGATCGATGGATCTCAAGATATTCTCTATGACTCGAACATCTTCCAAATTTTCTCCATTTCTCCGCATTTGATGCGTAATTGAAATGACCCTCATGAAATAGTTGGAGATAGATCCCGAACTTTCTTGATGGAGGGACTCGAATTGAGCACGAAGAGCTTGTAGGCAAATTTTCTTTACCTTTTCGACGTCACCGAACGCCTTTTGGAGTATCCCCATGCTTCGTATGATGTCTCGGCCGGAGCGACTATCTCGAACGTGACTTCATCAAGACCTTGATATATTGTGAACAAGGTCTTATTCTCCTTCTTCCTTTGCTCCCTCAATTCATCCTTCTCCTCTTTTGTCATCTCCGCCGTCGTTTCGGGTTCCTCAAACTCGGTCTCCACGAGCTCCCACACGTCAAGCGATCTCAAAAGGGCCTTCATTTGGATACACCATCTATCGTAGTTATCCCTCGTCATTCTTGACACTTGCATGCTTGTCGATGCCATCACGATCTTTAGACTTGGCTATGATACCACTTGTTGGTTTATGAATGTGTGTGAGAGATGTGCAGAGGGAATGAGAGACTTGTTGTCAACTCAAACTTGATAATTTCTCCTTCATTTGATCTTAGACGCTTTGTATCTCTAAATGCATGAATCTAGTTTCTATCAAATGCATGTAATTCTAAATACATAAACTAACTAATACATTGAACCTAAACAAGTTTACTTTTTCCAACAAATAGTGTAAAAAATTAATTAGCTTATTGAAAAATAATGATCAAATCGAATTATTCAATTTGCCGGATACTTGCCATGTGATTGTCTTGGACTTAGGCGATTTTTTAAAGAAAAAAAAATATTTTTTTTTGCTTGCGACACAAGTAATTAGTACCGAACAAGACCCAAAAAAAAAAACATTCTATGCAGAGTATTTTTTAGTTACCACCAGCTAACTTAATAACTTTACTTCTGTTCATACAGTCTTTCAATCTAGATGAACAAATAAAGTTGCCTTATGATGCAAGTTTCCATACTCGTAATGCAAGCACTATAAAACCGAAACATCGAGCCACAAACACAATACTAGATATATCCAAACAATAAAATTGTTGTAAAACTCGGTTGGGGGTTTGCAAATAGACATTACAATATAGTACAAACATGGCCTCGATATGTCTATAACACTCGTTAATTCTCTTAAGAAATTATACCACACGCATAATACTTGTGAAACATTATAAAAAATCCATCATACAACAAAGCTTTGTTTCTTGAGAAAATGACACTTCATCCACGTTTGATTTATTTTTTAGCTTGACTTTAATGGAATATGATCTGTAATCTGTAATGGAGTTATTTTCTCAATGTCATATTGAGAATGAGATATCATTGGTCACATCAACAAATTAATAATGTAAAAATATTTTTTTTTAATCTAAATAGCCATCTAATAAAGCTCAAATTTTAATATATAACAAAAAAATTTAAAAAATACCAAAATAGCCACTAAAGCATTTTAAAAGAGCGGCGAGACCTTGAAACTCTTTGAAAGAGTGATGATCACCGTTATTTATTTATTATTTTTTTTTTTCATTTTGGTTTTTTTTTAGGTTTTAATGCAAAAATTTTATGTATTTTTATGATTTTTTTTTCTTATAAAACTCTATTGAATTGGTTGTACAATTTATTGGGGTTAACCCTAAAGGATAAACCTTTTTTTAAATAGTTTTATGCTCTTGGATTAATCTGTCAAACTGTACACCAAACTCATTAGAGTTTTAGAAGATAAAAAGTAAATTACATAGACCCATTTACATTAAAGCTTTGCAAAATATATAAAACCCAAAAATAAAAATGGTGCCTCGCCGTTGTTTCAAAGAGCTTCAGTGGCTATTTTGGTATTTTCCAAAATTTTGTTACATATTAAAATTTGTACTTTGTAAAATGTCTATTTGAGTTTTTTTTTTTAAAAAAACAAAAACAAAAACAAAATTAGACGAAACATTTAGTACATATATAGTAACCTTAGTCTATGTGACCACTTTGAAAAAAGTGGGGCACAAAGTTGAACAAAGTGAAAGATTGTGGTATGCCGTGGTCCTAGGATAAATAACTGTTCCAGCTAAGACTTGGACATGACGTAACCAAAATCCATTAAGCAGCTAGTAATAGTATACCCAACAACTACCTTGTCTGTCCTCCAGCTCATTCATTCATTCATTCACCAAAACAACATTTTTCCTTTCTTTAAATTCTTGAAATTATTTGGGCAAAAAAAAAAAAAAATTTCTTGAAATTACGTATCTATCAAACAACACAACCAACCTTAAGCTAATAAAGACAGTTTCAGTTTCTTTTTGACATCGATCGATCCCGGCCGCGATGGTGGACAATCATATGAATATGATTACACATAAAGAAGTATGCCGACACGGATTAATAAAATCAGATGGAATATGGTTCGACAGTAATTTTAGGAAAGAAACCGTAAATGCGTTCTTTATCCAAATCATCTTGGTCACCCTCGTCGCCCGCCTATTTCACGCCGTCTTGAAATTTCTCAACCAGCAGAAATTCGTCTCCCATGCACTGGTTGGTACCTACATTTCTTTTTCTCAACCACTCTTAGCATTACATTTTTTTATTAGGTTGTTTAATAGGTCTTTTAGTACAATATGTTTGACAAATTTTTTCTTTTGATATAACATCTATTTTTTTTATACTTTTGATGCAATACGTTAGCTACTTGTACACTTTTGGTGCATCTGTTAGTTGACTGTCAATATTGACCATTAAATAGTCCCTAAACCTACTGGTCAACATTGACCGTTAAATACACTTTTGGTGCATCCGTTAGTTCAAATATATAAAGGTCAACATTGATGGTCAACTAATGGATGCAAACATATTGCACCAAAAGTAAAAAGAAAAAATTAGATATTGCATCAAAAGTCAAAAAGTGGTCAAATATGTTGTTCCAAAAGACATATTAACCATTATTATTATTATTATTGTTATTTATCATACTATAGACATTATATTTAAAAAGGAAAATATAACCCCTCCCTGGGGATGCAGGCTGGGGTTTGCATTGGTTACGGGTTGGGGCAACTGCGGCGAGAGTGGGGGTTTTTCCCTGAAGAGGAGATCGTAGTTATAAGGGTTGCGGGATCAATAGGGATTCTCTACTGGGTGTTCCTCATCGGGGTCAAAATGGACGTTACCGTGCTCCCCAAGATGGCACTCAAGGCCTCCATTATCGGCATCACAAGCTTTGTGGCACCCTGTCTCACCATTATCCTCCTAATGCGCAGACATGAATTTCCGGTGTTTGCAATCGCGGGATCTGAAACCAACATATTCTCCTACATCTTAGCCGCTGCCTTCTCCGCCACCCGTTTCCCTAACGTCGCCTTAGCATTCCAAGAACTCGATCTCCTAACTTCAGATCTCGCCCAGCTCGTTATGTCTTCCACAATGGTGACCGAGTTATTCATGTGGATCACCATGGCCGTCAAGATCCAGTTCTTATCTGGACTCGTGAAGCCCTGGCCGTTTCTCTCGATTTTCGGGATCCTGGTCTTCACGTTTCTTGTGATAAGACCCGTGATGGTGAGGATCGTTAGGAACACCCCGGTCGGGCAAACCGTCCGGGCTAGTTACATTGTGGGGGTCCTTGTTGGAGTCCTGTGTATGGCGTTTATCGGCGACGCTTTCGGAAGTAGCCACATTGGGGTTTTTGCCATGGGCATTGTCGTGCCGAGCGGGCCCCCTTTGGCTTCAGAACTCGTGATGAGGACCGAGGTTGTCGTTAGGGATGTCCTTATGCCTTTGTTCTATCTCTCTATGGGGTACAATGTAGGGCTATCACACGTTTTCGGTGATCTCGGCCCGTTAACTGAAGAGGATAGACTAGATATGATTAGGGCAGTTATGTTAGTGCTGATCGGCTGCTTCGTCAAGTTTATCGCGGTTTCCGCAGCTAGCCTGTTTTGTAAGCTAGGGACACGCCACTCACTCTTGGTCGGACTCATGATGAACATCAAGGGCCCGTTTGATTTGTGGATCGCTACGCAATGGGTGAATTCCTCTGTATGTACAACATCCCTTCTTTCTTTAATTATTATGTGCCTTTTCCACTTCGTGCACCTCTCAAATCTTTCTTTCTTTCTTTATGTGTGCATCCAGCGTATGAAGAAGCCTACATACGCTTCATTAATGCTACTCCAAATCGCGGTTAATGCGGCCGTAACACCGGTTATTGTCAAGTTGTACAACATCTACATCAGGATCCACCAACCCGGTGCAAAGATAAGATGCATTCAGGAAAACCCTAGCTCCGTCGAGCTACGAATTCTCTTATGCATCCACGAAGAAGATAATGTTCCAGGGCTAATCACCCTTCTACAAGCCTCACATACTTCTGCGGCTAAACTGCGCCCATACTTGGCGCACCTCAATGAGCTCGTTGGCCGAGCAGTCCCATTGATGTCCCCTACTAGAAAGAAACTCGAGGCTGTCTTGTCTAAAAAGATCGGTCACATCGAACGCGCCTTTGCTAACCACATTAAGGAAATTAATGATTTGGTTATGATGGGTATCTTTACCGTGATCGCGCCCTACCGAACCATGCACGAGAACATCTGCAAGATTGCCCTAGACGAGTCGATATCTCTTATCATCGTCCCGTTCCATAAACATCACGAGGACGAAATAGAGGTACCAAGATAAGATAAAATAAATAATAATTTAGAAACTTAAACCGATCGAGATGGCTAATGGCTAATCATTTTTTGCAGGCTTCTGCGATAATCCGTCACCTCAACAGTAATGTACAAGACAATGCGCCATGCACAATCGGGATACTAATGGATAACGGTCTGGGCCAATGCTTAACCCGAAACCACAGCTTCTCATGTACCGTAGCAGTGATATTCATCGGCGGGGCGGACGATCGGGAAGCTCTTGCCTTAGGGGTTCGCATGGCAGCTCATGAGCAGGTGAAGCTGACAGTGCTGAGGTTGATAGTCCAGATACGAAGAAGCAGCGACGTTGAGGATTGTAACACAGAGAAGCTGTTCGATAACGAATTCATGGAAGCTTTCATATCAAATAACAGTCGAAACAGCAATATCCAGTACTGCGAAGCAGTAGCGGGTAACACCCGGCAGGCGCTGGATAAGATCCGCACCCTTGGGAGTGGGTACGATCTCATAATAGTGGGGCGAGAGAGGAAGGCATCGGAGTGTATATTCGACGAGTTGATGGTCGAATGGAGCGAGTACCCGGAGCTCGGGATGATCGGCGATTTTGTTTCCTCTTATGATTTCAATGGCGGCAACACTTCCACTCTGGTGATCCAGCGTTCCAGAGAAATCGATGATGCAGCGGTAATCAGGCGAGCAGCCTCTTCTTCCGAGTATTTAAGTGTAGATGATCAATCCGCCTCATCATCAGTGTAGGCCCAAGTTGTAGCTAGGTTGGTTTTGGTTGGTTATACACAAGAAAATCTATACGGTTGTAAATTCATTAACTAGCTTATTGGAAAACAATGATCAAATCGAATTATTTATTTTGCCGGATACTTGCCGTGATTGTCTTGAATTTAGGCGATTTCTGAGAAAAGTTTTTTTTTTCTTGCGACACAAGTAAATAGTACCGAACGACAAGACCAAAAAAAAACTTTACTTCTGTTCATATAATATTTCAATTTCGATGAACAAATAAAGTTGCCTTATGATGCAAGTTTCCGTATCCGTAATGCAAGTACTATAAAACCGAAATATCGAGCCACAAACACAATACTAGGTGGCATTTGATCATAGAATCATATATCCAACAATAAAATTGTAGTAAAACTCAGTTGGAGGTTTGAAAATGAACATTACAGTATGGTACAAACATGTCCGAGGTCGATATGTCTAATAACACCATTGAATTCCCTTAAGATAAACAGATCATATTCTCACAGCAAACACTTACCGGCAGCAATAGATTGTCCAACTTCAAAACTCCGTTGGAGGTTTCAAACGTATTAGTCTCTTGATCCGATCCTTTTCGGTGTTCTCCAGTAACCCCTTCACAAACGAAGAACATGAAAATAATTAAACAAAATGAAGGTTCAAATGGAACTCAATGGTTAACTATAGGAGTAATGTTTGCTTACAGTCCAAACAATTTCGTCAAGGCACACACAAATCTTTCCGTACTTATCCAGAAACAAGCGTTCAGTTGGTAGCTTCCCGCACACATCCTTGAGAGCAGAAGTTATAACAAAGATCACTTCTGATACTGCAAAACAAAAGGGCAACAACAAACACATCGAGCTATCATCTACACTAAAAACAGATGTATAATGATAAATAATAATCTGACACTGTTATCCTTCTTGTTTTACTCTTTTGAGGGATTATAAGAAACAAGCCTGGGTTATTTAATATAGATAGATAGATATACTCACGGGCTAGTTCATCATACTCATCCTTGCCCACGACAAAGATGCTCACATCACCAAGGACCGTGTATACAATGTAAACTGACCTGAAAATTTGTAAAAACAGAAGAGATGAACTAATATTGGATGGAAATGTGTGAACAACCACAATGCTGATGTTTTCAGAAGAAAAAGGTTTTTTTATAAACCCTTCAAAACTCAATAAAGAAGAAGGGTAATTCTCCATGAAATAAAATGAATCAAGAGATCTATAGCTGATCGAGGTGATGATGTTCACCATAGGAAGGTAAGTCTTGTGACAAAAAGACACCATACTCAAACACACTAGTGAACATGGATAAACTGCTCTGTGTTGTGAGTTGGCTTTTACTTTCTACTGGAGAATTATAATACAGAGACAAAGCTTAAGACATTTCCACTATTGGGAACTCTAGCCTTTCTAGCAGCAGAATAACATATAAATGTAAATTTACATTGAAGCCACTATGTATATTAGATGGGGTAGAGACAAAAAAGCATACTTATGACAAGCTACAAGAAGCTCCTCATGTTTAGTGCCTTTAAGGTTCTCAGCTCCCAGCTTAACTAAGAATGACCGCCAATGCAATCGCTCTTCAGCAGGAACCCCATTAAATCTGCAGTACATTGTTGAAGCTCCATTAAGAGTTCCAGAATATAATTAAGAACTCAAACAGCACATCCACATTCAATCAATTTACATCATTTCCTTTTCTTCGTTCCAAAGGGAATTGATATAACTTTGAAGCATGAAGACAAAATATCATGCAAACGAGATCATCTTTCATTGATGAAACTGAAATTACAACTTTGAGCATCTTTTTTAAAAAAGAAATGTAATAATCACAAGATTATGTATGCTCGATAAATATAGTGGGTGTAAGATGAATCAATACCAGAAATTTAAAAAAAAATTATAGATACTAAAGAAAATTAAACAAGTTTTACCTGATCTATGTACTTCTAAACACTAAAATTAAAGTAAAAGAAGCAGAATTGCTGATTTCTTGACCAAATTCAGTCCATCTAATCCAGATCAACAGAACAAAACAGCAAGATGAGCTCAAAATTAGAGTAGATCTAGCAGAACTGTGCAACTTGCTGAACTATTTGGCCAATCAACAAATCAAAAACCTATGGCAAAAAAAAAGAATAAAAAAACCTCAGTCTATGCCAGAAGGAATCAAGAACCTCAGTCAAACAAAAATCAGTAAGAAACGTCAAGGACAGAGGACAAGATTGAAGATTAGGAGGGATTGACCTTTCGATTAGAATGTTGCCAGCAGAATTCGCGAAGAGAACTGCGAGCAACATAGCTATTGATCCGCTCTTCTTTTCTCCGCAGACCTCTCTTTGTCTTTCGTATGAAATTTTTCTTCCTTCTTTTCGCGTCAACTCATGGTAGTGAACCGATACAATCCCCGGGTTCAAAAAGCGGACTTAACATTTGAAACGGTCATGGACCATGGTTTTGGTCCGATCAAGCCGGTCCAGTATTGGGTATGGAGATCTTGAACCCTTTTTCGATAGAAAATCTTTAACTTCATGAAGTGACCAATGAGTTCCCTTATCATCATTTTATCATTAAATTGCTTATACACTTGGGTCACGTTTGATTGCCGATATTGCGATATCTTAATACACGTATTAGCTAATACATATTTAGCTAATACATGCTTAGCTTGATGTCATGTATTAGGATATCCTAATACAATGTTTGAATGAACTTTGTATTATGATATCCTAATACAATGTCTAAAAGACCTAAATACCCCTAAATAGATATATAATTTTTTTTAATTATTATTATAACTGAAGGCCGACCGGAGGTCGCCGGAGTCCGACCGGGGTCGCCGGTGGCCGATGTTATGAGTCGAAGTTGGTGTAGTTGTTGTATATTAAATAAGGTTAGAGTTAAATAAGTAATTTCGGGTTTGGTATTAATTAGTACATCATTTTTAGTTGGTATAAGCTAATACAAAATTCCTACTATAATTGAGTATTAGCTAATACTTGCCAAGTCCCCTAACCTTATTTAATACACAACAACTACACTAACTTCGACTCATGACATCGGCCACCAGCGACCTCCGGCCGGACCCCGGCGACCTCCGGCGACATCCGGCCGGACTCCGGCGACCTCCGGCCGGACTCCGGCCACCCCCGGCCGGATTCTCTACTGTGATGTCCGCCCTCTCTCTATAGTGTGTGTTTTTCAGATCCACTTGCAGGTAATAAGAAAGTCATGTTTCTTATTTTATTATTGTTTCATTATTATTAATTATTATTATAGGAACTCTACATTTTTCTTATTTTATTATTATTAATATTTTATTATTTATTATTATATAACGTAATTTAATTAGCTAGGTTTGATGACCTAAATGTTAAACAGGTTATGTTGAGTTTTGATTAGGGGTGGCAACGGGTCACGGGTAATCCGTGACCCGCGGGCCGCTCTATTTTGACCCGTTGATCCGCGAACCGTGATCCGTAGGGCGGGTACGGTTTTGGGGTCGCCCCGCCCCGTTTACCCGCCTCGCCCCGTATGTGGATAATTTATATATATATATTACACGTATTTATATAAAACTATATAAGATTTGTAACTTGGATTTAGATTTGAAGTTAAATTTATTATTTGTTCTTTAAATTTTAAATTGAATTTGTATATGGTAAATATAGAATTTAGGGTTTAAATTAGTAATAATATATTATGTACCACTAATAGGTGACCCGCGGGTCGACTCGCCCGCGAACTGTGTGGGGCGGGTACGGGTCGACCATCTCGACCCGCGGGGCGGGTACGGGGCAAGCGATACCCACCCGTTGACAACCCTAGTTTTGATTTAAGTAGGTTTGATAATTGTTAGTGCTTTTAGATTTCGTAGTGAATTAAGATTTTATTTATGTAGAATCGATTAATAGTTAATGATCTCTTAGTGATGTAATTTGATATTTATTTACTCTTTAAACTAACCCGAAGTCATATATACGTAACAATATAATTGGCAAATTAAGTGAATTGAGTACCGTAAGGGCGTAATTAATATGTTTTTTTTAATTCGTAATAGAACTTCCGAACTCGAAATTTCTGACCGTAGACTGATTTAATACCTAAGTGTCTAAATTATTATTTTCTTAGGTAATTTAGGATTCTAGTTAGCCTTAATTAACTAGTGGTGACTCTATTCAAAATCCGCGTTTTCAAAACGTAATCCGCCTTAAGTTAGATTTCGGTCTGACAATTCCTATGTGGAAACTAGGCAATTGGAGAATAACAGTTGACCAAGGATACAGCACGGCACAAAGATGTATGTAGGTTGATTACAGGTTGGGGAATCAACGTTCCGCGGAAACTACAAAACTCTTAACCGATGAGTAGCGCGATGTCCATTGTGTATGCCGGTCGCAAAGAAAACCTCGTATGAACTATTCTGAAGCATGGACTGGATCGAAGACTAAATATTGATGTGTTTGTCGACAACATATTAACATGCACCCTCCCATTCTAGTGACTGGAGTTGTTGGCATTCGGTGAATGGGTCGCCATAATAGGGCCCTTTAATATAAGCCCAACAGTTAAGGTAATTGGGTTATGTCACATTAGAGATTTTGGGCTGGGCCTAAAATTCCAATTGACATGAGAGACCCAAAATTGGGTCTCCCCTCTCCTAGCCTAGGTCGGCTGAAACACATATTTAGGAGATTTGAGATTTTCCCACCTCCTCCTATAAATAGGGGTGTCATGATTTTTCTAGGGTTAATAGTTAATCACTCATTTTCTCATAAGTGTTGAGTCAAAAAAATCATTCCCCCTCTATACACTAGTTTCGGCCGAACCTCATAAGGTTCAAGGAGGTGCCAAATTGCTTCGAACAATTTACCCCCAGAGATCCGTCCCTGCTAGGAATTGACAAGAGGCTTTGCTGTGGAGATCATTCTGTGTAGGCGATTCTTTAACCAGAATCCTTACAGGAGTCATCCGGTGGATCGGAACTCCCCTTTAAGATCTTGGGACTACAGGAAAGCAATTACTGATATGTGCATCTATTCCGCTGCATAATTAGATTACATGACATGTACACGTGTTTTGTTTCTGTAGTATTTATCCCCCTATATCCAAAAAATATATGATGAGAGAATGTTGTTATGATGGTTGTAAATACGTATCTAGAAAAACAAACGTTTGGTGAGAACCAATAATAGAACTTGATGCAATTCTAGAGCTTCTTGATTACATAACTTATAGCTATGTAACATGAAAATTTAACAACAAATAGAACAGTTTCTATTGACAACATAGTGGTACATAGTATATTAAGTGTCAACCGTACATTAAACATATCCAAATTAGACTGTTTATCATATATAAATAAAGACATATAATATATAGACATTATCTTATAAAATTATGTTTCATAAATTTTTATATATTTTAAAAAGTTGATTTCACTTTCTTATTATCCTCATCTTTTTATTTTCGTATTTGTATAAATTCATGAAACTAAATATAGGTATATATTGATTGTATAATCAAAAAAAAAAAAAAAAAAAAAAGAACTAAACCTTATACATTGTTTTTTTTTTTCTAATTCAATTATTTATAGTTTTAATGGTATTTCATACGAATTGTTAATATTTTTATTTAATATGTATTTATATTTTTAACATATTTTTTATGTGTTTATTTTGTTTATAATTATATACTGCTTGTATTCATTAAAAGATACATCAAATATGACTTATACACTATAATAGTTTTTTATTCAATTATTTATAGCTTAAACGGTATTTCATAAGATTTTTAAGATTTATATCTAATCTTATTATTTTTAACATATTTTATTATGTGTTTATTTCTTTTATTTTTGCCACATATTACTACAAATTTTTACAGTGCAATTGCAACTTTCTTTTGTTAGGATTTAGAGTAACAAACATGTAAATGAAACAAAAATTTAAAGTGAAATAGAATGAGAGGTATAAAAAAAAGTTAAACAAACATATAAATTCAAAGTATCTTATTTTTATATTCAATATTAATATATATATATATATATATATATATATATATATTAGTATTATCCAAATCTTAATATCATTTTAATACCAAAATAATAGTAAAAAAATGGATCATAAATAAATTTTATATATTTGATTTTGGATTTTTAGTGGATTATTAATAAATAAATATTGTTTTGTAACTTGAAAAAAACTGCAACTCCTCTAAGATTAATAAGGAGCTTTAAGGCCATTTAGAATGTCCATGTAAGCAAAAATGTGATGCCACATAAGCATATGTAACATACAATTTAGTCGGACCAACATAATTCAATAATTTTGTTTAGTTTGATTACTTGTCAACACCATATTAAACTTTTTAAAATTATATTATATATATAGATATATTACAGTTTAGGTTATCACTTATTTGATATACATATTATAATTATTTATATAATTAGTGCATTCAGTTTTAAACTATATCATCATCATTAAAGTTGCACTAATTAACTAGATTACTTGGAGTTGGGTATCATCTTCAAACTGTAACCAACCAAAATTGATAGAGATCTGAAAACTGAATCCTATTTAATTGAAACTACTTGGACCCGGGCAATAATAAATGAATACATGCCAAAAATGATGTGTTATGTATAAATATGTTGACACCACGAATCATGCACAAAACTTGGTGTAGGCCTCGCTTTGCCCTAACCGGAAACTGATGGTAAGTTGTTACCTAATTCGTGTAGCCCATAATTAATTAAATTGATTCATATTTAATTCCATGCATATGCATGGACATGGTCCTAGCTACCTATCTATTCCGTAATATACAAATAGACGTGTCATAGTCGTCTCTAATAAATATATACTTATATATAGCACATACGTATGTACCGCAGTAAAAAGTGAAAACCACATCATTTCATTATTTGTTGTGCAACCACGTACATCTAAGCTCTTCTAAGTTATAGTATTGGAAGTGTATATTTTATTATTTTCTTGCTAGCTGCTATTACAAATATTCACAACATCGACAGCTAGCCCCGATTAATCGATCTATTCATGAATATAGTCACACACTTGGCACATGTGTTTTAAAGTAGTTTCATCATTTTGTCCGATTGGGTTTTGTTGAGTTGTGCTAGCAAACTATACTAGGCTCGGTCACCCTCATAATGAATACTTCATTTAATCCAAGTATTAAATGAATTAGATTAATTAATTAGCAGGGGATCGTCACATTTGTTTGTTAAGTAAGACTATATCCTTTTTGTTTTATCATAAATCTTTCCTAATTATTTTCTTTGTGAAAAAACACGAGCCAAAAATATAACTATATATGTAACCACAAACAGTGATTGGCTAGTGTTTAAGAGTGTTTACACTCATGTGTTTTGACTTTTAAGTTCTAGGTTTGAAACACATCAAAGTGTCACATCGCGGTGACATGATTAAAGTATTAAGTCTCACATAATCCACATACCATGTCAGACATAATAAGAGGTGAGTAGAATTAGGCTCAACATAACGACATCTTAACTATACTAGGCTACCGGTGGGGCTACATTGACAGGGTCAATGCATGTACTGGTTATTCACTAAATATGATCTCAGAAAGAAAAAACTCAGACTGTGAAAATGAGAACATAAACATTATATATATAACAATATAGATCTAGGTTCGCCACTTCTAATCCATTCAATTTTCATTAAAAAAAGTAGTTCATATATAGTATATTCAACGAGTCATTGTACTCAACAAGGAGATAACTTGATATATATATATATATATTTTGCCATTAGGCATTAACCATGTTAGTATATATATACACACATGATTAAACAAACTTAAAATCCATATTACAGATCCAGTGATATATATATATAGCATCAACTATATATATATATATATATTGTCCTTTAATTTTGTCTATATATATATATATATTTGTAATAATGGGTTTTTAAGTAGCTAGCTAAGTATTAATTCAAGTTGAGCAGCTCCTCTATCATCTGCAAAGCGATTCTCTCCTCTTCCTTCAAGCCATGATGAATCTGATCATCAGCACCACCCAGCTGGACCGCCTGATCAGACATTAATGTTTTAGAAGGTAAGGTTGATGAAGCTGCAGATGCGGCTGCTGACGTGGCATCGACGTCCTTGGTATTGTTGATGTGTGCTAGCTGGACGGTCATGATCCATTTGGAATCAGATGACCTTTGAGCTGCCCCGGCTCGCTTCTGCCACACCCCGATATGGGAGCTCTCTGTATCGAGCCTCAAGCAAGTCAACGATGGCGACGGTGCCTTGCAGCATTTCTTAAGCTTCGCACTCAACATCGAGCTAGAAGAAGAAGATGATGATGATGGCTTCTTCATTGCAGAAAAAGAGGAAGACTCATCTTTGCGGATATTGGAAGAAGACGAATCCGAGGTGGTAGTCACCGGAAAGTTTGTCTTAGCGTTACGGCCATTCATCAGCACAGCCGCCTCGTCATAGGCTCGGGCCGCCTCCTCAGGAGTCTCAAACGTCCCCAACCAAATCCTCCTTTTCCTATTAAAAAAAAATTATCTATTAATTAAAACACTAATTAAGTAGTATATAATATGAATTAAGCTGAAATCAAATGCATATATATATACTAGCTAGTGATGAAAGTAATAATAATAATAACGTAAGTATATATATAAGTTAGGGTTTGGGTATTGTTTTTAGTGCAAGCTAGGAAATTAAATGATGAGGAGATGAGTGAGTACAGAAGTGGATGACGAATCTCAGCGACCCACGAGCCCCATGAACGTTGGCGGACACCTCTGAATTTCTTAGTGGACTGAACCATGTTAAAATGTAGCTAAAGTCACATGAATATGCGCTCTCTGACACACTCTGACACACACTCAATGGAGGATAGATACTCTACTTATAATAAAACAAAGAGAGAGAGAGACTCAGAAGAGACAAAACGAATTCTAAGCAAGTGCAGTCATCTTTCTTATCAGGAAAGTGTGAGCCGTTAAATTCATGCATGTATATGTATATATATACAGCGTGAATGTGTCTAAAACCTTCGTCCATAAGCATAACCATAAGTTTGAGTTGATCACACAGTTGGTTAAGAAACTCATTTTATTTTTAATAATATGTCGTATCATAGAATTCAAAATCTGACAGTGTCGTTTCAAAAAGAATTCAAAAAAGACAGAGATAACCGAGCTAAAGTCCATAATATAAACTCAATTGAGGTCAAAACCGAAGTTGCAGGGCTATAAAGCCCATAATATATGGATCTATGCTCTTTTTATGAGGAAAGTGTGTTGTGAATTCAAGTATGTTATAAGAGTGAGTGTGTTAAAAAATAATAAGTTTGAACTCCTAAGTTTAAATTTATAAGATAGTTAATTAACGTCATTTTAAAGGAAAAATAAATATATAGTAAAATCACGTCTTATTGTTTAATAATATAGTATTAGATTGCACTCTTCGACTTTCAACAGCTCCGTTTAAAAAAATCCATGGTGAAGGTGGCCGGGTTAAAACCCATTGTATGAATCAAAGTAATATTGTCAACTATTAAACTCATGGTATGTGGAACCAAGTGCAATGATCTTTCATATGAGGAAATTGTATTGTTGAATTAGATGGAGTGTATCGAAAGTCTTTATTCATAAGTTTAAACTTATGAGATAAGTAGTTAATCTGCACATCTTATTATTGGTAATGTGATATTAGAGTAGTGCATGCACATATTCGAATTCTAACAGTGCCTCTTAAATAAGAAACTGGTTAAAACCTCTATGAAAGGCTGTCTAAATAACTCAAATTCATATCATATATGCGTAATTAATTAATTGCTAATATAACTAGCTCCCCTTTGAATCCGGGTTGGTGATGGATATCACACTCTTTACCACTGTGTACTTAGAAACTCACCATATAAAAAGGAGATATATATCATCATCCCTCAATAATTGACGAGAGATAGCTAGCTAGGTAGCAATAACTTGTGCAATGTGAAATGGTCTACTAAACTTTCCTTGCAAGGAAACATTCCCTTTTATGTGTAGTGTGGTTTGCATTAAATCAACACTAAGTTTGGTGCTTCTGTCGGTTCCAATATAATACCACATAGACAAGGAGTGAAGGCATCTCTTTCACATGGTCCAACTTGAACTTGTGTTGTGGTGGTTGATCTTGTTGGAGATAATTATACAATATATATGATTTTAGATACATATATTATTAGATTAATTAATTAGATTTTATCTTTTAAGATACATTCTTAGAGTATAATAAATAGAGGGGTTATGCATTTATATATATTTCATTAGTCGGTCGAGTCGGTAATAATTATCTTAATAAATAATAAATATATATAAATAGTTCAGCTATGACTAACACCGTCATTCTTCACTCTTTTCTCGTATATAAAATATAATATTTGATATATATCTCTTCTAATATAATACTCCTCTAGCTAGTACGATGTGAAACGTCATCAAGAAAACAACAAAGTAGCATGTGGTGGCAAAAGCCATTACGCACGATGCTCTAAAAGGAGGAAGACGTGCTAATTCATAGCTAGCTACCTCTCTTTCCGACTGTTAGAAGTTTCGGAAGCAATTACCACGAGGAAAAGAAAGAAATAAAATAACAATATATACGATAATATAATGCTAAATTGCAATAATAGTTAGACTTTAAATAGCTAATTAAACATTTTTATTAAAGCACGTAGTTAGCTGAATTTTCCTATAAGTATGGTAGTTCTGTTATTTTATTTTTAAAGTAAAAGAATTCCTCATGTTGAAAGCATGTAATAACGCATAAACAACAAAATTCCACACCTCGTACCTTCTCATTATCAACGACCACATTGAACAACTTATTCAAGCATTTCAGAAGCTGAATCCACCTCTAACGAAGCAAATCGACTCAAGGAAAATATGGTTGAAGTGTTTCGGTAGAAAAAATGGCATTCAGAAGAAAAAAAAAGGTGCAGTGTATTCTGATCATGAAGCATGTTGTCATAAATTTCAAACGCTCACGTGTTATTCACATGACTAATCTGTTTAGTTTTTAACCAAAAAATTAACAGAATTACTAATTGCTACTTTCGCGAAAGTTCAACTAACTATTTACTCCATAAAAAAGTTTATTTAACTATTTGCACTTTAAAAAAAAACTTTAAAAAAAAAATTCAACTAGCAATTTAATATTTAACCCGTAATATATTATGTCGGTCGATTGGTACAATTGTGAATTTTGGAGAAGCTTAGGCCTGTATCTGGACCTGGTCTCCTTTCCTTGGGCTCGTTGGTGACTGGGCTTAAGCCCATAGTTTTGTTTAGTTGATTAGTAGTAGTTTCAGCCTTCATTTCTACATTTTGTAGACTTTTGTACTCCAAGTTCACGGGATGATGACTCACTTCGCTTGACGTAAATAGGTTAGGGTCTTTTACACAAGCAATATGTCTGTACTTATTTTATTCATATGATGGACTTAATTGTAACTTTTACAAAACTTTAAGAACCTTTAAAAGTATAATTTTTTTTAACTACACTTTGTATTTATATCATAACATGAATAATATTAATTTCTTTCTAGGGTTCACCTTTAGGCAAAAGAAATATACAAAAATAATGTCACAAGAGAGAGATAGGGGGAGGTTACACTGAGTGATGATTGTGGTTAATTATTTAGATCTTAAAATCTTAAGGTGATTGGTGAATGTCATGATTTAACTTTTATATTTTAACATTCACTTATGTCTGAGTTGAAACATTTTGAAGATTAATTACGTGAATTTATTAAACTCGCCGTTGTGATTCCAACTTGTTCGTTCGAACACCTTGTGATAATTTAGACTGACCATTTAACCAAATGTTAAGGTGATAAATAAATTCATGATTTAACATTTATATGTGGTGGTATTTTCGGACTGTACCATGAAAAATAAGGTGGCAACTCATAAGTATGTGCCAAGTAAATTGCTATGTTCCGGTTGCACACGCATGTTTCTATTTAAGATTTTTAAATACGTCAATCCTTATTTCCAACCATATGCATTCTACATATGATATACATGTAGAACACTATATTTGCATACTTTCATTACCATCTTTAACTAACCTCTTATCAGCAGCAGATGGAAGAGCATATTGAAAGATGAAAACTAAGTCTTCTCAATTTGAGTAGTATAATTAAACTAAACAGATACTTCCCTTCAATTGAACTTACTTGGCCGTGTGCAAACATGCAACTGTTGTCTCCAGCACAATTTCAGCTATGGGTACCCCCAACTCTAAACAGCTTCTCCAGCAATTATTAAGCAAAGAAGAACCAAGCAACTATCAAATTGATCCAAACAAAACTAGAAGCAAGCAACTATCAAATAGAGAAAAAATGACAGAGGCAGAGTACACACGAAGAAAAGAAGTAGACACACAGAATCAACAGTGGTCGGTGGAAGGACAGCAACATGGAATGCACGACAGGCAAAGCCGCGAAGGTGAGTATGCGGTCAAATCTCGCATCGAGAGGAATTACAGCACGGGGAAGGTGGACTTGCGCGCGTGCGGGTTGCGGCGTAGGAACATAATCAGGAGGGCAGAGTGGAGATATTAGCGAACTTCTATTTTGGCTTTTCGATGCGGGCCATAAGAACTTTGTTCAGTTGTGATTACAGATTTCTTTGTGAGTGAAACGTCGAGAAATTCTTCCCTACAACGGAAGCAACACGTGGAGCTTACGTGTTGCTCCGCCAGCCAATCAGTGTATGACCTGTGTCCATTTGTCAAGTAATTTTTGACAAGTGTCATACACTGATTGGCTGGCGGAGCAACACGTAGGCTCCACGTGTTGCTTCCGCTGTAGGGAAGAATCTATCGTGAAACGTCCTAAATTTTCTACTTTATTGTGGCGGTTAGATTGGGAAGTTCAGTTCAGTCCGGTTTGATTTTAAAAATCTATATGGCCGGCCGATTTAGTCTGGTTTAGAGATGATACCAGTTAAATAGGATAGGAGGTGTCTTTTTGGGAGGACAATGGACCCATATTATATATTTTTTGTGCACCTAGCTAGAAGCGATATATTTGTTTGTTTCTTCCAGAAATGGTAATATATATATTATATGATGCGAGACGAGAAAAACAATTAATTAGGGAGGGGCGGGCAAAAGAGAAGAGTATAGGGTGCTTGGCTTGCCGTGCGATGCGGTGAATGTAAATAAGACAGACACATTACGAAACATGTTTCCAAAGACAGATGAGGAGAATGTGAAGATTGATTCTCACGCTAGCTAACTAGCTTTCCATTCATCTTTATTATTGTCCGTCCACAAAACAACACATGTATAGTATGACTTCTTAATTGACTTGATGATTCATTCATGCATCTCCATTTCTCTCTTTTGCTCTCTCTCTACTTACTTGTCGACAAACGTGATGCATGGCTGGTTAGTTAACTTCATTATCTTCTTTCCTTTTTTAATAATTTTATATAATATATAAGAGGATATTTTTTCCACAAGATATTCTAAAGTATACTATTAAAAGAACAACATTTGTAATATGTTTACTCTACATATAAAATAATTTACATTCATATTATGCCAATTTGTAGTGTAAAATATTAGCTATGAATATTATCTATTCTCGTAATTCGAGAACTTTACTTAAAAGCATGATGATGTTTTCTTCTGGAGTGTTGCCTATTTTCTTTTATTTGTGTTGATTGATTCATGGTGCATGCATCTAATTTGGGTTAAACCGAAACAGCGAAACATGAATGAATAACACTATATGTAATAAATTAATTTTAATATTTCAAAAACATATAGATAGATCTTGCAAGTTAACTAATTAATTTAGCATTAATTAAATAAATAAGTATAGATAGATAGATAGATAGATGTGTATGGTTGTTTCTTATCTGACTCTACCTAGCTTAAAGCCAAAAGTAAGAGCAGACCGGCCGGAGAGAGTCTTTCTCTCTCTCTGCATCTTATTCTTCTCTTGTTTGTTCGTCATCATCATCATCAATATTGGATTGGATTGGATTGGTTGTTGGATTAATTAATATATAATTCCATGGTGGGTTGTTCACAGAGTCTGGCGTTAGCCGCGACAGCCATGGCAGTCTCCACGACAGCCATCATTGTGGCCTTCTCGAGGCACAGGTGGTCCTCCGATCCTCTTCCTCCACCACCACCACCAAAGCAGCAGCAGCAGCAGCAGCAGCAGCAGCAGCAGCAGCAGCAACCACCTCTGCGTTCTTGCTTATCTACACCAGGTACAATATTCGAAATTAACCATCAAATTATTAGCTTATATATATATATATATATATATATATAAATATATATAAAGAATGGATCATGACAATTCTTGCTCTGTTTCTTGGTTGTTGCTGAACAAATGTGTTTGTGTGTGTTTGCAGAATCGAAGAAAAGGCGACCGAAGAAGAAGGTGAAGTTCGCTGTCAAATTATTACATGAGGAGGAGCCAGAGGGTGAATTAGCAAAATTAGTCAATAATAATAAAGATGAGAAAGAGAGGAGGGGTGATACTGAAAGAATTATAGGTACAACAAGTTGTTGTTGCAAAACAATGATAATGCCATTGCCATTGTCATTGCCACCCAATCGAACTGCTCTCTACAACGGTATACTCAAGGATCGGTCGCACCAGAGGCAGACGCTGGTTGGTTGCTCTCACTGACACATTATTCATGTAAAGCAAACACACTCTTCAATTATTATTCTACATAGAGCTAGCTAGCTTAGCCAAGTTTTAACGTTATATTTTACTCCATCCTTTATATTCTTTCATCTATCTATCTGTGTAAATAAGTGGATGATGATGATTCTGGAAAAACAGAAAAAGCTTCTCCTTTATTACAACAAATTTGCGATTAGATAGATGATTCAAACATTATATATCAATTAATAAAATACTCATTATTAATTTCCAAATATTAGCAAGACCAACCACCCATTCAAATTGATGATCATGTCCTGATAACTAAACCAATTGGAACCTATACCAAGAATGGACTGATTTTTTTGCATGGTATCATACGTTTTAATAATTTTATTATATTAAACTTATTGAATATAAATACACAATGCAAGATTATTATGTTATGTAAATACGAGCGTACGACACACAATAGTTCGTGTTGTAATAAATTATTCAGTTGTACATCTATATATATATATTTTCTAATTAATATTTAAACAATGAATTTAATATAGTAGAAATTATAAATTAACATGTCTTTTTTATTTTTGCAAAACTATGAATTAATATGGTCAGATTGTACAATATCTTAATATAGAGTTAACAAATTATTAAAATTAAACTAATTGGATTTTTAAAAGCTATTAAACAATAATTGTTTAAAAAATATTCAATAATCAAAATTACTAGCACAAATTTATCGTATGTGTCGTATTGTAATACCTAAACACGAAAACGATAAAGAAAAAAATCATTGTGTTAATTATACTTGTGATATTGTTTTGTCATATGTTTGCATAAATACTTTCTTTTCTATACGCTCTCATATATATAGTGAAAAAAATTGTCAACCATGAGTAAACTAGTCATATAATTTCTCTTGGATCACATTTGTTTTCGATTATGGCCTTTTCTTTTTAAAAAATTATAGTTTAGTATGATTTTTCCAACTCAGCCATCACATGGATAGGCCATGTATATCATTCACAAGTCGGGGCAGAAGAATTGATGGACCACATATAATGACAGAAGATATCCCAGCTCATTTGATTGGATGTAGCTCATTTATGGGCACATATCAACTGAGCTAAGCTAGCTAGTAGACAACTTAACCATCACCCACCAACACCAGATCATAGGATATGATGCAACTTTTCTTTATCTATGATGTCATTCACGAGAAGACACACAACTTGCTCTGTCAAATTACTCTAAAATCAATGAATTACAATATTGGTCAAATTCAGTAAGAATATTATGTATATATCAACAAAATTGGATATGATGTTTGGACAACTGAATTTTAAATAATTAGTTTTTACATATTTTGTTAGTTCAAGTTTTATATATGTATCCATTAGATTTTTTGCTTCCCGAACTGAACCATACATGCGTTGAGCATATGATGAGAAAAATAACCAATCTTATTCGACTATTTTGAACATTAGCTAAAAATTTATTCAACTGTTCAAATATCAATTAGAAATTTGTCGCGCATGTTTTTGTTCATCACGAATTGGATATAGCATGTGACTGATTCCATATAATTTAAACGCAAATCTTAACGGTTGAACAATTTATATGCATGCGAAACTTGAAATAAATTCATCTATCAATTTATAATATTACCCAAATATCATTTAGTAATATAATAATTAACAAAAAAAATAATAATAGACCGACCAAACACTTATATATATTTTTGGTAAAAACTAATAGAATCAAAATATATAGAGATAGGAGTTTTTTCATATTTTATTTATTATTATTATTATTATTTATATAGCACGGGGTCAACTGAGTTTAGAGATAAAGATGTCACCTATGCATGTTGGGCCCAAGATGAAGATGTGCAAACGTTTGTGCCAAGCTCGGTTCTTCTAGCCCGAATACATAGCCCGGCCTGTATTAGATGAGATAAAGCTAGCGAAGCGTGAGGAAAGAAAGGTAAGAATATATTCGTGGAATTCTAATGCAAGGAAACAAAATAGATATATATAGAATCTAAGGAAAGAAAACCTCTCTTTACTTTTCTTGCAAAAGTTGATTTAGGTTAAGAATCTGCCTCCCCGACCAATGGCAATGGCAAAGACTTGTTGTTTTGGACGACATACTAATATTAATATAACACACGTACATATATGTCATTGTCTCTCTCTCTCTCTTTTTCTTATCTTGTAATACGTATTTGAGATAGATGATGAAGAACTTCTTTGAAAACCGGCATAGCAGTATTACTTCCAAGCAATTAACCTTCTTCCTCTGCCTTTTCTTCTTCTCATCTCCCTACAATGGTAGTATATATGCAAGCTTCTTTTACTAATTATTATTAGGTTTTATATAGATGATATTATAAAGAGTACCAATGTACGTACCATGCATATATATAATTTGTTATGATGATTGATTACTAATGAGGCCTTTCTTTCTGTATCAGTTATCCTTGTGGCACACGGCTTTACGGGTACCTACGGTGTCAACTACGGCAAAATTGCCGACAATATTCCTGCGCCGTCTAGTGTGGTGACCCTTCTCCAGGCGGCAAAGATCAAGAACACGCGGATTTACGATGCTGACCACAGCGTTCTGACGGCTTTCAAGGACACCGGGATAGAGATTGTGGTTGGAGTTGGGAATGAGTTCTTGAAGGACATTGCCGTGGGTGAGGACCGAGCGATGAACTGGATTAAGGAGAATGTCCAACCCTTCCTCCCGGGGACTAAGATTGTTGGAATCGCCATCGGGAATGAGATTCTCGGGAGTGGAGATGTCGAATTATGGGAGGCTCTGCTGCCGGCGGCAAAGAGCATCTACAATGCTCTCAACCGCCTTGACTTGGCCGCCAAGATTCAGGTTCTAAAATATAATCCTATATATACATACCCAAAGCATTTATATATAGTAGCTAGATAGATTATTGCATGCGGTAAATAAAAAGCTAAATTTTATTCGGAAATTTTAATTTTAAAAACTCAATCATAGTTCTAAATTCGTACCATGTTATTTTTAAGTGTCTCAGGTTTAAATTGTAGCTAATAGGTATTTCGGGTTTCGTTTTAGTTGTTTTTCGTCCGCTTTTCATATTAAATTTGGCAAACTACTCCATAAAATTCAATAGCAATATGTTTAAAGAAGAGAAAAAAAAACAAAAGAACACTTCTATTTCCATTTAACTTATGTAAATTAGTTTGTACATACAGTTTAACTTAATTGACATAAATATACATGAATTGAAGAAAATACATATCCAAATCTGTCAAATTTAACAGAAAAACGGACAAGAAAAGATATAATAAATAAAAACGAAATCTAGAACATCTGATAGCAACGATAGGACACTTAAAATTAACATGGTGCACATTTATACTATAATTAGATTTTTATCCCTAAATTTTATTATCTAAACATTTTTTATAACTTATTTGTCAACATATACGAACAAGCAAGCAATTAGATATCTCCGTTCAATTTCACTTTCTACAATAATGGAATTTGTGACTTGCTCCTTAATTAGTCAAAATCATTACCCTTGGCCTTGTATATACCCAAATCTTCTCATGCTCCTAATATTATATCTGCTTACAGTTTAATACATTGTTAGAAAACTGTGGTGTCAGGTTCAAACTGCACATTCGGAGGCGGTGTTCGGAAGCTCATACCCACCATCAGCAGGAGCTTTCCGGGAGGACATCCTCCCCTACATGAAGCCCCTCTTAGAGTTCTCCTCCCAAACCGGATCCCCCTTCTTCATAAACGCGTACCCGTTCTTGGCTTACAAGAGCGACCCCGAACACATTGATATCAACTACGCCCTCTTCCAGTCGAATTCCGGGATTTTCGACGCAAAGACCAACTTGCACTACGATAATATGTTCGATGCCATGGTAGACGCCGCATACTTTGCCCTTGAAAAGGCAGGGTACCCTAAGATGGAGGTCATCGTATCGGAGACGGGTTGGGCCTCGAAGGGCGATCCTAACGAGGCGGGTGCCACGGCAAAGAACGCGAGGACATACAATTATAACCTCCGGAAACGACTGTTGAAGGGAAAAGGGACTCCGTATAAACCTAAGATCTCGGCGAAAGCATATGTGTTTGCTTTATTCAATGAGAACCTGAAGCCCGGACCCACCTCCGAGAGGAACTTCGGGCTGTTCAAAGCTGATGGGAGCATCGCGTACCACATCGGGTTTACGGGCTTGACTTCCTCGGCTACTTCATCTGGCTCTGTTCTTGTGCTGACAGCTTCGGTTGTTGTTCTTGTCTTCCTCAGCTTGGTTTCGTGATGACGGACAGACAGGATTCCAAGGTTACAGATCATGCTAAGACAGCTTGAATACACATTACAATGTTGGTTTCTTGTTGAATTTCTAACTCTTAAATATCAAGACTTTCTTATTGTAGTATATTGGATTAGTCGCCGATTCTTTAACTCGAACTGTTATTCAACGGGGTATACACCTATCTATATATGCAGCTTAACTATTGGTATGATCGGTGTAGTAGTATATTAGCTTTCTACTTTCAAAGACAATTTCTTCTTCTGAGCCTCTGTTGGCAACTTAACGTCTGTAGCCAACCCAATTGCTTCAAGAAGCCTAACCACGTACCATGTCATGTCGAGCTGCCACCATTCGAGACCATGCCGAGCAGAGAACTCGAATGCGTGGTGGTTGTTGTGCCAACCCTCTCCAAAAGCAAGCAATGCCACCCACCTGAAAATTTATTAAAAAAAAAAAAACCCATAAAGCATATCAAAAGTTCTTTCTTGTGATTCAAGAAAGTTGTGATTCAGATTACATACCAATTGTTCCGCGATAAGTCTCCGGTGTTCCATGCTTGTTTTCCCCAAACATGGCACGCCGAGTTCACTAACCAAGTTATGTGGAACACCCATACTGTTCTTACACCCTGCAATAAGTAACAGTTGTGCTTCTTTTGGTTCTGTTCTTTTAAGTCTACTACAATGGAATGATGAATTTCACAAAACATTATTATACTGAAGCTCACATTTTCATTATATATCTAAATCGAGCCCCGAAAAAATTGTCATTGTTAATTCTGAGAAGAGATAGCTGGGTAGGTGCTTACCATTCCCCACACAAGGAAGGGAAGTCCACCCAATGCATAAAGCAGTACTCCTAGTGCAATGGGATGTGCAATGTAAGTGCTCTGCAGAAACCTGTAAAAACTCTGCTTCTGCAAATCCACCACATTGTTTGGCTCTCCACACTGCAAAAATTAAAAAACAAATATTGCAATCAGAAACAGAATCCTCATCAAAAAACAAATAATACAATGTGATGATCAGACTTCAATCAAATTTCAGGTAAATAGCGATCAAATCATCATCATCATAAACAAAGGTTTGCAGCTGAGAATGAAAAACAGTTTTCTTGGGGGTCAAGGTTTGCTCCGGGAGTGATATATCAAATATATGTATGCATTTACATACCTTTTCCTTGAAAGCAGTTTTATCAAACAACCAGCTAATGTGGCTGAACCAGAAACCTTCAATCGGGCTGTGCGGGTCTCTTTCTGAATCTGTGAACTGGTGGTGATATCTATGGGTGCTCACCCAATCAATTGGACTTCCCTGTAATCAAAATACCAGATTAACCAAAATCGCCCAAAATATGATTTTTACCAAGATTAACAAACAACCTCATAATTAAACGCCAACCTGAAGAGCCAGGGAGCCACAATAGGCGAACGAATACTCGAGCCATTTCGGGAGCTTGAAGCTCCGGTGGGACAGGTTACGGTGAAAGGACAACGTAATGCCCAACAGACCCGTGATGAAGTAGAATGATAACGCAACATAAAGAGCACTCCAGCTGAAGAAGAATGGCGCGAACAAACTCAGTACATGCACTGCTAGGACGACACCAACAGTGGCTACATCCAATGAATTCCAGCTCCTCCCTCCTCCAAAAGCTCTCCTGGGACTTTTAACGACGACATCCGACAGCAAAATCTTCCGACAATTGGAAAAATCATCACTTATTTTGTCTGGTTCTGGTTCAGACACTGTCGCGGATAAAGCTGCCGCCTTTATGAATGCAGCTCTTCTCTTGCCATCATCGTTCCGCTTTAAGACTGTGGAAACGGCATTAACTGATCTTGAAGAATTGGAACAAAAGATGAGAGCCTTTTCTGGGAAGCGAATAGAGGGTCGTCGGAAAGGGGTGGAAAATCGGAGGTTTGGAATGTTGGTTTGGGAAGATGTTATCAGAGCCGCCATGGGATGAGGGTGGTTAATAGATTAGAGATGGAGGGAAGGAGAGGTGTCACTCACTGTGGTGTGGTGTGGCGTGGCGCAACGTTGAAGAAGAAGAAGAAGAAGGAAGTGTCCAAAACGAAATTGCATTAACAAAATACGTACGGCAGAAATGGCTGGCTACTTTGTGTGATCAAGGAACGCTGTCTTTCTTTGTTGGAGATTTACTCAAAATAAATAAATAAAACAAAATTCTACACGCTTATATTCAGCTTAACCGTTATATAATATCAGATTAGATTCATTTGAAAAAAAAAAAAAATACATTTAGAGCGCCTGTCAAGACCAGTCAACCTACCGAGTGCGAGCCGGGTTGTGTCGACAAATGATTAACCCGAACAGAATTCATTGTTAATATTAGTGATCATAACTCAGTGGGTCCGCGAGTCGGGTTACCCTTCTCAAAACAAGGTACGTTGGTGAAGATACAAATAGTGAGAGTGAAGAGATGCACCGGTCAAATTCATAACTAAAAGATATTAGTCAAGCCCAACGTACTAAAATAGAACAATCATTTCCAAAAGCTAATGAATATCCCAATACTATGAGAATGAATATCCAAATTCCAATACTAGGAAAACTTCATATATATATATATATATAGTCCGACTTTATTAGTGGAGATGCATAACCATGTACGCCTACCAAAATACACATGCATGTATAGTGTTGCTAAAGCCATGCATGGTAAGTGGATGAGTACTCGAATATTTATTTTTACTTACTATAATGTATAAGTGATTCAGTTTACTGCTTTGAGTGCCAATTTCTGCTTATGAGTTTCAGTTGGAAGCTTTACGTCTGTGGCCAACCCAACTTGTTGAAGAAATCTGATAACATACCAAGTTATATCAAATTGCCACCATTCAAGGCCGTGTCGAGCCGAGTATTCGAACGCGTGATGGTTGTTGTGCCAACCTTCTCCAAATGCAAGATACGCGACCCACCTATATATACAGCCCATGCAAAAAGATATCATAAGCTCGATCGATTATAAAAAATTCTTCTCTACAGATTGTATACATTTTAAAATGAAATCTAGAAACCAGTAGATACCAATTATTCCTGGATAAGTCTCCGGTGTTCCATGCTTGCGTTCCCCATATATGGCATGCTGAATTCACTAGCCATGTCATATGGTACCCCCATATTGTGGCCACACCCTACAAACGTACGTGGATAAATTATGATGTAGCTAGGGTGTAATAAGTCTTCTTCAATGAACGAGGAATTAATTAATCTTTCTTGTTAATTACTAGGACGTAATTCATTAATACGTACCATTCCCCAAACAATGAAGGAAAATCCACCCAAAGCATAAAGAAGAATCCCATGACTAATCATATGTGCTCCATAGGTTCTCTGTAAAAACCTATAAAAACTTTGCTTCTCTAAGTCCATTGCTTTAAATTTTATTGCTTCTCCACACTGCATAATATCAAATAAAATTATATTGCAATAATTTAATTATATTGGAAACATATATATATATACAGTACATACACACAGTACCTTCTTTTCCCTCAAGGCAACATTATCAAATATCCAGTTCATGTGGCTAAACCAGAAGCCTTCAAGGGGACTATGCGGGTCTCTTTCCGTATCAGTGAACTTATGATGATATCTATGCGTGTTCACCCATTTAATTGGATGTCCCTGTAAAATATATATAATAATCATAATATACGTAGATCAAACTTATTGAAGTATTGTATCTTTAGGGTCGCTTTGTCTGTCAATAAAACTATAAGGGCTTGCTTGTAATTAGAGAATAAAACTTTGAGGACTTAGTTTCATCTTCTCCAAACTAAGTCTGTTAGAGTTAGTTGGAGTCTAGCAACTATAAATAGCTGAGATCTTCATCTCTGTAATTCAATATAGATTTCAGATTAATAAAAGAAGTTTGCCTCAATTTCTGTTGCTCTTTCACGTTCCGTTCATCGCCCAGTAGAGATTCACGAAAGTTTCAAAACTGAACATATATATACATTTTTTCCGAAAACCTATCAATATATATATATACCTGAAAAGCCAGAACCCCAATATAAGCAAATGAATACTCGAGCCATTTTGGGAGCTTGAAGCTCCGATGCGTGAGGTTTCTATGGTAAGATAAGCAAATGCCGAAAATACCAACGATCAAGTACATTGCGAGTGCAACAAAGAGAGCACTCCAGTTAAAGCAGAATGGCGCAAATAAACTGAGTAGATGCATCGACAGGACGACTGCAAAATAGACCAAATCCGATGTGTTCCACCTTCTCCATCGGAACACACTCCTGGGTTTTCTAACCACCACATTGGACAACCAAATGTGATGATAGTGATTGACAAAATTATTAGTATCAACGTCCACGCTTGATGATAAAGCTCCTTTACCCATAATTAACATGGTAGGGTGGTTAAGTGGTGGCGAAGAATATATAGAGAGAGGAACTATTGGCAACCTACCTAGATAGCTGGTCTAGCAATGAATTCGTTGGAGATGTATTAATTATTTAGGATAAAGAGTCTAATCATACTTTGTACCATGTTGCTTTTATATGTATTATGTTTAAATTATTGCTAACATGTATCACATTTTTCATTTCCGTTACTTTTTTGGTTTAATTTTTTGTCCATTTTTATGTTAAATTTGACAGATTTGTGTATAAGTTTTCTTCAGTTTATGTATATTTATGTTAAGTAAGTTAAATTAAACCTTAATTTTGCATATGTTTTTTAATTTTACTGTATATAATTAAGTAGAAGTGCCTTTTTGTTCATTTATCTTATAATTTAAATGTTCTTATTGTTGAATTTTATGGAATAATATTAACAGAAAAAACGAACGAAAAATAAAAAGCAATAAAAGCGATACCTAAGACATTTTTATTAATAATAATTTAAACATGAGACACCTAAAATAATATATATATATACAAACTTATAACTGTAATTAACTCATATTATTCTCTATTACCTACATCTAGCTCCTTAATTATTAGCTCTTACATACATACATATATGCAATTATGCATACAGTATTATATTATAATAAATTTCATTATGCCAGTATATCCACCCAAGCACAAACCCTATTACAAGAACTAATTATCATCAAATAATAATGTGCACTACTTTTGGAAGTAGCAATGTATTGTATACAATATATTGACATTTTCTTGACCATGCATTCACTATTAATTGGATGGAATTATATATATATAGCAAGACCTCACTTTACGTACAAAGCATTTCTTTCCTCTTCCAAGAACTTAACGAATAGATATATATAATTAAATTATCTGAATGGACATACTAGCTAATAAAATAAATTATCATAAGTTGATGATAACCAGTATTATTATATGATATCATGTGGGAGACGAGACGATCTTCACACTTACAATATTAATTAATAATTAAGAAGGAGTAATTAAGAAGAAATGAAATTATAACAGGCAGGCACATGTCTTGGAGTTTGTAATACACCAAAGCCAAGGCGCGCGGCCTATAAGGAAGGCCACGTGATGAAGAGAGACAAAAAGGCTGCAGTATGTATTTTCATCGGTCACTACTCAATAGTCAATAGTAAGTAGTACGTACGTACCCCAAATTTTAGGATGTGCCTTCGCAAACTAGGATGCTGTCTTTGCAGGAGTGAATAACCAAACTAAATCACTTTTTTAAACTAATTTTCAGAGTTGTTTTTGTTAACTAAGTATATTTTAATTGGTAAATACAAAAATAGGCACACAAATTTAAAATTGTTAAATTTAAGCAAACCCTTGAATGAGATTCGGGAGTTTGACCAAAAGCTTTGGTTAAACCCTTGAATCCCATTCGAGGGTTTGACTGGAGTTTTCAGTCAAACTCTAGACTCTCATTCTAGGGTTTTGAGTTTGACCAAATATGAAATTTTAAAAAAATAATGTTTGCATTAATAAAAATTATTTAAAAAAAACATACAACATTTAAATTGATAATGTGCATCTATAGTCTCAGCTCACTAAGGAGCCAACCGAAACTTCTAGGCGTTCAAAGATAAGAATTGTGAGAGGTTTAGATAGATGACATATGGGTAGGAGACCGACCAAGCGGGATAGGCAAAGTCGGCGACCATGGAGACCTCGATTAATCTATTATATATTTTATGTGTAGTATTGAATAATGTTTTTTCGCATTTGAAGGAACAAGATTCTATGGATTGTATTTTCAATATTATGATCAATTTATATGTTGGATGTTTTTTTTAAATGGATATTATTAATACAAAAATTTAATTTTTTTAATTTCAAATTGAAGTCATATCCTAGACTTCCAGTCTAGGGTTTAACCGGAGTCTTCGGTCAAACCCTTGAATGGGAGTCTAGGGTTTGCCTAAAAACTCCAGTCAAACCCTTGAATGGGATTCAAGGGTATGCCTATTTGTGTTATTTTTAATTTTCGGTGCTTAATTGTGTATTTTCGTATTATAATATGATTATTTTGGTAATTTTCTCCTAATTCTCATATTAGATTTGTTCATAAATAATTCTCAAAATAGGTCTCTTCATATTTTTAATAATATATATTATTTACTTTGTATCATAAATTTTACATTATGTTGCAAATGAACTCTCAACCGGAATATAATACAATAAAAAAATTGAAAATTAAGAAGATTAAATTTATGAAAAAAAAATAAAAATAAAAATGGAAATAAAAAATAATTAATTTATGAAATGATAAAAATACACATTAAAAAATAATCAAACAAACATTTTTTGTAGCTTTTAATTCTTAAAAAATATGTGAAATTAAAGGATAAAATTTACATATAAAAATAAATAAGTTTTTAAACAACTTTATATTGAAAAAAAAACAACATATAATGATATAAAAAATATTCATCAAGAGTATGAAAAAAATATACAAACTGAAATTCATTCTTAAATTTATTCTATTGATTTTTCAAATTTAAATTAGTTTATCAGATTTTTTTTTCAGTCAATAATTTTGTAAATTTAACAAGTTTTACTTAGGGTTTATGTACGTTTTCACTTTTACATTTTCATACTTAAAAAAATCGCGAGTATTTAGTTTCTTTACCTTTTTATATCACGGTTTTTTTTATAATATATATATTTAGCATAATTTATTTTAACAATCTTTTCCCAATTAATAATTTATTATTTTTTAGTTTTTAACATTTACATATAGTTACCTAATTTTTTTTTTCAATTTTTCTAATATATTTTTTGCATTATTTCGGTTCAGGGTCAATTGTCACAAAATATAAACTTTGGGATGTAAAGTAAAAAATATATCTAATTAAAAAAATAGAAAAAAAACCTAGTTTGAGAATTAGTTTCTAAAGAAGCCTAGTTTGGGAATAAGTTTGGCAAACTAACCTATTTTGGTAATTCACTCGTCTTTGTAGTTTGTAACTTTGTACATTTATATATATAACAATTTATAAAATTATAATGATCATTTTGTTGTTTATATATTGTTAACAGACTAATTAGATTTTATAGAAAAAAATATACTTATAATACAGAACTGTAAAAAATTCTAACGTACTACAGCCCAAAATAGTGTTGTTGCTGTTAAGGAATATAATGTGCCTGTGTCACGGGCTTGGAGCTTTCCACGCTCCCAGCGGAATACGCCCGCGGGGCATCCGACATTCCCACGTCCGTTACATTCTCCCCCACCTAATCGAGCGACGCCCTCGTCACGTCCGCATCATGGAAAACCTCGATCTCCTTCGTGAACTGCCAAAGATCTTCTGGCGATTCCCAACTTGCTTCGGACTCTGGAAATCCCTTCCACTTGATGAGGTACTCCTACTTCGGCTTGCACCAACGTTTCCGCACTTCTCGATCCGCCAAAACTTCTTCAACGTCTCGGTCGTATGCCGTCTTTGCTCCAATTGGTGCGCGGGATGATTCCGCTCGGCTTGGATCCTCCTTGTCTTCGTGAAATGGCTTGAGCATGCTAACGTGAAAAACGGGGTGGACCTTCATTTTGGCTGGAAGCTCCACCTTATATACCACCTTCCCAACCTGTTTGAGAACCTGGAATGGGCCCTCGTAGCTAGGGGTGGCAATTCGTGCTATCGTGCGTGCTATCGTGCGTGCTATCGTGCATGTCAGTGATGGTGTCGTGCTAAACTTACTGAACACGATCACGCACGATAAGCTTATCGTGCCACATTTTACAAACACGAACACGACACGGATGTTTTCGTGCGTGTTCGTGTCGTGCTATCGTGTTGTGAAGGATATTCAGTTGCATATCCATATACGAGATCTTTGAGCAAAAATAAAAATAATGAACATCATATATAAAAAAAACCATGAATTAATATGTTACCATTCATAAGTTATTAATATAGAGTTTACAAACACTAAATATTAAACCACTAATTGGGTGTAATAGATAAGATTTTCTCAAAAAATACTTAAGATTTGGTCTTATTAGCACAACTTTATCGTGCTATCGTGCGTGTCGTGTTATGATACCCAAACACGAACACGACACGGAAGTTATATCGTGTTAATCGTGTTCGTGCTATCGTGTTATCGTTCTGTTACATGCTAGCACGAACACGGTTTTTTTCGTGCGTGTTCGTGTCGTGCTATCGTGTCGTGTCACAAATTGCCAGCCCTACTCGTAGCGACGAACAAGCCCCTTGTGAACTTCCTTGTGACGGAGAATATTGTGCAATTTCACCATCACTAGGTCGCCCACGTTGTACTCAATGTGCCTCCGCTACTTGTCCATCCACTTCTTTCAAATTGGTGCAGGACTATGTTTTTCTAAAGTTTTAATTTACTTTAATATATGATTTTGAAGTGTCATTGTGTAGCTACCTCTTATCAACGTTATTCTGTTTCGCTTTCCTGGCCTCAAGATTGCTTCTCATTCACTTCATTTGATTTACAGATCGTATGATGATAGCCATGGCTCTAAAGATTGGTAGTTCACATTTCCTTGATCCGTGTAGCTGTTAAGAGAGAGGATAACTTGGAAAAAAGCAAGGTCTGTGAATTTGATCTAAAATGTGACTTTCCTACAGGTTGTTTGTTCTAATCTTGGCAAAAAGCAAGGTCTTCACGTACATTTTGATAGTCATAAAAATAATTTTGAGCTTCGTTTGAATTTATGGTAGTGATTGTTCGAAACAGGGATAAATTCTATTCTTCCATTTATTTGCAAAATTTTCATAACGTTGGTTTTGTTATTATCATCTTAGGGAAAACAGAATTTAAGAATTCCAAAATTAAGGCTTTTTAATCAGCAACGGCCAGACAACCGTCATGGTGGATCCACATTTGGATTGCTTTTTAGTGCTTTTTGGCTACTAAATCCACCATACATGTTAATGAATCTGTTATTGTTTCAGGTAAACAACACAAAACCACCTCTCAGGTAATCTTCCATGTTGAATATCCCCAAGATTATCAAGACCTTTCACATGAAGACCTGAAGGAATTCAAGCAGAGCAGATATGTTAATGATCTTTGCAGATATGACGTTAAGTAGCCACTTCTATGCTTTATTATGGGGTGGTCTAGTTGCATCAATCTGTTGAATCATTGATCTTTGCAGATATGACGTTAAGTAGCCACTTCTTTGTTGTTGCATCAATCTACATGGTATCAGAGCCAATTTCGCATTAACGCGGAACGATTCAAGATCGGGATTGAAGAACTCGGGTACTCTAAATATGGATGTTGCCGGTCGCGTGATTGGACAAGGAATGGAGCTGTTGAACTCGTCCAATTACCGGATTTGGAAGTCCTGCATGGAGTCGTATCTCGTAAGTGAAGACTCGTGGGATGTCGTTGGAGGCAATGATGCAACCGCCCCGGAGGATACCGCTAAAAATGGTGAAGCGATAAAGCGCTGGAAGCGGAGGAATGCCAATGCGGAGTTTGCCTTGAAGATGTCGATATCTTCAGCGGTGTTTGAGAATATCTCACGATGCACCTCTGCAAGTTCGATCTGGAAGACGCTAGACCAGCTATACAACAAGAAGAACGAGGCGCAGTTACAGATGTTGGAGACGGATCTGGAGAATGCGAAACAGGGTGAGTCGTCGATTTCACAGTTCTTTCTAAAGATTAAGAACTTGTGTTCAGAAATTAATTTAATCAACCCGGAGGAGCCAATTTCGGAGGCGCGGATAAAACGGTCTATTATTCGGGGATTATGTTCCGAGTATATACCGTTCGGTACGTCGATTCAAGGGTGGGTCCAACAACCATCATTGGAGGAGTTTGAGAACCTTCTAGCTTCACAGGAGTCGCTGGCTAAGCAAATGTCTGAGATCAAGCTGGAGGAAGATCAATGCGCGCTCGTGGCTCAGGTAAAGAAGAATGACGCCAGGAAAAAGGTTGGTGGGAATGTGGAGTCGTCTCATAAGAAAGATTTCAAGTGTTATCGATGTGGGAAGCCTGGACATCTGAAGAGAAATTGTCGGACCAAGCTGAAGGAGAGTAACATGGTGGAATCTAAAACCTCAATCGAAGATGAAGAATGGGCTAAATGCTTTCTAGCCAAGACCACTCCGACATGTGCGTTCGTAGCTCGAAACTCGGGAAATGAGTGGATTGTCGATTCCGGTTGTGGTCATCATCTTACTGGAGATGTGAATCAATTTTTGAATATTCGTCGTCGTGAAGGAGAAGAAGTTATACTCACGGCGGATGATACCGTTCACCATGTTGAGAAAGAAGGCACTGTTGTGATCAACGGTAGAAATGGAACATCGATCAAGCTCAACAACGTTTATCATGTTCCTGGTATGAAGAGAAATCTCCTTTCAGTTGCGAATGCAGTTGATTCAGGTATGTATGTTTTATTTGGTCCGAAAGATGTGAAGTTTCTCAGGAATGTTGAGATGATCAATGCGGATGTAGTTCACATCGGTGAGCGAGTAGACGACATGTTCGTGATACCGGCTTCAAGTAAGGAAACTTTTTCAAATAAGGTTCATGGAAAAAGGGGGAGTTCGAATCCTCACGGAGATGTCCATGGAGAAACCGATGATAAACAAGT
This sequence comes from Clarkia xantiana subsp. parviflora, assembly GCA_036873135.1. NCBI lineage: Eukaryota > Viridiplantae > Streptophyta > Magnoliopsida > Myrtales > Onagraceae > Clarkia > Clarkia xantiana. The sequence goes on along the minus strand of JAPTYO010000004.1, from coordinate 2,651,411 downwards.
GGTGAAGCAATGATCAGGAATGTCAATCACTAAGCCAGTTCGTGATCGGGATAAAAATCGCATATGCGCTTATTCTTGCTTCTGTACAAGTCCGGTAGTTCACAGTAAATCTCTTTCTCAAGATGAAGATATGGAAGAGTCGGACTTGGAGATGTTTAAGGGAGATGAAGTTGTGCTGCCGACGATGGGAAATAAGCGTCGACAAGTTATTTTGTCGCTTGCTAAGAGTTCAGTTCTCGATAAAGGAGGAAGTGCTTCAAGACCTGAAGAGATTAACAGAAGAAGACATTCTTGGTCGACTATAGGTGGAGCGGACAATGTAAGAAGAATGAAGATCTCGAGAAGAGAAAGATGTGAAAGTACGAAGATTTATCGAGACGAAAAATTTGAGCCGATGAATAAGAGTTTCATCATAATCGACAAGAAGAGAAGACTTTATCAAGGTGGAAAAGTACGACTGAAGAATCGAGAGTGGCACAAATCAGAGTACAACATTGACAAGAAGAATCATAAAGGAAAGTCAATGTTGAGGAAGAGTGTAAAGAATCAACATAGACTTACCTTCATGGGCTAAGACTTGCCATCATGGGCCAAGAAGAACTTACCATGGGTCAAGACTAATTTACCATCATGGGTCAAGACTTAATGATTTGAGCTAAGAGAGATTGGGCCAAGTTGAAGAAATATCTAGAGATTAAAGTTTAGCTAATGTGTCTAGATAATTCTAGGAACTAAATAAGTGTAGTAAATTCTAGAGAGTTTCTAGGGAGTTCTTAGTCTAGATATTTCTTAGTGTAGAGATTTCTTTAGTCTCCTATAAATAGGAGTGGAGTCATTTGTAGTGATTAAGCAAGAAAGTACCACCACAACTACACCACCACATCAATTACCACCACCACAAGTTGTAAGAGTTTCCAAGCTATCATATTTAGAGTAAGAGAGTTATATATATAAGAGTTCTTCATTAGCTACTAGATACGGTTTTAGGCAAGTGCAAATCGGCAATTTATTATTTTTACAGTAACAATACAGATCTTCTTACCATGTTGAAACAATCCAGAAGATGGTGTTGGGTTTGGTAAGCTCACTTCATCCTCAAATAGTATTATTATTCAACATTAGTGGGCTTGGAATCAATACATTTCTATTGCTTTTACCCTCATTTGTCAGGAAGTGAAGATTGAACTGATCGAGAACTAACGGGTAATCTCACAATATGTTGTTTGCTAGTGTGCTTGTTGAAATTTCTGTTTGGATTAGACTGATTCAATAATCCACCACGAATCGCTGCACCATTGATGATGATTGTAGATTTTGTTCAAATACAGTAGATAAACAGGAGGAATATATACAGACTTATGATATTGTTAGACAAGTTATAATAAATCCATACATAGCTAGAAGTTTAAGATATTTAGTACCCCGCATCAATAATCCAACATGCTGAACTTCACTTGCATGTAATCTGAGTGTATAGTAATCTGAACTTTACCTGCTGAAACTGGTTTAAGGGAACTGGGTTTTAATCTGGAGGGCAAACTGATGGATCTGAGTGGAAGGTGGATGTCTTGGAAACCTGCCAAATTCTACATTCTTATCTTGGAGAATTGAGTTTCTGACAATTGGAAATGGAGAGTGATTTGTAAGAAATGATTGCATTCAACCCCATATTGTATCCATATTCAATCCCATATTGTAAATGAATATTAATATTTTTTAAATGTAAAGATGTATTTTATTGGAATGGGATATTACTAATAAAATATTTGTTTGTATAGTTTTTTTTTTGTTTCATTAGCTAAATAGAAAGTAGGATTTTGTGATGAAAAAAAAATTGAGGTTTTTATTACCGACAGGTATGTTCGTCGCTAAAATCCCCCTCGAAATGCCCATTGCTAATCTGTTTAGCAATGGGTGTTTCATGTCGCTAATACAATAGTGAGGGGTCCGCTAAAGTATAGCGGCAGGACTTTCAGCGACAGGTCAGCGACAGGAAAAATCACGTCACTAATACTTATAGCGACGGGATTTTGGGCTTCTAGCGACGGTTTTTCGCGTCGCTAAAAGTATTTTTCTTGGTAGTGTGAAGAGATGCACCGGTCGTAAATTCATAACCAGAAGTTATTAATTACTACTATACCATTTTATTTTATTTTATTTTTGGCCATAACAATACCATTTTATTTCATAAACTAAATATATTTAATTTTACATAATTACATACCATTTAGACTTATAGGTAGACTGGAAGCATCTTCTTTGATAAAAATTAATAAGAACTAAGAAAAGATGTGCACGCGCGGGCGTATTTTCAATTATGATACTCTTACATTATTCCAACATACATATTAATTTATTAAATCATAATATAATTGTATCGCTAGATACATTAACTTGGTGCTATTTTTGAAAGTCAATTTTTGTTTAGTATATATCTTACCAGTTTTCCCTCGTGCTATTATTATCTAAAAGTTAATCAAGCATAATTATATTTCATTATATAGATATTATGTTGGAATCTATATATGTTCTTATTCTATTCACCATCACGTAGATAGCTACTAACTTGGTTAGCTAGTATATATATATATATATATATATATATATATAGATTGAGGAAATTCGGATAAGTAATGACTAAGTTGTATTCATTTTCATTTAATCTCTAATTTTCTTCTCACGTTAATTGTTTAACACATTGTCGATGGGAGAATTTATTGTTATTGTAAATTTTGCCTATTAATTGTCAATCGGTTTTTATTATTCATTCTCAAAGTAACATACCAACAAAATGAAACAGTCTCTATAAAGCAATGTGAGAGCTTGGAGGTCATCCAAGCAAGGAGAGCTGCTTATGTGAATAATATCACATTAATTATGTGGGAGAATATATGATATGGACCAATTAGATATGATAATTTGTACACATTTGCATCGCGTTTTATTATTATCAATCTCACATTCAACTCACCAAAATTATATTATATATAGATATAGAGGTAAATACTGGAAAAAAGAATATATATACGTTTTCACTGCATGCATGCATTTCTGTAGAAATTTCAGCTAATGACATTATCACATGAGCTCAGATACAGTACCTTCTTTTCCCTCAAGACAGCATTATCAAATAACCAGTTCACGTGGCTAAATCAGAAGCCTTCAACGGGACTATGCGGGTCTCTTTCCATATCAGTGAACTTGTGATGAGATTTATGAGTGTTCACCCATTTGATTGAATGTCCCTGCAAAATATATATATATAATTGATCATAATATATTTAGATCAAATTGAACATATATATATATATATACATGAAAAGCCAGAACCCCACAATAAGCGAATGAATACTCGAGCCATTTCAGGAGGTTTCTATGGTAAGATAAGCAAATGCCGAAACTACCAGTGATGAAGTGCAATGCGAGTTGAAGTAGAATGGTGCAAATAAATTGAGTAGATGCATTGACAGGACGACCGCAAAATAGACCAAATCCGATGTATTCCACCTCCTCCATCGTAACACACTCCTGGGTCTTTTAACCACAACATTGGACAACCAAATGTGATGGTGATTGACAAAATTATTAGTATCAACGTCCACGCTTGATGATAAAGCTCCTTCATCCATACATAATTAACATGGTAGTGGCCAAGAATTAATATACTTAAGAGTGTTGACAAGGTTTTCCTTCAGAGAAGAAAGATATATATAGAGAGAGAAAGTGTTGGACGGTGTGGTTCAGCAACCTCCAACTCCAAGCATTGTGGGTCGACGCTGTTAATTATGATCAGATATGGACCGTTTTGATTGTGTGATATAACATATATAGCTACCTACCTAGGTAGCTAACTAGGCTGGCGATGAATTCGTAGGAGATGTACGTACATTAATTATTTATTATTCTCTACGACGGTACGACTTACATCTAGAGTCTACCTCCTTAATTATTAGCTCTTATATATATATATATATCACATTTTTCTTCTAAAGATATATGTACGTTAACAAACACAACGATTGTACGAACATGCATAGAACAAACATGAAACACCACATCAATACATACAATATATAAAGCTACTAATTACTCATTGAAATGCTGAAGTAGCTAGCTAGCTAGGAGTACTCCATTTGTCCGATCCTCTAATTAAATAATACAACTGATTGATCAATATTACATCCACACATACATTATATATTTATTATATCATTATACATTTCATTATGCCAATGCAAGGGGTATCCACCCAAATAATAAAGCACCAACCCCTATCGCAAGTGCATGAACAACATAAGTTTTATTTGAAATTAACCTATAAAAATTTGTTTATGCATGTCCGCTGCTTTAAATCTAGTTGTTATTCCATGTTGTATCAGTGTTGGAGCCACTATTTATAATGTGGCTAATAAAAAACGGTTCATCAACCGGCATACTAACAATTGTCGATGGTTTCCTCGTACACCCTTTAATTCCTCAATTACATCTATGCCTCTATTTTTCTAGATACTCTTGCTGGAAATCCTTCGACATGGAACTATTCCATACTCTGCAGCAACAAATACAAACGATTTGACCTAGGATCTGTTTCGATATTCATCAGATCTGCAAAAAGTTGAAGATTTACTGTCAGATCTTGCACAGATCTGTAAAGTAGAGGTACTGAAAACGAACAACACGCAGATATCTATGGTGCATGTAGATAGTGGTACAATGGACTAACCTGGTCGGAAATGCCTCGATTCATGACTCTTCAGATTCCTGCTTCTAGTTCATATCGTGACACCTCTGCTGGCTGTGGCTCCACGAATCCGTGACCCTGTCCCGTGTAAGCCATGACTCCGACTCCGTAAAGTGAACGCCGCCGTCCCCAAGAGAAGAACAAACGAGCGAACCTATATCTAACACACTAGTGGGGAAGACAACCAGGTTCTCAGTAGAAAAAAACATGGAAGGAGAGTCCATTTTTTGGAGAACAATAATTCACGGCTGTTTAGTTGAAAATGGATGGATGGTTGAGAATAAACAGATTAGGGTTTGGGAATTAATAAAGACAAGTTTTGGGCCGAGAGAATGACTAGTTTTTTGGTCCGATTTAGGTTTAGTTATAATATAATAATATAATATTTTAAATATAAAAATTAACTATATATTATATTTAGCAAATATATATAAGGAAAAATGTATTATTATATTATACTTACATACTTTACTAATTCAAATTTAAAAATTTGATAATATAATGATAAGTAAATTCCTAAATGTGATTATACATATAAATAAATGATATTAAAATAGTTAAATAGTTGATAACATATATATTAAAATAATTCATTTATAAATATTAGATTTTTCATATTAAAATATAATGTACAATTACTATTTTAATTAAGCATAACATAGATTTTTTTTTACTGGTATATATATATATATTGACCAATTTGAATTTTACCTCTTTAATTCAAAAATTAAAATTCTGCTTGACATTAACACTTTTGTAGAGATTTCATAATTGTCACTGATGTGTATTATGATTTTAGTGATGTTTGAAAGTGACGTAATCGCAGTCATCACTAATAAAAATTGTATTAGTGATGACTGAAATAATTCGTCACTGTTGAAGTCATTTTAGTGACAAAATAAGTGGATGTGACTAAAATTTATATCATTAGTGATGAAACAAAAATCGTCACTAATATCTATGACATGAGTGACTAATGTAGTTTTCTTTTGTGATGATAATTTTGTCACAAAAAATCGTCACTGTTTTCTTGATTTGTTGTAGTGGTATTTTGTATGTATTTTACATATAAGTATAATATAATATTGTATATAAAATATGGTTTTTTAATCCATTTATATTTTTTATTCAAATGTATACTATCCTTAACTTAGTTGGATCTGTCAGATTGTAACATTCACAAAAATATTGAGGACTTAAATTGCAAATAAAGAATTTCAGTGGCTATTGAGAGCTCAAGGGTAAATGAGGATTTAATGAATATTTTTATTGAACTCACGTAAAAAGAGGTTATTTGACAAAAGAGAATTAGAGATATATCGTAGTTCATTGTAAGAGTTTTCTATAAACATCAAAAACATTCTAAATCGAGCCGGAACGAGGGTGAATTAAGTTTCTAATGTTGGTTCTGCAATCTGTAAATTCTAATCTTAGGTTAAAGATGAAATTGACTATGTCCGACCAACTTTGACCGACGCATGTGGGCCACCCAAATGTCGAACTGTGACCCCGTTTGCGGCGTTGGAGTCGTAATTAAAACCTCTACTTACAATATTTTTCGAAAAAAAATTATGAGATCGTTAAAAAGGCAGTGAGTAATGGGATAACGGGTCTCTATCTAGTTTTACATTTCATGACAGAAACATTGAATGTGAAATCTAAATTGGACCCTAGGAGATTTGAGTTCTAAATAAGTGGCTGCAAATTTTAGTGGACTTTGTGGTTCGAACAAGAGGTCTTAAACTCGTTATTATATTATTTTTAGGGAGATCGGGTCGACGGAGCTGATGACTTTAGTTTTAGGGTTTCAGTTGAGGTAAGTAGTTTAAGCTTATTTATATATTTACAAAATAAACATTTTCTGCATTGCATGAAGTTTCAAAGATAAGCTATGACCATTTTCGAGCATGAATATAATTTTCAGATTTTGAAATTTGGATCAAGTGCTTGAAGTTTTGTTACGAATTACGTATGTTTGGATATGATCGATTTTGCAAGAATATTTTTGTGATATACTTCGATATAAGATTTTAATGAAAAATTTGTTACTGAAAACCTACTTTATAAAGTTCGATCTCTGGCTCGGTGCTCCTAAGTCTAGTTACGTTCTAAACTCTTACAAGTGACCCTCCGGCGTATGCATACGAAGATCGATTGCTTATGACCGACCCAACGAATATATTTGGGTTTTGTATCCTTCCAATGAGGGTTAAACATTGGAGCCGACCCAACGACATACATGGGCTCTACATCCTTCCAATGTGGGTTAAACATTAGAGCCTTCCTGCAGACATCATAGGCGTGGTGAAAAGAATAGAGCAACACATGATTATGTTCACAAGGTTGGTTGGACCAATTGGTAAAGCGAATTATTTCCCAGCGACTCAAGGTTGAATCTCGCTGGTGACGCCTCCTTAGCGAGAACTTTAACTTTAACGCTCACGACCCAAAATTGAGGAAGCAATCTTGATAATCCAAAAAAAAAGATGCTCGGATTATGTTCTGTTCAGAATTTCGATTAAGTTCGAAATCTCTGATTATGTTCTGACTTTTGATTAAGTTTGAAACATCTGTTTCTGATTGACATCCGACTCTGACCCGTTTCTGAATTTTGCTAATTTTTGTACATACCGCTTGACCTCTGAATTTTGTTAAATTCTATTTTATGGAAGTTTTTGAAATTGTCAATGTTTTGATGTTCTTTAAAAACTTTATGTTTATTATCTTTATCATATATATATGAATATATATTTCCGAGAGCTTGTTCCGATAGGATAACTGACCACTACTTATTGAATTTCTCCCCAGCAACATACTCCCTATTCAACTCCTCAGTTTCAGAATGAGTTAATAGTATTTCGGACTATCAGTACATGAAGACGTTCCATGTGATATTTTGAGTAGGTGGTGAATTTTAGATGATATCAGAGAGCATATTAGAAGTATCAAGTTGAAATCTCTTGCATTTGATATTTATGTATATAGAGTTGTTGGATTACGTAAGTAACATAATTCCTTATAATACATACAAAAATTGAATTGTGTTTAATTAAAAAATCTTTTTTGATTTCGTTATTTAGCGGTTTATTACTAGTAAATAGCAACCATCACTCATAACTTCCAATGCGGATTTTGAGGCGTGACACAGATCCGATACTAATAAGACCTATTCAACTTTCGACAATCGACGATATCAATTACATTTGGGTGCAGTGGAATCAAACTTCTACAATCGCTCCCTCTAATATCAAAATAATGATCACCAAGGTTATCACTTTACTAATTAAATGATTAAGTAAACAATGACTATAATAAGAATAAACTTATATGGAGTTAGAGCTTATCTTGAATTACACGATAAACACATCTATAAATACACATATTTCCCTCTTAATAAGAATGGGATCCGCCCTCTAATTCTTAAGTTATTCATTTACATCTCTACAATATATTGACTTAACGAAGGCTGTTTACCAAGTATCGATCCGGTCTATCCCTTCATGTAGGTGCAGATACGTGAAACTAGTGTCGGAGCAATATGAATTAATAGGGTGATAAATGTCACTGTATTATCAAATATTTTTATCGAGGCTCTACGTTTTCTTTCGAAAAATATATCAGAAACCTCATTATTTTAATGTCAAAAACACATTATTTTGTATAAGATATTAAAATCTCATTATTAACTTGTAAAACTCAAAATTCAATGCATTCAGATAAAATTTTATCAATTTTAGGTTTCCAGCTTTCGACTTGAAGATAATGATTGTCAATTTTATTATTTAGCTCTTTTTTACATTTTTTTTTTTGTGCCAAAGCTCTTTTTTACTAGATTATAAATTCTAGTTACAATAATTTAATGGTCATATGTGAGGTACAGTTAATAAGAAAAATGATGTAAACCATATAATATGTTTGAAAATTTGGATTTTATACCAATATGTTATAAAATGTTCATTTTTCAAAATAATGGTAATTGGTACTTCGTCTTTCAGTCATTTGTCTAGAATTAGCATCAAATAAAATTTAAATTTAGAAAATTAACTGAATAGTTTTTTTTTCTAAATGTCGAAATCTATTAATAATTTTAATAGTGTTACAATAGTGTCTCGACTCGATTGAGACTTATTTAATCAACAATCGATTTTGATCTTATTTGACTGAGTTGTAACATTTGTATAAATCATTATTTTTTTCGTTAAAATTGGTTTATAAAAAAACTGTTGGTGGTCTACAGATAGAACTTTCATTATTATTTAAATAAGTCTTACATTAATATACTTTACTTAAATTATAACTAAATGCTATACGTCGTATCAAGTATCAACCTTAAGGAATACAATTCACACCAAAATTAATTGCATGGTTGTGGTTTTATGGGTGTTATTATTATATATGACTAATAAATGGTTGAATTAAATATGGGGAAAATGGTTGAACTAAATTATAAATAATAATCAATTTAATTTTTTTCCACTAAATAAAAATTAATTGGATGGTTTAAATTTTGTCAGAGTGATTATGACTAATAAATATTTAACCAAATTAATCGAAACAGATATTAGGTGTGTTATTATTTAAATAAGTCTTACATTAACTAAATGCTATACGTCGTATCAAGTATCAACCTTTTATGAGAAATTATTATATGGACTAAGCCAATTAGATTTTGACAACTAATATTCATTAAAATTCTACTTAACAACCCAATGTACCAGATTGAAATTCTTTATTAGCATTAAATTTGGATATTTATAGTGATTTGGATATAATTTCTTGCCGTTAATTTGATATTAATTTATAAAAAATTAATAATTAAATATTCACATTCTCCAAATTAAATATTTAAATAATCAAACATAAAACTAGCTAAGTTTTTAAAATTATTTACAAAAATTAGATATTATTGTTGATGACATTAGCAGCATAAGCCCAATTTTTTTTAGGCTTTAAGTATATTAAGAATTTATGTAGTTTTAAGGTTTTTTTTTAAAAAAATCCTATTAAAATGAGTGAACAATATGACAGTACGAACAATAAAACGTTAATATTGGATAAATAGTTTAACTGGGTGAACTCTATATGACTGAAATAGGGTTTTAAATACTTTTATAGTTTATGTAGCTTTAAGTTTTTCTTTCTAAAACCCTATTAGAATGGGTGAACAGTTTGGCAGGGTGAAACCTAGAGAGTTAAAATTGGACGCAGATTTGATCGGGTGAACCATAGATGACTAAAATTGGACAAATACTTTTTCCTATTTTAGTCATTTATAGTTCACCCGGTCAAATGTGCGTCCAATGTTAGCCATTTGGGGTTCACCATGTCTAACTGTTCACTCATTCTAATAGAGTTTTAGAAAGAAACTTAAAACTACATAAACACTAAGTATACTTAAAGCCTAAACCAATTTAAAAAAAATCGGGAGCGACAAAATTTAATTTTTTTACAAATAATTTTAAAATTTGGTTAATTTTTGTGTTTGATTATTAGTTAATCACGGTATTTAATAAATAAATATTTTATTATTTAATGTAAACAAAAACGCCAACTTATTATATTCAAATTAGTATAAAGAATTCAAATCTAATGCTAATTAAGAATTTCTATCTAGTATGTTCAGTTGTTAACTATAATTTTAATGATTATTAGTTGTCAAAATCTAATTAACTTAGTCCATAGCTTAGGTGGTGGACTAAGTCCCATAATAATTTCTCAAACTGAAGGGATACAATTCACACCAAAATTAATTGCATGGTTGTGGTTTTATGGGTGTTATTATTATGACTAATAAATGGTTGAATTAAATATGGGGAAAATTGTTGAACTAAATTATTAATAAGATTTATTTTTTTCCACTAAATAAAAATTAATTGGATGGTTTAAATTTTGTCGGAGTGATTATGACTAATAAATATTTAACCAAATTAATCGAAATAGATATTAGGTGTGGCTTACGGTTTACGGCTTACCCCGACCGCTGGTATAGCAATCGAACCTAAATTAATTTGTTAATTTATGTAATATTTAAAGTGTATATAAATGTCTAAGTGGCAAGTTTACAGAATTCAATTTATGTAAAACCACCGTGTATGCTCTAACTAGAACATCCACAAAACTTTTCATAATTTTTATTATTTAAAAATGATATATAAGACTTATATGAATGAAAACTAACATAAATAAGGTTTACTAATTATATTCCTTAAACATATATTTTAATTAAAAAAACTCCTACAACTACCAATAAATTTTTTGCATTAATTATGGAGCGGATATTTTTCAGATAAAAAAATAGGATACGCGATAATATAATGATATAATGCATTTTTTTTTATTCGACGAATGCACCATGTAAAAATAAGTGGCTCATACTCTTAAAAAATACTACGTAAAATCATTATAACAATTTTTACCATTTTTTTACATAAAAAATATATAATGAGTCCACACTAAAAGAATACTAAGTAAAAAAAAAAAAAGTAAAACCATTGTGGATGATCTTAATTACGATCATAATGGATTCAGATCTCCTGTACCTGTCTTCCTGCCTCGGATCGTGTCTTGCAATTAAGTTTTTGACATGTGTATTTATATTTAATACACATGTCTTGAATGTAATTAGGGTTAAAGGTACTTTTGATTATTCTAGGTCACCAATCCCAATAAGGTTTTAAAAAGAAAAAAACCACAAACTTAATTACATTCAAGACACGTGTTAAGATCTTAACGGTGACTCACGATCAATAATAAGAATAGTGGGGCAAAATATGTGTATCTGGTCATAACGGACGGTTCAATTGCGTGATAAATAGTTTTCCCGATGAACATCTCAATTATTAGATCTAAAGGCTTTTAGCGACAATAATTTAACGACCGGTATGAAAACATGTCGCTGAAAGTATATAGTACTGACAAGAGTTTTACCTGGCTTTTTTTAACCCATTTTAATGACAGAATTCCAAGTATGTTGCTAAAATTCTGATTAAAACTTTGCACTTAGCTGATTATTGAGCCCGTAACCTATTTGTTGACAAATATCCAAACTCTTTTTTTGGTAAATGCTCAAACTCTCTTTATTATAATCTAAAGCCCTAACATGAGGAAAGTGGGGAAACTTGATAGGAGGGAGACATCTAAGAGAGTGGGGAGGGAGATTGGAGTCACGCTACTCGCCCCCGCCAGCAGCCATGCCGATGTAGCTCTGGTTGCTGACAGTCGCATCTTTATCGGCGGACACAAACTGGTGCAGATCTTCCCCGCTGATGTATCTTACCTTGCTCTAACTCCAGATATGTATTTGCTATACTCATTGTTGTAGAATTTCATCAACAGTATTTGATCAATTTTGGTTGATCACATGATTACCTTTTATATTAGTAGATTCATATTTGCTGAATTTGAAGTTAATAGTTTCATAACCAAACTATGATGAGTAAGTGGATACTTTTGCCCTGAGATATGGTACACTTGGTTCAATGTAGACTGGGCATGATCTGATATTCAGATGTAGACTTGATGTAGGGCATGGGTTAGAATCTTTTATAGTTTTGTTACGGAATCTTAAAAGCCAACATTATCAGTTGACATTTTCCTTTCCTCTATTGACTCGATTCCCAGTAGTCTTCTTTTGTGACAGTAAAGAAAATATCCCAAACCTATCCAGAAAAATGTTGGATTTGAATTATTTCTTTCTGTTATGAGGAATGTAAAATGAGAAAATAATTTACGATAGTTTCAATATTAACCTTCGTTCATACTGTTTATAAGATCCATCTGTGTATGTTTGCCTTGGAAAATGGCATTTTTGTTGGTTTAAATCCAACATATGATGTTTTATGCACAAGATGGTAATGATACAAGTCATATATCTTTAGCATGCTTGTATATCTTGTAACAAGGAAATTTGATTATGATCGAGTAGGACATGGGATTCAATTTGACCAGTCATCCTGGATTGATTGATCCGCATGTTTTGAGAAATTATGATCATTTATCTGATTTAGTAAATGGTTTAAGTATCTATATGCCAATCTTTTGGTACTTTGCAGGAAAATTCATTTTGCTTGGAATATTATAACATCTGGATATATTAAGCAATCTCTCTATTAAGCAATCACCTATGAGTGTGATATATATTCATATACTATTTTCACTTTGTACGCTTATCTAAAGATACTTCCTCACTTTTTGTCACAGGTTGTTATCAACGTCATTGGTCTACTTTTCATGGGCAGGCTACTTGAGCTTACATTGGGTTCAAGGGAGTCTGTGAGGTTCATTTTTATTGTGAACTTTTTAACATCTCTCTGTCTTTTTGTCACCACCATCACTTTCTACTACATAACAACATATGAAAAATACTTGTAAGTTCAGTAATACCATTGTCCAAGCCTGTAATTATATTTTTATATCTTCAATCAGTATACTCATTTTCCTATCAATATTTCTCGATTTAGTTTTAACTTGTTTATTGATCGTTTTATCTAGATATATGCCCTTATCTGGTATCCACGGGATCCTAGCTCTTTTAGTGGTTTTTCTAAAACCCTAAGAATGAACCCTAGAATAGTGGAATGTAAAGACACTTGTCATATTTTTATTGGTTTGGTGTAAACACCAAGCCTACACAAAATTTTCCGCTGAAGTATATATGCTAGATTATTCCACACCTATTTGTGCTCTAATTAATAGTACAATTAATTGTTCACTATTACATGCACACATACATACATTACATACAATATATATCGTAATAATTCATACATTTTATTATGCTGAGAAGAGTACCGGCCACATCCATTATTAATAATTAAAGGGGTCGGGGTTTATTATCATAATGTACGTACGTAATGGCCGTATCACCACATATATGATGATCAACTTGCTACGTAGTTTTGAAAGCCAAATTGTGCTTATGAGCCTCAGTAGGAACCTTCACTTGTGTGGCCAACCCAAGTGCTTGAAGAAACCGGATCACATACCATGTTATGTCCAACTGCCACCACTCGAGGCCATGCCGAGCTGAATACTCAAAGGCGTGATGGTTGTTGTGCCAACCCTCTCCAAATGAAATTATTGCAACCCACCTATATTAATCAAATGATGATCATATGTTTTTAATTAATCAAGACATCGTTGGAATTCATCATGCGCTCATATGCATGGATGCATACGTGGTAGAAATAGCATGTCATCTTAATTCAAATCACATACGTACCAAGTGTTTCTTGACAAGTCCCCGGTGTTCCATGTTTGTTTTCCCCAAACATGACATGCTGAATTAATTAACCATGTCCCGTGGTATGCTAATGTTGTTCTAACCCCCTACACCACGTCAAAACCAACCAAACATTTATGATTAATTGTTAATTAACTAATTAGAAGAGCTAGCTAACATTAATATAATTACTCTTACGTCTTAAGTAAGACCATGCAACCAAAATATATTAATGAATTAATTACCATTCCCCAAACGACGAAGGGAAATCCACCCAAATAATAAAGCAGCGACCCTAGTGCAAGTGGATGCATAACATAAGTTTTCTGCAGGAACCTATAGAAAATTTGCTTCTGCAAATCCGTTGCTTTAAATCTGGTTGCTACTCCACGCTGCGCGCCAAATAAAAGATTGCAATTGAAAACATAATAATATTATGTATGCTGTCATATATGGACAAAAACTACATATATATACCTTTTTTTCCTTGTAGGCAACATTATTCAATAACCAAGTTACGTGGCTGAACCAGAAGCCTTCTAGAGGACTGTGTGGATCCCTTTCGGTATCAGTGAATTGATGATGGTATCTATGTGTATTGACCCAGTTAATTGGATGCCCCTACAACACGCATGATTATCATATTTAGGTTTTGTTATATATAGAAAGTGATACATGAAAAGAAGAATTAAGGGTTAAAAATCTATAAACTGTCTGAAATTTGCCCTATGTGATATTTTGGTGTCTGAAGTTTAAATTGTTGATATTGACTGTCAGAAGTTTCAACTTTGTTGAAATTTGCTGTCTTCGTCCAAATTTGCTGTTAAAATTGACAGAATTTGGTCATGTGCTTATCACATGACCCAATAAAAAAAATCTCAAAATTGCCCCTAGGATGGTGGCCGGCCGGAGTAGGGTGGTGGGCGGCCCGAGTTGAGTGGTGGGCGGCCGTAGTTGGGTGGTGGCCGGAGTAAACATAAAGATATCAGGGGGCAATTTCGACTTTTTACATAATTTTGTTAAATTTGACTGCAAAAATGAACGGAAAACCAAATTTAACAAAGTTGAAACTTCAGACAGCCAATATCAACAATTTAAATTTCAGACACTAAAATCTCACAGAGGTCAAACCTCAGACATCCCCAGACAGAGGTTCTTAACCCAAGAATTAGCTAGGTAGCTATACCTGAAGAGCCATAACCCCACAATAAGCAAATGTATACTCGAGCCATTTTGGGAGCTTAAAGCTTCGGTGTGCAAGATTTCTATGGTATGACAAGGTAATACCGAAAAGACCTGTGATATAAAGAAGGGAAATTGCAACATACAAAGCATTCCAGTTGAAATGAAACGGCGCAAACAAACTCAGTATATGCATTGATACGACGGCCGTAGCATTAACGAAGTCGACGTAATTCCACGTCCGCCCGGCCCCAAAAACTCCCCTGGCCGGCCTTTTAACCACGACATCCGACAGAATAATCTTATGGTAGTCGGAAGGCGGGGGTTTTGTGGTATTGTCTTGATGATCAGAATGAAGAGCCATAGTTAATAATTATGATATATATATATATGGGCGGGTATATATAATATGGTGGAGAAGAACTTGGTAGCTAGCTAGTTAATAGTTATGATTGATTGATGGTCTTGATAAACATACTTAGCTCTGTATATATAGCTAGTATTCCTTCACAGAATCGACGATATATATATATACATTTAGAGAGAGAGATGGAGCATATTGGGAGAGAAATCGTTGTGCATGGTTTCTACGATATGTACGTAGTAGTATGCGCATAATCACGTGCACTGCTAATAGAAAAGGCAATGTATTGCATCACTATATGAATATTTTAAGTAAATATTTTTTTTCCGCGTATTACAACTTAATAATATTTTCTCCTATTTAATTATATATATTTTTTTCTAATAAAAATAATCTATTTTAATTATAAATAAAACTATTTTTTTCATATACACATATAATATGTGTCACTATTTTTTTTAAAAACTACTAAACATATGAACCTAATACTGGTGAACAAATAAGTTTTTATGACACTCGTAATATTTTCGTAATATTTGTATATGAAAAGTTTGTTTTTATTAGTCTAAGAAAAGGTAGGATTATTAATTGGGAGAAATTTTTAAGTTGTAATCTGTTAACCAATTTATTTTTTAATCTTAATTTATGGCGTATTTCTTATTCATTAGGTAGTCTATATGCTAAGGGGTAGAATATGTCCAATTAATTTATCTTAATCATTAAGTTGCCAAATCATTTTACGCAAGGTGGAATATGTGCAAGCCTGACTCTATATGTAGTACACATCATGAGGGCAACATCCTTAAATGTTTACAACGTACTTAGAATAATTTTCGATAGGGTCGGCTCAAAAATAAAACCACTAAAGAGTTTTAGACCCGAATTTCTAAGAGACTTTCATATATATGTAGTAATGATATTTTATTTTATTTTTCTTTTTGGGCCGAAGGCCTTATGCAATTAAGGATAATCAATACTAATTAAATAGTCATTTAAGTCATTTTTTCAATTAAATAATACATTAATTATCATCGTTAAATCACATGCATGTTTTTTTTTTTTTTATCATTCCTCATTTAATTTTAAGTTTTAACAAATCAACCACATAATTAATAAGTAGTGATAATATATTAATAAAAGCATAACTAAATCTTTATTAACTACCAATCCACTAACTTATCCTAATAAATAATTTATAATGTTTTTTTTTTCTAACGTTTATATTTATTTTACTCTTATAAATTGTTAGCTCATTTAGTTGTCAATATTATACATGCCCTATACATCTGAGATCAGTAGAAATTTTGCGATCTAAATTTTTCTTCTAAAACGTCACTAAATTATTTACAACAACGTAAAACGATTTGTGGGGTACATTGATCAACACGATTTTTCCTTGAATCTTGAATGCACTCTAAAAGATATTAATTATTTTGATATTGATGGTTTAGATTAATTCACTGAATTGAAAGTGTTAAGACAAATTATTCAAATAAAAGATAAACTCACGTTGAGATACTAAAAGACTTTATTCTTTTCTGAATGCATATCATATTGCTTATAGAATAATGTTAAAAACTCAGGTAACTTTGCTTTAGGTGAAAGTTCGAGAGAAGCTTTTTAAAGTTAATATAATCTTATTAAAGATTAATTATGTCTCAAGAAAGGTCAAATGGATTAGCTATATTGTGAATTGAAAATGAAAACTTAGAAAAATAGAATATAAACAATTAACTAGTTATTTTACTTCTATAAAAGCTCGAAAAATAAACTTTAAATAAAAATTTACGATGAAAAGTCCGAAAAATAAACTTCAAATAAAAAAATTACGATGAATAGTTAATTTAAATGTTTGGAGTTTGATTTTCAGTGAAGGTAAGACCACTGACAGTGGTTGTTTAGTGGTTAAAAGCGATTATTCCCATGTGATTTGGATCTGAAGTCCCATGTTCGAAACCTCTCAAGGATGTCACATTGCAGTGACCTGATTAAAATATCGGCTTTCTCTTGACCAACATATCAGGCATATGAGGAGGCGATTAGAACTAGGCTTATCTTGACTCTACTAGGATGTTGGTGGGGATACGTTGACCCACCGTGCATGCGTTGATTGTTCACTGAACATGGTCGAGAAAAACCTATGACTCTCAGCATGAGAGTCTGATCGTTATGTAGCGGGATGGGTCTAAGGTCGTCACTACAGAATATGTAGACCTCAATTTTATTTGAGCCGGCATGAATTACTCGCGTCGGATCAGCCATAAAGAAGTAGTGGTGGTCATGAATATATTTTCATTCAATATGAAATATTTAGGTAATGGATGAAGCGATAAACTGAACAATATTTAATATTAGATGTTTCGTTACCGATTAAATTTGATGTGTATTTGTTGAGTTGTTAGCCTATGTAATTAATACTTTGCCCCCTGTGGCTATTTTTTTTTTGTTTAGCTTCTTTGCATGTGGCGTTTTCTCTGGGGGGGCACCACCCAAAAGAAAGGAGGGGGGCACCCCAAAGCCGAAAGAAAGGAAGCGAGATGGCCACATTACATTCAAAAGCACTCATCACGAGATGGAGTTATTGCAGTTCCATTCAAACCACAACCATAAAAAACCCGCCCACAATTTGTCGTCTAATTGAAGATGATCCCTTTTACATGCACATCAAAATACATTTAATTTCGTTATGCTGCGCGCGAAGAAGTCAGCCCTAGCTATAGCTAGCTAGCTAATCAAGTATTACTCAGAGTGTGTAATGACATTATTTATTTTTGCGTGAAAGATCTAATATATAGCTAGTACAATCTAGTCTAGCTACTTGGACATTATCTCGTAACATACATACATACATGCATGCATCAACTTGCTACGTCGTTTTGAAAGCCATTTTTTGTTTATGAGCTTCGGTAGGTAACTTCACGTCTGTGGCCAACCCAACTGCTTGGAGAAACCATATCACATACCATGTCATGTCAAGCTGCCACCACTCCAGGCCATGCCGGGCAGAGTACTCAAACGCATGATGGTTATTATGCCAACCCTCTCCAAACGATATTATTCCAACCCACCTATATTAATTCATATAATTCAAACTTTTATTATATATATCTATATATTGCAAGCTAGCACTTTATTAAATTTCCTGTCTAGTTTGCGCATACTAGCTATATAACATGTATGTGAAATTAATGTACAATTAGCATTTAACTAATAAAATTAAAATTACATACGCGTACCAAGTGTTTCTTGACAAATCCCCAGTGTTCCATGCTTGTTTTCCCCAAATATGACACGCTGAATTAATTAGCCATGTCCCGTGGTATGCCAATATTGTTCTAACCCCCTACAACCACGCCAAAACCAACAAATATATATATATATGATTAAGCTAGTTAGAGATCTAAGGTATGGATATTGAGCAGCTACTTAATTAGGAGAGCATTAGCATATAATTACTCTAAAGTAAAACCCTGCAAAATTCATTGAATCTATATTGCTATTAATTATTTACCATTCCCCACACAATGAAGGAGAATCCACCCAAATTATAAAGCAGCAGTCCTAGTGCAAGTGGATGAACAACATAAGTTTTCTGCAGGAACCTATAAAACAATTGCCTCTGCAAATCCATTGCTTTAAATCTGATTGCTACTCCTTCCTGCATACCAAATAAAAGAAGATTGCAGCAATTAAAAACAAAAACCTATTATATGCTGCCACATACTATATATATACCTTTTTTTGCTTGTAGGCAGCATTATCAAATAACCAGGTTAGGTGGCTGAACCAGAAGCCTTCGAGTGGACTGTGTGGGTCTCTTTCTGTATCAGTGAACTGGTGATGATATCTATGTGTGTTCACCCAGTTAATTGGATGTCCCTACAATATATATACATAGAGATTGGATACATGTATGTATAAATTGTTGGGAGATAAAATATAGGAAGCGAGCTCTAGCCCACTAGATAAGCCCAGTAAGGTTCCGTACTAAAACCAATCGGTAATAGTAGGAGTAGCTCACCAAGCTTATATAGTGTTCCAACTCTTCAATCTAACCGATGTAGTACAACTCACTCACGTGTACACTTAACATAAATCACAAGATATAAATTTGATGCATGAAAAAATAGCTAGCTACCTAGTTACATACCTGAAGAGCCATAACAGCAAAATAAGCAAAAGTATACTCAAGCCATTTTGGGAGGTTAAAGCTTCGGTGGGCAAGGTTTCTATGGTATGACAAATTAACACCGAAAAGCATAGTGATGGGGAGAAGGGCAATCGCAACGTACAAAGCATTCCAGTTGACATAAAAGGGTGCAAACATACTCAGCACGTGCATTGACCCGACTGCCGCACCATTCACAAAGTCCACATAATTCCACATCCTCCCGGCCCTCCTGGCCGCCGGCCTTGTAACCACAACATCAGACATGAAAATCTTACGGTAGCAGCTTGAAGGCGGGGGTTTTGATGATGCAATGTGTTGATCAGAATGGTGTTGAGGCGGCATTGTTATATATGGGTGTGGTGGAGAAGAAGAAGTAGTTAGTTATACAACTGATGGTCTTGATCATATATACATATTGCTAGCTAGCTAGCTAACTAACTGTATGTATACGTAGTAGTATATATATCCTACATCGTAAATAATCAATGTGCACTTCTGTTGGAAGAAGCAATCTATTGTATACAATATATTGACATTTTCTTGGCCATGCATTCACTATTAATTGGATGGAGTTATATATATATATATAGCAAGACCTCACTTTACGTACAAAGCATTTCTTTCATCTTCCAAGAACTTAAACGAATAGATATATAATTAAATTATCTGAATGGACATACTAGCTAATAAAATAAATTATCATAAGTTGATGATAACCAGTATTATTATATGATATCATGTGGGAGACGAGACGACCTTCACACTTACAATATAAATAATTAAGAAGGAGTAAGAAGAAAGAAAATTATAACAGGCAGGCACATGCATGTCTTGGAGTTTGTAATACACCAAAGCCAAGGCGCGGCCAGGCCACGTGAATACGTGATGAGGAGATAAAGCCTTCAGTATGTATTTTCATCAATCACTACTAGTCTAGTACGTACGTACCCCAAATTTAAGGATGTCCCTTCCCAAACTAGGATGCTGTCTTTGTATAGTTTGTACATGTATATATATAATATTTTATAAAATTAATAATGATCAATAGCATCTTTGTATAGTTTGTACATGTATATATAATATTTTATAAAATTAATAATGATCAATTTGTTGTATGTATATATATATATATATTGTTAACACAGACTAATTAGTTTTATAGAAAAAATATACTTATAATACAGAACTGTACAAAATTCTAACATACTACAGTCCAAAATAGTGTTGTTGCTACTGCAATGGCCGAAGTTCCATTTATACTGATCATGAGAGGCAGGCACATAGGTATATATTATAAGGGAATAAGACTGGACTATTGGGCATCCTCCGATGAAGACTGAACTATTGGGCCATTCACTAATATTCTTCGTATCAAGATCGGCATTCTTGTCTGAACGTCCGTCTTGCGGGGCGTATAAGGGAATAAGATATATTATAGATAAATATATCTTATTATATTTAGATGAATATATCTAGATTAGGAATAGATATATTCTTAATATATTATCAGATTATGTTTCTTATTATATTTCTATAGATATAGTCTTGTATCTATATATATAGGTACATGTACTCAATCCTAAATAAGATCAATAATACAATTCTCATTCTTCTATATATATGGCCACTCATCTAAATGTAATTTGAGGAATATGTAGAAATTATATGATTCAAACATCTCACACATCGGGCCGTTCGACAGTTTTAAATAAGCTTTGTTAAGTTTCTTGTGCTCATATATTAATCAATAAGTTTAGTAAGCGGACTATGAAAGGTGTAATTCTAAAGCATAAGCTGTTAGGACGACTCTTATACAGGTTGACAGTTGCTGAAAATATATAAGCTAAATGAATTGATTAAGTATATATATATATTTTGGGCTTATTTGGCCTAATTACATCTTCTTGAGGAGTGGAGTTATATATAACTCCACTCCTCAAGATTCACAGTTTTGGTAACGAATAAGTTGTAAGTACTCTATATTACAGAGTGAAGTTACCTAATAATTGATATTTGACTAGGTTCAACTAATAATTTCTCTAATAGTTTTGAGTTTTTCTTTTCTCCTTATTGCTGGCCCGAGAATCATTTAAACCAATTGCGATTTCCTTATAGATGTAATTGTTGGCCCGCACTTATTCCTTCGTCATTGTGTGCTGCCATTTATTCCAATCTTTCTTCACCCAGGTATTATTCATCTTTTTTTTAAGCAGATGACTTGGCAAGAATATAAACACATGTATAAGTTGTCTAAAAACACACAAATATAAGTATCAATTATTTTCACAAAATCCAAGAATTGAAAAAGGATAGGATCAAGGTAAGGCTTTCCTTAATCCATATTTCTAAATAAAAGAGTGTTTAAGGTAATAAGACTCAAACAGAAAATGAACTTGATATCTTTACTCTTGCCAGTTGAACTATTTATCACGGTTAACTTCTCTGTATGAGATTTAACCATATAATTCTCACTCGTTTCGGGTCAGCGTGTAAAAGGTAAAATATTAGTTATGAATATATTTTAATTCTTAATACTCAAATCCGAGCTATTTTGTGAATGGATCAAAACAATAAACCGCTACATCATATTACATGGTTTGGAGATGTACATGTATTCTCCTTAGCATAAACAAAAAATCCAGGAATGTGCACATATAATAGCTAGTTTTACATTTCCCACATAGATACATAATAATATACGTCATGCATGCATGGATGATTATGGTATAGTAAATCATCGTTTTAGATTCAAAAAAGACAATTTATGCTTATGTGCGTCGGTAGGAAACTTGACTTGTGTAGCCAATCCAAGTGCTTGAAGAAGCCTGATTACATACCAAGTCATGTCCAACTCCCACCATTCGAGGCCAAAACGAGCAGAGTATTCGAATGCGTGATGGTTATTGTGCCAACTCTCTCCAAATGTTGGCAACGCAATCAACCTAACCCATCAAATATTTATATATTAACTATTTTTTTTTTCTAACTATAATTTAATAATAAATCTTATTTTTTGCATCGTTACTAGCTAGGACGTCGTCGTTGCACACACTCACTATATATATGGCATCTAAAATCTACATATCTATATTATCTATATAAATAAGGGTTAACAGGTCTTTTGGTCCATGATGTTTGACAACTTTTGGGCTTTGGTCAATGATGTTTTTTTTACCTAGTTTTGGTACCATATGTTTGCAGATTTTTTTTTCTAGTTTTGGTTTAACCGTTACATTCCGTTCATTTTTTGACATGTACAAGTCACGTGATCCACCCTAAACTTTTAATTTTGTTCAATTTAGTCCCTCTAATACTTTCCTAACCTTTTTTTGGTTCAATTTACTCCCGAAGTTTCAAAAATTCAATTCGACCTATTGTCCAATTGGGGTCAATTTTGAAACTTCGGGACTAAATTGAACAAAAAAAAGGTTAAGAAAGAGAGGGACTAAATTTAAAGTTTAGAGTGGATCACGTGACTTGAACATGTCAAAAAATGGACGGAATGTAACGGTTAGACCAAAACTAGAAAAATTCTGCAAACATATGGTACCAAAACTAGGTAAAAAAAAATATCATTGACCAAAACCCAAAAGTTGTCAAACATCATGGACCAAAAGACCTGTTAACCCTAAAAATAAATGAAATCACATACGTCGTACGTACCAAAGGTTCTTAGACGAGTCTGCGGTGTTCCATGCCTGTTTTCCCCATATATGGCAGGCCGAACGTATTAGCCACGTTAGATGGAACACTATTACTGTTCTCACACCCTACACCACGTCATAACCCCAACCAAATTAATCACTAGCTCTTTCTTCTGCTTTAATTAATTTGTTGGACAAACTAACCCAACTTTGCATGATCTGATCATATATTGATGAGAAAATTCACATTTAACCACTTGTTCAACTGTAACTTTAATTTATAAGGTGATATGTTAAGACCTGGTTTAGTTTTTACAACGAAATATACTTATATGCTTTGTACTTTCCGACTTATATATACTTTCTCACTGTCTTTCTAATCCTTTCATCGTTGTCTCATTAGGAATACTATAGAACTCAATTTATTTATATAAATAAAAGAGATCATACAATAATATCTAAATCTGTAATTACATTCTAGCATATTCTAATTGATATTATCTCCGATCTAACTGATCATATATTTGATAATAAAAAAAAATAACTTTAACATATATTTGCAAAAAAAAAAAAAAAAGTTAAAAGGGTACGTCTTTTATGTCATATGTTTTTTCTGTAGGCTTTTATGTCATATGTTTGCATTATGTAGACTTTTGATGCATCTTTTAATCAACTGTCAAGTTTGACCTCTAAATACTTTTATTTTGTTCAATTTAGTCTTCTAATTTATACACCTAACTTTTGATTTTCGCAATTTAGTCCCTAAAAACCAATTGGACCCTAGTGTCCAATTGACCTAACCATGGTGCGACCCATGGCTAGGGTCCAATTGAGTTTTTTTTATGAACTAATTGCAAAAATCAAATGTTAGGCATATAAATTGGAGGACTAAATTGAACAAAATAAAAATATTTAATGGCTGATAGTTGACTAACGGATGCACCAAAACTCTACGAAATGCAAATATATGGTACTAAAAGTCTACAAAAAAATATATATATATATGGCACCAAAAACCAACATTAGTCAAATATATAGCACTAAAAGACTCTTTAATAAATAAAAAAATATAACAAAAATTACCATTCCCCAAACAAGGAAGGAGAATCCACCCAACGCATAAAGTAAGATCCCTAGTGCAATTGGATGTAGAATGTAAGTTGTCTGCAGAAAGCGGTAAAATCTTTGCTTCTGCAAATCCATGGCTCTGTTTACTCCTCCATACTGCATGCATGCCACTTAATTATAAAACAAGACATATAGTAGCTAGCTAGCTGCTATTAATTAAGTGCTACCATATATATAGACCTTAAGTTTAATTTCAGCTAATTAACAAAGATTATCATATATATATATATATATATATATATATATATATATATAACTAAATTAGAAGGGGAGAATAAATACCTACCTACCTTTAGATTCAAGGCATCATGATCAAATATCCAATGGATGTGGCTGAACCAAAAACCACCTTGAGTAGGACTATGCGGGTCTCTTTCAGTATCAGTGAACTGGTGGTGATGTCTATGTGTGTTCACCCATTCAATTGGATGTCCCTACAAAATTTAATTAACCATTCATCATTCTTATAATTAGTTAGTTAGCTTCATATATAAAGGTTTAACCAATGTAATTAATATGGTAGGTACCTGAAGAGCCATAAGGCCACAATAAGCAAATGCATACTCGAGGTATTTAGGGAGGGTGAAGCTTTGATGAGCAAGGTTTCTATGATAGGATAAGGAACATCCTAAACAACCGGTGATGAAGGAGAGCGCAAATGCAACCAATAAAGCACTCCATTTGAAGCAAAAGGGTGCAAACAAACTAAGTAGATGCACTGACAGGTACACCCCGGCGGTGAAAATCCCTCCATTATCTTTCTTGGCTGCCACTGATCTCGGAACCACCATGTCGTAATCGGACCACTTATTATGTGAAGAAGGTGGAGGGTTTGTTTGAGAATGAGCTGAGACATATAATATACTTAAGATGGATCAATTGATTCAATAATGGTTTCGATTCAACACCCCTTGACATACAATATTATTCTGGCCATCTAGTTTTCCTTATGTATGATTAAGTCAATGTGCAATAATTGTTGCGCCAAAATAAAAAAGTTGCAGACAATATGCACATGCAATAAGTCAATCCCATTAATTGTTGCAACCAATATGCATGTACCTCGCTTGCTTTAAATCTTTTCTTATTCTTTAAACCCACCATCTATGCTATCGCAATTCTTTTCTTTTATATATGTATGTGGGAAAAGAAATTATTTAGTGTCTTAGGTTTACCTCATGTGTCAATTTGGTGTCTCAGAATTAAATTGTTAGTTTTGACTAGGGCTGGGCATAAAAACCGGTTCGGGCGAACCGAACCGGAACCAAACCGAAACCGAACCAATACGAACCGGTTCTTACTGAACCGGTTCTTAAATGGTTCGGTTTTGATAATGAATATATGGAGCGGTTTTTGACTGGTTCAAAACAGGTTCCGAACCGGTTTTGAACCGGTTTTTCCGAACCACTTTTGTTACCTAAAGCCTAAATTGTTAGATAGTAATACACTCTTGCATCTTTTTTTTTTGTAGAATAAAGGGCTATAAACAAGCCGAGTATCCGGCAAGCTCGACTCGACTCAGTTTACTCGAGCTCGAACTCGACCGAGCCTTAATTTTTCAAGCTCGAGCTCGACTCGGTGCCATACTTGACATGTTCGAGTTCGGCTCGACTCGGCTCGATAAGGTTAAAAAATTCAATTAAATTATAAATGGTGCACCTTAGCTCGAGGTCGAACTCGACTAGGCTCGAGCTCGAACTCTTCATCGACTCAATATATACATATATAATATTATTACGTAAAGCTCGAAAAACTCAAACTCGAACTCGACTCGAATAGACAAAAAAAAAAAAACTTGATTAGGCTCGCGAGCCTCTCGAGTCGAGTACAAGTGAACTCGAACTCGACTCAATATCAGAAAAAGATTGACTCGAGTGAGTCGAATTTGAATATTGACCAAGCCGATCTCGAGAAGCTCACGAGTAGCTTGATTTGTTTACACCCATAGGGTAGATCCTTCACTATTTGAGTTTGGTTCATATTGGATATATAAGTGGTCGTAGCAGGTTTATTTTCTTATATATAGTTATTATATATTATGTTAGCCCATATCAGTTCTACAATCAATTGAGTTCAGTTTTGAACTCGAAACTTAACTCATAAATAGTTCTATATTTTAACTGAGATGATAGATTAATATACAAATTTTCAACCAGAGATTTTCTGCACTTTTGAAGTTTGAGCTGCGCCTCTTGACGTCGCTTAAAGTCTCGATATTTATATTTTAAATATTTGTCTTTTTTTATAATTTTAGATTGTTTCTAATTTAGACTTTGATACTCTCTCCTCTGAAGCGATCAATTGTCTTTATAGTTTGTATTTTGCAAATTTTTGGATTGTTTATGGATTATTAACTTGGGTGTGTATTTTGAATTTTAGTAAAAAAAATAATAAAAAAAAAAAGGTTCAAAACCGGTTCGAACCGGTTCAGAACCGGTTTTGCTATGGTTCGGTTATATTACCTAAAATCTGGTTCGGTTCTTACGTGGTACAGAAAACCAACTGAACCTAAAATCTGGTTCCGGTTCGGTTCTGAACCGGTTCGGCCCAGAACCGAACCATGCCCAGCCCTAGTTTTGACTGTCTCAGGTTTCAATTTTGTTGCTATTTGGTGTCTCCATCAAATTTTGAGATTAAATTTAACAAAAACTGGTCATGTGTTGATCACATGACTGAATAAAATTGAAAATTCCTAAATTACCCCACAAAATGCTCGGAATCATCGGAATCGGGTCAACCCATAATCGAATGTTGGTGTCCGGAATCGGAGGTGGGTGGCTCGGAATCGAAGGTACGTAGGTGTCCGGAATCAAACAGGTGGCTTTAAAAAAAGTATAAGGGGTAAAATTGTCTTTGCATCTCAATATGTCATGGTTAACCTCAAAATTGAACGGAAAACCAAATCGCAATAAAATTGAAACTTAGAACACT
This sequence comes from Clarkia xantiana subsp. parviflora, assembly GCA_036873135.1. NCBI lineage: Eukaryota > Viridiplantae > Streptophyta > Magnoliopsida > Myrtales > Onagraceae > Clarkia > Clarkia xantiana. Next base: position 2,624,030 of record JAPTYO010000004.1, on the reverse strand, counting down.
AATATTAACAATATATTCTTGAGACACCAAACTGACAAATAGGGTAAACCTGAGAATAATTAAATAGATTGTTTTCATTATCTATATATGTATCCTAATTCATGACTGTACTATATACGGTTATTAACTTTTATAGAGAATAATTAATATTAGGGTTAAATGTACTTTTGGTGCCACATGTTTGATCAGTGTAGGTTTTTTGTGCCATATGTTTAGTTTTGTAGGCTTTTGGTATCATATGTTTGAGATGTTGTATGTTTTTTGTTCTTCCGTTAGTCAACAGTTAGTTTGACCGTTAAATACTTTTATTTTGTTCAATTTAGCCCTCAAATTTATATTTTTAAAGTTTGATATTTACAATTTAGTCCCTATTGTTTGCTCAAGTCACCGTCCAAGACGACAGACAACCACCCACCACCTCCAAAGCCGCCGACCACCACGAAAATGGCCGGCCACCACTACTTGGGGCCGGAAACCACCCCAATTGGTGGTGGCCACTCCAATCGGAGCCGTCGACCACCAATTGGTGGTGGTTACAGCCCTAATCGGGCCGGCTACCACCAAACATATGACACCAAAAGTCTACAAAACTAAACATATAGCACCAAAAACCTATAAAACTAAACATATAGCACCAAGGACCTACACTAGATAAACATGTGACACCAAAAGTATTTTTAACCCTTATTGTTACTTACTAAGTTAGTTCCCGCAGCATATTCTCAATTCACTCACTCCACACTTTCGTGCTAGTTTAATATCAAATTGGAATTTGGATCAAGGAAATCATGAGTGCGGGGAATGTTTAAAAAATGGGTCAACGCATCCATATGCTCTTCAAATTGTAAACAAGAAGAAACCCAAAGCTAAGCAAGCATTAGCTCTATCTAAAAAAAATAGATCCAGACATACCAGATTGGGCGACCATTTGGAGATGTCAAAGTCACGCCATCATATCAACGATTCAGTCATTTGGAGATGGTAGTTCCTAGTTCCATTTTGTAAATTTGTCATTGTAGAGAGTTCCTAGTTTTTAGTTCCACTTAATGTTGGTTCCTACTTGTAATGATTAAATAGGAACTTTGCATTCCAATGGGAGTTTCTAGTTCCAAAATGGGAGTTCCTAGTTCATAGACTTCCCACTGGACGCTGACTAGGCGCCACTAGGCGTGACTAGGATTACTAATATTACCGTTTTGCCATTATCAAGTAAATAGTGAAGTGGGACAGTTTCTACTAGTAGGAACTCCCCCGTTACTGTTCATGTCGGTTCCTACTCTTTAATATTATTTTATTCAATTGTTTTGCTTTTCTTTTTAATATATATATATATATGTAATTATGCTACACTAAGTCGGACAATGACACGAGCCGTGATATGTCGTTTTTAATATTAAATAAATTAAATAATGATACGAACCAAAATTATTACTTTTTAACTTCGAATCAATTTCAGAGTTTCCAGACTCAATTTGTTTATATTTTACCATGTAACACAACCGTGAATTCTAAATCTTGAAAAATAGTATAGAATTCCATATTATTAAACGTTAAATAATTTTTTTTATTAAAAATATTATATTATTTTAATTCGTACATATTTATATATAATCTACTTATTATATTATTATATAATTATTCTATAAAAGAAATATATTTTTTATTATGATACATTATATAAAAGTAATATTTTTAGGATGATATACAATATATTTTTGTTTTATATATATTATTAAATTTATTAGTAAAAACACATGAGGATTTCAACTTTAACCGATTTACTAATATGTATCTAATTAATGTGCATAAACGTGACTCTGCGAACGACGATGAATCAAGACATGTCAATCGATGAATAACAGATATACACCGACATGATGAAATAATATTGATTCAATTAATTTTATTAATCACTATTATCATATCATCATGCCCGCTGAGTAAATAGTGGACCTATTAGTAATATTACTATAATAAAGTAGCGTATAATTATTGAAAAGATTCAACACTTCTAAAGTTATATTTGATTCTTCCATAGTGAATTACTAAATCAAACTACAAAAAAAGATTCAAGACGATTTTGTCGAACATCTCTGGCAATTTAGTAATGTGTGTGACAATTCTATGTATTCTCATATATATATATATATATATATATATATATATATATATATATATATATATATGTTAATTTTTTATTTTAATTGACAACTTTAATGTATTGTTTTTATATTTTTTTGTAATGTTATTTTTAAATTATTGCAATCATTATTTTTAAAAACTTATGTGCTTACTTATATATTATATTTGCTTTTATACAATTTTTAAATACCAAAAGAATCGAAATTACTTTTAAACGTATAGTATGTAAATAATAGAACTAACCTAATGACGCCGACTTTCAAATTTTAGAATAGTTAACAACACACGTCGGTCAAAGTTGGAACCAAATATTTGATCTAAAATTGAAACTTTGACGAATTTATAAAAAAGGTGAAATTTCGTTAAACAATAAATTACATATTTATGATTTTGTACATATTGTTTTTCCAAGTTTATTTTAATTAATTCAGTTTAACACTTGAATCTTGGTGGTCGTGTTGGAAGCTTCAAGTGAGTCGTCCCGCTTGTGGAGATCGTTATTTGCACGGTTAAGAGCTTCATGCACTCCCTCGTGAAGTTCCTCCATTCCAGAACGAAGTTCGTCCACACCGTTGGACGCGTCCTCGGCCTTCCCTTGGACACCCACTACGATGTTTTGTAGCTTCACGATACATTGCTCTATTGCTGCCAACTATCCCTCGAACTCTCCCGGGTCCTACTCGACCTCGCCGCTTTAGCATTCCCCACCTCCGACTGGTTGTTGGAAGTCATCGATTTGATTGACCTCGCTCTGATACCACTTGTCATGGGCCTGGATTTTCCTAACACTCCCTAACCCGTGCGGCCTTAGGATCCACTCCTAAGTCAAAATTTTCCTAGAAAAACTAATATAAGAAGAGTAGAAAGTGGAAAGAAGCTTTTGGAACTCAAGTGCTCTTGGATTTCTTGGATGATTTACAAATGAGAGGACTCCCCCTTTTATAGTCCCCAAAGGGGTCATCTTCTAACTACCCACCATTTATTACAAGAGTCCCAACCACCCCCATAAATGCTATCTAGGATTTTCTAGAGAATTCTACCTATTACAAGAGATATCTACAAGTGTGTGGAGTCTTCTAGAACCGAACGTATCCCAAGACTTCTCGATATAAATTTCCGACTTGTAAAGGATACTCAAAATGTCACGGAAAAGTCTTAATTCATCATGTAAACTCTACGTCCGTGACATATGTATATAGTATATATCACAACTTCATTCCTAATTAAAGCTAACGATTCGAACGGGTATTCGGAACCGATTAGTTGCAAATGGTTCTAGAATGGTTCTGGTTCCAAAAGATTTTGGTACGGTTCTAGATAATGAAATTAGGAACCATTTACCCTAATGGTAGGTATATAGGTACCTGAAGAGCATGAAGGCCACAGTAAGCAAAGAAATACTGGAGACATTTAGGAATGTTGAAACTCCGGTGTGAGAGATTTCGATGAAACGATAATGTAACCCCAAAAACACCGGTGATCAAGTACAAGACGAGTGCAACCCATAGAGCACTCCAGTTGAAGTAGAATGGCGCCAACAATACAAACTCAAAACATGCAATCCTAGCTAGCTAGGATCCTCAAAATTATCTACTTTATTCTTTTCAACCGTGACTACGTCGACCACATCGGAAACCAAAATCTTCTGCAGGTCATCGTCCTCCTTATTGTCATCGTCGGCGAATGCATCGTAGCATGCTGCTCATCATTATAAAGCTTCAATATTTAATCGTACAATGGCTGTTTGGAAACGAAAACAAGCTAGCTAGCTAGCTATGGAATTAGTAATGGTTTTTTTTATCTTATATGAGATGCTAGAAGAGCTATATATATATATATATAACAAGAGGAAAGTCCTGATGAATTGTATCACAATAGTAATATCAAAAGTTACGTATCCATATCCAAAACAAAAGCTTACGTACTGGGCGTAGAAGTTGGTACGTATTTGATGCTCAAGTTTTAAATATTTCTTGATGTAAGTTTTACAAACCCTAATTGCCAGGATCTTGATCATGCTTTATGAGGGAAAATATATATAGAGAGGTATGACTTACCCGGTAATTGATTTCTATTCCTCTGATCTTCTTAGACTGTCGATGTGCTTCTCTGTAGAACGGTTCTACTTCTCTCTCTTGTCCATCCTTCTGTCAGAGACCAGTTGATGGAGAACTGCTCTTAATCTCTGCGTCAATTACTGGCAGGGAGAGAGGACCGTTTATAATATTAACCCTTTAATCTGGTACGTCCATCAAGTGACCAATTGAACGGATATAATATAATATAATACATTATTCAATATATCTATATTCATTAATATTATCTGGCCACATAATTAGAATATATATTGTAATATTAAATATATATTCTTATACTTGATTGATACATTTTAGTTTTATTAGAGAAGAGCTAGAGTTATATAAAATATAAGAGGAGATCTCCTATCGCATATTTAGTTTAATTTTTCTAGGCCTATTTTTTCAGCAAGAAATAATAAATAAAACTAATAATGGCAAATTTGGTAGTTGCAACTTGCAACAGATTAGGTAGGAGATTAATATATTCGTGTTAACTTCCAGTTTTAAAAGGTAGGACTAGAGTAGCAAACAAAAACAGCTTAGGACTATTTCTTTTGGTCGGGCCACTGGAAGGACTAGTTTGAAAAGATTAGAAATACACCGTACAGGTTTTCAAAGCATTGGAAGGACGTTTCCATAACGAACTTAAACCGCCGGTTCCTCCATGGGAAGCACCTTCAAGAGTTTGTCGCCTCTGCTTCCAACTACCGGTAATTTCAAATCATGTATAGATAAGTATGTTTCCGTTCTGAATGATTTCTCCTTTAGAGGCCTTTTCAGAAAGGTGACTGCGCTTCATGGGCATTTGATCAAGGCAGGTGTTTCTTCGGAGAGACGCATAGCCATTAAACTCATAGCGTTTTACTTGAATCGACGGCGACCCATTGAGGCTGATCAAATTAGAAAGGACTTTAATGGATTTGATCTTGTTCTCTGTAATTACATGATAAGTGCGAATACAGAGTTGGGCAAACTAGATGAAGCACAACGCCTGTTCGATGAAATGCCTGAAAGAAATGAAGTTTCATTGACGGCTTTGGTTTCGGGGCTTATGAGACATGGAAAGGTGAAAGATGCAATGGTTTATTTCGAGAGTAATCCATTCTATAATGTGGTCTCTTGGACCGCAGCAATTACTGGGTTGATGCAGAACGGACTGAATTTCGAAGCTGTGGAGCGCTTTAGGCTTTTGTTAAGGTCTGGGGTCAGACCAAACAGCGTGACATTTTCATCTACTCTGAAAGCTTGCATCGGCACTGGCGACTTTCATTGGGGTATGAGTGTTCTTGGGTTGATTATAAAATCTGGTTATGAGCACAATCTATCCGTTTGTAATTCGTTAATTACATTATTCGCAAGGATGGGTGAGGTTGATTTGGCTAGCACTGTCTTTAATCAGATGGGCAAGAGAGATGTTTTTTCATGGACCTCGATCCTCGATACGTACGCTCAAATTGGAGACTTGACTGAAGCAAGGCATATTTTTGATGAAATGCCTGAAAGAAATGAAGTTTCTTGGAGTGCAATGGTTTCTAGGTACAGTCAGAATGGCCTTCCAGAAGAGGCACTGATGCTTTTCTCTGAAATGGTTCAACACGGGATCAACCCAAACACCTCCTGTTTATCTTCTGCTATCTCTGCATTAGCTAACCTAAAAGCTTTAAAATCAGGCATGAATTTGCATGCCCATGTTTTAAAAATTGGAATCGAGCAGCACGCCTACATCAGCAGCTCACTTATTGATTTATACTGCAAGTGTGGAAGCACTAGGGGTGGAAAACTATTGTTTGATTCAACTCTGTCAAAGAATGTAGTCTGTTGGAACTCGATGATCTCTGGGTACAGTCTAAATGGCCAAATGGAAGAAGCTCTCGAGTTGTTCGGTAAAGCAACAGTAAGAAACAATGTCACTTGGAACAGCTTAATGGCTGGATATGTGGAAATCAGACAATTTGATAAGGTATTCGAGGTTGTCAATGATATGCTCTTGTCTAGTGAAGCACTGAGCAAATCTACATTCTCAACTGTTCTTTCTGTCTGTGCAAGCACAGCTTCGTTGGAGAAAGGCATGAACTTCCATGCTAAAGCAATCAAACTCAATGTGCATGGGGATATATTCTTGGGCACAGCACTGACAGATATGTATGCAAAGTGTGGAGACATAGACAGCTCTAAGCAGGTGTTTGATCGGATGCCCGATAGGAATGAGTTCTCCTGGACTGTGATGGTACAAGGCCTTGCAGAAAACGGGTTCGCCGAGGAATCTATAAAACTCTTTGAAGAGATGAGGAGAAGCTCTTCCATTACTCCAAGTGAAATGATGCTGCTGTCTGTTCTGTTTGCTTGTTCTCATTCAGGTCTGGTCGAGAAAGGACTTGAAATCTTCAACTCGATGGAGAAGATTTACGGGATAAAGCCGAAAGGGAGGCACTACACTTGCGTGGTAGACATGCTCTGTCGGTCCGGCCGGCTTTCTCAGGCGGAAAAGTTCATCAATGCCATGCCTCTTGAGCCTGACAGCAATGCTTGGGTTGCTTTGTTAAGCGCATGTAACAAGTACGGAAATGAAGAACTTGCTAAACAGAGTGCTACAAAGCTTGCTGGAAGCTCTGCAGGGTATGTCTTGTTATCAAATATTTATGCTACGGCTGGGAAATGGATTGATGTTATGAATATTAGAAGACTGATGAAGGAGAAGGGGTTGAAGAAGAATGCTGGGTGTAGCTGGGTTGAGGTGAAGAGCAAAATCCATTGCTTCTATTCAGAAGATGGGGCTCATCCACAGTTGCCTGATATATATCAATTGCTGGAACTGCTTAGATTTGAGATGCTGCCTTTGAGGAGTTCACCATTTTAGCTATCCAATTATAGAATCACTGAGGTATACAAATTAACAGTGGGTGTTTTCCATTTGCACAGCTTACTTTAATATAACCGTTTCTCAAAATAGTAGAGTTTCACGAAATATTTGCACTTTGAGTTTCTTACAATAATATAACTGTGAATAGCTTTTCAAGTAGTAAAACCACGCATTCTCTGAATCATTAGATTAGATGATGATGCTTACATCTGATCCCCATTTTACTTTTGTTGTGTTACTGTAAGCTTGCTTGCAGTTGGTTTTAGATTCCCTCAGAATTCTGAAAATATCCGCAACGTAAATCAAACAATGGAATGAATTTATGCGGAAGCACGTCCAGGCGTCTCAACCAAAATGCATAAAACCCGAAAAGCAAACTTCCCAAGTCAATGATCTCACAAAAGACCTGTGTACACCCATCCATCCAACAAAAGAGGCAGCATAAAAAGTAGCTAGACTGTAAGAAATAAGGCCCGAAGAACACGGATCAAGTCGGTGAGGGAAACGAGACCAACAAGCTGACCCTGGTGGTTCACGACCCAAACCCTGTGGACATGTTTCTTTACCGCCTTTTCCATCACCTCACCAAGACTGCTCCCTTCTGTACATACCACTAGCTCCCTTTGTGCACTGTCCACCTCACCTCCATCAATCTGGGTCATCATTTCCGTGAATCTGGCTGCGCTTTCCAACAGCCATGGCTGCAGCTCCGACAGGTGGCATCTCCTCAGGTCAGTCGCCAAGAACTTGCTTATCAGCTTTCTACCATTGCCCTTATTCATATCATCAGAAAAGAAAAAACCATGTTAGAATAGATACTAACTAGTTGTTCAATGGAATAGATGAGAAAAGAGATAGATGTGTTCATGATCATATATACATCAATGAGCTGCCTTTCATCTTCCTCGACCACATTCGAGGCCACAATCGGGACCGCGTTGAGCATTGCTGCCTTCATACACTTGATGGCATCAATGACCTGGGTTCTGTCAGTGATGGCGAAGACGTTCGGATTCACTGCCCCTAGAAGAGACGAGCTGCATCTCGGGGCAGTGGTGTGGACGGTGGTCCTCGAGGAAGCGGAGCACGTCCATTTGGGTCACCATTTTTGTAGGTGGAGGCTGATTCGACGAGCTCCACCCCTGATATATTCTCCATGTGGCTATCGACGACCAGGGCACGGTGGATGCCTTTACTGAACACTTCCATGCAATCTAGGATGCTGTACGTACGTTGCCATATATATAATAAATTCATGAGTAAGTATGTGTCGTATGAAGCTAGCTAGCTAGGTTTTTCATATTCAATACTTAATTACTGTGTTTTGTTTTGTGCTATAGCCTATATGCCTATATATATATAATATAAAGGAAAGGTGGTTGTTTTAATTACCTGGTATTTAGGGTTTGATGAATATACACCCGGATTAACCTCACTAAAACCCGACTTAGTCGCCACGTCGACCCCAAACACGGTTATAAACCGAAACTTGGACACCGAGTGACCCGAAACCCGAGAAACACAACCCGAGATAAAACACAACCCGGAAACGTTTAGTTGTCCCGGGTCGCATGGGCCGGATGGGGCCCCTCCATCTGGTCCGGACGGACAACCCCATCCGGACAAGTTCGGGACCCCGCGTCACCCGCGCGGGATCCCGACACCCGGGAGACTTTTCATTCGAATTACGCTATTAGTGGTCACTTCGAGTCTCCTATACCCGTAATGAAACATACATGGATATTAACAAACACAGTAGGCCCCTCCGAAGTCTGATGCCAAACATGACATACACCCGTCTTACCCGTGGTTATACACTATCCGGGATAACACTATCATTAACCGGATTATTGCACCACAAACTCTATAAAAGAAGAATATAAAACATAGGGTGAGGTAGTACACATTCAAAGATGGTTGGTTTTATTATGGGTAAACTTAGGCGGGACGGGCGGGCCTTTTCAAGAAGAAAAAAAATACTATGGTTGTGAGCGTATGTTGCACGCGCATGGTAAGTATTACTATATAATTTCATTGCAATCAGATTAGTAGGAAGAGTCATCTAAAATAAGAAAATAGTACTAAAATAGGAAAGAGTAATATTAAAATATTTAATGTTGAAATCCAAATATAAATTATAAGAGCATCAACAATGCAAGACAAAAATGAAGGACAACTCCTCCATGTGGCAAGATGGGTTGTCCATTTGCATTGGAGATGGACAATTTTTTTTGTCCAATCCCTCCAAGGAGGGATTCACTCTCTCACATCCCATCATTAATATTGTGAGAGAGTATAGTAGAAAAAAATGTTAATTTTATTATTATTATTTAAAAGAATATGTAGGTCCAAGTTGGTAGACACCATTGAAGTAGTAATAGACAATCTCAAGACACTTTTTTATTTTATTATATATTGATTATGTGGCACTTATGTGGCATAAAGTGGGATAGAAGTTGGGGTTGTGCATTTTGGATGCTCTAACATAAACTAAACATCATGTAGGAATGAAGTAAGATGCATGTTTAAGATTTATTCCTCAACAACTTAGACATCATGTGCAACAAAACAACCAGTTTTGTAAACTATGTCGTCCGACTTCACATTTGCGAGCTGCGGTTATACATACATTTCACATTGTATATCACTTTCCTTATCTCCTACTTAACATGATCATATTGTATACAACATCAGTTTCCAAAGACATATACATCTAACTATTTAGATTGAAGAGTTATTCTTATCTAATGAACTTGTTCTCTAACTTATCATGTCCGCCCAAAAAGATTAGGTTGGTGTAGGAGCATAAACACCTCTACAAGATGTTTTTTGTTTCCCTAGATACCATTCTCATCTAATCGTTTCACAGAAACAATTTGCAATTAAAGGTAAACAAGAGTAATACCACTTAAACTGCTTTCTCATAAATTCCTTAGGATTTAGTTTGTATTTTAAATTGTCAACGAGATGCACATGAGCAGATACATTCAAAGTCCAATAACATCAAGAAAAGAAAATAGAAAATACAATTTTAAACACGGTGCGCTAGAAAATATATTATAAATGTTTAAGAACTCACAAATTCTACATGTTACTCTAGAATATTTTTTAACTTAAGTTTTTTTTTTTTTTTTTGAAAAAAAAAACTATACAGATAAGAGGCAATACATATAATATATTACAAAAGGCATAATTAGGACACTAAAAGATTATGAAACTCATAGTTGAAATGAAAAGGTAATGGCGAAATTTGATTATAGTTCATTCAAAAAAGTTACTTTTAATTAATTAAAGGGATTAAGTACCTTTTCATACCACTTTTTTGCACAGAATCCACTTTTGGTACCACTTCTATTTTTTTGTATACTTTTGGTACCAATGTTTTCAACTTTGTATCATTTTGGTACCACCGTTAACTTTCCGTCCAAATTGGCCGTTAAGTGGCATGTGTCATGCACGTGACCGCCCTAAACTTTTGAATTTGTTTCAATTTAGTCCATCTAATGCATCCCTAACTTTTAATTTGTTCAATTTAGCCCTAAAATTTCCAAATCGAACCCATGACCCAAATTGACCTAGCCGGACGTAGCCCTAGGCTAGGTCCGGCTAGGCCAATTGGGACCTAGCCCCAATTGGATTCAATTGGGGCTAGGTCCCAATTGACCCAGCCGGACCTAGTCTAGGGCTACTTTGTTTATTGCCCAAACATTACCTACCAATTTAATAATTAACTATTCTTTTCAATTTGTCATGCTTGTGTTTAACGTTCCATACACATAAGCTTCTTCTAATCTAATAGAACTCAAAATAGTGCTAGCTATTCTCAAGGCACAAGGGTCTAAAAATTACATACCAATGAAGCAGTGATAACGATACCGATCCAGAGCGGAATGTATCCCCCACTAAGAACTCTGATTTAAATGGCTAGCTCTTCCGATGACTTCCCCTCCTTCATCACCAATAGTATCAACTTCGCCAATTGCGTAGGTTTGGTTGAATTACATAAATCAATCTTTTGAGAAGCAATAACTTGCTTTGGACAGGGGAAATACATGTAAATTTGAATTATGCGATACTCGTGTGTATTGTGAAAACTGAAAAGGCCCGACTTTTCCGCTTGGTTGCATCCGTTGGTTAAATTTCCGGTCTATTCCAATTTGGTTAAATATTTATTTTTAACTGACCGGTTTTGTATAGTTCTATATGGTTCATGAATGGTACTTTTTAGAGGATAAAATGTTAAAGATTCCGACGGTGGGAGTCCGACCAACCTCCGACAATTAGTGCTTTTGAATATGTCATTATAGTTGGCAAAATTTACAATAGATACCCCCAACTCACAGTCGGTGTTCCTCGGATGTTGAGATTCGGAAGTTGTATCATCACTCATGTCTTTTAGGTGAGGATCATTCTCACATTATATATATTGGTAATAGATATATAACCCTATCTTCTAAATCGATAGTAGTAGACTTACTTGGCTAACAAGAAACTAAACCCTAATCAATAAACTCTAGGATAACCATGATCAGTAGGGTCCAATAGACCCTGATTCTTGATTTGATACTTATTGGTAGTGTATACTGTATATGCATGACCCCATTCTAAAAGGGAAAAATGTGGTAAGGAAAGGGAGATGAATATTGGATGTTTCCTTTATAATACTATGTTTACCCTAATTTTGTTAATCATTCATGGCCAGATATCGGTATATCATTCAATAGGAGTCATGTTTCATTCTAACGCTTAGCAGTAAGCCCGAAAGCCCGACGAGCTCGTCTGAAATTGGCCCAAGTCTTGATAGGCGGGACTTTTGTTCCTAATTCGGGCTCGTGTTTTTTTTTAAGCCCGAATGCCCCGAGACCGCCCGTATATATTTAAATATGTATACTTTTTTACCTAACTAACTAGTAACTATGGTTGATGTATATAATATAAACCATAATGACTTAAACTTAATGTCTGTTCGTCCACTTCCATTCCAATTTCCAACTTTCCTAAAGATTTGAACACTAAACATTTGTAGTGTTGAATTTTTTTTTTACCATGTGTTGAATTGCTGATAGTGTTTTAATTTGGTGTTTGAACTTGGTTGTTGAATTTTATGTTAATGACATTTGAAATTTATAAACATTCATGTTTGATTATTATTATTTTTTGTTCAAATACGGACTAGTCCGAGCCCGAGCTCGAATCCCGATATTCCGATGTCCCGACTCGGGCGGAACATTTCCCTTGAAGTCGGGCCCGAGCTAAAAACATGAATCCCGAAATTTTCTAGCTCGGGCTCAAGAAAAAGCCCGTCCCGCCGGAGCCGGAGCTCACCCCTGTTTCATCCACATTAGTTATAAACTGAAATAGTGTGTTCCCCATTGTACAGGTACACTACACTGTTGGTAGCAATTGGGAGATGAGGGGCATAAGTCCCGTGAAGGACATTAATGTTAATTTAATAAATTGAGTATTAATTGATAGCAACGTACCATCCATCCATCCTCTCTACTCTCGTGAGTCCATAAATACTACTTCTACTTACTCCACTCTACTTTGGCCCCTATCATTTACTCATCCATCCCTCCCTATAAATGGAACTCCTAAATTTCACTCAACTACACTACAATCTTCCCCAAAAATGGAATTCCGGCGACAATTTTCGCTCCCGGCGATTGCGTTAGCCATCACATGCGCAAGTTTGCTCCCACTCGGGATGTCATTCACCGTTATAATGTCCGACTCGGGCACGCCTTCAGCATTAGTGGATGCCCCACAAAACGGGTTGTCTAACGGTAAGAGTTCGATCAAGACGGATCCACAGGAGCAAAACGCGGTCTACGACATCATGAGGGCGACCGGTAATGACTGGGCCACGGAGATCCCTGATGTCTGTCGAGGTCGATGGCATGGAATCGAGTGCATGCCCGACAAGGCCAACATATACCACATTGTTTCGTTATCGTTCGGGGCATTATCCGACGATACTGCATTCCCGACTTGCGACCCGACCCGATCCCACCTCTCTCGATCCATCACCAAACTCCCCCATCTCCGGACGTTGTTCTTCTTCCGCTGCTTCACCAACAATCCTCAACCTATCCCTGCGTTTTTGGGGCAACTGGGTCCTTCCTTACAAACCCTCGTGTTGAGGGAAAACGGGCACATCGGTTCGGTCCCGGTTGAGCTCGGGAACCTAAACCGGCTAAGAGTACTTGACCTCCATAAGAATAGCCTTAACGGTTCGATCCCGTTTTCATTGAACCGGATCGACAGTCTAAAGTCTCTCGACCTGAGCGGCAACAGACTGACCGGTTCGATCCCAGAGTTCACTTTCCCATTACTGAAGGTTCTCGACATGAACCAGAATCTCCTAACCGGTCCCCTCCCGACCACCTTAGGGACGTGCCGCTCTCTAATAAAGCTCGACTTGAGCCACAACCGTCTCACCGGGTCAATACCCGGTTCGATCAACGGTCTTGCAGACCTAACCCTAATGGACCTGAGCTATAACCGGTTTTCCGGTCCGATACCGGGTTCATTACAAGAGTTGGGCTCTCTCCAAGCACTGATTCTGAAGGGGAACCCAATGGAGCCTCAAGCCACCATCCCTGAAAATGGGTTATTAGGAATGAATTCATTAACAATCTTGGACCTCTCAAGCATGAACCTCCATGGTTCGATCCCTGAAACACTGGCCCAGCTTCCGAACCTGAGGGTGCTCCACCTGGAGAGGAACCACCTCAATGGCTCAATTCCTCGAAGCTTCAAGAACCTGAAGAACCTGTCGGAGCTGAGATTGAACGACAATCTGCTCACAGGGCCGGTCCCTTTTGAGAGGGAGATGGTGTGGAGGATGAAGAGGAAGCTTCGGCTACATAACAATGTAGGCCTCTGTTTTGAGGAGTCCAGCAATGAAGCAGCAGCCGGGTCCGATGATGGGTCCGATGTAGGTCCGTGTGATGCAGCAGCAGGAGCGAGGTCCGATGATAATAAAAGGACAGTAGTACAACACGTGTCCGACAACTTCTTCGGGACAGTTAAATCTTCATCCGCGCCAAAAGTTTTAGATGCTCTGTTTTCTCTTAGGTTCGTAGTTTTGTTAGTCCTAATTTCTTTTATTTTGAGTGAGAAGTTGTAAGCTATTATTATTTCTTAAGATATTGTAAATTAATTAATATTTTAGAATCAATGCATATATTTATTTATAAGAGAAGATGGTTAAAATGGGCTATCTATTTTCATGAGAAAAAAAAATAGAGCACCTAGCTAATCAGTGAGGTAGTTGATATTTGTCGGGTACTTGTGTGGGAGCTTCAGATTCCAACGACAAGATCAGAAATTTAATCAAATGATTGATTAATAATTAACTACTAATATGATTTGTGAGTGGTTGAAGTTAGTAGTGTGAGGGAGACAAATAGTGTAGTGACCGTTACTGATTGTGTGATTCTAATTCAAGAAACCTCTGCTTACTACAGACATTCCAACAAGACAACTCGAAGAACAAGGCTTTACCTATGGCACTGCCTTGTTTTGGTGATACATACATACACAGATTAAAATAAGTAACTTTAGTGATTCAAATGCTTTAATAGATTAATAAACCCGTTTAACAAAAAAAAAAAGATTAATAAAGCCTTTCATTATTCAATGTATTTATTTAATATAGAGAAGATGTAGTTGATAAATAAGATGAGCTAAAGAATTCTTCAATGCCCAACAAGTTGTCACCCTCCACCACTTAATAATTGGTGCCTTTTTTTCCGCAAATCAAAGTCCTTAATTTCTACAACAACAAAAAAGGTCCTTAATTAGTGCAACTTACCAATTATAAAATGATGACCAAGTTGAGATGGCATTTTATTTATTGAATTAAGTATTGCTAGCAATTATAATTTCAATGTATATCATATATGATAGAATCATAGAAATCATTAATTAAAGAAAAAAGCAAATATTTGTGATTAAAGAATTGATAAAGTTGGGTTGGGTCCCCTCTGTCTATTTCTCCTCCCAGAGTTTTGAAAACAGCTCACAGGCCAGTACCCCCGAATATATCAAACAAACACAGAAGAGAGAGAAAGCGAAGACTTCGTTTACACTCTTCCTTGTTCTTGGCTGCGAAGATAATCGATTGAATGGTCCGCGGGAGAAAGAAACATTCTTTTGGAATATTGGGCTCTTGTGCACAACTTTTGAGCGAAGAAGCTGCAGCTCTCCCTTTCCAGAAGCGTTATCTTTGGCCTCTTCCCATCGTCAGTTACGTCCTCTGACCCACCCACCACCAGACGACTAAAGTTAGAGAGAGAGAGAAACTCGAGGTTAATTAGGTCGAGAAATAGCGATTAGTATCGAAGGAGAAAGCTACTGTTTTTTTATTGTTGAGGTGCGCGAATGGCGTTACGCTCCATTTTTTGCTGCCGGAATGGTTTCGATCAGTAAGTTTGATCTCAATTTCTTGTTTTCTGCTTTTGATTTTGCTCTAGAACTTTGTCAATCCAATTAGCTTTATTGGATTTCAGCTCATATTTGTGGATTATGCTGCAAAGATTTGTCCAGATTTTAGCTGATCCTGCATATATTTATAGTCTTCCAATTCGGTTTCAGTTGGAGATATTCTTAATTATTTCGTTAATTAGTGATTAGAAGTGCCAATTGAATTAATTTAGTGGATATTTGTGTGATTGATTGAGAGAAGAAACTACAATGCGGATAGTTTTCGGTGTTAAATCAAATTTGGGTTGGGTTAATTTCAAGTTATGGTTTTGGGTTCTATACATTGTTTTGGTTTATAAAATTCAAAATTTTGCAGAAGCAGTAAAAGGAAGAAGCAGCCAAGTTGGAGGATCTTCTCACTCAAGGAACTGCACTCAGCTACCAACAATTTTAACTACGATAATAAGCTCGGAGAAGGGGGTTTCGGAAGTGTTTATTGGGGTCAGCTGTGGGATGGATCTCAAGTAACCCTCTTTTTCTTTGTATCTGCTTAGGTTTTTACTTGCTATGCAGTATCAACATTTCTTATTATATATATTCAGTTTTATAGAACTGATTCTCTAGATTTATCATTCGAAATTGACGAAAAATTTGTTATAATCCACTCATTTCTACTTCCAAAGCAACGGTGAATGTTGGTTGTTATTCGTATTGGCTGATAGTTGGATGTTCCTTAAATTGAATGTTATAAGTTGTGAAGTTTCTGTCTTTCATTACGTTCTTAAATCTGCAGATTGCAGTGAAGCGATTGAAGGTGTGGAGCAACAAAGCTGAGATGGAATTTGCTGTGGAAGTGGAGATCTTAGCTCGAGTAAGGCACGAAAATTTGCTCAGTTTACGTGGTTATTGTGCAGAAGGACAAGAACGTCTTATCGTGTATGACTATATGCCGAACCTGAGTTTGCTCTCCCACCTTCACGGGCAGCATTCAACGGAGTGCCTCCTTAATTGGAAACGAAGAATGACTATCGCAATCGGTTCTGCTGAAGGAATCGCGTAAGCTTTTCCTTACTAATAATTGCTGCTCTTCTTTGTTGAACATAACAAATATCAAACAAATAACACATTGCAATTCTTTGATCCAGATATCTCCACCACAATGCAACCCCACACATAATCCACAGAGACATCAAGGCGAGCAATGTGTTACTGGATTCTGATTTCAAAGCTCGAGTAGCTGACTTTGGATTTGCCAAGTTCATCCCTGACGGTGCAACCCACGTGACAACAAGAGTCAAAGGCACACTCGGGTACTTAGCTCCTGAATATGCCATGCTTGGGAAGGCCTCAGAGAGTTGCGATATCTACAGCTTCGGCATCCTGTTGCTCGAGCTTGCTAGTGGGAAGAAGCCTATAGAGAAGCTCAATGCCACTACCAAACGGTCCATAACCGAGTGGGGGCTACCTTTAGCTTGCGAGAGGAAGTTTGATGAAATGGCGGATCCGAGGCTCAACGGGAGCTATGAAAAGGAAGAATTCAAGAGGGTCGTGTTTGTTGCACTAATATGCGCTCAGAATCAACCTGAGAAGAGACCTGCCATTCTTGAGGTGTTGGAGCTTCTGAAAGGAGAATCGAAAGAGAAGGTGGCCGAGTTGGAGAATCACGAGCTCTTTAAGAGCACAAGAGTTGATGAGTTCCAAGATGGGAGCTCGATTGCCGATGATCGCTCTGTTACGATCTCAGAAGACAATGAGACCACAAAAGAGGAGGTAAAAGAGGAGATAACATCTATGTAATGCGTAAAGATTTGATTTTTTATTTTAGAGTTGGGGTTTTGAATTTGGTTGGAGCTTGTGGATGGAAATGAGATGAGGTTTGTATGTATTGGTGTGGTCCTGTCATTTATTTGGATCAACCCAGATTTTATGTAAGATTATGAATGTACTGGTGTTTTATTAGTGATGATGATCAAGGTTTGTGTTGTGGGTAATCTGCCTTCTCTCTCTATCATCGTAATTGTTGTTATCTATTATTATTATCTATATATGAAGATATGTCGTTGGAGAAGATAATGTTTATTGGATCAGCCAGCCCATGTAATGTTGTTGTAGTGTGTACCAACTAGAGCTGCAGCCACCCCTTGTTCTAAATTTCTAATAAATTCAATGTCTCCTCTTTCACTGACTGAATCAATTTATTTTCCTGTATAAAGAACATTTCCAGTTTTTTTATAATAAAATAATAGTTATTAGTTTAGTATAAAAATAATAATTGATACTCCCTTATTAGGCTTATAATCCTTGGGCTCCGCCCATCAATAACATACACAATTATTAGGCAAGTGAATTACATTCCTTTCCGTGTACGCACCAAAAAAAAAAAAAAGCACCGTTGTCCTCTATTCCTCTCCAATATATAATCCCTTACAATTTACATAGAGGACATCGGCGAGGATGAGAAATTTATAGAAAACCTAAATACCAAGAAATCGATTCCTCCATATCCATTCAAACCTTGTTTATCTGGATTTCAAGTTTCTAGCACAAAGAGGACGGATTTGAATTTGACCAAGATTAGGGTTTTTGTTGAACCATGTCTGCAGTAGTCTGCGGTAGCAAGAGATCTTTCTTTGAAGACCTTCCCTCATCTCCTTCTCCTATTCCTATCTCCAAAAGGCTCCGGCGTTGCTCGCCGCCTCCGGGATCCGCGGTTCAACCGCGCCTTCCTGTACCGGTTCTTCTCGATCGACTCTCGGCTGTTTTTCCTCATATGGAAGCTCAGGTGCTCTAAGTATTCCTTTTCCATTCTAATTATTTTATATATCTGCTGGGAAGCATTTTCCTGGGATTAATGGTTCATTTTTTATGATGTATCTAGGTTCTAGAGAGAGTACTAGAAGAATGTGATAACGATATTGATGCTGCAATTAAAAGGTTGCACGAGCTGTGTCTAGGTTCTGCAGATGAAATTGGCAGTGCTGAACAATCTGCTGCAGATATTAAGCAAGGTAGGCGGTTGACCTTCTTTGTTGTTTCATATATTTGATTTTGGATCCGTTGATGTCAGAATTACAATTGCTTGAAGCTTTTGATCATATAGTTGCTTGTTCTATTGAGGCATCTGTTGACCCTCTGAGTTTCAAATTTTGATGTTTATTTGGTAAAGCTCAAATTATGTTCTACCCGTCTGGAATTCTACATCCTGAAATTCACATTGTTTAAGGAGTTTCCTAAATTCATTGGCTTATAATTTTTTTTTGCCAGATCCAGTAGCTGAGGCTGCAGATGTACCTGCACCTGCTGCAGAAGGTCTTCCTCAGGATGGTCCAGGATGGGTTGAATTGTTTGTGAAGGAAATGATGAGTGCAACAAGTCTCGATGATGCTAGGGCGCGTGCGGCAAGAGCACTTGATGTGTTAGAGCAGTCTATCAGCTCCAGAGTTGGCGCTCAAGCAGCTGAAAATTTACAGAAGGTAGTGTTGGAGACATCTTTTCAATAATCTTCAAACTGTTGCTACCTTTTTAGTTATCTGTTAGATATTGCATATAATAGGGCATTCAAGTTCAAGCAAAATCATGCTTTGGATTCATAGTAATTTCTTTCAGTACCATGATGTCATTGAGCTCCATTGTCAGTGAAAGCTTGAAGCTTCTATATAATTGGCCTGTGGATTCCCAGCCAGATGCTGTTCAATCATGTCAAATTGTTATTGACAGAACTAAAATGTATTGGCAGAAGATATTCGTTGCATCAGGGTTTTCATCATACGTGGCAACTCCTTTGGAGTACTTTTTGTAGCCATCCTAAATCTAATCTGATAGAAGAGGACATAAGGAGCCTTAGAAAATGCTCCAGTGCGTGCTTGACTAATCTGATGTGTCCCTTGCCATGAAGAGGGTTTGAGTAGCTTCATGGCTACTGTAAATGCCCTCTGAGATGATGTGGGATGGTGATTAGCTCTTCGAGTCGTCCGTTTGGTTCCATTTTTTTTTTACAGAATTTATGGTCAGCAAGAAAGAACCTTGCCTTAATAGTAATAGTCATTGACTCATTGGTCATCATGTGGTGAGGGCTTTCATAAATCATAATGAGAGAACTTGTACCTTTCACAGTCAATAAATAACCTCTAGGAAATTGTTGTTTGTTCGTCAGGAAAACATGTCACTGAAGGAGCAAATTGAAGCACTTATCCGAGAGAACACCATCCTCAAGCGAGCTGTGGCTATTCAACACGAGCGCCAAAAGGAGTTTGATGATAAGAACCGAGAGCTGCAGCATCTGAAACAGTTAGTATCTCAATATCAAGTGCAATTGAGAACTCTTGAGGTATGGATCTGAACCTGTGTAGTTGCATGTATATTGTTGTCCCTTAAAGGCAGTAGTAGATCTTGTGTTATGCTTTTAAGATTATTATTGTTATCTTGATCTGTAACTAATCTCGATATTGTTTCATGTGGTTTCCAGTTGAACAACTATGCATTGTCGATGCATCTAAAACAGGCTCAGCAAGGCAGCTCCATTCCTGGGCGCTTCAATCCCGATGTGTTCTAATCTGATATATACTTTACCAGAAAATGTAGCAGATCTCTTTGCAAAAGGATCTCTCTTTATCTTTCCATACTTTGTGTTCTCAATCTGTTTATGTTCTTTTCGCTTGTAATAATAATACTGTAGAACATATTGTCACTGATGATGTCTTTGTATGGTGTGGAATAAATTATATGGAAGTGACTTTGCCTTTTGGTGATTTCTTATTACGTAACTCTTGTATTTTGTGCTACCAAAACAACTCCCGGAATGAATATAGCAACTGTAACAAGATAGCAAGTGTGATTCACCATTATCATGTGGTTTGACTCTGAAGTCTCAAAGTTTGAATTCTTCATGTTTCATGTACTAGATATAAAAAGAGATTAGTAGAACTGGCTTTTGTGCGCCCGTGGAAAAAAAAATCTTAACATCAAGTAGCGGGATTGACTATAGCCTTTTAATTGACAAATAATAATAATAATAATTTATGTATCATCATAAGAAATTTCCAAAAATTAAAACGTACCACGTTTTAATGCACACTTTTGAAAATGTCTACCACATCTTTCTAACAAAATCCTTTTGGTCCACACACATGCCAAATTTTTACTTTTCCCGTTTTACCCTTTGTCCGTCCACCCACCCAAACAGCGAAAGATCGAATTCACACAGCAGTGTGGAGAGTCCATCTTCATCATCCATGGCAGCAGCAGCCTCCTCTTAAATCATGAGCTCTCCGCCACTCTCAACCGCAAATTACTAGCTCGTACGCTTCCATGGCAGCCATTGCGCCACCTCTGTCTTCTTCCTCGCTCGTCCCTACGTCTAGCCCCCTTGGGCCGTCAAGGTCCACTCTCTTGTGTTCCTCTTCCTCCTCAGTGTTCCCCGGCGGTACCCACCTTAGAAGCTTCCAGAAGCTTTCTGTCTCTCTACCTTTCTCTTCATGGAATGGAAGGGCCAAATCCTCGACAAAGCGATTTGGGACATTAGTTGTTAGAGCTTCGTCTGGAGACTACTATGCCACACTTGGGGTCCCAAAATCCGCGAGTATCCAGGAGATAAAGACAGCTTATAGAAAGCTAGCTCGTAAGGTACTGAATTGTCTCTGTTCTAAACCTTCGCCGACCTGATGATAGAGCTTGAGGATGCTACTTGTAACAGCGGTTAGACTGTATTGGTTTCTCCTGAAACTTGATCTCTTTTATTTAGGGCTTATGGAATGTAGTTTGGAACAAAAAAATTTAACATGAGATGAAGAGTGATTATGATTTCAACAGCAATCTTGTAAAAGCTAGACTAAGCTGAAACTGCTTCCTGGATATGGAGGTTGTAGAGAACTGATGTGTGCTATCACAATCTCTAAGATGGATGAAATTTGGATTCAGGTTCACTGAGTAGCGTGTGCTTCTGAATCGTGGCTCTTTGTGGCTTAGGCATAATGTGACAAGCTATTTACTTGCTAAACAGCATGGATGACTTCTGAGTCTCTGGGAATTGCCTAACTCGTCTATCTACTTTGTTTTGAAGTTCCATCCTGACGTCAATAAGGAACCTGGAGCAACTGAAAAATTTAAGGAGATTAGTGCTGCTTATGAGGTATGCAAGGACTGAAACTGTCTTTTCCATTCAAAAGAAACTCTATAGATCCTATACTTATGAAGTAATTATCGTTGGATCATCTATTTGGACTTACGTGGATCAGTAAAGGACTTCCGTAATCTTTCAGTGTTCTAATAACCTGACGGTAAGCTTTGACTTTGCTTCTTGTGTCATATCTGTTTGATTGTTGGAAACATTTCAGGTGCTTTCAGATGATCAGAAGAGGGCTTTGTATGATCGATATGGTGAAGCAGGAGTGAAGAGTAGTGTAGGGGGAGGATCAAGTGCTTATACGGTAAGTTATCTAAACACCCTACAAGCAATTGGCTTGATAAAGTTTGATTTCATATCCACAGGACCTTTTAATGTGATGAAGATGTCCTTTTTGCTGAGTTGTTTTACTTTAAGCTTATGGAGACGTGTGATTCTTTTTCAATAGGTTTCTACTGGCTTGATGCTTACCAGATTAAATCTTCTTGTAGACATGGTTGTTAGGCTACTAGCTTGATGTTATTAATGAATGCTCTTTTTAGACATGTGCAATAGTTTGATAGTTGACACTTGACATTGAGGAAAGTTACAGGAAAAAGATGAATATTCATATCAGCATCTGCAGAATAGATTTTGAATAACTAACTTATAAATTTTCTGGCAATGTTAAAGTTAAATTGAACTATCATCTTGCATCCCTATTATTATTACTATTTTTTTTTTGTAAATGTTGAGGCTAATATATATCGTTATTAAGTTACCAAGAAGCTGCAAGGTTGTAATGAAAGTCAACATAATCTTGAATGGTACTGTCAAAATAGTTTCAACTAGTAAATTGGCTGTCAATGAGATTTTAGATATTAATGCCTAAAAATGACAATTATTGCTTATGCACATCCATAAACACTTCTTTGTGCAGACTAATCCTTTTGATCTATTTGAGACATTTTTTGGGCCAAGTATGGGTGGTTTTCCTGGTATGGAGAATGGGTTTAAAACAGGTCGTCGCAGTACTAGCTTAAAGGGTGAAGATCTACGGTAAGTTCATTGTAATTTTAGCCAGCTTAATGTTTCCAAAAAAGGCATGCTGCTGAATATAATTCCTTGATGTACTTACTTGTGATTCACTCATGTTAATATCTTTGAATTACTTTCTGTTTACTCCTCCTATAAATGAGAATCAATTTCCTAGACTTTTGCAATATAGCACAAATGGATATTTTGAGCTGTTTCAGAACCTTGGGTAATGTACTGTACTATTACACGTTGGAGTACCATTACATGTTTGCTATTAACTGAATTAAACTTATGATTTTTTTATTGTAATTCATGTTAGTTTGATGTTTGATGACATCTCTCTATGTCCACGAAGAAAGTTCCTTTTGAAATATCGTTTCATAAAATTCTTTTATATAATTTTTGTCAAATTTCTTCCAAATTATTATAGATCTCAAGTAGTTAGAGAGTTTACTCATGCTTCTGAAAATTTTCAGATATGATATGACTCTAGGATTTTCTGAGTCGATTTTTGGAGCAGAAAAGGAATTTGAGCTCTCCCATCTAGAAACATGTGATGCTTGCACTGGTACTGGAGCTAAGGTTGGATCCAAGATGAGGATATGCTCAACATGTGGTGGTAGAGGCCAGGTTATGCGAACAGAGCAGACACCATTTGGCATGTTTTCTCAGGTAACAATTGATGCATATATATTTGAATGTTAAAGATATTATTAATAACGCAACAATACGCTGCCAACTCATCTACAAAAGGTAGGGGTAAAAAAAAAAAAAGCATTGCAGAGTTCTTGCATTTAATAAGAATTTAACAGAGCTATGATGGGAAAAAAAAATCTGCAAGAAAGATGTGAAGTATTTACTTCCGCTTGGTTAATTCTGTGTGTGTGAACTACTCATGAGCATCGATTTTCGTACCACATTAGATCAATGATAGTATTGAATCACTTATGTCTCATGTTGAGATTTATTTCAATGAGTGTTGACTCTAATCTAACCATATCTCCTATGGTAGGTTTCTATTTGTCCAAATTGTGGTGGAGATGGTGAAGTCATTTCTGAAGTCTGTCGGAAATGCTCGGGCGAAGGGCGTATTCGTGTTAGAAAGGACATTAAAGTTAAAATTCCTCCAGGAGTCAGCAAGGGCAGTATCCTCAGAGTTGCTGGAGAAGGTGATGCTGGACCCAGAGGGTATGTAAGCTGTTGGCACCCATAATATTCCTTGCAAAAATTTTGTCTTTTCACCTTAATTAATGTTAAAGATTTGGATATATATCATTAGTAATGCACCAAAGGGTGCAAAAAACATTTACAGAAATTTTTTTTTTTTTAACAAAGAAATTTAAGTACAGGTTTTTTTTGTCTTTTCTGGTTTCTTCAAGTGTTTACAGTTGTATTTTGGTCTCCATGCTTAGTAAAGCTAGGCAGAGCGTTATTCTAAACAAGATAGGTAGGCACGAGTTTACTTTCATATGTTGACATGATTGACTTCTCAGGGGACCTTCAGGAGATCTGTTTGTATATCTTGAGGTAGAGGAGATACCAGAGATCCAAAGAGATGGCATTAATCTGAGCTCAACCATCAGCATTAGCTACCTAGATGCTATATTGGGCACTGTAGTTAAGGTAACATCATTACCTTTCTGACTTTGACATGTCCACAAATGATATCTTCCTTCATAGTATTGACTTAGCATATAACTTGGTTTACATAGATCTGTATAAAAGATGCCTACATTGACTCTAATGATAAACTGAATACTTGTGACATATATATAGGTGAAGACAGTTGAGGGGATGTCCGATCTGCAGATACCCCCAGGTACACAACCTGGCGATGTGCTTGTCCTGGCAAAGAAAGGTGTGCCAAAATTAGGTAGACCGTCAATACGGGGTGACCACCTATTTTCAGTTAAAATTGCTATACCGAAACGTGTAAGGTAAGCTACTTCTCCCATTCTATATGTCGTATTACTCAACATTTATTTAGTTATATAATGAGTTTGACTTTACTGGTGTCCTGGTTCAAGGATTTGTTACTACATATATTCAAATACCAATTTATTGATGATTTTTGGAGCTGACCATTGATTTACATCCAAAACTTACAGCACAAACGAGCGTGAATTGCTTGAAGAGCTTTCTGTCCTAAGTAGCACTGACAGCAGCAGATCCCGAATACGACCCCGATCCCAACCAATCAGTAAGGAGCTGCTTCGTTTATGTCTACTGCTTACTGTTGATCTACTATAAATTTACCTTTGTCTAGCACATCCATCAAGCATCTGTCTATTAGTATTACTTTCTTATTTATAGATAGTTGATGAAGTTTGTGTAAATAAAACCTTGTATGGAGGAATACATGTCCTTCTTTACTGCTCAAAGACAGATGAAGCTAATAATTATTGTATATCTATCATCCGCAGCTACTCCTACAGAGATTCCTGTGGAGTCAGAGGCCGAGAAATCTGAAGTATCCGAAGATCAAGAAGACTGGTTGAAGAAGTTATCAGATTTTGCCGGGTAGACTTCTTGTTTGCCTTTGTCCATTTTATAATTGGTTCAAAACATTCTTAAGCACAAACATTGATGATCTTTAAGTATCCCAATTGATGGGTTTAGTTTAAACTTGAATTAGTGAATGTTTAGATCTGATGAATGATTGTTTTCGGATTGCAGGGGTGTTGCAAATGGAGCTCTAAAATGGTTGAAAGATAATCTGTAAGTGGATGAAGCTTGAAGAGACACAGGGATGACACTATTTGGTCGCCTCCAATTGTTGCCGAGGAATTGCATATAAAATTGGTTCGGGAAAGGTCGAATGTGCCGTTTGCAACCGGGTGACATATAGATAAACTTATGCTGCTGCATAAAAAGGGAAATGCAAATGAGCAATTGAATTCATTTTATTTTCCTAGTAAAGTTGAGTTGTTTTTCGTGTTCGTTCATTCATAGTTTTGGCGCATTCAGGATGGAAAATTTGAGAAGAAGAAATAGCGCGGATAAAGATGTTGTTTACTTTATACTGATTACTGTGTGTACTCAATCTCTATTGCAATTGGACTCGGCTCCACTCTCAGAACCGGACCGCTTTGATTCAGTTTAGATAGATCACACTATTACTGCATTCGTTTTGTTGCTATGAAAAAGACATACATGCATGGCTGCAAATATATATACTGTAAAAATGTAGGGTATAAAGTGAAACGTGACGAATCTGTGGTATTGTTATTACAACTTGACCAACATATATATATATATAACAAATTTTGGAATAAAAACAAATCAGAGCATTCACGGCAAACATACATATACCAAATCACATCCACGGCCGACGGCGGCTGACCCTCCTCCATCAAGAAACTCTCTCTTCTGGTCTGGGCTTCATCTCTATCTTCAATCTTGATCGTATTGAATCAGGCAGAATCAGCTGCGATCTTGTCGGGGCTTATCGAAGATTAGGAATTCGAATATTTCTCTTCCATTTCCTCTCAAATTCGTATCAGTAGACCGATTCCCTGAACCCTACAGTCAGCGAAGATGGTGTTGGCGGAATTAGGAGGGAGGATTTCCCGTGCTATACAGCACATGAGCAATGCGACCATAATCGACGAGAAAGTCCTGAATGAATGCCTCAACGAGATCACCCGTGCCCTTCTCGGCTCCGATGTGCAATTCCAGCTCGTCCGAGACATGCAGAGCAACATCAAGCGCATCGTCAATCTTGAAGATCTCGCTGCTGGTCATAATAAGCGCCGGATTATCCAGCAGGTATGGGTTACCATCATTTCAGTTGATCCACCCTTTTGTCGGAGATTCTAACTTTCTATACATTTTTTAGAAACTTAGCTTCTTTTATTGTTCATCTTGCGCTTAGACTTGGTGTGCTGCTGATTAAAGGATCATTTTTGTTTGAAGTTGTGGAAACTTTTTGGAAGCTCCTAGTTAATCTGATGATGCTTGGAAACATTCTGCAGGCTATATTCAATGAACTTTGCAAAATGTTGGATCCTGGGAAGCCATCATTTACTCCGAAAAAGGGGAAAACTAGTGTCATCATGTTTGTTGGTTTACAAGGTATGAATTGTCTATTTGATCTTTGTTCCGATTCCCTATACAGATTGATTTATCCTATTTACATCTTGTGATTTATCTATGAAGTATAGGCATATCGTCGGTGCTTTTTCTGAGCACTTTTATAGCGTATTGACTCTTCATTTAGTAATCACTTTTTCTATAATATCAGGGTCTGGTAAGACCACAACATGTACCAAGTATGCATATTACCATCAGAAGAAAGGTTGGAAACCAGCCCTTGTCTGTGCTGATACATTCAGAGCTGGTGCTTTTGATCAATTAAAGCAGAACGCCACCAAAGCTAAAATCCCATTCTATGGAAGGTAATTCCTTCAATTTGTTTGCCACCAGTTGGTTGTTTCGACTTTGTGTATGATTTTTTTGATAAAAGAAAATTGAAGATTCTGCATAGTGTATGGAAGTTGTAATTATGTGTCCCAAAAGAGTAGTGGGACTCATATTTCAATATATTTTGGAGTTGGGATCATAAAGTAGTATTATTTTGATGGTCACAGCTATACAGAGACAGATCCTGCCAAAATTGCACTTGAAGGTGTGGAAACCTTTAAAAAGGAGAACTGTGATCTAATCATTGTGGATACTAGTGGTCGTCACAAGCAGGAGGCTTCTCTTTTTGAAGAGATGCGCCAAGTTGCAGAATGGACGGTACTGTGATGGTTTCACATGTTATCGACTTATTGTCATGCTATTACTCGATCTGATAATAGAATATCTTTGCAGAAACCAGATCTTGTCATATTTGTCATGGACAGTAGCATAGGGCAAGCTGCTTTTGATCAAGCACAAGCATTCAAGCAGAGTGTCCCTGTTGGAGCTGTTATTGTGACTAAAATGGATGGACATGCAAAGGGAGGTGGAGCTCTTAGTGCGTAAGTGAACATTTACCTCTGGTTTTGTTTTCATTTACCTCTGGTTTTGTTTTCATTTAGCTGTATTAGGGACTGCAGATGACATACTATAATTAGTTAGACCAAGTAGCAAGCTTTATGTACGCTCAGACATTCAATGTAAAAGAACCGTGTATAGATATGTTTGAGTTGTGTTTGATAAATGATGAACAATACACTTTTATGTAGAAGAGGCTCATACATTTGCATTCTCTTACAAAGTATCCTTGACATTACAGTGTTGCGGCAACTAAAAGTCCAGTTATCTTTATTGGTACTGGTGAGCATATGGATGAGTTCGAAGTTTTTGAGGTGAAAGCATTTGTCAGCCGTCTTCTGGGTATGTCCCTCCACGAACTGTACAGATATTTAGTTGCTCAACTGCCTGGACAGTTCATTAATTTTGTTACTTATTATTTGGATGATATCATTTTACAATAGGCATGGGAGATTGGACTGGATTCATGGACAAAATTCAAGAAGTTGTTCCCATGGATCAACAACCAGAGTTGCTTCAAAAACTCTCAGAGGGTAACTTTACCTTGAGGATTATGTATGAGCAATTTCAAAACATACTTAAAATGGGTCCAATTGGTCAGGTTGTTAAATCATTTCTGTTTTTTCTTAATCGAGTTTGATTGATTACTTTATTGATGCCAACTTGTTAGAGGGTTTCACTCTGATGATACATTGGGTATGATATGTTTAGGTTTTCTCCATGCTGCCTGGATTTAGTTCGGAACTAATGCCAAAGGGCCGAGAGAAAGAAAGTCAGGCTAAAATCAAGCGTTACATGACCATGATGGATTCAATGACAAATGAAGGCAAGTTTGTGTTTGTGGATTTAAGTGTCTGCCACCAAATTATGAGATGATGTTGTAATGTTGTTATATAATGACAAGAGTGTGTTGGTGCAGAGCTTGATAGTACGAACCCTAAGCTAATGAATGAGTCAAGAATGATGAGAATAGCAAGAGGGTCAGGGCACCAGTATAGGGAAGTGTTGGAGATGATGGAAGAGTACAAGAGGCTAGCCAAGATATGGAGCAAGATGAAGGGATTGAAGATACCGGCTCGAGGAGACATGAACATGCGGTCTAGGAACATGAACGCACAACACATGAGCAAAGTCCTTCCTCCTCAGATGCTGAAGCAGATTGGGGGAATGGGAGGTCTACAGAACTTGATGAAGCAGATGGGTTCATCCAAAGACATGATGGGTATGTTCGGAGGTGGAGGAGAATAGTTAAAAGACAAGTCTTTTAGGTTCTTCCAAGTTGTTTATGTATGTATACTATGGGCTGTTGAAATGATACCAACTGTTGATTCGGAAAACAAAATACATGAGTATTGGTATGGTTAGTGAGTTTAGATTTATGCAAAATACACGAGTTTGGTATGGCTAGTTTGAAAATTAAAAATCTTTGGAGGCCCCAGCAAGCGCCAATTCAATTGCTTAATTCTCCAACGCAGATACCATAACAATATCCAATAAAGATTTTTGACCATAACCTTGTGTTTTCCAATCGGAATCCTTACCACAAATTCAGCCCGAAGCAATTAAGCTGTTACCATTTGCCACGTTATCAACCATCATTATCATTATTACAACAAGAAACATGCAACGTGATTAGGCAACCTCGGTACGACTCTGGTGACCCGTGATTCAACTCGGGCTGCATTCCATCGGCCCTAGTTACAACTCTGTTAACTCTGACAAACTCTGACGACCGCCGAACCAGAGTCCAGTGATCTCGGGCCCCACTCAGTTTTTATTTCTATTTTAATATTTTTAAGGAAAAGAACCTATTTAGTGTCTCAGTTTACCTCATGAGTAAATTTGGTGTCTAAAGATTAAATTGTTAATATTTGGTGTCTCAAATTTTTATTATGTTGTCATTTGATGTCTCCGTCAAATTTAGGGGTTAAATTTAACAGAATTCGGTCATATGACCAGCACATGACAGAATAAAATTGAAAATGCTCAAATTACCCCTAAACCCAAATTTACATGTGATCAGCTACAGAATCTTGATTGATATTCTGGGCAGCAGCAAGAACTTGGACCTGCTGTTTATATTTAGCAGTTGAAATTATCCGAATTGGCGTGGTTAGTGCCTTAGTAAATTATTGATGAAGAAGAGGACTTTTCACTTTCAGTGTATGTCATAGGTTATGTCAGCACAATACGAAGATTTTGACAAAACAGAAAATAAAAATTTGATATTGGAGGCCAGGCCCCAGCAAGCACCAATCCCATGGCTGAAATTCTCCAACACAGATACCTTTGGTAACAATATCCATAAAGATTAAAGACCATGTATAACCTTGTGTATATTCTGATCAGAATCCTCACCTCCAATTCATCCCAAACCAAATGGCAGCAGCTTCTGCTTCTTCTCTGTTCCATGTTTGTCCTTCTCTACACTCAGCAACCAATCCTTCGTCATATGTCTTTGCTCGGAGATTCGGGGTCAAGAACAGGAGAGCAAGAATCGCCATTGTTAGAGCTTCAGATGAAAAAGAAGCTGGAAATGAAAAAGATTCCCCAGCTTTCAATCCTTTCGGGTTCGTCACTGATAACCCCTCCAGCCGTAATGCAATTCAGCTCCCCGAGAGCCCAGCCGAAGATGGAAATGTCGGCCAAATGCTCTACGTAATTACTAGACTCTACTATTCAGTCTATCTGTTCTGTTTTGTTCCAAAGGAGACAACTTTGTTAATATGTTTGATTTTTCATTTTAGCGGACAGAAGATAAAGGAAGAGAGTATGGCAAGACCGTTAGATCGGGGAAGCTAAGATGGTTTGTTAGAGAGACAGGTTATCGAACTTTCTCTTCATTGCTGCATCATTGTTATTTTTCAATCAAATACTAAATTTTCAAATTTATATATTGCAATCTGTAGGATCGAGTGGAAGTGGTCGTGAAACGGTAGTCTTCATTCATGGAGCTCCAGCTCAATCATACAGCTATCGTGTGGTCATGTCTCAGGTAAAAGAATGGCCTGTGCAGTTTCTTACTAGCTAGAAATATTTAACAGATCAATGCTTGTTCTTTATGGCGCTATATAAGTAATACATTTGAGTTGTTGAATTTCTGTTGTGAATAGTTGTCGGAGTTGTTTGGGTTCCATTGTCTTGCTCCTGACTGGATAGGGTTCGGTTTCAGTGAAAAGCCACAAGCAGGATACGATGACTTTAACTACACAGGTTCCTTCATCTACAATGAAAATTCTCTAGCTAGCTACTGATGATTCACTGCAGTTTATACTATAATAACTAATAATGTCACAGAAAAGGAGTTTCATGAGGCATTCGATAAGTTGCTCGAAGATCTTGAGGTTAAATCTCCTTTTGCTATTGTTGTTCAGGTAAATATGGAATTGATCCCCCAACAAAACCAATGGTCGAATGATGTTTGTTGTTGTTAATTATTAAAAGAAAACATATACATTGTGTGTGTGTGTGGTTGCAGGGTTTTCTTGTAGGTTCTTATGGATTAACATGGGCCTTGAAGAACCAGAGCAGATTATCCAAGCTAGTGATACTCAATACGCCATTGACTCCGTCATCTCCACTCCCGGGTTTGTTCCAGCAGCTAAGGTCCAAAATATACATTGTTGTTTTTTCTCTCATCTTGTTCTTTAGAAACCAAACATCTCCAGCTAATGTAATTGTTTATTTTATTTGTTGTGTTTGGGGACAGATTCCCTCTGCTTGGCGAATTCACATGCCAAAATGCTATAATAGCTGAGCGGTTTATCGAAGCAGGTAGCCCGTAGGTATCAGAACAAGAAGAAGAAGAAACACATGTTGCTTTAAGTTGGAGAATGTGTCTCCTCCTAATTAACATGTGAACTGTGATTTGTATATAGAAGGAATGAACAGTAGCTAATGATATATGAATGTCTGTTTTGACAGTTATGTCCTGAAGCTGGAAAAGGCTGATGTTTATCGGCTACCTTACCTGTCAAGCAGCGGACCTGGTTTCGGTTGGTGTTTCTGTTCAAATCCCTGAATACTTCTTTTTTTTATCAAATGAAATTTTGGCATTTATATGGAAGTTGAATTAAGATGAATGTTGTTCCTTGTAGCACTGCTTGAAACTGCAAGAAAAGCTAACTTCAATCAAATCTTAAGCCAAATTGCTTCAGGATTCACGTCGGGAAGGTACTGTAGCTAGATTACATAACAACTACTACATTACAATATTACATAATACATATGGTGAGTGAAGTGAAGGGAGATTATGTTTTTGTTTGTGACTGCAAATATAATGATATTGCAGTTGGGAAAAGCCGATATTGCTTGCCTGGGGTGTGTCGGACAAGTATTTATCAGAGTCGATAGCAGAGGAATTCCAGAGAGGAAACCCGAACAATATCAAGCTTCAGTTGATAGAAGGCGCAGGCCACATGCCACAAGAGGATTGGTTAGTTTAGTGAGATTCTAATATACTGCTGCAGGCAGGCAGGCAAGAAGTAATATATATAAGTGGTAATGTGCAGGCCTGAGAAGGTTGTGGATGCTCTGCGGATGTTCTTACTCTGACCACCTCTTATCTCCTTCAACACCCAAACCAATCCCTCAGTTGTGGACTGGAGTTGATTTATATCATCAAACATTATTTATTTGTATACATAATAATAAAGGTCGCTCTTTAGCTCTAGAGTGTTTGTTTGTAATGCATGTTTTTTAAACAATCCTAAACTTGAATGAATAAATATAAGGAAAAGAGCATATTTGGTGTCTTAGGTTTACTCTATGTGTCAGTTTGGTGTCTAAAAAAAGGGTTAAATGTACTTTTCACACCATATGTTTGACCGAATGTGACTTTTAGTACTGGATGTTTGGTTTTGTATATTTTTAGTACCAAACGTTTGAAAAACTGCGGCTTTTGGTACGTCCGTTAGTTGGTCGTTAGTTTTGGCCGTTAAATGACATGAGCAAGTCACGTGACTGACCTTAAACTTTTGATTTTGTTCAATTTAGTCACTAAAATATATTCATAACTTCTATTTTGTTAATTTAGTCCTAAAATTTCAAAATCGAACCCAACTAGGCTAGGTCCGAGGTCCGGGTCGGCTGGGTCCGGCGACCCTGACCCAAGGTCGGACTTAGGCCAAGGCTAGATCTGGCTAAGTCAATTGAGTTTGATTTGTTCTATTGGGTTCGATTTTGAAATTGTATGACTAAATTAAACAAAAATAAAAATTAGGAATATATTTGAGGGACTAAATTAAACAAAATCAAAAGTTTGGGGTCGGTCACATGACTTGCACATATCATTTAACGGTCAACTAACAGATGTACCTAACGCCAAATTTTTTCAAAAGTTTGGTACCAAAAGTATACAAAACCAAACATCCAGTATTAAAAGACACATTTGGTCAAACATGTGGTGTGAAAAAATATATTTAACCCAGAAAAAAAAAATTGTTAATATTTGGTGAACCAAATTTCAACTTTTGCTATTTGATTTTCCGTCCATTTTCAGGGTTAAATTTGACGGAGTCAGATGAAAAGACGATTTTGCCCCTTATACTTTTTATTTTTTTGCAAAGTCATCCGTCCGATTCCGACCACCCACCGCCTTGGAGCGCCCGTCTTCCACTCCATCTGGGCTGTTCTATCTCTCCCCCGACGACATATGTGTAGGTCGAGGCCCGGTTGTCCAGTTTCCGGGCGATTATGAACCAGAAAGCAAGAAGAAGCAGCTGATTCCGGCTGATTCCGAACCAGAAGGCAATAAGAAGTCGCAAGGGAAACAGTTTCCGGCCGACGGTGGTGGAGCAGGATAATTTAGGGTTCTGGCGGGTAAGGTGACCTGATTTAGGGTTTGGGGGTAATTATTAGGCATTTTCAGTTTTATTTGGTCATGTGCTGGTCTGACCGAATTCTGTTAAATTTAACTCAAAAATTTGACAGAAATACCAAATCGCAACAAGATTGAAACCTGGGACACCAAATAATAACAATTTTTTTTAAATACTAAAATGACACATGAGGTTAACCTAGACAACAAATAACAAATAGGTTCTTTTCCATTAATATATATAGAAGATTCAGATGTATGAATTAATTGAGAGCAAAATAATAGCAGAAAAGGGAGATGTGATGATGCATATACATACAAAAATAAATGGGACAATCTTGATAAAGAATCTTTCTTCCACCCTCTAGATTAAGTGTTGTTACTCCACAAAATCTGGTTCCCTAATTAATTAAACACATACAAAAAAAAAGGTCTAAACCATCCATCCATATTACAGTAATCTTAACTGCTGCTACAAGATATTACATGATCTCTCACTAGTTAATCTCCCCTCTCTCTCTACACTTGTAGAATCTGCAATCAAAACATCTGCCAGGTCAGTTCATATTCTGGGAAGAATTAAACAAGAAGAAGAAGAGGATGTGCTTTATTTACCTCCCAACCCAAAAAATAAAATGAAGTAGGGAGTTGATTGGATGGATCATCATCTCTGGGGGGTGGGTTCGGGAGCTGAAGGAGGGCGAGCAGGTGAAGCAGACGAAGAAGCAGGTGGCATGCTGGATCCGTTCTCGACAAGTTGTGGAATTCCCCATTTGCCCTCTGTCTCTAGAGGCTCAAACACATGAACCTTACCATCTGACAGCCCCACAGCAAACTGGTTTGCCTCTTGTGGGTGAGCCCCTATCACCAGTGGGTGCACCCCTGAATTGCTGAAACAACCAAAACCCCCCCACATTCAACAAAAAAAAAAAAAAAACATAAACAAGAAGAAGTAAAGTAATTAGGTAGGTGTTTTCAAAGTACCTGACACTTGCAGGAAGATAAGCAGATGGATTGATGCGGCAACGGGGTCTAAGGTTAGAAGCATTCAACACAAAAATAGTTGCATCCGCAAAGCTTGCAAAAACAAGGTTGCTGTCGCAAGACAAGATCGCATGCGTAATCCCAGATTCATTAGGGATCCACTAAATAAACAAACAAACAAACATCAATCGATCATTAATAACAAGGCTGTCTATATAATATTATTGGTGCAGAAAGAAGAATAAGAGAAATTACTACCTGTTTGACACATTCAAGTTTGGTAGCCTCGTATATAGCTAGTTGGGTCTCATGGACAACGAGGAAACGCACTTGGTCCTGATGAAACTGTACTCTTGTCTCTGAGTTTGGTGATGGTTGCTTCCCAGGTGGCATTGACAACGACATGCTCTTCTTCTTTTCCCATCCATCCGATGAACTCCATACACATATCTGCGCATCTGCTCCAGATGAAACTAGCACATTCAGCACATTCGAGAACGCCAGACCCGTTATCCTTTTAGAATGCCCTTTAAGCTTGCTCTTAACCTACAACAAACAAAATTTCCCATCACCACCTTTTGGTATTTTTAAATCACAACAAAGCAGTTATATATATATATGTAGTTTATGTTGGTAATAAATATGATGTATATATTACCTCATCTACACGGACATTGTAAATCCTAATAGTGGAATCATCCATTCCGATTGCGATAATGTTATTATCCTGAGGGTGAAATGCAAGAGATGTGGCTGATGGTGGAGGAGAACTGAATGTTGTCATTGTCTGCAATACAGATATATATTACCCACCCTTACTAATTAAATCTTCTTCCTGATTCATTGGATAAAATTATTTATTACCTTAAAGGTCATCATGTTGAACAGTGAGATCTTTCCACCAGAGGCGGACATTACATACGAATCATTCTTGGACAAAGCAAAACATGGAACAGCTTCATCTGGGTTCGTGTCAGAAACATCATTAGTCATTAGGATCCCACTTGCCGGTTGCCACAGTTGAGGTGTCACACTCGCGGTAGCCTGCAGCAGAATGAACCTTTTTAAAATAAATGGTTTGAACTAATTCTGTTTTTCAAATGCATATACTCAGGAAAGTCACCTTGCCATTGGAATTGAGATCTGTCCGCTGCCACTTCCAAAGAAGATGAAGAGCATTTGATGCTAAGGCCAAGATTGCACTTCCCGAGTTTGTGTAGATTAACCTCGATATCTGTAAATGCTAATTTGGTCATTATCTTGATTTAAAGTCATGACAACCCCTATCATATTGTACACTTCAAGACATAAAAGTGAGTGAGGAAGATTATTATTAAGAAACAAAAGCGAACCTTGGTGACTCTCAAATTTTCTGGCAGCTTCAAGGAGCGACACTGAGAGGGTTCACTAATTTCAGTGAGCTTCCAAACTTTTGACTTATCATTGACTTCCTCAGTTATCCTCGGCTTTGTTTCTCCCATATTCCTAGAATCCCCATTCTGTTGCGAATAACACAAAATTCAGTTGATGCACTTTCTGAAGGAGGGAACCATATATATATATACGTAAAAGCAGAAGAGGATAATTGGTCACGAACCATTGCAGAAATAGCAGCCATTACAGAAGGACTTCTCTCAATAGCAGAATTAGAAGCTGAAGCAGCAGCAGAAGCAGCAGCTATAATTGGGTTGATTGTTGGCTGAACAAGGTTAAGGTATAAGATTAGCACAACTTAAGGTTTCAAGGTATCAGCTTAGCAAATACGAGGTGCTTGGCTAACTAACCTTAGTGTCCAAAGTCCGTGGAGCATCATACGGCATATTCTCGTATGTGCGCAGCAACCTAAAACCATCCGAATTTGCCAGAATTTTGATCACATTCTCATTTGCTGAAACAGCTAAAAGGCTTCCATCCTTGTTGAATCGGATCCGAGGACTAGCCTATTAATAAAAAAGTGAGGTTAGCAATCTAATGCCATCATTTCCCTAATGGACAGAGAATAAAGACTTACTATAAGCCCCCCTTCAGCATCAACTGTAGCCAAGAGCTGGACATTGTCCATGTCCCAGAATTTAACAGCAAATTCATCGCCAGCGGCTAAAAACCTGTTCTTAATTGTATCAAACTGGACAACACCTAGTGACCGTTTCCTGAACCCTTGATAAGTTCTCTTCACAGCGCCTTCTGTTTCGTTCCATTCCACAAGAGAGGTCTCTCCCTCTTTGCTTGTGCCACATGAAAAGAGCCTGCAAAATCGCCAAAATCCATATTGTATAAATAAATGGTAAAACCTTTTATTATAGTTAGATCTGTTAAAAAAAGTCACAATAAAAAGCAGAACAGTCTGACATATTTTAATATCACAAGGGGTTTCCGGTTTCTCAAGAAAAGTAGGTAAAAGCACCCAAGAAGAACTATTCTTAGATAGGCCCAAAACAAACCTTGCACCATCAGCACTGTAAGCCATGGTTGTGCACCAACGACCAGGAGCATCATAGTCAACTCGAGATCCACCATTGTCATATAGCCAGGCTTTGATCTTTCCATCCAATGCAGTTGAAAATATGAACTGAAATAGAAACAACACAAGTTTAAATAAACCAAGAATCTATCAGGGTTCTTCCAGAAAAATTTAGGAAGTTGTTCCACCTGAATGTTTTCCTTGTAGTGAGGGCATATCGAGTATACAGGAGCGTCATGACCTTCAAACTTGTATTGGTTTGTACCAGATGCAGCATCCCATACCTACATTTCCCAAGCAAACTCGAAATTTGTTATTTTTTTTTTCAAGAGGAAATTTCTTCAAAAGTCAAAATTATTATTACGTATGCAAACCTTGATGGTTTTGTCATCCCCACATGTTATTACACACAGCTGTTTATTTGGGTGAGAGAATGCAAGATCGTTTACTCCACCTGCATGAGCCTCAATCTACATACATAAACACCATTCTCAGCTTTCTAGATATATAGAGGGGAAAAAGACATGAGTGAAATACAATCAAAGTAGAGTGTTATATAGTACCTCGACATGCTGCCTTACGTCATTGCCCCCGTGGTAAGAGTATAACTGTACTATATGCATCGAGTATGCAACTCCTGCAATCGGTTATAATAAATACAGTTATTAACATAAGAGCCTGTACTTCACCCATACAAAGCAACTGAATTTTACACTTTAGGAGTCCGAGTTGAAAGACAAAAAATTACACAATAACCGAAAGCAGAGTTGTGCATTTACTTACCAAATAATGAGCCGTCAGGGCTCCAGATAATCCGGTTAACCGAGACACCAGGATCTTTAACTAGGGCAGCCTAAACACAATATGATGAGTAAGATACTGTCCTGGATGAACACAAGAAGATTAAACAGCTCTAAGATGGAGGACTAGAACCTGAAGAGTTGTTGAGCATGCAGTCAAATTCCACACTTTGAAGTTCCTTAAAACCAACCGCTCCCTTGATCCCACTTCCCACAAACTGATATCCCCCACATTGGTGCCAACTGACAACAAACATGACGAATAGAAGAGAAACTTAGTTCTAAGTGATTGACAGTACAGTAGAGCAGAAGGGGGGTTTAAGCAAAAGAAATACCCAGAAGAAGTGTCTGTTTCATGGGATGAAAATCCATGCTCATTGGAGATGAACCCTGATTCAGAGCACGTGCCACACTCTTGGGAAGATCATCAGGCGCATTAAAGGATTGAGGATGACCATGATGACCAGGAAATGCAACTGGCAACACATTCACAGGTAGGTTTCCCTAAAAAATATCAAAGAAATGGAAAAATTCAGAAACCACTTTAACCTCCATTTGATAAAATAAGAGAGCATAATATGGCAAAGTAGCATAGCTGCTGCATCTGTGTTTCTTTTGTCATTTCTTCATAAAAATAGTGACAGAAATATCTTCTCCTGGAAGCAAATGGATAATGCTTGAATGTAATACCTCATCAATGGCTATGGGTCTCATCCTCTTGGAAACATGGTCAGGGTCCGCCAGAGGGAAGTCCATAGAGGGATTAGTTGGTGGAGTCCTTGGATGCTTTAGGGCAGCTATTCAAGAGATAACAAGACGATGGTTAATAACTATATAAATTGTGCACTATTTTATAGTATGCTTTACTAAGATGAACTTACAAGAGATTGATGGACCACCAAGTCCTATAGCTCCTCCACCACCAGAAACTGCTGGATGGTTCATATTTGAGGGATTAGACATCCATGCAAGAGGTGCTGGAACTGCTGCAGGACCTGGTTGAAAAGGCTGAAACGACGTGTACCAAGACAAAAATTATAAGAGAGGAGAAGGTACATGTAACAACAACCCTACTTGTGTACCTATAGTTATTATCTTTCAAACTTAAAATACTCTATCTGATTCAGCATTACAGAGTACATTAGTATTCTGACTATTCAAAGAGAGCGACAGAAGAGATTAGTGCAGTACTTGAGAAGGTGAAAAGCCCACTCCTTGTACACCCAAAGGAGGAAAACCACCGCCTTTTGGCAATGATCCGAGCAAAGGATTGTTTATAGGAGATGGCGCAAGAGCACCATTTGGTTGTCCACCACATGAATGATCCACAAACAGAGTTTTTATATCCGGATTTTGTTTTGGGTTCTTGCAAAGTTGGTGCTGCCAATTCAGACTGTACAGAAAACGTCAGTTCCTTACTAGAGTCACTACATACTTGCCACCTGTTGGGACGGTGACAAGCAATAATTTCTCTCTCTTTAAACACTCAATTGAAAGACTTTTTTTTGGGTGGAGTAATATTTCCAAGTAAGTGTTCTGTAGGAAAGTTTGGAAGGATTTCTTTAGTACCTTTGGTTAATTAGAGTTCGTAATCTTGCACCCTTGAGGCTCGGGAACTGCAGTTTATCCCGGAATAGGGGGTTTGCTTCAATAAGCTTCTTAAGCTCAATTATCATTATCGCCCTAGCAGCTTTTGTATCCCCATACTTGGATAGTTGCTCATTTTCCCTGAATAATAAAAAACAAAACCAAAATATTCTTATAATTATATTTACCAAAAATTACTCCCTGATTATGCAAAACAATCTTTTATGAATGACATGGTTAAACACATTTTGGATAGAAAACCATTAGCTAAGTATGACCAAGTTACCACAAAGCTATTATGTTAGACCAGTAACAACTCATGTAGTATACAGAATCTAAGTACCTGAAATTCTCCAATGTCAGGAGGTGAGTGATCTCCTTGAAAAGATCCTCATTAAAAGTCTTAAACACTCTGAGATCTTTTGTTAAGATTTCCACGGCCTTGGCTCGGTCATGCCTATTATTAGTTATGAGAGAAAACAAAAAAGTCATCTTGCAGCTTAAGACGGTAAATATCTTGATACTTTATGGATGAAACAAGTAGATGCTTACACATCCAGTGCTTCGAGATACTTCTGCTTCCTTATCTCGAAAAAGATTTTCATGGAGTAGCGGTTATCTTCCACCTTGGTGAAGCCGGAGAGGTACCTCTCGACCTCATCCCAGTTTCCATTTGCCACTTCATCCTCAAAATGCTTCATATTGAAGAAAAATCCTGATTCCTGTTCGAGCCTGAGCTCCACCCAAGCAAGCAATTTACATTTCAAGACAAGCATTACAACCCGGAAAAGAAAGGCTAATTGAAGCACTTGTTGAATCAACTTATTGTCAGGATAGGATAGAGAGGAAAAAATAACCCACTTGTGAACAGTCTCTCTGAATTTCTCCTCATCGAGGAACTGCAATATCAGAAACACTAGCTCCCTACTGAGAGACGACATCGTGATCCCCGTCTTTGGTCACTCTGAAAGCCGACCCACCTACAAATTGCAATGCTAGATCTACATTTAATTTGTTCAGGAAATTGCGGCGCACGGATCAACCCTAAATTTCTCGGGCAGAAGCTAGGAACAGCTAAATGAGACCATTAAGAAAAGGAAGAGCATCTGAAGAACAGATTTACAAGCTCTACCAAAGTTACCCAGATCGTCCGCTTTCTAATAATTTCAGAAAATGGAAAATTTTCAGCTCAGAGAGCATGAAATTGAAATTAATTAGTGTAAATAAAGCAACTTCTTCTCTGAAATTGAAAAACTTACCTCGGAAACTTGAAGAAGAAGAAGAAGAGATTGATTCCTGGGCACCAAACTCAGAAGTGCTTCCCTTCCGCCTCTCTGCGGCCTCTGACTAGTTTCTCTCTCCAAGAGAAAGATTTATGCACGACATCGAAATCCCATAGATGGAGAAATTTATAGGAGAAGTGATAGATAAGGCACGAATAAGTGAGTCTACTTCTCTGATAGTCTATCGAATCTGAACAAGCTTTTGTGTGATAAGCACTCCTGCTTATCACCATGTAGGGCTACTGGTGGGTCCCACTTAGCCGGTATTGCTTGTTCGAGTTCATCGGCGCGGGAATCTCCAGTTTCCCGCAGCTCGGCCTCACTTCAAGCCTGGGACTGCGATCCACTACTCCGCATCCATCCTGGTCTCTTCTGATCCAATCAGAAGTCGCCACGCTAAATGAAAAATACGGTCAATGGAGGAGGTATACCGTTGGGTATGCATCAAAGTAGCACATCGATCTACCAGGTAAGGACAAATTTCTAGGTTCCACATCATCCCACGGTACAATGAATAATGACCATTTATTGCCATTTTTCGTCCCTATATATCATATCATTGCGTGAGCAGAACATCGCGAGAAGATCTATAATTTATATCTTATCGGGATACACGCACGATACATGATCGTGTCACAACGGACATTATATTAAAATATTCTATATGTTATGAATATATTTAGTGTATATATCATCTTCTTTGTTTAGACTTTCCTAGTATTAAATTTACTTCCTCCTCAAGTATATGCAATCCATATATAAGAGCTCCTTATGTGTGATAATAAGACATCATCAAGTTCCATCTTCTATTACATCTCTACTTCCGTAACACGTTACAAGCACGAATTGCTCAATTTTTTTTTACAACCCTTATCGTAATATTATATGAAAGTATAGAGACCGCCACCATGATATAAATTTCTCACGACAAAAGCTCGAACAACAATGGTTGAAGTGGGATAGTGGCACAAACTAATCTTTTGAGAATCCATCAACCGATTTATTAGAACCACCAACAATTCCTTGGAGTTTGAATCGATCTGATTGTGCTGCATTGAAAGGGAGATTATTACTTCTTTATTTACTTACATATTTTGACTATTTAATAATTCATATTCTAATTATTATAATTATTGTGTTTCAAGAATTTAATGTTTAGTTAAATATGTACGAGTTAAGAAAGGATTCGAGATCGATGTGTTGACACAACAGACTACTTAAACAAAACTCCGACGAAACAATTCGTATTCAATCTTACAGTACATGACAGATGACACACATAGTTGATCAGGTATGATTCCGACTCCACAAGTTAGCAAAGAAAACTAACTCAGATTTGGTTAAGTTTAGTTACACTGTTATTCACATCTTGATATAAATCGTTGAAAAAGTAAAATCAGTTCATAGATGATTCGTTATGAAAATCGCTTAGACTAGTTTGTCAATATAATCGAGGTTAAATTTGAATACTTGTTGCCTAAACGATGGCCTATATATATTTATATGATAATAATAATTGAAAGCCACTATGAAATTGCTTAGGAGATAATTATTCTAATCTGTAATGACAAACTATGATTTTCGGTAATAAATCTCTATTTTCTTTACTGACTATGAAAAGTCTTATTTTCTATAGTTATAGTTTATGTACAACTGCTAGCTAGTAACAAGTTCTGGTTATGTTGTTTATATGAATTGGTTAAATATCTTATATGATAATTTTTTTTTTACGAATAAATTACTGAATAAATAACTTAGGTCGAAAATAAAGGATGTTAATACACGATATCATGTCGGTAATTTTTTATATTAAATATTCCAGTCGTCTCCAATGCCAATCAATCTCTAGATATCTTCAATTTTCACCATATCTCTATGCAATACAAACGAATGTCACTCCACCCTCCAATTGACAGTGTTCTGTGTCTTCATGCCTTCCACTGATCCATTCTCGGATTTTTTTTTTACATGTGTTAATGTTGCTAAGATTTACTTGAGATCACAAAATTTCATACAAAGAGTTGAAGAATTAGTCGTAAATAATTATATGCGTTTTGTTACTTGTATATATTTTTTCGATTTAAAAACTAGTCATATCCTTAATTTTATTGAAAATCCACATATGATTTGTGAAGTTCGTTTTCATTTTAAGAGTCGGTTATTGTTATGTATTATGAAACCATATTTGTAACTTAACAATGCATGTTTCATGTTGTCGCGCAGTGACAATTTTATTGCCTATGCACACTT
Organism: Clarkia xantiana subsp. parviflora; assembly: GCA_036873135.1. Lineage (NCBI taxonomy): Eukaryota > Viridiplantae > Streptophyta > Magnoliopsida > Myrtales > Onagraceae > Clarkia > Clarkia xantiana. Next base: position 2,581,219 of record JAPTYO010000004.1, on the reverse strand, counting down.
GAACACGACGAGTTGGATAGGGCGAGTGATGTCTCGTGTTTTGAGGTCCAAACTAAAACACTTCAACTGAAGCTTTTCGAACATATATAGGAACGAGTACCTATAAAATTATATTGACTAAGATATCTACGACGATTCAAGCAGAATATCGACAGGGATACGTATAGAAATCTAAATTATTCATACCATGCAACGTACGATATTGGTGTTACTTAGAATGGAGAAGGTGATTGTGTAATTAGTAGCGGAGATTAGAAATCTAGAAAGCCATATTATAGGGTTGATGGTGTGTATATATCATATAGTTGGTCCCATAGTTGGATTTAGGGTCGAAAATGCATACAAAATGAGATTTCATTTATTTGACGGATAATTCAGAAGGAAGGAGGTCGGTGCTTAGTTTTGATGGGTTGACTGACATTGTAACCTAATAGAAGAACACTTTTTTTTTTTTGCCAAAATATGATAGAATTTGTTTAATTTATGAATATTATCATTTAAATTATTAGAAAATTAGCCAAATTTTAAATAAGGTAATTTAGGTTCCACAACAGTTGATTTGTATATATTTTTATTTTAAGTTCATTGAACATATCTTTTAACAAATTACTATTTTGTTATAGTTTCTTAAATTTAAATATTACTTCGAAATTTTACTTTCTTTATTAACCAATCTATGAAAAAAAACGATGGTCGCGCTTGCAACGCATGCTCTGATATCTAAAAAGTTACGTTACCATTTATATATTGTATTCCTAACTTTTTTATATAATTTTTTAAATATCAAAAGAATCTTACGTTTTTTTTATAGAAAATATAGTAGGTAAATAATGAACTGGCGTCTATTTCTATTTTCAAGATGACCACACACATTGGTCAAAGTTGGAATCTGAATATTTAACCTAAAATTGAACAACTTTGACTAATTAAAAGAATGTAAAAATTACTTAAAAATTCAATTAGATTTTTATGATTTTTTACTTATTTTTTCAATTTATTTTAATTAATCTGGTCTAACAATTGAATCTTATTTACTGATTTATTCATATTCATATTTTTAAGAATAATAATATCTAAGTTATTTATATTATTCTTTTTTAAAAAATAAAATCCTCATAAAGGAGTACGGAAGCATGTAAGTTAATCATGTAACAATGATGTGGTGGTTCAGCGCCTCATCCTTTAACCAGATGTTAGATGTGCATGACCAGCACTTTATCCCTTACGGACTAGGTGTAAAGTAAATATGTTACGGGTGATGAAAAAAAAAACATGTAAGTCCAATATAAAAAAGAAATTTAATCATTCGACTTTTTAAGATAGTTGCAATTTTACTACAGTACTTACTCCAGCAATTTCACTTTATGTAACGTAACACTTCACATAGCAATAAAGTCAGAATTGAAAGTGCTTTATAATAGGGGCCCACGTGACTATAACCTGTCATGTTCGTACTTTTTCTAATATAATTAATGTCGATATGTTTGATTTTCTCATATCGTATGTTTATTTCTTCAACTTAACGCCTTTTTATATTAAATTAAATATTACTCATCTCATATATGGCAGAGATGAGATATTCATTCAATTTCAGCTGATCAGGCTCACCCAACCAACAATCCAGTCCAGTCAACATACAATGAGAAGAAATCGCAAGTCCACCAACATGTTTGCAAAAAAAAAAAAATATGCATGCTTATATAGCTAGCTCTTTCTATATTATAAAACTTTAAAAAATAATGAATTTCCCGATCGACTAATTATTCTACCGGGAAAAACAAAGATAATTAACGCCATGGTGAGAAATAAGTAAAACGTCCAAATAGTAATGATTGTAGTAGTTTCTATTTTAATTATAGTTCAATCTTCTAGCCAGATAAATCATTACTCAGTTACTCACTCACCTATTAGTATTTGCATATATATATATATATATATATATATATATATATTAATGAATGAATATAAATATAGATATTGTGTATTTTCATTTTCATTTTCTTTCCGATATGCTTTATAAACCGATATTGTAACCCGTAAATCATGTAGAAGCTATACTTTCTTAACGAATACATAATTTATTATTATTATTATTATTATTATTATTATTATTATTATATATAACACTAATTTTTTTTACTGTTTTTTTTTTCCACCGAGCAGCACCCGTAGCAGTAGCATGTTCGCTCCACACATAAACCAATCCACACTCGTACCGAGTCAGCCTGTAAGGGGTTAAAGTGTTGGTCATAAATATTTTTTGTATTCTCATGGTCACTAGCAGAGATTGAACCCTTAAATTTGGTTAATGGATGATGCGCTGAACCACCCCACCATATTACATGGTTTACTAACATGGTTAATAAGGCTAGAAAATGACTAAAATAATATAACTTAACTATATACTACATATATATATATATATATATATATATATAATATATATATATATATATATAATATATATATATATATATATATATATATATGCTAAAACGTTGGTCCGTGCTTTGCACGAAAAAAAGTTTTATATCATTAATTATATATTTTTTTATATTTTGTATTGATGATGTGTTAAAATAAAAAGAAATATCAGAAAGTATGATAATTTTAAACGGTAAATTGAAGAATAATAAAATATGTTTATACATTTCTAAAATATATAATATATCAATTTGTATAATTTCATATCAATTATGCACACTTGAAAATTTCATATCCAAAACTTAAAAAAAAAAAGTCAATATATTAAATTCTCAATTGGGTTCATGAAGTGATATTAAATAAGATAAATAACTTACATATAAATTTCTACAAAATATCTTACAGATAATTATTACTAAATAATAGGAGATAATACATGTAGATAAATATCTTACAGATAAATAACTATTACATATATATATATATATATATATATATATATATATATATTACTAAATATTTTGAATATATCCGAAATATTTTACAAATATATATTTATTTACTACTCTAATATGCACATGACTATTTTTGGACACTTCGTGACTTGACACATCGGGAAATGACGCATCATGTGTAACTACGTGATGCAACGTGATGGGGATAGATGGATCAAAAACTCGTTGATTCGAAATGGAATACCGAGAATTTGATGGATAGAGGCGCAAGAACTCGTTGATTCAGAAGAATGCCGAAGAATTGACGCAGGGTTGAGGAAAACCTCAGTTTTTTTTTTTCATATATCAATAAACTGAATGTAAATGACTGCTAACAAAGTTTAAATAGAAAAATCTAAAACTCTATCCTAGGACAAAATCCGAAATTAACAATAAAGCCCCAAACAAAAACAGACAAATTATAAAAAAGACCGAAAGAAACATAAAACTGCAAATTTGACAATCTAGACGAAGGAATTTGGCCAAAAAACGCCAAACCCCACAATTTACTATGGTCTTGCTCAGATCGCCGTTTCCGCGTGAAAAAATGTACTCGCACGCCCAAATCCGAGACTTCGCCCACATCATTCTCTCCGGGGAAGAGAAGATTCGTCCTCGAATCTTCCGCAACGAAGGCCAGTAATAGGAAGCAGGAAGAAGAACACACTCAGACACAAAATCATAAAAAATTTCACGTGAAGCGGTGTTCGAGTGTGGTCTTGGTGCCGATGTTGGGGTTGATTTCCCTTGTGGCTTGTACCCGAAATCGGAGGTCAATAGGCCTTCGAAGTCGCTCCTGGCGGTCGGGAAAAGGATAAATCCAGGATCATGGAAGGTGGAGTGATGGACGATCATCGTTGTGACATCATCATCATCGGCGTACTCATCATAAATTGGATTATCAAGAACAGTCGCGGTCCTGGTACGATCTGGTGCTAGCCAATCAAGGAACAGCATCGTGCAGGATCTTCGGCTCTGATACCAATCTGATGCAGCGTGATGGGGATAGATGGATCAAAAACTCGTTGATTCGAAATGGAATACCGAGAATTTGATGGATAGAGGCGCAAGAACTCGTTGATTCAGAAGAATGCGGAGGAATTGACGCAGGGTTGAGGAAAACCTCAGTTTTTTTTTTCATATATCAATAAACTGAATGTAAATGACTGCTAATAGAAGTTTAAATAGAAAAATCTAAAACTCTAACCTAGGACAAAATCTGAAATTAACAATAAAGCCCCAAACAAAAACAGACAAATTATAAAAAAGACCGAAAGAAACATAAAACTGCAAATTTGACCATCTAGACGAAGGAATTTTGCCAAAAAACGCCAAACACCATAGTTTACTATAGGTTTTTCTCAGATCGCCGTTTCTGCATGAAAAAATGTACTCGCACGCCCAAATCCGAGACTTCGCCCACATCACTACGTTACGTCCGGGTCAAAATCGAGTGTTTATAATTTGCCCATCTTTGGACATGTCACCGTAGAACTTATTCGAGCAAGTTTGTCCAAAGATAAAGAAACACCGGTTTTGGCCAGAAGGTATGTCTTCTTTTGTTTCTTCAAAGTATTCAAGGCAACTTATATGCTTATTTTGAATGGTGCATAAACGAAAAAACCTCTGTCGGCGGTGCCCTTGTCGGCGGTGCGGAAAAGTAAAGCATTGGTCGGCGGTTCCCTTGTTGGCAGTGCCTCTGTTGGCGGTACAGAAAGTAGAACCTCCATTGGCGGTGCCTCCGTTGGTAGTGCGAAAAATTAAAGTCTTGGTCGGCAGTGCCCCTGTTGGTGGTGCCTCTGTTGGTAATGCGAAAAAGTAAAACCCCGATTGGCAGTACCCTTGTTGGCGGTGCCTCTTTTGGCTTGCGGAAAAGTAAAGCCTCTAGTAGCGTGCAGTAAAGTAAAGCCTTAATCGACGGTGCCTCCAGTAGCAAGCGACAAGGAAAAGCCTCTAGTGGCAGGTGTTGGAGAAGAGCCTCTAGTGGCACGTGTCGGAGAAATGCCTCTAGTGGCGTATCATAGAAATGCATCTAGTGGCGTCTGTTGGAGAAGAGTCTCTATTGGCATATGTCGAAGAAATGCCTCTAGTGGCGTTTGTTGGAGAAGAGCCTCTAGCGGCGTTCTTCAGAGAAGAGCCTCTAGTGGCGTCCGTCGGAGAATAACATCTAGTGGCGTCCGTCGGAGAAGAGCCTTTAGTGGCGTCCGTCGGAGAAGAGCCTCTAGTGGCGTCCGTCGGAGAAGAGTCTCTAGTGGCGTCCATCGGAGAAGAGCCTCTAGTGGCGTCTGGCGTAGAAATGCCTCTAGTGGCGTGACTTGCGAAGGCTAAACACTAAGGCTTCGTTCGTCGGGTTGTGACTCTTGGAAATATGGAAGACTACATATCCCAATTTTCGGCGGTGACTAGCATACCTGGGGCAGCGCAACACCGTTGAAAATAGTAGATGTGACGACTAGCATATCAGGGACAGCGCACCATCGTTGTGGTGACTAGCATATTTGGGACAGCGTAACACCGGTTGTGGTGATTAGCATACCTGGGACAGCGCAACACCTTTTGTGATGACTAGCATACCTGGGGTAGCGCAACACAGTTGAAGGGATAGTTGTGATGACTAGCATATCTGAGACAGCGCAGCATCGTTGTGGTGACTAGCATATCTGGGACAGCGCAACACCGGTTGTGGTGACTAGCATACCCAGGGCAGTGCAACACCGTTAATTGTGATGACTAGCATATTTGGGACAGCGCAGCAATTGTTGGAGAATAGACTGTAGTTGCGTCTGTTGGAGAAGAGTTTCTAATGACGTCCGTTGGTGAAGAGCCTTTAGTGGCCTCTGTTGAAGAAGAGCCTTTAGTGGCCTCTGTTGAAGAAGAGTCTCTAGCAGCGTCTGTTGGAGAATAGCCTGTAGTGGCTTGACGACTTGAATGCATGTTCTTAATTTTTGCAATTACCATTCCTGACATAAAATAAGTTCAGGTTATGCTATCGACGCGCACTTCATACTGCGCGTACCATGTTCGACCACGGGGTCAGACTCGGTTATGTTAGACGGAATCTTCCGAGATTTAAAGGACATAAACTTCTTCATCTTGAGCGTGTGACTGATCCCTGGTGCTGAATGAAGCAGCACCTGAAGAACCCTTATCACTCGGAATCATATCCAAGGTAGGGCTCAATGTCACTCCCAAGCGTACGAGCATAGCGCTGAACAAACAGGCCAAGTGACCACGTTTTGGGCATCGTTTGAGTTTGACTAAGGATATGAACGACGGGGATGGTCAAGCACATCTGTCATTCTCTGACTCTTGTATTCACTAGGTGGCCACCAACATGATATTAGTTGAAGGTTGTGAATACTTGTATAGATGCCTTGGAGAAGTATTCATTTTGGTGGGGGGGGGGGGGGGGGATAGGCAATTGGAGAATAACAGTTGACCAGGGGTGCAACGCGGCACAAAGAAGTAGCAGATTGATAACATATTAGGGAATCAACGTCCCGCGGACGCTACGACACTCTTAACCGGTGAGTAGCACAATGTCTGTTGTGTCTGTCGGTCGTACGACAAACCTCGTATGAACAATACGGAAACTGGATTGGACCGAAGAACAAATGTTGATGTGTTGGTCGACAACATATTAACAGATACCCTCACATTCCGTCGAGTGGGAGCTGTTGGCATTTGGAGTATATGGGTCGCCGTAATAGGGAGCTCATTAATATATGCACAACATCCTATGCATAATTGGGGTATCACATTAGGGATTTTGGGTCATGCCAAAATCCCAACGGACCACACGAGGCCCAAAATTGGGCCTCTCCCATTTATACGGTGCTGCCGAAACTTGGTGAGCAAGCCCAATGAGTTTTGCTCACCACCTCTTATAAATAGGAGGTGTTAGAGATTTCTTTGGGGCTTAATCACTCTCTCTCCCTTTTGGCTGTCACATATGAAATCTCTCACCCTATTTTCTTAGAGGTTTCAGCCGAACCCTTTAGGTGACAAGGAGGTGCCGAATTTTGCTAAGGCAAATCACCCCGGTGATCAATCACAGCGGCCGAATTGAAGAGACTTTGCTATGGAGACCATAGCTTGTGGATTCTCTTCAACAAAGGTTCCCGCAGGACACCGTCCGGCAGATCGCGAACTCCCTCGTGACGTTCCTAGGCTACAGAAAGCTAAAACTAGTATGTGCTTCCTTTCTGATGCGTAATTAGTTTACCAAGTATGTACACGTGTTTTTTTTTTTTCAATAATTATATCCCTTAAATCCATCAATGTGCAATAAAATCACGAAACATATCATTTTCTATCCTAGCATCTTATATTATTATTATTGGGTTATTTACCAATTAGCGAGCAGAACTTTACGTGAATATGCAGTTTGTTACTCGAACTTTTTTAGTAGCAAATTACTAGCCAAACTTCTGTTAATATGCAGTTTGATAGCTCTGTCAGTTTTTTCCCGTTAACTATTGACAGAATATACTTCCAAAATTACTAAAAATACAATAAGGTTTTACAATGATTCTAAAATAACATCAACTTTTATATTAAAGAAATAAAATCTCAAATAAAATTTTAGAATGATACATATTATACAAAAAAAATATATAAATTAAATATATAACTCCAAATATAAAAAATTAAAATTAAAATAATTTTTAAAAGTTTATGTTTTTATAGAACTCTTAAACTATTTTAATAAAGTTATTTTTAGATACATTTGTTTCTTTTATATATTTGTTACATGTATTATTTGAAAATTTTATTTTATATAAATAAAACAGAATATTATTATATTATCATAGTAAAACACAAGTGTTTTTATTTTGAAAGTATTAATTGAAAGATGAACAAAGTTAACTTTTAGTACAATATAGAAAATAGCAAATTGTACATATATAACTAACCCTATTATTATGTGATCTCTTTTTTTTTTTTTTCAAGAAAAATCTTCGACATGCATGATGTTTATTATTTATAATATGTTTTAATTAGGTGGGTAGTGGTTCGTCAAAACTAAACACATTGTCAACGGTGGCTTTCCTTCGCTGCTCGGTTCGGCTTGTCTCGCAGAAGCCGCCAGTAAGTGCGAACAAAAATTGGTCGGAAAAAAGAATGCTGTTTAAATTTAATAACTTTTTTCTATTTTTACATTTACTTTCTCTATTTATTTATATTTCATAATAAAAGTATCTAAAATTAAGATTCTAGAATCGGAGGATATTAAGAAATTTTGTAACTGAAGTGAAGCAAACTTAGTTTTTTTTTTTTTTTTTTCTCTCATTTTTTTCATAAAGAACGGCCCTCTTTTAATTCGTTTTCTCAAACTAAATTAATTTAGAAAGCTATGATAAAATACGCCACACGTATATTACTCACATTTATATCAAATGGCTTCTTAATAAATAAGCTCAAAACAGATACAATCTCTCAGAAACTAAGTTAATTTAGAAAGCTATTAAAAAAAATTACGGTACTCGTATATTACTCACATCTATATCAAATGGCTTCTTATTAAATAAGCTCAGTTTCTCATAAAAATTTGAAAAAGGTGAGGTGACATCGTGATTGTGAATTGGATGGATATCGTTGCTATCTAGGAACTTGATGATTGCTTACTTTGGGTGACCCGAGATCGAAACCCGCCGGAGACGCCGCCTTAGGGAGGATTTTAATATTAACGCTCCCGGTCCGAACTTGCGAAAACAATGTAAATATATAAAAAAAAACTTGATGATTGCTTTGCTATCAAGATGAGAATTATGTGCACTTAGTTTGAGAAGGGAATGGTTGTATGTATGTAGAAAATGATATTTTGATCGCTCAATAATTTATCTTATATATTCATTCATCTATGAATTTGAAACTTATAAATCTATTGTTTTAGATTGTATAAAAAAAAATCTTCAATTTAGGATATAGAAAACTAGGCTAATATATGTATTCAGAAACTATGCACATATAATTACTAGGATTGAGTTTAAAAACAATCCAATTTATTATAGAGCACTCAGACTTCTACTGGTGACCGCAAGTCCTGTTTAATTAAAAATATCAACTATTGATTAATTTGTATTAAACTTCGATTGGATAAGCAACATCTCGTTCTAATATTACTTAACTTTCTTTATCTATATATAAAGGAAAAAAAGAGAACGTCTCTTTTTACTAATTTATAATTGCTAGATTGTGTATTTCCCGCGCATCTCGCGGGATAATTTACATACACATAAATAATAAAATAATATTTATTGTACCCGTACACTTTCCGGAATGACGTACACTTTCCGGAATGACGGATTATTTATAAATATTTATTATACAATTAAATTTGATAAAATTGTAATTATTAATCTCATATAATTTTTTACTGATAATTTTAACGATAAATACATTGTATGTGACATAGAAGAATACACTTACACCACTTAAAGAGGCACGTGACATTAAGAAATTATAACTAATTTTATTTTAGTAATTAAATTAAATGTCCAAAGGATTGGAACTTAGTAACAACTTGGTAGCTAATTAATGGAGTTTTGAAACATTTGCCTGAAATAATAAAATTCGGCCCACAAAAACTTCTCGGAACACAGTTACTAGTGGAAGACGGCATGTAATCGACAAAGGACATGCTGTATAATTTGATGAAAATTATAATAGATACAACAACTTGTTCAAAAATTAATTCAAGTAACTAATTTTTTTTTAAAAAAAAATCACATTTAAATAGTAATTTATAATTAAGTTACAATTCTGGTAACGATTTGGTTATTAACATATATATTAAATGATATTTAAGCTAGCTAGTTATCACGCCCAAAATATACCCTAGAAGTTAGGGGTGATAACTAATATTTATCCATAATTAGAAAGTTAATTAAGCTCAGTTTTCATTATATCGCAAACTCTGATACCATAAACATATACCAGTAAAATATAAAGATACATTTCTTGCAACTGAAGCTTCCGCTGCGCACTCTGATAACTCAATCATCTTGTTCCTTCTCTACTTTCAAAATTTTCAATCGATAATATACTATCCTGAAATTGTGGATTGAGTTGGGGGTTAGGTTGCGGTAACAACCTAGTAAGTGTAATCATAACCCTACGGATCAATATCGTTTAAAACATATTTTTGATCAATAGAAAATCAAACAAACTTTTTATGCATCGTTTCATAATTATTCAAATCCAAACTTAACCTTTAAGTGATTTTGTAACCGCATTAAAACGAGCATTTAAATAGATTTCAAAACACGTCCAAAATACTTTTAAAATATTTTCGAAACTCTTTCATTTAAACAAGCGCTACGCCTATTCGACACAGATAACTTCCCAGCTTTCTCCCGTTGGTTGAGGAATCACTAGATCTCCCGCTGGGTCGGTCCGACATATCATTCTAATATAAGATCCTTTATCGTATCGATACGTTGTCTTGCGTAGTTGACGTTGAGCCAAAACAAAACACATTCATAAAACGTTTCATTCAAACAAATTCATATCACACACATATACATATCCACTCATCAAATTCAATAAAACGTTTCCTTATCAAAGCACATTTAATAACATCATTCTATTAAACAATATCATGTATAATCATCTACATATAAAACACATTTAAATCAGACAGTCATAAACTGTAACGTATGGAAACATTTTCATACGAAATCATAGTCTACTGCAGATTTTCAATACTTGATCATTGTTTTGAAATGACTGAAACGTTATATACACAAAATATTTCGTGAGTATTTTTAAATAGTAGTAACAATGGCAGCCAGGATCACTTACCTCAAAACGCTTAATCCAAAACACTACAACTCCGCGCTAGGCCTCAACACGTAATCACGTAAATCAAACCCATTCAAATTCCTATGATACTAAAAACCATATGTTAGTATAACTTTTTATCTGAATGAATCTCAATTATGACTTTGGTCTTCTAGTTCTGGAAGAAACTTTGGTCTTCAAGGATTCAATTGAAAATTAGAATGTTCGTTTGGAAGGGTTTCTCGGGGGGTCTCCCGCTTCTGGAGAGTCTCCAACGATGGTTGCCTTTTGTGGACTCTTGTTGTCCACTTTGTCGGCTTGCTCCGGAAACTTGAGATCATTTAATGTGGACTTGTACGTTGCAGTTAGGGTTTGGTTTGCGTCTAGCCTAGGACGGGTGGTGGGATTGTGTCCAGATCTATTAAGGATTGGTTGGGTTCTTCGGTGAATGATGTGTCTAGTTCTAATACCTTATGTGATTCTTTTATTTACAAGTGTTTAGTTATGTGGGGTATTTGGCTTGAACGGAATAATGTTGTTTTCCGCGCCACTATACCGTCTGCTGAGTCTGTTATGTTCTTTATTACTAATGCTAATAATGACAATGTTGTTTCTTTCCCGGTGGTCGCAGAGTCAGCCAGTCTCCACGGCAGAATCCCGTATCTAGTTCGGCATACCTTGGCACCTTTGAACTCTTGGATAGTCCTAGTGGATGGAGCTGTTCGGGGGTCGTCCTCGAGAGTCTTTGGTGCTGCGGTTCTTTTGGACCCTTTCTCTACTATTATGGGTATTTCGGTGTATAGAGTTTTTGATGATGATCCACTTTTGGCTGAAGGTTTAGCTTGCAGAACGAGAATTTTGTTGGCACAATCGTCGAACCGGGATGTTTCTCAATTATTCTCGGATTCCTTGGTTTTGCTGACAACGGTGACATCCACTTCTTCGGCTTATGCACCTTCTTTTGGGATTGTCTCGGATATTAAGCTCTTTTAGTTACTTGTCGTGGTCTTCGGTTGTATTTTGCTACTAAGAATGTTGTTTCTATTTCCCATAGGATAGCTTCACTTGCGGCTAATGCAGATATTGGTGGTACTTGGTAGTACTTCAATATTCCGTCCTGACTTTCCTCTTAAAAGTGTTGTAATCTTGTGTGTTTGTCTTTTATATATGAATTATCTTTTCATAAATAATAATAAATAAATAAAAAACTTACTTTATATATCATTATCATCCATGTGTCATTAATTATGGCGCATTTAACAACTCCAACAAAATTCTTTTATTTCATAACTATACTTTTTATAGCATGCTAGATTTTAAACGTTGGAATTAATGATATATGAGTCTAAATATTATTCATTATATATGTATATATATGGTTAATATTTAGGTGGTTAATTAGAGTCTATGTGTTACCTCAATATCTAAACTACCGTACACTGAGATTTAGGCAAATGAAGGGGCAAACATCAACTATCAATATCATCATGGATTGGCCCCCACGTTCTAGCTAAACGCTACTTCATTGTTTTCTTTAAGATATATATAATTGAACCGATCAGTTATATATAATATAAACGTTATTAATTTAATAAATCTCTACAAAGGGCCGCTGGGTGGGACACCATTTATAAGAAAATTGACTTTAATTAATTAATTATTAAGCACCTTAAAAAAACAAGTTTGACTTTATGCACCATCTTAAATTTTATATTTTAGTAAAGTCTAACTCTTAATATATTTGTGGACTGTTTTTTACTTATAATTATAATTTTTTTTTCATAACGTTTTTTTTTTCCAAGAGTATACTTTATTATAATGAAATAAGTTCAATCCGGATCACAATCTAAAATCATAATGAGTAAATCCTTAAAATGTGAAATTTCTTGTGAAAATTGTTATGAAAGTAAGAGAGAGAGAGATGATGTAGTGCAAATTCAAAATATAGTTGTGGGCAATAGATAATAGAGGAGAAAGGGGTAATGCAACCCAATTGGCCAGACACATCTCCTTTCTGGAATGGATAGTCACCCAGTTAGCACTACGGTTAGCGCCTCGTCGGATAATTTTCCAATGAACACTTTGAATCGAGCTTGCTAAATAGCGAATGAAGCTAATAATATTGTCGAACCTCCAGTCGGGATTTGTCGAATTTGGTTAACAATGTATTCCGCATCCGACTCGATAACGACTTCCCTCCATTGTTGATGAACTACAAGTTCGAGACCTTGTAGAATCGCATTAACCTCCGCCGTGGCTGCACAAAACTCCCTACTTCGAATATTCCGACCTGCAATTAAGTGCCCAAATTCATTCCTTGCCACAATACCTGTACCACCCTATCCTGAAAGTGACGACCATGAGCCATCACATCAGATGGAGATGACCCCAGGACTTGGAACATTCTATGTTAATCTTGTTCCATGTTGATGTTGTTGTAGAGATGTGAGAATGAGGTGTTGGGGCAGATATGCTCCGTTGTGGAGAATTTCACACATTAGCAACGAATATCGTAATTTGCTCTAAAGTTCGTCGAGAATTGGGTCGATCTCTATAATACGGTGCTGCCCTACACCGCTCCTTCCAAATCTTCCAAGTATCGATTTCCACTTTGAGACGAGTAAATTCGGCATCAGTGCATTCACTGCACTTATTGCAACCTAAAAATATTTTTTTTTACTTACATCTATCCTATTATCTATATTTAAGCAAATATTATTTAAAACTAACTCTCTTTTACTTTTGAGCCAGCAAAAAAAAGCTATAATTTTTTTTTATACCAATAAAGCTAACTTTATTGATAAAAGGATTTTCCGATTTATGTATTTAATTATTAGACTACTCTTCTTCTATATCAAGATGTATTTTCTTTCATTATCTGCTATATATTCTCATATTAATTTAAATAATAATAATAATAATTTATTTTCATTAAGTCTCCTCGTTAGTCCAAGGTTAAAATTTTATAAGTAGTACTGACTTTGAACAGTTCAAAAACTATTATACAATGGGATGGAAGATGTAGAATTCATTAATTTTTGTTGATAGTTTTAGTTATATATCCTATTGTAGTACTAGCTAGCTAATACAAAGAATAATATTTTTAGTTAAGATATAATATAATATATGAGCAAAAAAATTCAACTGAATATTGTATTTATTTGGTTGGTGGGGTTGTATGTATATATAAATAGAGACACCTATTGTAGGGAGGGATGAATTAAATTTCCTAAGTTGGATCATCTGAATAATTATAGTGGGAAGTGAAAAAATGGATTGGGATTGGTTGTCATGGCTATCAAAGTCGCCTCTAAACCCAACACTGGTCCATGAGTACGGCCTTGCCTTCGCCTTGAACGAGCTGGAGGAGGACGATATCTCCTACTTCGACCACCCCTTTCTTCAGAGCATGGGCATCTCCGTCGCCAAACACCGCCTTGAGATCCTCAAGCTCGTCCACAACCATATCCATATGCATTCCCACCACCGTACCACCACCACCACATATATTAATAAACACAGCAACTGGCGCCGTCATGATCCAGTGACGTTGACGACAACGAGGTTGTTGGTCCGGTCGGTGTCTCAACTTTTGAAGCTAACTCGGAGACGCATGGGGAGCTTCGTCAACAATCTAATCCATCCTGCTCATCATCATCATCTCCAGGATCATGAGGACGCCCAATCTAATTTGATTCTTGTTCCAACCTGCAACAACAGATCATTATCCAGTATTACAGCTGGTTGTGGGGCCACGTGGAGAGGTGACGTCATCATCAACAGAGAGATGGAGAAGAGGACATTACTTGTGCTCACCAGCGGCGGCAGTAGTTGTCCTCCGACTCCGTCACCAGTAAAGGTGACTAAAAGGTCTCACAGTTTCCCGGCGAGTCCCGCTGTTGTGGTCAATGGTGGTCATGACAAGAAGAAGAAGAATAATAATGGCGGCGGCGGTGGTGAGGAGATGATGAGGTGGGACTCCTTGTTTCGAGATCTCAGACCCACTTAACTTTATTCAGACCATCCTCACTGCACCAACCTCAGTAGTCAGTAGCAGATCGAAATCGAAGCAGGCAGGCATGTTATGTTATGTTATATACCTATTACTTTCAACTACTGTGGTTTCTCTCCTTTAATTAATTTTATTTGGTTTATAATTGTATGTGGCACCCAATTTGCTTGCCTTATCTAGCTAGTCTATGTATGTATGTATCGTTTCTCAGATATATATCATCACCAATTGATTAATGTCCCCCTTCTTTCATTATAACTAGGATCGGTGAATACCTTACACATTGTGATCATTTTTTAAATAGTTTCGTTTTAAAGATAAATAAGAGGCCAACGTAATTATAATAAAAAAAAAACATTTTTTTGCTATCAATTGAAAAATATTTGAATTGGAGAAAATATGAAAGATAGTCATTTATATGAAAAAGATGTTGTAACACAAAAGTATTAATCGATGTAGAAACACACAACATGACACTGCTTCAAAATATAAACAAATATAAATGAGAACATATATGTTTCCGCTGCGTGATAGATTTGTTTTATTTTATATATATCTAGTATTTTATATAAAAATGATAACTTGGTAAAAAAAGAGAGAGCTTTCGGTTAATGTACGTACGTATTCGTTAGATCATAATCATCGTCATGTAGAATTTAGTTAAACCTTTAGATGATCTCACATCAAATATGGTCTTTGGTAGTTCCACTGTATTCTATCTATTCAGGTATTTAACTTGCATTTTGCAGTGTTATAAATAAGGGGATAAAATGAAGTAAATCCTGATAACCAACGTACATAATTGTTGATAAAATGCAATAATTAATTAGTTGCTCTTTTTGTCTCCCTAGCTAGCTAGAAGTATACTTCTACGTAGAAATAGAGATATTGAAGTGAAGCTCGTCTATTTAGCTGATCTTAGCTCGATGAGCATTTTGTTATATGCAATAGTGAGATTCAATCTCTGATTACTCACTCAATTTGTGTAAATGCAAGAATGTATATGATCTACGTATATATGAGTATGCATGCATCTGAATTGACTCTTTTTATTTGCAATTAATTTCATGCAGCAGCAGAGTAACAATATTAAATATAGTTGAAATGAACAGTGAGTCGCCAACAAGAAAGGCCGGACGGAGGAGTTATCAGCATGCCAAAATGCATATTCATTAAACCAATCATTTTTTGTACATTCAATTTAGTACAATACTTTTTTTTAGGTAACGCCAAGCCCAGCTCTCCGGTCGGGCTCGGCGGCGTCATACTGGGCGATTATTGCCTCTGGCCAGAGGAGAGGAGACAAATCCAACTAACTCTCTCTGGTATGGTGGTGCTTATTCTCAACAAATTTGAATATGAGAGGAATAATTAGACAGTGTAGTTCTGCTGTATGGTGTCAATGTCGAGCCCCTTTAGCTTCACCACCGACTCAACATGTCCCTTTAGAGTGTGCAACTCTCTCAACCTTGCCACCTCAGCACGCTTCTTGGCTTGTTCCGCTATTTCCGACAGCTCTCTGTAGTTGTTGTTGTCCTTGAAAATATCAGTCTGCTCCGCTGGCTGCAGCCCGTGGAGTGTGCGCTGCTCCATTGCCCATTGAGCCTCCCTCTCCCCCCTTCCGTAGTTCTTCTTCGTTGTGAATGCTGTCTTGTTTTGGAGAAGGTTGTCCCAGGCACGCCCCGTCAGTGCGTATCGGCTCGCGAATTTGAACAAATCCAGCGGAATGTAGAAGATGATGCTGTAGAGCCATATCACTCCCGCCCATCCCCATCCTATCCCTTGCATGTCCGCGAACCTCCAGTTTGCGTATACCGCAATCAGAGTCGCTACAAGTTGCGCCAAGAAGAAGGCAAACACTAGCAACAGACCTGGCCGTTCCACAAATGACCAACTTCGTGATCGAGTTACAAAGATAAGTGCCTGACTCACTATGCTCACTTGGAGGTACACAGCTGCCGTCAGTTCATCTTTGTTGTCTCTAATGGATCGAACCCCAAACTTCTCCTGACATTACCCTTTTGTGTTAGTTTGAGATGTATATATATATATATATATATATATATATACCTTGAGTTAATTAAGTTATTAGTTACCGTGAAGAAGTCGGTTTTATGAGCAGCCCAGAAGAAGACGACTGTCATGATGGCAAGGTATGTTCCGAGAACGACTCCCGTAGCAAAGATTTCTGGGAGCTTCCACGAATCGGGCATGGGAGAAGGCTTGACTCTATCCTTAGAGATGGTCATGATGGTGCCGTCGTTGAGGATAGCAATGATGAGAACCATGAAGGGGGAGAAGTCAAACTTCCACACCAGGGCCAGCAGTAGAAACCCTAGCACGATTCGGATGGTGATAGACACGGCGTAAATGGTGTAGTTCTTCATCCTTTGGAAGATGGCTCGGCTGGTCAGGACTGCGCTGATGATGACACTCAAACCAGGTTCAGTTAGGACAATGTCGGAGGCACTACGGGCAGCATCGGTTGCGTCAGCGACAGCGATTCCGATGTCGGCCTTTTTAAGGGCGGGAGCATCGTTGACTCCATCACCAGTCATACCGCAGATGTGCTTCCTCTCCTGGAGTTTCTTGACGATCTCGTATTTGTGTTCGGGGAAGACTCCGGCAAAGCCATCAGCCTTTTCGATGAGTTCTTCAACGGGGAGGGACATGATGGATTCGTCCTTGTGTTGTCCTAGGAGGCTAGAGGAAGGGTACATGTTGGTTCCCATGCCTAACCTGCGACCTGTCTCTTTGCCAATGGCGAGCTGATCTCCGGTGATCATTTTAACATTGACTCCGAGATGAAGGGCTCGTCGGATGGTCTCGGCACTGTCATGTCTTGGAGGGTCAAAGAGAGGCAACAAACCCACAAATTGCCATGGTGCTCCTGGACTCTCTTTCGTTTTCTCGGGCACCGTCTAGTTAATTTTTTTTAAGTACATGTTTAGATAGATAAATAGATAGTTTTATTGGTCATCAAGTAAAAGGTAATTTACTCACTTGTTTAGCGACAGCCAAGGAGCGAAGCCCGCGCTCTGCAAACTTGTCAATGATGTCGTGAACCTTCTTCTTCACATCTTCCCGAAGCTTGCAAAGTTCGACAATCTATTGAACAAATTAATTAATTAATAATCAAGCAAGTTTATTTCTTTGTCAAGATTAGAGAAATTAATTGGTGACTAACTTGCTCAGGTGCTCCTTTGCTGACTCTGTGCCAATTGCCATCGCCGTCAATGTATGTAATGGCAGTGCGCTTATCGACGGGGTTAAATGGTAAGAAATGAACCTCTGTAATGCCTGCTCTAGCCTCCTTGGGGTCGCCCAACATTCCAACAATGCAAGCATCAATGGCATCCTGGTTCTCAACCCTAGAAGCTTGGGCACCAAGCAAGATCAACCTGTCTTTGTCCACATCCTTGACAAACACCTCGACAAGATTCTTATCAACAGTAAGCTTGTTAAGGGTGAGAGTGCCGGTCTTGTCACTGCAGAGGACATCCATTCCCGCCATCTCCTCGATAGCGGTCATTCTCTTAGTGATGGCACCTTGTTGTGATAGACGGTGGGACCCGATAGCCATCGTCACTGACAGGACAGTGGGCATGGCGATTGGGATTCCACCGATAAGGAGGACAAGCAGATTGTTGATTCCATCCCTGTACCTGCGGTGCTGTACGGCATACATCACGACCAACTCAACAACAATGCCGATGGCGATGGAGCAGATACAGAAGTTTCCGATGGCAGTGAGGACCTTTTGGAAGTGGCCTACTTGATCGGTGCTGTCAACAAGGTGAGCAGCCTTGCCGAAGAAGGTGTGGAGTCCAGTAGCAATAACGACAGCTTCGATTTCACCTTGCTTGCAAGTGGAGCCAGAGAAGACTCCATCCCCAGGGTGCTTTGTAACTGGGAGGGATTCACCGGTAAGTGCAGATTGATCAATCTTGAGAGGATCACCTTCCATGAGACGTGCATCGGCCGGGATAATGTCTCCTAGTTTGATGCTGATGACATCTCCAGGAACTAGTATTGCAGCTTCTTGCTCAGACCACCTGCCATCTCTGAGAACCTTGGTCTTAGGAGCAAGACCAGCCATAAGAGCAGCAGCAGCATTGCCAGCATTGTTCTCTTCAATAAAGCTGATGGTGGAATTTATAATGAGCAGTACAATAATACCAACAAAGTCTTGCCAATCTGGTGGTTCACCCTGACCGTTAGCGAGAACGATAGCCATGAGAGCAGCCGCCTCCATCACCCAGGATAGAGGATTCCACATGAATCCCAAGAATTTAAGCACTTTGCTTTCCTTCTTCTCCTCCAGCTTGTTGGGCCCAAACACGGCCAACCTATTCTGAGCTTCATCGGTTGTCAAACCTTCTCTACTGCACTTTAGTTGTTTGAAAACTTCATCCACTGAAATTTCCTCCTGCGTCCCATTAAAAGTACCCAGATATATATTATCAATTCAAAATATTAATCTGTAAAATAAAGGAAAGCTAGGCAGATAAATAGATCTTACAAGGTTGACATTCTCATCGCGAACGTCTTCCAAGCTGATGGTGTTGCTATTCGGTGGAGCCGTCATTACTCTCCCCTTGAATTGATGCTGCTTCTTATTCTTCTTCAACAGAAAATTTCAATTACGAAAAAGCTTTGATTGATTGTACAGATAATAAATATGAATGAAGGAAGGAAGGAATGAATGAGTGATTATTGGTTTAATTCGATGGAATAAGGGATGCAGTAGAGGGGGTTCATATATTACATGGTAGAGACAAATATAGTAACTAGTATAGTTAGGAGGATGAGTAAAATAAGGAAACAACTAAAAGACTTCGTCCTCTTTCTCATGCAGATACAGTTCAGTTAATTAGCTTCGTCTAAAATGGCGCAACTGACACCCAAGTGTATTCTCTCTCTCTCCCAGCAAATTAACCCCGTCCAATTTTCTTTCTTGTTACACTCAATGACTTTTTCTTTATTTATTATTACTAAAGATTAATTAATTAATTGAATATATCAAACACTCAATTCGGTGTTGTGAATGGAAATTGATTTTTTTTTAAAATGATTTCCTTACTAATTAAGTAATTATTATCCTACTAGGTAGATGACCACGCGTTGTGCATAAGAAATTTATTTATAATATTGTTGCGTATTATGAAATTTAAATTCTATATTAATAATTATTTTTTAGTGTTTGTTATTTGAAATAATAGAATAATAAAAACCTACTGCAGACATTTTAGGTATAATGTAATACCTTCACTTCTATAATCGCAAAAAGTTTGTATAACATACATCTTTGAAAAAAATGCCTTTTTGTACCAGCATTTTCTAAAATATACATGTTTCAAAATGATGGTTACTGGTACTTTCTTTAATAATCCGTCTAAAATTGTCGGTATATAGATTTAAATCTACAAAATTATTTGAATACTTTTCTAAATATAAAAAAATACGACCTAGTAACTTTTATTAATGACAATAATGTTTAAACTCGACTGGGACTTAATTGGTCCTAATCGTCTGGGTCCGATTTGACTCATATGTAACATTAGTATAATTAATTAGAGTTTAGTTGTGATACTTTGAAAATTACCTGCTTAATTCTGTATGTTGAAATGATTTTAACGATATTTTTCGGCGGATGAATAAAGCATGTACTAGTTACCTTCGTTTTGAAATATAATGTACATTTTATAACATATTTGTACAAAAAAAAAAAATCACATATTTCAAACATGTCGTATATTTTACAACTTTTCCCTATAATTATATTTTATTCGAATATCGTAAGAAATTTGTGAATGAATGTTCTATTTGACGGTTAATGGGTTCTACACATTTTGGATGTATACCATTACAAACCATCAAAATATTATAAGAAATTAATATTGACTTACTAATTGTTACTACGAGTTATAATCTTGTATTTGTAGTATCTAAATTTTTTATATATTGTTTACACATCTTTAATGGTAATTTCTACGTTTAATTGATGATTAAAATTTTAATCAGTGTTTTAGGTAACAATACTAAAAATAATCACTTTTTTTTTGCTATCATCACTTATTTAACTGAAAACATAAATAATAATAACATATACAATTTAATAAACAAAATATAACAGTACAATCTATATTTGTAATTTGTCTTCATCAAAACTAATAATTACAAACTATAGATATTTATATTAATAGCATTGATTAAACACATAATTTTTAAATGTATATGATGTTTTTTTACAATGATATATATTATATTAGAAACGTTGAAATAACTTAAAATTTCTAAATTACCTTCTAATAAAGTAAAATTTAAATTATGGAAATTTGAGAATTAAGATAGATACGTTGTTATTATAAGAATAGCTACTAATTCAGTAAAGAATTGAACAAAAATCAAAAGTTTAGAGTCACTCACGTGCACGGCACATGACTTTTAACGGCCAAAATGGACGGAACTTTAACTGAGGTATGAAAACGGTACAAAATAGAAACATTTGGTACCAAATTGGTACAAAAAAAACATATGGTATGAACAGTGTAATTCGTGCAAACATATGGTATGAAGTGGACCATTAACCCTATATGGATTCGTTATCCATGTATTCGGTGATAAATTCGCTCGAGTTATAGCAAAAAACAGCACCGACGACTAGGTGTGTGCTTTTGGAAAAAAGATCGAGATATACTATTGAACAAGAAGCATTTGATATTGTAAAGGTTTTTTTTAACGTTTGTCAAGTAAAAAATCGGTTATTATAGTGCAATTCTTTGATATTGTAAAGGTTTTTTTTAACGTTTGTCAAGTAAAAAATCGGTTATTATAGTGCAATGTGAGAATTTGAAACTCATCCAAGCAAATAGTGAGACATCTGTGAACAACAAAACATGAGAGAGTGAATGTGATAAACCAATTAGATTTTATTATTTACACATGTCAAAAGTGCGTTTTAATACTTATCAACACCATATTAACCTCATTAACTTATATATGATAAAAATCATAATTCATTCTCGGTTTAATTACTCATGCTACTCTACTGAATAGCTGCTAGCTATCAACGAGCAAAAACCAACACCATGATTCTCTCTATATGACTTTCACTCATCTGAGCAAACTGATTTTGTCTTTATAAAAGCAAAACTACTACAATCTGATTGTTTGAGGATGCTCGTCACAACATAATTCAATTTCTAAACAATCAAATGTGCACCACCATATGTTGTAGATGGCGGTGGTGGTTGTGAACTTGGCACCTACACACATAACTTCCCCCCAACCATCGCCTCTTTGTGAAAGAAATTCCTAACCTAGACAGCTGCTGCCATGTCTTCTAAATGCAGCATATTCTGGAACTACTACCAGTAGCAGCAGCAGCTTCACTTTCTGCCTGTTGTAGCCTTGGGTCGACTCTTAACATCGCTATCCTGCATCCATTGAACATCATTTCAAGTAACTATCTGAGACAAGTTTGGCAATGAAGAGAAATTCAAATTCAAATCATCCCGTCAATTTCTGCAGATGAAGATGAATCATGTTACCTGTGGTTGGTACAAGTAGATACATGTCTTGGCAGTAGCTGGATTGTGATTTTCTGCCCCTTTTCCCCAGTCATAACCCATCTTCAAGAATAAAAAATTAACAATTCAATTCAGAATTGGTTGTTTTGCAAGGCTAGATTTTTTTTTTATTTAAAAAAGATGGATGTAGGTTACACCATACACAGAATCATGAATAGTGGACAGGAGTATACTTACTGAGTACGCAAATATTGAGCCATTGCTATTGAAGGCAGTGCTAGTTATGGGCTGTGCAACCTTTGGCATGGCCTGAAGAGGTTCAAACAGAAAAAACCAATGCTCAGTTATACCATTGTATATTATTATAGAGTGAACTTTCTCAAGTCAACAGAAAGAGTAACCTTAAGCCTCTGTTTGCTGTCCTTGTCCCAGAAGTTACAGGTACCATCGGATCCGGCAGTTGCAAATGTATGATGCACCTGAAAATAAGACCACCTCTCATTATGGTAAGTAAAAAGCCATGCTTATAGCTTTTTCAATACATATAAAGTAGGAGACGTTACACAATCCCTTTTTGTTTGTATGTGAATTGAACTCAAAGGAATCATAATGTGTTACCGGGTGGAAATTTATGGAGTTGACAGGGTATATTGAGTTGGTCTCTCTGTGGCACTTAAATGTAAAGTTCTTAGATTGTTGGGCATCATCTAGGTGATGAACACCAACCCTTCCCTCAATTGAGCCAACCTGCGACAGAACCCCATAATTATCACAAAGACCAAGGAATAAAACCAAGGACTATTTCTGCTACAGCTTTATGATTCCAGATAAATAAGCAAATGAAGATCAATGGAAACTAAGACAAGGCTAGACATAATCACTTAGAGAACAAATTCATACAATAGAAGCATTAGTGTTAAGTACATACCAGAAAACCCTGCTGATCAGGAAAAGCAGCAACACATCTTGTTTGATACTTGAGGGGTGAAAGAATTCTCTTGAACTCTGTCTGTTAACATAAGCAAAACAAATTCTTCAAGAGTTAACTACAAGATGTCGAATCTAATTAAAAGGACCACCATTTATTTCAAATTCAAACTTAACATAATGATCTGCATGTACAAAGAGTTGCACAGCTTGAAATCTCATGCATGTCAATCCTACCTATGATCGGTATTATTTATACCCACAAACTACATCAGAATCCAGAGCCTTAGTAAGGTTAGCAGGTTCTTGTTAAAGGAAATTTAACTTCCTGCACGATTTACCAGGACTCTGCTCAAACTGGTTCCTCTGATCTTATACCACCGACTAGTTTAGAAAGATTTTTTACTCTTAAGAACATGCATACTTTGACAAAATATAGCAAGGTCAAATACTCACACAATGGATGCAGAAAGATGTACATGTACTACAACATCATGCAAACAAACACCTTATACAAAATAGATAACATATATTCTTCTAGATTTGTAGCATCAAGTTATGTTGTCAATAATGATAGTTCACTTGAATATTTTACCTTTAACAAACACATTCACCCAGCATATATGTAGACCACCAATGAAAATCATCTAACTGTTGATAAAAATAAACAAGGTTTACCTGTGGATTCTGCAAATTAAAAACAACAAGATTTCTATCGGCTGTTCCAACAACCATGAGGGGGTACCTCACAGTCAGTGAATAGCAACGATCAGGGAGCTGTTGTGTATGCACAGGAGTTTGCTGCCTTGTATCCCAATACCTATATGATTCAAGAACATCAGTTGATATATCATATAAAATAAACTATGCAAGGCCAATGAGAACAAAGAAGGGAACTATGGATCATCAAAATATGAAGGAACAAGGGTCACCGAACAAGTCAACCACGTACTTTACAGTTTTGTCCCAGCTTCCTGTGACTAAGACATTCATCTCCGGAACCCAAGCGACATCCTTAATAGGTGCATCGTGCATGGCCACTGTAGTTGGCTGAGCACCAGAAAACAGGTTCCACAACTTTACCTGCTTGTCACAGCCACCAGAAAAGACAGCTGTTCCATCATCCTTCCAAGCTGAGCAGAGTACCTAGTTGAGGGCCAAAGTTACAAATTCAGGGGATATTAGAAAGTGCTGTATTAAACAAGAGTCTACAAGTAATTTATTTTTTTTTTGTTTTCTAAGCGTAAAACAAGTAGTAGTAATGGAGTTACCGGTTGATCATGTGAAATAGCTGCCTTAGGTACACTGTTAACTGTATTTCCACTTGGTGTCAGCTCCCAGCACCTCACCTGTAGGTATGCATTACACATTAAGCACTAGTGTGGCAATATGACTCTTTCTTGTATGAACAAATTACACTATCTGTGTAGACGAAAAGAAGATGCTAATGTATGTGAAGAAAGTTAGTCAACAAAGACAATTGCAACAAACCTGATTATCCCATGAAGTGGCAATGAGGAAGTTCGCCTTGGGACTAAAAGTAAGACTTGAAACAGTATCACTTGGAGGTTGAGCCACCTAAAAATCAATTTTCACATGAATTAGGAAGCAAAAACTAAAAGGAGAGATAAGAGCAATCGTTGACTCATTGCACTAAGTAAGAAACTTAACGAAAGGTAAGGAATTGGTAGTTAAAACTCCAAGAAAAGCTAGAGAAAGCAAGGCTACATTCAATGACTAACTAACTTGACTAGCAGTAGGGCTAAGTTTGCAAAAGAAGGAGCAACCAATTGCAATGGCTTGAATGAAGAAAATCTAGGGATACTACAAAATCCGCCTTAATTGCATAAAAGAGAATGAGAAACAACTATTGTTTCACGATGAAGTTGAAAATACGGAACTGTTTTCTGCTGCTGCTGCTGCTGCTGCCGGAGGAGGATGCAGCCGACAGTGCAATTTCAAAAGCAAAGCGCGGTTCTGCTAGTACTAGTTAAGTCAGCGTTTTGAATGGAGAGAAATACCTCGGAGGAACCCGCATTCGCAGTAGAAGACCCGAAAGCCGCCATGGCACAGCTGAGGCTTCTGTGGAGTTTCGGGAGATTCAAAGGAAAGGGGGAAAATGTTTGCTTTGGCCCTCCCTCTTCAGCAAACGGAATGAATGAAGGAGAGAAGGGTTTTTAGTTTTATATATAACGGAAGGAAATAGCTTGACATTGACGACGGAGACGGAAATTGAGTGAGCGTGAGCGTCCAAATCAAGCTAGGTA
This sequence comes from Clarkia xantiana subsp. parviflora, assembly GCA_036873135.1. Classification (NCBI taxonomy): domain Eukaryota; kingdom Viridiplantae; phylum Streptophyta; class Magnoliopsida; order Myrtales; family Onagraceae; genus Clarkia; species Clarkia xantiana. The sequence goes on along the minus strand of JAPTYO010000004.1, from coordinate 2,555,778 downwards.
ATTGACTCCCAATTGCACGGAAGTGAATAGAAAGAACTATTTCGATATAATTCTATTTATATATTTTTATTTATAATAATTTCAAGTACAATTTTTTTTTAATGAAAATGATAATTTTTTAATTGAATTGTATAAATTTAAATATGGTTTATAGATTTAGTCTGCGATTTGAGCAAAATGTAAAAGTAATTATTGTTTGAAATTTTATTTATAATTACTAATTTACGTATTAACTTCATTGAAAATATATTAATTATTTGTATACAATATATTATTTACCATATCCTATCGTATAATATCATTTTTTTTGTTAAAAAACTTCATTGTAGTATTTTATCACACTTACTTTTTTTGTGTGTAAATTTTCAAAATTAAAATTAGGTAAGTAAAAATACTCAATGAGTTGTATTTTTAATAGAATTTATATGTAATATATGAAAATTATCGTCATTATTTTAGTTTTTCTAAATATAATTTTTATACGTCACATTTAATATGTATACATATAATTTTTTTAACATAATATTTTATGCTATTATATATATTAGTATATAATTTTCCACATAAAAGATTAAAATATAACTTAATATCAAGTGTGATGATTTTAATAGTAAATATAGTAGTTATAACTAATAATTGTTATTATAGAGAGAGAAATAAACAGATAAATAAAAAAATAAAAAACGGATTTCAACATGGAATGAAAATGCTTGGAAGATTTCAACACTATAGTCTATATTTTGACACGTAACCGACCGCTATATATTTTTAAAATAAACAATAATCTAAACCGGTCGGTTTTGGAGCCAATTATTATTTCATTTTGGCCAAAGAACCAGTTTCTTCCATTGTAGTTGCCCTTTAATTTACAGTTTCAAGAAAACTGTAAGAAGGGTTGATATATCTTCCAACATTTTGGATGAATGAATGAAGGTAAAAGAAATATGACTTTTGTAAAAGTGAAAGAGATCACATACATACATTCATCATCATCAACTACACTACACATAACCCATCTAGGTTATGAACTACACACTACAACATACTTATCTAGCCAGGTACGGCATAAACCATCTTAATGTTTTACTGAATCTTGTTGTAAGTATCCTCCACATCAGCATATCATATCATACAAACATTAGAATATAATAGAATCAAGAAATATTGAAGAAGACGGAAGCATGAATGACTGATTGATAGATATATCATGCATGGGGGTAACCAACAAAATTCTCTCTCCCGATCACATACTTCATTCACTTGCTCAACCAATATATGAAAATCACAACTGTGCATACTGATGCGACAAGTGACAGAATGATTGTATCCATCGATTTCCTCCTCCTTATTGCAGACAGGACGTTATTTACCTGCATACATGGACAGAACAACAAACATAAGATTTCTACAAGTATTCATGTTTCCAACAGTTTGGTTCTACTTCTGTCTCGTTCAAATAAATTCATCAGTACCCAAGTATATGATGAGTTCTTTTGTAATAATCATGAAAGTTAACCATACAACTTCATGAACTGTGATTGCTTAGTTCTTCATGTTGAATATATGCCTCCCCCCACAAATTTAGCAGAAGAAGAATAAGATTTACCGTTGGAAGACGGCTGCCAATGTTGCTGATTTTTGAATCAATACCCCCAAATGTTGAACGTTGCATTACAAGCGTCCCGAATGTTGCTTGTGCTTGAGAAATCACAGAATCCATCTGCATTGCCCCAACTAGTTAACTCATTATTTATAGCTGCTGAGCTAACATATTCAGTGTATGTGTAAGTTCACTCTAACTAAGCTTTGCTCTTAAACAAGAAACATATCATCCCACTTGAAGGAAAATGAAACTAGAGCAATAGAATGTACAACAAAAAGTTTTTATGGATGTGAGTTGAATCAGAATGCGACAAGTGAGGGTGGATTATGGTTGATTGAAGCTGTAACTTAGTGATTTTATTTCATTCCCAGAACAAAAGAATGCAACGGGAAAAATAGATTGAATCAGATCAAAAATAGATCTACCTGCCCCGCGCTTCTGCTAATGGATGCATTCTCCTTAAGGAGTGCTTGCTCTGGAGAAATACCGTCTTCCAAATCTACCCTAGACCGATCATACTCTCTAAAATCTTCAAGAAGAGAAGCATGCTCCCTTTTGGCTCTAAGGCTGGAGCAGAGCCGGTAAAATTCCTGCATTATATAACACTGATTGAGAAAGACACTGTAGAAAGACAGAGAAGCATGATCACTGAATGGAGCACATTGCCTAAAAACTAAGAAATGCATAAGATTCTTAGATATAAATAATGCAATGTAGCAGGACCTGTGTTAGATCTTGCAGGATCTCCTGATGCCGTGTCAACGTATGAGAAACCATCTCTGATCCTCCAGAAGAAACCCAAGCTTGCATTTGTAAATTAACTTGCTCGAGCTGTTTCAACAATCGATCTATCCCTACTTCAAGATTGTTCTCTGAAGCATCAGCTTTGGAAGAAGCCTTTGCGGAAACAAGTTTTCGGAATGAATTCATCTTCTCATCCAACTGTGCTTCAAGTTTCCTCGCCTGCAAATAAATTTAACACACTTATCGCCTCCTCTCAGCACTTGAATATTGAAGGCAACCAAACAATTCATAGTCAGGAGTAGACAGTAAAATGGAGCTCATTAAGTTAGAGAGTCAACACCACATTAATCAGAATGAAATGTTCCCTTCTTTTCTATTATTAGAAAATTGGAAACCTCTAGACAACAACATTGGTGGAATTTATGAACGATAACAGAATTGCAGCCAACAAAACATTCTGATCCGATCAGATCAATAAAAATTCTAGGCAACACCGAGGGTCGAATAGGCAAAATGTTCCATGGATACACGGTGGAATTAGTTCGATACAGAGAAGCAACCAGATCCTAGATTCCTAAAGCAAAGAGATCTCAAGCATGAGAATGGCTGTCCTATTCCGATCAAAAATATACAGCCACAAACTCGAATTATGATTTCAGTATGCCGCTGAATTCTGCCAAAATCGATCCTATCATCGATCAAACTCAAAGAGCAAAAACAACGAAACAGAACGGAACCTGCTTCCGAAGGGCGTCCCATGAGCTCGGCACCTCCATGGGTGAACAACTGAATTCGTCGCTCCGAAATGAAAAACGACGGAGATGCTTGTGTGATGGAGACGGAGAGTTGGTCGTGAATTTCGACGTCCGCTTTCCTTTCAAGATCGATCTCACCAGCAAATGGGCCCCTTTCGGTGGTTCCTCAAGTGCCTTCTCTCCGTTGCGGTTCGACCCTTCCTCTGTCTGTCGCTTGCTAAAGATAGAGAGAGGCCTTTGGGCTGTAGTGAAAGTTATTAATGGGCTGGCTAGACTCTTTGTCATCGTATTATATATAGCATCATTAAAAGGTTGACTGGGATTTATATTCCAATGGAGAACGAGGACTCGGATCCATGGTTAGCACCCGACAAGCTCTATCATCTCCTCTTCTGCCTTTTTCTCAACCTATTCGTCTCCTTCGTGGCATCACTTTCTCGCTACTCCTTCATCCGCCGTCACTCCGTTCGCCTCGGCTCCATCGTCTCCCTCCTCGCCGGCGCCGCCAAGGAGGCTGCTGACCAAATCGGCCTTGTCCCTTCCTCTGGAGCATCCTTCAGAGATGGCGTTGCAGATGTCGTCGGCGTACTCATCGCCGTCTCCGCGCTTTCCTGCTGCAAACCAGTGTTCCGACGTCGAGAACCGAATGATGCGGCGACCCAACTTGTTTCAATTGTTTGAAGACCTACCTGATCTGGATTGTTGGAGTTCACTGTACTGGAGCTGAGGCGATGGTCTGTTATCACCTGAGAAAAGGAAAGATTGGGATTTTATATTCATCAACTCAGAAAGGAAGGAGTTTTCAGGTAGCGTTATTGTCTCTGCTCAGCTCCTTAATTGATTTCATTGTATGTAATATAGTGACATCATGGCAATCCATGGCTAGCGTGTGATAGGTGGGAAGTTTATGCTTTTCCAAACTGTAATTGTTTCATAACGAATTTTAACTCTTTAGAGACCTGAATTATAGCCTTCAAGTTCTTATGCACCAAGGAAACCAATCAGGCAGTCATTTCCTGAAGCAACTCCTCATTGTTCTTACAACATTTCCGTTTCTTTACCGATGAAGGGGAGAGGTTGAAGAAATCTACTTGGGAGTCTTTCAGAACTTGTGCAAAGAATTTCTGTTCATTTAGTTCTTCTGATTATCAAATACAATGTGTAATATGAAGGAGGTTGTACATAAAAGTAGTGTTATGTTAAGCATTTTGTATTTGCATTTGAACTAGAAGCCTCAGCTTCTCCCATTAAATTGTCATCAGCTGGCTACCCTTTTTCAATGGGAAGGCCTATAATACATATGCAGCAGCAGACTTTTTTCAGTCTCTCTTTTGGCTCTTTGGAATCGATTATATACTTATGATCCAATATTGAGCATATAAACTGTAATGCGGACCGCACCTTAATCAAGAAATATATATGTTAATAATATGAGCTAATCCATCCATCAAAAGCTGAATGATACACAATGATTTGTATAAACATTGTTCTATATGATAATAATAGCTTTATAAAACTGCCACAGTCGGCCAACACGTACTAGATGCATTGCAGTAACATGGAATTTAGAGAGCTGAGGAACTGTTGTGCAATATTGAGCAAGCACCTCCAATTTCAGTGAAAGAAGCATTGTTTCCTATGATGAAGGCGCTGATACACTACTGAAACATGCTGATGTGGATGTCCAAGTCTCCGTAGCATCTTGTATTCATGAGATAACCAGAGAAAATAATGGGATGATATTAGCTTTCAATTGTACAATCGTAGACATGCTTAATCATTAAGTAACACACTTGAAACAGTCCAATTGTTTGAAATACATTCTGAATATATTCATCTAGTGAATACTGCTGCACATTCGACCTCCAGATGAGAAATTCAAGAAGATGAAAGCACAAGGATAAAAACCCACCAACAAACGTTGTAGCTTCATCTATTATCTTGATCAAGGGGAACACTACTTACCGTCGAAATGAGCGCAGATAAAGGATTAAACAGCCGCCATTGTTCTAGTTATTCCCTTTTCGACTACAAATGTGGCTGGCTTTTGTTGAACAATGAAAGAAAATGAGCATAAAATCCTGGTGGTGTTGCGGCAGTATTTTTCTTTTTGTGTATTATGATAATGATTATTGGTTATCTATAGTGGCATGAGTCTTCTGTACTTGAAAAACCATACAAAGGCACAGAATATAATCATCCCGGCGACTCCAGTGATTATGAGCACCCACTGGAAGGCATCTGCATCATCAAACAATGGTATTGCAAAGTTCATCCCAAAGATTCCAGCCACTACTCCAAAGATTGCCACCACAAATGTTGCGGTCGTCAGTAGCAGCTCAAATTGGATCAGCTGGTTTCGAACATTGTCCTGCAAATAAATATCACCATACCAGATCAGAATGTATTGTCCTTCTTTGATTATGCCACATCAATGGTCAGATAAAGGCACTTTTAAATTATTATACCAACTGAATGTTGATGAAGTCTTCAGTGTCATCGATATACTCCTTTAGCTGAGAGAGATAGACAAACACGATAATAATAGAATAAACTATATGCATACAAGAAAATTGACTTAAATTGAGACCTGAGGAGGGAGAGAATTGCATACCGAAGTCAATTTATTAAGAGTGCTATCAATGAGCACAAAATAAGCTTCCAGCAACATCTCAAGCTCTTCAATGCTTTGATCAGTAGCACTGACCGAACTCCTAGCACTCTCATGACGGCTGCGTGAACTACTCAAGCTCTTCTCCAGCCTGCGGCTCTCTGGGGGAGAAGATACAGGAGACACTGGTGCAGATACTGATAATAAATCTGTTGATCTAAATCCACCACCTGCCAACATCGACGGATCACCTCCATACAACGAACTTTGTTTCTTATCAGTTAGATACATCTCTGCCATATCCCCATCATCATCCATCAGCTGCTCTATTTCATCTCTAACCTAAAATACATATAACAGCAACAACACAATTCACAGTACCATCTAAGTTGGTCAGTTCGTAAGAATATATATGTTACCTTCTGCACTCTTCTAGTCAAGGCGACAAGCCTGCTTTTCAATCGACGAACTCTTTCCAGATTCAGTGTGCTAATCTTTGATGTCAGTTCATCTAGTAAAGGGTAAGCTTCAATCTCAAGCTCTGCCGCCTTCAGAAAAATAATTACATTTTTAAAAATTATTTCAAGTAATTCGTTTGCTCTTTCTGAAAGAAATTAATTTCGAGTTTTTGTTATATAGACATGGAATACCCATGCCCCTACAAGATATATACATTAAAAATAAAAAAAATCAAGAGTCCCAACAATGGCTTCTTGCACTGGGTTATTAGAAATGAGTAAAGTAGAAAATTGAAATGATTCAGATGCCTACATTGAACATAGCTATGAATATCAAGCCCCGCGTGATGATCCAACAGATGGGAACTAAGACGGAAAAAAAAAAAAAAAAACTTGATATCAGGATTCTGGCCCCACTATTACAAACCTGAGAATCAAGGAATGTGCAGGCAGCTTCCAGAGCAACTTCAAGTGCTCGAAACTCAAATGGCAAATAATCAGGAGATGAACTTCCATATGAATCATCAAAGCTTCTACCATTTCCTCCCTGCCTTCGGCTCAAGTCAGCATGCTCAGGTTTCCACATGTCACCTTCGCCAACTGAGGTCAAGCGCCGATGTAGCTCCACAACATATTGCAGCACATAGCTATCAAGTGAATTCAAAAGTAGGACCTCATCGGCTTTGATTATACATCGGATCTGCTCAAGATTTACAACGATGGCCTTTTCTCTGCCCAGAATGGTTGAGGGATATACAAAGAGAGGATCAAGCAAGCGTAAATCACGGGCAGGAAGATCGCAGCGGCGCATCATTGTGAATTTGTCCACCTCAATCACCTCAGAGTTTCCTGATGTATCTACACGTATCCATGAGCGACTTCCCTGACCACGCTTTTTAAGCCCGTGCAGATCAACAGATTGAAAAAGTTGGCGACTCCGTAGTGACGGATCTCTGAGATTTGCTGCTGATGCAGGTTTTAGGGGCAAAAGGCGCTCCTTCAGGTCTGCCATTCCCCACCTCTACAGCCCGAGATTCACCTAATGGAAGCATAACTCACTATCAATATAACTAGTATTTAGGAGGCGGATGATCATTAGTTTGAGTAACTGCAAAAAGTACATGTACTTGAATTGGAAAATCTTAGTTGGGCAGGTCTTGATTTACAGTATAAAATAACAACAATAATTATACCATCTTCAAAGGTTTAGTTGATTATTATTTACACCTTAATCCATTAAACAGTATGCAGAAGCTAACCCAAGAAGAATTATTACAATAAAATATTACACTATATAAAGATCCTAAATTTTTTCGCTATGGAATAACGCTTGAAAGCCGGCTAGATATAAAAGATTCCGAACTCAGAGAAAAGAATGGGATGATATTAGCTTTCAGACTGACAATGGTAGACATGCTTAATCACTAAGCAACACACTTGAAACAATCCATTTGTCTGAAATACATTCTGAAATCCTTAATCTAGTGAAAATTGCTGCAAATTCGACCTCCAGATGAGAAATTCAAGAAAATGAAAGCACAAGTACAAAAACAAACCAACAAAAGTTGGAGCTTCATCGATTATCTTGATCAAGGGGGAACACTACTTACCGTAGAAATGAGCAAGGAAAGGATTAAACAGCCGGTAGAAAGATGGAAACAGACTCCATGGATCAACAACTGAATTCGTCGATCAGAATGTGGCAACCGAAATAAAAAACGACGGAGATGCTTGTGTTATGGAGACGGAGATTGGTCGTGAATTTCGACGTCGGCCTTCCTTTCAAGATCGGTCTAACCAGCAAATGGGCCCCTTACGGTGGTTCCTCTCTCCGCTGCGGTTCGATCCTTCTTTCTTCCTTCCCTCCCTCCCTCCTTTCCTTCTTTGTCGCTTGCTAAAGATAGAGAGAAAGAAGCCATTGGGCATTAGTGAAGTTAATAATGGGCTGTACAGTTTGTCATCATATATATATATATATATATATTAATTAAATTGCTAGCTAAACTTTATAAAAATATGCAAATTGTTAGCCTGATTTTTTTTTAGCAAATTGCTAGCATAACTTTTTATATTATGCAAAAAGGTAGTTCCTTCAATTTTTTAGTTAGCAATAAACAGATAATATTTTTAAAAATTGTTAAAAACACTCTAAACTTTTACTATAATAATATAATGACATGATGTTTTATATAAAATCAAATTTCAAATAATACATGTTAAGAAATATATTAAAAAAAATATATCTTAAAAATACAAAAAACTAATTTATTAAAATATTTTTAAAAATTCTTTAAGGCTCAAACTTTTAAAAAATAATTAATTTTAATTTTTTATCTTGGGTTATAAATTTAACTTATATGAAATTTTATTCGAGATTTATATTTGTGTTTATATAAAGTTAGGTTATTTTAGAATTATAGTAGAATTTTAGGGTACTTTTAGTAATTTTAGAAAATATATTCAATTAATAATTAATGAAGAAAAAATAACTGAACTAGCAAATTGTATCTTAGCAAAAGTTTGGCTGGCAATATACTACAAAAAAAAAGTCTAACTAGCAATTTACAATTCCACGTAAAGTTCATATAGCAATTTGATAATTAATATATGTATATATATAGTGAACATCACATGCAATGCACGTGCGGCTGGATTTATGTTAAATTGTTTATATTTATATATACACATGGGATCGATCCACTAAGTTTTAGATTATATCACCTTATTAGGTTATCGATTAGGGTTTTCTACTATGCTTGTGAAGTATTATGTTTTTACTTTTTTACTATTTGGTGGACTTAATTGTAACATAAGTAAAACTTTAAAAGTGTGAATTTTTTTAACTACACCTAATATTTGTATCATATTATTAATAATATCAATTTCCCTATGGGATTCACTTTATGGCAATAGAAAAATATAAATAATAAGTATCACAAGCATAGTGCTTGTGGAGAATAGTAGAAAGACTTTTATGATTAGAGCAAGTTGACGGATACGTGCAGCGAAAGCAATATTAAACTTTAGGGTTCAAAGTACTTTTGGTACTATACATTTGACCGGTTATGGCTTTTAGTACAATGTGTTTCATTTTGTATACTTTTGGTATCATATGTTTGCACTTTGTAGATTTTTTGTCCATCTGTTAACTGACCGTTACTTTGACCGTAAAATGACATGTACAAATTATGTGACTTGCCCTATGCTTTTGATTTTATTCAATTTAGTCCCAAAGAACCTAATCGAACCACTAGGCTTGATGAACCCATCATGGGCTAGCTTAGGGCTGGTATAATTGGACCTAGTCTAATTGGGGGCAAATAGCCCGGGCGCAGTCCGTCGAGCCTAGTGGTTCAATTTTGGTTATTTGGAACTAAATTGAACAAAAAAAAAGTTAAAGAATGAATTAGATGGACTCAATTAAACAAAATCAAAAGTGTAGGACAAGTCACGTGACTTGCACATGTAATTTAACACCAAAAAGAAACGGTCAATAGATTAAAAGTATACCAAGTGCAAATGTATTATATTAAAAGTATACAAAATAAAACTTCTTGTACAAAAAGTGACAATCGATCAAACGTATGATATTAAAGGTACCTTTAACCCTAAATTTTATAAGCAGATTAACACGCAAAGCTTTAGATTGCCTCGTCCTATTTGATTTGAATTAGAGGGGGTCAACAGGCATTCCAACTGACCTGCGATACTCCAGGGTAGGGGTGGCAACGGGTTATGGGTAATCCGTGACCTGCGGGGCCTCGTCCCGATTTTGACCCGTTGATCCGCGATCTGTGACCCGTGGGGCGGGTACGGTTTTGGGGTCGCCCCGCCCCGCCCCGTATTTGAATAATTTATATATATATATTACACGTATTTATATAAAACTATATAGGTAATATAATACATAGTTAAAATAATTAGGATTTGTGACTTGTATTTGGATTTGAAGTTAAATTTATTATTTGTGATTTAAATTTTATATTGAATTTGTATATGGTAAATGTAGAATTTAGGGTTTAAAATGCTAATAATATATTATATTACCACTAATAGGTGACCAGCGGGTCGACCCGCCCCGCCCCGCGAACTGTGTGGGGCGGGTACGGGTCGACTATCTCGACCCGCGGAGCGGATACGGGGCAAGCGATACCCGCCTCGACCCGCCCCGTTGACAACCCTACTCCAGGGTCATGTTTTAGTCTTAAAAATTATTGACATGTCGCTGTTAGGTCTAAATTTAAGCATATTCGACAGGATTTTTCTACCATGCTCTAAGAGTATTATGTTTTTGACTTTTTTATTACTATGGTGGATTTAATTGTAACATACGTAAAACTTTAAAAGTATGAAAAAAAAAATATGAATTTTTTTAAACCACGTCTAATATTTGCATCATACTATTAATAATATCAATTTTCCTATAGGGTTCACCTTTAGAACAATAGAAAAATACAAAAATAAAAAATAAAAAACATGGTGCTCTTAGAGCATGATAAAAAAATCATATTCGACACAACTCGTGGGTTGACATGTCGAGCCGAATTATTAACACATACGTTTTAGTTACACAATCCTTTGTCCCGATCCACTTGGTTATGATAGTAGTGAGATTCGGGGTGGTAATTTGTGTTATCGTGTGTGTTAATAATCGTATCATGCTAAACTTATTGAACACGAACACGCACGATAATTTTATCGTGCCACGTTTTACAAACACGAACACGGCACAAATTTGTTTGTGTGTGTTCGTGTCGTGCTACCGTGTTGTGTAAGGATATACAGTTGTACATCTCTATACGAGATTTTTAAGCCAAAAACAAAATAATGAACTTCATATATAAAAAAAAAACTATGAATTAATATGTCAGGATTCATAAGTTAATAATATAGAGTTTACAAACACTAAAAATTAAACCACTAATTGCAGTTTTTAAAGGTAATAATTAAGATTTATTCAAAAAATATTGAAGAATTAGTCTTAGTAGCACAAATTTATTGTGTTATCGTGCTTGTCATGTTATGATACTAAAATACGAACATGAGACGAAAGTTATATCATATTAATCGTGTTCGTGTTATCGTTCTCCCACATGCAAGCACGAACACAATTTTTTTTTTCATACGTGTTTGTGTCGTGCTGTCATGTTGTATCACAAATTATCGGCCCTAAGTTTGCACAACCTTATCTATCTCTTCGGAGTTACTCCATTTGTTTTGTTTTGTAAATTTTCAGGTCACGTCTATTATTTCATCATTCAAATACAATAACTATATTTTTTGGCCAAAAAGAAATACAATAACTATATTAGAAAAAAAATAAGTACATTTTGTAAATAGATATTTTCATAAGAAAAATGAGTTTTTAACAAACCTTGTAGAAATTATTAAAGACTTCCTCTTTTAATATTCCGTTGTGGATCTCTGCAATCCTATTTACTCCATGCCCACCATTAATACATAGAATAGCCATCCTTACTATCTTTAGCACTTTCAAGTTGGGTCTAAATATCTCATCATCTTTCTCGGTAGAATCTTCTTTAACTTGATTCCGAATGGAATCAGTCAACTCAACATTATCCAATATTCTTATTTCAACCATTCTTCCTTGCAACATGTTAAAATCCTCCACTCGGTATTCCGCAATTATAGTGTAAGTTAGATGTGTTGTAACAATTTTAAGATCATCAACTCAGTCAATGCTTTTACATAAGCACTAAATAACTTTAAGTTGTTGGTTGCGTTAAGCAATGCACTTACCTAAAATTAATTTCTAAGAATTTGAATGAACATACCATAAAGGGAAGTAAGTAATGAACTTTTATACAAAGTCCATCACATACAGAACATCATGTAAAAAAGTGGATCAAATTGACTTGGTTTTATTCTGAATCATGAATGATCGATCTTTCGTGCCTTCAATTATTTTGCCCCATAATTCGCTGCAGATTATTAAAGAGGCCCATAAGTTCTTGGAACTTCTTACGACTGACAAAATCTTAATTGACCAACCACTTCAACGTTGGTAGACTTGACAAACGGTTTCATATGTGTGGTTACAATACATAATCATTTCAATCTATGCAAATCAATGAGCCGCATAAGTTTGCTATAGTTTTTGTTATAAATAAAACATAGAACCTTAAACCTCAACATGCAATTGGTTGAACGACCAACTTATATTCTCTTTGAACGAAATATTATCTGCAGAGGTTTGGTATCCCATATTATTCATGCAATGGGTCGAATCTATGTGAAGTATGATAAAATGTGAAACCCTAATCACCACCGAAGGAAAGAAACGAAGGAGACGAAGTGCACTGAAAGGAAACGAAGGGTTGCATGAAAGAAAGCGAGAAAGTAATTGCAGATCATTAAGAGTGGTTCATTCACTTGCAGTCTTTCACTTTATTAATACTAAGGTAGGGGATACCAGACTAATGTCCAGGTTCAACCCTCAGTTCATACAAAGAATGTCACGGGCTTGGAGCTTTTCACGCTCCCAGCGGAATACGCTCGCGGGGCATCCGTTCCCACGTCCGGATCAACCCTCTTCTTTCCCAAGATCAGCTCTTGAAGCCCAACTCGCACTACGCATACGGACGGAACGGGTCGTGGTTAGGGGTATTTGCTCCGGAGAGCAGCTTAACTGGTTTTCGGCCTGCCTGGCCATCATCACACTACAAGAAAACAGGGCATCAGCAACGGGTGATCCGTTGGAAAATCCGTTGCTAAAGGCTTTCACCAACAGAATTTCCAACGGACGGAGCGTTGCTGAAAGTCACGCTGGTAATTTTTTTTACCAACAGACTGTAAATCCGTTGGAAATTTCCAACGGATAACGGTTGAAAAATCTGATGGAAAGGCCTTACGATTGGCTGGTCAATTTTCCAACAGATTATTATCCGTTGGAAACAAAAAAAAAACAAGTCGTTGAAGAACATTCGGCGACGTAATCAATTACGTCGCTGAAGTACATTGGCGACGTAATCAATTTGGTCGCCGAAAATAATTACGTCGCAAAAGGGTTTTCGGCGACCTAATTGATTACGTCGCTGAAGGATCTTCGGCGACGTAATTGATTACGTCGCTGAAGGATCTTCGGCGACGTAATTGATTACGTTGCTGAAGGATCTTCGGCGACGTAATTGATTACGTCGCTGAAGGATCTTCGGCGACGTAATTGACTGATCTTCGGCGACGTAATTGATTACGTCGCTAAAGACCTTACAGCGACGAAATATGACTATTTTTTGTCAGCAATAATTGCTAAATGAATTATTCTTATTTGCAAATCTAAAATATAGCTAATACAGACCATTCAGCTATAATACAAAAATCAACAATTTATTAATATTTCTTGTTCATCGGCTAACAATTCCATTACATAATGAAAATATGCTAACAACATGCATGCAAACAGCTCCAGCAGCACACATATCAAGACAGTAGTAGTAGCAGCATCACACAGCAAGAAGCAGCTAGCACACTACAGCAGCACATAACAAGCAGCAGCTAAGCATAAACAAGGAATGTCAAAAACACTTCAGTAAATATATCCAAGAACAAATAAATGAATACCAACAAATAAATGAATACCAACTGATACTTACACTGAACATCAAGGCTCATGCCAAGGCTTTTGTCCCATCTTACTCGGTCGATACGTGGAAACCTCAGACTGTATGAGCAGCAAACACCTACCATATAGGGCCCACAATTTTTTTAGAGAAAAGTAAATATCTAGATGATAGCAATGTAAGGATTAGCAAACAACATTGAATATTTGAATGTATTTTCTTCGCAACTGCAGGCATCCTATAATAAGCTAAGAACAAAACGAACCTCTGAACTTATTCTTCTGCTGTCGCTGGTTAGCATGGATAAAAGATCTGCAATAAAAAGTAGAAAGTAAAACATTCTGAGAAGGAGGGGAAGAGCGAAGAAGGGCCTTAACAATATTCTACATATTAAGACATACACTTATACTCACTTCACAGGGCTTTCAACCCACACATCCGGTCTCTCCTTTGTTGGTTACATGATAGAAATTTGGTGGTGCCTTCTTCTTTGTGTATTAATATTTCCTAAAGGAAATCATAATCCAAGGTAGAACAAATTAGCTACTTAGTTGTAATATTTGTAGTTGGAGGATCAACCTACAATCATTTCTAAACACTAACAACTCAGACATTCATTAATCTTGTTTGATACATTATTCTATTAAATAAAAACCCAAAAGAAACTTTCGGCTCAAACTTTTCTAGACTGGAGGAAAGAAGACTAAGAATATACCTGAAATATGGTTTCAGCTTGGTTACTACAGCATCCAACTCATCATCGGAAAGTCCAGTACCAACTCTACAGAATGAAGTAAATCTGCAATGCAAGGATGAAATTATAATGCTTCTTGTTTATCCCCAGAACAATTAATTTCACTGGTGCTTTAATAAGCAAGTATCACGAGGACAGATTCACATAATCAGCATGTCCAATTATCATAAAGATTCTGTTGGCAGAATTGACAAACTTGGATATAGAAATTGTAGATAACAATGAAAAACAGACACTCAAAGCTATACAACCCTTCTTTAATTCCATTCAGCAATACATAAATATATAAATCGTATATGTAGATATTTAATATTGCACTTTTATGTTCAATACCATTGAGTCCTTAATCTCCAAGTTCAAGTCATTTGATTACAATCTTTGATCTCAAGGTCCCTTAATCATTTGGTAGAAACATGTTCATAATGTATATGAAAATTTAACATACATACCTTGAAAGTGGACATCTAGGCTGTAGTTGCAACATGAACTATGTCACGATTTAATCTCTCACCTGCAACATTCATAAAACAAGATCACTCGAAGTTACAACATTTTCAATATATAAGAGATTTTCTCTCGATTCTAATCTTCAAGTTCATAGAGCTCTCGAATATTACTATGAGGTTTTCCTGTAAACGAAGCTACCATCAAAACAAAATGCACGAAAAAAACAAACACAGCTCTCTGAGACAAATTAACCTCAGTAAATTGATTGTTTTAATCATGTTGGCTCAATGTAATCAACCACTGCAAGTTATAACATGGTTCTAAGTTAAGCAAATTAACTCTCGATATAAGAGTTTAAAAAACTTGAAAAAGGGATTAAGTAAATATCTCAACTGTTCTGCAACAAAGATACTTGCAGCTCATTTATTATTATCATTATTATATACAAAAGTAGGGAACAAAATAAGTACTTCAGCAACGACTGCAACATATTATATGGCTGAACATATTTAAACCTTAGTAACATGATTTTAAAGAGATACAAATTTAAAAATTTATAATCTTAGCCACCTTGAATGATTTGAATACAAATAAAACCTTAAAGTTAGATCTTAAAATCCGTAGCTCAATTACCGAGTTGGTCGACTCTTTAATCAACTTCTTGGGGTCGAGTCATCAAAGCATAGTTAAGTCAAGTTTGAGAGAGGTCCGGATCGCCACCATCAAGCTGTCATCAATTGAAAACCATTATAAAATCAATAAGGAGCATTGATAACTCCATATCAAACTTCCTTGAAGGAAATCATCTCGTACATATAACAATTTTCACTATTGTGTCAGCCACAACTTTGAGAGGTGTTATGAAGGAAAAAAAACCCTTCAGATCCGAATTAGAGTAGCTTTGTCATCGTTGGACTATGTATATATAGAAAAATATATTGCAAATGAGGGATATGGGAATACTAGTATTATAAAAAAAATCCATACAATAAATCACAAAATTTTCATATGCCTTACCTCATCAAATGTTATCAAGATTAACCACATCCTTAGAAGCATGAGGCCGCAAATGACAAAGTAATACTGCAGGCTCCAAACTGTCGAGGTTGAGTGTGCTTACATACGCCCCCTAATGCGAGCAGCATCTTCATCCCCTTCAACAACCTAAACAGAAAAGTTTTGCACATTATGAGGAACATAATGGATTACCCGAACAATTTCTCAATATAGAATATCCACGTACAACCCGATCGAAATTTAAACTCAAGGCAAGCAAGTCAACCTATTTAAACTAAATGATCTACTAATTCAACTGCTCTATCTACAGCAAGCGAGACAGTAATTCTAATTTCCTAAAGCTTATTTCTAGTCCTTCCCACAATCTCAATTTCGAAGTCATAAAGCAATTCAAGAACAGCTAGGCGAGTGGAATTCTGGGCTATGAACGCCGCAAAGAGTTACTGGCAGATGAGATAAAGAGAGGATACCACAATTAGATCTTTGAAATTACTCTGCTTTAATAGGTCGAGGTGGATGGATCTGAGATCGTAACCGGAGGAAAGAGAAGCTTTGTCATTGGGGAGCAAATGAGGCTAGCCATCGTGAAGGAGAGGCCAGTCAGAGCTTCATATTGTCAGATCTAAGAGGATCTGGCAGGGACCATCGCTGCACGATAATGGTGGGGTTGTCGAGTCTCTCTGGAATAGGAGAGGATATGGTGGAGCTGGAGCAGATGGTTTGTGCGACAACGTTGGCCGATGAAAGTCACTGACAGACAAGCTCCAGTGAGACTTGCTGAAATAGAAGAGGAGATGGTGATGCAGATTGTTTGAGTGATAGCGGTGGAGCCAAAATCCGGTGAGCCCTCCATAAATCCTCCCTCCCTCTCATGCGGCGCATCTAGAGATTGAAACCCTCAAGTCTCACATTCTGTTTAACCTAGGGTACCTCATAATAGAACTTAAAAAAAAAAAAAAACTAAATATGACTAAATCCATTAGATACGTAATTAAATATATGGTTTTTTTTTTCTCCATAGTATATATAATATATATTGTGCTTAATATAATTTTTTTTAACGGTATTGAGTTAATATATATATCTATATCTATATTTTATTTATATCTCAACAAAAGAATTTACTTGATATATTGTATTGTGAACTGAAGAATTTCATCTATATTTGGAATACTAACTATTTTAATATCTCCTTATATATATAACTAGATAATTGACCCGTGCTTTGCACGGAAGTGAATATTTTTATATGAATAATTGTATGTATGTACGTATTTATATTTATTATTTAGAGTACCAAAAATATCATCGGAAATGATAGTAATTTTTATTGAATTACATAAATTTAAATATGATTTATGGAGTTTGTCCGAGATTTGGGCAAAATGTAAAAATAATTGTTGCTTGGAATTTTAATTATAATTATTAAATTATATATTGCCTTCATTGAAAATATATTGATTATTTGTATCAATAAATTATTTATCATATCCTATACTATAATACCATTTTTTTTTTGCACACCATTAAAAAAAAATACATTGTATTCTTTTTTCATACTTACATTTTTTTTTTAATCTCAAAATTAAATTAAGTAAATAATAATAATCGATAAATTTATTTTTAATAGAATTTTATATAATATATGGAAATTTTCATCATTATTTTAGCTTTTATAATTATAATTTTTTTACATGTCACATTTAACATGTATACAGTTAATTAATTATTACGAAATATTTTATGATCTAATATATATTAGTATACAATTTTACACATAAAAGAGCTTTTAGAAAAATCACGTTTTATGTTTTTTTTTTATAATAGTGAGAAATGGAATTAAATAAATAAATGTCAATATAATATGTGCTTATTAATTAATATTAAAGCGTATATATACTAATTTATCAAAAATACAACTTAATATCAATTTTGATGATTTTAATAATGACATATGAATAAAAAAATAAGTAAAAATAACATATTTTTTTGTTTATAGCTATAATTAATAATTGTTATGATAGAGATTAAAAAAACGGATCTCAACATGGAATGAGGATGCTTGGAGAATTTCTAAGTACTTACCATTGTCTACATGGATTTGACATGTCATCGATGAGAGTTACAATTTGAGGTGGACCAATAGAAATACTATATTTTGACATGTAACCGACTCGTTTTAGTACTTGTCAAAATGTTAGAGCTTACATTGAAATTATATTATATATAGATAGATAGATAGATACAACTTAATATCAATTTTGATGATTTTAATAGTAACATATGAATTAAAAAAAAAAGTAAAAATAACATATTTTTTTATTTATAGCTATAATTAATAATTGTTATGATAGAGATTAAAAAAACGGATAAAAAATAAAACAGATCTCAACATGGAATGAGGATGCTTGGAGAATTTCTAAGTACTTACCATTGTCTACATGGATTTGACATGTCATCGATGAGAGTTACAATTTGAGGTGGACCAATAGAAATACTATATTTTGACACGTAACCGACTCGTTTTAGTACTTGTCAAAATGTTAGAGCTTACATTGAAATTATATTATATATATAGATTACTCCTACACTAAGGAAAAAAAATACTAATTAGAAAATACTGAATTAAAATATAAATCAAGCTCAGTTATCAATTTGGTAAGTAACCAAACTAATTCTAACACTAATTAAGACTCGTATCATGTGGATGGAGAATATTTTTAAAACTGCAACTTTAGTATATTGTAATAATAATATAAATTATTGGCCAAAAAAATAATAATAATATAAATTATATAAACTAAACCAGCTTAGTTGAAGTTAATTCATTTATTTCTCTCAAACATTTCCAACAGACTGATATTTGTTGGAGAAACGGTTGGAAAGTAAACATTTCCAACGAAGTTCCAACAGATAGGTGTCTGTTGCAAAAATCTGTTGGAAATTCTGTTGGAAAACTACAATTTTGATTTCTGTTGGACGCCGTTGGAAACCCGTTGGAAATTTCCAACAGACTCTATCTATCTGTTGCTGATACTCTGTTTTCTTGTAGTGTCAGGAGAGCGGCATTAGCGCCCGAAGGATATGCAACGTCTTACCGATAACAACCAGGACATCGGAAACCAGCCATTGGCTTTCAAGTGACACCCTATGTATGGGTGGGGGGGAGAGATACACATCCATCACGTCCTGGCTTGCCTTCCAACTGCTACTCGCCCCTAAAGAGCTTTATTTACAAAAGCTACTCTAGAAGTAGTAGACGTTGGTGTGCTCCAACTTGCACCACTTTTCCAGGCACGTGACAGAGTCACAAAACTAATAAAACAATTAACAAAGTCACAAAACTAATAAACTAAACTACAACAAGAAAAAGAGGCCAGATTGCACAATAAATAGGACACAAGACACAAGCCCAAATCGCAATACTCCCCCTCAATATGGACCTTCTATAGCTTCCTTAACATCCAAGCTACATAAACATGCAACACAATTCTTGATAAAAAATAGATTGATCATATTTAATTTTTCCACCAAGTCATCATGTTACTTTGAGACCAATACCTTAGTAAAAATTTCAGCAACTTGATTACTTATTTTCACATACTGAAATCTCATAAAACCATTAAGCAACATTTGTCTAAAAATATGGCAATCTATCTCAATGTGTTTTGTTCATTCATAAAAAATTAGGTTAGAAGATATTTGTATGGCAACTTTGTTATCACAAAAAACAGTTGAAGTCATTTTCTTATCAAAACCTAGCTCAGCCAAAAATCCCATTTACTAAAACAACTCATGAACAACATTTCTGATACTTCTGTACTCAGACTCAACAGAAGATAAAAACACAACAACATGCTCATTTACCTTCCAAGAAAAAAAACTTACCAATGAAAACACAATATTCAGTCAAAAAATTTCGAGACTCTAAGCAAGAGCCCCAATCTGAATCACAAAAGATTGATAAATGCACATCACTATTTGCAAATAACAACATATCATTACCAGGTTCCTGCTTAACGTATCTAACAATCCTCAAAGCTGCTTCATAATGAGACATCTTTGGTTCCTACAATAATAATTGGCTCAATTGCTAAACATGGTAAGCAATGTCAGGCCTGCTTAAAGTCAAGAGGAGCAGATTCCCTATCAGTCTCATAAAAGAGGATACATCATCTAGGACATGATCCTTTTGGTTTTGACCAACAACAACATCATACTAATTACCTGTCAACTTAACATTAACTTCCATAGGAGTTTTAGCAGGATTACAACCTGTGAGCCACCCTCATAAATTAATTTTAAAGCATACTTACGTTGACATAAAGCAATACATTTCTTCGATCTAGCAACCTCAATACCAAGGAAATACTGTAACTCATCCCAATCCTTTATTTTAAAAGAATTTTCAACACACATTTCAAATTATGAATCAGTTTATTACTGTTTTTAGTATTAACCAAATCATCAACATAAACCAACAAAACAACAATTTGGTCCTCATCCATTTTTGTAAACAAAGAATAATCATGAAGGGACCATTGATAACCAACCTGCAAAAGAGAATTACACAACTTCAGGTTCCACTGTCTGGAAGCCTGCTTTATTCCATACAGAGATTTTCGTAATCTACAGACCAAGTTTGAACTACTATGCTCCCCCTGATTACGAAAATCATGAGGCAAAGACGTATAAACCTCCTCGGTTAGGTCCCATTGTTAAAAAAATGTTGAACACATCTGTTTGAAATAATGGCCAATTTTGAGAAGTAACTAAAGATAGAACCAATCTAACCGTGTTCATCTTCACAAAAGGAGAAAAAATCTCATAATAATCAATTCCAAATTGTTGTTTATACCCTTTTGCAACTAGCCTAGCTTTGTATCTATCTAATGTACCATCAAAATTGTACTTCAAACGATAGACCCACTTAGATCCAATAGGTTTCTTACCATCTGGGAGTGGAACCACTTCCCAACTTTTATTGTCCTCCGAGTCTGAGATTTCCTCATCCATGGCCTTTACCCAAGAGGGATCTTGAGCAGCTTCAAAGTAAGACCCCGGTTCCACTAACTTTCAAATGCAGGTGAGATATCTATGATAGTCACTGGTAAAATACAAATTTAACAATAGGTTAAACAACAAAAGAATAAGAAGTCACATAATCTGCCAATCTAATAGGTGACATTTTATCACGAGCAGACCTCCTAATTGAGATTGTTTTAGCATCAGAAGAGCTAACAAGATGCTCATCATCATGTACATAATGCTCATTATTGTCAGAGTCAACAGAAAGAGACTCATCATTCAGATCATCATAGTGTTGAGCGGATTCATGTAAAGGAACATAAGAATGTTCATCATGGTGAACATTATCATCATAAGCCATGGGTGACATCTCATTCTCACAAAATAATGGCGAAGAAACAGATTTGCTGGTTTTAAAAGGCAAGATATGCTAAAAAAAAACTTTACATCTTTGCTTAAAAAAAATTGTTTGTAGAGTCATAAAGTTTGTAACATTTTTGTGTTTTAGAATATCCAAAAAAAAAAAAAAACAGAGGGAATAGATCTAGCAGCAAATTTGTTCGAAGCTTGCAAGTCTATTGCATAAAATAGACAACCAAAAACCCTTAAACGTTTAATATCCGGCTTCCTTTTCAACAAGATCTTCATAGGAGATTTTCCATCCAAATTTCTAGTTGGCATCGAGTTAATCATATAGCAAGCAGTAATTTCACAATCATCCCAGGAAATATTAGGAATATAACCTTGAAGTTTCAAAGCTTTGGCAACCTCGAATTAATGTCTGTGTTTTCTCTCAACTCTATCATTCTGTTGTGGGGTATAAGAGCATGAACTCTGATGAAGAATTCACTTTTGCTTGATTTTTCTTTTAAATGGGCATTAACGAATTCTCCACCATTGCCAGTTCTGAAAACTTTGATGGTTTTTTTAAATTGAATTTCAACCTTTGAACAAAATTCCATGTCAATTAAGCCACATCATATTTGAATTTCATCAAGATCAAAACCTAGGTAATTCTAGAACAATCATCAACTAGAGTAAGAAAATACTTGTTATTATTATGTGTGGCTGTCTATATGGGCCCCACACGTCACTATGAATGAGATCAAACACATAAGCAACTTTTTATCAGAAATATTGAAAGGTTGTCTGGTTGCCAAAGGACAGATAGTACAATCATCAACGACAAGATTCTTGGTTTTGAAAACATCCAAGCTATCTAGATGCTGCAAAGCTTGCACAGAGGCATGCCCAAACCTCTTGTGCCACATAGAAGCCAAATCTTTATTAGTGGTGGTGAGGGCAGTTGAAGAAGAATTGACACTACTTGAATTGAGAAAATAGATACCATATTCATGTTTACCGCTTCCTACGACCTTCCCATTTGAGAGGTCCTACATGACAGCAAAATTGGGATGAAAAGTGGCAATAAGGTTATGATCCCTTGTGAGTTGAGAAACAAATATCAGATTATATTTAAAATTAGGCAAGTAAATGTCATTTCTCAACACACAATTTTTTTAAAGATTGCAGTCTCCTATTCCAACAGCAAAAAATTAACCACCATTAGGCAATTGAACTCCGGTTTTGGAAAGCTTTTAAAAAAAATTAAGCCAAGAGAAATTTATATTCATGTGGTTACTAGCACCAGTATCAAGAATCTAGCAATTTGAAACATCATGATCAGAAAGTTTAGAAATCATACCAGCACCTTGAACTTCACCTTCCAAAGAAGTGGTGGTTGTAGCAACACTTGAAATGTTGGTATTGCCTCTATACTGCCTAAGAAGTCTCTCAAACTGTTGGCAGATGAGGTTAATGCTTCTTGAAGATGAAACGGTGGATAACTGAGAGTCATAGTCACCAACATTACTATTGTTGGAGGTCCACATTAAAGCCTTTTGCATAGCAGTGATCAACAGTGTTCCCTATTATCTTACAAAAAGTGCACCCAAGCTCAAGATTGGCAAGTTTCCTTGGTTTTCCATCATTTGGGGTTGACAGCTTAGCAGTAAGAGAACTCTTGTCACTTCCCATAATCTAAGTAGAGATATCCCTCTGATTTTATTCTTGAAGTATTTCATAGGCTTGATTCAGTGTGGGCAGTGGAGTCCATAACAACAGATTACTGAATTTCACTAAGCTCTATTACATTCTCTCTTTGCTCCAGGTGTTTTGTGAATAGATCACTAGTAACATGTGGAAGAGAACAAGCATAGTCATACTCAGTCCAAAGATTCTTCAACTTAGTAAAGAAAAAAATAATAGAATCCAAACTCTCACGAGCAGTAACAATTTCTCTATGCAGTTGGTAAATTCTGGACTTATTCATTGTTGGGATCAATATGACGTGGCATTGAACTTCTAGTAGTGGACTTCGAGGTCTCGCCGGGAGCTAACTCTTTTAGGTATCTTTCTTGACCTCTTGGGCACTTAGTTTCCGTTAGGATCTTTATGCTAGGAGAGGACCTGAAAAGGGGTGGGGATGGCCCCTGATTCCACTCTGAAGCTTAAGTCAGTAATGGATTTATGTAAGAGTATTGTAAAGTATGAGAATCAAGATTACTAAATGTTTATAATGTTCCCCTATTTATAGGGAGTGATTACCGACTTTAAATGGCTGCTTGCTGTGCCTTGATTGGCTATTCAATGACGGTGGTTGCCTTTCTCTGATTAGTTGAAAGAGACGGTGAAGAGTTAGTAGGTGACAAGCAGGTCGCCACCTCACCATTTCTTACTGTGGAAGGTTTCTTTAACTAGGTGATAAGAAGATTGCCACCTAAGTTTTACCTTGAGATGAAGGTTTCTTCGGACCTAAAGGCGGCGAGCAGGTTACCAGCTGGTGCCTTTTCCTTAGGATGGAAGGTTTCTTCTAAGGCGGTCAAAGTAGGTCGCCAGCTGTCCTTTCCTTAGGAGGGAGGTTTCCTAAAAGCGGCGAGCAAGTCTCCACCTTTCCTTTCCTTAGAGGGAATGTTTCTTTATTGCGCTTGGTAGTCGACTCGACTCTCACCTTAAGAGGGAGAGTTTTGAGTGACCTTATCGTCTCGCCTATCTTCGATAGTCGCTTTGGGAGTCGACCTTCCCTTGTATAGTCGTCGACCATTTATCCTTACCTCCTCGAGTTGAAGGTGAATAGTCGTCGACTTCTTTTTCTTAGAGTCTCGACTTTTATATCATCGACTCATGTCAGATTGCCTCGAATCATATCCAACATTCATCTTATCAAATCTTTATTGCAACTCTTTCCAAACCACATAGGCATTATCCTGATACATAACATCATCAGCAATCTCATCAGAAACATAATTAATAATCCAGCCTCTCACAACAACATCACATCTATTCCATAGCAACTGATTTTTTGCATCGAAACTATCGCGATTAGGCTAGACAGTAATGAATCCAAGTTTATTCTTCCCTAACAAGATTATCTGCATGTTTTTACACCAATTAAGGAAGTTATCTTGACTATTCAATTTCAAGGAAAGCATACTCTGGCCAAGATTATCAGAAGTGTGCAGATAGAGATGATGGAAAGAATGAACATCAGATGAAAAATCAGTGATCTCGGTTACTGCTTGATTAGAGGTCTCGCTGCTGTCCGTTTTCTCTGATCCGTTTGCCATATCCCAAAGCTAAAAACATAGAAGACTTCGAGATATGACCGCGATAACAAAATACACCGCAAACAAACGATTCAAAGGCGGTGAAACGCCGCAGTAAAAAAGCATTCGATTCGCTTGATTGCGGACCACTGTAACCAACCGTGATGGAGAATCACAGCCAGAAGTTCGATCGCCGAAGAGAGATGGTATCAGAAATACATGCGCATGCATGAACCTTCTTGCATGGAACGCCAATTGAACCATCAAAGAAGTGTAGTTAGGTATCGATTGGCAAGATTGACTTAACGCTCTGATACCATCGTAAAATGTAAAATCCTAATCGCCACCGAAGGAAGAGAAACGAAGATGATAAAGAGCAGTGAAAGGAAACAAAAGGTTGTGTGAAAGAAAGTGAGAAAATAATTGCGAATAATCGAGAGTGATTCCTTCACTTGGCACTCTTCATCTTATTAACACTCGGGTAGGGGATCCCAGACTAATGTCCAAGTTCAACCCTCACTCAGTTCATACAAAGAAGGAACTTGGTCCACAACTAAAGAAAACAATCAACAAAGTCCTAAAACTAGTAACCTAAACTAGAACAAGCAAAACGGGCCAGATTGCACAATAAATGGGCCACCAGACACAAGCCTAAATCACAATAAAGTATTCATAAAAATAGATTCATAAGCTAAATAGAGCATATACATTAGAGAGAGAATGACATGACAAAAGTAAATAAGTTTGTAATTAAAGAATATTAAGTACAAATTATAATTAAGCATACAATGAGAAAAATACATTGCTATTTTATGGTCTTAGCAGGTGGTAACTAGAAGTGGTTCAATGAGAATCTGAGTTAGGTGAAACATTTCATTGAGCAAATTGCAAGCGCTAACATTTCATCCAAACATACAATTAACGATGAGCAAAATTAATCGGGTGTAATACGTATAAAAACCTAATACACACAAACACATGACGAGTCTTGTCCAAACATCGGTTCCTTCCATGTTTTCTGGATTTGAATTAGCGACGTGCAATAACTGTTTATTCAAGAAAATTTCACTACAGACAATAATAACTCAATTGATTTCTCATTATAAGAGCCATTCTATCTAAAATGTAATAAGAATGACAATAACAAATTTATCATAAGAAGCTTAAATTCATCATTCATCGTGACCACCTTTGAAACCATTCATATATTAGCTCACCATTAAATTAAAGTTCTAATCTCAAAATCCACACCAATGGTGAAATTCTAAAAAAAAATAATTTGCAGTGAATTGTATTCATGATCCACTCTACTTACCTTGACCTCTCACCCGTAATCTCATACTAGAATTCAGACGAACTGTAGATTAATGAGAGACAATATCAAAGATTACTTAAGAAAAGCAGTTTGCTATGAGTGAGAATGCACCTTGTAGAGAACATGGTACATGGAGACCAATAGAGAAACATATTTTGGCGCAATAAATAAATCGTGTCAGGTTAGTTGGTTAAGGCACCTATAAAGCATTTTTGAAACCAGTGTTAGAAGTAGTGTCTCCGTATAGAGGCGTAGAAGGAAGTAAGAGTAGAGAAATAAGTTTTGGCGCGAGAAGTTAATTGTGTGAGGGTGTTTGGTGAAGACGGTTATAACGACATTTTTGGAAGCATTGCTTCGAAGAGGCATGGGATTTTTAGGTAAATAATAAATTTAAGAGATTAACTTGACTTTTAAAAATTGAGAAGGATTTATAAAAAAGTTAGACTTGGATTTATACTACCAGCTACCCATTTTTCAATGGAAAGACTTATACTATAATATATATGTAGCAAAATATTTGTCTCCACTCATCACGTATCATACTTGCTCCAATCCAAAATTAATCCTTACTCGCACCGAGGTCAACACGTTTCGCCAACACATGTACATGTACTAGATTCATTGCAGTAACATGGTCTGGTCTGGTGCATATAATTAAGCATGACAGACTCAATAATCTTGAGTTTTAGAGACAGCTAAAATAATAGTTAATACTTATATATATACAATAATAATCAGTAGATAGTCTCGGGATATTATTATTAGATTATAAGTATTTGTGCTATTGGCGATCTAAACTGGTAAACCTGAAAACTTATTGGGCTAGAAAGTAAAAACAGAGCAAGGCAATGGGAGAAAAAAAGGACTTATGCTGCGCCTGCAACAATAAAAGGGTTTCTTTGAGGGCAGCGAAGGAGAAGAGGAAAGTAATTTTTAGCTGATATATATACTACAATTTCTTCTTAATGATCTCTATTTGTGCTGCTGCTTCCATTGCACGCGGAAACACAACGTGAAAGCGCCAGCGAAGAGCCCCAGCCCAGAAGTCGAAATTTGCAGCGGATTCACAACCACATTAATTCTGCAGCATTTCATAGTTTGAGCAGAACCCGAGTTTGTTCCTTTTTTCCTTTTCTTTACTCTTAGCTCTGCATGCTTCCACCTTTTCCCTAAACCCTCCGACGAGAGATGAAGAAGTCTGGGTTCTTGCAAGAAATCGAGGTCAGGCGCAAATGCAGTGAGTTCTGGATGCTGGAAGTGTAGTAACATAGATTTGAAGATATTCTTCGGTGTTAGGTAAATAGGAAGGAACGCCATGGGTTCTGCTTCTGTTATATCTGTTGAGGAGCAGCTTAGAGAGGCTGGGATGATGCTTCTGACCTCACCTTCCTCTGTTGATGAACTCCTTATCTTCCTTGATGTAAGACCGCACTTTCTTACCAGCCCATTCATGTTCACTTGTTGAAGTGCTGAAATTCCTTCCTGGATACATTTGAGTCTCTATAATGGCCATAATTTAACAATGTTGGTGCTGGCTAAATCAATCTTAATGAAATTTTGAACCTTTGAGTTTGTTTGGCCTTTTTGTACTTTGTTGAAAGAAACATTTGTTCAAGAATGAATCTTTCCGAGGCTTCAAGGATTGGTGTTTAGTTCAGTTTTGGACCTTATCTGCTTCTTAATTTTATGCTGAACTATGTTGATAACGTTTTTCTTTACCCCTAATAGCTTGCCTTGCTAAACAGTGTTATCGTGTTGTCCGAAATGCTTCCTTTCTTTGCTCGTCAAGTGTTTGGGATTTGCTTTTGTGGTTCTTGAGTCAGTGTTTGTGGATGTAGCATGAACTCAACACCAAAGCTGTTGAATTTCCTGTACTTCCACAGCTTTGGTGTTGCAAATTCAGTAAAGTGAAGTTCTGAAATTCCTCAAGAAACTAATACTGCATGAATTTATGAATCCTGCCTTTGCTCATTTCTTTAGCTTGTTTGACTTACATTACATGGAACACATATCACATGTGAAAGAATGTGACCTTTATTTAGTTATTGCATACAACTTTTAATCTCTGAGAGCTATTTAGGCTTGTAAATTTGCTGGCTCTTACATATTTGGAGAAACATCGTTTAACAAAGTGTCTTTTCCTCCATATTGCCTTGGAATTTAGAGAGCTGAGGAACTGTTGTGCAATATTGAACAAGCACCTTCAATTTCAGTGAAAGAAGCATTGTTTCCTATGATGAAGGCACTGAAAGCTGATACACTACTGAAGCATGCTGATGTGGATGTTCAAGTCTCCGTCGCATCTTGTATTCATGAGATAACCAGGATAACAGCACCTAAAGAACCTTATAATGACGATCTGATGAAGGTACATATCAAACTATATGTTCTTTGGACAGGGCGATAAATAACACTCTGAATGGTAATGATTTTTGTTGCATTTTATTTGTGGAAGGATGGAGTGTAATAGTTGTTCGTGTGAAGCCTGCGGCTATGTATGAATAGTCATATTATATGCTGGTGTTAATAAGACTCTGAATTTTCCATTACATTTTGCTGTTTTTTTTTTTTTGCATGCTTATAGAAGTTGTTATATCTCTGCCTCCTTTTATTGAAGTTTCTGGATTCCAATTAGATCTAAGAATCTATCTTTATCCTAAATGTCTCATGCTCAAATGAATGGTGCTCAGGAAATTTTCAAGTTGACTGTATCAGCCCTAGAAAACTTGTCTCAGCCTTCCACACGCTGTTATAAGAAGGCAGCATCAATCATTTACACCACTGCACGTGTTAGATCATTCTTGGTGATGGTAGACCTGGAATGTGACGCCTTAATTGTTGAAATGTTTGAACATTTCCTGAAGCATGCCAGGTAAAACTTCATACTCTCAACTCTTGAGGGGATATGGTTTTGATTTACTTCATTCAGAAATAAGTAAGTATTATTTTATTGTTAATTATTGCACTCAAGGTTGAACCACTCAGAGGACGTGCTATGGGCTATGGAGCAAATCATGACCATAATATTGGATGAAAGTGAATATATTTCATTCAAGCTTCTTCGTCCTCTTCTAGCTAGTGTGCGGAAAGAGAACCAGGTGATTTTCTGGAGATTCTTTGCCAATTTCATCTGCTTTTTTGTATTCGACTTCTCATTCTACGGTGATCTGATTTTGCGCTCTCTCTCTTTTTTCAGAATGTTTCACCGATTTCTTGGGAATTAGGGAATAGAGTAATATCCAAATGTGCAAGTAAGCTTAGACCATTTGTTGGAGATGCAGTGGAATCTATGGATGCTGAAGTGGATGACTTTGCTCCTATAATAGCTAAACTTTGTCAAAGTTCAGTAGTCACCAGGGAACAGAATCATGCAAAGGACTCTAAAGAACCAGTGGTATGTTCTTGTGAATGTTTCTGCAACTCTCATGTATCTTTCCAGTAAAATCTTCCATTTAAAGGAAAATTGATGCTCGAATCCATTTTATGCTCATTCATTGTTGAGGAACTACTGAAGGAAAAAGAAACATTTACCCATTTTACACATAAATGAGAATCTAAAGCATCGCTAGTCCTTGAAGTTTGATTTTAGAAAGTAAATCCTTTTATGCTTGTCTTTGCAATGCCTTATTGCACCCTGACTTGGCTGTATTGCTATATTCAGTAAAATGTATACATTTGCAATTAGCTTGGCAGTAATTTCATCTTAGCATGTCGGTTCTTTATCTACTTGTCCTCCATTATGTCTTTCGGTTCTATAGAATAATGTAATTTGACAAATCAGTTTTCTCCCTTTCCTTTGGTTGCAGGTGGAGCTAACCGTTACTCTTCCTCTTCAAGAATTGGGTTCTGGTTCAGATCCTGCTCCCAAGTCAACATCAGATGATCTTCCTGGTCAACTGCCAAAAGATGATGCTACCTCAACTTTTGATTTCAAGGGCTCAAGAAAATCAGGACTTGAAGCTGTAGCAGCTATTGAAAGGAAAAGGAGGCGGAGACCTAATTCTATGATGAAACCAGATGAAGGTTATGATGAGTATTGGGCAATCAGAGAGAAAACAAGCACCAAAATTCCTCGTAGAAGGAATTCACACAGTCAAAATCAAGCAGAAGAAACAAATCTCCCTTCAAATACTGATGTGGACCTGGTGGTGAAATTGGAGGCTAATGGGCATGAAGATCATAAGTCTTGGTTGGTGCCAAGTGATCTCTTGCAGCTTAAACTTGGGGATAATGCTTCAGAGAACAGTTCGAGAAACAAAGATAAAGTTTCGAAATGGCAAGCCAAGCAACAAACTTCGTCAAGAAAAAGAAGAAAAGACCTAATCGATAATCTGGAGGGTGGGTTGCTTACTGGGGATGCTTCTGTTGCAGATAAAGTAGTCTCTGATGTAGCTGCAAATAATAAGGTCTGCAGTTTTGGTTATTATTAAGTTAATATGTTCTAAGATTCCTAATATGAAATTACTTAAGCTATTTTTTGAAGTGGTTGTCTTTTTCTATTTGCTTGTAGATTGAAGAGAAGGCTCCTTTGAAGAGCAAAGTGTTTTCTGAAGATGAATGTCGCTCGGAAGGGTCTTCACATATGAGTAAATCACAAGCAAGGAAACAGAGTTATCTAAAAAAAAGAGGAAAAGCCACATCCCGTAGTTTGGATGTTGGGTTACACATTCCAGATGCTTCCATGTTTGATTCAGAGATTTCTGAAGTGGCTACAAATAAGGTCATGAACAGACAGTATTCAAGTTAACTTGCTCATTGTTGAAATAGACATACACCGTGAGTCTGTAGTACCACACTAGTTGGTATCAGTACAATAGAGCAGTATATAAGCAAGTGGGCCACCTCCTCCAATCACCAATTGGTTTTAGGATGGAACCCCACTTGCATATATGGCTGCTCTTTGCTGGCCCGTTGGGCTTGGCTCGGCCCAATGTGGATTCTAACATGGTATCAGAGCCGGGTTCGGGCCTGGGCCTGGGCCTGGGCCTGGGCCTGGGCCTGGGAGAGGGTTTGTCTGAAATCAGAGAGTCCTCACGGCAAGGGGGAATGTTGAAATAGACATACACCGTGAGTCTGTAGTACCACACCAGTTGGTATCTGTACAATAGAGCAGTATATAAGCAAGTGGGCCACCTCCTCCTATCACCAATTGGTTTTAGTATGGAACCCCACTTGCATATATGGCTGCTCTCTGCTGGCCCGTTGGGCTTGGCTCGGCCCAATGTGGATTCTAACACTCATATTTTAACTTTCGGATCTGCATAAATCTAGCTATACTTTCAAATGCTGATATCTTCATTTTCCTGTGGATTTTGCAGATAAGTAAGTTAGTAGGCAAAAAAGTATCAAGTGAAGGACGATGCAGTTCTAAAGGTATGCGTAAGATGAGTAATTTGCAAGGAAAGAAGCAAAGTACTGAAAGGAACAGAAGAAAAGCTGCGGTGGTTAATCTGGAGAAGGGAAGTCAAGATACTTCTAGTATGGATAAAGAGGTTTCTGGAGTAGCTGCAAATAAGGTCAGGGACTATGAGGTTATCTAGGCTATTTACCTTTACTTGCTTAGATTGTCTCTACTGAGAAACTAGCCATATTCATGAGAGTTGTTCTTTAATTTTCTTTTAGATTATGGAAAAGAAACCACTGAGGAACAAAGTGTCTAGTGGAGATGAATGTCGCTCCGAAGGGACCCCTACAACTGATCGCTCATTGAAGAGGAAGGCCAATAAGGAAGAGGTTTGAAACTGAAATTAGTACAATGCAACCTTTCCCCTCTTTGCTGCTGAAAAGCGGTAGTTGATATAGTTGGGACTTTGTAATTCAGTGGATGCTCATGGTGGTGATGTAAAGTTCTTAGAATCACAGAATTACCTTAGTCCTTCCTAATTTTATAACAGTGCTCAATAGGTTATTTGCCCTCTCACCCATTTCTAGCCGTAAAAAACATTATTCTTGCCTTTTTTTTTCAGGAGTCTGGGCAATGTTATTCAGTTGAGGAAACTGTCGGCCGTAGAATAAGGGTCTGGTGGCCACTGGATAAAAAGTGAGCTTTGCATTTTTTCATAATTTTATATGTCTATGTTCTCAACTCTCAAGGTTGCATCTTACTAACAATCAATACTATGTGGTTCCACAAGGTCTGATTGTATTACATACATTAATACACCGACAGTGTGGCAATGAATCTCAACTGGCCATACATTGGACCAGTTAAATCATCAATATTAAAGTCCCGTTTAAGCAAAGCTGGGTGCTTTAGCCATCATACGTTCCTATTTCGTTTGTTCAACTTTTCGTTTTGGTCCTTTTATGAAATTTGTGTTATGACGCCTAATTTTATTCAAATGTATCTGCATATAATTTGTATATTATTTCTGCTCAGGTACTATGAAGGTTTTGTTCAGTCCTATGACTACAAGAAGAAGAGATATCTGGTGAGATTACTTAACTTGGTGTTTAATCGAATTTCATGTGTTGATCATGACCGGGAGTTAAGGCTCCTAGGCTACACATGTGGGTTGTGTACAACTACCACGTTTCACTGTAATTATTGCATCTGTATGTGGTACTTGTGTTTGAGGCTATTGTTGTGGCTAAAAAGAACATATTTCACTGTAGGTGGTTTACACTGATGGCGATGTAGAAAGACTTAACCTCCCAAAGAAACGATGGGAGTTCATTGAAGAAGAAAATAACAGTACACCACCAAGAAAAGTACATATATCTTCCTTCCTTCATAGTCTCTCATAATTTTATTAAGATAAAGAAGTTGTGCTGTGGTAATGATCCACCCTGTTCTAACATTATTTTTTTAATAGAGTCAGAATGCTGAGGTTCCTGAATATCATGATAAACAACCTTCACATGGACAGTAAGTTGTGCCTCTCTTTTACCTTGAGCTTTGCTTCTCTTGAGGGTTGAGCTTTCATTGAACCGAGCAGAAATTTTTTTGGTGTGTTTGCCATATGGGGTGATGCTATATACTCATGATGTTTGTCAGATCATATATATACTCGAAAGTTTTCAATTTCTGAGCTGCAAAAGTAGTCATGGTGTACATACCTTCCTAATCTTGTGACTATCTTTTTTACTACATATTTCCTTCTAACAGAATCCAGAATCTGAAGAGGAACACATCCAAATCAATCAAAGACACTAATCCGTATCAGCTAGTGAAGAGGTACAATTTCTTTTTGTTTCCTGCAACTTGCTCAGACATGCATACATAAACTGCATTGGTGAAGCATTATACTTGTTATAAGTGAGAAAATCTAAAGGCTGGTGTGATGGGAAGGGATTTTCATTATTTTTCACAGCAAAGGCAGTATTGTTTGTTTTGAATTCCGTGTGTGATATTGTTTTTACAGGAGTGGAGCTTCATCCAGTGCTTTAAGACTTGAAGCTGCTGATGGTAGCGTCGGAAGCCAACCACCAATTGTAGTGAAAGTTGAAGATTACATAAACAGTGATGATGAAGACTCTGAAGCCACAATATCTGAAACTGAAACCACCCTCTCTGAGACAACGCTTTGAGTTGAATTATTAAGTAAGGAGAAGCACAAAAATGCACATTTTGACGCTGGAAGCGATGTTAATTGGGGGAATCAGATTAATTTGTTAGCGAACATAAATAGGATGTTTTGGAATTGAAGAAAACGGTGTATAGTGGGTGGGGTGAGGGTTTTTGGTGTATTGTATAGCAAGCTGGGTAAGGTGGTGACTGGTGAGTTTTTGCAGCAGTAGCAATAGCAGGGTTATACAGTAACTTATACATACTTGTCGTTGAAGATGTAATTATCACCTTACCAGGCAGGCAAAAAGGATGGAGTTTAGCTCCATTTTGCCATATGGTTTAAAGAAACGGCTTGTTGGGCCTTATCTTTCATTTTGTGTGTGAAGATTATATAAAATATCAAATAGATATAGATAATATAAGTTGGTTAAAGAATAACAAACTGAAGTCGGTACAACTAGCTACAACATGCATAATAATAATATTAAGGTTAAGAATCTATAAACTGTTATGCTAAATGTTGAAATTGCCCTTGATACTATTATGTTTACTCCGACCACCACTCTACTCCGGCCGGCCACTACCCAACTGGGGCAATTTTAAGATTTATTTTTTTATCGGCTGATGTAACGAGCACATGACCAAGTTCTGTCAATTTTAACAATAAATTTCAACAAAGTTGAAACTTCAAACAGTCGATATCAACAATTTAAACTTACCCTAATATTAATTTCCTTCCAACAAACCAAATGGCTCACTTAATTCACAATCAGAAATTATTCCATCAACAAAAATAAGCATAACCACGGCTAGCTAGCTTTCACCAAAAAACATGCAGCAGACTCATCATATATCTATGCTATTCTAGATAGATAGAAAGAAAGAAACTAATTAGGCTCTCTCTAATTAAGTACCTCATTATTATAATTATTGACATCATAGAAGCATAAGCTAAGGGTGGTTCAAACAACTATGTTATGCTGCTAATCCATCCATCACCAGTTAATCAGTTGTCAATCTGATCATTTCGTGCCTGTTGCGGCAACTGCATGCTTACAATGTCTTCTCTTGGTAAAGTATACATCGATCCATTCCCCGACTCATTCGCCATTTGTTGTTGTTCTTCAGTTGTTAATGTCAACAGGTTTGAAGAAGCAGAAGATTCCTTGTTCTTACGCAACACCAGATACCCGATACCAGCAAGATACAAACCCAACCCTGAGAATCCTAAGATTCCACAAAAAATGACAAGCCCAAGCTTTAAGTCATTGTGAAGGAGCAACTTGATGAATCCCGTCACCAGATAGTATATGTTTATGCCCATGATCAAGCTACTGATGATCCATGTCAGGGTGGAAATCTACAGAAACATCAATATTTATTAATGTATGGGTATGGTATTGATTAACCGATTAAAAAACAACAACAAACATACGTACTATGATTGAGTTCACATGTGTCCTCATCTTGGTCTTACTGCTAGTGAACTTGAGGAGGGGAATCAGAGCAAACGGAAGTTCAAACGATAAAATCATCTGCCCAGAGAACCCAGTTATATCCACCCAACTTGTTACTAACAAGAATAATAATAGTTTAACAAACAAAACAATCTTTGATGACTAGAGTAATCTGTCATACTGACCGAGGCAATAATAATCAACTGTCCAGCTCCTGCAGAACCTCCAATGAGAGCCACAATCAAGCTCGGGACTATTGCCAAGCATCTTGTCAAGAAGTTTCTGATCCATGGCTTTAGTCGTAAATCTAGAAACCCCTATATTTGACAGTTTTATTAATGAAAAGAAATTACAGATATTATAATTGAGGAGTCATGTTCGATAAGCCAAAAAAAAAAAGAAAAAGGATTGACTACCTGCATGACATACTGCCCCGCGTAAGTTCCTGTTATAGTAGAACTCTGACCAGACGCCAACAAAGCAATTGCAAATAACTTGGAACTCCAGCTTCCTAAAACATTCTGTTAACCAAATATTTTTATGAGTTGGTATTGCTGCATCCATCCATTGAAAATGCCAGTCATTTAGTGCAGAAATAACATACTCGTAGTAAAAAGGAGGCTTTATTGAGATCCAAATCCTCACAGCTTGCTTGGTCATCGGGATTGAGATTCGATGAGCCGCAGACTGCACCACTCACTGAGATGACAGACACATTGATGAGAAAGGCAATCAACAGAGCAAACCCACTTTCTATCAAGTAAAATCTACACGCCTCCTGCATCAATCAGATGTTACAATAATTAGAGTTTGAGAAATATATTCGAATGAACAAAGTAGTTTATATCTACAAGCATAAATTAATGAAGGAAAAGAAAATGGGAAAGTAAAATTTGAAAATATTACATTGATGCCGCGAACGGATCTTGGAATCTTCCTGGAAAGTACTAATGCTGAGTGCAGGAACAAGTTGTGGCTGCAGCAGGATAAAGGAGAATTAAAAATTTGAGGTGCCTCCTGTGATTACTAAGTTAAAAGAGGTCATGGCAATTACTCACGGCATAACCATAGCACCAAGAAGTGAAATTGCAAGACCAGTAGCACCATGTCCTTTGAGTTGTGGAACAAAGAGCCCGTATAGGACTTCTTTTGCATCTGGTTTTGCATACCCAAGCTCCATAAAGAAACAAGCCGCAATTGTGGATACCAAAAATGCAATCAAGAATTCAAGTTTCCGAACCTGATCAAAACACAAATGCTCACTATCAGCATATACTATTTGTCAAGTTTAGGGTTGAGAAAGTATTCCTCAGCCATCTGATCGAATAGAACCACCAAAGGAAGAAATTCCTAAATACCCCGTACTGCTGTAAAGCAAGAAGAATCAAGGTACTGAGTCCCGTCAACAGAACACCAATCCATACCGGAATGCTGAAGAGCATATTCAGTGCAAAGGCAGTTCCAATCACTAAAAACATGAAATCAGTGCAGTAGCTATGTTAAGCAGAGCTAAAACAATAAAAATAAAAATATGTAGGTCAATCTTATGTGATGAAAACAAGTGAATTTTAATACAACATTGTGAACAAGACAATCGGTTACCTTCAGGAATGTCACAGGCCACAATAGCAATTTCAGCTAGAATCCACAAGATGAAGTTGGGAACCTTGGGGTACTCTATTCTACAATGCTCTGCTAGATGTTTTCCTATGAGAGATTGAGGAGAAAAGAATTGAGTTAATGACTAGATAGTAGTTTGTTAGGAAAAAAATGGTTTAAACCATACCCGTGACAACCCCAAGATTGGCTGCAAGAGACTGAATGATAAGAGCTGCACATGATGCCACTAAGATGATCCAAAGCAACTGCAAAATTAGTAGACAATATTAAGTACTAGGTGGCGTGTGTCTAAACATGTATAATCATCCTTAAACTTAAAGCCAACAACACATACCTCATACTTGTACTGAGCTCCAGCCTGTAGATCAGTTTCAACTGCATGCATCAAAAGTATATGATCCTAGCTTTCAGTACCAAATGCATAAATTATTTTAGTGGGGCAGAGCATTTCATCAACAAATATGAATAATCTTACAATTTCCAGGATCAATATATGCAATAGATACAAGGAATCCCGGGCCCATATATGCAAACAAATTTTTCCAGCTTGTCTTCTGCAAGTAAAGAGCATATATAACAATTAATACCTTAAAAAAATGGAACTTTTTATGAAGAAGTATCCATAAAGCAGCTAGCAAGCAAGCAAGCAGTACATAGCATCCAGCCAATTAAATTGCTAGCCCCAAATGTTCCTTTGGTCTTTTACTGTACTGACATTCATTCCATTTGAAGTTATAATAAGAAATCAAGAAATGGGGAGATATACGCACATCAGGAACAACAATCTGCTCATCGGAGTTGTCGATTAACGGGTCATTGGAGAAACTTGAACCTCCCGTGCTTGAAATGAACTGCGGGCGCTCCGATTCTGAACCCATGGCTGCTGTCTTCTACCTCTAGCTACTCCTCACTCCAGCTATCAACCAATTCATTTTTGTTCAGTAAAAGCAGTACTGGACAAATGCATGTAAAATTATCCACCAGGAGTATACTCGAAGAATTTTTGTGGGCAGCCTGAGCCACAGCCACCCACACCCTTGCATTGATGAACTCGAGTGAAATTATCACTTAACAAATTAGAACATCAACAAGATTAAAAAAGAAACCCACTTCAGCTCAGTCATCAATTAACCGGAAAGTAGTATGAATGATCAAGCTCCGAGAAGTAGAACAAAGAGACGCGGCAATATATAAGAAGATGATTTAATCAAATCACGCACCTCCGAAAACTAGTCGGGTGATGGAGATCAGCTCGAGCTCCAGCCTAGCTCCGATGGATGGAGAGAAGAGAATATCAGAACAGTGGTCTCTCTGTCGACCGTCGCAACTGTTATGTAGTGTTGGCCGGTGCTTTCAGCGAGATGCTCACTGCGAGGTTGGCGGATCAAGGATATCAATGATGATGACTCACTCGGTTTGGAAACAAGAAGAGACTCTTGCCAAAAAAAAAAATTGTATTGACTATTGAGAGACGTTTTATATTTAGTAAATAAATTTTACTTGACGTCTGTTTTACATTTTAGTATCGATGCTAACAAAAACTATATTAGGAAACAAATTAACATTTTCGCCAAACAAACAATAATTTCAATAATTATACATAGGGGCACAGTTAATGCCTATAGTTAGTAAATAAATAAATAAACTCTGAGGTTTGGGAAACTAAAAGCAGCCTGGATATTATTATTAAATTTATTATTATTAAAATTATTATATTATTATTAAAGTTAATATGGAGGAACGAAAATTGGGTGAATCAATCAGATAATTAATTAGAGTAGCACGAATAAAAAAGGGAAGTTTAGAGTTCTTCTAATGGGCAAATCCATTTGACACTCATTTTTAGCCGTATTATTGACACATTATTAATTTATTGACATCATTAATTTATTATCATAGAAAATTAATTATAGAAATGTGAAAAAAAAAAATTTGGTCATAATACTCACAATAGGACAAATCCATTTTGGACACATTAGACAATGCTATTTTGAACTCGTATGATTTTATACAACATAAATAAGTAAACATATAAATATATTTACTTACAATTCATTTTCTAATTGTATAATTATATATATACACATAAACATCGAAAATATATTGAAACAGTTTTTATGAAATATTTACATAATTTAAATTATTATAAAATAAATTTACATTATATTAAAAAATAAAAAAATAAATAAAATTACATAATCATTCGTGAATTTATAGATTATAAAACATAGAGAAAACACAACACTAAAATATGAAGTTACAACACAAATAGTTGAATTATAAACTAAAATGAATTAAGTTAATTAAATAATTATAAAAGTTATTTTAAAATTAGTAAATGGTCATGACCAATTTATATTTATATGAACAATTTGTGATTTATCTTCTCTTCGTAAAATGGTCTTCATAATTTGCCTGTTAGAATTTAGAAGTAATGATTTATACCTATTAGAAAGTGCTCTTACGCTACAAGACTACAACAGCGACCATGAATAGGAATATATAGATACGGCTCTACCAAATAAAGGAAAGAAAGAAAGGGGCATGTCAATTGTCAAGTGTCAACAGAAAAAAAGAATATTGTGAACCCACTTTTATTGAAAGCGACGTGTTTGCCAAAAAAAAAAAAAGAAGAAGAAGAAAGCGACGTGGATGGTACAAATTTACTATAAGAATCTATACACTGGATAGGTGGGCCTCGCCTTAAGGCTTAGTAGCATTTCTTTCCACCAAATTTGTTAAAACATTTATTTAGTTAGAACTTAAGAAGTGTGAGATATATATTATTTTTCTCATTAATTGTCCTTCATATTTTTTTCTCGCCATCTAAATTTGGTCTGAGGATTTTTGTATTTTCAAAATATTTTTTCTATTTCCTATATTTATTTTTATTTTTAACAAAAAAAACAAACAAACTAATACTAAACTTAAAAATTTGTACATCGAATTGTTTTGACCATGCATTTTTTTATTAAAAAATTAACATAATACAATTACTCTTCATTTTTTTAATATTATTAATGATTTAAATTATTTTTGTATTATATTTTTGTATCATAGAAAATTAGTTGAACGAAAATGTGATTATTTTTGAATGGATCTAGAATATCTTTGTCTATAAGTATTTTGTCCAAATTATTTTTTCTTCCTATGATATATTGGTGTCGTGTTTATAAATATTGATTTTTTATGCATAATAATATAAATATTTAATTAGATAATAAATTACACGTGACTACATATTTTATTTATTTATTTATATTATTATATAAAAAAATTATGTGAGTTTGTGTTCGAAATGGCTTTTTTCAATTGTAATTAATTTGCTCAAATTACTTTTTTTTTTATCTCTCTTTTATAATACATTGTTGATGTGGCGAATTGCTTTACCCACTACGAGTGCTCTCATTTCTACTGCATGCTCTCATAATTAGGATGACAACGGGGCGGGGCAGGTTTTTGCAGCCCGGGACCCGCTCCACGGGTCAGCCTGGCAGACCCGGATAAGAGTACCTCTCGGGGCGGGTCAGCTGGGGGGGGGGGGGAATCCCACTGGTCGACCCGCAGGGACCCGACCCGCACCGCCGCGCGAATATATATATATTTTTTTTTCACTTCTCAATATTACATATAATTTTTTTGCCAAAATATTACATTATATATAAATTCAACCACAAATCTAACACCAAATCTAAACACCAATCAAATACAAACAACAAACACATCAACTTCATCACAAAATATAAATCAAAATCCAAACACCAAATCCAGATTAACGAATCATAATAATCTAAATATACATCTATTTATAATTTGGTCATTGTTATTTATATAGGTACTATATTAAACATATTATTTAGTAATGTTACATCGGGGCGGGTCTACGGGCCCCGCACCCCTAGACCCGGACTCGCCCCGACCCGGGTCAGCCCCGCTCCGAACCCGTCCCGTGACCCGCGAGTCGGCGGGTCATCGGGTCAAAACCGGGCCGGGGCCCCAAGACCCGTTGTCATCCCTACTCATAATGGTTTTACTTATATTGTACATGTGCATTATGTTTTTTTTTTTTTTTTTTTTTTTCGGGATGGTCCA
Source organism: Clarkia xantiana subsp. parviflora (assembly GCA_036873135.1). Classification (NCBI taxonomy): domain Eukaryota; kingdom Viridiplantae; phylum Streptophyta; class Magnoliopsida; order Myrtales; family Onagraceae; genus Clarkia; species Clarkia xantiana. Next base: position 2,515,182 of record JAPTYO010000004.1, on the reverse strand, counting down.
AGAGAGGGACCCATCAGGAAGGCAACAGTCGTAATATGTTTGTTCCACACTTAAACTAATCTCTACTTGTATCATTTTAGTCCGTAATGGGTAAAATGTTGTCCAACAATGTTTTTACATTCTAAAGTCTCAGTGAGATTTGAACGTCTGACATTTGGTTAATGGATAAAACGTTTAACTGCTACACTATATTACATGATTTTTATATATATATAAAAAAAAATTACTACAATAGTTTTGTATAAAATTATAATTCATTTATTTTTCCATTCATAATTCATTCCTTAAATTTAATTTAAAAAATGCACTAGTGGGTTTGGCGGTGCTTTTCCTTTTAAAAAAACACTTTTATTATAAATATATTAGGAAAAAGTGGATTAGAACAATGCAATTAGTGTTTGAAATCGTAGCATTTTAAACTTGCATAGAAAATTATTTTTCTTAAATATGTGTTTGGTAACATATTTAGCTCAAAATGTACTTTGACTACATATTTAGTTATTAATTATAAATTAATTTTATAGTAAATTCATTATATTATATATTATTTTACGGTTAACAAAAAATATCTTTTGTTTTTTCAAATATTTTTATAGTATGGTATATTCATTATATATAATATTAACAAAAACTTGTAATAAGTAAAATACAATAAATAAAGTTTAATAAAACCAATTTTTAATTAAAACATCTAAAGTTGTAAAATCAGAAGAATCCAAATGATACGTAGTTATATCATCAAACTCAGAGTTATTTCATCACGTAAATTTGACATCTCCACTGTTGTATTATTTGTTGATTTATTGTCATTGTCATCGTTAACGTGTCTTTCATACATTAGATCTAATTCTACTTTTTTAAAGTGATGATCCACTTGATGATTGCCATCGAATATAATTATGCAATTCAGTTGTAGTTATAAAAATCTTAACTTGTCTTTCATATGGATAACTTGATATGATCTTTAGTGTTTTCCATTTATTTTGATGTACTCTAAATGAGCGTTCGATCTCTCAGATCTTAAAGAAGAATGTGTTCAATTAAATACTTCTTTGTACCATGTAGGGAAAGGTCCATATTGAAAATCAGACAAAATAATATATAACATCTTTATATGGGTCTAAATAGCATATAGGATTCAGATATCCAATATCAACTAGTATTTTCATGTATAAAATAAAATGCGGTGAGAAAAAAAAAAAACATTAAACAAAGGTGTTGTTAGGTTTTATAAAGGGTTAAAGGTACTTTTTATACCACATGTTTGACCGAATGTGGCTTTTAGTACTGGATGTTTAGTTTTGTATACTTTTGGTGCCAAACGTTTGAAAAAATGTGGCTTTTGGTACATCCGTTAGTTAGCCGTTAGTTTTGGCCGTTAAATGACATGTGCAAGTCACGTGATCGACTCTAAACTTTTAATTTTGTTCAATATAGTCCCTCAAATATATTCATAACTTTTATTTTGTTTAATTTAGTCCTAAAGCTTCAAAATCGAACTCAATTGGGACCTATCCCCAATTGGGTAAATTTGACACAAATGGGGCTATGTCAATTGAATTCGATTGGTTTAATTGAGTCCGATTTTGAAATGTTATGACTAAGTTAAACAAAATAAAAGTTAGGAATATATTTGAGAGGCTAAACTGAACAAAATTAAAGGTTTAGAGTCGATCAAGTGACTTACACATGTCATTTAACGGCCAAAACTAACGGCCAACTAACGGATGTACCAAAAACCACATTTTTTCAAACGTTTGGTACCAAAAGTATACAAAACTAAACATTCAGTACATTCGGTCAAACATGTGGTATGAAAAGTACCTTTAACCCTTTTATAAATGTGTTGTTAAGTTTTATATAAGAAAATGTGTTTCATCAAACATTTATATAAGAAATGTGTTTAGCAAAAAGCAAAATAACAAAACGTGTTGTTAAGTTTTAAAGATATATGTAATTTTTATTAAAGTATAGTTTAAGATTAATAAAAAGTTTTTAAGTGTAAAACAAAAATATGACAAAAGTGTTTTTCAATAAATTGGATTTTAGAAAGCAACAACACTCCAATTCCTTTGAAAAAATTTATTTCAGAAAATTGTGATTTAAAAAAAAAAAAAAAAACATTTTGAGTGTGTGTTACCAAACGCTCTCACTTTCGGCCAAAGTGCTTTTAAGTGCAAAAGCACTTTGTGAATGCATTGTCAAACTCACCATATGTGCTATATATATAAAAACTTAATTCTAGAATTAATATGAATAGTTTATTGATGATTGCTAATAAAATATAATATTATTAGGAGTTTAATACAATAAAATATATTTATGTGAAACCATTGGTGATTAAATTTTATTTGAGTTTTAACTTTAAAGTATATATAAATGTCATATATGGAAATTTTAAATAATAAAAAATATGTAATATCATTATGAATGCTCTTACTACTGCAGCTCATGCTCAGCTGCTTTATCATTTTGGGAGTGTCGTATGCTTGCTCGATATTTAGAATTTCAACTCGCACTTAGTCAACACGTAATGGATAACGTGTTTCTATGGATATATTTTCATTTATAAGATTCTAACTAGACATTTGATTAAATGACGAAACCCTGAACTGCAACGTTATATTACATGTTAGGGAACTGCGATTTGATTGGGCAAGTCTAGAACTTTTGTTATTATTTACGTAAGGTCTCATATGTGTTCATCAAGGAATGTTTATTATAATGTTAAGCATGGTAACTTCTAAAAAAAATGCTAGCTAGCTGGGCTGAGCCTGAGTAGAGTGAATATAGTGAATGCATTATTAATTAAACGGATTCAAATCTTTTATTCCACTTTTATGGTTAGAAATCGTACTTTTGACACGTGTTTTTAGATTTAATATTTTTTTTCAGGGTTTATTAATTTCAATAGGGTTTAAAAAAACTAATGTGTATCATGACACGAAGAATGTAACAAGGATTTAATAATATTCCTTGCTCGTCATAAGTAATTGTCTCATTATTTATTTAGTGGTGGAGGGGAGTGCGGAACTTCAGCCGTTGAACTTGATAGTACCTTTTCTAAATATCAAATAGAGAGAGAGAGAGAGAGAGCAACTAGCTAGCTAGAAAGGAGTGGTGGAGTTTTGTTATTCTATATTTATGAACTTTATCTTCAAAATGAAGGAACGGCTACTTATAAGTTATATCTAATGCATTAATTAATTGTATGATGCATTCATTGTATATAAACTTTGCTTTCAACTAGTAGTCAAATGGTTCTCTATATCAGTTCAGGCCATCATTTTTTCCATTTTTAATCAAATCAAATAATAATAATTAAATATATATTAATAAATTAAGAGGTGAAAAAATTTTCATATAATGGAGGGATGCTAGCTCAACTAACTGAGAAAGTATTTTGTGTGACGCTTATACCACGTCATCAATGCCACGTGGAGTGACGAATTAATAGAAGTGTGATATTTAGAAAAATTTCCAAATAACAAAATTTCAATTAATTAAAAAATTTCCATTAATAGTAAATCATATTGAATAGCTTTAGTTTTTTTTTTTTTTTTTTCTAAAATACTATTAGATTAAGTGAACAGTTTGGCTGTATAAACCCTAGATGGCTAAATTGGACGTACAGTTTGGCCGGGTGAACCCTAGATGGCTAAATTGGTGGTCGGGTGAACCCAGTTTCAGAGCTGTTCGCCCGGCTAAAAGGTTCGTCCAATTTTAGCCCTCTAGGGTTCACCCAGCCAAACTGTTCACCCAATCTAATAGGGTTTTAGAAAAAAAAAAACCTACCTAATCTGTTAATTACTCAAATTCCAAAAAAACTAAACCATAAAATTATTCAAAATCTAAACTCTAAAAAACCTTTTCTTGAAGAAATAAAACTCACAGAAAAAAAATTGCATTAATAACTTGTATTTATCTTTTCCCTAAAAAGTTGCATGTGATTATATTAACATTTATTTTTCATTAACTAAAAGTTTGCTGATGTGGATTTTTTTCCAAATGTCATATTTTTATTAGTTTGTCACCCCACGTGGCATTAGTGACGTGGTATAAGCGTCATACAAAATACTTTCTCCCTTAAGAGTTGATTCAGTGAGAGTAGGATTAGTCTAGGCGTGGACAAGGGCGGATCCACAACGTCCCAAATGGGGTTCCGAGACAACACTTGCTCACATTTTTTTTTTCAATATACTCTATATTATCAAGTGATATTTTTTAAGAACTCCCTTAAATATTTAAAATAACACCATTTAACTTAATATTTATTCTACCTCTGCTGGTAAGGCGTGTAACTTTCTCCATCATTCTTTTTTTTTCAACTCGTTTTCCTCATCTTGGCTGCTGTAAAAAAAAAAAAAACATTCTTCTCATTCTTTTTCCTTCTAAACTTTCATATTCCTTTTTGTTTCTCCAAAGAATATTCCTATAAATAATTTTGTTCTTTTTTTCAAATTTTTGTTTTCCTTTCATAAGTTAATTTTCTTTTGTTTTTCTTCAATTTGTTCTCCAAAAGAGAGATTTTTTACATATACAGAAATAGTTACAAATACCTTTTAACTCCCCCAAACTAAAATAACGAAATAATTTTCTTCTTTACGAATTTTATTTCTACAAAAATAGCAAATTAGTGTCATTTAACTTTCGAAATTCAAAGAACAAAACATCTTTCTTTTTCTTTTTTTTTCCCCAAATAATGAGTCGATTTTTTCTTTCGTAACTTTATTTTTTTTTTTATCTATTAGAAAAACCATACATTTTTTTACCTATAAAAAAAAGCAAACTAAGTCACTTTAACTCCCCTAAGCCCTAACGCAAAGAATAAGACTTTTTTTACGAGTACAAAATATAATAGTAATCGATAATTTTTACTCCATCTTTTTTCTCGTCCAAGTTATTTATTTTTCCCAAATTAATGTATTCTCTCTGTTTGAAAGCTCGATCTTAATTTTATTTATTCTTATTCATCAGTTTCACTCCAACTCTCCAAAGCTCTCTTTTCTAAGATTATTACTATGATTGTTTATCTGTCTTATTGTCTGATTTGATTGCAAAGATCGGTTTTCTATTATGCAAAGATTGGTTTATACTTATAATGTATAAATGGACCGTTATTAAATTGATTATGGTGTCTGAAAGATTATATGGTTCTTTGCCTAAAATTTTTGAATTAAGACCGATTCATGGATTGGTATAACGAACCGACCGGTTTGTTATCGATGTTACAAAAGAATGTAATAGTAATTAGCCATAAAAATTGTACTAATAGGAACCTACTTATTTAGGTTCCTAAATCCGCCACAGAACGTAGAGCAAATATGCTACGAATTCTGCTTTCTTAACGGGAGCTCTTCCTAAAACCACATGCGGAAAAAAAAATAAACTAATAATAGGGTGCGAGTTTTCTTTCCATAGCCGACTTTTTACACAAAATAAAAGGAGGGCTTATTTGTGTTCATTGATATATCATATAGATATTTGGGCTACCGGCTACAAGTCATATACAGAGAGACCCATACATTCTTCCTAAACTTATTTTTATAACACTTCCCCAACTAAACTAATCGCGGCCATGTGACACTTTATTAACTACTATTATGGATGTATTATGTTCTAATTAAATCATGTATATTACATACACTTGCATTTCAATTACTTAAAGTTATATAGTTATTTTTAAAGAATATAATATATCATAATCAGTTAGTAGAATATTCATATATCTATATGTTCTTTTAATTATTTTTAAGATAAATTTTATTTTATATGAAGATTAGTGATTATGTAGAAACTTAACTTCAAGTAATAAGGTAAATGTATTAAATAATTTTTGTAAGATATTGATTTTATAAAACAGATCTTCGTACCAATATATATAAATATAAAAATTATTCTAATTAATGTGAAAAGTTGGAACGATACAAATAAGGGCCCATGAACTGCAATGATAAGTGGCATTCATATCGAGGGGGCACAACCAATGGGCTGTTATATATTTATTCAACAAAAAGTGGGCGAAATAAGGCCTGATCAATGTAAATCCGGCCCAAAAAAATATACTTTTCATACAATTAAATATGATTTTTGGTACATTATATTTTTTTTATACTTTTAGATTTAGTACTAAACGTTTAGGGTGGGTCACATGATTTTTCACATGTCATTTAACAACTAAAACTAACGGTCAACTAACAGATATATCAAAAGTCAATTTTGTTCAAACATTTAGTACTAAAAGTATAATTTGTTTTTTTTTACTAAAAATCACATTCGATCAAACATGTTGTATGAAAATCACCTTTAAAATTTAACCCCTAATAAACAATAATTTTCTAGCAAGCTGCTAGGTCCATCAGGCCATCCGAATCCGGCCGATTGCCATGATATATAATAATAAATATATATATATATATATGCATGAAAATAATTTTATAGCTAGCTAGAATATATCAAATTATAATTAATAATTATCTAAACGTTGTATAAAACTGAAATTGATATTGTGCCATGCATGCATGCAACTACTGATATGATCATCAAATGAATGCAGTCCAACTAAAGTTGTTTGGTTGCAAGATTATTATGTTAATAATTATTAATTAGCTAGCTAGATAGGGATTTATCATTAACAAAGAATTAATTGCCCTAAATGGTCTTTGTGTGCATACAATACAACTAACTAACTAACCAACTGGCCGGATTTGGCAAATAACTAATTTAAGTTTTGGCTTCTCGATCTTGATGGTGATATATTTAGCTAATGACTTTACAAATACATGAGGAGGAAACAGTATAAATACTTAGCTAGCTAGCTAGAATTAACATAATTATAATTATAACCTCGGCCATCCATCGAGGCTCTCACGACAATTCATATATATACCATGGCTAGATTAGTTGGATGCGTCCGGCCATCCATTCTAATCTTAGCTGCCATCTTCTCCACCACCTTCTTCTTGTCATCTTCATCAGCTGAATTTGCGAGCCCGCTTTTCGGAGAGTCTCGATGGATCGTGGACAAATCTGGGAAACGAGTGAAGCTAGGATGTGTTAATTGGCCGTCTCATCTGCAGACCGTCGTAGCCGAGGGACTTCACAGGCAGCCCGTCGACTCCATCATCTCCAAAATCAAATCCATGGGATTCAATTGTGTTCGCTTCACATGGCCTGTCGAGTTAGCTACTAACAACACTCTAGCTTCAATCAAGGTCCAGCAATCTTTTCAAAGCTTCGGTTTAAATGGTGCAGTTGACGGAATTAAGACCAACAATCCATGGATACTCCAACTTACCCTTATGGATGCTTTTAAGGTATAATAATAGATATCATGTATTAATTTCTAATTAATTCCTAGTTTGACACTTTAATACCTTACATTCCATAACTCAATTCTTGCCCCTTCTGAAAATATTTCTGGCTCCGTCGTTGTATGCAGGGAATGTTAGGGAGGTTTGAGCGAAATAAAATGATGGTTGTCCTCGACAACCACGTATCGTTGCCTGGTTGGTGTTGCGGTGATGCTGATGGTAACGGTTTCTTTGGAGACACATACTTCGACCCTAAACTTTGGATACAGGGCCTCAATACCATGGCCACCATTGCCACCAAATTTCAATGCGTCATCGGTATGAGTCTTAGGAACGAGCTACGAGGTCCTAAATCCAATGTCGATCTTTGGTACAAGTATGTATATTTATATATAATTATGAATTTATGATGCATTGGATTGATTGATTACAGGGTTAATAGGTCGTTTGGTCCATGATGTTTTAATACATTTTCAGTTTTGGTCATAATATTTTTTTTTTTTTGCCTAGTTTTGGTACTATATGTTTGCAGATTTTTCTAGTTTTGATCTGACCGTTACATTCCGTCCATTTCTTCCTTCAATTGACATGTGCAAATCACGTGATACACCCCAAACTTTCAATTTTGTTCAAATTTGGGGAATTGACACTCTAAACCTAGTTCAATTTAGGCGAATTGAACTAGGTTTAATGGGTCAAATTTGGGGAAGTGACACCCTAAACCTAGTTCAATGGGTCAATTCCCCAAAATTTGAACAAAATTGAAAGTTTATGGTGGATCACGTGACTTGCACATGTCACTTAACGGAAAAAAATGGACGGAAAGTAACGGTCGGACCAAAACTAGAAAAATCTACAAACATATGGTACCAAAACTAGGGAAAAAAACATCATGAACCAAAATCCAAAAGTAGTCAAACATCATGGACCAAAAGACCCGTTAACCCTGATTATATATACAACATAATTAACGTAATTACGAATTACGTATAATATGGGCATGCAGATACATGCAAGAAGGAGCAGCAACAGTGCATACTGCAAACCCTAATGTGTTGGTGATCGTTTCGGGTTTGAAGTACGACACAGACCTATCGTTCATCCGAAACCGACCGTTTAGCGCAGGAGGTGATCTAGCTAAGAAACTAGTGTTCGAGATGCATTGGTACAGTTTCTCGGATCTTAAGGCGTGGAGGATGGAGAACTCGAACGATGTTTGTGGGATGGTAGGGGGTCGGGTGATGAACTCAACAGGGTTCATAGCAGAAGAGATGAAGTACCCGTTGTTGGTAAGTGAGTTCGGAGCGAACGAGCGGGGCGCGAGATTGGAGGACAACAAGTACTTGAATTGCTTCTTGGCTTACGCGGTGGATCAGGACTGGGATTTCGGGATTTGGTCACTACAAGGGACGTACTATCTTAGGAAAGGAATAGTTGATATGGATGAAGACTATGGATTGCTAGACTTCAAATGGAATGCACCAAGAAACGTAACGTACCTCAACAGAGTGTCTGTTCTACAAATTCCTTTTAGGGGACCAGCTCCAGCTGCTGACCCACATTATCATCAGCTGCTCTTCCACCCACATACGGGGCTCTGCGTTATTAAGAATCAAAAGGCCGGTGTTATTGGTGATTTCAGGCTGGGACCTTGCCAAAATGCAGTAGCGTGGATGTATACCAATGAAAAGGCGTTAATATATCAGAATACGACGTCGTCTAATTTGTCTCTCCAAGCGGTGGAGCCAAATAAACCTCCAGCTGTTGTTGCTGCTGCTTCCACTACTTGGGAACTCATATCAGCATCAAAACTACACCTTTCGTCCAAACTAAAAAATGGAACTACATTATGCTTGGATGTGGATGCGAATGGAGTTATTGTGACCAAATATTGCAAGTGTCTAACCAAGGATAATACTTGTGAACCATTTGGTCAGTGGTTTAAGTTTGTTAATACCACCAGGCCGCCCACGCTCATGTAATGTCTGTCATTCATCATACAACATAATTTACCTAACAAAGCAAACTAATTACTTATTTCGTGCATTTACATCGCATATATATTTAATTTGTCATGATTTATGTATGTTATATTCTATTATTACATTGAACGGATAAACGATCGGTGGCTATTGACTGTTGTTAATAATTCTTATTTATATATAATATATTCATACGATTGAGCCCAATCGGGACCGCGGTTGTGGTCGCTAGAGTTGGGTGATGGTCGTCGGAGCCGGATTGTGGTTGCCGGAGTTGGGTGGCGGTCGCCGGAGCTGTGAGTGGTGGTCGCCGGAGTTGGGTGGTGGCCTTAAGGGCATTTTCGTCTTTTCATTCAAGCATATGAGATGCAAGAATGCTATTTTTGGAATTTAATTTTATTTCTGGTCACATGCCATGCACATGACCAACTTCCGTCAGTTTTAACGGAAAAAACTAACGGAGACCTCTATTATCTACAAGTCGAAACTTCAGACCTTTGTTATCACCATTTCAATCTTCAGACCTCTCAAATTCACAATGGTCAATCTTCATACCTCTCCCGGGTTATTGGGGTTTAAGGTGTAGCTTTATAAAAGCCACTTTCTTATAAATCACTCTTACATCTTTTTACTGTTTCAATTTTATTCTTAAAAGCTGTTTTTAAATCCTAATTAAACTACCCTTAAAATACAATTTACATATAAACATATATTAAATCCCATCTATTTTGTTTACAAATAAAATCCACATCACCTTTTTTCTAATAAAAACACACCGTATCAATAAAATTCATGTCAATTGTTATACTTATACTGTATACAATACACCACATCAATTTTTATTAGATATCATATATTATTTATAAATATTTAATAAAATTAGCAACTTATATTATTATATAAATGTTATAATATTTATATATATTATTAAAAGATACATGATTTGGAAACGGCTAGTTATTTTGATTAGGGGTGGAAACGGGTCACGAGTAATCCGTGACCCGCGGGGTCCTGCCCCGATTTTGATCCGTCGACCCGCGATCCGTGACCCGTAGGGCGGGTACGGTTTTGGAGTCGTCCCGCCCTGTTGACCCGCTTCGGCCCGTATGTGGATAATTTATATATATATTACACGTATTTATTTAAAACTATATAGGTAATATAATACATAGTTAAAATAATTAGGATTTGTGACTTGTATTTGGATTTGAAGTTAAATTTATTATCTGTGATTTAAATTTTAAATTGATTTGAATATATAAATATAGAATTTAGGGTTTAAATTACTAATAGGTGATCCGCGGGTCGACCCGCCCGCCACGCGAACTGTGTGGGGGCGGATATGGGTTGAAAATCTCGAACTGCGGGGCATGTACGGGGCAATCGATACCCGCCTCTTTGACAACCCTAATTTTGATCCCAACATTCACAATTAGACCTTCTCGGATCTCATTGTCGGAACTTCAATTTGTGTTTACATATATAGTATTACATATATAGTAAAGTATGTCAAAATGAAACCGATGATTTAATTTAGTTGATGATGAAATGCCCAACAGATGAGGGGAATATATATTAGAGTTTTTGACTAATATATATATATATATATATATATATGAGTTTTTGACTAATATTATGTGGATAAGTGTTGGTGAATGAATGATTGTTTATTGGGTGGATAAATTAATATTATTTGATGATGAGTTCCTATCCCACCAACTCCCTAACTTGTCGTATTATTTTATTCCTTTAATTACGCTTTTCTTATTAATTATATAATTTTGGGGTTGGTTGTTTAAATAATAATAAAACAACCAGTGTTATCAGAACCGGACCGGACCGGCGGTCCGACCGGGTTCGAACCGAACTGAGCCTCCAACAGTCCGGTTCGAACAATTCCGAAGGATGTAAGCGAATCCGGTTTGATAGCCGGTTTTGAGCAGACCGGGCGGTCCGCAGGTTCGGTATTAAAAAAAAAAAAAACTAAATTCCTCAAATGAACGCTTCAAAATCCTCACAGGCAGAGCAGAAGACACAAATTTCTCACTCTGTTGCTGGGTTAATTGCTTGCCTAAGTCCAGTCCAGAGAACTTCTTTCGGCATCGGCGTCGTTTTCAGCCCTCACGATCCTGTCGTTTGGCGGTTTCTCAACTGTGATTCAGTCGATTCCCCTAATTTTCATTTTTGCTTTCTCTGTAATTTGAACTGTGATTCATTGTGTCGATTCCCCTTATTTCTATTTCTGCTATCTCTGTCATTTGAAGGTTTAGATCAATTCGAGATCTGGATTCATGCTTCGGTCCCTGAGTGAGCCTAGGCTTAATTAGACCGAGAAGAATCGTGTCCCTTGCTTGATTATCAAATGTTTAGAGATTTCATTGGTTTTACGTATTCGATCTAGGGATTAAGCATTTGAAGGATTCGATTTTTTTGAGGATGAAGGTTGAGCTAGGTATTTTCGTTGGGGGGTCCAACGATGAGCGGAAGGATTCTCGTGGCTGCAGTTCTGCGTGGAGATGGAGGGGAAGGAGCGGAGTGAGTTGGGAGAGAGAAAATGAGAGGAGTCACCGCCGGCGTGACTTGATTTGGATTGGAGTTGTTGAAGAAGAGAGGAGACCAGCAGCTGACCTAACTTCACCTTTGTGTATATGGTAGCAGCTTCTTTGTTTATCTATATAGGCTTAGGATTTGAAGGAGGCTATCTCTAATTATAAAAACTTGGGCTTAAAAGTCAACTCAGCCCAAATTAACTCATCTAATACTACTAACTCAGAAGAAGAATCCGTGAATCAGATACCCCTAGCAAAAAGGTGAATTTCCGGTCTGACCGGGTTCGGACCGGGTCCGACTGGACGAACCGTGAACCGGACCCCTAGCCGGTTTGAGGTCCGGTTCTGATAACATTAAAAACAACGATTATATTGACTAGTGTCACATGCCTGAAAAAGTGGTGCAAGATGGAGCACACCAACGTTTACTATGTTCAAGGGAATTTTGTTATATAAAGCTCTTTAGGGGGAGTAATAGTTGGAAGCCAAGTCAGGACGTGATTGATGTGGATCTCGCCTCCTCATACATGGGGTGTCGCTTACAAGCCAATGACTGGTTTCCAATGTCGGTAAGACGTTGCATATCCTTCGGGATACTGCTTGTTCGGGAGCTAATGTCGCTCTCCTGATGATGGCTAGGGCAGGTCGAAAACCAGTTAAGCTGCTCTCCGGATCAAAAACCCCTAACCACGACCCGTTCCGTCCGTATGCGCAGTGCGAGTTGGGCTTCGAGAACTGATCTTGGGAGAGAAAATGGCTAATCCGGACGTGAGAGTGCCGAATGCCCCGCGGACATATTCCGCTGGGAGCGTGGAAAGCTCCAAGCCCGTGACACTAGGTTATATATATATATATATATATATATATATATATATATATATATATATATATATATATATATATATATGAGGTAGAGTTATTGATAATTATTTCTGTGTAGATTTTTATTCCTATAAAAAAATATGAAGGGGTAAGACAACAGTCAAAATAAAAAAACTGGATGGATTGAACACTAATTATTATTATTATTATTATTATTATAATATTAATGAAGTGTATAAAACAGAAACAAACATGGTGTCGACTCAGTCTCCTGCTCTTTAATTTTGTGTCGATGAGAATAGAAAGAAGAAGGAAACAAGTTAAATTAAATGGAGGGACACGACACGTACGTATAAGTTATAACGTGGCATGGGGAAGGAAAAGGCGCCGTGGTAGTAGGTGGTGTGAATGACCCGGCCGGCCCGGCCCTTTCGCTTACCTCGTTCCCCGGCACGGCATTATTATTAATTAATTTATTATATGTAACATGGTACGGTATTGTTGGAAGTTGGGTTTAGGGGTTGTACCAAATATTTCATTCTCTCCACCCGGCCTAGGTGCATGTGATGTGGCCGTGTTTTTGTTTTTGGTAAGCAACAGGTGGGGGTGGGTGTTATAATATATTTTAGTTAATTAATTAATGATGTGGTGTATGGTATGCTCTTAATTTTTATTTTGGTAATAATTAATTAAGGGAGTTACATATATACTCTTCTTGATTTGGTGCAGGAAGCCTGAATCATATAATAATATATAGTCTCTTTAATTAATTATTATCTCGTGTCAAAAAGCACCCACCAACCCACCAACTCTCTCTAGTCGAGTCTCCGAAATCCCCCAATATTATATATATACCAACAGGCAACAACAGAGAAATTAAAGAAGAGCTGAATCCATCACCATTCATTCATCCATATATATCATAGCGGATTGGAGACTACAAAGCTCTTCTTCCTGCACTTGCGTAGCTAATTTCTACATCACAACCAGACCATACCGGACACACAGGTAATAAATAAATAAAATACCTTCTGCCTTCTTCTTTCTTACTTTCTGCAGCTATGCTAATTATTCATTCATTCCTGGGTCTGTCTTATTATTGTTTTACTTCTTTGTGTCGACACTAAGCTAGCTAGTTAATGTCATCGATTCTAAACTAGTAGAGTTTTTGTTTCCCACGACATTAGTTATTATTATAAATTTATAAGACATAATCAACTCCAATTCCTATTCATCCATCAATTAATTTACTCCATGCGCCCCGCAGTAGATATATAGACAATATATCTCCATCAGAGGCGTACCTGGTGCCTGCCGTGAAGATACATACATATTACATACATGATGCCATGGCCATGGCAATGACATTTTACATTGCAATCACCTTCTTGGTTTAATTGGTCATTTGGTTGGTGGATGATTAAGACTGCCCAACTTTTTACTAAACATTATCTCTATTCTCACCAACCCCCCATCTTTCCTTTTCTTTTCTTTTCTTTTCTTTTCTTTTCTTTTCTTTTTTTTTTAATAAATTTTTTAGCTAGCTATTATTATATTTACTAAAACAACCATTCGTACCGTTCAAAATATAATTAAACATTATAATATTATTATTCAGTTTCAATATATAATATATTAAGAAAATACATATATTCCTTTCATGCCCATCCACTTAATTTCTGACTATTTAAGCAGGCAGACTCATTCATTCCTCGCCTATTTTGAATAAGTCACATATATCTGTTGTATATCGGGGTTAGTTTGTATTTACCGCTGTGATTTGCTCTAAAATTGTATTTGATTGTCAGATTTTCACTTCTTAACATTGAGATATGTATGCTCCTGAATAGACGCCCAAAGCAGGTAGCAGCGGAAGATGAACATCACCGTGAAGGAATCGTCGCTGGTGCCTCCGGCGGAGAAGACACCTACGTGTGTCCTCTGGAACTCCAACGTTGACTTAGTGGTTCCCAGTATGCACACCCCAAGCGTGTACTTCTACCGCCCCACCGGCGCCGCGAACTTCTTCGATCCCACCGTGCTCCGGGAAGCCCTCAGCCGGGCTCTGGTGCCTTTCTACCCCATGGCCGGCCGCCTTAAACGGGACGAGGACGGTCGTATTGAGATAGACTGCAACGGAGCGGGCGTGCTCTTCGTGGTGGCTGAAACAACCGCCAAGATCGATGATTTTGGGGATTTCGCGCCGACCCTCGAACTCAGGAAGCTCATTCCGGCCGTTGATTACTCCGCCGGGATTGCATCTTATCCACTTCTAGTGTTGCAGGTAATTAACTCTTTTTTTTAGTAAATCCATTGTATTTATTTGATTCAGCTCGTATATATACATGAGTGTGGGTAATAATCCTGGTAAAATAAAGAATGTTATACATTGACTTGTCTTGTTCATCAAAATTGTGTTTGTACTCAATTGAAAGCTGCTGCCGCTGCATCAGTACAAGTATTTAATTAAGAGTGTTCCTGAGGTGTGATGCATTTGATTAGTAGTTGCGTGGTAGAAGAAATTAAACTAGTGGTTTGATTGTATTGGTTTAATGCAACAGTTGTCAATATCTTGTGGTGGTCCATCAAGCAAGGTAGAAATGAGTTGATTGAGAAAGCAGAGTAAGTTTAATTAACCTCTAGTCTAGGTAGATGGAGAGTGTCTTGTCCTGGGTGGCTATCACACATTAGTTGCATCAAGGTGGTTGAGAAGTTGCAATTAATTAGAAGCTTTAGGTAGCTAGGTAGCAGAAGAAGAATGAATGAATGTGTTGATTGTGGATGGTTGGTGCAGGTTACATACTTCAAATGTGGTGGCACCTCTCTGGGAGTGGGAATGCAGCACCACGTAGCCGATGGATTCTCTGGTCTTCACTTTGTCAACTCGTGGTCTGACATTGCCCGTGAAGGACTTGATCATGATATGAAGGTTAAACCTTTCATAGACAGGACACTGCTGCGCGCAAGGGACCCGCCTCAGCCTCAATTCCCTCACATCGAGTACCAACCCCCGCCGGTCCTATTAAAACAAAATCCTTCTTCTGAAGAAGAAAAGGAAGAAGAAACTGTTGTGTCCATCTTCAAGATGAGCCGACAACAAGTGAACACCCTCAAGGAAAATGGAAAGGGAAATGACGGCGTCAACTACAGCTCGTATGAGATGTTGGCCGGTCACGTTTGGAGGTGTACATGCATGGCCCGTGGCCTCAAGGATGATCAGGAGACGAAGCTTTACATTGCTACTGATGGTCGTGCGAGGTTGAGGCCCGAGCTCCCTGAGGGGTATTTTGGTAATGTGATATTCACGGCCACACCGTTGGGAGTGGCAGGTGATTTAGAGAAAAACCAAACATGGTATGCAGCTAGCAGGATCAAGGGGGCGCTTAAGCGGATGGACAATGAGTACCTAAGGTCAGCACTGGACTACCTTGAGCTCCAGCCTGACTTGTCGGTCCTGGTCCGTGGGGCACACACATTCAAGTGCCCCAACCTCGGCATCACTAGCTGGGTCAGGCTGCCGATTCATGATGCGGACTTCGGTTGGGGCAGGCCTATATTCATGGGGCCTGGTGGCATTGCATATGAGGGCTTGGCATTCATGCTTCCTAGCGCAGACAATGATGGTAGCCTGTCAGTAGCTATTGCGTTGCAAGCCCACCACATGAAGCGTTTTCAGAAGCTCTTGTACCAGTTTTAGTCAAGTATCTCTATATGAATGAATTGGAGGATTTAATGGATGGATGGATTCTCCTTTATATTGGAGCACAACAGTATAAGACACTTAATGTTTTTGTTTTCTTTTTAATCAATATAGAAATTTGACGTTATATTGTTGGTTGGATGGATAGATAGATCTATATATGCATCACCACTGTGCCTTTGAGAGAAGCACGTAAATTACTCAATGCAAACTAAAAGCAGGTAGTTGAATATTAATTGAATACGTGTAGTGTATATGAGAATTTTGTTTCCAAATTCATAAATCAATAACACAATTGACCTCAGCGCAAAAGTAAGAATTAAAATGCATCTTCCAACTATTGAAAATGAGATATTAAAATGAGTTAATTGCTAATTACAGTAAAATATTTACGTGGTTCCAATATAGTTTTCAGTCGCATTGGCAGAAGCTAAGCTAGCTTCTCACGCATCTTATATATATATATATTTTTTTTCCGGAATATGATTGGAGATCCGACATGAACCTCTGAAGTGTTCCGAGAATGTGTCTAACGAGAAATTCTTGGTTGCCACCGTTCCAACAGTTGGCAACCAAGGTGGTGGCCCTCCACCAATGTGGTTGCCACCTGTTGGAACGGTGGCAACCAAGAATTTCTCGTGTCTAAATAGCACTCTGTGTAATTTTTGACAACTTTTTGGATGGATTTGTTTGCCTCACAGTCGGAATATGTTGGATGCTCACAATCGGACTCTCTATCAAGACTTTTTTTTTTCTTCCTTTTTTTGTCATTATAAATAGGGTTAAGAACCTATGATAGGTCTGAACTATGACCTATGTTAACGGGAGATGTCTGAAATTTTAAATGTTGATTTGAGAGGTCTGAGATTTCAACTTACTTTGTTGGTATAAGAGGTCTCCGTTAATTTTTTCCGTTAAAACTAATAGAAGTTGGTCATGTGCTTGACATGTGACCAAAAATAAAATTAAATTTCAAAAATGCCCTTCTATCAAAGTGTGCCCCTCACATGCTTGAAAGGAAAAGACGAAAATGCCCTTAAAGCCACCACCGCTCCGGCCACCGCCACCACGGCTCCGGCAACCACCACTCCGACTCCGGCAACCACCACCCGTCTCCGGAGACCACCACCCCAGCTCCGGCGACCACCACGCAACTCCGGCGACCGCCACGCAACTCCGACGACCGCCACGCAACTCCGACGACTGCCACCACGGCTTCGATTGGGCCCAAATCGGAGCTTTGTGGCTCCGATTTGGGCCCAATCGGAGCCGTGGTGGCGGTCGCCGGAGTTGCGTGGTGATCGCCGGAGCCGAGGTGGTGGTCGCCGGAGTCGGGGTGGCGGTGGCCGGAGCCGGTGGCCGGAGTAATTTGACTTCAGGGGTAATTCTGTCATTTCATATTTTCTCAAATAAGATATTAAATAAAACAAAATAACAAAAGGGGTAAAAATGTCACGAAACACCAAATATTAAAAATTTAATTACAAGACACCAAACTATGAGGTAAACCTGAGACATTAAATATGTTTTTTTTCCCCTAATTTTGTACCGATCGAGCGATCTAACAAAATTGATTTAATAAATCAATAATGACACTTCACTTTTCTGAAACAACCGATAATTGTTGTTAATGGTTAATAATCAAATCACTACTTGAAATTTGACATAATACAAACCGTTATTCAATTTTATTTTATTTTTAATTTTAAATTGACTACCTGAAATTCTAATTTATGAGCAAATTATTAGTTCACTTAAAATTTACGTCAAAATTAATAGAAAATAAGTATTTTCTAATCATGTGAGGTCTTTTGAAGGGTACTCGATATGGATTAGTTAAAAATTGAAAAGATTGCAACAAAATACTTTCATATATGAATGTCATCCACAAGTGTCCAACACGCATAATATAAGAATCTAAAAAAAGTCTAGACTATAAGCCATGTTACTAATCAATGTCCCAGATTTAAAATGTTGATATTCAGTGTCCCAACTATCAAATTTGTTGCTTTCCACTTATTTAGAGTTATTTTTTGCGTTAAAATTTACGTTTTAAGTAACAAAAACAGAGCCACAGAGCTCCGATCTGGAGCTCTGTGGCCCCGAACGGAGCTTTTTTGGCTCCGATTCGGGCCAATCGGAGCTACCTAGCTCCGATTTGGACCCAATCGGAGCCGTGGTGGTGGTCGCCGGAGTTGGGTGGTGGTCGCCGGAGATTGTTGATGTCAATTTTTGGCAATACAATTCCAAGCATCCAATGTTTTCAGATTGTTGATGTCAATTTTCATTCAAAATCAGATCCCCACTCCACGTATGTGTTATATAATTATTCCTTTGAATATATTATCTATGTAATTAGATGTATGTCGGTCTGTCTGGCTGTCTTTACTCTTTTACTTTACAGCAACTGTCCATGTCTAAATACATGAAAGAAAACATTAATGCACCCCCTGCAATAAACACATTCTTCTTCTTCTTCTTCCTCCTCAACAAATGAACGGTTGACCAAAAACAAATGAATGGATGAATGTAGAAGCTACTTCTGCTTCGTTATGTATGATCCACTCCAACAAGAGAAGTCATTTCTTCTTCTTCACTAGTCTTTTTAGTGGGCATCCGCAGCATCAGTATCTGATTTGGAAGTATTTGCATGGTTGCGTCGCTTCTTGGAATCAAAAATAAAAGCCCAACTGGGAGGAGTCTCATGAAACTGCGAATCAAAACTGCCATCCAAAGATTATCAAATTGTGTCCTCGTCACCTTCAACACGTAGAGCAACAAACCTCCAGTCCAAGAAGATGACAGCAATCCAAGATGATCAATCGACATTAGAAGCGCAAAAAAAGTGCCTTCTATCCCGGATGGACAAAGCTTCGAACTCAGAACAAGCAGAGGCATCCACTTCAGACGAACTATCAGCATACTCACCAGATCATCCATCACCACAAAAATATAGTCTGGAATACCTAATTTCAAGTTTATACGCAACACCAGCACCACATCTAGCAGTCCTGCCACACTGTACAGTAACTGAGCCCATAGCAGCGTATCACGGAAACCAAAACCTTTTAGGTAGTTTTGGTACAAAAACACCCCAACAAGAGACCCGATTGCACCAAATGACAAAATAGAACCAACAATTCCCTGCATCCACCATTCATTCATTCATTCATTATTGTCAATATATATAAATTCTCCTTCCTTGCATAAACTAGTAGTAGTTGCAGTAACCTAACCTGTGAAAATTTTGGACCATCTTCAGCATCAGTGTACCAGAAGAACATTCCTTCACGAATGTTTAAACTTAGTGCCAGCGAGAGGTACATGTATAAGCAAGGCCGCCACACCTCCCGGTATTTCACTGTTGTCCACATTACCGTAGCAGCATCAACAAACTTCTCCCGTAACTATCAAAATTGAAATTAAAGCAAAGAAAAACAAAACAAAACAAAAGAAAACAAGCAGCTTCAGATTAATTAGATTCACTTAATTAAAGAGCTTATTTATAAGGTTAGCTTACTCGATGATGAGCAACTCTAGGTACACGGGATTCTTTCAACACCATCCCTGCCACTATTACCAAGCTAGCAGGAATACATAGCATCCCAAATACTCCCTGCAGTCATTAAGCATAATCAAGCTAAGGTTTAATAATTATATACTTCCCACGTATGCAACAAAAAATTAAGAGTCTAGTTGGAGCAGAATGAAATGAATGGAGCAAGAAAGAATGAGAATTAGCTAACCTTAGACCCTACTAGGTGAACAAAAATGCCGCTTAATGAAAATCCGAGCAGAGCTCCAATGGAAGAACTAAAGCCATTCAAGCTTTGCATATCTCCAGCCAGAGAAGGATGGGCTATGCTGTTCTGTGTGACACATGCATCCACTGTGACATCAGCTATCGCTGCTCCAGCACTTGCAGTCATGAGTGTTGTCAAGGCAAAGGCAAGACTCTCTTTCTGGCGAAGTGATAGCACAAGCATTGAAACTATACCCAGTAAACCTGGTTTTTTTTTTTAGAAAAAGGATTATTCATCTGATAATCTTTCTGCACATCCTAGTATATATCATACATACTTAGATGCATCTGTACACCATACAGCCATTGTATACTCTTTCTTTTTATTCTATTCATTCTGGCTAAGGCACTTCTAATCATTACTAACACAGACACAGGAGAAATGCATATCAAAATACGACTGGACAAAACAAGATTGTATAAGTCAATATAAAGTTCACCTCAATGGAATAGTAAAGGGAGCAGAGTAAACAGGCAAAAACCACCAAGGAATGATCTACATTATGCCTGAGCATGCAGCATTACTTGTCTAGCTAGCCTACAGGAGGATAAATTACAGTACCACAAAAAGGTGCTATTGATTGTGCTATCATATGAAGTTGTCGAAAGAAAGAGATTAGAGAAATGGTGGTGAGTGGTGCATGTATACCTGAAAGATGAAAATATGACTTCCTGCGGTAGCCGAAAATGGGGAGGGTATCGGTGAGAAGTCCCCATAAGGGCTTAATAATCCAAGGAATCTGAATGATGCCGGAATAAATCTGAGCCTGAGAAGGCTGCAGCTTTTGTACATCCTTCATGTAATACGGGACACTCACTCTGGTCAGACCCATCCCGAAACCCTGGTTGATTCCGTACACAATCACCACAGTTAAAACGAAGCTCCAGTTCAGTTCCCCGACTAATTTCTTCACCCACAAAATTGGCGCATAAATTGGGTTCATCACCATCAACAAGAAAACTCCTCCTCTTGATCGATTTCGGCTGCTGCTTTTCTCTGCTGCTGCTGCTGATGATGATGATGGATGAAGGGGTTCCTTCTCATCTCCTTTAGCATTAGTATCCATAACAATCTTTTATTTTCTTCTTCTTTTGGCCGAGCGGAGGAGACCAAACCACACCAGTTTCTTTCTTCTTCTTGATCTGAATAATAATAAAATATTTCGATTCCCAATTGCTGCTTGCTTGCAACCAAGATCACGTTTTTCTTCTTTTTCTTTTGCAAGTTAAGATAGAAGAGTTGACTTCCACGACCGAACACAGGGAAGGTCAGGTTGTCTTAGTATTACTAGCTAGAATAGAAAGACTAGAGAAGAAGAAAGTGAATGCATAGAGAGAGTATATTGGGTTCCGTTGGAAAGACGGACACACGGATAGGATAGTGTCGGAAAAAATTGGTTTGTTCTATCAAGGTAAAAAAAAACAAGTCAAAATCATTTTTTGGTACAGACATACTTACATTAGCTTCGGACTATTCTCCAATCCATCTTTGTTTCTCTTCTCAGTCAATCCAATCAAGCAAAGCTCGTTCGGTCTTCTTAATTTTAAGAAGAAACAAGTCTGACATGTTTGGTTCGGCTATTGACTCTGAAAAGACCACTGAAACAATCAAATAAGAGATCGATTTTATTATTAACTCTTCATACTTAGTAAGAGACACTTGTCTCATTATGGTCTCTTATATATGGATGCAGAAATGTTAGAATTCCGATGATAATATTTCTGAGTAGTTACGACTCTGAGACAAATACAAAAATACACCCCAAAAGTTGATAGTATTTATAAGTTATAGGTTATGTCATTGTCTTTCAATTAGTGACTTTTCGGAATTCTTTGTCGGATTCGGTATCACTATCTCATATGGATGGGGGATGGGGAGAAGGAGAATGACCTTTTGTTTTGACTGAATCAGTGTCATCTTAGTAGTCGAACGTGAACAACTGAAATCCACGTGGAAAGTTCCCTAGCTAAGCTAAGACTAAAGAACCTCTTTGTGAGCAAAGAAAGAATGTGTATTGACTCCAACAAAATTAACATTGAAAATTTTCAAACTCAAGTCAACTTCGCTGGACACCCTCAAACAATACAACTGCATTATTATAATTATTGGTCTTAACATTCAACCATGGAATAAGCTTACAGCAGCAAAAATGAATCATGTTGATTATTATGACAACAAGCCAGCCATGTAGATTTCATCAAGCACACACAATAACAAAGATATCCGTCTTCTTCTTAGTTTGCCCCTTTCTGTATTTGATCAGCTATCGGGAATACTGGAGCAATATCCACTGGAACCTGCAAATAACACAAGACATCAGAGGAATGAAGTGAATGTAACAACAAATCACTACATTGTCGTTCAACAAGCTCCTCCTGTGCTGTCTGGTCCGGTCCTGTCTAATTCTTTCTCACTACCAGAGACTGACAGACATACAAACTTCACTAGTTTCCACTAGTTTTCCAGACGAAATGGAAACAAAAGCAAGATCCTCCTCCTCAAACCTAATTGGTAGGCTAAATTTAAACTCAAATCATAATTAAGAAAATAAAACAAAAAACACTACCTGAATGTTTTCCAACTTTTGCAAAGCGGCTTTGAGACTAGGTGTAAGTTCGCAGTATCTCTGCATAAGTAATCCTGCAGTGGCCTTGTCCCCCTTCGCCTGTATTGTCAGTATTTCCCTGCTCAAGCTTTCAACACCTTCTTCAACCTAAAACCAAAAACAAAATCCATCATCTTTGTAAGATATTGCACTGACTGGACCCCCCTCCCCTGTCTGTAAGATAATCACACCACCAGAATCCAATACCTTTGAAAAATCAACCATAAATGTCTCATCAGGTTGCAATACGAAGGCACCTCTCTCGAATAAATAGTTAAATTGCAGGGCTTGACCTTTTCTGTCAGTAGTCAACACAAACAAAACAAATCATTTCTTTCCTTTCTTGTACACCCAACTGGAGAAGTTAGAACAGAATAGAATGTGTGCTTACCCATGCGCTTCCGTTAAACCAAAACGAATGGAGCGAAAGCATCCAGCCAAAAAAGACACATACATTGATTTCACCAAACTCTTTGGAAGCAACCCCTGGTGTCATCGCAAATTCCATGAAATCAGGATTCAGTATTTTCCCCCCTTGGAGGAAAATACAATTATTGAAAAAAAAAAAAAGAACTGACAGTTAAAACTTGATTCCTAATAAGCACAACAAATATATATCTAACCGCATTCCAGCTTAAGCTTTTAAATAGCTTGCAAGCTTCAGTAACGAAAATCGACTAACCTGATTCATCAAAAACTTAAGTGCCCAAAGGCCAACTATATCAGCTTTGGCCTCTTCTAAAGCAGAGTGGAGTTCTTGGAGCTCCTATACAAGGCAGTAGATAAAGAAAAATTAGCAACATATGAAAATGTCTTCTTAAAAAGTTATTGTCACAACATGAGAGGATGCCACCAACCAATCTCACTGTGGATGTCTGACCATTTGGAAGTGTAATCGTGTGAGGACCAATTCCATGGCAGCACTCATGGCAAATTGTGTGAGTAAAGAAAGATTCAAAATCCACTAGCTCTCGTTGTCCTTTAGAAATACATGCATCAGCAATAGGCTTAAGAATGTGCTTGAACCTGAGTAAACATAAAATTATAATCATCAAAAGTATAAAATATATGGGATAAAGGGGATAAAGGGGAGACGTCGTCAAATTGAAAAGGCATACTTTGCCTCCGAAACATTCTTAAGCATGACCATAGATGTTCCTCGATCTTTCACTATTCGCTCATCATTTGGTAGGTTAAAAGCAACAGTCTGGGGGCCTTTGACATCCTGCTTATATTAGAAAAAAAAAAAAAATCTTCATTTAGCTTGCAGCAGCAGGTTGAATGCATTAACAAAGTTCGAAAAAGTCCTGAGAACTTACCCCGGAATTAAAGATGAGGTTAATGACACGTATAGGTGCAGCTATAACATCTTTTGACTTGTATATGCTGTCCATCGGGAGATTTTCTTCCAATACCTATTGTTGCAATTCAAGAAAGGATTTACTTTTTTGAGTATTCAAATTCAAAAAGGTTTTATGAAAAGGAAAAAGTGGTTGAGCAAGTAAACCTGCAGATTATCGCCAAAGATTTTTAATTGAGCGGTTGCATTATCATCTCTAACTCCGATGAATGCTTCAAAGGTTGCCTAATACAAGAGTTTGGAGGGGATATGGTCATTTGAGATGCTAAAAGCTAACCAATATGTATGTATGACAACAGCAATACTGTTCCTTCCTTTCCTTTTTCAGAAGTGCTAACCATAGTACCTTGTAGCCAAAGAGTGCGTCTTCATATGTCTCATATGGACCAATTGTAACATCCAACTTTGAGTCCTGTTGAACAAAAAGAAAGAGTTCCAAGATTAAATTACACACTAGCAAATAATTTCTTAGAACAATAACTTGAAATACATTTGACCTTCTTGTGCCTCTTTAATGAACTGACATAAATTCAATAAGATTCTGGATACTAGCATACTGCTTAATTATCTACTACATAATCTTGCGCCATTTGACGTAATGATGAGGAATCTAGAAGTAGGCTAGTTTCATCTCCTGATATTAAAAGTCATCCTAATAAATAAATAATAGCCTCCGAAGATTTGTATTACAATAAGGGGGTGATAGAGCTACCACTAACCAATTCCATCCAAGCAATGTCGGATTCATAATAGTCATTTGACAAGAAAGCCTTGGCCTTGCTGTGCAGCAGTCTCTTCAAACTACAACCGGTAAGAATTAAAACAAGTTATTAAAGAGATCAGCACTCATCGACAATAGAACTAATAGCAAATAATATACCTAGCTGAGCTGGTCCTATTTCCAGCTTCATGCAGCAGCTCAGCTGCTATGGATAGAGACGTCTTATATTCTTCAGAATAAGGAACCATATATAGGTCGCTGCTTGATCCCACTTTGTTAAGCTTGTTATCAACTGCAAGATGAGACATTGAAGTTTCCAGACTAAGTTCACTTCGCCTCTTAATGACACTAAAAAACCCTGTTGCTTCTTCTTGTTGCTCAGTTGCTAAACTACGTTTCCACACATCAAATTCCTGTATCAAATGAAATGCAGCAGCTATCATTAATTTTGATAAAATTGTTGACTTAAGGCTACAACTTCATTACAATTTACCATTTTATCCATATCAGGAGGATAAAAATTTGCACCGGGTGGTTTTATAGTTGGGAAGGCGGCTTTATATTCCAGGCCATTCCACCCGTTAACCCCCCTTGAACATTGAGAAAGCAACTTGACAGCTGAGTCTGCAGTCGTCAAAAAGGCCTCATTTTCATCGAGGCAGGACCTGTTGACACAGAGTAAGTAATAAAAGCAGAATCAGTGACTCTATAGTGAGTGATCTTAAAACATAATTACAGTAATAGGACAGTAAAAGTCATGTCCATGATATGCTCTACCCAAATTTTCAGGATTCTTATATGTATTAGTCTCCAAAAAAAATAATCTACCATGGGCACTTGTTAATGGAATAGTAGTGCCACTTGAAATTATCCAGTTCTGACACTGCAGCATGCTCCTTCAACCAATCCCTGAGAGTTGGATTGCTGTGCCACACCTGAAAAGTAAACAAGCATCAAATACTTTCTCTTTTAATGCCGAAACAGATATACATCACATTATATGCCTCTGAGTTAATACCTGTTGATAGAAGATCTCATCCATAACTTTTGCTGCCTTAATAAGTAAAAGCAAAGTCTCTTTGTCTCCATCTGTGAGCCCACTCAACTGCATAAAGAAAACAGTAGCACGACTAATGATGATGAAACTACTAAATATTGATGATGCAAAACAGCAAAGACCAGATTCACAACTATGTTCAAGAATTACATGAAAAATGTAGACAAAGAAAGCTATTACTACGGGGTTACTTTTATCCTGTAACACAACCTATCATTAACGATATATTACTACAGAAAGCAAAAGGTACTAAAGAAGAACAAACTGATGTACCAGTTAATTTCGTCAAAGCTAAAAACAAAACAAACTTAGAGAAATAAGAAATGAACTTCATATGACTAAAAAATATGTATAATTCTCACAAGAGCTTACAACCTCTGCATCAAGGGTAACGGTGGCATAGCGCCTCATCTGCTTTTGTAGTGCCAGGCTGCGCGCAACGGGGTTCTCCTTGGCCCTGTAACAAATTGGATTTCCTATTAATAAAGTTCGAGGAGTACTGAACACGTTGCATATTGGAGCAATTTTTTTAATTTAAGCAACAGTTGATTTGATTTCTGGAAGTAAAACATTTCGAAAAACATAGTGTCCTTGCCTTGAAAAAATTAACAAAATGCTGGAACTGAAAACTGCATAATACTTCATTACAAACTATGCCATGTGTTCTAACACTTCTAAAGGTTATCCCACTGGCGGGTTCTTGCAAGCGCCGCGCAAAGCAAAAACAAAAAATCTTAAGAAGCCAAAGACAGAAGCTGAATTGCAGTAAAACTACAAGCGTTAACATGTAGCAGGTCCAGGCATTTATTATATATATATACTTTGAGACTGTACCTTGTCTCTATTATTTGAAAGAGTTGACCATATTCCCCATCAACATCGTAAGGCACATACTCGGGATCTTCTTTAGCAAGAAACTTTTTATACTGATCATAGTGTAAATACTTGACGGCAGATACTTCACTTTCCTATCCAAAGACGAGATGAGGTTATTCGTAACATCAGATCTCGCAAAGAAATTATATAACTACGTATTGTGAAGAAAGTACGTTTGAATATGATAATATAAGTTTTATGAAGGTTATTCATCTTCTCAAGTCAATGGATTAAGCTTAGATCATATGTAACTGTAGGACATTTGTAAACAACTGTAGCACAAAATAGGCAATAAAACTATCTCCAGAGGCAGCTACTGTTAATGTAGCTTAGCAGAAAATAAGTTCCTTTATCATCTAAGGACCAAATTCAACAGTAAGATGAAAACAAAATATAATGATGCATCAATTATGGACTGCCTCTCACCTGAAGTGTGAAAGCCTCTAGGGGAATAGGATCAAGAGTAGTAACCAGATAAACATCATTGAATTCATTATTTATAAATGTTCCATCATTTATGGTACTGCATCCAAAAATCAAAAGCAAGTTACTGAACAGTACATAAACTTTGGGATTCGCCTTCTCCAATTAAAAGTAATAAAGGAAAAACTAAAATTGTATGATAGATACAAGCAAACAATCTCTACTGAGTACTGACCACTCCTGAAGAAAAACAAACAGCATCTCAAATGCATCCTTTGGAAGGGCAATGCCCAGCTCTTCCTCAAGTTCTCTCCTGAATACAAGACACGCGCAAATGTCAGCAAGACCGTAATTCAGCAAGAAACTACATCAGCGCCATAACACTGGAATATTTTAAAGAGGATGTTTTATTCTTATGAGAATCAGTCTATATAGATTTTTTACATTTGCCACAAAAAAAACATCATTTTCATTCACTGGGTTTTTAGCCAAATAATATTACTTTGCCTAAGGCACATTTTTACAAGTATCCCCGTGTATAGCCTTATTTTATTATAACTAGGAAATTATTATTGTTATAAGGTAAAAGCTATTACGGGAGTTTATTTCATCACCATCTAAAAAAGTGTAGGTGGGTTTAGAGATTTACTGTGCAGAGACAAGAGATGCATCACCAGCAGATATATGGCCAGCACTCGAAATATCCCACTGTCCAGGCCATGAATCCTTACAGTCAGAACGCTTCTGGAGAAGCAGTTCCTGAGTACTCTCAGCATAAATCCAAACATGAACGGCTCTATGGTAATCACCATCACGATGAACAGCTCCTCTGTATGAATAATAATATATGTCGCAACAGATAGAGGAAATATATAAATTTATAAATATAAAAGAATGATCTGCAGGATTGTATGGCCATTAACTTCGGCAATCCATGAACTTGTGAAGATTCAACAAATAAATGGGAGATATAATTCACCTGACTGACATAGCTATATCAAGATATAAAATTAAATGAAAAGAAGTGAGGAAAATATAATATATTTTTTTCCAGTTATTAGAAATGAAAATCGCATGCTAGATCAATCACAGATTCGTTCAGATAATGGTAAGGAGGGAGATTGCTTGCCTGGGCTTAGTAATGCCGGTCTTTTGCCCGGTTCGAGTGAGGACATCGAAGTGCTCTTCGTAACATTGAGCTGCTGCTACTGGTAAAGCATCTTCTGCCATTCTTCTTCTTTGTACTCGACTTGTTGAGCCACACCCCCACTTCCAATTGCGCAGGACACAAATAAAATCTCCAGATAGACAGACGGCCAACTTAAAGTTGCAATTTTTGCAGTAGAAGAGTGAATGACCCACGAATAAGCGATTCGATTCGACTCTCTTGATATTAATTGGCAGTATATAAGAAGAAGAAGCGATTCTCCGATTCTATTATCTACGTTGCAACATAAACCTAACTTGTATATGACACTTACATATCATCATATAGTATATTCGTTGTCTGTCGAAATCAATCGATCGCCATTGGAAGAAGGAAACATCACTGTTTGGCGGCTCTCAATCTCAATTTGCTACTTTTGGTCCCTGTACTATGGATGATCGAAAATCACCCCATTGAGGGGATATTTGGATGGACATAATCTATGTCCTACATAGTTTGATTTGTTAAACGATGTAATGTGGATTATAATGTAATGTGCATTTTAATATGAGATTACATCTAAATTCGAATCAATATAATGTGAGATTACATAAAAAAACGGATGTAATGTGAAATTACGTTGAACATAACAGAGTGTTATTATTTTATTATTATTTATTAAATAGATAAAATATTTTATATTATCTTTATCATTTATTATTATAATAATATGTTATTATTATTAGTTTTTTTTATTTACTTCATATTTGATTATTATAATAAATAACAATGCACATGATGTTCGTATAAAATGAGTAAAGTCTTTTTGTTAGCATTTTTTATGAAAAATATTTTATAAAATTTTATACGGTGTTTTAATTAATAAAATATTAATAGTATGTATTGAATTTAAATATTTAGTTTTTAGAATTCATAAATTATTATAGTATTAACCACAAATTATAAAGCTTAAGTAGTTAGTTATTATCAAAATATATATTCTTTTAAATCTTATCATATTAAGACATAATATACTCTTATATAGCCTCATTACAATGCACATTACAACACATATCAAACATTGTAATCTAACATTACACTCTATATTACAACACAACCAAACACTGCGATCTAACATTACATTACGTAGCTCACATTACTTGTAATCTCACATTTCAAGTAATCACACATTACGTCCATCCAAACGCCCCCTTATAGATAGATATATATTTTTAATGGATTTTCTAGGGGTTCACATAAGTAAGTTTTTTTTTTTCTTTTTTTTTTAAAGTTATTTAAGGGTGCATATCAGGATAATAGTACCAGTAGCATGTTGAATCCTTGATCTCTTTTTTAAGGAGCAACGTTGCTGAACCAAAGATTTTTGTTTTTTGTGGGTTATTTAAGGGTGCATATCAGGATGGCAGTACCCTAGAATAGAATAGCATGTTAAATCCATGATCTCTTTTTTAAGGTATATTGACATGATTGAGATAGAGATAGATTGAAGCCCAAGCAAAGTCCTCTCGGCAGGCAGGACTATCGGGAAGTACTAAGTTAAGCCAGTGATGTTTTCACAATATATAGATCGAACTGGGTGTGTACAAGTAACTGGGCAATTTATTCTTTTATATATATTATATTAAGTTAAGTAGCAATATTCATTAAGTAACTATACTAATACTAGTACTTGATCATTGTGCCATTGCCATGATTCTTCTTCTTCTTGTATGACACACATACTACTCCACAGTTTATGTCCATAAATCATCATCATAATTTGCTATGTCTATGCAATGACATCTATATTCCATCTCCTTATATGTCACAACAACTACAAGTTGTATGTATAAAAATATTGACCGACTCTCACTCAAAAACAAAAACAAAAATGAAAAGAATGCACTAACCAAACCTTTTTACCACTTGCATTACACTGCTCCAGAATAACAACAATATATACTGCCAAGCCAATCTAGTAATTAGTGCTGTGTACAGAATGGGTTGATGTTTGGTGAAGAAAGCAGTAACAGATCAACCCAACCCAACTCATTAGGCTGAGCTAAGCACTCATCAGGCAGTCAGTCAGATGCAAAGTTACCAAAATAGGCAGTTATTCCTTTTAAGTAGTAATCGTCCACATAATTCTTTTCAATCTGCATATATATATAGTTTTCAAAAGACAGTAAGTAGGCTGCCTGAGATTGAGGAGGAGGTTAATAAATAAATCAATCAATTATACTCTTCTCTAGTTACCAACCAACCATAACTTAACTACCTACCTGGATGTCCAGTGGTGGAGAGGAAAGCCAGGAAAGTTGTTCCACTTGATTCAAGTCCACATTTCGAGGCAAAAACATAATGATGTTAGGCGCTATCATTTGAGCCGCTTGAAATAATGAATACCTGTAAATTAAGCTAGCTCTCTACTATCACCATTCAATTCAAATTCGTCAACAAACAAAATGGATGCTAACCTACCCATCTTTTGGCTTCAGTAAATCAAGGGCGAAACTCTCAGCTGACTTATATGATGGTCCTCCCCATGGCGGTGAAAGATAAACTACGTCTCCCTGCAAACAAAATCGCATTTCAAATCTCTCTTTCTTTCTCCAACAACTAACTAGCTAAGCGCCCTAGCCTATTATCCAAATTGCAGAGTAAGAAGGTAAGGCCCGGATACCGTAATTATTATTACCTTCAAAGATGGAGCTAGTTTAAAAAAGTCTCCAATGACAAAGTCGATGCGATCTTCAACTCCGTATATCTTGGCATTGTGCATGGCCAGTGCAACTTTTTGAGGATCAATATCAATGGCAACAACGTGATGACACCTATATATATATATATAAGTAGAGATGATGACCCTTATTAACAAGCAATAAGAAAGAAGTATGTCTGTCTGTCTGTATGTGTCTCATCACACTCACATTTGAGCAAACTGAATGGAATTGCCACCAACACCAGCAAAGCAATCAATGACACTTCTTCCACGGCACATCTTGGCATGTCTGATGGCAATCTCTTCCGGTGTGACAGAGTACCAGCCTTCCTCATCCATTTGGATACCTTGATCATATCTCCAGAAAAGATTATACCTTTGAAACCAATACTTTCTTACCAGAGGACCAACACTCATATTCATCATTCCACCTTCCTCTTCTTCAATCATTTTTCTTCTTCCATTCATTTTTTTCACTGTGAGCAACAAACACAATTTTTAACCATCAGTGCCAATTTACCATTACAACAGTCGTTCTCTATCTCACTCTCAAGTCTCAAGTACTACACTACAGGCTGAAGAAACCAACTCGGCAAGGAAAGGGAAGACACGTTAATATATTTGAAGCAATTCAACAAACAGAAGAGAAAGAAGCAAATAGGTGGATTAATTTTGACATGAAAACTACGCGCTGCTGCAAAATCAAAACATTAGAAAAACAAGTAGTTCTGTCTAAAGAGATTGAATATGAATTAGCTCTCCCAAAAAACAGAATATGAAATAGCAGCAGAAACAAAAGGCAGCAACAAAAGCTGAAAACCAAAGTTAAGGACCCAACCAACCTTTTTTGCGTTTTCTCCGGCGACGACCATGGAGAAGACCTCCGACGACAGTGATTTCCTTCTTCGCCAGTTCGCTCACCTTCTGGCTCACTTCAGTGATTTCCCGTCTCCAACTCATTACTATTTTAAAATCCATATTAAGAAGTGGGCTTGCCCCTAAAACATCATGGCCCATTGATGCAGCAGATCAACAGAGCCCCCCACATTTATTATTATTATTTTCTTTAAAAAAAACACCATATCGAAGAATAAATAAACTACTATAAAACAGCCCAGCCACAGTTATTTCCTAGGTGGCCAAAAAAAGAATTATTTTTTATAGCTCTTTTTTTTTGGGTAAACTACTGAAACTTATTTGAAGTATGTCTCAACTAGCTTATGAAATTCTTTTTCCTTTACACAGGGACCAGGAGATTGGATCTAGCAGTAAGAAGAATGCTTGGCTGATAAATAACTCACTTCTTGGTATTGCGACCCCCTCAGTCTATTGTACCGATTTGTTTTGAATCGATGTAACATCTTGGTCTAGTATAATATTTATTTTCCTACTAAAAAAATATGGCTAGTAGAATATATCATTTTTACATAATTTTCTATTTATTTTTTAAAAAAATATTTATATTAGTGTTTCGTAATTATGCAATTAGTCATTTACTTATGAATTGCGCTCAACTCACTAATAAAAATACTAGAATCGCCGACCAAAATTTATTTGGTAGGTAAAAATCTCGTCGCTAAATGTTAATTTGCCGACCAAATTAAATTTGGTTGGAAAAACAACTATTACCGACAATGCTACATTTCGTCGGCAAAGATACTTTTTCGCGAGTAAACGTCAAAATGTTTTCATCAAACATACAACATTGGTCGACAAAATTAAATTAGTCTGCAAAATGTAATTGAGAACTATTTTCTGAACAAATTTAGGGATTCGTCAACAAAGATGACCTCTTCACTGACTAAATTTGAATTTACTCATTAATTAGTTACACTTTACCGACCGAGTTAGAATTTAGTCGTTAAAGAGTTACACTTTACCAATCAAATTTGAATTTGGTTATTAAAGAGTTACATTTACCGACCAAATTGGAATTTAGTCCCCAAGAGTAATTAATTAGAGTTACACTTCACAAATAAAATTTAAATTTGGTCGGTTAGGATAATCTCTTTCACGGCCAAATGTGAAATTGGTGTAAAGATAATATATTTCCTGAACAAATGTAAAATTGGTCGGTAAAGAGTAATTTTTTAACGACTAAATTTAAATTTGGACGGTAAAGAGTCATTCTTCAATTTGTATCTAGTCAGAAAAGATATTATCTTTCTTGATGAAATCTCAAATTTAGTCGGCAAAAATTTTCAAAGTTTCAAAGAAGGTATAATAAATATGTATATGTAATATTTACCGATTAAATTCAGTTTTGGTCAGGAAATATTCCGAGGAAAAAAATTAAAAAGTAAGAATTAATAGTTACTGGCAATTTTTTTGGCAAAGTTAAATATAAATAATAAATTGAAAGTTCTATCTGAAAATTTCCAATTTAAATAGATATAGATGTTTGTACGAACTAGAAGTCTAGAAGTATGAAGAGTTATTGTTTTGGAGAAGATCAAGGGGTGTGAGGGGAAGGTAAAAAGACTGAAGCGGCCGGACCGGTCAATCCGAATAATATAAAGAGTGGCTTTGCAAAAAAAAAAAATATAAAGGGATACAATTGTCTTTTCATTTCATTGCGTACGTCAAAGTTAACTGCAAAATCAGACGGACGGAAAATATATCGATTACATTGATATTATTGGTGAGCTGACTTGCTGATAATGGTTGATTTGTTGGACAATGTAAACCCTTGTTTAGATATATTATTGTCCAGCAAAATCATTATTTGTTAAATAATGAAGCTGGTTATTATTTGCGAACGCAAGAAGAGGCAGTGTATAGCTAATTAATTAAGATAGAGACGACATGGCATGCATACATGCAGTACAGATATATTATACTTACAAATTACGTAAATGAATTTTAATTTATTCATTGAATGCAGAATGAGATATATAGTACGGTAGAAGATAACAATATATAGCGCATGATATATAATATCTGAGGATAAATATATAATAGGTTGGAGGTGCATGCAGCAGGGTGCAGAAAGATGATGATATGCAATGAGATGCATGAATATATTGGTGGCAAATTAATTAGATGGAGCTAAACCAATTGACGGTAAAGTCTTCGTCCAGCTTGGTGGCAACACCAGAATTAGAAGAAGCAGGAACATTATCCATGACTTTCTCCTGTCCCTTTGGATAATATATACCTGTCTTTTCATGAGGAACCCAGCCGATACAATTGGAATTGCAATTTTCATTCATCATCTTCACTTCATTACTCTTATTACTATAAATATAGTTGCCTTCATCTTCCGCCTCCATCTTCACCGCCTCCACCAATACTGTATCCGTTGAGCTCTTACTGTGGTATGCCTTCCGTATACTCGGCCTATAATATTATACAACTTAACCTTTAGTTTTAACTAATATATAAAAGATCATGTATATATGTAGTTAACTACGTAATATATAATAATGGAAGCTGCAGACTAATTAATTAATTACTTGAAGAAGATGGTGTTGATGGTGGTCTGCACTACTGATCCTCTGCTGATCACTGCCCCTGCCATCTTTCCAATTTCTCTCTTGATAATGATCAACTCGGCCGGTCATCTCAAATGATAACCAAATACCTATATATATACACAAAATTTGCATGGGAATTTAAAAATATTCATTTATAAATTCATTTCGATAGAATAAGTATTTTGCTAAAGAAACAAGAATTCGATTTTTTTTTTCTACTCTGTGCATATTCTTTCTTTATATATATCTCCACACAGTTTTTCATTTTATTTTTCCCTCCAATGTAAAATGACTGATACAATATATTTGTGGCACTTATCTAATCTATTTCACTCTTTCCAATGAAAGTTAGTTGGGAAATATATTTATTTTATTTTATGTAAATATTGAGAGCCAGCTAGGATTTAGGGACTAGGGAGAGCATGTATGGTCTGAAAGAGATATAGTGGTGGGGCGGGGGAATGTATGCCCATACTTATTTTACAATAATGCAGCAGATGTATGGGCCGGCTTTCTATTCTATGGATAAAAAAAAAAATGATATCTGATTTCTTGTCCTATATATACCTAACCTAACTCTAGACGTTAAAGATGCACCGTGTTTTTTTTTTCTACGTCTGTGCATATATATATATATATATATATATAATAACTCATTCATTGGCAATTTGTACGAGATTGGATTTTTCTACTATACTTTGGGAGAACCATGCTTTTAGTTTTTTTAATACTATGGTGGACTTAATTGTAACATAAGTAAAACTTTAAAAGTATGAAAAAATATGAATTTTTTTAACTACACCCAAGATGTGTATCATACTATTAATAATATCAATTTCCCTATGGGGTTCACCTTTAGGGCAATAGAAAAATAAAAAAATTAGTGGCAAAAGCATGGTGCTCCGAGAGCATTGTAGAAAGGTCCTACGAGATTCTACATATATAAAAATT
Source organism: Clarkia xantiana subsp. parviflora (assembly GCA_036873135.1). Lineage (NCBI taxonomy): Eukaryota > Viridiplantae > Streptophyta > Magnoliopsida > Myrtales > Onagraceae > Clarkia > Clarkia xantiana. The sequence goes on along the minus strand of JAPTYO010000004.1, from coordinate 2,479,675 downwards.
TAGATTATAATATTATTACCATGAAAATTTATTTTTAAATTTATACATATACTAAATTAATATATTATTTTATTATTGATTAATTTATTATACTAGTATATGTAAATTAGAAATATGATCGCAAATGTCATTTACAAGGTTTTTATATGTACTTTCACACGAAAAAAATATTCATTAATCGGAATACCATATAAAAGGTTATGAATTTTTAATTACAATATTTAAGAGTAAATAATATATAATTATAAATTAAAGGAAATAAATATATTTGTGTAGAGATTAAAAAATTATTTAGTAATGTGAAAACTAAATTGGCACTTTTTTTTTTTTTTTTTTTTTTTTAATTCTGGTGTATTAGATTTCATCGTTGTGGTCTCATAAGCTCCATAATTCATTTTTAAGTCCAAATTCGCTGGTTTCACCCCCATAACATTTTTAACGTAATCAATCAAAATTAAGCAGAATTATAATTCTTTAGATATCTTATCAGGCCGTATTATATTTACTTTTTAATATCATAATCAAAGAATCATGACTTTTATGCGTTACTCTGATTTACGAAAAAATTATTTCATGGGTAAGTAGAGATTAAAAATTTCTGAATAACGTATGACATCATATATTTTTAATTTACGTACGTCACTGTTAAAAATTACTCAACAATAAGATACATATGTTATCAAGAGTTTACAAGTCAATTGTATTATAATCTAAGTTTTTTTAATACTTTTAAAATTTTATATATGTTACAATTAATTCTACTTTAATAGTAAAAAAAACAAAAGCATGGTAGAAAATCCCGGATAAAATCCAGCACGCGTCGACTATATATTATAACCTAAGTTTTCATACGAGTAGAATCTTATGCAAGACCAACTTTTGAGAAATTGACGTCTAAAGCAATAATTCAAATTTGGGCATTTTCATTAATTGGCCAAACATAAAAAAAAGTATGAAAATATAGGGGCCTATGCACCCATTTGAAACTCTATGGGACAGTTGCACCCACGCAAAAATTTCAAATTTTACGCATTCTACAACCGCGGGATTTTTCTATCATGCTCCATAAGCACTATGCTTTTGGTACGTTTTTTTGTATTTTTCTATTACCCTAAAGGTAAACACTAGAGAAAAATTGATATTATTAATAGTATGATGTAAATATTAGACGTAGTTAAAAAAATTCATACTTTTAAAGTTTTAAATGGTACAATTAAGTCCACCCTATTAATTAAAAAAAACATTGTGCTCCACAAGCATGGTAGAAAAATCCAACCGTAGGGCCGAATATGAATTTTAGAGAATCTAATTTTCTGAAATTCATTGCTCGCCCAATAAGAGAGGTAATTGTCATCTTTAAAAAAAAAGACTATTTTTTTTACATAGGAAAAAGTTAGGACCAAATTTTAATTTTTAGTTATCAGTCAACCGAATGAACACAGCAGAAGGCACAATCAATGGACCGTAAACCATGTAATAATGGTGTGATGGTTCAGCGCATCATCCCTTAACCAGAGGTCAGGGGTTCAATCCCCGCTAGTGACCATGGAAATGGAAAATTGTTCATGGCCAGCACTTTACCACTCGCAGCACTTCCTGATGAGGACCCCCTAGGACCACCCGCGGGAAACCATAAAAAAAAAAAAAAACAATGGACTGTAAAATTGATCAAAGTAGTATTATGCAGATTTGAAGGGCAAAGTAGCCGGAAATGCATATTTATTGAAAAAACATGAAGATCTGAGGTTATATATGCGGATATGAATATCAAATTGTTGAAAGATGAGGATATGAAAATCAAATTTTTGGAATTCCATTCGGGTTAGTCTGACATCGGATTAATGCGTCGGTTGCGTTATTGGGATTATAACCGAATGAAGTATTTTTAGTAAATTATTATGAATTTTTAAGAATATTTAACTTGGTCAAATATGTGACGATCTTAGCTAAGATGCTAATATAAATTGATGGTTAAGCATTATTTTATTGATTTTCATACATGGTTGAGTGTGGGATTATGGTTACGATTCATTCATATCAAGGTCCACAGTGAGAGTTATGTTAACCTATAGTGTTTTGTATAATAGAAACGTCGACCGGATTCGGTCTACATTATAGCTGCTATGAGTTGGATTAAGCGTTTATGGTAAGTGATCCAACCTTCTTTCTACTATTTAAAAATTATTATAATCTTTTCATTTAATGTTTCACGCATTTGAAAACAATGATTAAGTATTGAAAATCTACATTAAACTATGATTTTATATGAAAGCATTTCAACACGTTAGAGCATCCACAATGCAAGATTAAAATGGAGGACAACTCTTCCATGTGGCAAGGTGTGTTGTCACTTTGCATTGGAGATGGACAAGATTTCTTGTCCACTCTCTCACATCCCATAATTAATATGATGATAGTATAGAAGAAAAAATTGTTAATTTTATTAGTATTAAAAGAATATGTAATGCCAACTTGGTAGACACCATTGGAGTAGTGATAGACAACTTTAAACACTTATTTTTTTAATAATATATTGACTATGTGACGCTGATGTGACATTAAATGGGATGAGAGTTGGGATGTGCATTGTAGATGCTCTTACAGTTTATGACAATATGATTTAAATGTGTTTTAATTGTATATGATTAGACATGATATTGTTTAATGTGATAATGTTATTAAATGTGTTTTGTTAAGAAAATATCTTATAAAAATAAATGATTTAATATATATGTTATATGGATTTTTTGAATAAGACATTTTATACTTGCGTTTTCTTGGCTCAACGTCGACTACGCAAGACATCGAATCGATACGTTAAAGGATCCTATGTTTGAATGATATGTCGGCACGACCTAGCGGGAGATCTGATAATTCCTCAACCAGCGGAAGAATGCTAGGATGTTATCTGTGTCAAAGAGACGTAGCGCTTAAGTCACCCAATGCTAAAGGAAAGAGTTCCGTAAATGTTTTAAAAGTGCTTTCGACGTGTATTGAAATCCGTTTAAATACTGTTTTAAAGCGGTTATGAAACCACTTTCAACGTTAAGTTTGAATCTGCATAATTATAAAATAATGCATAAAACTTTTATTTGATTTTCTATTAATCAGAAATATTTTTTAAACAATACTTGATCCGGTAGGGTTGAGGTTAGGGTTACTTACTAGGTTGTTTCCGTAACCTAATCTCCAACTCAATCAACAGTTTCAGGATATGTAATTATCATTTGTGGATATTTTGAAAGTAAAGAAGGAACACAATGGGAGAGAGCAATGGAAGCTTCAGTTCCAAGAAAGGTATGTTTATTTGCTAGTTACATATGTTTGAGCATGTTAATATTAGTATTAGAGTTTATGTCATGAGAAAGTTGGGATTGGTTTTGAATATGTATATTTTTAGTTATCACACCTAACTTTTAGGTAGATTTTAGGGCGTGACAAAGTGGTATCAGAGCCGACCCGGCACCGTGATCGGATTTGCAGAGCAAGGACTATCGACCCTCGAAGTTTCGATCACCTACCGGGGGCAAACGATTCTAGTCAGGGCCGCGACAAGGACGTCGCACGTATTAATGGTTATATTGTAATGCCCCATATTTATGTACCTCATTGGTTGGATCTAAAAGATTTGGAGTCTTAGTAGGTAAGATGTGTACTACTCAAGCCCAACATAAATTCCTCTTTTTCATGACCCAAGTGAGGACAACATGCTCTATTAGGTTAGGTCGGGCTAGTGAAGACAGTCACTCGGGTTTGGGGTATGACATGTAATGCAAATATGAATATCAAACTACAGAAAGATGTAGAAAACTAATATGTGAAAATGACAGGACAGACTTGAAATTTGAAGATAGATGCTGAAATTTTAAAAAAATAAAATAAATTCTGAAGGATTTTGCAGCAGAAGTTGATTCATGAATCGGTGAGTCTGACCAGATGAATGTAGGAGGTAAATTGTGGAGGACAGCTAATAGTATGAGAAAGATGTATTAGCTCAACGTTGAAGATTACAATGGAGGGTAGTGTTCTTATATAGGAAACACCAAGGACTATGGTAAGTCTCCTAAATATGGAGACTAGATTACTAATCATCAAACTACTGTCCAACATTATTATTCTACTTTTATGATCCAACAATGACTGGCTTAACATATTATCAATACAAGCCTCCAAATCCGTTTGAATTCCAGGGGCGAGGAACAAAATCACCCATTCTCTTATTACATTTAACGCATTTTTCACCATTATAAATAACTGAAGCGATATATGCATCCATCCCTCCCTATGGTATCATATCATATATCTGACCTGTAAGCTTGTTATGCATTCCTCCTCCAAGCTGCTCTTAATCGCTGAAATGGTCGACCTAAGTACTTGGATAGAGGTGTGGCCGGCACTGGAATCAATTTACCCACTACAGCAAGTGGCCAACTGCAAGCATCATCATCATTATCAGTCCTAATAATGTACTATAAACAAAGATGACAAGCCACATCTTCTCATCCATACTATACAGTGAGAGCCCCCTTTGAAGAATCGATAAACACACAACACAACTACTCTCTTCTCTCCTTTTGCTCAATTACAAAGGCAAAATACCTGACAATCCCAATCGCAGCACATACTAGCCACAACTTCCAGCTGAGCTTCACCGTGTCAGCAAATGTGCCTAGGAACTCAACAATCACAACCTAATCACAATTGTTTCACATTCAACTGTCAGCAACCATGTATACCAAAACGAGGTTGGTTGTGTGTGCGTTAAATAAAATTATGAAGCTATTATGTAATGCAACTGAATGTAATCAACAGATTTCTCCAACCACAAAACCAAAACCCACTCACTTGAAGACCAGATGTGACAGCAATGATACCCATGAACAGATAGTTTTTAGTGATCCCACTGAATACGTTCATTTGATCTGGCTTTCGAGCATTAAACTCGTTAAAGATCTGTCAAATGGTAGTAAGTAGCTTTATAGCAGTTTGCTAAAACTAACAAATATAATTAACCAAATATAAATTTATTTACTTGGCAAAGTACAAATGCATTGAATATCACGGTATTCTTCACACGGTTAGCATGGTCCTTTGATTCATTGATATTATTCAAACCTAGAATACTGCGGCCCCCAAAGTTTAGAACCAGGAGGACAGTAACTTGATAGATAGCCTGCCCATAAAATAAAACATGATTAAATTTAAGGCCATTCATTAAATGAAGGACAATGAATGAACGATGCTATATCTGGAGAGTGGTTGGGGGGTGTTAGGCCATAGAGAAATCAAAGAACCTGCACGATCAGATTCCTCCACATGATATTGGTTACAAGAGGCTCCCTGCAAGGATGGAGAAAACATTAAAGTAAAAAGGTCAGATTGTCCCTCTTCTTATAGATATGGTCTGTGTATATACTAGACTATATGTAACTACGTATTTGTAGATTATTTATGTACATACATATATTATATATATTATACAAAGGAAGCAAACCTTCGGCCAACTGGAGTTCTATGCATAAGATGGTCCGTTGGTGGTTCAGTGGCTAAAGCAAGTGCTCCGAGAGTATCCATGATAAGGTTAACCCACAGAAGCTGTATCAATTGGAATTAAATCAGAAACAAAAAGAATATAAAATTATGCTACTACTTATACCAAAACACTCCCAGGAAAATGTCAGCCACCAACTCGGTGCAAGTCACGTGACCTACAGCTTATATATATATATGTAGCAGGAGCTGGAAGCCAATTGATTTTTGCTTGCGTTAAGGGGTATAACTTTTAAGTTAAGGTCATAATAATCACAGGTAGTGCTAAGTATAAATTTTAAGCTGGCACACATGACACACTCTGATTCTAGCTGTATGAACACCCAGAGTAGAAAAAAAAACTTTTACCAACTCGAGAGATATTTACCAAATGATCCCTCTTAACTTTTAAAATCATTAATATCTAATCAAAGAAAGAAAATATTAGATTCACAAACCTGTACAGCAGTCAGAGGAACATCACCAGAGGATACTGCTGCGACAACATTGATTATGAGGGCTGCAACATTTACTGTAAGCTGAAACTGAATAAATTTCTGAATATTTGCATAGACAGAGCGTCCCCATCGTACCACCTACATACAAAGAGGACACAACAATGATGGGCGTGAAATACATAAAAAGATAGAAATGCTTCTAAAAGGAGGAACCGGCAACCAATTCCAAACAGAAAGATGGACAAAAAAACTTGTTATCTTGCCGATCCTTCTTAGAAAAAGCTGCATGTCAGAATGCCCAATACATGACCAACTCCAAAATCAGCAAACCAAACTTGAGGTAGCTTTACTCCAAACAAGAGGGCAATCCACTTCTTGATTGAAATTAATTTTGTCTGACACTTTGTCCGAAGGGAAAGTCATGGATAAACCAAATGATACATATAGAATGATCATCTCTATAATGAGAGTAATGATAGAAAGTCCGGAAAAAGACAATCCAAGAAAGATAAAAGTACTCACGATGATATGTCTTAATGCTAACTTTTTGACCTGTTTCAATTCCTCTTACATCATCTTTCTCCGCAACTTTGTCATTCTTGGAATGACATCTTATTCTTCTATTTTTCCAGAATATGTGGTAACATCATGGAAAAATTAAATACATAAGCTAACCTTTACAACCGATGCAAAATTGTCATCCAATATAATAATGTCAGAGCTTTCTTTAGCGACTTCTGTTCCTTGAATGCCCATGGCAAGACCAATATCTGCCTAAGAATATAAATCAGTAGAATCACGAAGATAGAACAAATGTAATAATGTCGCAAAAAAGCGCAGGGCAATAGCATACATGCAACACCAGCAGAGAAATGAAAACGTCAACTGTTTCCATGAGCTTCTTAAACAAAATTTACTTTTAATACTTCTTATTGTTAAAATCATGCATAAGTGATAAGGAGGTGTCTGAGACATGTATACTGTCCAACTTCACAAAAGGACTCAAGTCAGATTTTAAGCCTATGGTTATGGGTTAAGACAAGATGTTGCTGAGGCTTGATAATTTGGACGAAGGTGAAATATATGCCACCTCAACGCTCTAAACATTTACACTTTTATGGATGGGATAGTGATGATTTTGCGTACTTTCTAATTAAGCATCTGATTAGATCCAGAATTTATTATCAACAATTAAGAATCCATTTAGATCCATAAGATTGCAATAGATGAGCTTAAATCACAAAATAACACCTCTATCATTTATTCTCCTTGTGTAAGCACACAATGGATTGATAAGAAAAAAAGCAATTTGAATACTCAATATATACAATCAGTTGCAAAGATGTAAACCCATCCATAAATGCGGTAAATAGTACAGTCTAGAGACTGAAATATCGACCTCGTGAAGTGCAGGTGCATCATTTGTTCCATCGCCCGTTACAGCCACAACATCCCCACCCTTGCGCAATGCTTGCACAAGTAACAATTTGTCATTGGGAGAAGACCTCCCCATCACCTATTCATGAGCAAAAGTACGATAGTTCTTGTACAACTAAAAGAGAAGTGATGTTCATATTACTAGCTCCTAATTCAATTTTTAAGCACCAACAGATTAGCGTTCTACCAAACATAAAATATCAAAGCACTTACAGTTATTTCTTTTGCAACTTGTTCTCGTTGTCTCTCAGATAATTCTCGGAAAACCCTTCCTTCAATGATATTAGGCTCAGTGGCATCAGAATCAGGACCAAGTATCCCACACTCGAATGCTATTGCCTTTGCTGTCTGAATATTATCCCCAGTAACCATACGCACCTTCAAATGATAAATATATATCCATTAACTTGGGCACATTAAGCTAAAAAGGGACATTCTTTTCAGTTAATAACATGAGACAAGAAGAGGATCTAATTCAATAGTTCTCGACTCAAATAGGGTAACCTCATACAAGATGGTTCAGTGTCCTATTGAACCTCCCCTTTAAATTGAGTATATTAAAATTAGCTTATCAAAACGGCAGTGGTGAACCCTAAAAGTGATGTGTTATATAGCACATAGCATTATGTACCTCTCTGCTCTTAGATAATAGTTACTTTTATCCAGAGGACTGATATCGAGAATTTCCCTGGATTCAAGATGGTGGATGGATTTGATGACTAAAAGTATCTTAAGAGTAGCATTGCAAAACCACCTACTTGTTGGCAATAATTACTTCCCCCAAGAATAAATAATGTATGCAGAAGACTTACCTTAACTCCAGCTTCTTTACATATTTCTACTGCTTCTTTAACACCTGGACGACAAGGATCCTAAACATGAAATAACATCAGCCACGACAGGCAATAGTAAGGGCATACGAATTCATAAATCAAATATAATGAAAGAACATATCTCTAAAATCGAGACTTTGGATCTTTGCATACTTTAATCCCTAAAATAGCAAGCAAAATGAGCTCGTCTTCAGGTAAAATCCAATTGTCTAGACTTTCAGAATCAGCAAGAGTCCTTTCAAGATCATATGGCCGATAAGCTATGGCAACACAACGCAAGCTTCTTGTGGCCATCTCACTAATGGCTTGCATGAAGAAGTCCTGCCAAGCAAATCATATTAAGGATTACTTATCTCACACTAGACCCGAAGAACTTATAAAATCTTTCCTCATTTTCAACAATTCAAGGAAAGACTCAGGTTTACAAAGACCACAGGGAAAAAAATTCAAAAGCAAGATATTAAGAGAACTTCCCTGTATTCTTAGCCCTCATAGCTACTACTCGGCCAGACTAACTCCATTCAGCAATAACTTTACAAAATCAACTGTAAACTACAAAAGAAACTCCAATTTTCACCTTTTCTTCCTGAATTGGTTGCAGCTGACCATTTAAGTCCATATACCCTGTACATGATGCTAAAACAATTTCTGCAGCTCCCTTCCAGTGTATATGAACCTCAGATTCACTCTACACACAAATAACGGATTGAAAGATCACATTTCAGTACTGACTCATAGCTAATTCCATGCACTGTCATTCACAAGTGTCAGTTGCTGATTTATTTTTGCCCCACTGAGATTAACAAACCTTAAGTTGTTTCTTTTACTGATTAATAGCACCTACAGAAATTCAGTTCTCAACGTAATAAAGATGAACATTATGTTACTGTATTACATCACTGACCACATTGGCAGGAAAAATGGTGTTCCTTTCATGCTTAGATTTAGCTGAATGCTTTAAGGTTAAAATGATCATAAGATGCAGCCTCTAACATGTTAATCAGAATGGTTGTGGAGATCCAAGAATATAGCATTTCAAATGCTTCTTGCAACATTAGCCAGTACAGTTTAATCACTTATGGGTGAAACAGCTAACCATACAGATTGTAGAGCTGACAATAGTAAAACGGCTACAGAAAAGAGTGGGGTGGTGCAAGACAGCATTTAATATTGTAATGAGGAATTTTGTTGCTTATGGAGTACAAAATGGACATTAATGTGCACAGGAACAGCAGAAGCTTGGATGTGAAATTTGGAGTTGGCTCATTATCATCCTTTAAAATCAAAACAGTCCTGGATTTAAATCTCAAACCTTCCAATTCATCATAGCCCTTTTTTTAAAAGTTGATCCCTGTTTCTACTATGTGATATTTTCCCTCAGACTACCAATCAAACTACATGACAACATAATATGACGCCTATACGGAGTTCAAGCTTTTAGACCAGCTCATTGATAGTCATCAAAATGTCTATATTGTATAAGACCGTAGCTTTGATCTCCGGAACCAACCCAGCCTCTTCAGTAAGTGCAGTAGAGGGTTGGTTGCAATAATACTAGGCTAGCTACCAACTTTTCAAGGAATAACAACAATCAGTTGGATATGTATATTTCATTTCATGAATCAGAACTGAGATTTAAGACTGAGGAAAGAGATAACACCAATTTCAGGGCGACACCGCCCCGTTTCTTCTCAGAATTGAAGGGGAAAACGTGAAGGACAGTAGATGCTGATCTGACAACATCAAACTTCATCCCCAGCTGCATCAGAAGTAGTTCATCAGATGACTAACCACATTACATAAACAAGAAAGATGCCATTGATAAAAAAGCGAAGAAAGATTTCTGAGGTACCTTAACTGCCCACAAGAGGATGGCCTTCTCAGTGGGTGATCCAGAAATTTCCAGATCTAATCCGTCCTATCAAAAAGATTAAAAGAAGCATTAAACCTACAGTATCTACTATTCACAATTAAAATGAGCTCCACCTTCTTAGCAAAAAATTATTAGAGATAATGTACACCTCGAGCACATAGACACTGCCTTGGGTATTCTGTGCAATGCCAGGAAAAAGAATGGAGGACATCCCTTCATGCAGTTGAGAGGACTCATCTGGTGAACCCATCTTGTTTCGACCAACAAAAGCCTCAACCACAGTCATCTAATTCATAACTCATAATTAGTAGTATTCAAGCACTTGTATCTAAAAAAAATAGTGATGGGTAATAAAACAGCAGGCTTTCACTGGAACTCTTTAAGGATATCCATCGAATAAGAAATAAGAAGCAGTAACCTGGTTTAATGTCAATGTCCCCGTCTTATCACTGCATATTGTGGTGGCAGAGCCCATAGTTTCACAGGCAGAAAGCCTTCGAACCTGCAAGATTTGTTCATACGGAGTCACTTTTAAGGCATACCTCTCATACCTGATCATAAGTTTAGTAACATAATTTTGACAAGAATAAGTTTAGACTTGCCAGAGCTTTGTCAGCCATCATTTTCCTCATTGAGTAAGCGAGTCTGTCAAGTACACCAAGTATTAGCATATTTCAAGAGGATTTGAGATTACTTCGAAATACTCACACCCTACTTACGTCAAAGTAACTGCCAAGGGAAGCCCTTCAGGAACAGCAACAACCACTATAGTTACCTACACAATTCTACTTTAGTCAAGTTAGAGTTCAAGAAAATTACTTACTAAAATATGAGCAATAAAATAAAGAAGCAATTCCCACGTACGGCAATTGTCACAATCTTGACAACATCGTCCATAACAGTGCTAATGCTAGTCTTGCCTTTCTGAAATTGGACTGTACCGTCCGGATCATGTGACTTTCCAGTAAAGTACCTACCATGTTTAGAGTATTTGAAAAAGCATGCTCGTTAGATTTTCTTTGGAGAACATGCTACGGTACCATATCAGTACAAATGTGTGTGGCTCAACCATTGTTTACAATCGTTGGTTGGATATGGCCTATGGGAGCATCAAACTGTAATCACAGAAAAGAATGATGGAAACTTGACGAATGGAAACTAACCTCACCAACAGCACAGCCAAAACAGCAAAAGCTACAGCAAGACCTACGACGCCAATGAATGTTGCTAGACCATTCAAGCGTACCTGTTGCCAGTTATCAGTAAGAAAATGGGGTCTCTTCACCAAATGAGGAGGAAGATCCAGGAAGCAATATTACTATATAAGACAACTTTTAGAAACCTGCAATGGGGTCTCTTCACCAGTATCTTCAGAGATACTAGCCATTAGCAAGCCCCATTCCGTATTAATACCAACACCTGTCACCTGTCATCATGCCATTCCATCAAAAACCAGAAATGCATTAATTTAACTTAGAGATTAGACAATTTTAAATATTTAGTGGTTTCATAGAGCATAAATATTATAAAGGCTTTGGTTGTTTGGTATTATGTGATATTCGCAAATGAAAAGCCTTTCGTGGAGCAGTCATGTCATATAAAATGATTATGTTATTTTTCATGTATGAAGATGAAAATTACTGGTTCGCCCTTCGTCATTCCATGAGGAGCATAAATATCAATATTCTAAAGACAAACATTAAAAAAAGCGAGTGGTCATATCTTTACTAACTTGAATAATGTGAAACGAGACACTCTATCCCATCATGACCAACCCACAAATAATAGCAAGTGATGACTAGGATACCAACTAGAGACTAGTGCATCTTTTCACGGTCATAAATAAGAAGTCGTAACAAAAACTTTTTGAGCATGCTAATTGGTTCACTTTCAAGGAGTATCACTTCTGTGGAAAATAAAAAAAGACAATGAATGATTGTTTAACCAGCATAGTGCCAACACCATCCGCAACTTTACAGCCTGACATCAGAAAAGGCGCTTTCTGATCCTTGTGCACCTGGAAAGTATCATCCTTGTTAGACAACAAAAATACTAAATTTGACATTCCAGTCATTGCAAGCACAGAAGCTTACAATCTTGCTTTCACCCGTCATGCTTGACTCATCAATTGACAGAGAATGGCCACTGATTAGGATTCCATCAGCAGGAACCTTAAAGAAGCAAAGGAAAAGCAATTTGAAAATTTCAACCGATTGAACAGAAGTATTGGTGAAGCAGTGGTTTAGATCATAACCTGGTCACCAATTCTGAGAGGTACGGTATCACCAACAACAATGTCAAATATTGAGACCTTCACTATCCTACCACCTCTTATTACCTGCCAGTTCTAAATTATTATCACCAAAGACGAGAAACAGCATTCTGAACCTCACTTGCCACAAGTGAATACCTCCAGTTGAATATTTCGCTTTTCCTCATTCAAATTTTGGAACTGGAGTGATTGCCTATAATCACTAACAGCTGATAAGAAACAGAAATGGTCAGATAAGCTAGAGTACTTCAGTGATGAAAGCACAGATGCCAAATAAAACATCTTTCATGTAATAATCAAAATTGAAGCATCTCTGATCTTTATTATGCCACCAACAAGGGGAACATGATTCAGCCACTAACCCCAGTTTAGAAGAATAGTTAATTAACTCGGTCGTTTTTAAGGAAATGCACCCAAAGAATGGCAATGAAAGTAACTAGAACAATCATTAAATTGGTAAAAACTATAACACAGAGCATACATGACAAAATATACAGATCTAAGAATGTAATGCAAACTAGAAAATCACTGGTCTTAGTTGATTTCCAAAGCCCACACAGGCTGTGTATATGTAACAGAAAATCAGTTGATGGCATTACTACATACTTGTCCATGTTTGGAGCATGTGAAAGCAGAAAGTCCATCCAATTTGATCCCAAAAACATGATTGTGAGTAAAACAACACAAAAAAAAGCCAGCGGGAAAGATTAAAGGTAATTTCACCACACACTAAAGCAAGAGCAGCTTCTTTTGTCCCTTGTAATTCGCATTATCAGCCAGTGATATGGACATTATTATAAAGCATTGATCTCACCATCACATCTATTACCTGTCACAATAATAACAAGAAATACGGCAATAGCGATGCTTCCTCCATCATACCAGCCTTTTTTTATGCCCTGTCATTATTTATGTTATGTCCAACATCAGTAATTGAAGAGAAAAGGCTGGGAATATAAATTTGAAGGATTCCACATCGAAATAGATTTAACTATTTTACAGATATATGCTTATCTTTTTGTATTACTGCAGTATCTTAAGTAATGTGCTAAAGTCATAAAAAGTGCACCAGACTAAACCAACTCTGAGATGAAAGATTCTGCCCCCATGTTGAGGTTATGTAATAGATTCTGTTGAAGTCTGGGTATGTGCCAAACAACAACGATAACAGTCAAGGTGGTTAGATTTTAAGACCCAACCCCCTTTTAAGGGCTGAGAATCCCTAGTTAAGGCCCACAAGTCAATAAAATTTAAATGTTAAAACTACTTGAAAGCAGGTGATAAGTCACGCATCATGCAAGCAACAAAAAGGAAATGTGTGTTTCAGTATAAAGGGATCCACCACCTATTTAAACTTTTGATTGGATATAGTGCCATTACTTGTTTTGCTTAGCTGTTCCATCTAATTTATGAACCCGTGATCAGTTCATTTAACAGTTAACTTGGAGAATTAGAAAGCAGATGCATATATCATTAGATGGTTCCACTTAAGTAACCACTAATAGTAATTTCCCTAACAAATAAGGCGAAAGATTTCACACTTAACAACTTCCACATCCACCTAAGAGAGGTACAATAAAGCACCAAATTGCTAGGATCCAACCATACAATACAAATAAATATGACCAGAAAAGATCAGTTGCTATCAAAACGAGGATGTATATAGAGTCCTTGGTACAATTATTAATTACTGAACACAATGCACTCACCTCAGTCTTTAATCCAAGTGCCAAAGATGCCACAGCAGCTATAATCAATATTATCAATGTCAAGTCTTGCCAAGCTTCCCAAAGGAACCGCTGTAAGGAGAAAGAAAGATGTCATTCCATAGAGTAAAACTCTGTAATTTGTTGACAAAAAAAATACTGAATATATAAGATAAATAAATGAAGCGTACCAGAAAACTTCTTGTTTTCTTTCTAGGGTATGTATTTGACCCAAAGGTACTCCTCCGCTTGAGTATATCCGTCTCGTCCCCAATTATGCCTGTTTCCAAGCTCGTCTTCAACATATCAGATAGACCTTTGACCTGTGGAAGTGATAGTGGTTCTAAATGACGTTAAAGAAAAAAGGCACATATAATCAGAAAATATTAATATACAAGGGGAAAAAATTACCCCTCCATATTGCTGTAGATCAGATATATTATGATCCCGAGACATGGAAAGCAACTGCTCCAACTCAATTGCATAGTCACCAGAAAGAACTGGAGGACTAAAGCTTGTACCTAGCCCTGTAAATAGGAGGAAGTAGGTCAAGTTAACAACAGACTTACAAACATAACCACAGAAGCTTGAGCTATAATCTGCGGAACTCCATTGACTTGAATCCTATGATTTACCCTCCTAATAACATGGAATCTTTATACCCACTCTTTCATGACAACATAACCCTCAATACCAGCTTGAAAAATGAGATGCAAACTCTCAGTCTTTGATTAGGAGCTAGGATCAAGCGACTGGACGTACTTCAACTATGAGATAGATAAATGTTTGGTACTATTAGATACCCAACAGAATGTTTGTACACTAAACCAAGCCCTTAAGCTATTAGAAGGGCATGGCACTTTAAGCTGCTGACGAAAATCCCCCCTATAATTAGCTACTGGCAGGGTACGTTGAGTGAAGTTGCAACCAAGTCCAATTACTGATATTCCTAGTCTAAGATTGGTGTCTCCAAAAGCAGTAAGTACCATTCTAGACAAGTAATATAACCAAGACTATCATCATTATTAATCAAATGTTAAAACTGAAAGGCTCATCACATATCAATGTAAACCATTAGGAATTTAGGAGGAATGTCGTCAGGCTTACTCATTAGCTCGTTGTTAACGTGCATGTATATCCATATTTCTAATACTAGTTGTCCATCGACACTACACATTAAATTTCTTAGTGAAGTAATTAATTTGTTCATAATTTATATATTCGTCTTAGTATATACACAAAACATTAATTAAAATAAAACGAAAACACTGAGGAGGCCATGTGAGAAAGAGCAAAGGAAGAGTTTGTGTGTGGGTGATATATTTTTATGCAAAGTTCTTATAATAAATTTCTGAATTTCTGGAGAGCTAATACAATTAATTTAACAAAATGGTCCTCGAGTTTCTTTTATTAATTAGAGTTAATTGGTAAACTAAAACACATGTAGAATTAGTAACCAAAGTTGTTTTGAGTACCTGACTCGTGTAGAATTAGTAAACAAAGATGCTATTAAAGAAAATTCATGTCCAAAATGTATAGAAAAACACATTAATTTTCAGGTTAAGAAAAAGACATTTTACCATTTTGCTTTTCCCCTGCCAATTTGAAAAGCAGTGCTGCCTAAGGCAAGACGTCAATGGTTAGATATGCTAACACTGAAATGTCACAGGATAGCCTTTGCATTTATAGAAAAACATTACTCTTATGACTTGTGCATGGGCTCTAATCATCCTCCTCCTTTGTTCCGTCTCTTCTTCCCTTTTTAAGTCCAATGTATATCGAAAGCGGCGAGTAGCATTCAGCACAAGTGCGGCTTGCTGTGGAGGGATAGAAATCTTTCAGTCCAATATATTGAGGTAACTATTCAAATCTGATGGCAGCAGTTAGCACTAAGTAAAACTAATAATAATAGGTAAAGAGAGACAGTGTACTTGAAATTATAGAAATAAGTAAAAAAAAAAAAAAGGTTTAAAGAAACAAATCTTACAGCAGAGAAGATACTATTAGTAGTTTGCAACAGTTGACAAATGGTCATTCTCAAATACAAATTGATAATGCTGTTCAATATATCCTAACTCAGACCAAGGAACTAACTGATAAGAAGCATCCTTAATATGTCATGAAATAAAGCAAAGCCTCCTTTCAGGAAATTGACGTGAGCATTCTTTGTATGTCAAGGCCCCGTAATCATATACTAACTTCTCATTTGCCCTTGCCACTAGTTTAACTGTAACGATAATCCGCTACTCATCACCTTTGTAACTTCAACTCCATTTTTCCCAAATAGTTCCGTTACTATATGTCAATACATTAAGAGAATAATTGGACCCTTCGTTCTATAAGACAGGTTGTACAGTTCCGTTTTATCTTGTCATAAAAAATATGATTTTATGACTATGCAAAGTTGATTTTGAAGTTGGTGTCTGAGTTCTGATTAATAGTTAACTATGGATACACAAGTACTTCGGCCCCATCCATAGGCTTTAAACAAGGAGGTCAACCTGGGATCTCCATATAACAAAGGAGGTCACACCAAATGAGCAATCCTCTGTATTAAAAGGATGACTGCTTTAAACAATTGTTTGCATACAAATCTTGAAAATCGTCAGAAGACAACCATTTGTATCTAGTCAGATGTTTCATAGTCATATAAGTTATACGCATGAAGATCATCTCCTTGCAGACCAAATAAGAAATATTATCCGAGGTAATATGCGTGGTGCATGTGAATTGTGAAGTAGCCTAATCCTTTACACTGAACATTGCCCTCAAAAGTTAACAATTGGTTAATCAACTCCTTATCCAATTATCGTTGGTCTCAAAATCAATTAAAGATGAAATCATGCATTATCCTAAAGTGCTTTTTCCCCAATTCAGGTTTTACTTTGCATTCTGAATTAAAATCAAATCTAAGCCAATGAACAGGTTCAGTACTAGTTGAGGACCACTGGGGAATTATCATTTTAATTAAAAGTAGAAAAATGTACGTACCCGCCATCTTTTAAGAGTCTCAAAGGAGACATTCTTGGTAGTGTCAATGTCAAAAGGACCCAACGAATCATTCTCATCCTTCTGAGCATCATTGGGCAAGCTGGAGCCAGCCTCAACATCAAGCGGATTTGCAGATGGCGGCAAGAGAACGTTCAAAGAGTGGCTGCTCATTGCAATTCCAGCAACAGATACTGCTGCTGCTACTACACTGTCGCAAATGGAGAGATGGCACACACCTGCACGACACAAATGCGATCAACTCGTACTCTACTCGTACGGGGCCACATCAGCGAATTAAATAAAATAAAAGAATATAGAGAGAGACCGAGAATCAGAAGGCATAAATACGACAAAAACAAACTTCTGGGAGCTGAAAATGGTCAAGAGATACAACAGACAATCTGTGGAAATTGAATTTCAGAAATAGCAACAAGCGGAAAAACAAAACAAAAACACAGCACAGATGCTATTATGAATGAATGATCACTGTTTCAGCTGCTTTAGTTGTTTTAGACAATACTAGACTAGAGGATTATAATTACGCAATGAAGAAGTAGATTACCGGAATCGGCAGAGAGTAACGGGGGAGCCTCCGGCCGCCGCTGACCAACGGGCAGACCAAAAGAGGAAATAGAGCTTGATCCCGGAATTTATCCACCTTGTGAGATGAGAGGGGGTGACTGGCTCTCGGATTGAAATTTGGAAGGATACCATACCGCAGTACTTCGGAAACTTCCTGGAAACTTACTTCCCGCCTAATCATCTTTGTCTTTCTTTCACACAAAAAAAAACCTTTGTCTTTCCTTTTTTTAAGCACAAATTTCAAATCATGCTTTGATTTTTAGCTTACAAAATTAATTAGGTAAATTATTACATTAAAAAAAACACGTTGTTCCATATTTAGCAACAATAATACTAATTGTGAAAATTTGTTTTTTTTCCAACAATTGTGAAAATAGTTTATTCTATTAAATTTGTTCTATATGTAGCCACTTTTTAATATATATATATTAGTTTACATATAAAGCGATAATATGTCAATATTAATTGAGTATGACATTGGACTTTAAACTTCAAGTAAGAATGCCAATCACTTAAAATATTAATAATTGTATAATTTAATGATATTTTAAAAAAAAAAATAGAAAACTATCCACTTAAAAATTAAATATTTCGCGCATGAGGTTAACTACTAATCATTTTTTCCATAATAAAAATATTAACAACATAGATTAAGTTCGACTTACAAATCAACAACTACCATGGAAGTGTGTTGTCATTTTGGATTTAATTACGGTTTTGTAGAGAAAATAAATTATATTGGCTCTATGAAGGGAGATGTAAATGTGTTTGATTATAATGGAAAATTCAATTAATAATGGATTAAGTTTAAAAATATATTAAATAATAATTACTAATGATAACAATTATCAACATGACGTAATGATTTAAGGTGGTGGTTTAAGGTTATATCATTGTAAAATCTCTTTAAATATACTTTAACATTAAAAAAAGTATGATTTTATAAACCCTAAATGCTAAATTGATTTATAATTTTTTTAATTAATAACTAGTCAAAGTTAGTCATGTTGGATCAAATATTTGAATCGCAATTTTAGTTGGCATGTATGGTGTTATTCAATAATTCAATTATCTATCAGGTATCAGTAATATTTTTTCAATTTGGTAAAATTATATTTATTTATTTATTTATTTATTTATAAAGGTACGTTTAAGAGTGCGCCAACAAATTAATATTTTGAAATGTACTAAATTTTTACCATGTAAAAAAAATTCCAAAAGTTATAGCATGTAGAAAATTGAATTACAACGCTAATGTAAGGTTTTAAATTCCAAAATAATCACACATACCGAACAAAGTTGAAATCCGAATGTGCCCGTTTTAGAAAGAGACTTATCTACTAAAAACCCAAATGCCCCAAACAGACCCTAATGTCAACAAAGCAGATTATATTACACTGCAGAGGACACGCATAGACGTTTGATGAAGGACACTCGCTCCTAACCAGTATTCCATTATAGTTCTTCGTTTTATTAATGGCTAATTACTAAGTTCGGTTATTTGTTGTGTTTTTCATATGCAACATAATGGTTACTTTTATTTTTTTTTAGATGTTTAGTTGATTACTAACGATTCAGAATGTAACCGAATGGTTATGCCGTTAAATTATCGTCCAAAATTTCCATAAATTGTCATTTGATAATCACGTGCCAAAATAATATAATAGTTTTTCTCTTTTTCTACGTAAGTGATTCCTTGAGCAAAAACTCTTCATTCCCTACACATAATACTCACGGATGAACACTTTATATTCTCACACAAGTCTTCCGGTGACACACCTCCACTCGCACAAGTCCTCCGTCCACACGTTGTCTCCATCTCTCCTTCACCATCTCACAAGTTCTCCGCTTAGTCCGATCAGGTTGTCGTCGTCTCTCTTTATATCCTTCTACTTGCTCTTATTTTGCTAAACTATTGTTATGAGCCTTATTAGTGAAGTAATTCTCTTTATATTATTGGGTGTTAGGGACAATAGGCTTTGCAATTTTAGGGTTGTACTTGTAATAATGTAGTGGTTTTTATACTCTAATTCTAACTAGTTGCCCTATATGGCTATGATTAGGGATTGAAAAACTCATACTTGCCTAATATTAACATTCTTTTTTTTTCTTTTTTTGCTCTAAATATAACCGGTTGCCCTGCATGTATGGTTGTGGTTAGGGATTGAAAAACTAATGCTTGCCTATTGTTAACATTTTTTTTCTTTTTAGAATAGAGAGCTAGGAAATCGCCTACAATATATAATTTGTATGGGGGAAAGTGGGTTGATTCTGGTGGGTATAGGTTGTATGAAAGGAAACTTGAAATGATGAACTTCATCATGGAAACATAAGTTAAGAACAATTGGCTGGTATAGTAGATGTGTATTGTGGGCTAGTAGAGCATGATTCACTTTTATATTTACCATCAGGAGAAAACCCACAAACAGATCTTGAAGTAACCAGTGCCGATGAAGATTTTCAACATATTCCAACTAAAAAAATGCATACGATCCTTACCTTACCTTCAAACTTGAGGAAAAACCTGTTGCGTCTTTTATCATCGCACATCTTGATCCATATGACAAACTTGGAATCAAACAACGATGAAAGGTGTTCGAGTGTCTACATATAGAGATGTAACATTTAATACCCTAAGCTAATGAAAAATTTAACCATTTGCATGAATTATAAGCTAACCAACCTTCGTCTTAACCGTTAGGGAATAAAACGTACGTCTTAACCAATCAGCTCATAAACTCGAACTTGTGAGTAAAGACCTTCAGTATACTCTTATTCATATTCTGACATTAACAGTTCCCAAACTTCAATACTTTATTTCTACCGGTTTGTTTCCACTCACCAAATAATTTAAGTGCGCCAAAATACAAGAGTTCACAGCCCTTAAAGTTCCCCCTGACCATAAGGACCACAAACCATTATTAATTAACAATTTACTACGACCAACTACATATATATATATATATATTTCATTTTTTAGGTTAAAAATAAAAACTTATAACTTTTTAATATTACTAGTGGTCGGCGCCTGCGATGCACGCGTGACGGTCGTAAATACCAAATACGAATGAAATACACTATGTTACATTTTGGAATTCTAATTTTTTTTTTTTTGTAAATATATACAAGCTCCAAAAATTCAAATTGTTGATTAAGAGATTTCTGTCCAATTTCGACGTTAAATTGGACATAAATTTTAAGCGTGAATTGCACGTGACTACTAATGGTTGTGACTGACTATTGACGCAATTTTAAATTAGAAAAACTCAATTCTCATTCTGTCCCTACTATTGAATGGAGATGAATGCCCGTGAATCCTTCCATGGAATTAACTGGAAGTTTTTTTTTAATCTTAGATCCGGAAGCTGGATCTCTGAGATTAAAGCATATACTTTCTCCATGTTTTCTTGTTATTTTTTTTCACAAAAGGGAGAATATTCTGAGCAGGAGAACTTAGTATTGGAAATATGACCCATATCCATATTTCCACGATTCCAGCTCTGGTCCTTCAGGGCACCTAATGCAGACGCAGAAATCATTTACTATCCAAATTCAAGAACATCAAGTTGATTCAAGAACCAGCAAATTAACGGTTATCACCAACAACCTAAGTAAAACATATGAGTAATTCCTTAAAGTGTGAAAAAAAGAGTGAAAATACCATAGAAAGTTAACAACTGCCACATGTCAGTTAACAATTTAACATAAATTGGAAAGAGAATTATGCAATGCATTGCCATGTGGCAGCTGTTAACTTTCTATGATTTTTTCACACTTTTTTACACTTTCTAGCAAAGCCCAAAACATATAGAGTAATTTATGGAAAACCCGAGAATGTAGCATTAATCATCAAAATCCAGGTAAAGATTCTAGAAATTCGCGTAAAAACACAAAATTCAAGAATTCAAGCTGAAAAGACTCAGCTATTCAATAATTTAAATCCAAAAAAGCAATATAGCGATTTCTCTTTTTTCTAGAGAGCAAATCCGTTGCTAAAGATTCCTAATTTTCTGTCAATATAAAGGATGTCCCGTTATATGATCATCTACATCTCAATTTTTGATAAAACAAATTACTTTGAAAAAATAGTTTCAACACCCACCTCCATAATACTACAAATTGATCAATTTCTTCATTATTAGAGAAGCACAAAAAAACGTCCAGTCTAAGATCTTGGGAGATAGTAGATCCCGTCACCATGGGCGGCGAGTTCATGAATCTTGATTAATTAATTATGGTATCGGCTTCAAAGATTGTGAAGAATGTTAAATTTCCTCGGCTTTAAGATTCACATCTGTTCACATCTGTTCAAGTATCTTTCGAGCCTTTAGAAACATTAGCCTGGAGATGCGACCCTCAGTATTTTTGAAACATTTGCTCAAGATCACAACGTCAACAACTCCAAGCACATTATACCAAAACCCACATAAGATTAACTACTCTATCAGTGCAACTAATTATTATTGTGGACATAAGAACGATGCTCCATTGGTTAATCAGTCATGCAATTCATTCTTTGAATATTTCCATGGTTGTGTATTAACCGTAACAAGAACAAGATCCCACCACTCCTAAATTGGTTGTTACAAAAAGAGTCAACTCAGACAAAATTAATGAGTACCAATAACAAATATGTTTACCGTCAGTCTTTGCAAGAAAGTGACTTTCAAGCTCTATATAATAATCAGGAACGATGTTTCAGCTATATAGCTTTCGTATGTAAGTATTGTAGTAGATGCATGAACATCAAACAAATTAGTCTACATGAACTCAGAAAGTAACATATGTAGAGAACACCTAAAGAAATTTTAATGCTTACCTTATATCTTCCATAACAAAAATCATTGACTCTGTAAAAAAAACAAGTACAGCAAGGTTCATATGAAAGAATCAGAGAAGAACCTGCAGGATATTCAAATGCATTTGATAAGTAACTATAAATAAATATATGGTCGATATTACTATATATAAAAATGAGAATCATATCTTTCACATTTTTGTGGTAATCTTTCCAAACCCACAAGGTGCCGCCACAATCAGTAAAGTAAATCAATATTGAAGGATAATTATAGAAAATTAGCAACCATAAAAAAATTAACTTTATCTTGCTGAAACCAGAGCCGACATTGACGAGAAGATAAATATAAAGTCATTGTGGTCGATTTGAACAAACTCCCTTCGACCACTACTGGTTGTAAAAGCTTCTTGTTCAATTGTCTGCTTAAAAACATATCAGTGACTTAATTAATCACATCTAATATGGTAGCTTGGAAAAAAAAAAACCCAAAAAGAAAAAATGGTTAAAACAACTCACCTTAAGCAGACAATCTGCTCTAGTAACAATACAATCCATTTTGTCTTTTTTTGTAGTGCGTAATTCTAAGCTTCTCATTGAATAAATCAACAAACTTGAATGCTCCACCTCCTATCACCTTTTCCCAAATTTTACTTCTTAGTTCATTGCAGATGAATAACATGCACAGTACTATAAAAGTAATTTGGTCACCAATCATAGTTCATAAGTATAGAAATGATAAGTCTTAAGAATTGAACTTTAATTGACAAATGAAAAACATGAGAAAAAAATTACAAAAACATGAGAAAAGAGAAAACATTATGAAGTATACAGATGATGTCTTGAGAAGACTCTGTTGTTGAAGAGATTCGTGATGGCAGCCAAAAAAACTAAACCCTAAAATGTAAAACTGAATGGAGGAACCAAATAAATCACTACAAGGATAACAACATGAGTAAAGTATGTCAGGGATGGAAAAGTGAAAATAACTTGATTAAGTGAAAGTACCCCTAATCATATGAAGCAGTTTAATCACTTAACAATTGAGCATGCACTAATAACAATTGTAAAGTGAAGCACGAACCCTAATTTAAGAGGATGAATAACAAATCTTGAACAGTAGTGGAAGATGGATCCATACTTCTACTACTTTCCCGAATCCATACTCCTCTGTAATATCATCTTGGATCCGTATAAGAGGAACGAAACAAAACTAATGATCCCAACAGCAATGTTCCAATTCTTTTAACTTAACCAAAAAACACAGCCACCAATCGATATTAAACAAAAAAACTTTTCCCGTCTACACATTCAATCTCTCTATTGAGCTCTTAACCAGTCAATCAAATTAAAATCTGAAAGCATGCTGATCATAGGATAAAGAAGGAAGCACTATCAGGAATAATTATCTTCTAGAAACTGTAAATGGAGTAGGAAGTAGGAAGGAGAAGTTGGACGCGTTAAGTCTAATTGAAGGGGATGAATAACAAACCTTGAACAGTTGTAGAAGATGGATCTACCAGGTGTAACGGGGCCTACGAGAGGTGTTGGAACGTGCGGGTGACCGTCTCTTCGTTGGCTCTCTCTCTGGCGGCTGCGGCTGGTGGGAGGAGGTGCAATGAATGGATGTCAATATTTGCACTCTATCTCACACGTTTCGTTCGTTCAATCTGCGGCGCGTCTCTTTCTATCGATCGGCGTGGCTCCCAAGTACAATTGGCAGCCTCTTCGATGAGGCTAAAGGAACAGATGGATTGTGGGAGAAAACTAATTGAGTTGCATGTGGGAAAGAGAGGGATTGCAAATTGTGTTGATTAAAAGGCAGGGTGAAAAGTCCTGTCGTTTTCTGGCGAGGCCTTGCAGAAGTTTTAAGGTGTGAGTGATGGGTGGTTGGCGAAACATTGCGACGGGTGAGATCAACTAACTGATTTGGAGTGACGGCAGATTTGGTTTGCGAAGAGGTGCTAGGCGATGGTCAGAGGTGCTAGGCAATGGAGGCAGCGTTTGGGTGTGAGGACCGCTAGTACTTTTAATATAGGTAGTAGATATAAATTAAAACATGTAAATTATTTTTATCTATAAAATCCAATTTCAATGATTTCACATTTTTAATTTTTTTTTAACATGGTAAATTCAATTATTTTTAGTATGTTTTTATTATCCGCGCGGTGCACATGGTTAGCATATAGTAATATATTAATTCAAATAACATACATTTTTTAAGTGACATATGTATGTTTTTCTCAGTCATTATCTCATAATTTAATCGCTACTCTTTAAAATATTTAGTAATTGCAGATTTATAAAATATTTGTATATCCTATTTTAGGTTAGGGATAAAATATAGAAACCCTCTACATAAATATTGAACTAAACAATAAAAAAAATCATATTTAAATGATATCTATGCAGTTTGACTGTGAAAACTTCTAAGATCGCCACATATGCGTTTCTATTTTTAATAATAAAATAATATATAACTATAAAATATACTAACATTGCATAAATACAATAAATAAACCAACATAAATATAATATAAAACTTGGGTTAAGGGTCATTTTGGTACCACATGTTTGCAAAAATTACACTGTTCATACCATTAGTATTTTTTTGTACCGAATTGGTACCATATGTTTCCAAACCTTACTGTTTTTGTACTTCCGTTACCATTCAGTCAAAAACGGCCGTTAAATGGCATGTGCCATGCATGTGAGCAGCCCAAAACTTTCAATTTTGTTACAATTTAGTCCATCTAATACATCCTTAACTTTTATTTTGTTCAATTTAGTCCTAAAATTTCAAAACCAAACCATTTTCCCAAATTGACCTAGCCATGAGCTAGGTCCGGCTAGGACAATTGGGACCTAGCCCCAATTGAGTTGGGGCTAGTTAATTTGGGGCTAGTTAAATTGGGGCTAGGTCCCAATTGACCTAGTCGGACCTAGCCTAGGGCTAGGTCCGACCCTGGGTCAGGGTCGCCTGGGTCCGGTGACCCCGACCTAGGGTCGGACCTAGCCCATGGCTAGGTCAATTTGGGAAAATGGTTTGGTTTTGAATTTTTAGAACTAAATTGAACAAAATAAAAGTTAATGATGCATTAGATGGACTAAATTGTAACAAAATTGAAAGTTTTGGGCTGCTCACGTGCATAGCACATGCCATTTAACGACCGTTTTTGGCGGAATGGTAACGGAAGTACCAAAACAATAAGGTTTGGAAACATATGGTACCTGTTAGGTTCCAAGTCTAGGGTCAACGGGCGGTCGACCTAAGTCTCGTTCCTCACTGGAGATGTTGCGGATCCGGTGCTCTCGGGTTGTGTCGTCCTAGCCTGTGTCTTTCCGTTCTTCACTTCACTTCTCTTCTCGCCCTGCAAGAGGGGCAATATCAGGCACAGAGGGGGGGGGGGTGCCTGATGAACCATCTCCGATGCCTAAGTCAGTACGGTGTTTGTAGAGAGATAAAGCTAGAGATATGTCAGAGCTAAATTATGCAACTTGCCAAGATTATCAAAGATGCTCAAATGAATGGTGGAGGAGTGGTATTTATAGGCAACGATGTCATTAATGTGGCTTAATGACATCGTTAACCTCTAAACACAATTAATTATCCTTTAATCACGTAATTAAGACCTTAGGGTACGGAGAAGGTTGGCGGAAATAAACCGAGTATGAGAGTCTAAAAACGGTGTCGGGGCCCTTGGGGGGAAGGAAAATCCGACCCCTAAGGACAGGGACCGGGCGCCGGAACCTTCGGGGTCGGATCGAGGATCCGACCCCGAGGACTTGGGGTCGGGCGAATGGGCCCGGTCAAACAAGTTTGACCGGGTTGGAGAGGTCTCCCAGTCAAACCAAGTTTGACTGGGAGCCCCCTCCCTTTCCCCTTCCACCCGATCTCTCAATAGAGAGATCGGGTGGGGGGACCCGATCTCTCAGTTGAGAGATCGGGTGGGAGAGGCCTCCCAGTCAAACTGTTTGACTGGGAGTCTCTCCCTCCTCTCAATCTCTCAACTGAGAGATTGAGAGGGCTTCCCCCCGGTCAAACCTTGGTTTGACCGGGTCGGAAAATTCGGAAGTTTGGACCGGCGCGTTTTTCCTGGTTCGGACCGTTTCCTTTTGTGGGTAACATACTTGGGCCAAAAGTTTCGACTTATAATCATTAACGGGGTGATCAAAATGAAACGATTTGGAAGTCAACGGGTTCAAATTGGGCGTATATCCATCACATGCCCCCGAGTCAACCAATGGCCTGACCCTTGATTGACTCTATTTTAGGATGGTATGACACGCGCAATTTGAAGCCGGGATTTTACCTTTTGTCGGAATGCTTACTTACCCATGGATGTGTGTTTCTGACTCTGCCCCTTGCCTTATAAGATAGAGGAATTGCAAACGTCAGAATAGCACGGACACGTGTCCAAGCACGCGTCCGTCTGAGGTGGAAATAATAAATCTATCCTTGCCATGGGCGTATACTTGAACAATACATACACACATGGGGATGCAATATGAATACAGCTAAACGGATTCATACTTCAATTTCATGCCGGGATTTGTCTAAGTGGAGAAAAATTTAATTTTGGTCTAAAATTTTTCTAAGTATGGGATATTAGAAAATATGCCTATAGGATGTTATCTTGAGTGAACATGGATGTATCATGAATGTGAAAATGTGTACTAGCATACATGCAAGTAGGAACATAAGGATGGGAGTGAGTATAGATATGCTGCGATTGTAGTCAGGAATGTATGCATAAATATATGGCGGCCATGTGCATGGACGTCTAAATGTTTGAACACATGGGAGTGTGTACGTGGGCATGCATATGAGTGCAAGCATGAACATGTATGTATGTATGGACGGGTTGTGAGTATAAGCATGAGTGATGACATTGATGTACCTGTAGATGTTAATCATGAATATGAGCATAAGTGCAAAGGTGAGAGCATAGACCCCTCCTTTACTTGAGGGTGGGAACTCTGCCACTCAATGGGACACAACGTTCCGCCTCCCTCGTATTAGCGTGAGCATTGTCCATTAACCTCGACCTTCGGCATGTGTAACCTTTTTCCTTCATTCGTTGGAGCGTGTGTATAGCTCTTGACCTTTACCCTGCAATTTGTTCCCCATAAAAGTGAGGGTGAAAATGCTTACAAGCTTTCTTCTTACCGCCGCGAGCGAAGGGGTCTATTAACATGTGTTAAGGGTTGACCCTTCCTTCGGATGTGTTGGAGCGTTGCTCCATTTGGGGAAGCTAAAAGTTCGCCCTCTTCCCTTGGTGTTAAGGTTGCCCCCGTAGTAGGCGTATCTCGCCCCTCCATGAGTAAGGGTCGATCTTTGCGTTGGTTGTTCGTATAGATGACTCACTTTTGGGAAGCTTTCTTCTTCAGACAAGGAGACCGTTGAATCGGATGAGAGGGAAGAACCCTCTAGTTCTGCTTATCAGGCCAAGAAATTTTCTAAGTCAGGGAAGGCTGCTAATGCTTCCAGTATGTTCTCATTCCATTCTCTTTTCTTTGTGATATACTTATGATTGTTCTCATGTTGCTTCCTTCTTGTTGTTAGGACGTTCGCCCCTGGTTACCGAATGGGTTCTTGCGGTGGGCGAGAGTTCAAGTCAATCTAAATCCGAGGCGTGGAAACCTGACTCTGAGGTCGGGCCCTCGGCTGCCAAGGAGAAGGAAACCGCGAGGGGCTCTCCTTCAAGTGCCCCCTTGCTGACTCCCTCTCATGATGAGGAGGTAGTGGTTGAAGAGGCGCCCTCTTTGCTTGACAAAGGGAAATAACCTGTGGCTGGTGATGGGGTGATCATAGGTTTTGATGTCTCCTCTCTATCCTCTGCCCCCCAGCCGAGGGGCCGAGTCTCAGGTTTATTTCATCTTCATGTAGATTTGACGACTTTTGAAGGTGTCATTGGCTTTCCTATGGGTTATGTTATTAACCCTTGCGTTGAAGATTTTTCTTTTGGTGATGGGTGTAATCATCGCCTTTCATTGATGTTCCTTTCTCTTGCCATGGCTCTGATTAAGATAGCAAATTCTTGCTTGGGAGTTTGGTGGAGATTGCTCTTGAGTTAGCCTCTACTAGTATCGTAGTTGTGATCGTTGTGGGGATCGTTTTGTTATATGCCCCCAATAGTGCTTGTCGTGATTCTTTGCTTTATGGTTGATTTCATGAGATATGGAGGTTGTCTTCATGATGAGGGTGTCTCATCCAGTGGATTGAAATATAAGTGCCTACCTTTGATGAGCGTATGAAGGGTGTTGTTTTTCCCTTTTTCTTGAACCTCCTCTTAGGGCTAGGCGTAGCCTTTTGATGTTCGTGGTCGGGATGGTGTTTTTACAATGCATGTCTTTGACATATGTTTTATGATGTGCTGCCATGATAATCACTTCGAGGTATGTGGACATGATAGCCACTTCATGATGTGTGGGAGTGATAGCCCTTTTGTAGTGTGTGGACATGATAGCCACTTCATGGTATGTGGACATGATAGCCACTTCATGGTATGTGGACATGATAGCCACATCACGATGTATGGAGTTGTGCTTTAGTATTCCTTTCTCATTGGAGAGCCTTCATTGTTATAGTTGCCTTTTGTTTAGGCTATGTTTGTTGGGTTAGGTCCCGATGTCTCGTCTTGTCGGATGTTGTATCCTTTATGCTCTTTAGATGTCTCCTTCATGAGTTGTTCTTGACGATGTTCAAGTCTGATACGAGCATAGGTCACGCGAGGGCGACATGCAAGATAATAACGTTTGTCAGAGGTTGATTTGTGCGACTTGTGAGGCAATTCTCTTCTTGATGGGTCGAGTTTATTTTGAGAGTCTTGAACTTTGGATTTCATGTCTTTGCTATCCTTCTTGGTGGTGTTGGGTTCCTTTGAGATACTTCTCTTGACTTGTGATATGGATGGTAGGATAACTCGTTACTTGATAACCTCTTGTGCTTCTGTATATGATCCTTTGGTCATGTACTTCTCCTTTGTATATGCTTTCCTTTCCTTACCTTTCTTTTGTGTTTTCCTTCACATCATAACTGCTATCTCATCAAGAAAAAAATATTATGTGTTATTCATACAACTTTGCTTTGCAATTATTTTCTCATGGAATCCTTCTCAGTATGGTGCGATGATCTCTTCTGATACCCTTTAAATGGTATATATGGTACTGTTAGACCAATACGCTTTTGGTGGGCGTTGGAACTGTTCGCGAGATACGCTCCCGGGCACCAGTAGTTAGACCAAAGATACGCTCTTGGTGGGCATTGGAACTGTTCGCGAGATACGCTCCCGGAGGGCACCAGTAGTTAGACCAAAGTGGGGAAAAAAGTGCGAAGTATGGGTCACCAAATGCATTATGGTTGACAATTTGGAATTCACTTGCAAAACTAAGAATTGCCGGAAGTTTGACCATAACGACGCAGAAGAAATGAAGAATAAGGAGGAGGGGAAGACGACAGATAGCTGCCTCTGCCTCCATTACATTACGAACCACCCTATTGTGTTGGGCAATTAGATAGATCGACTTCAGTTCTTCATAGCATCATCTGAAAGGATGAGGAGGAATGAAGCCGGAAAGCTGGTGATAGTGATGACCTGCGGTACCTTGGTTTATTACCATTGCGCCTTTCGCAATTCCAGCCTTCTCTCTCTCCTCTCCGATGTCCTTATCGTCCTCCTCTGCTCCCTCGCCATCCTCGGTCTCTTATTTCGACAATTGAACATCTCGTTCGTCCTCTCTTCCCACTTTACAATTCAACATCCTCCATTTTCATCCTCAATTGGCTAATTGCTTCGCCATTGGACTACTCTTCAGGGTACCCGTGGATCCGCTGGAGTGGCAGATCTCTCAGGACGCTGCAAACAACTTTGCGGCGGCCTTGGCCAATACTGTTGGTGCTGCCGAGTCCGTCCTTAGGGTTGCTGCTACTGGTCATGACAAACGCCTCTTTCTTAAGGTATCATTTCTGTAATTTGCTGTTGCTGGCCCTTTATTGATGTATTTCAGACATTTATTCTTTCACTCATCCATTTACATGTATATGAGCAATCTTCTAGTTAGATAACATATCTCATCTATAACTATTGTTTCCACCATAGTGCAGCAGCAATTGAATACACTAATTGTTTGTTTGCCTCAATTCATTCAGCTTCCATTCATTTTTATGTATATTATCTACACAAATCTCATGCTATCTTTCTAGCTTATTTCTCTAGAAGCTGAAATTGGCATCATCCTGGTTCACTCTACTAGTTTCCATGTTAGAGTTGTACATGTTATGTTAATGCTTATAGTTTACATATTGTCATCATAGTCCTAGAAGGTCTTATATATATGATCCCTCTCAATTGTGTTCAACTACCTTAAGCAATTAATGCAATGTTCAAGATTAGTGTTGCATTGCTTACTACATTCTCGCCACATTCAACCTCAGAAAACTAAGATTCCAGTCAGTGGACCAGTTCTTTTCTCTTTATATTTGGGATGAAAACAACTTTGCCTACTGGTATATTTTGTATATGTGGAGCTGAAAGAGCAATTTGGAGTTAGATGCTTATGGATATTTTGACATTCAACTAGATAAGAAAGCAACATGCTCCTTAGATGCTTATACTTATATTTCCTAATTATTACATACATATATCTACTCCTTCAAGTGATCCATTGATCATCCTATAGTTTTACAAGCTTGTACTTGATTTTGAATGTATAGTTTCTGCGTGTACTCCTAGTTAGTTTGCATGTTATTATCCAACCAGTGTGTTAATTTCTTGAGTTTGTTTCTTATACTCTAGTGTTAAACACCGTGTTTTTTTGTTATTTATTTAGGGTTCATTCCTTAACATGTGATTCTTCTCCCTTTACTCAATTTTAAAATGTTTTTGTATGACTTAGCAAGATGGAGAGCGTTCTTAAAAAGGAGCAGTTAGTTAGATGGACTAAAATAGTAGCATATATATATGATGTGCCTCTAATGGTTGTTCTTATGTATTACGTGTTTGAGAATGTGATGTTTCCTTCACCTGAAATGTATATATATATAAAACTGCTAAGATACTCGGGGGTTTATCTATTTGTTTTTTAAGGTGGTTATGTGCCTCTATGTACTATCAGTATTAGGAAGATTGCTCTCGGGTGTTACAGTTGCATATGCTGGTAACTCTCTCTCTCTCTCTTTCTCTCTGTCTCTCTCTCTGTCTATATATATTTGGCCTGTGCACAAATATAATTAGTAACAGGGCTAGTGCTTAATTTTCCTGATTAGAGTGAGATGGCTATATCAATTGTGACAGGTTTGTGCATATTCTGTCTCTATATGCTAGCAGAGAGTTTGCTATCATCCAACAATATAGGTTTGTCGCGATCATGGAGAAGTGCTTCAGTTGAACAAGAAGGATAACTAACTTATGGACAGGTCTTCAATATTACATCCTTATCCAAAGCAAGAAGAAGAAGAGCTTGTAATACTCTTATACTTGTGTTAGGTGATATTGTGTTTGTTCTAGTAGGTAGTTAAATCTCCTTTGTGCCCGGTAGGAGATTTGCTTTGCTAGTTACCCCTGTTTGTATGTAGTGTAGAATATAAGGCGGTTGGCCTCTTTCTCGTCATTGTAATAATATTAGGTCAGTGAACAGGTTGAGTGAAGTTGAACATTAGTTTTGGTGGATATGATTGATGTATACAGTACTAATTATAATAATAAGAGAGAATTTGTCAATTCCGTCCTTCACCTTGCACCTCAATTCTTTCTGGTCATGGTGGAGTTCTTGCAATAACAGGTTCGTTTTGCTCCTTTTGAAGTATCTCCACCGTGAGAGTATCAAACTGGTGGTATTTGGTAAATAGCTTACCATAAGCAAGTACTTCCTCCTATCACCAATTAATTTTAGAATGAAACCTCCACTTATATAAATTGTTACTCTTTATTGGCCCATTATGTTTGGCTCGGTCCAATGTAGAACTTAACAACTCCATTGCTTATGGTGGTGTGATTGTTAATTCAAAATGAGTCGCCAAATTATGCAAATTACATTAAAACAAGTTATAATTGTTTTTCTTCTCGGTCCGGTTGGCATACATCTCATCTTTATATCTATGATATGATGGTGATGTTCCAAATGCGTTAACAGTGTAGAAGCACTCCCTTTTTATACAAATAAAGACAAGAATTGATTGTGCATTACCTTGCATCTCTATCTGTTCAGGCGAAAGGTATATATATCTTTAGCAAGATTATACTGTAAAAAATCATGCAAAATTACGTAGCAGCATTATTATATATATTGAAGCAATCAAGTTCGCATAAACTATTTGAATCTCTTCTTTGCTAAAGTAACTGCTGTCCGCAACTACCTGCAAAGAATGGCTTTAGACTGCAATGCTGCATCACCATCAGCTGCTGTATATCATGTAGCAATCCACCCACCCAGAGATTAACTACTTTCTCCAAATAACAATCATCATCAAACCAAACGCCTTACTTATTCTACTAACAAAATGTAATTATAAACCAAAATGATATCTCTCTCATGTATGCTGCTGCTGCAGCTGCAATGAGGGTCTCATTGAGACCATCCACTTACATAAGACCAAAGATTGATAATGTACTTAAAATGCACTGTTTCTTTCTGCTCTGCAGTACACTACACTCACTGCATCCACTCAAAAATGGATGGATGACATAATATTGTCTTTCCAAATGACTGCTGCCGCATTGTGCATATATGAAGACGCTGATGAATAACTTTCACAGAAAGATGGGAGCCATCACAAGGGTTATTGTAGCAAGCATCTTTATTAACACATGCAAGGATGGTCCTGCCGTGTCTTTAAACGGATCACCCACACTGCAACACAACACAACACAATGAAATGAAATTCATTAAAGGAATAAATTAAAATTTATTCATTGTAAAAAATGGACTACACCAGACTTACGTATCTCCAGTGATTGCAGCTTTATGACTATCACTGCCCTTGCCACCAAGAGCACCTGTCTCAATGTACTTCTTTGCGTTATCCCACGCACCCCCTGCTGTGTTCAAGAACAGAGCCATGAGTATCCCTGAAACCGTAGCAAACATCAACATCGCTGCCACCACTTTTGCCCCAAGCAGAGGTTGCCCTGTGTAATACCCCAATATTCTGAAAACTACACCTGCACCCACGCAAACATCACAGTCACATACTATACATACACATATATTAATTATTTATATTTGACGCCATCCATCTAAAAGAGAATAATAAATAAATACATAAAATATTCCAATATACAAGGCCATACCAACAGCTATGGGTGAAATAATAGCCAAAGCGCCAGGTTTTATCATCTCCCTCAACGACGCAGATGCAACAATCGCAACACACCTACCGTAATCAGGCTTCTCCTTGTAGTCCTAATCATTATAAAAAAGACCACCAATAATTCAGTATAACCCTAAAAAACATGGAATAAAAAGGAACTCATACTAATGCTCAACACTAGTCATGTCATTCTCACCATTATGCCAGGCCTCTCAATAAATTGCCTTCTTACTTCAGTGACAACCTCTTGTGCAGTGCGACCAACAGCTGAACATGCCCATGCACTAAACACATAGATAAGCATTGACCCCAGCAATCCACCAACAAAAACTTCCGGAATTGCAATATCAACCTAGATATATGAAGACAAAACAAATTCAACACTTCAAGAACGAAGACCAGTTTTTTTTTTTTTTTAGGTAAACTGAACGAAGACCAGTTGCAGGTGCCTGTCATGTCCTACCTGTTTGAAGGGTTCACGAGCAAAACTAGCTACCTCATCCATATATGCACTAAACAGAAGAAAAGATGCCAGTGCAGCAGAACCAATGGCAAAACCTTTCGTAGTAGCTTTTGTGGTGTTCCCCACTGCATCTAGAATATCAGTGATCTCCCTAACACTTTCTGGCTGTAAGCATGTAAAACATATAACATCAGAATGGAAAAGTCTTTTGGTCCTACTGTCCACTTACTACTCATTCTTCATGGCTAGTAGTCCAACATATTGTACAGCAGCTTAAAGTAACAGATGTATATTATTGACCTACCTGCTGACTCATCTCTACAATTCCACCAGCATTATCAGCAATCGGACCAAACATGTCCATAGTAAGGATATATGCAGCTGTGCTGAGCATTCCCATTGTTGCTACTGCGGTCCCGAAAAGTCCACCAGTTGGATTTCCACTCTCATCCACCAATCCAGATGTCTGACCTAGCCAGAAAGCTGATATAATAGAAAAACTAATAACAAGGACTGGGAGCCCAGTTGATTCGAGGCCCAAGCTTACTCCTGCAATAATGTTTGTTCCATGTCCAGTGGAGCTAGAAAGAGCTAATGTACGTACAGGCTCATGTTTGTAGTCAGTGTAGTACTTAGTAATGCAGACAAAGAGATATGCTGTGATTATACCAACCAGCCCACATAAAGCAAAGTTTAACCATGCAGTAGGTGCCTGTTCAGTATAGAGCATCCACCTAGTAGACTGCAAATATATAGCAACAAACAAAGATCATGCATCAGAGCCAGAGACTAGAATGTTAATGAATCTAACGGTAGCATGGATGAAATTAGAATCAACTTCTAAGACAAAAGTAGATGATGAAATCTTACTGCAGTGAAAGTTATAACAGACAAAACAATAGCAACGGAATATCCTTTCTCAAGAACTGCCATGGGATCCTCAACAGTGCCCTTCAGACCAGATTCTCTTCCCCTGATTGAAAGCACTCCAATTGATGATACCACCAGGTCAAATGAGTGAACAACAAGAGGAAACAAGATGAACCCAGATGGATCTGCATGATAGACAAACAAAAAAACGTTAAATCGACTAACACTGACTAAGAATCACCGACTATATCAATGGCTAAGATCCATCGGGAAAATGCTAATGCCAAAGCAAGGCATCAGATGAACGATTCGCTTGGCATTCGACACAAAAATGTGGATCTGAAATGATATATGCACCTACAATATGTGAAATCACATAGTAATTTAATGATTTAAATTATTTTAGGGAGATCACCAGCGCCAATAATACATGCACCAGTTACTGATTCTTCGAAATTACACACACACACACACACAGACTTGTGTGTTGTAATGGACAGATTACCATTTTATCAGTTGTCATCTTTGCACAAAGATGTAAACAAGGTTTTCTTTTCACTCCATGAACCATGATAAATCTCTACTAATGGTAATGACCCTCAATAATCCAAAAAAAAAAAAAAGAAGATATTAAAGCAAGAGCAGAAAGCTACTTTTCTCAACCTGTCCAAACTTTGCCAAGGTCTGTGCTATGCTGAGTCATAGTAAAGGTAATAGAGGACACTGTCCAAACTTTATAATCTATGTACGTACATACATCTTATCATCAATGTCTTTCAAGTATGGATGGGAAGTGCTAACCTTCAATCTTACACTTCTGCGCCATTGTTCCTCCTAGTATCATTGCGCTAATAATTTCAGCTGCAATACTCTCAAAAAGGTCAGCACCTCGAGCTGCACAATCACCAACATTATCTCCAACCTGTAAGGTATTGTGATATAATTTTAGGCATCAAACAATTATTAATACATGTCAAACTTGGAATTCTTGCAAGGTAAAAGACTTCCTTTCTTGTTGGGCACAGCAAGGGAGGCTGGTTACTTTATAAATTTTTAAAGAGGTGGTAAGGCTGGTTACTTTCAAAGCGCCTGTAGCTAATAATAATATGTGGCAGGACCTTGCTAATACACCCAAGTTCACAGTGAATGTACATCAGTGTAGGATGATTAGAAAAGTTCTTCGTCCATCACAAGCAATGAGAATTCGTAGCACTACTGCATACGCCTATGAAGAACTGACATGTGAAGGACTACCGTAGAAAAAAAGAATTCTGCAAATTTAAAGCTGCATGATGGTTTCCTCTCAATAGCTCAATGTGCTAACATTTGCAGAAGGCAAACTAAGAGGGTAAGCGGGTTTCTTCATCAGGAATCTCAACTTAAAATTAGGAACAAACAAGCCAAAAAAAAGCATTACCAGATCGGCAATAACTGCAGGATTCCGAGGATCATCTTCAGGTATTCCCTGCTCGATTTTCCCGACCAGATCGGCACCCACATCAGCTGCTTTCGTGAATATTCCACCACCCAATTGGGCAAACAGAGCAACAAATGATGCTCCAAAACCATATCCCACAAGCAGAAGTGGTACTGGATTTCAACACAGGGGAATCAAACAGTGTTTAAACTATCAAATGACAGAGAATCATACAAAGATGTTGCTTGCATTAATCTAAGGGCATTTATGCTTCTTCGGACTTTTATTCTTTTGTTTCCTAACCTAATAGAAGAGAAAGCATGACTAATCCATCCAAATCCTCCAAATTTGGAGGAAAACAAAAACCTCCAAATGGAGGGACCTATAAATTTCGCTCCCTAACCAAGGGAACGAATTCTTGGCTTTCCCTTATTCACCACTTTAAAAGTAATATACCTACTCAAAGTAGCAAGTAATATCCTATGCTAATATATTTAAAAAAGAAAATAAAAAAGGTACTAGAAAAAGGGAATTGGCAGCATACATTCTGTAACCTTCATTGAGCCTGGTAAATCAACTCCCAACCAAACATAAAATGCTGAATAAAGTATAGCTATTCCAATGACAGCCATTCCTACAACCACCAACGCAGAGAATCCACCGGCCCGAACAGCTACCTATATTAAACTGGTTAACATATAACAAACTCCAACATTTTACTGCAAACCATAAACCTGCAAGAAATGACAAACCTGCAGCGCCTCTCTCGCAGATCTTCTTGCAGCACTTGACACTCTAACATTTGCACGAACTGACACCCACATTCCAACATAACCAGCTACACCAGAACATAGAGCTCCCAAGAGAAATGCCGCAACAGTGATATAAGCTAATGTTGTCCTGCACAGAAAGGGCGGAGCGCCGATGTTTGTAATTGAAACAAGATATAGGAGAAAATGGACTATTGCACTTCAAACCAGGTACTAGAATACCTTCCAAGGCCAGAAGATTCTTGTTGAGGAGTTGTATTGCGCATGAGATATATACCAAGAATCACTACTGCCAACAATATTGCCATCTTAGAGATAGTCCCATACTGGGTTCTAAAGAACCCCTCAGCTCCATCACGAATGGCCTCTGATATCTAGAAAAGTTACAAGATAAGTTTAGGACGCATAAACTAAAAAGATAGTATGTTAACCTATTTTTTGGCTATTAATCATTTCTACCTCTACAAGCAGAAATCATTAGACAGTAAAAGCTTACACTCTGAGTATAAACTAATCATCCTCTTTAAACAGTAAGAATGATAACTAACTTGAAACATTCAACATCTATGTGATGGATATTCTGCATAAATTTAGACATAAGTGCCTCTTCTCAACAGAGAGTGTTACATTGTTCACTTGACGATCTCAGGCAAACTTGGTTGAGTGATTTACCTGAACCATCTCAGGAGGCCCTTCATCTTTTGCAAGAACCCACTTTGTGAGATATATGGAAAATAAGAAACTGATCATGCAGATCGACAAGACAAAAACGATGACAGGAGAAGTGATCGCTCCAATATAAAAAATCCCCCGAATCCAAGAAGCAGCAATATGAGAAGTACACGAACATTAATTCCCATAAGAACTCGGAAAATCTGCACCAAGAAAGGTTGAACACATGAAGTTCGATGTGAGAATCTTGTATAAGATACTAAGTTGTTCTGCAAATGAAATTACATGAACACAATCCCCAAAAAGTCATAAAGATATTCTTAATTCTTACCAATGGGTTGTAAGGCTTACTGCGCATGTTTGGAAAAGTCCTTGCCCTGTCCTGGTAAGGACCCAAAGCACCACTTTCCATGTCATCATCCATGACCACAGAATGGGATGAATTTACCCTCCTTGCAACAGGAAAAGGGCTGTATTCACCACCTTGGGGTAAGTCACCCCCTAAACCTGGTCGCTGAATTTTGGAAGCTATTTTTAGACCACAGTAATAGAGTATAAATTTTGCGTCTTAAATTGCTGATCTTTCATTCTGATTATACCATTTCTTTCCTCAGATTCAAATTCTCCAGTTGTTTTCTGCTAACAGCCTCAAAATTGAAGGGAAGGATGTTTGCTATTGGACACTGCAAGCTGAATGAGAATCCAAAGAAACCGCCAAATAAGCATTCACTTAAAAAGATTGCAAATCAAAAGCAACGATAACAACACGCACTTCAAATTATGTAGAAGCATAAGAAATCAACCAAAAATTTAAGTGATCATAAACAAGTCATGCAACTCTTAACACTAAGCTCAACATTTCTCTATCTAATAGCTCCTTCTACTTGCCAACTGGTAGTCCCCTCACCTGTAAATGAATTTTTTTAGAAAAGACAATCTGATTTCTAGATTTATGCCTGGAGGATATTTTTCCATTTAAAATGTTCTTTTTAATGATTTGGTACCTTGACTATTGGCATCACGCAGCTGGTAGGAATTGAACTTGGCAACTACAATTGATCAAAGTTCAAACCTCAAACTGAGACCAACTCATTAGTCGAGGCTGATATCGCTACCAGCAGCTGAGCAATATATAAAATGTTTAGCAGTGCCATAACTAGAAATATAGCTACTGGAAGCACATAAAAATAGAATGAAGATTTTATACGCCTAAGATGTGAGATTAATTGAAATGTAAGATTTCAAGTAATGTGATGCTAGATTGCGGTGTTTGGTTGTGTTGTAATGTGGAGTGTAATGTTAGAGTACAGTGTTTGGTATGATTTGCATTGTAATATGAATTTATTTTTATTATATTAATCTATATGAGAGTATACATATCTTAATATGATGAGATTAACAAATATTTATTTTGACAATTACTAACTTACTCTTACTCTTAAACTTTATATTTTGTGTTTAGTACATATATTCTATTAATGAACTATAAAAAGCAAACATTAAAACTAAATTCGTGTTGTTATTAAAATTATATTAATTAAAACATTTTGTACAGTTTTATAAGATAGTTTTCATTAAAAAAAAAAAAAAAAAAAACCACGAAAAAAACTTTACTCATCTTGTAATAACATCATGTGCATTAGTTTTTATTATAATAATGAGTCATGAAGTAGATAAAAAATAAAAATATAATAATAGCATAATAAACTATAAATATAACATAAACTAATTTTTCTATTGAATAAATAAAATAATAATAATAAAATAAACACTCCGTAATCTTGGATGTAATCTCAAGTTACATCAGTTTTTTAATGTGATCTCACATTACATTGAATGGAGTTTGGATAAATCTAATATTACAATGGAATTCACATTACATTGCACAATATATTATTTAGTTTGTCAAACAACGAAATGTTGATGTAATGTGGAATATAAGGTGAGATTACATCACACACTACATCCATCCAAATACCCCTAGTGTCCTCTGGGAACCAATGTTTATGATTCTACATAAATTATATAAGAATATGTAGAAGTTTTAGTACCAGAACAAACTCTAAGCTCAATTAACAGCAAACACTAGCCATATTGACAGGGCGAGCACAATCACTAGCAGGAACAGGTAATTTAAATAATGTAGCTTCAGTTATGGGTGCATCACAGTTCTCATGCTGAGGCAGATTTTAAAATATTTTCGTTCCAAAGAAAGACAAACAATTTCGCCGGAATTGGATTGCACCAGAAATCAAGAAATGGCCAGGATTGCTAGGAAAAAGTACAAGACTTGCTTTCGCCCAATTTGACTGAAACAAAACGGAAAAGAGAAAATAAAAATTGTTTTACCCAAATTTGAGAAGATGTCCAGCCTACCATATTGAAAGAACAGCTTATCGGTGAATCCAATATTATAATCGGAGTGCAGAAGCAATTCGAATGGTACTTCAATTCGGATATAACTCCTAATCAAGATCCGCAGAGCAACGTAGAGGCAGGGTGATTAAGAGGAAGCATAGATCTAACAAATCAACGAGATATCGACGTCTACCAGATATTTAATTGGAGAGAAAAATGTGTAACCGCTACCTGCAACTTTCGGTCGGAAGTAGAATCAGAAAAATTTGATCCAGCGTCGCTATTCTTCCTTCTTCGTTCGACTCAATTTCTTTCTTTCCCTGGGTTATTTGTATAATATATATAACCGTGCGCCGAGCCGAAATTAAGTTGTTTAAAGGATTATTATTATTATTATTATTATTATTATTAATATATAATAATATGAATGCTTTGATTACTAAGTTTGACAATGTAACTAATTGTATTTTTTTAGGTGCATACGACGTTAAGGATAGGCTACAAAGATACCTACAAGAGTCAAGCGAAGGCGAGACTGGGAAGTCCACTACCAGAAGCTCCATGCCACGTTATATTGATCTCAACATTTGGCGTCGTTTGTGGGAAGGCGATCAAAATGTCATGACCCCCAACAAGAACTCAAGAAAGGTAACAGCCGTGGTGGAGGAGATGGCAAAATCTCAAATAGATCCTACCACTTCCAAGCAATTAAACGAGGAAGATCTTCCTCCTCAAACCAATGATGTCAATGGTGAGGAATCCCTCTCTCACTCTGAGCCACCACAAAATCAAGAAGAGGTGAGGCCAGTCCCCCCAGCTGTCCCACAAGAGGTAACGGCAGCATTCATGGCCTTCTGGAATCAGGCTCAGGCTGGAATTGTCTGAAACACCAAAGAGCCAGCCCATGAGGTCTCCCAAAACGACGAGGTGGCCTCCAGCGTGAAGACCATTGAGGCAAACCTCCCAGGGACTAAGGAAGATCCAAAGACCCCCGCGGTCGACGCTCCAGCCAAAGAACCTGTCTTATTTACCATAGGACATGTGGATGAGTTGTTGGAAAAGAAAAGAAGAGGGGTGAGCGACATGCTGATAGTTCTGATCACACTTCTCACCCCTTTTCTAGGAGGCTTCTCGACACTCGAGTTCCCTCGCAAATATTTGCGAGGAACATCGATGACTATACTGGAGAAGGAGATCCTGTTCGCCATATCAACGCCCATAATTCCTCCCTTTTAAGAAGAGGGGCGACACCAGATCATTACGCAACTCTTTTCCCCACTACTCTCAAAGAAGAAGCCTCCACCTGGTTCTATGACATTCCTGACAATTCGATAGACTCGTGGAAAGGGTTAAAGGCCAAGTTCATAGAGGGCATATAGGCCAGAGACAACGTCTTAAGAGTATGGATTTTCTAGATAAAATTGAGCAAGGTCCCAACGAAACCTTAGCAAATTATTATACTAGATATCACAAAATACTCCAGCAGTTGAATGAAGATGCTACGAATGGCGAACTAATAAAGACCTTTCGGAGATGGTTAAGAGCACAAAGCCAAGCATTGAAGGACAGTACAGTGATGAAGTCGGTGCGAAATATTGACGCTCTCGCCACCAAAGTCAAAAAGTATATCGACTTGGAGATATCACACGAAAAATTTCCAGCAGAGCTTAGGAAGCAAATCGCCCCAGCCAAAGTAGATGAGTCATCTGCCTCTCGACCTCAGAAGAAAGAGGAAAGACGAGAAGGAAACTTTCAACAAGGCAATCGCCTGGGTCACAAAACGGATACTAATCCCTACGTGACAAGATACACTCCACTCACGCACAACATCTCAGTAGTACTTCAAGAGATGGAGAAACGCAGGCTGGATGACCCGCCTCCGATAAGAAAAAGCCCAATGAGGCCCCAAGTAAACGACTATTGCCGTTATCATCGCGTAAGAGGACATGACACCAATGAGTGTGTCGCCCTGAAACAATATATTGAAGCTCTCATTCAAAGAGGCAAATTGATGAAGTTCGTCGAAAAGCCTTTCAAAGCTCCAAGAAAGCGAAGTCGAAGCCCGCGAAGAGGTTCCCGCTCTCCTCCACACAACAATCCCGCTCCTATTCAAAGGGGAGTTGTTAACATTATCGCGGGGGGATTCGCATCGGGTGGTGAGATAAGCTCGGCTCGTGAGGTGTACGCTACCCAAATCCTAGCAACGGTGAGAACGGAGAAGGGACCTCAAGATCCCGACCAAATGGTCATAAGTTTTACAAGTGAAGATCTCATGACGGTGACCCAGCTTTATGACGACGCCCTAGTGATTACTGCTACCATGACATAATATCAAGTCAAAAGGATCATATCGACAGAAAAAGCTTGACGAATATCCTTTTTTACGAGGCCTTTTTGAATTTGGGTTTCGTTAAAAAAGATTTGAAAAAAATCAACTTCCCATTAATCGGCTTTGCAGGAAAAACCACATATCCTATAGGTGCCATCAAGTTTCCGATAATTTTGGGAAAGGAAAAAAAGGCTCTAAAGATCGACATACTCTTTGTCGTCGTCGATGCCGCTTCTGCCTATAACGCCATCATCGGAAGGACTACCCTAAATCCTCATCAAATAATCCCGTCGACCGCGCATCAAGTCATGAAGTTTTCGACGCAGCACGAGGTAGGAGAGGTTAGAGGGGATCAAATCACATGCCGACGCTGCTACGTCTGCTCGATGCGACACCAGAATCAAAGAGAAGTCATAGAAGCCACACCTAATTAAATATCGTTATATTTATTATAAGGCTAATGTTTCAAGCTTTGCTTTTGATGTAAAACTCAGGAACGATGAATACACATAACCCACTGAGGCTCTTTTCCATTAAAAAATCTGAGTTTACCCTTACTAAAGGCGTCGAAGATAAGTCCTTTTCCGATTCGATTGTCGACATCAAATAGTCTGATATCAATAAAATCACCCAGATTAGTCGGGATCTCGAAAGAAGCTAGGCG
The DNA here is from genome assembly GCA_036873135.1 of Clarkia xantiana subsp. parviflora. NCBI lineage: Eukaryota > Viridiplantae > Streptophyta > Magnoliopsida > Myrtales > Onagraceae > Clarkia > Clarkia xantiana. Next base: position 2,436,345 of record JAPTYO010000004.1, on the reverse strand, counting down.
TCGAAGATAAGTCCTTTTCCGAATCGAGTGTCGACGTCAAAGAATCTAATATCTGTCATATCACTTAGATTTGTCGACAACTCGAAAGAAGTTAGGCGTCGAATATAAGTCATTTCACGAATCGATTGTCGACATCAAATAATCTAGTATCAACAAAATCACTCAGATTCGTCGACAACTCGAAAGAAGTTAGGCGTCGAAGATAAGTCCTTTTCCGAATCGATTGTCGACATAAAAAATCACTCAGATTAGTCGGCAACTTGAAAGAAGTTAGGCGTCGAAGATAAGTTCTTTTCCGAATCGATTGTCGGCGTCAAATAATCTAATATCAATCATATCACTTAGATTCGTCGACAACTCGAAAGAAGTTAGGCGTAAAAGATAAATCCTTTTCCAAATCGATTGTCGACATCAAATAATCTGATATCAACAAAATCACTCAGATTCGTCGAAAACTCGAAAGAAGTTAGGCTTTGAAGATAAGTCATTTTCCGAATCGATTGTCGACATCAAAGAATATAATATCAGTCATATCACTTAGATTCGTCGACAACTCGAAAGAAGTTAGGCGTCGAAGATAAGTCTTTTCCGAATCGATTGTTGACATCCAATAATCTGATATCAACAAAATCACTCAGATTCGTCGACAACTCGAAAGAAGTTAAGCGTCAAAGATAAGTCATATTCTGAATTGATTGTCGACATCAAATAATCTGATATCAACAAAATCACTCAGATTCGTCGACAACTCGAAAGAAGTTAGGCGTCGAAGATAAGTTATTTTCCGAATCGATTGTCGACATCAAATAATCTAATATCAGTCATATCACTTAGATTTATCGACAACTCGAAAGAAGTTAAGCAACAAAGAAAATTCCTCTTCTCGGTCGTCGTTAAGTATAAACTCAACATCTACTATATCACTTGCGTTTGATCGACGATTCGAAAAAAAAAAAAAAAAAGCTCATTTTAAAGCTCCCAATAAATCGACTATCCTTAAAAATAGATCCGATAAAGCTCAAAGGAAGAATGTTCAATCAACAAATTTCCTTGAAATCCCTTTCTCATAGATAAACAAGGTTTACATTATGATGAAGGAAAAAGAAAAGATTAACGATCTAAACATTGTCTCTAGATCTATTCTTTTCTCCAGCGGCTTTGGCAATAATAAATTGCTGGAGGACCTCTACATTCGTAAAATCAAAGTCAGGATGATATGCTCTAATCCGGCCACCACTGTCTCGAAAGTATATGCTAGTTAGCTAGTATATATTTTGGCAATCATCTTAAAGTGGTAACTAATTACTAGATGGAAAGCTCTCGCTACATGCGCTTGCGCAAGGGGGTGCAAATCACCGGATCCGAAGCACACCCCAGCAGGCTAGGCTTGTGTGCGTGCCCGCGACGTGCGTACACGATTGTCGGCCCGAAAAGCTTACTTTGCGCGAGCCCGGTTCTGTTAATATAGTAAACCGGAATTACCTACTTTAATGATGTCTAGATTCATCGAACACTGCTAATATAACAAGTGTATATCAAATATACCAGTGAAAATATTTATTATAGCCGAAATATATGGTCAGATTATACGTTGTCTATATTTGGCATGAGCAATCCTTGCACTATAAATAAATGGTATTCCTATTCCGAAATTACACTTAGAATTTTCGAATTTCTCTCTCAAATTTCGGCCACTTTCGGCAACACAGTGCTCCAGATTTCTCACCTCCGTTTCTCGTAACTTCCTGTTGCTCAGGTTTAATCATTTTTCCGAGATTCATTCTCTTATTGTTTTTCTATCTGAATCTCACATTCTCTTTTTGAGTTCAGGTACTGTTCAGATCGGTTGAACGAATTGTATGCACGATTCGTGTCAACGACACTGTTGTATCCTGGGAGGGGAACACCCATGTATAAACCTCGTTGCATAACATGAGGGTGAGGTGGGGCGAAATTTTCTTAAGGAGACCGTGAACAGCACAGGCCTCAGTAAAAATCGTCTTTTCTATTCGATCTACAGATCGCAAATTTCGGTTTTTCATATAAATACAGATTACTCGTTAATTGTATGTTGATTACCGAATAATAAATAATCAGACGTTTGTCCTACATATTTCAGAATTACTGTTTTATCCATGTTTTCGACTAAAAATCTTAATGCAATTTTACTAGTTCGATTACAGTAGGGTTAATTATGAAATATTTGTGTGTTGTTGATTTCAGGTATTATGGACAACAACCACAGTGATGCTGTTCTAACCACATGAGATGTCGCTCCAGTGACGAGTATGACAAATGTGAAGGCTGGACAAGGAACATCGAGTGTAACTGCGCCTGTTACTATGCATGTAACTGTACCTGCAACTACAAGGGAACTATGGGCTATCTTGAATCATGGATGTGAAGCTGAGGGTGTCGAACAAAAGAAATATCTTGTCGGCCAGTTGTTTGATTTTAAGATGGTCGATAACAAGTCTTGTGTTCTTCAGGTGACTGCACTAACTGCGCTGATGTAGGCTATCCATGAAGCAGATATGACTCTCACCGAGTCACTCAAGGTGGCCATCATAATTGAAAAGCTACCCTCGGGTTGGGACAAATTCAAAAGCTACTTGAAGCACAAGCGTAGGGAAATGACAATGGCTGAGGTGGTGCAGAGACTAACCACTGAAGAAAATTCTATATCTTGGTTCAATTACCTGAATCTGGTAGCTATCGTTTCGGAGGTGAACCTGATTGACTCCAACCCGAAATAGTAGTGGCTGGACACCGACGCCACTAAGCATGTTTGCTCAAATAAGGAACTGTTCTTTAATTATGAGGAAGCAGAGTCCAAAGATACCTTGTTCATGGGGAATTCGAGCTCATCATCCATCACGGGGAAAGACACTTTGAAGCTGAAGATGACTTCCGGGAAAGAAGTTACTCTGACCAACGTGCTATATGTTTCAGACATTCGGAAAAATTTAGTATCAGGGGCCTTACTTGATAAGCATGGCTTACGAATTGTTTTTCAATCTGGTCAGTTTGTACTCTCTAAGAATAATATATATGTTGGAAAAAGCTATGAGAGTTGAGGTATGTATAAGATGTATGTAGTGGTCGTAGTGCCTAAAAAGAAGATTATGAATAAGAATGCTTCTTCTGCTTATATGCTTGAATCTCCTAATTTATGGCACGGTAGATTATGACATGTTAATTACGAATCTTTGCAAAAATTGGTTAGCATGGATCATATCCCTAAATTCAGAACTGACAAAACACATACGTGCGAAATATGTGTGGAAGCTAAACTTACAAAAACATCTTTTCCTCTGGTTACAAGGAATACAAAACCTCTTGAGTTAATACATAACAATGTTTGTGACCTGAAATATGTCCAAACTCGAGGAGAAAATAAGTACTTTATCACGTTTGTGGATGATAGTACAAAATACTGCTATGTCTATCTGATGAAAAACAAAGATATAGCTATACATAAATTCATGCAGTATATAACAGAAGTTGAGAATCAATCTGACAAGAAAATCAAAGGACTGCCCAGTGATACAGGAGGCGAGTACGAATCACCGTTCCGTGATTTTTGCGCCTAGCATGGAATTATTCATGAACTTACGGCACCTTAGTCACCCCAATCGAATGGGGTTGCAGAAAGAAAGAATCGAACATTGAAGGACATGATGAATTCAATGTTGATTAGTTCTGGGTTACCACAGAACATGTGGGGCGAAGCTATTTTAACTAGCAATTACCTTTTAAATAAGGTGCCCCGTAAGAAGGAAGAAAAAACACCTTTTGAATTATGGAAAGGAAGGAGACCTTCTTACAAACACCTTCAAATGTGGGGATGTCTTGCTAAGGTAATGATACCTCTAACGAAAAAGGTGAAAATCGGTATGAAACTGTTGATTGCATTTTTATAGGATATGCTCATAATAGTAATGCTTATCGGTTTCTTGTGTACGAATCGAAAATTTCAGATATACACAAAGATACGATAATGAAATCAAGAAACGCGTATTTCTTTGAAAATAATTTTCCGGCTAAGTCTAAAGGGGAAGCGAGCTCCTAGGCAAGGATATGAGAATATAGATGTAAATAGTCAAGACCAAGAACATGATAATCTTGAAGTTGAGACAGAAGTCGAAACTGAGGTCGAGCCCAGGAGAAGTAAAAGGGCAAGGATTGAAAAATCCTATGGTGCAAATTTTCTGATCTATATGCTTGAAGCCGAACCTCGGACTTACCAGGAAGCTGTGAACTCTTCTGAGGGATATCTATGGAAAGAGGCAATCAATAGTGAAATTGAACCCATATTGCAAAATCATAATTGGGAGCTAGTGGATCTTTTACCCGGAAGCAAGCCGCTAGGCTACAAATGGATTTTTAAACGAAAGATGAAAGCATATGGCTCAATAGGTAAATATAAAGTCCGACTTGTAATCAAAGGTTACATATAGAAGGAAGGTCTTGATTACTTTGACACATATTCTCCCGTGACGAGAATCACGTCCATTAGAATGGTACTTGCATTTGCGGCCCTACGAAATCTTGCAGTACATCAAATGAATGTGAAGACAGCTTTTTTGAATGGAGACTTAGAATAAGAGATTTATATGGAACAACCCGATGGTTTCTCAGCTCCGGGACAAGAAAAGAACGTCTGTAAACTCGTCAAGTCATTATATGGTCTTAAGCAAGCACCAAAACAATGACATCAAAATTTTGATAGTGTAATGATATAGAAGGGCTTTAGAACTAATGAATGCAGCAAGTGCATCTACGTGAAAGAAAAATATAAGGGTTATATAATCCTATGTCATTACGTCGATCACATTCTCATCACCGGAAGTAACGATGAAATGGTTCGCTCAACGAAACATATGTTGAATACGAGGTTTGACATGAAAGATATTGGCCTTGCTTATGTGATTCTTGGTATAAAAATCACAAGAACAACAGAAGGAATTACTCTAAGTCAATCTCATTATATCGATAAGATATTAGAAAAATTCAACAAAGACGATATGAGAGAGGTCAGCACTCCAATGGATCCAATCAAGTATTTCTCTAAGAACAAAGGAGAAGGGGAGTCTCAGATTGAATACGCTAGGATCATTGGGAGTGTAATATACTTAATGACATGTACTAGACCTGATATAGCACATGTTGTGGGCATGCTGGTCAGATACACGAGTAATCCAAGTGCAGATCATTGTGACGGAATCGTCAGGCTACTTAGGTACCTGAGACATACTCGTAGTTATTGACTGCACTATACAAGACATCCAAGCATAGTTGAAGGCTATATTGATGCAAATTGGATATCTGATTCGAGAGACTCGAACTCCACAAGTGGGTATGTGTTTACCCTAGGAGATGTAACTGTGTCATGGAAACCCTCAAAACAAACAGTTATAGCCAGACCCACCATTAAATCTGATTTTATCGCACTCGACAAGTGCGCTGAAGAGGCGAAATGATTACGTCAGTTTTTAGAGGATATTCTGAGGTGGCCAAAACCTGTGCCAGCAATCTGCATACATAGCGATAGTCAATCGACAATAGGCAGGGCACATAGTAACATGTATAATGGAAAGTCTAGACATATTCGTCGAAGACATAACTCCATTATATAATTGCTCTCCACTGGAATTATTGCGCTCGATTATGTAAGATCGGCTATTGCGGATCCGCTAACCAAAGGGTTAAACATAGAGCTTTTTGGCCAAGCATCGAGAGGAATGGGATTAAAGCCCGTGAAAAAAAACTTCTGAGAATGAAAACTCAACCTAGTTGACAGGAGATCCCAAGATCTAGTTTCAAAGGAACAACCTAATCACAGGAGTGAGTGAGATCACTGTGGGGGTCAAACTCCCAAACCAATTATTAGATGTAAAACAGTGATAGTGTGAAAAATGTTAAGTGAAAACTTCTAATGATTTGTGAGAAATCTCAAAGACACGGTGAAACTCTTGAATTAATTCTGAGTCGTGATGAATCTGTTGAGATAAGAATCACCTATGTGAGTGAGAAGATGGGCCGCTTCGAAAGGAATTGTTGAGGGCGCAATTCTTATAAACGCTCGCAGAACCAGGCAAAATGTCCAGGGTCAAAACGAACATTGAGACGTGAACCGAACAATACTATGAAGATATTTGTGTGACTTGTATCATCATTTACACCAACGACAGTTAGTTCAAGGACATCGCGTCTACTAACCAGCTAGTAAAGTCGGTATAAGTTCACAAGGAAAGGTTCAAAGGGGAGTCCCATACCTATCATATGTAGGTATTGACCGCTGAACTCAAACTATCGAGTCTAGAGCTTACTTAGATTTCCAATTACCATTCATGTTGGGGATTGTTGGACAACTTAGCATACATGGGCCTTATAATGAAGGCCAGTTGCAAGTTGAATGGTGAATGGCAATAGGAGTTGCCGAGAATCACCGGTGGGGATTTTAGTCCCACACCGCTCAAGTATATGCTAGTTAGCTAGTATATATTTTGACAACCATCTTAAAGTGATAACTAATTACTAGATGATAAGCTCTTTTTACATGCGCCCGCGCATGGGGGTGCAAATCACCGGATCTGAAGCACACCCCGGTAGACTTGCCTTGTGTGCGTGCCCGCGACATGCGCACACGATTATCGACCCGAAAAGCTTACTTCGCGAAAGCCCGATTTTGCTAAACAGAATTTTGTTTATTGCCAAAAATCGAATTTGGAAACATAATATTCTGTCAATATAGTAAACCGAAATTACCTACTTTAATGATGTCCAGATTCATCGAATACTGCTAATATAGCAAGTGTATATCAACTATACGCGTTAATATATTTATACGCGATGTATATTTATTATAGCTGAAATATATGGTCAGATTATACGTTGTCTATATTTGTCTTGAGCAATCCTTGCACTATAAATACATGGTATTCCTATTCCAAAATTACACTAAAAAAATCGAAATTCTCTCTCAAATTTTGGCCACTTTCGGCAACATAGTGCTCTAGATTTCTCACCTCCGTTTTTCGTAACTTCATGTTGCTCAGGTTTAATCCTTGTTCCGAGATTCATTCTCTTATTGTTTTTCTATCCGAATCTCACATTCTCTTTTGAGTTCAGGTACTGTTCGGTTCAGTTGAACGAATTATAAGCACGATTCGTGTCAACGATACTGTTGTATCCTGGGAGTTGATCACCCCTGTATAAACCTCGTTGCATAACCTGAGAGTAAGGTGGGGCGAAATTGCCTTAAGGAGACCGTGATCAGCATGGGCCTCAGTAAAAATCGTATTTCCCATTCGATCTATGGATCGCAAATTTCGGTTTTTCATATACATACAAATTACTCGTTAATTGTATGTTGATTACCGAATAATAAATAATCGGATAATTATCCTACATATTTCAGAATTAATGTTTTATCACTGTTTTTTACTAAAAGGAAGTGCGTGTATGTCTCCAATTACATGAAAATGAATATACAGAAAGTAGCTGCTGCATATCATGCTGCTAAAAAATAATTGTTATTTAAAAAAAAAAAATTGCTGAAAACCACTCGCTCGCTCCTAATGAATCAAGAAGAAGAAGATTAAGTAGTCATCTTGAAAACAAAGATCAAGTAGGTACAGACAGATGGATTCTATGATTTCATTGTATGAATAAAAAATTCATCAGCTATTGATTCATTGCGCATATGCATGCATGGATAGTTACTTACTAGATACACAATTAAATTATATGGAGGATGGGATTAGCGAGAGACATCCTCAGTGACAGCTCTAGAAGAAGAAGAATTAATTTGAAAAAGTGCTGTCGCAAATGATGTTGGAGATTGGTCGTCGTCCTTGTCTTTCAACTCCTCTACCTTTTGAACAATCTGGGCAATACTCAATCTTCTTTCAATGTCTTTGTTGCAGCAGCTAAGTCCAATCTGCAGGAGTTTGATCATCTCACCTTTGCAATCCTTTATCCCTCCTCCCATTTCTTTGTCAAAAACTTCATCACCTGTCTTGCCGTCGTTGATGGTGGCTACCACCCAACTTGCCAAGTCATCCTCATCTTCATCCTGGTGAGATATGTAATTCACTGGGAATTTCCCAGTGACAGTTTCAAGGATGAGCGTACCGAGACTCCAAATGTCAGACTTGTTGGACACGCGTCCTCCTCCTCCATGGCATTCGGGAGAGCGGTACGCCACCATGAGCTGCCGCGCGTGCTCCGGGTTGGTGACCGGGGCTAGTGCATAGTCTGTCAACAGAGGTTCGAACGACTCATCCAGAAGGACATTTGAAGATTTCAAGTGGCCATGTGGAATCGTCAGGTTAGGGAGCTCGTTGTAGAGATATGATAGTCCCTTGCATACCCCTTTGATGATCTTTAACCGACTGCTCCAGTCTAATCCTCCTGTTTGACGCTTGCCTGCATTTATTTATGAGTTAATAACTAAAAAACTGTCCAAGGTTTACCCTATGTTAAAATTAGGTATCTGAAGTTTCAAATGTTAAACTGTAGTATCCAAAATTTCAAATTTGTTAAAATGTGGTGTCTCGGTGTGAGTACTTTAGAGAAGTCAATTCCAACGAAACCGTCTGTCAAATTCGAGCTCTCATACACACTTCATTCTCATCATCTTGCCGGGACCGTCACCTAAGAAGTTGGCCACATCCGCGCAAGTAAATATCGCTCTGTTGTCCTTGAAAAATGGCTCCACGTCACTCTTGTAGAAACTTTTTTTTAATGTTCAATTTTTGAGTGAAATTTGACGATTTGTGAAAAGTAAAAAGTTATGGATTATGAGTGGGTGGGTGATGAAAATGATTGAATGAAGATGAAAAGACGTACAAATACACCAAATTTCAACAAAAATGAAACTTGGGACAGTCCATTTTAACATTTCAAACTGCAGACACTTAATTTTAACATAGGGTAAATCTTAAACAGTTTTTTAGTTATTAACCCTTTATTTATTTATCGGTTAATTAATTAGTCCTAGCTAGCTAGTAAAGTGAAGCATATATTTATGTAGTTACCATGTAGATGTGTTGCCAAGCAGGCATTAGCAACATAATCATATACCAACAACTTCTCCTCTCTCCTGTAGTAGTAGGCGCTGAGTGTGAGCAAATTAGGATGTTTTAACTTGCCTAGCCGCCTCATGTGTTCACAGAAATCTTCTCTCCCTATCCCAGACATTTGCTTATATCTCTTCACCACCAACGACTGCCCGCTGCCGATGATGGCTTTGTATGAAGACCCGAAATTCCCGCTCCCCAGTACTTCTGCAGAAGCTCTCAGCAAGTCTTGTAGATCGTACCTCTCCCCATCATCATTTACAAAACATAGTTGCAGCTTCGACGATTGGTCCCCTTTTCTCCCTCCTCTGTGTGTAGAACCACCACCACCTAATTGTCCTGATTTTTTATGCATTGATGATTTGGTGGTGGAATTGAATTCATCATTCCCCCTCTTAATGATGAAGATGAAGCGCTGCTTCTGCTGCTGCTACTTATTATTCTTCTTCTTCTGCGGTGGATGATCATGATGATAAACATAACAATCACTCCTATGACTAAACCAGCCAGGAATACACCGATAGCCACTTTCCAGAGAGGTGGGTAGGGACTACATGGATCAAGAGGTTTGCCACACAGATCATCATTGCCTGCATCCATGCAAGTATGTATTGATTGTAATCGTACGTGGTGTAAATGTGTTTAATTAATGAATAGATAGCAATAAATAACGTACCTTGAAATGAAGTTATATTCATGTGACTGAATGCATGTGGAATTTGACCTTCTAATAGGTTGTGAGAAACATTAACCAATCTGAGAGCCTTCTGTTGAAAATTGGGTATTTGACCTTCAAATTGGTTGCCTTCAATCCTAAGGTCTAATAGTTTGGGAAGGGTAGCAAGAGAGGTAGGGATGGTACCAGTAAATTGGTTATGTGCAAGGAAGACCTTTTTGAGATGGCTCATACCGGTGAAGGCGTCATCCGGGATTTTACCAGAGAAGTTGTTATATGAGATGTAGATGGACTTGAGAGGTGAAAGGGAACGAAACCGCGGAAAAGGGCCTTCCAATTTGTTGTCGATGAGGCTAATGGCGCGCAACTGAGGCAAGGGGAGCAACGCTTCAATGTCAATATTCGCACCGCTCAGCCTCATCCCGCGTAACTGTAGAACCCATACTCGGTCAGCTAGGCACCGCACACCAAACCACCCGGAGCAGGGTCTAGTCGACGCATTCCAGTTCGAAAGGCCGGGGGCGTTGCTCAGAGATGCTTTGAACTTGAGCAGGGCATCTGTTTCAGATACTATTGTCTTGTTGTTATTCTCTTCTTGTTGTTGTGCATGGGTCATGCCCATCAATGTTGTTGATAATAAACTGTTAAAGATCAGCAGCTGGAATATTACTAGAATAAGCTGCTGCTGCTGCTGCTGGATGAATAACCGAGGCGACGATGACAATGATGATGGAAATGGAATTGCGCGCACAAGCATATTGGCTACGTGCGCGCACATTGCCACAACACACGACCACGTTGATGATATTGATGATGAGCAGAAGCTGCTTGATCACCTATAATAATTAGGATTACAACAACAATAAGGCCCAGGGACGATGGCATCAAGGAAATTACAAGTACTTTTGATTCTTCAATTCAATTAACTGCATGTGTGTGCCTTGTTTTCCTTGTGCCTGTCTGCCTCCCTTATTTTTTCTTTTTCCATCTCTAGACTATACTTTTTGGATGGATGGATGCCATCATCGGAGATACGTTACGCTAGCTATCTGTTGAAATGTCAACCATTTAGTAAGCTTACCCAATAATAGAAATTTGATATATATAGATCCCTATAATTAATAGCTATCAACACAAACAGGATACATTTCAATTTCAATACTTCTTCTACCTACCGACCTAGCTAGCCGTAGCCAGCCTTCCTCTACGTACGTACAACTGCATTTTCCTAAAAATTTATAAATATCATTTTATTATAGGTCAATAACCAAATTGCTACCTATAAATTTTGACTCATTTACAAATAGCTAATCATGTCTACTTAATATTTCAGTTTCCGAGTAAATCGTTACGTACATTATAATTTGGACAGAAATGAAGCAAGTGCTGGCCATGTAAGTTCTTGTACTCAAGATGGTTTCAACAATAAATTAAAATAATTGTAGCAACATACCTCCAATTGAACGCTCAACTGAAATACAACGTTGGAATTGGGTGGATTTTCAGTTGACGGTATTTCGCTGCAATAATTCTCATTTATTGTCAAATCCGTCTTACTCCACATGGCCGGAACATGATCATTTTATGTCTAATTTGACGAAAATTGTAACGGGTTGGAGGTAGAAATTTGCTCAGAAATTTTAATTTCAAGTAGTCAATTTTTAAAAAAAATATATATTAAAATTCGGGTAGCGATTTGTAATTTGATCAGTTTAAGTAGAGATTGAAGAAGTCATCAATTGTATTAAATTGACTTAATTGTATTACAATAGGGATTGAGAATATATACATGAATTACAGGTAAGAAAATAGGAAATAGATATATTATAAGATATAAAATAATCTAAAAAGATATACTACTAATAAATAAAACCTTATTTCCTTAATCTAACATATATATCCCTAATACGCCCCAGCAAAAAGGATGTATCATCGTGAAGTCCTATCTTGTCAAGAATTTCTTTGAAACGCCTTGGGAGAGTGACTTTGTAAGAGTATCAGCAAGTTGATCATTAGAGGAAATATGAAGAACACAAAGAGATCCTTGTTGTACCTGAGCTCGAACAAAGTGATAAACGACGACAATATGCTTCATACGAGAGTGAAAAACAGGATTCACACTTAACTTGGTGGCCCCTTCATTGTCACAATATAGAATTGGAGACGAATCCAAGACAACACAAGGTTCTTGAAAAAGAGAGCGAACTCAAACGGACTCGGCGGCGGCATCTGCAAGTGCATGATATTCGGATTTCGTAGAGGACCGAGCAACACTATGAGAGCTCCATGAGATCACATTGTGCCCAAGATAGATTAGATATGTTGTTGTGGAGGTACGGTCATCCAGATTAGTTGCCCAATCGGCATCATAAAATACTTGAAGATGTAGCAGAGACCGAGCACGAAAAAAGAGGTCATAATATAATGCCTTTTAGATAGTGCAATAGTCATTTCAAGGCCACCCAATGGAGCTCTGTAGGTTTATTCATAAATTGAGATAGCTTGTTGACGGAAAAGCTAAATCGGGCTGAGTAAATGACAAGTATTGCAAGGATCCAATGATGCTTCGATAGGTTGTGGAATTTGTCAACGCGAAGCCATCGTCAAGCTTGAGGAGAAATTGATGGCGACCGGCGTGACATCTTTTGTACCATCCATATTGACTCGTTCTAGGAGCTCCCGTATATACTTGGTTTGTGAGAGAAACAAACAATTCTTCATTTGGAGAACTTCAACTCCAAGAAAGTAGTGGAGTGGACCAAGGTCCTTAAGAGAGAAACGAGCTGATAAATCTGCAATAAAACTTGTAATAAATGCAGTAGAGCTTCCCGTAACAATAGTTTCATCAACACAAACTAAAATGAATGCCTGAACATCTCCTTTGTTGTACATAAAGATCAAGGTGTCCTATTTGGAGCAGATAAAACCATACGTGGTTAAAAAAGAGCTGAGTTCAATGAACCAAGTGGGAGGGGCCTTTTTTAGGCCGTAAATGAAATTGCGGACACAACACACGGCTTTTGGAGAGGCCGCGTTAACAAACCTGGTTGGTTGTACCATAAATACTTCATCACTTAGTGTCCATTGCAGAAAACATTATTGATATCGAGTTGTTGGAGAGACCACTCAAATGACACAACAAGGAAAATAACGAAGTGAACCGTGGTCGGCTTGACAACAAGGTTGAATGTCTCCTTATAGTCAAGACCAAGACGTTAATGGAAGCCTTTTGCGACAAGATGCACTTTGCAGCGTTGTATGGTGCCATCAGGATTCCGCTTGATCCGGATCACCCACTTGCTCCAAAAAATGTTCATATGTGGCTCTGGAGGAACAAGTTCACACATACCATTCCTTATGAGAGTGTCATATTCTTTCATCATCACGAACTTCCACTTGGGATTCTTGAGTGCTTGAGATGCTGACGATGGTTCAATATATTCGGGGAGCGGGTGTTATCTGAGGTGTTGTTTAGCTGTGAGAATGCAGTGGGGGTGACGGGTTGTACGAGCTAACTTCAGTCAAAGAATCTTGAACCGTGGCGGCTAAACCAGTGGAGACCGGGCTGGAGTCGCAAACAGAGCTACAGTAATTGTCGATGGTCGCGGGTTTACTGCCAGGGTTCGGGGCGGTCTCGGGGCAGTTATTCTCGGCTAAGCAGATCCAGGCAGCACTCGCTCGGGTGAGAAGTGGGAAAAAAAAAGGTTTACCACGTTCGGGTCGGGGCCCCGCGGGTCGACCCGCGAGATTTTTTGCCCCGCCTGACCCGCCCCGAGAGGCATATGTACCCGGGGTCGAGTCTACAAAGTCGACCCGCGGGGCGGGTCCAGGCGGTGAAAACCCACCTCGACCCGCCCCGTTGCCATCCTTACGAAGGATGTAAACACCTAATTTTGGACCACGTACGACACGCGTGGCACGTGGCGCACCAAATGAGGAAGTGTTTAACTATGGCAAGTCGCGAAACTTCCAAGAATGCTCAATGCAATATTATGATAGTTATAAGTATTTATTGTAGAAAATATTTGTTGAATATTTAGTATTAAATTTCTGAATATTTAGCATTTATGGTAATAATAAATCAGTAATATTTTTTTCTTAGATTAGACTAAGGCTAGGTATTATAAATAGGGGTAAGATTACATGTAAAATGGACACACAACAAAAAAGCAGAAATAAAACAAATATTGTTTTCGAATTCCTTGCACCTCATCTCTCTCTCTCTCTCTCTCTCTCTCTCTCTCTCTCTCTCTCTCTCTCTCTCTCTCTCTCTCTCTCTCTCTCTCTCTCTCACCTGACCACCTCCCTCTCCACCTGACCACCTCCCTGTCCTGGTTTCACCGGCCCTGCTCTGACTGTCTAGTAACTAGCTGTAGTCACGACCGAGCCACCTGCGCTGCCACCCTCTTCTGTTCGACGTCGAGTCCCTTCGTCGGTGCTCCGCCCCCGCTTCCACCACTTCGCTCGGTCCGTTACCCAAAGCTCCACTTGGTCTGTTTTCCTTCGCCGGAGCTCCGCCCTCGCCGCCACCGTGGTCCAATCGCCTGCCGGATCAATACCTTGCCAGCTCGCCCACTGCTTACGCCACTGTCCGTGGCTGATCTCCTCTGTCAGCTCATAATCTGATGTGGCTGTAAGTTTGTAATTCCCTTGCTTTATTAATGATTAATTATTATATTTGTTTTTTTATATTATTATTACATATTATTATTACATTAGAGTTATTACATACTTTGACCCAGAGGTCTTAGCGTACACGCAGGGATCCTCAGGAAGATTCACGAATCCATTGCCAACGATTTCCTCATGGAACATGCGGTACCATTTTCGGGGCGATTGTTTAAGACCATAGATCGATCTTTGGAGTTTACAAACTCTACTTCATTCCTAGGGGATAAGAAACCCTCTGGTTACTCCATGTAGATCTCTTTCTCCAAGTTTCCATGAAGAAAGGCACTCTTAACATCTATCTGGTGCAGCTCGAGATCGAGGCTAGCAACCAAGGCCAAAATGCCCGGACAGTGGTGTAACACACAGTCGGTGAGTAGTCTCATCAAAGTCCACTCCGTGGAGTTAGGTATATCCTTTGGCGACAAGTCGAGTTTTATATCACTCAACATTTCCATCAGCAGTGAGTTTCAATGTCATAACCCACTTAGCCCCTATTGCTCCGCGATTAGCAGACAAATCAATTAACGTCCAAACATAATTGGCTTTCATAGAGGCGATCTCTTCCTCCATTTCTTTCCTTCATTCCTTTTCTTGACTTCCAAAGCTTGTTTAACCGTAACTGGTTCATCAACCGAAGTCAGGGTGAATAACTCACCATTCTCGATGGGATACTTTTTAGGAGAAGTTATCTGCCTTTGACTACGTCTTGGCTCATTATTCCCATCTTGAACTACGCCCACTAAGAATAATGTTCCCACTAGGAACTAGGGCGTTACTGGAACCTTCTCCTACAACTTTTCTTGGACGACCTATTGGTCTCGGGTTTCTACCTCTGAAATGAATTCCACGGTTACTTGGACCAGGAACCAATGCAAGTTGGTTGTTCTACTCCCACTGTTACCAACGAGAAGTTGAGGAATTATAGGATTCTCATCCAACGGTGCAACAACTGGATGATTGGGTTCTACTTGATTCGCAGTAGGAGCAACTATGATTTCTGTGGTTTTAACTAGTTTGTTCATGTGCATATATTTAAAACTATATGAATATTTAATTTATATATAATGCTTAAAAAATCATACTTGAAGTATGAAATTATGTGGGCTCAATATATTTAAAATTTAGTATTCATCATTAGAAAAAGATCCAATTTTACTGTAGTAATTATTCTGTAGTAGTTACTCTAGCAGTTTCATTTCGATGAATTTACAATTTATAACGAGTCAAGCTTACGTGAAGAAACTAAAGACTTATCATTCGAAGTGCTCTAATGTACGTTTAGTTTTTTTCTTTCTTCAATGGATTATTCAAACACACAGAAATTGGAATAATTAATTCATCAGCTAACTAGCTAAAAGAAGAAAACTCTAGGCATGATCATCAATCCATCTTTTTCTCAAGCCTCCTAAAGTAAAATGTAGCTAATATATATAAAGAAAGAAAGACACTGAAGTATCATCGGTCTCTCCCTGAATATATAATTGATGGATATTAGCTAGGGAATGAATAATGAATTTGTCATCCTCTGGATCGATGGACTGGCTCATACTACTCCTGCTTAATCGTTCGAACCAATGACTGAACCACTTCCGACATTGGAGGCCGAAACTGAGGCTCCGCCTGATTAAAACACAAACAAATTAACTATAAAATAAATTTGATAGCTAAGCTTAGCTACTGCTGGTGCATGTAATTATGTATATAATATAGTAGTAGTACACGCATGCACCTGAACACAAATGGCAATAAGGTCCGCAAATCTGGATACAGACTTGGGTGGGTAGAGTCCACGCAGAGCAGGGTCTACCATCCTTTCTAAGGCATCCATGTCATGCAGTTGCGGCATCGCCCATCGTACTAGGCATTGCTCCGTTCTTGGTTTTGAACTACATACATACATACATCCATCACTCACAAGTAATTAATTAATTAGTAATTATTCATTTACATACGTACCCATCAAGAGGCATTCGGCCAGTAAGTAGCTCCAACATCACCACTCCAAAACTATACACATCACTCTTCAATGTGTATGCAGTTGGCTTTGTACACTCAGGTGCATTGTACCCTACGCCTAGATTTTGACTTGTGCGCTACGTTTGTACATATATATATATATTAGTACGTACTAAGGTATAAGCATGCACAGCTAGCTAGCTATATATATATATATATAATGTTATTTATACTATTAATTATTAGCAAAATTAGCTACAATAAGCTAGCTAGCTAGGAATATATATATATATATAACCTGATGGAAAGTGGCCAATCCACAGTCAGAGAGATGAGGATTGAGTTCCATGTCCAGCAAAATGTTAGATGATTTGATGTTCTTGTGAACTATAGATGGAGAGCATACTTCATGTAGGTACCTATAATTAATTAACCACACATACATACATGATCTCAATTAATATACATGCAATTCATAAGGAAAGGAATAAATAGATATATATATAATTATGCATGACTTACTCAACAGCTCGTGCTGTGCCCAAAGCAATTCTGACTCTTGTGTTCCAAGTCAATGGTTTGCTGTAGTCGTCTGACATGTGTAGAAATTCATGAAGAGAAGCATTCCGGAAATAGTCGTAAATTAGCATGTTATGGCCTTGTTCTGAGCAATAACCAATTAATAAAGCAATGTTTGGATGGTTAAGGCTCGACACTTTCCCAACAATTTCTGAGAACTCTTCCGCCCTCCGCCCTTGGAATAGAGACGAGTCTATCTTTTTGACTGCCAGAATCTATACAATATCACATCCATATATTCCAATTATATCGATCCATCAATATCACTAAATAATATGAGTTAATAACTAATAAACTGTCTGAGCTTTTACTCATGTTGAAATCTGGTGTCCGTCGTTGAAATTGACTGTTATAGGTTTGGTGTTTGTTGAAATTTGGTGTCTCCGTCTATTTTTGGGTTAAGTCAAACGGAAGTGTATCACGTGACAGTCACGTGAGCTCGATAAAATGGATATTCCATAAATGTCCCTTCATGAAAAATCTGACATTCCATTACCTAGTAAATTGACGAAATTACCCCTACACGCTAAATCAATAACTATAGGATTTTTGGGTGGTGGCCGGCCGGAGTTGGGTATTGGATGACCGAAGTAGGGTGGTGGCCTGCCGGAGTAGGGTGGTGGACGGCCGGAGTTGGGTGGTGGCAGAGTTGGATGGTATGGTTGGTTTGACTCTAAGGATAATTTCTTCTCTTCATATTTGATAGAAAATGCAATTTCGACTTTTCGCAACATTTTGTCAAAATTAACAGCACGGAAAACCAAATTTAAAAAAAGTCCAAATGGCAGTCAATTTCAACACTTTAAAATTCAGACATCAAATTTCAACATTGATCAAACCTCGTACAGTTTATTAGTTATTAATCATAATATATACCATGTATTATGTACCGTACGTACCTTGCCATCCGCATATTTAGCCTTATACACACGTCCAATGCTTCCCTCACCGATAAGCCGCTCAGTGGCAAAGTTGGCAGTGGCAGCCTGCAAATCTGCCAAATTATAAGAAATGGCACGAAAAGAGATGCTCCTCCTAGCGTTCAACCGACTAGCAAACTCATCATCCTTGAGAGAATTTATGCCATCATAGAGCCCAGGTGCCGGCGACACTGAATCAACTGATCTGCGATCTGCCACCTCACCACACAGTTATAATTAAATCCATTTAATTAATCAAGATTAATTAAGCAGCTAGCTAGGCCGTACCAGAAGACTTAAGGCCGTCTTTTTCAGAGCGCCATTGATGATGTGAGAGTTCTTGAGATGAAAATGGGGTATACCCTTTACGCTGGCTAGCCTTTTCTTCATCATCCAGAAAATGGGAAGTAGGTGAAGAAGAAGAAGATCGTTTTCTGGACAGTAACGCAGCCACTAAAATAGCTAAAACCACTAATGCGCTGACCACTATTGCACCAATAGCTGCCCCTTTCATATTACTAGACTCCTTCCCATCATTCTTCTTCTTAATAGGACGAGCGCCAGGTGGCGGAGGAGGAGCTGGCCCAGTTGACCATGAATTCCCTCCAGTCCTAATTAAATACCATTTATTATTATCATTCTTAATTAATTAAAATTAAATAAAACTAAAATGCTTAATTATATATGCATCATCCAATAGCTAGAGTCGACCATCATATATCTTTAATTACTTACTCAAGGTTGTCAATATTCTCCAATTCTTCAGGTATCCAGCCAGTGAATTTATTATTAGCTACATTCCTGTTTAATTATAATAATTAGCTGATCATCTGTAAAAAAATAAAATGCATGCAGCCAAAATGTTGTGTTTTTTATTATTATTATTAGGAAATAACCAGTAAAGTATAACTTACACATCATTAAGGTTGGATAGATTTGCAAGGACATTTATTGGACCAGTAAACTGATTATTTTGCAGGTACCTAAACACCCATTAATTCGAGCTCAAATTAAGGCAAATGCAATAATTAAAAGTGACATATATAATCCCTAGCCTAGATAGCTAATAATTCCACTTACAATGTACTGAGACTTGACATTGCTCCGAAACTTTGAGGAAGATTCCCTGACAGCTTGTTATAAGCGAGATCCCTACATTTATGTATCATGAATATGCATGCATTTATATATATTTCATTCTTATACATGTCCGCATTTAACAATGAATTGGTTATGAATTATATTAAAAAATATTACAATTTATTTGAGTATGTCAAATACATATAAAGACTTACATGATAGTTAATTTGGAAAGTTTTCCAAACATGTCACTTAGCTGGCCTTTGAGCTGATTATGCCCAAGATATCTGCATGCAGACCGACATAAAAGACGGAATGAAGTAGTTAAACGATAAAGAAAAAGTGAAATTTAAAGCTCCTTATTTAATCATACATATATTATTTGTTTAATAATAATTAAAGGCCAGTAAATTGGGATAATTAGTATATGAATGCTTACAATTCCTTGAGGTCGGTCATTTGAGAAATTGAATATGGCACATTCCCAGTGAAGCTATTCTCAGAAAGATCACTTGGGATGAAGAATATAATTAGTAACATAAATAGTAATTAATTATATTATGCAGCTAGAGCTAGTTACAATTAGAATATATATAAAATAATTAAACAGCTAGCTTCGAGTTAGTTGTTTGTGATGATTACATACATGTGAACTGCATTTGGAGGAAGTTGATACGGAATGTCACCATTGAGATTGTTCTTGCTCAGATCACTATACTATGACAAAAAAAATTATAAAAATGGGAGCAGTTATCAGCTGCTCATCAACAAATTTCAATATATATATCGGGTAAGGAGAAATTATATATTCAATACATGGTTCTGATGTGGTGCAACATCAACCAATCACTAGTTGATATGTGTTCATGTACGTGTCAGTTAATTTGTATCACGTATCACATGTTGATTGAATGATGTTGCACCACATCAGAGTCACGTGTTGGCTGTGATGTATTGAATAATTTCTCATGGGCAATGGCATGGCAGGGTCTCACAAGTTGGAAATGGATGTCAAACTAGAGAGCTGGTAACCCAACGATCCGCTGAGCCCAAGATCGGACAGCTTGCTGCAAAATTAATTAGTATCAGCAGCAGCTAATTTAACTGTTGTTTATATATATATATATAATAAAAAATAAAATAAACAACAAGAAGACTAGTTAGGTGATGTACGTACAGTTCAGTTACGGAAGATCCAGAGCATTCAATTCCTTGCCAAGAATCCCCGCAAGGGTCACCTCCATTGGATTGCCAACCACTCAGTTTCGAAGGAGAGTTTAGGCTACTATACATTACGTTTAACGCTGATACTGCATGCATGCATTAATTAATAATTAATTTAGATAATTAAATTTTTAAATCAAATTAGCTAGAGACAAACTATTGGATATAAATAGGTACGTATAGACCTTCCTCGATTTAATTTAAAAAGTTTTTAATTAAGAAGTGATTAGCAACTGGCTGGCAAGGCAAGAAGATGGTACTCGTACTATATATATATTAATTAATTGGTTAATTAATTACAACAGTAGTTAATTACCATCCTTTGAGTTGGTCTTGCAATGTATGCAAGTGGTAAGAACTGCTAGAGAGAGTGTCAAGACGAGATGATACTGCAGCAGCTTCATGATCCTCCGATCCTTTATTTATTTTCTTTCCCTTCCAATTATTACTAGTAGCATACACTACCCAACTTGATCAACTAAACAGAACCAGACATGATTAACTAATTAATTTAGCATCAAAACCTAATTACGTTTTCTTTCTGCAACCCACCTGTACTGTGTTTCTATCACCTCTCTAATTTTAGACAGGAGTGAGTTGTTTGTGGAGAATTCATACTAAATATGGAAGTCCTAGCTTTTAACACGATCCACTAATTCCTCATCGTATCTTCACCCTCATCATTATATTTCTTTTAGTGCAACTCTTATTCTTATTTATATATATCGTATCCACAATTTTTTTACAATCTTTTATAATGAATTATGAAGCTAATTTGAGGTTTGAAATTTTGAGAAAGTTATTTTTAATAAGTATATATTTTGAATTAACTTAAGGAATGGCAATTATAAAAATACGGACATCAGTTCGTAATTTTTTTTTTTTAAATGTCGTCTGATACGTAATAGATCACGAATTATAGTAATTTGTTCCAAATCGAGACATGATCAAACACAAAAAAAATTCTTTGTTTTTGTATGTCGATCTCAGCAGCACTAAATATATAGAGTTTTTGACTAATATATGCCTATATGAACAACCAAATACAAATATAGACTACTTGAATAATTAATTACAAATATAGGTCAAACCGAGATGTCACATCTCGGTTAGGGTTTTTAATTCCAAACCGAGATGTGAAATCTCGGTTTCGGGGAAAAAAAAAAAAAAAACAGATTTTCCTTTTTTTTTTTTTAAGGTTTTTTGGTTTTTTTTTTTTTTTTTTTTTTCGAAACCGAGATTTCACATCTCGGTTTGACCTACTTTTGTAATTAATTGTTTAAATAGTCTATATTTGTATTTAGTTGTTCAGGGGCTGGACGGCCACGGTTTAATTGTTTAAATTCAAAATTGTTAGTATACTATATATTGGCCCGCACTATACACGAACATTACGGGATCAATTTCGAGGATGATACAGGAGTCTAATCATGACGACTCCAAGAATAATACATGAGTTAGCCTTATTAAGAATATTAACTTAATATTATATCATATAAAATAAAATGCTAGATGGACCAAGAATAGTATAAGCATTAGGAAAATCTACCTCCCAGTCCCTTAATATAAATATTAAGAAAGTCCGCTTAAGTAGTATAGTTGGTTAATGCGTGTGACTTTTATACACTAAGTCGTAGGTTTATAATTTTTCGTTAAATAATGAGAATTCTTTTTTTTTTTCTTAAGTAGTATAGTTGGTTAATGCGTGTGACTTTTATGCACTAAGTTGTAGATTTATGATTTTCCGTTAAATAATGAGAAAATATAAATTTATTGGTGGCGGTTAAAAAGGCACTTCTACCTTTAGTTAATACACATATATATTTGAAAATTAGATAAATTAAGTATTTTAACTTAGATTATTTATTTAGATATCTTTCAGTTTCAATTTCAATATCACAGCACCTAGTTGCGGGCAAAATATACTTACAAGACAAATAATTGAATTAAATTAGTACTTAGGATAAGAGATTAGGATAAGAAATGTATTCAATTTGAATATTTTCATAAGTTTAGTACTACTTTTTACATCTTATTGTGTATCAATTCATTCAAGCGATTTAAGAAGATAAATTGATCTCATTCTGATTATACCAATTTTTGCCTAATAAATTGGGTTAATAACCTATGAAATGTCTGAAATTTGACTCGTGTTAACCAGAGAGGTCTGAATTTTCAAAAGTTAATATGAAATGTCTGAATTTTCAACTTTGTTAATATTTGGTTTTCCGTCCATTTTTAGGGTTAAATTTAACAGAATGGTCTGAAATTACACTTTTGCCCCTTTTAATAGTTTTATTTAATACCTTACTTCAGGAAATGTGAAATGACAAAACTACCCCTGAAGTCAAATTAAGAATTGAGTCCCAATTTTTTATTTTGTTCAATTTAGTCCTTAAATTTATATTCTTAAGTTATGATTTTTACAATTGAGTCCCTATTGTTTTCTCCGTCACCTCACAAGTCCACCGGCCACCGATCACCACCCAAGGCCGACGACGACCACCAATCGGGCCGGCCACCACCAAACCGTGGCCGTCCAGCCCCAAATCGTGGCCGGCCAGCCACAATCGGGGACGGCCACCACCTCAATTGGTGGTTGCCATCCCCGATTGGTGGTGGCCACCACACCAATCGAGGCCACAGAGGGCTCCGACCGAGCCCTATGTGGCTCAATCGGGGCCAGGGGCTCCAGATCGGGGCCCCTGGCTCCGATTGAGCCACAAATGGCTCGGTCGGAGCCCCATGTGGCCCCGATTGGGGTGGCGTCCACCACCAATCGGGGCCGGTCACCACCAATTAAGGTAGTGGCCGACCCCGATTTGGTGGGGCTGGCCGGCCACGATTTGGTGGTGGCCGACCCAATTAGTGGTCGTCGTCGGCCTTGGATGGTGGTCGTCGTCAGCCTTGGGTGGTGGTCGGCGGCCGCGGATGGTGGCCGGCCACGATTGGGGCATTTTCGTCTTTTATTTTAAGCATGTGAGAGGGGGGCATTTTCATCTTTTCATTTCAAATATGTGATGTACACACTTTGATAGAAGGACATTTTAGAGATTTAATTTTATTTCCGGTCACATGACAAGCACTTGACCAACTTCCGTCAGTTTTAACGGAGACCTCTTATATTAACAAAGTTAAAACTTCAAACCTTCCATATTAACTTTTGAAATTTCATACATCTCCGGTTAACATTGGTCAAATTTCAAACATTTCATAGGTTATTAACTCTAATAAATTTGTTAAGAGATTCCGATTTTGCTACCATATATCATATAGGTTTTGCCGAGTTTAGCTATTTAAATCGGTTATCATAGACCGATTTGTGCTAAACTATTACAACAAATTATGAAGGTAACCAATATATAGAGCTTAACCGCGAGAAATCAGTTTAACTGGAGAAAGTTGACTAAGTATGGAGAGAGTATATCTCTTCTCAGTTGTATTTTAGTTGTAATACCTTTGTAACAAGTTGTATTGTTCTGGATTATTCTGTACCAATATATATATATATATATATATATATACAACAACTTATGTATAAAAAAATACATTATCCTTCTTCTCCCGAATCAAAGGATTTCCCAGATTTTTATGATTTGTTAATTAATCACCTAAGATGAAGACGAAATAGTGGAGATTTCTTGCAATCCGCAGGCCACACACAGCTAGCTAGCTCCAAAAAGGCACCACTGAAGTACGTACGTGGCGACGAAGCCTGTAAAAATGGAAATTATTTGTTGGCTCTGGGTCAAATTATACATACAAGTCGGTTTCGTTCTAAAACCAATCAGTGATAAAATATGCTAGTGGAGTTCCATCCTAGGATCAATTGGTGATAGGAGGAGGTGGCTCACTTACTTATACACTGCTCTATTGTACAGATGTCAACCGGTGTGCTACTCCAGACTCACGGTGTATGTCTATTTCAACAAGTCGTCACATGTGATCATGTGAACATAAAGCAGGAACAAGTAAAAAAACAATATCCAACACTCAATAAAAGAGAAAACAATATCCAACGCTCAACAAAAGATAAAACATATCCCCTCTCAGCGATAGACCCAACAAGGTAGGATTCTCTGCGTTTGCAGCCTGATAGTGCTTATTGAGCTAAAGCAACAATTAGAGGCCACTCTGCTAATATTAGTAGTATAATATCCACTAGAAAAAATATGAGTCTCCTCCAAACCTTTGCACGTGTCTGAACCATTATTGTTATGGTTGGTGGGTCTGGTGATGGTGGATTTAAGAGTAATAGCAGCATTAGAAATGGGGAGCAGAAATAATCCCAACTTGAATTGGTTATTGGATTTTCACTAGAAAATCTCTTTGTGGGCAATAATACCACAAAAGTATATTGTCTTAGCTTCGGGTGTACCCACAAATAGGTTCAGCCAGGGCAAAAGAAAATTGAACAAGATCTCAAAGAATTTGGGACCAAATCCTGTTGTGTAACTAGAAGAAGGGTAACCTGACCAGGATATCTAGTTCTAAGGTCAAATTAAAACCACTAACATTTTTGGTATTTTCTTGAGGAAGCCATGAGACTCGTAAAAAGATCAACAATTTTCAAAGGAGAGACCACTCACTGTCAAAAACAGGGGTCAACTGGACAAGAATAATTTCATATGCATAGAGAATGTAGCAGTTGAGCAACAAGACATTGTCATATCCAGATAAAAGCAGGGAAACTTTCTTAAGAGTTGACAGATACTATTTGCAATATTTCCAAAAGGACAAAACAGTATCATAGCATGTATGTTTGAGTGCATGATGTGACTTGGAGCTATCGGAATTTAGATCAGATGAAACTCAAGAATTATTAATTATAATACTTAAAGAGAGAGATGTCTTACATTTGAAGACAAGTGCTTTGGTGGCATTGTCCCAATGGTGGTCAGGGGACTGTCTTAGTTGTCTACTCAGCACCCATATTTTCTGGTCGGAACTTTGGCCACTAGGTTATTATCATCATCATGGGAGTCTGATCAGCTTAAAAGCTGGGGGAAGAACAAAACCCCATCAGATTCTTATATTTACCCGTCACCAAATACCCTGCGATTCCGTTATCTTTTTTACTTTTCCATTTTTACCCACAAAATCCAACCAAAGTTACTGACAATGACCACCAGGAGTCAACCACCTCAAGAAAACACATGGAACTACCATTAGATCAAAAGATTCAAAACAGTTGTGAGATCATAGGCATACCTGGTAGTCTGCTAGCTCGTCTTGACCTCCCTCCACAAAGCTACATGCTCGCTTCATTGTGTAGAGGATAACTTTGAGTCGGTTAATAATAGCAACAGATGTGGACACTTTATAGTAAACAAAATCCAGACAAGTTAGCAAAGACACAAGTATGGTGAAAAGGATGAATTTCGCTGATCTGGTTTAAAGAGCTCATGTATGCACAACAGTATCGAGCCAAAAAGTTCATCCTTTCAAGGAAAAAAAAAATCATCTCTCTTATTCTGCAATGCTGGAACCATATTACATTGCAAACAGTTTATTCATGAAAAAATACTACACATGATTCCTACCATCCGAGAAGAGATGAACCCGCTTTATTATCTAATTTCAGGGCCCGTTCAATAAATTAAATACGCAAGGTTCCTCCGGAAATCGGACCATTTAGCATAAAAACTTTCCACGTGGTACATACAGTAAGAATAAAAGATATCTCCTTGCAAAAATGATGGAACTCCAAGAAGCCTCACTTGGAGCTCAGATTGCACTAACATGAAGAATCTTAAGTTATGGTAGCCTTCCAAGAGCTTCGGATGACCATTGCGATGTTCAATTGAAAGAACCTTCTCATGTGATGACTGTAGGCTTCTCCCTTCCAGTAAATTCCTTCAACTTCGATATTGATAGGGCCAGATCTAAATGGTGTGCGTAGAAATTAGTAAAGCCTTGCATAAATCATCTCATTTCGGAGTCATAATAGAGTTTTATACAGTCGGAAGATGTGTACCGATTAATGGTTTTAGTGATATCTGAGCATCCAGATCGTGCTTTGAGACATCTGGCTCAAATTGTTCAATATAAACTCGAACAGTCGCACCTGCAGAACCAGTTCCCTGAAAAATAACAGCCACTGGTTACTTCAACAATATAATTCCTTCACACACACAGAGAGAGAGAGAGAGAGAGAGAGAGAGCATACTGATAAACGAAATATTATTCTTGATCCATCTGTGAAGACAAATCTAACACCTTGCTTAGCTGCTACGCTTCCATCCACCTAAGATTTTTGCAAGAGATATTGATACATAAATCTAGGAATAGGATCACAGTGTGCAGTTTAATCCTTAAAGAAAATAAAATAGGAACTAAGAAGCATAAAACACTAATAGAACTGAACTCACAGGATCGGTGTATGTGAAGTCATCAGCAAACTGAAGAGTATAATTTCCTGTAGCAGCATGCACCATTCAAGATCGCATAATCAAAGTAATTTTTTAAAAGTAAGCTTATGAACCTAACAAATTTATGTGGCCAAAATAAACCTACCATATTTCTCGCCTGCCTTGCTCTTAGAGATAAGGTCTCTAAGATATTCTACCATTTTATTGGCTCCTTCAGATTCACATTCCTGGAGAACCAATAGATTGATCAAGAATTTGAAATTTCCACTAACAAGAAGTGAAGGACTTCATTGTCTACAATTGCAGGATAGACCATGTATCTTGCTTGAATAAATTTTGAACAGATGGGTCGATGATTCAAATGTTGCTTACCTCATAATCATATCTAGAAAAGAAATTTCTGCCATAAGTTGCCCAGTGTTCCTTTACAACATCAGATACAGATACTAATTTCTCGCCCGCCTTTTTGTCCTTGTTGTGGAATGCCAAAATAGAAAGCCAAGCTAAGACAGCCCTGAGAGATACCAAATACATACAGTCCGGTCAGAAAGAGATAAGCTCCAGACCAGATTCAACCAGTTAAGAACAGCATCAGCTCATATAGAGAGTTGTGCGTGGGAAACGGCTTCATCCCCACAGTGCGGCATATTTAGTATTCTTCTCGTAACAGCAAGCACCAACACAAGCAACAAATTGAATATTACCATATACCATCCTTCTCACGTATGTGATCTGAACCAGTTCCAAAACTCTCTTCCCCACAAATAGACAATTTTCCATCATCCATCAGATTACCGAAGAACTTCCAACCAGTGGGTACCTGAAGAATCCAATGCAAGGTCTTAAACCTAGGACTTTCTGCTATATATTCGCTGTTATTTCAGAAAGAAACTAAGTTAAACCTCAAAGAAGGGAAGCTTTAACTTTTCAGCAACTCGATCAAGAGAACCACTGGTAGGCATTGATCTAGCAAGACCCTAAAACATGCAGAAAGATAAAATGCTTAGGTTCCAGTACGGGTAAGTGATGATCATCAGACTATAAAACTAAGACATTAAAAATGGAACAGCTCGAATCACTACCTTAGGACCACTCTTAAAGTAAGGAATTGCTGCTTGTGCATTTGCTGCAATAACTGCTACAGAGTCTGAGGGAGTGACAAAGAAACCTTTACCTAGCACCATATTTCTATCTCCATCTCCTATAAAATGTTGGTTAGAAAAATTGTAAGTCAGAATAATTCTACCATTTACAACCATTCACACAATCATATAGGCCTTGGAAAACCCAACAAAAGTAATTCTTCAATCTCCTATAAAATGTTGGTGAGAAAAACTGCCAAGTCAGAATACTTCAATACTTTATTAAACCCCACACAAAATCATATAAGCCATGGAAAACCCAAGAACAGTAATTCTTCAAATGTTTATGAAAACCAAATATACATTAATATGGAGATGTGTTCTTGGTTGGATAAGGCTCTCATTGTCCACGGGGAAAGTGGCACATTTTTTCCCTCAAGAATCAAGACTAAGTGAGTAAGAGACTGAACACACACACACACATACATATATATATATATATATATATATATATATATATATATATATATATATATATATATATATATATATATATATATATATATATATATATTGCAATTTTTTGTATATAATTGCATTTTTTGTGCTGTGAATGAACATACACATATTTAGGAATTTTTTTTGCCTAAATAACCAATCTATGCAACCTAAATACAGAAATAACGGATACAAAGTTTGGTTCATCAATTTAGCCACATTCTCGACTCCCATTCCCATTCGCGTCACTTGCTCGATTGTAATTAACTTAATTAAAAAAATAAATAAAAAAAAGGAACTCAACTCCACCCATTTGCTTACACTTATTTTTTCTTCATTTTTTGGTTTTATTATACCAAACAGTTGAGTATGTGGGAGTTGAGTTTAATAAAAAAAAAAAGTACATGAATGGAAGTTGAGTATCCTTATTGTAATTTATTTTAACAAAAATAGTTAATTACTTTATTACTATTTAATTAAGCAAGTAACGCGAATGCGAATCACATATGACCCCGTACACGAATGGGAGCCGAGAATGTGGATAAATTGGTGAACCAAATTTCATATCCGTTGTTTCTGTATTTAGGTTGCATAGCTTGATTATTTAGACGAAAAAATCCATATTTTGCTGATAAAAAAAACTAATGGATTGAACCTAAAGCAATAGGGACCATTCTAATGGTAAGACTTCTAATCCACTAGCTTTAGTTTAAGGGTTGAAAATATGTACCGTCACTTGCAGCTCCAAAATCAGGGCCATCGCCGCCATACATTATCTTAACCAACTCCTCGGCATATCTGTTTAATAGTATAAAATAATTTAGCTAATATTTCTAACAGACACAGACTCATGTTAGACCGGAATTTTCTTGCTTACGTGAGGTTTGGATCTGGATGACCATGCCCAAAATCTTCCAGTGGAACTCCATTTAAAATTGAATCCTTGACAATTCAGAAAATTTACCATCAACTCAGGTATTAATCACAATCAAGGATATTGCAATTTTATGAGCAGTACATACCGAACTGGCGCCTAATTTATCGACAAAGATGGGATTTGCATAAGCACCGGTAACTGCGTGCATTGCATCAAAGACAAACCTAAGGGTAAATAGCAAAGGGAAAGGAAACAGATCATTCCTGACTCCTGAGATCCTCCACCTTTGTCAGATAGCCTCATGCTGTCCAAATACTTTCCTAACTAATGACATGGGAAAGAAACATGTACATTGTGAAATATAGTAGTCTCGGATGCAAATCCCTTGATTAATCAACCAAATTGATGTTTCTACTTGAAAGGTTGGTAGGAAAATATCAATTAAAGAAGGCTCTAGCATAAACAGCTAATTTAAAAGGAAGCGGCGGCTAGTGAACCAAAAAATTGAACTATCAGCTGTTGAATCTAAGTGAAAGGATATTCAAAGCTTTGCAAAAAAAAAAAAAAAAAAAAAATACCAACCCAAAAGGCTGTAAGTCTATAATTACCCTTTCTTGTGAGAGAGCATACCTAAAATCCGGGTGTGAGAGAAGTTTCTTGATAAGTGGGAAATCAAATACATTCTGCAAATAACAGAAAAAAGTGTGGCATATCATATGCATTACTCTCACCAATGAACAAGAGATAAGGTACTATGACTTACCTCCATTAGCTCGAGATAATCAGAAACTGGATCAACCACTTCAACTGTGAAGTTATTGTACTTAGAGATACCAAGCTGAGAAAGATCCACATCTGGAATGTCTGCTACATTTATCTTTGATATCTGCATAACAGGTAGACCTTCGGAATTCAACTTCATAAAGTCAATCCTAGAAAGGTCCATAGAGCCACAAAAAGGCTAGAAACAACTGCTAGAATGAGACAAGAACCAGGCATTTCTTTTAAATGACAATGACAAGTAATTGAACAAGCCAATGTTTAATTAGCCTTATCACTTATTGACAAAACTGAGAGACTGAAGATGGGGTCAGGCCTATTAAGAAACACTAATATACAACAGATACTCACAGAAAGTGTGTTTCCATAGATCTTATCAGTGATTGATTCAGGTGCAGGTTGTCCACTGCTGTAATTAAACTGCAAACACACGCGTAGCCAAAAAGGAGAAGATTTATAGTTAGCAATTTTTACGCAGGTGCATCCACATAAAACATTCGATCTTTGAGACAGACTGCTTGCACCACTTTTACCTTGATACCCCAGTCATATTCAGGACCCCCTGGATTATGGCTTGCACTCATGATAAATCCACCATTGGCCTGTCATTTGAGTTTTGGGGAGTGAAAGAGAAAAGGAAAAATGAAAAAGAATGAACAGAGAGGTCTGCAATACACAATGCAGGATGTAGGGGATCAACAGGACAAGACACTTACCTTCTGCTTTCTTATTACAGCAGAAACAGCAGGTGTTGACAGAATTCCATCCCTGCATTGATGAAATCCAATATTATTATCAAGAAAGTACCAACACGGAAAGTTAGGGGTGTATGGTTGCAACTACAAAGCATCTAAAAGCAATTGGTTCACTCAAATTGCCAGTAATATTGGAGAGACATTATTATTCCTTTCAGATGGCTAACACCACTGACAGACAGTACGGTGGAAACCCGCCGGAGTCAGAAGGCTACAAGTGGAGCCTGTATTATACTGAAAGTGTTGATGGACCAACATCAGGAGGGTGATTTAAGTAACACATATGGAAGAGCACAACTTACATTGCAATTGGATTCTAGGTACTTTTTCAACTAAAATAAGTGTCAAAAATAAAAGAACTAATAGCATACAAAGGCATCCAGCATATGCATATGTCATCTGACAAGAGCACCAGACTAACTGTGATCATTTCCAGAACCTATACTGAATCTAAAATCAAGTAGAATACATATATTTATCAGAATAATTACTCACTTTCCCACCAATATTTTGCCCACTCCGTTACCTGCGGCAATTTTTATAATTATCTGCACTTTACACAGAAATGTAAGAACATGAGCTGGGTAATGATGCGACAAAGAGAACTGAAAGAAATAATTTGTGATTAAAAAATTCCAATAAATATGAATAACAAGAAGCACCTGTGCTGCTTCTTTATTAAAATATCGACCATCGCCTCCCAGTACTAACAATCCATTTTTGTAATCTTCTGGGGGCAGTGAATCGAACAACGCCTGTAAACTAAGGGCTTAGCTAAACAACCACAATAACGAAAACTAAGATCAAACATTAAAATAACATGAACGTGCTGAGCATTACCTGGATCCAATTGGCAAGGTAATTTTCTTGCTTGAAAACTTTAACCTGTGATTAAAACACAGATTAGGGGTCTGCTAATGCATGAGAAGCTTTGAAGCAAAAGGAACTCCTCATTATTTTAACACAAATGGCTTGATTACAGGGCAACCTGCTAATGTAATTTGAAATGAAAATAAAACCTAAACACGCGCCATTTTTCTGGTATACAAAGAGAAACAGTCAGGTCATCATACCACAGTATCTAACATAACGAGGCAATAGCAAGCTAATTAGATGATGCCATATAGATTTACAGCTCAACATCATGACAGTGCTCGATACATTAGTTTATCAGAAGGGACAAGTGGTGAGCTGAAAATGTTGGACAGAATGCATAATGCATTGATGATCACGCAACAATGGAGACCAGAGAAGAGAACAATACAGCGCGGCTTACCTTCTTTCGCAGGCCGCTCGTGCCTGTCTTTTGACCTTCAATTGGCTTCGTCGGAATGGAAACAATCTAAAATGCAACAGAAGAAGAATAAGACAATAGACACTCCAATACATATCGCACTAACTCGTACAATTTGGGCAGTCAGGTCAGGCAAGTAAAAAATGGCAACACCGAAATGACCTTAAGACCTCCAGGCTCAACGACGGTAGTGGATGAGGCGGAGGCAATGACGACCGAGCGACCGCGTGAAGGTCTAACCGCCACATTATGGAAAGCAGAATGAGTCGAGGACGAGAGTGCGGAGAAGGAGGAAGGGCACAAACTTGTGGTGGACGATCGGATCAGCTTGGCGCACGAAGAATGGACCAGACGAGGATTCGAGTGGAAGGAGAAGGCCATGGCTGTGCTCTGCTATGGGAAATGGAAACCGCAATGGACTGGACAGTGGACTGCAAAGTGGAGAGAAAAATAGGTGTGCCTATCTAAAGAAGAGGAGAGAGAGGAGTTAGAAGTTGACGACGAGATTAGTGCTTAAGCAGTAGCGTGCTTCGGTCATTGTCTGCCACATGTACTTGACTCGGCTTATCTTTTTCTTCATTCATCATCATAGGATTTACTGAAATCATGTGAGCTTGATTTTCCAACGTACACTTGGAGCCCAACCCAATAAATTCTACTTCTAACTTCTAACCGTTATGCTTTTTATATAGTTTAATTAATTTAATTTAACAATTTGATTTGATTATATATGCTATGCCGTGCGGTTGGTCCATGTAAAAGAAACATTTTGTGTAACCAATTTAACATCATGCAAGTAAACCGGGTGTACGTGTACCATGCTAATTGCTAGCTGTATAAAAAAAAATGTTCCGTAATATTTTAGCATTCATTACTTTCTATAAGTTCATTTTTTGGTTAATGATGATTTTGTTGATCCCAAAAATATCTACTAGACCGACTTCTTCTAACTTCTAAGTCATATCTATACATTATTATTATTAATTATTATTATACTAAACTAAAATATAAACCAACTCTGCTTCTCTGACCAAGTGTCACTTAGAGGACATGCCCTCCACTATACTACTACTATTAGTCTATTACTATACACGGACACTTCAATTTTATTTTCAATTAACTAATTCTTATTAGTCAAGTAATATATACATTTTCCAGCTAGGGACGGTGAAATAGTGGAAAGATGTAAATAAAATACTATCCAAGT
Source organism: Clarkia xantiana subsp. parviflora (assembly GCA_036873135.1). Lineage (NCBI taxonomy): Eukaryota > Viridiplantae > Streptophyta > Magnoliopsida > Myrtales > Onagraceae > Clarkia > Clarkia xantiana. The sequence continues at coordinate 2,403,289 of JAPTYO010000004.1, read as the reverse complement.
AATAATATATTAAAATTAATATTACATTTTCTTGCATGTATTAATAAATTATTAAAAAAATATTTTATAAATTTGTTTAATTTCTTAAGCCTGTACATAATATTTTATTATATATTGCAATTTTTCTTCGCCGCAACAGAGAATAATAAGAGGTAAATTGGTTCCGTAGGTGGTTTGATGGGATTAAGATCATCTGTCCGAGTATTTTTATAATAGATCGTGTCTTACTGTTAATATTTTGACACGTATTTTAATTTTTTTTTTTTAATTTTACCAATTTTAATAAACTTAAAAAAAATTACACAAAAGTACATGTATTATAATCACAACAACTCCACGTTCTAAAGCATGTGATATGAATTCTAAATGTGTTAACGTGAGATAAGTCATATATATAATATATATATATATATTCAATTTTAATATAAAAAATGTCTTCACGATTCGTTAAAATATGTATTAACTTGATTGTAGTAAAATATTCTAATGCATATACAGTGATAAACATTTATATTAATATATATACTAATTAATACATGCATAATAATAATAATAATAATAATAATAATAATAATAGAAGGAATGACATCTGTAGAGGATGGCAATTTATTAGACCACACTAACACATACAACAAAAATATTGTGTTCTTGTAAGCATATGATATTATGATAGTACGGACACGACTAATACAATGTAACATTTGTACTGTGTTTTTTTTTTAAGTATTACAACATAACACGCACGTAGATTGTGCTACTAATTCTAATTTTTTAGTATTTTTTAACAAGTTTTTGTTTAATATATAGATTTAAAAACCTTCAATTATTAGTTGTTTAATTTTGAGTGGATTAATACAAAATGAGCTATATAATTGAGTGCTAGTAAATTAATAATACGATCCAAATATTCAAATCAAACACATATATTAATTTATTTATACGTGTATCATAATATGTACTTAACGTGTCAACCAAAACACCCCCACACAGTAGTTTTAAAGGTTAATTAATAATTAATTAATAGAATCAGTTTAAAATTTTTTTAAACGTTGCTTTCACTGAAAAATTAATTCGTGGACGAGCATTGCAATTTGCCAGGGCCTCAGATTTGGGGCTCAACCTCTATTCGAGCCACATATTTCGTCCATGCTCTGATTATCTAATAAAGGCCCCAGTTTCTTTTTGGGCCACTAAGCCACCATGACTTTCTTACCATAAAATGGATTGGACTTATTGTAAATAACATTACAGCCCTTAAAAGCGCGGGCCTTATGGCTTATCGTCGGTGGTCCCTTCAATTACTAGGGGTAAAAATGTGATTTAAATATTTCGAACCGCGCAATATAAACCGACAAGGAGAAAAGGGGAGGGAGGAAACAGTGAGCTGGACGTTTGTTTATCTGGAAGTCAAAATCAATCAGCAGCACTACCAAGCCACTTCCGATCGACGGAGATTGGATCGTCCGTGGTGTTGTTGTAGCTGGATTTGATCCAGAAGGAAGTATAGTGGCATCCCGCGGTAATGGCTGTCGATCCGTCTCTCCTGCATGAGATCGGCCCTGATGGCCTCGCCAGAGAAGCACCTGTCATTGCCTACACCGAGAAGGTTTCTTATCTGGCACTTCAGTTTTCTGCAGTTTTTACGATTTCTGTGTTTCCTGACTGAGTCTGGACTTCTCACTTGTTGATATGTTCTTGTTCCGTGGCAGATGATCGAGGACGAGCAGCTTCAATTGAGGAAGTAAGTCTTTTTAATGCATGCTAGTTTCCTGCTTCATTGAGCTTTACAATATTTTCTTGCATCATGTGTCTGTTTGATGGATAGTTACTTTAATTTTGTTCATTTCCTGATTTAGATTGGATCTTGGAAATCTTGTTACTAAATTCGTCTTGTACTACAATGTCCAATAGAAACTTTTTATTACCGATACCCCATCCATGCTTAGATTTTATCTTTGTTGAATCTTAATTCACAATGCCCCAGGCTGGTCTTTGACTCTATTAAATCTTACCTTTCGACTTTCATCAACAAGGTCAAAACTTTGAAAATAAGATTCTGCTAGAATTTTATTGAAGCAACCAGAAAGTAACTTCTTTCTGTTCCGAAGGGCAATTGGCTAAAGTTGAAATATCTAGGCTTCAAGTTCAACATAATTCAAAAGCTGTCCTTAGGTGTCTTTAGTCTTAACTATAGAGAGTTGATGCGTATTTTGTGTATTTGCATTTTTTTTTTCCAGATACATCGATGAAAACTACTCTAAGATCCGCGATGTTGAGAGGGAGTTCACAAATCTTTCCATGGAAATGAAACTCACTGCTGGACCAAAAAAGGCAGGTTGAGTTAGCACTTCTTCCCTTGATCTTCATTCATAAAATAATTTAAGATACCTCTGAATTGTGAGGTTTAAATGATGTTTATTAAAGAATGACTTTGCTTCTGGTATATGTTGTTCATGCATTAAGCACTTGAGCACTTAAGAAAGAAGATAGAAGCATCAGCTGAAAGGATACGTTTAGCTAAGATTAAAGAAGACCAAGCACGAAAGGTATGCTGCTTCTGCCACTCAACTTATTTAGCTTTTATTGCTTGCACTGTTCTGTTCTTCATTTCTTACTGGAGGGCCCTTTTTCATATATTTGGCTGAATGATAAGAAGTAATTCTAATCTTATTTACGGAGTTCTTTAGTCAAAGTGAGCTGATCATGGTTCAAAAGTAGCTCAGTTAAAAAGCAAATGACCCCTGGGTTTGACCAAACAGCTGCAAGTTGAGCAAACAAGAGGAAGTTGTTTATCACAATATTGCTGCTTCTTGTAGGAAGTATATTGAGAATGAAATAAAGCCACCACACAGAAGAGGTTCAAGTTAGTTGATTTGGAAACCACATTAGCATATCCCAGGTGATAAAAAATCACAGGACAGCCCAAGCATATGAAACCGAAGATTGGTCAGTCCATTCAATAGCATCACAGTCCTAGTTAAAGAGTTTCAGAAGCAACAGCTTCCTTATTTGTAAATAGAAGATCTAGCCATGTGACAGTTTTATGGGTTTCCACTATAAGCATAGAAATATAGGTTAGTTCAGTATGTGAGAGATTTGGCTTCTTGTTTAAGAATGGGAATATAGAGGTAAAGGAAAGAAATCCGTTGCTGATATCTTTTTCAAAATTCTTAGGAATGGGAAGCAGCATCCAAAGCTGTGCAGGATGAGGAAGCATTAAAGCAGAAGCTATGCGAAGACCTATCAAGTCTGGTAATCTGAATTATTTTCTTTTCCTCCTAATAGATAAGACTAAGATGTAGTAAGTATAAATTTCCTGATAGTTGACAGTGTAAATGTTTGATAGGTTCAAGAGAGCAGTAACTCTCAACTAGCTAGGCTAGAGGAACTGAACAGACGGCTGGGAGCTCTTAATCCAACTAGATCATCAGGAACTTCTACTCAGGCAAGCATCTCCCTTATTCTCTTCACCCTTGTTGTAGTGATGTGAATTTCCAATCCATGAAAATTTCATATAATGTAGTCAGATTGGATAATCTAGTCTCCTTGGGTAAACTTTATCCATTAGTTTTGATTCCAATGACCCATGTGTGTAATCTTGTCTGATTGTCTCTATATTCATCATCATCTTTTTTTTTTTTTTTTTTTTGGGAAATAAATTTATGGCTCTCGAGTAATCTATGATATTCTCAGATACACTTTTCTTTAATAGGACAAGAAATTAGCACAATCCACCGAGATCAGTGCAGTTCCAGTCACTTTCTCAACGCCCCATCCACCACGTACAGCAAGTAGAGCACCTGAAAATGCTGCTGACCAAGGAAATGCTGCTTCGGCCACAAATGGCACGAGCCAACAGTCTTCTGCAGATGGAGAGAAAAAGAAAGTTCACTTCCAAGGAAAAGGAAGAGGAATTGGAGCCATTCCCAAGAGTCGGAACCCTGTACCTGGATGGACCGGAGCTGGGTTCGATGTAGATAACAGAACCTGATTCCAGAATTCTAGATTTGGACAAAACTGTAGTATATACCTGCTCTTGTTTGGTTTACCTTCACTAAGTTGGCATTTCAGCTAGCATATGAAGGTACAATTCTGTTTTCCTAAATGTAATGTCAAGTGTATGAGAAATTGTATCATAACGGCATCATTGGCCTTAATAGATAGATATATGACATTGTTAGTCAACCAAACTGAATTTGCAATACCACAAAAAAAGATAGATTGTTTTTGGTTTATACTTCAACTGTTTTCTGATTGAGAGCTGTGTATCTCCATCTCTCTTTCTCCACAAAGTCAGCGTCGAGAAACTGTGCAACGAACGCCCAAAGCTTATAAACATCCTCAAAATTTGAAAGGAAGCTCAACGCAAGTGTTACTGCTATGATTCCTTGTTCAGCTCTCTCTTTCCTGTTCCCTGACACGACTCCTTTTGCTGCAGACACTCGTTTCTCAAGAACCTTCACCTTCTCTTCTTCGTACTTGTCCCCAAACCATATATGGTGCAAGAAACCATAGCTCAGCGAAATGTTGCTCCTGTCTGCAAGTTTCTGCACAAGCACTGGCTCAACCTTCTCTCCTTTCCAGTCATAGACATTGAATGCCAATGCAGGTCCACGGTCAAACTTCACTTTAGGCCCATAAAGTCTGATGAGACGAACCCCTTCGGTGTTGGGATGCTCGAGCTTTAGCAGTGCATTGACTAGCCAGTTGATCAGACACCTTGATCGGTTACTAATCACGATCATACCTAATGAATCCACGTGATCAAGTCCTGAACATTTGGCCTCGTCCTGTTGGATTGAAGGGGACAAGGTTATTTCTTGCTGTGATGTTTCTGCATTTGTAGTAGGAATTGGACCGGAGAAAGAGTTTGATGATGAATCATCTGGAATCTGCAGAAGCTTCCTGCCAGGGACAAGACTGACAATTCCAAGGCTTGTAGAGGTCTCAAGGATGGGAATGGTTGATTTCTTGACGAACAAGCAACCGAACCCAGATGGATTTTCGCCAAAAACCTTGTACATGGAACATACGATGAAATCGGTGCGCATAATGGACAGGCCGAAGCTGTCCATGTCCTTGGGTCCCAACTGACAGGCATCAAGCAACACATGCCACCTGTTCTCCTGAGCCATGTTCATCCATAGGTAAGGGTAGCGAGCTCCCGTCACTCTCGAATGAACTGGAAAGACGAAAAGGCCCCTCTTTTCATCCTTTTTCTTACTGCTGCTACTCACAATCGTCTTCTTCAGCTTCGCGGTGTGGATCCTGAGCCTCGGCCATAAAAACTCTGCTGACGTCACCTGAGCTCCTTTCTTCTCTGCGCTGTTGACCATGGCTTCCACCGCCTCGCTCTCGTAGTCATACACCGTGAGGAGCTTCTTGCTGGACTGAAAAGGGTATGATTCTGCCAGCAGCTTGAAGGCGGAGGTTCGGTTAGCGGTAAACACCATGCTGTAATCAGATTCAGAGATATTAAGGAATCCCATGATTCTGCTCTTCATGGAAGATTCCAGTTCGGATTCCTGGGCGCCGCCGTGGAGAAGCTGCGACTTTAAGCTGCCTGTCTTGTAAGAAATACTAAAGAATGGGAAATCTGATTTGAGACGGATTTCAGACCGAGGATCTTCTGATTTGAAACCGATTTCAGAGGATTCTTCTTCATTGTGAAGCTGTGTATAGGAAAAGAGACCAATACCAATGTAGTCAAGGCAAGTGTAGTTGCATCGGGAGAGGTGGTAGTAATACCTAGCTCGGATTTGGTCGATTTGATCGGTTTCGAGGTATTGTGGATAAGTATTGGTGAATTGGTGGAATGATTGGTGAAGGGAAGGGAGGGATTCATGGTTGGTGAAGTGGGTGTTTGGGAAGATAGAGGAGGTGGTGGTGGCTGCAAAGTCTCTTCTGCAGATAGCTGAAGTGCTGCTCCTGGGTTTGGACACTGACTCTCTTGGCTCAGGCAAACCGAGCAACGGGGTCGGGCAACAACCCTCCAGACATACTTGCCTTGGCTCCCTCACACGGTATGCATCCATCTTAGGATCTTGCTCTCCTTAACAAAACAGATTCAATTGTATCTTCTCTTCTGTTTTTCTCTTAATTAGCTTAGCTGCTGTTTTCATTGCTTACAATAAGGATATATTATAGTGAAGAAGCTGCTTCTGCTTTTGTTTATGGTGATGGTGCTTTTAGGATATGGCAACCAACTGATGGGGTCCCTGATGTGAACTCATTGAAGTGGTCAGTTTTCTTAGTTGACCTATTCCCTTTGAATCTCCATTTCTTTTCATATTAAGAAGAAATTATTTCACTTTGTCATCTTCCATGTCGCATTTTAATATCAACATTTACTACTGGTTTTTTTGGAGGAACATGAAATTCCTGATTGTGTTGTTTCCTTGAATTCTAACTTGGTCTTTCTATATGAATAAACTTCATCCATTGAGCAAAAAATTCGTTGTAGAAGTTGATTATAGAAACAAGTAATGTGAGTGGACAACAAAGTTAACTTTATGTAGGGCGCCATTATTTGATAGTTTCTGGCCAAAAGAGAATAAAGCCCTTACAGAATAATAATGCTTCTGATTTTGCTCTTGACTTTACCATACAGCATGCTAATTAATTGCTGTCAAACATAAAACTGTTGTTTCAAGATTTAATATTGTTCTCTTAAGGTTGATCCAGCTATTCAGAGGAATATTTTATGGTGGCAGGCCTATCAACTCACCCGAAGCAGTTCCTTGCTGGATTTGCAGCTATGCAACTATGAACTTCTCCAGGTAATTAACTGTATCGATCTCTTTTCTTGAACAAGAGACAAGAAAAATACCATCTTTGCCGTGAATGACATTTGAAGCTCCTAAGATTTGACTCCAGTGGACCAGGTCTGTGATTGCTATGTGCCCGAGTTTTAGGTCTTTGAGAAAGGAACAGATATCAAAGAAAATCAGAATTCTAAAATAAAGCTAACTTCCTAATTAACCTTCTCAAATGTTCGAGGCTAAAATTAACTGTTGGAAGACTTTTTTTTTTTCATTTAATAAAGATATCATATATAGAGGTATAGGCAGGAACTACATAAACCCCCAATGATATTATTATATTAATCTAAAGACAAAAATATTAATCTAAATTATTCGTATAATTAAACTAAGATATTAATCTAAAGATTGTCAATTTGCAATATTGCTTTTGCAGCAAGCAACTCTGGTCAAGATTAATTAAGAGCCACCTTATCTTAAGTCTCATCCTAAACCAAACATTATCAGTTTTTTAGCATCTGAAAATGGAAACAAGGTCTGCCTTTCTTTCACTTTTCTCTTTATATAAATTAAGCGTGCTGTGTATTTCATCATTTGAGTGGGGTTCTGGAGCGTGACTTATGAGAATTGACTGAAGACCGTTAATTAGATGGGCCCGTATGTAGCCCCTCTATATTGTATACATAGTAATAACATAAAGTTTAATAATTGGATTTTCACCTTATTGTTGTCTTATATATTTCCCTCGCCATCATATCCTACTAGGGTTAAAGGTACTTTTGATACCACATGTTTGACCGAATGTGGCTTTTAGTACTGGATGTTTAGTTTGGTATACTTTTGGTACCAAACGTTTGAAAAAATGTGGTTTTTGGTACATCCGTTAGTTGGCCATTAGTCTTGGCTGTTAAATGACATGTGCAAGTCACGTGATCGATTCTAAACTTTTAATTTTGTTCAGTTTAGTCCCTCAAATATATTCCTATTTTTTATTTTGTTTAACTTAGTCATAACACTTCAAAATCGGACCTAATTAAACCAATCGAATTCAATTGACATAGCCCCATTTGGGTCAAATTTACCCAATTGGAGATAGGTCCCAATTGGGTTCGAATTTTGAAGCTTTATGACTAAATTAAACAAAATAAAAGTTATGAATATATTTGAGTGACTAAATTGAACAAAATTAAAAGTTTATAGTCGATCACGTGACTTGCACATGTCATTTAACGGCAAAAACTAACGGCCAACCAACGGATGTATCAAAAGCCACATTTTTTCAAATGTCTGGTACCAAAAGTATACAAAACTAAACATCCAGTACTAAAAGCCACATTTGGTTAAACATGTGGTATGAAAAATACCTTTAACCCTATCCTACTATATATATCTTACTGGATGTTTGGAAATAGTCTATTAATTATTTTCTAAACTTATTATTTAAAATTGTTATGGAAATGCATTTCAGACTAAAATTAAGATTAGCATATAGCTAGTCATGTGGCTATTATTTCCATATTGATCGCAAAGTAGTTTTTGAAACTAGAATGTATTGCTCCAGTTTAAAAAACAATTTCTTTAAGAAAGTACAAGATGGTTGGTTGATTTCTGTCTTAAACAAGAAAAGGGAGAAAAACAAGCAAGAATCTTTGAAAAGCAAATGTTATATTGGCTCCCAATTAATTATAGTATTATGTGGTATTTGCTTGATTGAAGGAGGTAGCCAGTCAAATTTCTTCAAAGCTAAGAAAATAAACTAGTGCCAAAATAATGAAACTCTACTTTTTATGTTGCTTTCTTTTTGGTGCATTTGCTTCTCTTCCTTCCTTTGTTGGAATGCAAACTAAACATGATGGAATATGCAAATAATTAATTAACTCATGGACTTAGTCTGCTTAATTGTTTATTCCACCTTAAATATGTTCTGCAATACCAAATGGAGTTGATAGAAACCTTAATTATAGGCCTCGTGGCTATTGCCTATTGAAATCATAAAGATAACAGCTGTGTATACTCTGTTTTTTTAGCCACAACAGCTGTGTATTTGCATGTCTATGAATGTGATACATATGGCATGAACTAGCTCATAACTTTGACATTATTATCTTAAGAGTGTAGATAGAGAATCTGAGTAAAAGTTCTGAGAAAATACGACAAATTCTCACAGTTGCATACATTATTTTTTAGTTTTTTTTTTTTTTCAATAAGTAGTCTGGGCTTGAACTCAAACTTAGATAGAGTGGGCCTCTCATGGGTTTAAATTTTGGGTTGTAACTTTCATCATCCATGACTATTAAAATTGACCCAAAAAAGAACTAAAAAACTAAAGGCCTTAGAATTCATTATTCAAGCCTTGACTACTATGATCATTTAGTTCTGATCCATTCTGTTAATTCAATCATCTGGTCATGCTCATGAAATGTTTATTCAGTAGTGAAAGAAGCAAAATGTATTATTAGTAATAAGTTGAATGAAGGTGTTTTCAATATCTATAACATCAGGATCTGTGATTGTAGTACATTCCCAATTGTTTCTTCTCGGAGTTCATTGCATGAACTGGAAAAGCTTCTACAAATTAAGTAAGTTAGATCGGTCCAGAAGTGATAATTGGTTCCGCATTTAAAACATTGACAAGCAGATTAATAGTAATGGTATAAACATCAATCTACTTAACTACAAGTCATGTCTTGATAAATGTTAATGCTAAAAAAAAGATGAATATTATATGTTTGAAGTTTGAAAGATGTGCTACAACAATGTTAATGTAGAGTATAGCAACCATTGAAATTTCTTACATGAAATACAGAAGTGGTTGGATAGGATAACAACTTAAGCTGAAGCAGTCACAGGGCAACTCTCCTTTGGCATGTCAAGGGGATGCCAATGCATACATATATATACACATGCCAATAGAGGGATGCCCTACAACTGATTAGCCTACACTACAACTTGATGAATTTCTTCTTCTTCTTCTCCCTCATTTGCAGAATGCTCTTCCTTCTTCCTCCTCCTCCAAGCCATAAGTGAAAAACTCTAGTATGTTGTTCATGTTTATAGAGGAGGCGTTTGAACAGACATATATATAAGAGCCTAAACTGCAAAAGAGAGCTCAAAAAGGGATAGCCCATGTCGAAATGTAGCAGAATTATCCTACGTATATCCTATTCCTTTTTTCTGGAATAGATTAGTTTTTCTTTTGGAGTCTTAAATACAAATTTGACCCTTATGATCTTCATCACTCCCAAGCATCCATATAATTCAATAGCTAAATAACTATAGATACAGTCTCTGTTTCTGTAAGGGTGGTTGAGAAGTGTAGAAAGCAGCTGCAGAAAGAAATAAAGATTCTTACTTCCATTATTTGGATATGAATAAATCTCAACAGAGACTGCTCAGAGTAAGAACAATGGTACCTAAACAGCATATCCTATATGCAAAATATTCTCTTGACCCATACATTTGATTTCCCTATTCTATCATCTCTCTATTTATGCGAGTATTCTGCATTTGTTATCTAATAATCAGCCATCTGCACAACTCTTATCTTGCCTATGTAATCTGCAGATAATTAAACAAGCTGATGTAACTGCATTCTCTTTATATTTTCTAATATTGTCTCTTATGTGTCAAGACATTTTTTTCATTCTCTGCCAGTCTTTGAGTATCGATGATTTATCAATCCGGAACCATTTACAGTTTGATCTACCCTCTCTTTTAACAATCATATTTAGCAAGTTTGTGATTTTATCTGGATTTTCTTGGCTGTATTGGGCTTGGATTTGCTCTTGCATAGAGCTTAGACTAAGAACTGGAGAACCAATGGGCTGAACTCCAAAAAAGAAACTGCATGGCCTATTGTTAGATATGGTTCTGGACTTTTTTTTTGTCAGATTGGAGATTCCATTTTGGCAACAAAAAAAAAAAAAAAAAAGATTCCAACAAGTAAAACTCAGATATATTCTCTTTCTTTTTCTAGCAAAAAAATCTCTATGTTTAAAGTAGTCTCCATTTGGTTAGTCAATATAATGATCCCATGTTATGATTCATCCATCTTTGCTCAGTTCCCTAGCCTCAACCTCTTTTTCTGTGAATTGCATGTAAAAATAGACAAAATCATGCATCATTGCACATAATAATGTGTCTTGCTTTGAACAAATATTCTACTATGAAAATGGTTGTCATAGCAGCAGAAACTGAAAGTCTGAATTGTTGTCTTATTATTATTATCTATGAGTTTCTGAAGAATGTTTCAGTTTGAGGATTTTAAGGAAATTATTAATCAGCGTAGGAACAAAATTAATTATTTCTTGTTTCTCCGTTCAGGCCTTTCTTGCTTGCAAGCTTCTTAGTTTAAGATTTTTATGCTCGAATTTTGCAATTGAAGACGAACTCAACTGAATATATAGTCGATTGGGTTCAACGCATGGATAGGATGTCCATGTTAATTATGTATTGTATATATAAAAATGAATAAGAAAAACTCAACTGGGTGTTGTAAAAACTATGAATATAATCATTGTGTATTTACATTTAAATGCGACTATGATGATTGACTAAATTTCTTGCAGATTAATGGATTCATATGATATTTTATTTTTTTCTCTACTAATTTTATTTCCCTCTCTATCTTTTCATTAAAAAGAAAAGCCATGCATAAAACATCAGAGATTGCATGCAGAGCATCTCCCAAACTATACGTCTATGAGCTGATCTAGAAATTAATATACAGATCGAAAACAAGAAACATAACTGAAACCCTTATCGTTTAATAGAAATCATCTCAGTGCCTTTCTGGTGTTTGTAGGAGTGATCTTAATGACCAAACCCGGGAAGACATCGTCAGGATCATGAATATGTGGGTTTCTCTCCACAATAAAGGAGTCTCCACACTTATCGCTGATTGTGTGAAGAGTCTCTCCTTCCCCCACTACGTAGATCTCGTTGCAGGGTCGGTTATGGAGCTCGCTGCCTCTCATGGTCGGCTCGTAGTTATTTGAGTAATTGCTGTGTTCGTTGTCTCTAATGGAAGCCACGAGGATCAAGCTGAGAAGAACTATGGCGCAACACCATGAAGCTGCATCTGCTATGGCTATGGTAGTTGCTATGATGTTGGTGATGTTTCTTGAGGAAGATGGAGGTGCCATGACGATGGAGTAGTTGAAGAAGAAGTGGAATAGAGTAGCTTTGTTGATGAAACAGTAGTAGAAGAGAAGATACTGTATATAAATGGAGAAAGATGGGGCTTAGCTAATTAGCTAGCTAGGTGATGTGCTTATATACGTCTATTGTCCATACTCCATAGAATATATATTTATTTTCTAAAAAAATATATATAATTATGCTTGGTTAACTGATGATGACACGTGCCAAATTTGAAGTTTTTGTCTCAAATTTTTAATATATATATATATAAAATAGTATAACAGACAATTTTGTATTTTTATATTTGTTAAGTAAATTTTATTATTTTAATATTGTAATTAAAATATAATTGTTTCGATGTATTATGAATTATTATTTTTTAAGTGAAAATAAATGTGAATTTCTAATAACATATAATATTGAATATTATGTTTTTTATTTACGTAAAAAATTAATGTGTATATTAATTTAAATTAAAAAGTATACAAATTAATAGCTTATTATAATTTATAAAAAAAAAATGATTATCGTGTTAAGAATGGATTTATTCAGTTAATCAATTCAGCACACCATAAGGTTCAATACTTGTAATTGAATTCCACTGATATCATTGTGTTATGATCACCAAATTTTGGATGGCAATTAGAAAATTTAATATTAACAACTTCTCACCAAATTTTGATGTATTGTACCTTATGTTCATAATTCCGAGTTAAGTGCTGTTATTATTAGTCTTTTTGTCAAAAAAAAAAGTTATAATTAAAGAGAGAATTTAATTTTTAAAAATGGTTAACTGAATTGACCAGAATAGTTTAAAAAAATGGTGAACTGACTTGACCAGAGTAGTTAGATGTTGGGTCGGGACAGGAGATTCGCTCGCAAAGACACTGCCGGCGTGTATATCGGGCGGGCTCTTGTCTTGACCACAAGAATCAACCTTTCCCCTCCTACCAATTTACACGTTAATAATTCAACTTTTTTAGTTTCATTTCATTATTTTTATTTAATCATTTATTATTATATGACAAATTATCATTATGTTTTGTTTTTCTCGCATTTTTTAGTAGGTTATTTTATCAGTACATTCAAATAATTACGTGGAGCAGTGGAATCTTATTTAGATTAGGTAGCACCAAGAATACATATAGATTATCAAAGTTAATAAATAAAGTTAGTGCATGTTTACTTTTTTTTTTTTTTTTTTTGCTAAAGATGTTAGTCTTTACTTGAAAGTGAAAGAAATAAATATTTCTTCTGCTAAAAAGGGGAAGTCTGTTGTGACTTGTTCGTGTGTCTTACTCTGCTTCTCCCCAAGCAAGCAGTCACAAATCTTTTGATCGATGGGTCATCACTGAAAATAGATGTTACGAATTGTTTTCATGATTTAGTGAGTATATATAATACGACTACCTATATAACGATTAGAAATGATATAGAAATATTTACATAAATAATGGCAACTTTTTTTAAAATTAACATCTCATAAAACCAGATAGTAAGTCACTTATTTATTAGAGTAAAGACGAAAATAGTGCTTAAGGGCAGAAAAAGGAACTGTTGAAAACGAAATCCACAAAATAACAGAGTGAGCAGTGGTCACTCGCTATATATGTATGTCCAGTCCACCACTTTAATCGGGTTGGAAATTAAATATTAGAGACAGTATGGGAAATTAAATTATGTATGTATATATATATATATATGAATAAATTAATAAATTAATTAATATAGAATAATTGTTTAATCAAGTAGATAAGTTGAAATGTTGTGTATATAAAGCTAGTGATGCATGATAGACAAGCAATAACCGAAGGAATTAAGAAGATTAACATGGAATTAATGGGTGGGTGAGAATTGATGAGATAGAGAAGAAGAAGAAGAAGAATTAGTAGATAAATAATATTGCGTGCAGCAGCAACTGTTGTCTTTTCTATCTTCTCTACCTTCTTCCCCGCCATATTTGCATGCCCACCAATGATCAATTAATTAATCATCATTACATTACATATAATTAAGTTGATGTTGATCTTCCTCAATATCACACCCAAAACGCATGATCAAACTACTATTCAAATTATACTAATATATATAGATAATTTGATGCTAAATTAACACATCCCCGAATACATACATACATATATTATGATGAAATTATATATATACGAATATATTTTTTTAAAAAAATAATTAATTAATTAGTGTTGAATTTCCCCAATTATAACTGACTTGGTTATTAGCAAAACCCATTGACGTGGATATATATGTCAATTAATTAACCTATCTATAAATCTTTAAAATGTGAAATTTCTTGTGAAATTTCAATAGAAAGTAAGAAAGAGAAAGTAAATGAACAAATGTATTGGTGCTTAGTATGTCCCTATATCACTTTCTATAGAAATTTCACAGATTCTAGCAACACCCATCTATTTATGGAGGCGAGCACAGCACACTGCACACCTGGACCTAAACAACATATATATGTGGAGATCGAAGCCATTTAATTAATTTGTGGATGGATTATTTGACACTTGGCCGGCGTTCCGTATATCATATGAATCAATAACTACAAAATATGTGCACCTACCCACCCACCCACCGAGTGAAAAGTAAACCGACCCATGAACAAACGTACTCATCTCAAATCCCTCCCTTTTAATTTGCGGAGTTCATGGGTCGGTTCATATATTATTATTTTTTCAATATATGCAAATTATTATACATATCGCAAGAGAAGCTAGCTAGATGATGAATAGCATACCTATAATTAAGGCTATACCTATCCTATATGGTGAGTTCACTTCTTAAGCATGGCAGTGGCACCTAGGGCTGGCGATGGTGAGGGTATGGTGCGAATAGCACTAATACCATAACCATATCATATTTTTTTCACTCATACCATAACCATAACCATAACCACTGCGGTTATGATTCTTCATACCATCACCATAACCATAACCATGGTTTTTAACCACGATTAAACCATTTAACCACAATGATTCAAAATAATACAACACCATTGTTTCATACAAGAAAAGTAAACATACATTCATTGTTTCATACACAAAATCCAAATTAAACATAACTTCATTGCTTCACTTAATTAAAAAAACACATCTTCAATCACCTATCACTTGCGATATTCGATCATCATTCACATCACTTCAAATTGTGGTTACCTAATAATAAGAAATATAGACAAAAAATGGTGGGTGTGAAAGGGAACGAAATAAGAATTATAATATTTGACTAATAATTAAAGTATAATAATAATGTATATATATATAATAATATAAGTATTAGTAATATATGTATTAATATTATATATATAGTGGTGATGGTTATAACCGCGGTTATGGACTGAATACCATAACCATAACCATTGCGGTTACAAGATTCATCACCATAACCGCCCCTCACCATAATGGTGCGGTTAACCATTGCGGTAAATGGTGCGAATAACCATGGTTATATGATTTTCACCGCACCGTTGCCGGCCCTAGTGGCACCATCTAATTATGTAGAATTTGTTTTATATTGGTATGTTGATAAAAGAATACTATAGACCAACAAGCTATATAGACTATATAGGCATGCCTGCATTGCATGCTAACTCGTTTTCAACGACGGATCAAATGTACAAATCTAATAATCGAATAGGTAGCTAGAGTGGTACTTACTCGATCGGGGGAATGAATGTTCGAGAGGAGAGTGGGTCGTGTTTTGCAATTGCATTGCGCGTGCAAATGACCAAGTCAACCCCAATATCAAGGTTTATTAGTTGGGTATATCAAATCAGAGCCAGTCTTTCATCAGCTCCAAAAGGACATTACTGATCACACTATCCATCTGCTTTTTTAGTCTAGGGCGGCCGTGGAACTATCTATAACACTACAAAATTTTAGCTTCACGTATTGTACTTTATGAATATAATTACACTTAATGGTCCATTTCATACCACATGTTTGTACGAAATCCATTGTCCATATTATATTTGTACCAATTTGGTATCAAACGTTTGCATTTTGTACCATTTTTATACATTCGTTAAAGTTTCGTCTATCTTGGCTGTTAAAAGTCATGTGTTGTGCACGTGAGTGGCCCTAAACTTTTGATTTTATTCAGTTTAATCCGTCTCTGGGTCGGGGTCACTTGGGTCAGGCGACCCCGACCCAGGGTCGGACGTCCAGCTAGGTCAATTGAGACCTAGCCCTAGGCTAGGTCCGGCTAAGTCAATTTGGGTCAAGGGTTCGATATTGAAATTCGAGGACTAAATTGAACAAATTAAAAGTTAGGAAAGTATTAGAGGGACTAAATTGAACAAAATAAAAAGTTTAGGGTCACTTACGTGCACGACACATGACTTTTAACAGCCGAAATGGACGGAACTTTAACGGATGTATGAAGGTACAAAATATAAACGTTTGGTACCAAATTGGTAAAAAAAAAATATCTTGTATGAACAATGAATTTCGTGCAAACAATAAATGTAGTATGAAGTGGACCCTTATAGATATTGCAAAAAAAAAAAACGACATTGCATTAAATTACATAATGTCATGTTTACGGTACTGATCATTATATTAGCTATGTAGGAAGGAAATGTAGATAAACCCTAAAAGAAAATTGATATTATTAATAGTATGATATAAATATTAGGTGTAGTTAAAAAAAATTCAAACTTTTTTATATTTTTAAAGTTTTACATAAATTAAAATTAAGTTCACTCTAATAATAATAAAAAAGGTAAAAATATGATGCTCCAAAAGTATATTAAAAAAATCCCAATTTATTGCTGAATATTATTGCTTTACATTATTGATTGATATGCTAATAAGGGAAAAAGATTAATGGGCAATAGGTGTCGATGGAGTCACACTGATTCATTGATACCACGGAATCACCCACAAATATAATTATTTAACCCTCTTTTTAATAAATTTACTTTATATATGCAAATATCAATTCTTACCCAAAATTGCCTTTATTTCCCTGGTTATATATATTATAGATAGAAACTTATATAAATTTGGCAAGTCCATAAATTTGTTTTGGCCAAGGCAAGTCCATATTTGACTTTGACACAAATACGAAGAAAATATATATTACTATTTTTATTTATTATAAAACGTACATACATTTCCTGTCCACATAATATGCAATGATGAGATGGAGGCCACTTAGTGGGCAACCTCTGCAAAAATTGACATGCCATTCTTTCTCTAAACAAAAATTGTAATTGATTGTTGGATAGTAATTAACCTGTGGTGGTGATATAGAAAATAGATAGATCGATATAAATATTATTATATATATATATATATATATATACTAGCAAGCCAGTGTTATGAGACCGGACCGGACTGACGGTTTGACCAGGTTTGACGGTTCGAATTGAAACTAAAAATGTCAGGTTCGAGCAAAAGCGAAAAATGTAAACAAACCTGATTCAACACTACGTTTTTTAGAACCGGATGGTTTTAAGCAGACCGGGGCAGTCCGCCGGGTCGCCGGTTCGGAACAAAACTAGAATCAAATCGGTTCAAACTGTTAACCCGCCGCAGCTAATGTCTTGTTTCTGGATCTGACCAATTTCGATGCCACAGCTCGCAGACCATCAAATTAGCCATTAACGAGTATGATCTAGTCGTCAGGGAGCCCTTCATCCGCTTCGAATTCTTCCCGTCTTCTGCTGTAGCTAATCTTCAGCTTCTGAATTACTGCTGCACATCATCAACCTCTGCTTGCTTCTTCTTTTACGATTGAGTATGGAGTCTCTATATCTAATAATTGGTTGTTAAAAAGAGAATGATTTGGTCCAGATAAAAAGAGTAATCAATTATTCAATCTTCTAAACTATGCTCTGCAGCTCGAGCTAGGAACTCACCATGGCTAACGGGCGGAGGCGAGTGGCACAAGGGTTGCTAACTTGCTGCGAGTTACGATTGACCGGGTGTTACGATGGTCTCACATGTAAGGGGAGATTGTAAAGTATAAATGTGAGTGAGTTGTACCACATCGATTAGATGAAAGAGTTGGAACACATGAGATACTTCTACTATTACTAATTAATTTAGTAAAATATTGGACTTATATAGTGAGCAGGCTCGCTCTTCAGTATTAATCCTCCAGACTCATATGTATAAAGAAAAGCAACCACAGAAAAATAAATAACCGTTGATTGTTGTAATGAATTCTCACTCACAAAAAAGATTAGACGGAATTTCTATTGAAGAAATTAGAGAGGAATTCAGAAAACTATCGAAATTTGTGCTACAAGTAGTATTGAAAAGATATTGCTTGATTACAAAGAAATTGATTACAACTGGTTTAAATAGCAAGAAACTGAACTAAAAGAGTAAATTCTTAAAATGTGAAATTTCTTGTGAAAATTGTTGTGAAAGTAAGAGAGAGAAAGTTGGTGTAGTGCAAATTCAAAATTTTATTGTGGGCCCATTCCACTTTCTATGGAAAATTCACAAGAAATTTCACATTTTGTAGCACCACTCGAACTAAAACTAAGGAGATAATATTTCCCACTACTACAACTTGACTAAAATAACTCTAATTAATACTTAGTTAATCAACTGAAAAATCGAAACCAATCTTCACTGTAGTCTAATCCTTATCTAAAATGGGTGGATCGGATTTCTTGAGCTTCATGGTCGGGTAGAATCTTCACATATCAACTAACTTAACCACATTTTTTAAAATTCAAGTTTCGATTCCAGACCTTCAAATTCCAACTAAACCCTTGAACTTTGGAGCTTTGAAAAAAATATTTAGATTTTCAAAGATAAATTTAATCGGATCTTAGTCGTTGCATACATTTCGATGTGTCTAATTTAACGATTACAAATTCGATTGCAATTTAGCCGAACCTTATTATAATATGTAACTAATATGACGTAGTGGTTCAAAGTTTCGTTCATTAACAAGAGGTCGTAGGTTCGAGACCTGAAAAAAGTCAACAACCAATTAGGTCTAATGGTCTTTGGTTTGCTTAGTAAGAGATAAAATGCTAGGTATGAAGATTTTGAATGTATCGGTTCAGCGCTTCATTCCTTAATTAGAGATTTCGAATCTAAACTCTACGGTCCACCCGATGCATAAAAATGAAAAAAATATATATCTATGATTAACATTAGATCTAACTCATCAAACACCGCATAGGAAACCGAAAAAATAAAAATAATAAAAAAAAAATCTGAATAGAGAAAAATAAACATGCTGATGTTTGAATATATGCTGATAAGCCCACATAAAATTGGTGTATTTGGGTACGGAAGCATAGAGTGGGCAGTACCCAACATATATGAAGTTATGAACCATGCATGTATATGGATGCGGTGAAATTGGAATTATTTGGGCTTCAAGGATGAGTTGGGCCCGTCTGGATAACATGATCACGAGCTACACAAAAAAAAAAAAAAAGTATTGGGCCGAACCCCCTCCCCCCTCCGAAAAATACTCACCGCTATTGGAATATTATTAGATTATTATTATAGATAATATATATTGGAAATATATATATTTTTTAATATTGTTAATAAAATACATATATGATAATGGATGTATGTAACTGTATCCTAGATGATGGATACATATTATCGATCCATTGCTAAATAAATAATATGAAGCCTAGCTAGGTATTAGATGCATGCATAAAGAAAGAACTATCTGGCTTGTTTTTTGCTCTAATAAAATAATGAGAAGAAGAATTTAGATGTAGTTTTTGATTTTGGTGCAAAATGCATGCATGTAACTTCTAGAGACAATGGCTGAACAAAATTGTAATGGTTCGGCCAAGTTGAAAATGTGTCAAGAAATTTATAAATAGGTCTTCAAAAATTCAAGAAACAGTTCACTTATTATTAAGTATGATTCATCTGGATCAAGCGGTGTTCTGTATGTGAGTTCTAGAAAAGTTCTTAAGTGAGATCTTTAAGTTTCGCTTCTCATTATATCTTTTATTTTCATTGTATTCTCGTGAATGATTTGCTATTAATTACTCGTTAACAAAACCCATTTACGAATGGGCAAATATCATCTCGCTGACTATATGTGTATGTGCTTCAAAATTACACATATTTAATATCAAGTATTGAATGATTTATAATTGGATCAATATCTCATACCAAATAATATATAGTTGACTCGTAATAAGTAATTAATTGATTGTAATCTTAAACAACCAGATATAACAGTTTGTTCAATCTGAGCCAGATAAAGCAAGCACACACTTGGCAGACTCACCTTCGGTTTTGAGTTTTGACTTCTGCTATAATATTTATTTGATATTTTAATTAAATAGTTACAATTTTTATTTGGGAAATTAAATGCTTGTCTAATATTAATTAAATTAAATAGGCACTTCACAAAATATTTTCCTAATTTAGTGTGAAGGTAGATGTTAAAAATGAAATTTGTTTCAATAGAAAAAATATTATGTATAGTTTACTAATCCAATCTATTTGATTAATTAGGCGCTAGTTAGGTGATTAGTTGTTCTATTTGCCAATGAGAATCTTCTAATATTATTATAATGGAAGATGAGTTTGTCTTCTTCTCCGATCAGTCAGCTTCCCTAGCTAGCTAGCGACAACATATATATATACATGATATGATAGTCGTATTTGGTGAGGAAGACAATTAAATGACAACTTCCTTGGCAAATAAATGACAACTTTACACGTACGATTCTCGACGGCGAGGATGCCAACAAATTAAATTCGAAGAAAAGGGAACGTTTAGACAGACGTAATTTGCTTTGTTTGTGTATTTATAGACAACAAAATTAAAGCATAGTTAGATAGATATATAGCTGCTATATATATATATATGCGTTGAATAATAGTAATTAGACTGTAAAAGCATCCCTCTAGCCTCCTGTATGTCTTATTATATATGTAATAAAATTATATTTTTTTAATTTATTATTTAGCACAAATTTAATACGAATTAATGCCACAAACCAAATCGTGATAATCGCCTCACAGTTTATAATCTGCTGCATGCTTAATTAATTATTAATATGTTGTTTCATGATATACATATATCGTCAGGTACGTACGACGCGGCTTATTAGTTAATCAGTTGACCCTATATATATGTGCGAGCTAAGTTCTCTTGTGATGTTGATGTAGGGAACAAACTTAACCTAACCCATATACATAATTTGTGTTGATTGGCATTAGGACACGGTTAATTAGGTGAGAAATTGTTGTCCTTTTTCGTCGAACGAAACAAATGAGAACCTATATATAATACAGGGATAACAAGGGTACGAACGTTCTATATGTTGCAAAGATTCGATAAGCGGTTGAAATAAGATTTTTTTTAAAAAAAACTATATATTATATGAAGCATTAATATATATTAGGATTTCTAGCTATAGTGTTATCAGTCATGACAATATCGATGTACATTCTTTGACAACTCATATATATAGCTGCGCTCTTGTTATTCATTTGCATGCCATGACATGTTACTTGTTTCGATAGGATTTATAATTAAGTTCGAATTTGCAAGTTAAAATTTCTACCACACTCATATATAAGTCGTGAATATAAAAGCTCCATAAGAAATGTCATCTTTAAAAGCGTAACATGATTTATATTGCGCATTTTGATACTATGTTAATTAATAATTAAACCTGCACGCTTAAATCAAATGTTATCATTAGCTCTAACTTTTGAAGAAGACATTTGACAAGCTCATATACATGTTTTAACAAGATTAATATGTAAAGACTATGTTTATTCTCATGCATGGCGCATGCAAATACTATATAGCATTAATTGGCTCAAGTATAATTATTTTTTTTGACCATATTATCAGATGCACTATTTTCTTTTTCCGTATTACTAAAAGTATCATTATCTAATGCTATGTTGTCAAAAATGCATCCTACTGTTAAGATTCCGTTAATTTCAAGTCGTTATATATGTTAATGTGGACATATTTTGCTGATAAAATGCAATTAAACAAGAAAACGACAACAAAATGTGTCAAATAAATATTTAAAATATAATATACTTAAAAATAGGGATGTTTTTTTGTTTGGCCAAAATAAATGGGGTGTTTCAATAATCATAATTCGTGTGTAAAGATACTTGTGTTGATTTATAGAAAATCCTAGACGGCAGCCAGAGGGAACACACACGTAGGATTAGAAATAATTGCCCCTAAAAAGCGATTTCTAAAGAAGAATTTGTTGTATAAAAAGAATGAACTTTTATCGATTCTTATCATGGTTTATATATAAGATAATTTTGTCTCATCACCGACGATTTGGTTGTACTAGAGGATAGCCATGAGCGATTGTCTCCCAGAACAAAACGGTATTTCGATAGCAAGCTAGCACAGAAGCCCCATCAGTTGAACATAACCTAGTCCGAATTCCACCAAAACAGGATTAGGTCGACCACAGTAATCGTCGAGGACGATGTATCACAATAGTTTGTAGTGAATTGAGAATACATAAATGAAACTTCTCTATTTGTAGGAGGAATAGAATGTATTAATGACGATATAAATACAAACAATTTACAAAGTCCCAACAAATACTGATGTTGTTATAGGTCATTAATATGTCAGATTCAATTAATTTACAAAGTCGGAACATTTATATTAGCTGGGTATATTAAAAGTAACAATTTCTCATTCATCCGCTCAGAAAAATTATAATATCAATAACACATTTTTTTTCTAACACAAGCCAACAACACATCATCATCACTTTGATAATGTTTTCGGATATTGTGAGTTAATTAGCAATTAAATAAAATTAATGTGCCCATTTGGTATCAGAACTTTTGGCTTTGTAGTTTTTATAATACCCAAAAGTTAATCTTGTCTTTGTTGTTGACGGCGTTCATGTTGTGGCTTACTATTCAACCATTTCATGAGCTTTACACTTGTCTTCTTCTTCTTCTATATATATATATATATATATATATATATATATATATATATATATATATATCAATTTTAGTTATTCAAAGAGAAAAAGTGATTGTTTGTTCACACTTGATTGTTTTTTGGGTGCAAATTCATTCTTTATTTAACACTGATATTATATATATAGTGAATACAACTCAGTATTAGGACATTTTGGACAGCAAAAGTTAGTTCTATAACATGATATCTCATCCTCATTGAGCTTTAATAAAGTATATCCATCCCTAAATAAATCTATCATTCCTAATAAAAGCTATACCTATACCAAGACATTTTTTATTTTTTTTGCTTCATACAAGTCTACTTTTGATTCATACATAATTAGATGAAAATAGCAAAAGAAGTTAGCGAAATTAATTTTGTCAAGTGTTGTGAATAGTACCCGGCCGGCCCAAAAGGCACTGATCACCAAATTCTTATTCTAAACCGAAAGCAATGTTAACGTTGAAAAACAAAGACAAAATTGTTGGTATTTGTCGTATTCTTGTTAATTTGGTCGTCCAAGAATATTTGACCCTAGTCAGATCCACCAACCCACTATATGTATCTGGTTCTTGACCTCGATCCCATTATAATTTGGAAGCCGTAATCTAAGAAGAAGATGAGCTAACTCGGTCACTAATTTTATGTCTTAATAATTGTATTTGTATGGAATTAATACCACTATACTATATAGCACTCGATCTGCAATAATTTTAGCGACTGAACATACGCGCGATACATGAAGTTTCAATAAGACAGAGATAAAATACAAAATAATATTTGTGAGCGAGAAGATCTCAGCGATGCCGTCCCAATAGTTTGAGCGAGACTGATGAATATTGAATACATACATACAGAATCGAAACAGATAACAACCATGCATGTAGTAGAGTAGACATTATATATTATTATATATATACTGCATTTGGACCGACGAAGCATAGCCATTAGTCACCATTTATATTACCAAACGAACGGAACTAATATAAATAATTATCACAAGCCGTCTAGCTAGCTCTGGTTTATAATAATCAAATTGCAACCCGAATTTTGATCAATTTATAATTTACTGTTTGAACTTTAATTTTTAAAATTTATTACTTGAACTTTCACTTTCATAACAAATTACTACTTTTGATTCAATTCTCGTTAAATTTGACAGAAAATGAGCATATTTCTGTCACGTGGATTTTTTTTTCATATGTAGTCAATATAGATTCAAACATAAATTCAAAATATTGTAACGAAATAACTTCAATTGGATGCTCAATATTAGACTTCCGACCAATTCAAACATAGTCTTTCAGTTGAGCATCCAATTGAATGTATTTCATTGCAGTACTTTTTTCAATTTATGTTTGAATCTATCTTGGTTGCACATGAAAAGATCTCACGCAGCGGAAACATGCTCATTTTCTATTCAATTTGACGAGACTTATAACAGAAGTAGCAATTTGCTCTAAAATCGAAATTTTAATAAATAATATAAAAATATTAAAACTCAAATAGCAATTTGTAAATTAATCAAAATTCGGATAGCAATTTGATTATTGAATCTATTTTTTATATATATATATATATTTGTTTGTTTCACCCACTAAGACATAATATCATCTAGAACATTTAATAACTGAGTTGTTATAATGGGTTGACATATACTATTTATTAAATGGGAGAAACAACACTATATCTATCTATAAGTTGAATATTCCTCGTTTTGGCACCAAGATAGGAATGTTGAATGGAGACAAAAGTGAGATGGGCCCTATCTATTGTGGGCCTTGTTCCTCGTTTCCCATACTAATTTGTCGTTACCTGGAAGGAGGACCATTGCCATCTCCGTCCTGTCCTTAGCGGTGGTGGTATAGTAGGGGCAATTCTTTACACCAAGCCAATATTATAATGACAAGTGTTACTTTTTTTATCGGTTGTTTTTCTAAAACACTAAGAATGAACTCTAAAATAGTGGGATCTAAAATAGTGGGAGTAAAGACACTTGTCATTATAATATTGGTTTGGTGTAAACACCAAGCTTACCTAAGAAATTTCCGTATATAATAGTGCCCGCCCCTGCCTAATTAACAGAAGAACACAACACTCCTTTCCATTTAATTCTCAGTCAGTCACTCAGTGGTTCTAAGCCGAATACTCTAACTACTATAATACCTTCTTTTTTAAAAAGCCCTATATTTTATTATCTTGCCGTTTCAATAAAGTCCACAACCTATGGTTCAATTTTTTTTTTTACCAAATTTTTTATTTAAATAATTTGCCTCTTTCTCTCTCTCTGAATATTGAATATGTTATCCTCCTCCCTCCTATAAATATCCTCTCATCTGCACTTCCCAAATCCCCCTACCTAAACCCTTCTCTCTCTAGCTTCCTCAATATTATATATAAAACAGAGAGAATAAACAAGATCCAAAATGTGTCAGAAGCTGACATTATCCTCCTCGTCGTCACCTCTGTTGTGCAAATGCAAAGATGCAGCAAAAGACATCCCTTACACTGTCTCCATTACTGATGACCCCAATATTGAAGAAGAACCCTTGTTGTTGCTGAGTCATGATGACGAGTTGCCGGTTTTGAAATGTCCTCTTCCACCACCACCGCCGACCGCCATTGCTGCAGCACAAGCTCCTCCGACGACCTCCATGGCTGTTGTGAGAGAATTCCGGTCAGTCACCAACATCGCCTTCCCCATGATCCTCACCGGACTCCTCCTCTACTCCCGATCCATGATCTCCATGCTCTTCCTGGGCCGCCTCGGTGAACTCGCCCTCGCCGGCGGATCCCTGGCCGTGGGATTCGCCAACATCACCGGATACTCCATCCTCTCCGGCCTGGCCATGGGAATGGAGCCCATCTGCGGCCAAGCATTCGGCGCCAAGAAGCTCACCCTCCTGGGACTCACACTCCAGAGAACAATCCTTCTCCTCCTCCTCACCTCCATCCCCATTTCATTTCTGTGGGTCAACATGAAGCAAATCTTGCTCCTGTGCGGCCAAGACGCCGCCATTGCCGCCGAGGCCCACTCCTACCTCCTCTACTCCCTGCCGGACCTCCTGCTTCAGTCCCTTCTACACCCTCTCCGTATATATCTCCGGACACAGTCCATAACTCTTCCATTGACCGTTTGCGCTGGGTTTTCGATTCTCATGCACGTCCCTATCAACTACCTTCTGGTCACCCACTTTAATTTAGGCATCAAAGGCGTGGCACTTAGTGGGGTTTTCACCAACTTCAACTTAGTCCTCTCCCTCATCCTCTACATCGTCTTCTCTAGGGTTTATGAGAAAACATGGGCGGGGTTTTCCATGGAATGCTTCACAGAATGGCGCTCACTGCTAAACCTAGCCGTCCCGAGCTGCATTTCGGTCTGCCTCGAATGGTGGTGGTACGAGATCATGATCTTGCTCTGCGGCCTACTCGTAAACCCTAGAGCCACCGTCGCATCTATGGGCATCTTGATCCAAACCACCGCTCTCATCTACATATTCCCTTCGTCCCTCAGCTTCAGTGTCTCGACTCGGGTCGGGAACGAGCTCGGTGCCAACCGCCCACACAAGGCCAGACTCGCGGCGGTTGTTGGCCTTGGCTGCAGCTTCGTGCTGGGAATCTCCGCCTTGTTCTTCGCCACAATGGTGAGAAACCTTTGGGCTGGAATGTTCACACATGACAAAGAGATAATCGCTCTCACATCAATGGTGCTCCCAATAATAGGGCTGTGCGAGCTCGGCAACTGCCCACAGACAACCGGGTGCGGAGTCCTACGTGGCACAGCAAGGCCCAAAGTTGGGGCCAACATAAACCTAGGATGCTTCTACCTCGTTGGGACGCCAGTGGCCGTAGGGCTGTCCTTCTTTCTAGGGTTTGACTTCAAAGGTCTGTGGCTCGGACTTCTGGCGGCGCAAGGATCGTGCATGGTGACGATGCTGGTGGTGATCATGAGGACGGACTGGGAGCACCAAGCGCGGAGAGCGCAGGAGCTTACCAAAGGAGGAGATGATCAGGTTGAAAATGTTAATAATGGCGATGATCAGGAACCACAGAAGAAGCCGCTTCTGCTCAACGCAGCTGAAGCAAACGAGGAAGAAGAAGAAGAAGATCCTTTCATCAGATCACCTGTTTGAGCCGAGGGTGATTAACTGTTTTTTTGTCTGTTTGTGTCCTTTGTCGTTTTTTTGGGGATTTTTGGTTAAATTTTTTGGATTGTACAGTAGATCAGATGAGAGAGTAGAGGGAAATTAGAGAGTTGATTTTATTTTATAATTTAAGTTTAGCTAAATCTAACCAGGCCGGTGACAAGGTGTGTTGCCTCTAATTATTATAAGCTACATGTGGTTGTATGCTCTCAATGATTTTTTGAGTTGATTATGTAAATCTTTGAATGCCAAAATGTTTCTGTATATTTATTATTAAATAAATTAATGATAAAACAATCAGATAGACTTATCAAGTATTAATAGTTTTTTTTAGTTGATTAAGACTCATCTAATTAATCTTACTCAGATCAAATAGAGGATTACTATAGTGTAAAACTTTCCCAGATACATGAGAAAAAAAAAAAAAAAACTTGTATATATATATATGACCAACCTAAACCTTGTTGTATATACTCACAACCGTGCGGGAAACTATGTCAAACATAAAGCACGTACGGATGGGAAGACAATGAAAATGGTAGGAGATGGGAGTTCCAAAATCTCACCCCTCTCCAACTGCTAATCTGGGACTGGGAAGGATATATGCCGTCCATTCAATTTTTTTTTTATTCATGAGTTTTCAATTATCCATTTTGGAATCATAAATGATTAGTAATTGTATGGGTCTCTCTCTATCCATTATAGATAATATATTTAACACCAACAACCAGAAGCCTTTGTTTATTTTTTTTGTTTTTATGCAAATCTCCTAGCTAGCTAGGCTTAGCCGCTTAGGCTAGGCTAGGTCATTAATTCGTATTATAGGAGGAGTAGGTCGACAAAAGGAAGGAGATACTAATGTATGTATAAATTAATTAATTAAATAAATAAATAATATGTTTTCCATGGAACCCTCTTTGGTGTTGGAGCTGGGGGATCAAAACAAAGGCTTCGTCGAAACATATATAATATAATAGATACATAGACGACGACAAAGCATGCATGACAGACTGTATAAAAGTTATCATCAATGAAAACAAGAATAATAATAATAGATAGAAAACGAGTAGAGTGGTGCTACTGCTGCTACACCATTAATTCATTGACCTAGCTAGCTAGCTTGTTGGTATTAATTCCATCCAAATACCAAGTGGTCTGACTGTCTGTGTGTCGGGTGGTTTGCCTCTAAAACGCATACGGCGTTACGCCCCAACAAAAGCCGTTTGCCTCCTCCACCACCTCTTTCTCTCACTCCCTCTTGCTTTGATTGATACATGATAGATGATACATCCAAGTTCCAACCCACTCTTTAAGTTTTAGAGTCTTATTATTATTATAATAATAATAATATTATTATCTAGTTTCAATGAATTAAATCATACAACAATTTGTAAACATCACTGGTTGGTTGGTTACTAATACGGCTTTTTTTTTATACAAGATAAAAAAGATAACATGTTAGTTAATTATTATTGATACAAGATAAAAAAATAAAAAGAAGAAGATACTATTGCGATGAAAATATTACAGATATAGAGCTAGCTAGGAGTATTAATAAGATAAAAATAATAATCAAATAAACACCTGGTTGATACGCTAAAATCTATACCATTTCAAAAGGTAGTCATGGGTTGCACAATTGATCGATATATAGCTAGGCGTCGACATTTTCTCAGTAGTGACTTAGTCGACAGTCGTGTCTCATGGGTTGAGATATATATATATATATATATATATATATAGCTCCCTCCATATGTCAACCCACAAATTAGTCAGACTCTGACGACTTTGGAGCAAAGTCAACCCTTCGCGCTTGCCTGCCTCAATGTGTCAACTCTTCTTCAGCAGTAAAATGAAACAACGTTATGTTGTCGAGAGCATGAACATATATAGCTAGGAATATCCGTATATATATATCCCCCAAAGCTTTATGTATGTATATGTATTTTAATTGATCTATTATAATTAGGAAAATGATAACAGTTCCGACAACTGTTGGTGCGACAAATTTGCGAATGAGAGATGGAATATATACACTCTCCAAGTTGATAAATTGATTACACCGTACGTGTGTCACTACATCATGGATTCAATCAAAACTTGTCTGTCGGACTCAATAATCGGATCATGTATTCATGTATACAACCATAGACTAAAGCCACAACTCTCTTATAATTAAAGCTCAATATTCGATTTGAAATACATATATATATGTCGATCACTTCATGGTTGGCACACACATAACACCTGTTGGATATGAATACATTATATACTTAGGCTGATTAATTCAGTGTTTAGGAGATATAAATATTAACTATTGTAAACTAGTTAATTATTCATCCACTCTATACGTGTAATTATTCTATTTATATAAAAAATTATGTTATAATATTATTGACTTGCAAACTTATTTTTTAATTAATATATTAAAAAAACATATTTATCTTATTGAGATTTAATTTTGTTTCACACTTGCATACATAATTAGACATATATAATTTTCATCTCTTTCCTATAAAAAATTGTTTGTAAATTAATATAAGTACCGCAAAAAAGTTACAGTATTCAAGAGTAATAATATTATAATATATTAAAGAAAAAAATTATTATTGTAAAGATTAGAAGAATTATAAAATACTATTCCAATAACGTAGAATCTGACATGACACATTTATTAATTTTGGTGCATTTTATAGTTTAAATTCACTGGTTTAACAACATGATTTTTTTAATTTAATTGAGCAGATTTAAACATAATTATTATTATTATTTCGATGTATAATAATTCCTTTTACGTATAATAATATATATATAGCACATGGTATTGTAAGGGAGTTTTGTTTTGGCCAAGATATTGTATGGGGGGTTGACCATACACGAATTAATAGCAATTTCTTTTGATTGTAATTGAATATATTGATATCCAGGTCCCGACGAGTCAAACAAAATGAATATAAAAATTAAGGATTCCAATCTAAAACGGAAGCCTAGCTAAAAAAAGTTTTAATTTTTTTCTTTTTCGCAAGGTACTTTTAGAGAGTCATCCCATTAGAAATTTATTATATAACTTGATTAATATTCACTCACACTAGGTCAGATGGTAATGGATATAATATTATATATAAATGTTTTTCAACTCTAAGTCTAGGGAAAAACCCATAACCTCTTAGTTACGGGGTCTTAGTTATGGGGTGACATTATATAATTTATTTAATAATTTGTTAGTTCAAGTTTCACATGTAAATACAAGCTCTGCAATAATTTATGTCCAATTTAAACGGAATTAATCAAATGTCCAGCACAATGAACAAAAACAATACAATTTGCTAACGGATCATATATTTGAGCACATTTGAACGAAATGTAAGCTATTTTCTCATCGGGTACGTGAGTAATGTCTTCCAAGAAATGGTATTTCTGGCGAACCTAACAAACTGCAAGCAAAATAGTTAAGTTAGCAAAATATTTAAACAAAAAAATTTAACTAGCAATTTAATCGACTATATATCCAAAAATCAACAACCAGATTGATAATTAACCATCGAAATTAATTGTAATGTACGTATAGTTTTGTTTGTTTGGCAAAGTAACGTACGTAGTTTACAGTTGACTTTTTATATAATTGATTTACTATTTGTTTATTAAATAAATATAGTTTTTTTCCATTGATGAAATATTGTTTAATTAAAAGATTTGGCTTTGCAAAATAAAAGATTTGGCAAAATAAAATAATAATTAAGCGAAATATATATAAGGAGAATACGAGAAGCAACATTTGACTTGGCAAAAAAGGTTATGAATCTAGAATCTGACCCTGGTGATCTTATGAAGAGCCATCTAACCCTTTCTGCAACCATCAATATATATATATATAGATGATTTATTTGCATGTTAAGAACCAAATCCAATGACCTGGATCCAGTAATCCTGTCCCTAATTATTTGGAGAAATGAAATGAAATATCTTTTATTTTGTTCTCTTCAGTTTGCAGGTCATATTAATATTTATTTTGTAAATATTGGCCTTAAATAAAAGACGGCAGCGATATCAATTAATTGTGTGTTGTGCGAAGGGCCGAAGGCATTTGTCTGATGATGAGCAAAGGCATGACGCGAAATAACAATATTACTAATATCTTTTCGCGTGCCTGAAAGTAAGCTTACTGTAAAGCTATATATATTTACTACTGAACATAAAATAATTAATCCGTGGACTTCAATATACTGTTCCAATCGTAAAAATAATAATTTATATATCGATCGTACTCTAAGAGCTTCAGATTTATAATATAATCTATTATTGTATTGAATATTCTTTTAAACCCTAGTAATAAGGTCCTTAATAATTAATAATAATAACAATGTATATAATTGGTAGTTTTCTTACATGGAGATGATTCTATTTTTTACCTGATAATAAAAAATATTTGAAAAGGACTATATATATAGATGATAAATAAACTTATCTTGAAACATACGTATATATATATATATATAATATAATGCACCTAGCTAGCTAGCTAGCTAAACTGGCTGTACGTATTTGTTCAAAAGTCATGCACCAAATTAAAGGTGTAGCTGGCCATTAATTGAGGAGGCAGTATCCATCTGTTGACGAGAGAATATCGTAAAATATACGATGTTGTTTGCCCTATTAATAACTTATTATTTTGTCAGCTATAATATAAATTACACTCACAAATATATAATATATAATGATGTTAAAGGTTGCACGTACGAAGAGAATATATACATCTAAGGTTATTATATATGTTTTTTAAAAAAATCTTCATAAATTTCAATGGTACATAATAAATTTACAAAAATACTATAGAAAAATTCTGAAAAAATAGCACCACATGCACTATCATCTGATCAACAAAAAGAAACTAACATATGATTATAATAATCATAATAATAAGAATAATAATAATATTATTGTCTCAGTCGCTCCTTTGGAGCATGAAACATTTATCCGTGGGTTCCTTTGAACACATTAATAGACACTCCAGATATATATCATCAGCCCTTCCTCAATCTCTAAAGTTAATGAGCCCTTTATAACATTTTTTTTTTTTTTTGTAAAAGCCCTTTTATAGCATCAAGAAACACGAGAGCAGCATATATTCATAATAATTAATTAATATAGTTTTTAATTAAGTGTATATATATATATGTCAAGATCATAAATTAATCTCGTACGGTACGTGTTGCTGCGTCGTTTTAATTCATCCCGTGCTGAAAATAAAGCCAACATATATTATTCTCTTGGTTGATTGACAGCTTATCTTTGATGGATGTGCATATATTCTAGAGAATGATCGACCTCTAGGAACAAATTAAGAATACAAATATAGATAAGAAGAAAATAAAAAAGGAAGATTAGTTTAATTAGAATGGATCTAGTACTAATTTCAGATAAGAGAGAGGTGGAAAGCTAGCAAAGAGAATTAGTAACACTTACACTAAGTTGAAGAGACACCAACACAATATATATGCTGCACGTTTACCACGAATCTTAGTACATGAGATATATGGAGGGACAACCTTAACATGCAACAAATATATATATTATTAGTAGCCACACACCTTCATGAAAGGCCAGTGTCCTCTCTCTACTTCTTCAGAGATTCCTCTTCTTACCCTTTGATTCTTGAGTGTGTATATAAAAAGGCTAGCAAGATATAGTGATGATTCATGGAATATACATTGCCATTTGTATATATAGATTAAATAATAATAATAATAATAATATTATATACAACAACATCTACGTACTTTTCAAGACACGCAACGGAATTTAATTACTATGAGTTCAATTAATATATATATATATATACCCTAACATATGGTACGTAAGTATTACCCTAGCTAGTATATATTATCTTGTTTGATTGCATTAGATATATAATTAAGTATTGTTGTAGGTATTATTGGTAACATAACATTCAGGGACGAAATTAGAATTTATGTTTGGATGACAAAAATTGAGTAATGATTTATGAGCTGATGGATAAATGTCCAATTCGGGTTCGTATTTATGCTTCGGGCCTCGCAAACACGTAAAAAATCACATCTCGTCTCGGAAAACGTCTCCCAAGGGTCAAAAACGGTCCGGAAACGCATTTACGCGTGACCGAACCGGACATCCGGATTGCGGTGCAATCCGGAGGTCCGGATTGCATTTGCAATCCGGACCTCCGGGTTGCAGCAACCCGGATGTCCGGGTTGCAGCAATCCGGACCTCCGGGTTGCAGCAACCCGGATGTCCGGGTTGCAGCAACCCGGATGTCCGGGTTGCAAGCAATCCGGACGTCCGGATTGCTTGCAATCCGGACATCCGGATTGCATGCAATCCGGAGGTCCGGATTGTGCAATCCGGACCTCCGGGTTGCGCAATCCGGAGGTCCGGATCGCACGGCAATCCGGACCTCGCCGAATTGCCCAATTTCGACGAGGTCCGGGTTCCGCCACGGGTATTGCGCGATTGTCGTATCCGTGATTACCGTGTCCGCGATCGCCGTTACGTGTAGAGAAGTCAAGTTCATGCATTACCAATGTGGACGACGGTTCCCGTTTGTCTCCTTGAACCGTCGTCGAACCGCTCTAAAACTGGGTCCGGTCTCAAGGAAGCCTATAAATAGGAGGCCTTGGCCACCCATTTTCACTCACTCTCTCATTTTGCCCAACTTTGGTATTTTGAGCTCTGACTTCTCTCTAGAATTCTCTCTCTCTAGAAATTACCTTTTTGCCACTATAGTAACTTAGGCATCGGAGAGGGCTCCGCTAGCACCACCCCCCCTCTCCGTGCTAGCATTGGTCCTTACTGCAGGATCCGACGCCCTGAGTCACATCCGTACCGGGTCACATCCGTACCGAGTCACATCCGTACCGAATCACATCCGTACCGGGTCATATCCGTACCGAGTCACAGCCGATCCGTGACACAAACCTCGCACGGGAGTAAGTCCGAACATTCGTCAGTGGCCCAACCTTCGCCTGACAGAAGGGTTACGGCCCGCACAATTACACAAACCGACGCGTCCCCGTGACCTCAGTCGTCCCGGACCCAACATTGGCGCCGTCTACGTGATTCGAACAAAAAGCTACCATTCCGCAGAAACCATGACGAGTGATCACTACCCTCCCGAAGAGGTACATGAAAATGAATCCCAGGCAGAAATGGCGCAGAGCGAGCAAAGAACGGGAACAAACCCGATGCCTACCATTACTCCAGCAATGATGGCGGCGTTAGAAGAGTTACTCGCGTTCCACGAGTCGCTAAAGAACCAAGGATATACGGCTCAGCCACCTCCATCCAACCAAGGAGCCTTCCAGTACAAAGGTGTCAACCTGTTACCTCCTTTGCCTCCAATCAACGAACAAGTTGAGACAATAGGGACAAAGTCTCAAGTCACAAGTCATCAAGACACACTGCACCAGAGAATAGAGGGGCAATGCACGAAAGGTACCTTCCAGTACCAACAACCAAGGCACGAAGCTGCACGCTCATGCAACCAATATGTGATAGCACAACACCAAAAAGAGGCGATGAAACAACCCCCAAAGCAGAATCAAGCAAAACCACCCTCAAGCGGTCAGCAAAGAAGAAATTGTCAGCTTCAGTCAAAACGACCTTTTCAAGGAGGTTTCGGGAAGCCAAAAGAAGTAAACATCGCTGACTACATTCCGTTGAATGCCCCGCTATCCGTGATATTAAGAGAGATGAAAGATGCGAATATATGGAAGGAGCCAAACAACTTTAGGAAAGGCCAAATGGGAAAAGACAAGGACAAGTGGTGTGAAAACCACGAAGTCGTCGGCCACGAGACCGATAGCTGCGTCAGCTTACGTAGCCGCATTAACAACTTCATCCTCAAAGGCGAATTAAAGCAATTCATTGATCAAGGCGGCAGCCCTCCAAAGAAGACTCATGCAGAGTCATCCAGAATACACAAGAAAGGTTCTTCAACAAGGACAAGCCAAGACAATGCTGACATCTGTCACAAGGAGGGACGGGAAAAACCTTTTAGTGACGATGACATCCCAATCACGGGATTCACAACAAGAACCTTGAAGGAAGTAATCCAAAAGGAGATACACGTCTCCTGGAAAAAGAGGCAACCACAACAAAAGAGGCCATTCCAGTCAAATGCCCAAAGAATCAAAGAGTCCAATCTCACCAAATGGGTTCCATTAAACACACCGTTATCGATCATCCTGAAGGAAATAAAAGAAACCAAGCTATGGAAAAAACCCTCCAAATTCCACAAGGGACCATTGGGAGAAGATGAAAGCAAATGGTGTGAAAATCATGAAGTGTACGGCCACGAAACCGAAAGATGTGTTGGACTAAGATTTCAAATAAACAATTTGATCTTAGAAGGAAAAATGAAGAAGTATATCGACCATGGCAATAAGCATCAAATGAGCCCTCGTGTCAAGTCTTCAGAAAAAGGCAAAGGAAAAGAAATGGTGGACGATAATCCACCTATCGCCAAACGCCAGAAAAACAACGTCGCTTATGGAACCAATTGTGGCGACTCGTACAATCTTTGGAGTGTGGATGCACTCCTAGAAAACAAACCTCACCGCCCACTTGAGCCAACAACTGCCTTCCTTGACAAAGATGTTGAAGAACAACACAATCAAAGTAAAACTTGGAGGAATGACATCAACTTTTGTCCATCCCCAAAAGAGGAGATTGAAGAGCTCAACACGCTAGATGCATTGAGAAACTATGTGGCACGTGGCAGAATCAACTAGCCAACAAATCACCTACGGGGACATCAAACACATCACCAATCCCTTTATCTTCCTTATCTCCTTTTCGCATATCTATGTTAAATCTTTTAAAGATTAAGTACAACTCATGCTTATTAGAATCAGTAATTTTCAAAAAAGTGATCACTAGACACTTTCTTGTAATCTGTCGTATGAACTCTAAATATCTAATAAAGGATAAATCTACTTTCGTAGGTACATTATTATGACGCATATTACCTTGGAATAACGCCAAGTAACAACTACACACATATTCCTCGCGTCAACAACACAAAGTCTCAAACACTTTATACGCGCAAGACTAAAAATCATGTCGCAATAATAAACAAGCCGGGGGCATTACACAAGGACAGGTCATGCACTATTAGAAGTCAAAACAATATAAACAATCAGGAAACAGCGATACAACCGCCAAGCAACTTGGGGAGCACCAAGCTGACAAGTGCTCGGCAATTCTACCTAACATATGCTTACCATAATCTATACTCATCGTATCCGCCATCAGGGAAGTTTCCTATACAAACAAGGAATCCTCGTATCAAATTCCTTTACTTCATTTATTATATGCATGACTAAAAAGAAAATTTCATAACTTCATACTTTTGCAAACTTATAAAAATTGCGACTATCTAACAAAAACAACTCTACTCGTAGGTACATGTTACACTACGATTACTACTCAGGAATGATGACAAGTAGTAACCTATGCACAAAAATCTACTTCAACAATACAAACTAAGCATTATGTGCAAGGAGGGATTTATGGTATACAACACCAACACATCTGCTATCTACACCAACAAGGAGTTTATTTCTCCATTCATAACATAGACGTCTATCTCTAGAAGATGCCGACAACACAAAGCCATCAAGCTATGTGCACAATCAACTTATATACCGCAATGACAACCTACGGATTTATTATCAAAGCGACAGCTATTCAGGGCGTCAGCTACAAGCAGTGTCTCGGATTAACACCAAGACCTATTATCAAAACGGCGACTATTCAGGACGTCAGATACAAGCAATACCTTGGAATAACGCCAAGGCCTACCATCAAAATAGCATGTCAAGAACAGGATGGGCATATGGGGCTGATCACCCCTTAAGTGACGGAAGTTCTCTGTTTAGACAACGACCTCACTCTATAACAAGTGCGTATATCCGGTTCAGGGTGCACTCTATATGGCGAATGTCCTCTATCTAGTCGGCATTCCCATATTACGAACGCCATCAGGGTTCGTTTAATACGGCGGAAGTTCTCTGTTTAGACAACGACCCCGCTCTATAACAAGTGCGTATATCCGGTTCAGGGTGCACTCTATATGGCGAATGTCCTCTGTCTAGTCGGCATTCCCATATTACGAACGCCATCAGGGTTCGTTTTATACGGAAAAAGTCCTCTGGTTAAGATGACAATTCCGTACTACAGGTTTTAAAGCCGTGTTGCATGGTTCCTGGACGCAGAAAGCATGCATCACAATTCATATTCTCAAAAAGTGTTACATGGTCCCTGGACGCAGGAATCATGTATCACAAATATTTTTTCAAACATGTTATCAAAAATTTTGCCAAAAATTTTATCAAAAATTTTATGTATCAAACACCTTTCCAAAATTTTTTACCAACATGATTTTTTGGATGTTTCACATTCAATGCCAAAATATTTTCTCAAATATTTTATCAACAAGCCTTTTAGGGTTCACAAAATGCTTCTTCAAAAACAAAAATGTTTTTACGTATGCTTCCCCAACGCGGGTTGATACACGCTGGCAGGTGCGCTCCCTGTTTAAAACTCATAAAATTTACAAGTCGAGTCTTGTACAACGTCGCCTTAGAGTGGAACTAAGAGACGGTATAAACTAGTATCTTGCTTAGCCAAGATAACTCCTCACAAATAATACTCTTACGTATGCTTCCCCAACGCGGGTTGATACACGCTGGCAGGTGCGCTCCCTGTTTAAAACTCATAAAATTTACAAGTCGAGTCTTGTACAACGTCGCCTTAGAGTGGAACTAAGAGACGGTATAAACTAGTATCTTGCTTAGTCAAGGTAACATCTCTCAAAATATGTTTACGTATGCTTCCCCAACGCGGGTTGATACATGCTGGAAGTTTGCAACACATATAGCGGCAAGCTATTCAGGAAAAAAGGGCAATATGCATAAGGCATCAGGCAGGCAATCAGGAGGACATCTCAACTTGTCAATCAGGAAGTGGCTATCGGTCACGACCGCAGGAACTATGTCTGCGTTACGAGTCATCCGCATTCAATAAACATATTTAAAGCGGACAAGTCGGAAGCAACAACTAAGGAACAAATGCAACAAGTCTTCAAGCATGGAAGCCGGGGGGCAAACAGACTCAGAAATGAGTTCAACATATCCAAAAGACGGCAAAGATTAAAAAATGCCATTATCTCTAACAAGACTCGACGGGACAAGCAGAAGTTGCCGCCGTTTTCTCCAAGCAAAATCTACAATGCGCAGGTCACAACATCCTATGCTCTACTCATGCCATGCCTTGGAGTCTAGCCAAGAGGGGCAATCACAGTACTTAACAATGTCCAGGTGACGAAATGTCATGCAAGCAAAAGCATGAACAAAGAATTATCAACAAACACTTACCTCAGTAGGAGTAACGCTCCTCCTTGGACCGGTCCCTCGACCGGGGGGCAGAAGACGCCACTACACAACCCTCAACTCTATTTCTCTTATCACAAGAAAGAGTTAGCACGGTCATGCTCAGCATAAAGAACCAAGAATCGCTCGAGGAACACGCCCCTGCGTCGGATCTTTTGAGAATTATGCTAAGGACAGAAACTGCAACTGACAATAACTGGGAAAATCAACAAGATCTAATATCTTGGAAAGTGCTATCAACAATACAGTCAGTGCGCAAGCGCACACCAACACTTATTCAAGCACTCATGCGACAGACTCTCCGTGTGAAAACAACCACAAACTTACAAGACTTATTAAGCCTTCGTGCAGCAAGTAACCAACATCGCGCAAGGGGGGCAACCTCTTCAACATATCAACATCAATGCGCATATCAGTGTTAACGCGTGTATCATCCATACATGTCGACAAGGTTGCTCGTCGACAAGGAGAAAATATTTCCTAAGTGTTTCCATGTACGTACATACATGTCGACAAGGTTGCTCGTCGACAAGGAGAAAATATTTTCTAAGTGTTTCCATGTACGTACATACATGTCGACAAGGTTGCTCGTCGACAAGGAGAAAATACTTTCTAAGTGTTTCCACGTACGTACATACATGTCGACAAGGTTGCTCGTCGACAAGGAGAAAATATTTTCTAAGTGTTTCCACGTACGTACATACATGTCGACAAGGTTGCTCGTCGACAAGGAGAAAATATTTCCTAAGTGTTTCCATGTACGTACATACATGTCGACAAGGTTGCTCGTCGACAAGGAGAAAATATTTTCTAAGTGTTTCCATGTACGTACATACATGTCGACAAGGTTGCTCGTCGACAAGGAGAAAATACTTTCTAAGTGTTTCCACGTACGTACATACATGTCGACAAGGTTGCTCGTCGACAAGGAGAAAATATTTTCTAAGTGTTTCCACGTACGTACATACATGTCGACAAGGTTGCTCGTCGACAAGGAGAAATATTTTCTAAGTGTTTCCATGTACGTACATACATGTCGACAAAGCTGCTCGTCGACAAGGAGAAAATATTTTCTAAGTGTTTCCATGTACGTACATACATGTCGACAAGGTTGCTCGTCGACAAGGAGAAAATATTTTCTAAGTGTTTCCATGTACGTACATACATGTCGACAAGGTTGCTCGTCGACAAGGAGAAAATATTTTCTAAGTGTTTCCATGTACGTACATACATGTCGACAAGGTTGCTCGTCGACAAGGAGAAAATATTTCCTAAGTGTTTCCATGTACGTACATACATGCCGACAAGGTTGCTCGTCGACAAGGAGAAAATATTTTCTAAGTGTTTCCATGTACGTACATACATGTCGACAAGGTTGCTCGTCGACAAGGAGAAAATATTTCCTAAGTGTTTCCATGTACGTACATACATGTCGACAAGGTTGCTCGTCGACAAGGAGAAAATATTTTCTAAGTGTTTCCATGTACGTACATACATGTCGACAAGGTTGCTCGTCGACAAGGAGAAAATATTTTCTAAGTGTTTCCACGTACGTACATACATGTCGACAAGGTTGCTCGTCGACAAGGAGAAAATATTTTCTAAGTGTTTCCATGTACGTACATACATGTCGACAAAGCTGCTCGTCGACAAGGAGAAAATATTTTCTAAGTGTTTCCATGTACGTACATACATGTCGACAAGGTTGCTCGTCGACAAGGAGAAAATATTTCCTAAGTGTTTCCATGTACGTACATACATGTCGACAAGGTTGCTCGTCGACAAGGAGAAAATATTTTCTAAGTGTTTCCATGTACGTACATACATGTCGACAAGGTTGCTCGTCGACAAGGAGAAAATATTTCCTAAGTGTTTCCATGTACGTACATACATGTCGACAAGGTTGCTCGTCGACAAGGAGAAAATATTTTCTAAGTGTTTCCATGTACGTACATACATGTCGACAAGGTTGCTCGTCGACAAGGAGAAAATATTTTCTAAGTGTTTCCATGTACGTACATACATGTCGACAAGGTCGCTCGTCGACAAGGAGAAAATATTTTCTAAGTGTTTCCATGTACGTACGTACACGTCGACAAGGTTGCGCGTCAACAAGGGGAAAATATTTTCTAAGTGTTTTCATGAACACACACATACATGTTAACAAAAATGGATTGCATACAACGAGTAGCTATGCCCCTTAGGCACACCTACGACGCTCATCGACAAAGCTCATACGACGACATCTATGGTAACAAGCTTTAGATATCGTTTAAATATTTTCTAAGTGTTTTAGCATACTTGCAGGCAATAACCAACAGTTTATACCTGACGCTCAACATCAACGCCCGTATCAACATCAACGCGTGTATCAACATCAACGCGCGTATCAACATCAACGCACGTGACCAAGTTCCACGCACATAGTAAAATTGGTACGTACCAAGGAAGGGACTAACGTCTTAAGGAGCTATCATGCAAACGATGGAATTAACGCGACAAACCGTAAAGATCGAACGTGGCAACGCTTAAGGGAAATTTTTCTCTAAGGCGTCAAGACGACTAGTGACTATGCCTAAAGTTATTGGGCAATCCCCGTCAACCATCAAACCAGCCAAGAAGGAAAATCATGCATACCGACCAAAAACTCCTACACAAGGACACGGGGGCACTATGTCCGAACGAAGAATTCTACCTCAACTACCTACGGGAATGAAAATCGTCTAAGTTATGAACTAACGGCGATAGTAACGGCAATCAATCAGCAATTATTCAACATACAAGCATCAACAAGCAGTTCCATACATCAACAACGAAAAATGGCCCAAACGAACAACAATCCGGTGACATTGTCATTCAAGTCGAAGCAATCTGTTAAAATTGGGTTTCCAAACTACCTCAAAACGTGACGAAAAGTATCCCAATAGATTCCCCTCGTCGAGACGATTCCGGGAAGGTGTGGACCGAAACGAGGCGAGCCCGGGAAGGCGGCGCGTGGGCCACACGCTCCGGCGAAGCCACTCCACTCGCGGCGGCGCGTGAGGGCGCGTGGGAGGTCTTCTGGCGGCTCCGAAGGCGGCGCTGGAATCCTTGCGACGAGCCGAGTCGAATGATGGTGTCAACTTCCAAAAACAAGCCAAAAATCAGACTCGAAACTGTCAAAACGTATCTAAGCTCCCCGACGGCGGCGAAGGAACTTTGAACATAAAAGCAATTTCGGGAAAGGGTGAGTGAATTACCTGCAAAGGAGATGGAATGGTGAACTCCTAGGGTGCTGGAAGAATAAATGGGGATGTGTGTATTTACTAATCCCAAAGAGATGCTTTGTGGATAAGGATCAAAGAATTAGTTTAACTACACTCAAGACTAAACCCCTACGGTACACTCTATCCTCTCTTTTTAAAACTATCCACTCCTATGCATATCTTGACGTCGCACGTATCAAACTCATCATTATGTGCGTATGTTGCAATTGCATGATCCATGATTCGGTAATCACTTAGTCATTTTAGAAACATACAATTTCTATTATCTTGCATTACATATTTACGATCTTGCCACGTCCATTATTCGTGCATACATGTTGATAGACGCATTCTCGCATAAGTGCATTACTGTTTACTCGCGTCCCCGGCGATGATCATGTTCGCACATATACATTTCCTATTGCACTAACCATGATAACAGGAAATAAAAACATTCGGCCGAAAAGCCAAACGACGGACGAAATCAAGATTCCTACGTCCGACCGACAATCAAAATTGAAAGGTTAGCGTCAAACTCAAATTGGACAAATATCCTAACTTAAAATAGAGTCAAGAAAGGTTCTAAACCGTTACTTGACTCGGGGGCAAGTGATGGATAAATGTCCAATTCGGGTTCGTATTTATGCTTCGGGCCTCGCAAACACGTAAAAAATCACATCTCGTCTCGGAAAACGTCTCCCAAGGGTCAAAAACGGTCCGGAAACGCATTTACGCGTGACCGAACCGGACATCCGGATTGCGGTGCAATCCGGAGGTCCGGATTGCATTTGCAATCCGGATGTCCGGGTTGCAGCAACCCGGATGTCCGGGTTGCAGCAATCCGGACGTCCGGATTGCTTGCAATCCGGAGGTCCGGATTGTGCAATCCGGACCTCCGGGTTGCGCAATCCGGAGGTCCGGATCGCACGGCAATCCGGACCTCGCCGAATTGCCCAATTTCGACGAGGTCCGGGTTCCGCCACGGGTATTGCGCGATTGTCGTATCCGTGATTACCGTGTCCGCGATCGCCGTTACGTGTAGAGAAGTCAAGTTCATGCATTACCAATGTGGACGACGGTTCCCGTTTGTCTCCTTGAACCGTCGTCGAACCGCTCTAAAACCGGGTCCGGTCTCAAGGAAGCCTATAAATAGGAGGCCTTGGCCACCCATTTTCACTCACTCTCTCATTTTGCCCAACTTTGGTATTTTGAGCTCTGACTTCTCTCTAGAATTCTCTCTCTCTAGAAATTACCTTTTTGCCACTATAGTAACTTAGGCATCGGAGAGGGCTCCGCTAGCACCACCCCCCCTCTCCGTGCTAGCATTGGTCCTTACTGCAGGATCCGACGCCCTGAGTCACATCCGTACCGGGTCACATCCGTACCGAGTCACATCCGTACCGAATCACATCCGTACCGGGTCATATCCGTACCGAGTCACAGCCGATCCGTGACACAAACCTCGCACGGGAGTAAGTCCGAACATTCGTCAGTGGCCCAACCTTCGCCTGACAGAAGGGTTACGGCCCGCACAATTACACAAACCGACGCGTCCCCGTGACCTCAGTCGTCCCGGACCCAACATGAGCAAATAATTAGTATAAAGAAATTTCAGGATGAGCAAATGTAAAAATTTAAAGAATCAAATGGATAATAATTATAAATTTTTAAGTAAAAATTGCACATCACAAAAGATTGAAGAAAACAGTTATCACTCGTTTAAATGTAGCTTCATCCCTGCATGAAGTTGATATCATTAGTAGACAACGGAGAGATAGGGTTTATAATTAATCATTATTAAGCAATTTAATTACGTTTATATATATATTGCAAAAAAAGAAAAAAAAATGGGTTAGTAGTAATAACCTAGGACTATTCCGCTACGTAATATTCAAATTCTTCTGTTTATGGTCTAAGATTTTTTCTTGACTAAACTTAGTGAACAACCACCGCATGCACTGG
The DNA here is from genome assembly GCA_036873135.1 of Clarkia xantiana subsp. parviflora. Classification (NCBI taxonomy): domain Eukaryota; kingdom Viridiplantae; phylum Streptophyta; class Magnoliopsida; order Myrtales; family Onagraceae; genus Clarkia; species Clarkia xantiana. The sequence continues at coordinate 2,359,667 of JAPTYO010000004.1, read as the reverse complement.
TCCTCGTCAACGTAGCCACAACAGTAGCCTAGTCTAGGTAAGATGTCGACCCGTTAAACCCGAGTTCCACTCGCCTCCTCATATTTGTGGGCCAGGCGGGACCTGATATTTTAATCAGGTCACCGCTAGTGACGTCCTGAGAGGTTTCAAACCTGAGACTTCAAAGTTAAACACGCGAGAATAAACATTTTTAACTACTAGATTATTTTTATTGTTGTGGTTTTGTGTTTAAATAATGATACACTTTTTTTCTTTCATTTATTTGATTGAGGCACGTTCTTAATTATTATGCTTAATAGAGATTTTATTTATCATGGCAAAAAAAAAATAGAGATATTTTATTTGTTATATATTGCATGAATGCATGCGAATTTTAAGGAGCGTGGTTGAAGGTATATATTTATTGAAATCATGAAGCTAGAAGGTAATTATTAAGAAAGAAAAATAGGGTTTTAATCCAATGTATGTATGTATGCATGTAGACCGATAAGAGCAAAGTAGGTCGTGCTAGCTAAACTTAATTAAGAGATATATATGTTTGATATTATCATATATCTCAGCTAATTAATTAGATTATTTTCAAGTTAATTAATGTCTCACTTTTCTATATCTAGCAGTATTTATATTTATAACTGCAAAAAAAATATAATAAAGATTAAAAGAAGCATATTACAATTTACAAACAGTATTTTTCAAGGGTTTTAACCAAATTAAATAAAATCAAGGGATATTGGCCAAAATAAAATAAAATCAAGGGATGCACCATTAATGATTAGCATCCAATATAATAATAAAATTAATAATGTGTAAAAAAATAAGTTTTTTACTGGTGTTTTTTTAGTAAAGGAGGAGAAATGTAATTCCTAGTCAAAGTCCAACAACAACTACCCTCTTCCGCAGCAGCAGAATGTTCCATTGCCATGCGCCGACGTTTACTCCCACGTTTTCGTTTGACTGCCTTTCTTTCTTTCTTTTTTACTCGAACTAATAATTTCTCCGTTCCCTAGCCTAGCCTAGCTACTAGTAGTTAGTCCAACTTAACGGCCGTAATTACTTCTATACATACATGTTTACTCTGTTTAATTAAGTTAATTAATTAATATCACATCATATATATATATAATGAAAAAAAAGTTAAATTAATAGATAGCAATTATCGTGTTGTTATAACTTATATATTAACACTATCAAAACTAAATTGCCACCCATATTAAAATTCTATTAATTTAGACATGTTTTTATAATTTATAGTTATTTTTTTTTTTATAAAGAATGTAAAGTGGATAACTTTACTTATTTTGTACGAACATTGTACTTTTTTTAATAATAAATTATGAAGTATATAAAAAATAAAATAAGAATAGTAATAAATTATATTTGTGGAATGAAAAACAGACAAAATAATTTATATGTTTAATAAATATATAACGAAGTCGCATTATATATGTATTTGGATGTAATCTCACATCACACGGAGTCAAATTGGTCGTAATCTCATATTACAATGAATGTTTCAAAACACACTATATTATTTGATTCATCAAACAATATAATATGAAAATAATGAATAACGTAGTGTGAGATTACATCGCCCATTTTAGTTCATGAAGCACCTCCTCAAATTTTCTTATTTATTGTTCTCATGCATGCATATTAATTTATTTTTCTTGTTCGATAATCCACAATTAAATCGATGTAACTGTCATAACTCAGCAGGAAATTTATATATTTTTATTATTTATTTATTTATGGGTGGATTTGTAAAAGTAAAAAAAATGTGATTATAAATAATGGTTTACACTTTTTTTTGGTAACTCCGACTTATATATATTAAAGAAATACGAAATTACAACATTACAACAACATAATTAAGAAAGCAACCTGTTCGAGATATTTGGTAACCACCAAGTTCCCGTAACAACAAAATTGGCTGTTATTTTAACGAGGTTATGGGCTAAAACAACATCTGATCTACCAACCCACAACACAGAGAAATTCGAATTATCCGATACTAGATATAAAACATCCTGGTAACCCCCGAACAAAGAAGGTGGCGCTGACGAAGAGGAGGACAACAAGGAAACCAACATCTGGGAGTCGGATAAGAGAACCACCGACTGAACTTGTGATGATACTGCTAGCAAGAGTTATGCTCTGCAAGCTACGCCTTCTGCCAAAATTGGGTAAGTACCTGGAACACTATGTACAGAGATAGCATGAACTTCATTATTAGGATTGAGTAATAAGGCGGCTCCATAGACCGTGAGACGAGGCATCTTGACTGCACCATCCGTTACAATGGTCTAAGTACCTTCTGGAGGCCTCGAAGCTCGTGGGGGAGCTTAGTGTCTGAGTCGTCTGAAGAGACCGGGTAGATCTGGGACAGTCACAAAGGAATCTCGGTTATCGTTACAAGTAGTAGAAATAAAAAAACATAACAGACTCAGCCGATGGTTATTTAAAACGAAACACAACAGAATTTCTCTCTAACCAAATACTCCACATGACTATGCACTTAAGGGTCAACCAATCGTCTCGATTCATATGTGATTGAATCGATGGTGGTTCTTCGCGTAAGCAGTCCATCACAGAAACGCCCCGGAGAGATTGTTGTAGCTAAGGGGTGAGGCGAACCATGCCCGTTTTGCAAATGCACAATCCTACATCAAGTGGTCCCAAGTTTCGGGAAACAACCGACAAATAGGACAAAAAGGGTTAAAAGAGGCGATCCGTCATTGGAGATTATGGCCTAGGGCCAAACCACCATTACATCCTTTCCAAATGAACATCCGCAGCTTAGGAAGGAGTTGGAGATTCCAAAGCCTTGTCCAGAAGGTGGGACTGACAAACTGTAGAGGTGACGACTGAGCGCCATGCCTCCTCAAAGAGAAGCGAGATTAATAGGTTGTACCCCGATTTCACGGTGTACAAACCTTTAGTGTTGTGGTTCCAGATAAAGACGTTTGTTGTTTCAAATAAGGGTAGAATAATGTCTGTAATGGACTGCACTATATAGTGTGGAAGTAGCTGAGCCAAGGCAAAGACATTCCAATGTTGGTTAATAATAAAATGACTAACGATTATCTGATCTGTTGGGGTAGGCGTAAGATAAGTTTGCAGAATTCCTCAATTAGATACCCATGATTCTGTTCATAAATGATTGATCGTCCGTTCCCTACCCTTCAACGTGCCATATTGTCAAGAGTTGTGTCCCATCAAACTCATTTATTTTTAAATATTATTAATAGTGACCAATTTAAACTCAACTCGCTATACTATTTGAATTCTTTTACTCATAAACAAGTTAAATATTTAAACAATCATCACAACTGCACTGATATGTTAACGTAACATTAGCAACAATATAGCATAATTAAAAGATTTATGTATCTATGTTAGTCGCACAATCTTACTTTCCCATGAAATGCATCAAACTAATTTAGCTGGACAATAATTAGAGGGTACAATTAGTGGCCAAAAAAAATAAATTAGAGGGTACAATAATTTTTATATATATATATATATATAATAATAATAATAATAATAATAATAATAATAATAATATGGTAACGGGGACAACGGCAACAAGAGGGGGGAGGGAAAACCCCGTGGAGTAGACAAGGCTGGCGTAGGCACGGGACTGGAGATTTGTGGGCCCGCCGACGTGGCTCCAGCGATGACTTATTTCAACCCAGTCGGTGACCCACAGCTTTTTATTTACCTAAACAAGAAAAACACAGCTTTTGCAGCCCATGGGCCACGTTTGCATGCCAATTTGGAAACTTTTTTCTTCTTTTTATTTTATTTTATTAGTAATAATTAATTAATTCATAATAATAATATTAGTGATTGCTTTATCAACTGACATAAGTACATAACTTCTTTTCTACCCAAAAAAAAAAAAAACTGACAAATAATAATAGTTATAAATAAATAAACTGAAGAAAAAAATGTTACTTTGATTTGAAACCACACTGGTTTCGTCTCCTCAACTCAACGCTTTTCAGTTTGCTCTCTAGTTATTATTAAATCACAAGTTGGTTTAAATCAAGATCCGTGTAGATTGTGTAGTTGATTAATTGTAGTTTAAGACAGAGAACTAATTAAGCAGATCTTGTGTTGTAAGTAAACCAACTCCAAAACTTTAGCTTGACCATCATTAGTTTATCTTTATCCCTTTGAATATTATTAGTATCAAATAGTTAACCATATTTCTGATTAAATATGAACAATGCCAGTCAAACTAACCATATTCTCTCTAATAGTAGACTTAGTTAAGTCTGTCAATTCCATACTATTATCTCTCTTAGTAGGCCTAGACGCCTAGTTATGCCTCTCAAATTCAATCCGGGTATCAAGACTCAATTTCCAGTGGATTTATCTCGAGTTTTATGCTTAATATAATTCTTGAATTTACACTTCAAGCTAATATATATTTGAGAATTTTTATAGTTACTTTTTTTTTCTCAATAAAGCTCCTCAATTACGTTGGATATCGACGGCACCAAGGGAATGATATCGACAACATTTAGCAAGCTGCATGAAAATTTTCATAGGGTTGAATGGGGTTTCGTTCGGTAAAACACAAATAAATGAACAAATTAGAATTGTTATATGATTTCTAAAAGAAAATGTGTCCTGTAAATGAATTCTTGCACTCCTCTCATCTTTTCTTTATTTATTGGTTGATTGTAAAGAATACATTATTTTACATTTGCACTTTAACGAGTAAAGCGGTATTTATACATGAGGAAAAAGTAAATAAAGCTATTAATATATTTATGTACCCAAGCAAAATCAATCTATCATATCTCTCAAATGTAATAAATAAATCATCTTGGATATCATAAGTGAGCCCATTGAAAATTGAGTAAATTTCTACTGGACTTTTATTGGACTCTTAGGTAGCTTAAAACAATGGTGCCCAAAATAGATACTTGTTATTGGGCCGAGCTGAAATCTTAGAAGATGCCTAGCTACCCTGTGGGAAAAAAAGTGCACCCTAGCTAGTTAAGAATATTCATGTCTTGCCTAGTTAGTGTGTTATTCCTCGGCCAAAAAAAAAAAGTTTGTGTGTTATTATTGTTTGAATAAATATTAGGGATCATACAACGCATGCATGAAATCGTGATCCCATGATTTATTTAAACCATTTAGCTATATAGCTAGCTAGCTACTCATTTTGATTATTATGATTTCCTCACTCCCATGTTTTTGTATCATTGAAGTTGAATAAAGCAGCGTTTTCTTGGCCAAAAAATAAAAATTATTGGTCGATCCAGTAATTTGGAGTAAATAACCAATGCTTCTTTCCCTTTACTAATTAATTAGTAGCCCTCTTTTTGGCATTTTGTAGCTTCAAGCAATTAAGCACATTCAATATCTATATACATACTTTCATATATTCCCTTAGATATATATTTAATATATCAACAGCCGTGTATATATTTAAGGGTAAATATCCTGGGAGAGGTCTGAACGATTGACCCTTGTGAATTTGAGAGGTCTGAAGATTGAAATGGTGATAACTGAGGTCCGAAGTTTAGACTTTGTGTTTTTTAGATTTTCCGTCTAAATTTTCTGTCAAATTTAACAGAATCGCATGAAATGTCAAAAATACCCTTTTGTAATATTTGAATTAATAACAATTTAATTAATATAAAGATGAAATGACAAAAATACCCATGTCCATAATTTAAACATAACCCAACTCCGGCCACCACCACGGCTCCGACCGGCCACCACCCAACTCCGGCCACCACCACTCAACTCCGACGACCGCCACCACGGCCCCAATTGGGCCCAAATCGGAGCCACCGTCCCCGATTGGGTCCAATTCGGAGCCATAAAGCTCCGATTGGAGCTATGTGGCTCCGATTTGGAGCTCTATGGCTCCGATCTGAGGCCACGGAGCTCCAAATCGAAGCTCTGTAACTCCGATTTGGGCCCAATCGGGATCGCGGTTGTGGTCGCCGGAGTTGGGTGGTGGTCGTCAGAGTCGGGTTGTGGTCGCCGGAGTTGGGTGGCGGTCGCCGGAGCTGTGAGTGGTGGTCGCCGGAGCTGTGAGTGGTGGTCGCCGGAGTTGGGTGGTGGCCTTAAGGGCATTTTCGTCTTTTCATTCAAGCATGTGAGATGCAGGAAGGGTATTTTTGGAATTTTATTTTATTTCTGTTCACGTGCCATGCACATGACCATCTTCCGTCAGTTTTAACGGAAAAAACTAACGGATACCTCTATTATCTACAAGTCGAAACTTCAGACCTCTGTTATCACCATTTCAATCTTCAGACCTCTCAAATTCACAATGGCCAATCTTCAGACCTCTCCCAGGTTATTGACCCTATATTTAACAATAATAAGCACAAACAAAATCTGTAGTGAATTAAATTAGCATAAATAAATGACAGAACACCATGAATAACGTTATTCTGCATATCCTGATCACTTGCCCAATAACGGATTTAGTTGTAGTTGAGGGGTGCAGCCGCACACCCTCAACCGCATATAATTAGTATGCATATAGTGTATATTTAAAAAATTTCTTTTTGCCAAACATGAATTTCATTAACTTTCAAACGAAAATTCCTCTTAGAACCTCTTCACTTTATCACACCCTATTTTGATGTGGTATTGTGCGGAGCAAGTTCATCCAGGTCAGCGCTTTCAAAAGTATGCCATACTAGGCGACGACGTCGTGATTACTAATCCCGATGTCACGACAGAGTATGAACGTACCAACTCAGGGCTTGGTGTTAAGTCAAAAATCGCTAATCTCTCATAGAGGTGCGGCAGAATTCGTTAAGAGATTCGTAATCCGAGATTTGACTACAGATATTTCACCTGTATCAATCCCGGTTATGCTGAATTCGCACCATACCTCAGGTGTGATGTCTGCTCATAACCAATATGGTTGTAAACGGTTGACAACAATCTCCCATTTACTTGGCCATGGTTTTAAAGGCAGAGGGCGACTTCTAACCCGTACGACGTTAAAGGTAAGACGTCTTATTGGTTTGTACTCTCGTGCCAGTCTTCATTTTGACTTTTGGTTAGGTTAAGGATGACCCTTGAATCCTTATGGTTAAGGAATTATTCATTCCTTTCTATGGTTGAAATTCAAGCCCAAAGAGCTTCAATGTCTGAGTTGTTGTGCTACTCAGAAGGAGTCGCAACTATGTTAGAATACATACTGCTGCGAAATTGGGTTGAAGACTGGTTTCGTTATGTTGCTTGGTATGTTGACATTGATGTCCCAATAAGCACTTGGTTTGATGGTCCAGTTGTCCAAAGGAAATGGTCGATCACCAATAGTGATTATGACCAACTCCGTTTTGGTATACTGTGGTCATGTTATGATCTTGTTTCTCATTATTCGATAAATGATGACAAGCTTCCTCGAGAAATTGCTTCGAGTTAGCCAATAAACTATTGCAAATCGAGAACCAAAAGATGCCTATCAAATAGCGAGAGGGACTGAGTAGACCGCTGTCAACCAGCTCTGAAGGTTGCAAAACCTTTAGAGTGCCCCTGAACGGAAGGAAATAGATAACTCTATCCTAGCTACCGGGAAAGGGGAAAGGAAAACAGAGGTAACAATCAAATTATAGAACCTCACCTCAAACAAAGGCCCTCGGAAGCAACTTTAAACTGTCCTTCATCCCTACTGGCCCATGTCGGGTTTCAACCTAAGGCTAGTTCGAAGCATGTTAAGGCTAATGCGAAACGATTTCTCGTTTCATTGACTTAGAGCCTAGTCAGGACTCCAAGGACAATAAAAGAGAGGATCGTATTCAGTACCTCCAATACATCATGGTGGAAAAAAATTCATATCCTTATTTAGTAAAGCTAAAAGATAGGGCGGGGGTTGTGAAACCCAGTTTTCAATACACGACCTCTTTCTGGATTGCGTAGCGATCCAGTCTACACATGCATTTGCCGATCTAGGGATAGCTCGCCAGCTAACTTCCGGGATTTGGGCTGCCAGGTGTTTAATGTTACTAATTAGAGGGACAATTCTCCAGTCAGTTCGGTGTTGTTCTTCCTTAAGAGCTAGTGCCACCTCCACGGAGTATGTCTCGATCACGATTTTAGGCCATTGCTCTTGAATAACAAGACGAACCGCTTCATGCACCGCTAACGCTTCCAGTTGTAAATATATCATTTGCTCGCCGGTTCACGCCTCCCAAAAGTTTCCCATGTCGATCCCGTGCTAAGAGACCAATAACACCCGTTTTGGATTGCTCGTCCCATGACGTGTCACAATTAATTTTTATGAATGTTTCTTCTGGGGGTGTCCAATATCTCGGCGGGGGTTCTGGAAGACCTGCACCTGCTATGTGATTCGTCGGTTGAGAGCATGCCCAAAATTCTTCATGTTCCTTTATGCAACTGGTTGAAACATGTGTTGGGTCTGGTTGTCCTTGGCTAAAAACAGCTCTGCATCGTTCTTTCCAAATCGAGCAGCATGTTAAACCGATCAACGACCACCAGACTTCTTTCTCTTTGTTTGACCGACCACCTATTCTTCTCAAGTTAGTAAACCATTTCTCTAGGTTCTGCACCGTGTTTGACTCAGATCGCTTGTTAAGGCTCGCAAGCCAAACCGGGCTTGTCCACGAACACAAGAAGAGCATGTGGTCGATCGTCTCTTCATCATTGCAGAAGGGGGACACCTCAGAGACGTTGATACGTATATTTCGCACCCCTCTCTTAAGTATGAAATATTTTTGTTGCATCCCTCAATTAAATATAAAAGTAGTGCAACATTAAAATGAAATTTTTAGGTATAATACTATTGAAAACTTTAATAATTATATTTATTATGCATATATATTTCGTATGTATAAGTGTATATTTGAGACTACATATAACCATCTTAACAGTCTACGTAATAATATGTAATAATTTAAATAAATAAATAAATAAATAAATAGATGCAAAAGTATTACCAAAACAAATTTGCAAATGTCTTTTTGTCTCTAACTTAGTTTAACGAGAGATAATTTTAATGAACGTTTTCTTTTTCTTTAAATACTTGATCAACTGATTCAAACATGCAAATGACATGCTACCATGTCTTACAAAAAAATTAATTTCAATTATTTAATTAATTACATCAATGTCATAGTGTCTGGTTGTCGCATGACACCTATCACATAGTGTAACATGTCTCGATTTTTCCCCACTTTCATTGAAAAAGATATATTCGAGTCGTTGATAATAATTTATTTATGTTTCATTTTCAAATAATGAAAACTCATGAGTTTTCATTATTTGAAAATGAAACATAAATTAACAGAGTAGACATATGAGTTAAAGGCTCCACAAATAGCAATTAACGGCTCAAAATAAATGTCGGCAATATTAAACGGCTTTAATGGGGTACAACCGCTAAATTGAGTGCCGGGAGGATTTTAACGGCTCAAATTGGTAGAGCCGGCATTAATTATGTCACGGCTAAAAAAAAGGAGCCGACATTAATTATACTACGGCTAAAATAAACAGCAGGCATTAATTATATCACGGCTAAAAAAAACAGCCGACATTAATTATGTCACGACACTTTTTTTGAGCCGCTAACTAATTTTTCAAATTAAAAAAAAAAATTATATATTGTATATATATCCATATTGCTTCATCAGCTTAAGCACATCACAAAAAACACATTCATTAAAAATTCAAATAACATCTTTTCATTAAAATTGTTATACAACTTTAGAAACAATAAAAAAAATTTAATTTAAGGACAAGCAATCAAAGATAGAGCAACTAACTATTGGTAGCTTATACAGAGGCTTCAAGAACTTCTGGCAATTTTTCACAGGGTTTATTGGTCTCACTCACACAGCTCTCATCAACAACCTAATCGATAACAAGGCTCACTATTATTATGATAAAATCACAACAAACAAGCAATTTCAGCAATATGAATAAATACAAATGCAAGTGAGATATAATACAATAGATCACCATCAAGGTCCTATATTCAGTACCTGAGTAGGCCACCAAGTATCAGTGTATCACCCTCGAGCATGACCCATATCAAGCTCCCCAGTGCAAATTCTCCAGCTGATCGACAAGTTGAACCTTCATAAAGCTTTTAAAATGTTGAAGTTATATCTTGTCCAAAAAGTATAAATCAAGACTCAACCAATTTTTACATTACACAATCCTTGAAAAATTTCCACACCTCCTTGCTAATTAAGGAGTGAAATAATGAATACCTGGAAATCATTGTTGTTGGTGAAATAAGGGTATGACAACGACGGATATTGCAATTTCAGAAGGTGACCTGTGATTTGTGACAAAGGATTGTCGATCATCAGATTAGGTGAATTGCTTCCTTCCTTGAACGATATATAAGAACAAGAACGGTGACGAAGTTCAATGAAAATCGAGAATCATATGTATCTACCTCACTCGCCTTGTCTGATCTGCTCTTTCATCACATGCATCAGCAGAATCAACCAAATATCTCAATTCAACTGAAACAAAATATATTTCTGTTTAAGCGATCAACAATCCAGATAACAAAGAAGTCTTTGAACGATAGAACATCACCATCATAATGAGATGAGACTAAAGAAATTAACTGAAAACTCACCTCCGACTGATTGTGAGATAAATTAAAGACCATAAATCAATTGAGCTTCCTTAAGGCCTCATGGATAACCTCAGCTGCCTCCAGAGAGATTAACTCTCTCCACCACCGGAGATCGAAAAAAATCCCTAAAAATCCTTAGGCTAGCAGCGATTCCTTTCCTAGCTAACAAATCCGTAAAATCCCTAAGAAAGTCGCAGTCCAGCACCAATTCCTGTCAGATCCGGTTAAAGAGAGAGAAGAGAGAGGCCGTCTAACTATCCAGTCGATCAGTCCCAGCGCCGGCTGCAATCTATCCAGAAATTTATCCATCAGGTCAGTCTCAGCGTTGGCCGTAGCCTATCCTGCCGGTCAGCCCTATCTCTCGCAGAATTAGAACTAAAGGACGAAAACCCTAGTTAACCGATGAAGAAGAAGAAGAATAGTCTGGAAGCGTTGCAGCGGATCTGACGATGTAGATTTAATTTAAGAGTAGAGAAAGAAAAAAAAAACGGGGGCTCATATTTAGTGTTGTACAAAAATAAATAATAACTAATTAATATATATACTGGACGGCTTGATTTGTTAGCCGCAAAATTAGTATTAAGTCTGCAGCCGAAAAATTGAGCCGTTACAATTTAATAATATAAAAATATATTAATTATATTGCTCACGGCTTTACTTTAATGCCGGGAGATACAAATAGGGACGGCTCTACTTCTTCCAGCCGTTAAAGAATAAATTTTGAGTTTTATCACGGCTCAACACTTATGTAGCCGTCCACTGGAGCCGTTAACTCTTATGTCTCCTGTAGTCATAAATAATTACTATAATTAGTTATGTTTTAACTTTAAATTACTAAACTATATTTTGTTAATTTTTTATATGGATAAGTTTATTTTATAATTATATTAATATATCATTTTTTTCTATAAAAGAAATTTAATCGACGTCCAACCTCTGACCCCAGGTCTAGGGTTCGCCACTGATTATAAGGAATAGAATGGATGATTCATATTTTTTTTGCCACATTTTTTTTATTAAGAAGAGATAACTTCAAAACATACGACAGACACAAAAAGAAGAAGACAACCCCAAGCAGGGCAGGAAGGAAGGATGTTATCTATAGACCCAGACAGTTTATATTTGGGGTGAAAGAGCGACAATAAAGAGTAGAAACAGAAGCACTGCCACTAACAGTAACATAAAATTTTCAAATTTCTATCTTTCTCTCTTGCAATGTGGTTTGTGAAGCTTCACCGTGGACGACCTCCGATATCTACTCTTCACGTCACCAACAGACTACCATGTCAGCCAAGCATATGCGGAGGCACTTTTCGGTTCCACTTGGTGTGACCACGAGTATATTGATCTTTCTTTTTGTCTGTTTCAACGTAAGCTTCTTCTTCAAGTGCCACCACCCAGTGGCTGACCCAAGACCATGGGTCAGAGGGTGCAATCGGTGGCAGAAATGTGAAATAACTGAGATCACGCGCTTGACATCAAACAATCATAATTTCAGAATTTATGTATATGTGTGATTACTGATCTTTAATATAAAGTGAAAAAGACATGTCTCTAAGAAATAATGAGGTTAAATATGTTGCAAGACAGATTCACATGTCATTCACATGCTTGAATCAATTGATTAATCATTTCTAAAGATAATCATTGATCAAACTATCATCGTTAAACTAAAAAACATTATTGCACATTACTCAACTAACATGTACGAGCATATTATATCTCGCAACAAACTACGCCATCTAATAGAAAACTTATCTCTTTGGAATGAGAACCAAACTCTCATAGGGTTTATGTTCAATACCCGTGGTATCAGAATACTTCATGTGAAGCTCTACATGCATTATTCTTCAATTATATTGAGGTTGGAAATGACGTTGTCACGACTTCATACATCATGAATCCAACTCGTGGGCTAGATGCATGCTTGTTCAGCGGAAACCATTATGCGATCCTATCAATAAGATTCATGTGTTTTTCTCTGCGAAAAAGGTGAGTCGAAATAGAAACTAGAATATATAAATCTGTTGGAAATATCATATAAAACTACACATTCAATTAGTAACTTTATTGAAGTTTTAATTTGGGCAGGTGGCAAGAACAGAATGCTGCGACATTGCAATGATTAATGAGGAAGCTGTAGCAATATTCTTTTTATCCCTATTTTAGTTTAACGATGGATAGTTTTGTCAACAATTGTTTTAGAAATGTTTAATCGACTGATTCAAGCATGCGAATAACATGTGAATCTGCCTTGTGACAAATTTAACCCCATTATGTATTTAGGGTAAAAAGACATGTCTTTTTTAGTTAATACTAAAGGTCATTCATCCACCTATACATTAATTCCGAAATTGAGATTGTTTGGTGGCTAGCACGTGATCTCAGTTATTTTTACATATCTGTCACTAATGCACCCCCTGGCTCCTGGTCTTGGATCTGCCACAACATATAAGTCGACATTTATTGAATTAATTAATTGCAAGTTTTTTTTTAATTAAGATCAGTTAATTAGTTAGAAAATGACTATACGTTTGTGATATGTGAATTTCATTTTCTTAGAAACTGCTTCGGGAAAGACTTGTTATTCCATTAAATTAACGCGGGATAGATTCACATGTCATTCACGTGCTTGAATAAGTTGATTAAGCATTTAAAAAAAATCGTTGATCAAACTATCCATCGTTAAACTAAATTAGGGATAAAAAGACTATTGCAGATTACTCAACTAACATGTACGCAAATATTCTATCCCGCAACAAACTACGCCATCAAATAGAAATATTATCTCATTGGAATTAGAATCAAACTCCCCCAGGGTTTATGTTCAGTACCCGCGGTGTCGGGAATACTTCACGTGAAGCTCTGCATGCCTTATTTTTCAATTATGTTGAGATTGGAAATGACGTTGTCTCAACTTCATACACTATGAATCGACCTTGTGGTCTAGATGCATGCTCAGTCAGTGGAAACCATTATGCAGATCCCCAATAAGATTCATGTGTTTTTCTCTATGAAAAGACGAGTTAAAGTAGAAACTAGAATAAATAGAATCTTTGGAAATACCATATCAAACTATGCATTCAGTTAGTAATTTTATTTATGTTTCAATTTGGGCAGGTGGCAAGAACAGAATGTTGCGACATAACAATGATTAACGAGGAAACTGTAGTAATAGTCTTTTTGTCCATAGTTTAGTTTAACGAGTAATAGTTTGATCAACAATTTTTTTAGAAATTCTTAATCAACCGATTAAAGCTTACGAATGACATGCGAATCTGTCTTGCAACATATTTAATCTTATTATGTATTTAGGGAAAAAGACATGTCTTTTTTAGTTATACTAAAGGGCAGTCATTCCATCTATACATTTTTTGAAATTGTGATTACTTGATGGCTAGCGCGTGATCTCAGTTATTTTTACATCTCAGTCAATGATTGCACCTTATGGCCCCGGGTCTTGGGTCCCCCACTGCACGTGCCACACTCTTCCTACACTAGATTGTGTCTCACTGTCGTGATTTTGACATGTGTACTAGATCCTGATCACTGCCACACTCTGCTATAATCCCGATCAACAGCCATTCACAGCTTCTTACACTCAGGCGCGGCGGATACGAGTTTTAACTTATCTCAATTTAGGGATAATGGTTCATTTCATACCACTTCTTTGACAGAAATCCACTTTTGATACCATAAATAATTTTTGTTTACACTTTTGGTATCAGCGTTTTGCATTTTGTACACTTTTCATACCATCGTTAAAATTCCGTCTGATTTGACAGTTAAGTGTCATGTGTCATGCACGTAAGCATCCCTAAACTTCTGGTTTTGTTCAATTTAGTCTCTCTAATACTTTCATAATTTTTAATTTGTTCAATTTAGTCATAAAATTTGAAAATCGAACCATTGACCTAGCCGGCTAGGCCAATTGGAACATAGCCCCAATTTGTTTCAATTTGACCCAATTGGGGCTAGGTCAATTTGGGTCAATGGTTCGATTTTCAAATTTTAGGACTAAATTGCACAAATTAAAAGTTAGGAAAGTATTAGAGGACTAAATTGAACAAAATCTAAAGTTTAAGGCTACTCACATGCATGACACATGACACTTAACGCCCAAATCAGATGGAATTTTAGTATGAAAAGTGTACATAATGCAAAACGTTGGTACCAAAAGTGTACAAAAAAAAATCCGGTACCAAAAGTTAATTTTGATTAAAAAAAAAAGTAGTATGAATTTTATTAGGAGATTTAATCCATTTTTCTTTAATCTCGTATTCTACCACTAACCAACATTAATCTATGTTCGATTTTTGCATTCTATATGAAAATTAAGCCACTAACCAAAGAGAGCAAAAATAACAAATGTACTTTCATAATTGAAGATTAGATCCGTGAAGCTGATGCGTTGAATCTTCTAATTCGATCTCTCATTTTTCAATTTGGTTTAAAGTGAGTAGTTCCAGCCAAGTTATGTGTATTAACTTTTAAACTTTGAATATGGATGGAATTTGATTTTTCACGCAACTTCAATACTATTTGTTGTTAAAGATAAATTTCAGCTTCTCTGTTTATCTTCTCCATCCACTTCTCATTTGTTTTCAGATTTAAGACAATTTTTTTTTTTTGAGGAATTATTAGTGGTATATCTTTATTTTCTGAATATCTAAAGTCTGAACAAGATTTTCTAATTTAGTGAAAGTTATTATTCCTTCAAGAAACATGATTTTGTTCTGTATGTAAGGGTTGTGTTTTGTTAGGGGGGGGGGGGGGCAAAAATGAAATTAATGGGTTAAAAGTGACTATCATCAAATTATAAAAAGTAATGCTAATACTTCATAAAAGTTCAGGGGGCAGCTACCCCTGGCCCTGCACATATCTATGCTTGAGATACACATTAATCAATTTTTCTATAAGTTCGAACTTGTGAATGAATATTTCGATTAGCTCTTATTCATATTATGACACCCTCCTCTTAATTATATTGTGACATCCATTCTCTCAATAATACACTGACACCCTATCTTAAATTGATGTTTTCAATAAAGGTTTACACTAGACTCATTAATTAGTCTGTAAATATATGATTCACCCTGGCCACACTGACCTTTTCATGAGAGATTTTTTTAAACATTTTTTCTTAAAACGTCAACACTTGTATCTAGGATTCTAACCGTCGACTCTGATACCACTTATAAAAATAAGACATACACCTTACTAATTTGCTCAGTAGCTCGAACTTATGAGTGAATGCATTCGATATATTCTTATTCATACTGTAATATGTATTAGTAGATGATGTCACACGAGCTTTATATTAATTTAACTTTCCAAAGTTTAGGTGTCTTATGCTGCTGTATCTAGAGTTTGGGTTGATTGTGCATTTCTTCAAAGCCTAAGGAGGTTTTGGTTGGGGAAGGAAGAAAGAAGGGGCATCCTGGTCAATTTACTGCGGGAAAAGAAATAATTTATTGGTCTGTGGGATAACGAAAGCTGGACCAAACTATGGAACGGCCGCTGTTTCATGCTGCCTATTAATAATATATTTTATTCTTAATATCTGGTTTAATGATTTTCGGTCTGGTCTGGTTCGATTAATTCCGGTTTAACAGCGTTAGGATTTCCCGTTAAATTTGTTTGGATGTACTGTGACCCAACAACATAATAGTGCCTGCACCTGACAACCTTTAATATTTAATTATATTATGTTTGTTCCAATTGATATATGAAATCAGTAGCAACTAAAATTATTTTATGTACATTAATTATATTCCATAATATTAATTAATTATTTAAATGTCCTTTTTTTTTTATTTACTCTGGTGGTGGTTTTCATTTAGGGTATGGATAAGGTTTATAGTAAACTTGACTAGAGGTTTAATATTTTCACTATGCCTTAGTGGTTGTATTTTTTTAAAATTTAATATTTAATTCTATTATATTTGTTCCAATTGATATATGAAATCAGTAGCAACTAAAATTATTTTATGTGCATGAATTATATTCCATAATATTAATTAATTATTTAAATGTCCATTTTTTTATTTACTCTGGTGGTGGTTTTCATTTAGGGTATGGATAAGGTTTACGGTAAACTTGACTAGGGGTTTAGTATTTCCACTATGCCTTAGTAGTTGAATTTTTTTAAAATTTAATATTTAATTCTATTATATTTGTTCCAATTGATATATGAAATCAGTAGCAACTAAAATTATTTTATGTGCATGAATTATATTCCATAATATTAATTAATTATTTAAATGTCATTTTTTTATTTACTCTGGTGGTGGTTTTCATTTAGGGTATGGATAAGGTTTACAGTAAACTTGAGTAGGGGTTTAGTATTTCCACTATGCCTTAGTGGTTGAATTTTTTTTTTAAATTTAATATTTAATTCTATTATATTTGTTCCAATTGATATATGAAATCAGTAGCAACTAAAATTATTTTATGTGCATGAATTATATTCCATGATATTAATTAATTATTTAAATGTCATTTTTTTATTTACTCTGGTGGTGGTTTTCATTTAGGGTATGGATAAGGTTTACAGTAAACTTGACTATGGGTTTAGTATTTCTACTATACCTTAGTGGTTGAATTTTTTTTAAAATTTAATATTTAATTATATTATATTTGTTCCAATTGATATATGAAATCAGTAGCAACTAAAATAATTTATGTGCATGAATTATATTCCATAATATTAATTAATTATTTAAATGTCCATTTTTTGATTTACTCTGGTGGTGGTTTTCATTTAGGGTATGGATAAGGTTTACAGTAAACTTGACTAGGGGTTTAGTATTTCCACTATGCCTTAGTGGTTGAATTTTTTTTTAATTTAATATTTAATTCTATTATATTTGTTCCAATTGATATATGAAATCAGTAGCAACTAAAATTATTTTATGTGCATGAACTATATTCCATAATATTAATTAATTATTTAAATGTCCATTTTTTTATTTACTCTGGTGGTGGTTTTCATTTAGGGTATGGATAAGGTTTACAGTAAACTTGAGTAGGGGTTTAGTATTTCCACTATGCCTTAGTGGTTGAATTTTTTTTTAAATTTAAAATTTAATTCTATTATATTTGTTCCAATTGATATATGAAATCAGTAGCAACTAAAATTATTTTATGTGCATGAATTATATTCAATAATATAAATTAATTATTTAAATGTCCATTTTTTTATTTACTCTGGTGGTGGTTTTCATTTAGGGTATGGATAAGGTTTACAGTAAACTTGACTAGGGGTTTAGTATTTCCACTATGCCTTAGTGGTTGAATTTTTTTAAAATTTAATATTTAATTCTATTATATTTGTTCCAATTGATATATGAAATCAGTAGCAACTAATATTATTTTATGTGCATGAATTATATTCCATAATATAAATTAATTATTTAAATGTCCATTTTTTTTTTATTTACTCTGGTGGTGGTTTTCATTTAGGGTATGGATAAGGTTTACAGTAAACTTGACTAGGGGTTTAGTATTTCCACTATGCCTTAGTGGTTGAATATTTTTAAATTTAATATTTAATTCTATTATATTTGTTCCAATTGATATATGAAATCAGTAGCAACTAAAATTATTTTATGTGCATGAATTATATTCCATAATATTAATTAATTATTTAAATGTCATTTTTTGATTTACTCTGGTGGTGGTTTTCATTTAGGGTATGGATAAGGTTTACAGTAAACTTGACTAGGGGTTTAGTATTTCCACTATGCTTTAGTAGTTGAATTTTTTTAAAATTTAATATTTAATTCTATTATATTTGTTCCAATTGATATATGAAACCAGTAACAACTAAAATTATTTTATGTGCATGAATTATATTCCATAATATTAATTATTTAAATGTCATTTTTTTATTTACTTTGGTGGTGGTTTTCATTTAGGGTATGGATAAGGTTTACAGTAAACTTGACTAGGGGTTTAGTATTTCCACTATGCCTTAGTGGTTGAATTTTTTTAATATTATATTCCTTATCATTACTATTATAATATATAAAATAATCATATAAATTGATACCCTAAAATAATTGGAAAAAAATAACTTGATATTATTAATATATATTTATCCAAATAATGCCTAAGGTATACATCAATATAACTGAATAGAAAAAAATTATTGGCTAGAATCGGTGATTTAAAAGAGAATTTAGTAAATTTGAACATAATTATATTAGAATAGAACTACGTATGCAGTTAATAAATAGTAAGATAACTTTTGCACAGTCATGAAAATATAAATATATATATATATTAAATAAATGGGTAAAGAAGAGTCTTTATCTCTCTTACTTTTTGGCACGGTTATTGAAAAATAATCTAAAGAAAAGGGAAAAGAAGATTCTGTCCCTCTCTCCTGCTTATCTTCTTCATCTTATTCAAACGTCTGTTCAAACTTCACATCCGGTCTGGATAAATCTTCGAACCGTGGTCTAATTCACTTAAGTGATGTGATATGATGTGACAAGAACCACTAAACCGCATTTTTTCTCTTTTAAACGAAATTACAAGTTTGCCATTAAATACAGGCTTCTGATTGGTGGAAATTAGGCCGCATCAAACAGCGGCCGTTCCATAGTATGGTCCACGAAAGCTCCAGTCTAAGCAAAGCAAAGCAACGAACTTCCACTTCTAAGCGCTAACCTCGCTATCGTTCGTCGCTACAGTGATGAATTGAGCTTCTTCTGCTTTGGTCAAGGCGATTTTAAGCTTTTTGCTGGTGATTTCTTCAGCTAATCCGTTTCTTTAGAGACTATGGATTGATCCATTTATTTGCCGCTATAGTGTTTTCTGTTAATTAGTCTTTGTACCGTATCAAAATTCAAATCAACGATGAATTCTGCTCTGCATGATCTTTCCAGTTGGTAATTGGTATAGCTTTGCGTTTCATTGCTAGTATTTTCATTAGGCATCTGTGTAATTTGGTTGGATTGGGTAAATAAGACTTAGGTAAAGTTCAGGTGCTGAGCTAAAATGAGAAAGATTCAATTGAACAATTAAGATAGTTAAAGAACTATAGAAGATGGCTAAGGTAGTGGTGGATTGATGCTTATTTAATCATCTTCTCTCAGATTAGCAGGCAAAATGGCCCTGGTGGGGCTGTGCTTCAGTTTCAGCCCTTCAATTCATTTGAACAAGCCTTGCATATTTCGTTCAAGAAGAACTGTTTGGAATAGGGGACACACCATCTCAGCTATGCGTGACGATTCTCAAGCAACCAACCAACAAGGGCAGCTCAATCTATCAATTCTTCGTTTTACACTCGGTAAGCACTGTTTTGTGTTTAACCTTGTGTAACTGATCATGTATATTGTTAATAATCTCTTGTTAACCAGGCTACCATTAGTTCATCTATTGTAGGGATACCTGGGTTTGATGAATCATACTTACCAAGATGGATTGGATATGGGTTTGGTTCACTTTTGATATTGAACCACTTTGCGGGTTCGGATATCTCTGCAATCACCCCAGAACAGCTGGTTGCTTCTTTTGCTCCTTCTCAGTATCAATGTTCGTTTTAATTACACAAATAGTCTTCGCGCTGAACCAGCTCACTTTTCCCAACAGAGAACAGAAGCTTTGGGTCTATCTCTGGCGGCATTTTCAGTTATTATTCCTTACATTGGGAAGTTTCTCCCGGTAATTTCTACTCGGTGATGTTTTCTAGTCTTCATTTTATGTTTTAATGTTAGCCTCTGAAATATGAATGTCCTTTAATAGGATGTAGTTCCTGAAGCGTTATTCATCAGAACCTAATCAACACCCCATTAATTTCTGCTGTACTAATAACAAAAACTTGCAGAGCTCCCTCTCATTAGTCATTTGGGGCGGAATTGGGTGTAATTTTATAAAATTTAATTTACAGAGAGAGAGAGAGCAGACCAAGAGGAGTACAATATGCTTTAATCATGGAGAAAGTTAGAGGGTCTCTCCCCTTAGAGTTCTTGATGTTCTTACTGAATTAGAATTTGGAACTTCTTTATTAAGATGACTTCTTTGGACCATATTGCTTTGTGAGTGAGACTCTGAAGAATTTTGCAGGGAGCGACCTCTGTCCCTCAAGCTAGTATTCCCGAAGGTAATGAGCAACTTTTTATCATGTCTGAGGACATCTCTGATTCACTGAGAGAGAATCTGGCTTGGTCAACATATGTTCTATTGCGTAATACAAACACCACAGCCGCAGTAAGTGCCACTTCAGAAATGAGCATTTATTTCCTAATTTCTTTTCTTGATTGATATTTATATAGTTCTTACTTAGCGAACATTCTGTGCTTTGTCAAAATAAGAGAACTCTTAAGTCTTAACCACATACTATTACCTTGAAATCAATTCAGTTAATATCAGTTAATGGAGAGTTGTGCGTCCGTGGCTATTGGAGTGTTCCTGACAACGTACCAAAGGCTGGCCGGGTTGATTGGTTCAAGGAACAGATCAAGACTATTGGTCTTTCTGATTTGAAGGACCCCATATATTTCCCCCAAAAAGCGGGTATTTTTCTAACTGTGAGTTCTTAATTTTCTGAGATAAAAGTCTTTCAGGTACATTTTTTTGGCCAATGGTCTTTCAGGTACATTAGCTTTTACGTTTTGACAAATTGGTACCTGAAATGAATTTATTTGAATTTTGGGTACATAACATTTGCTTGTTGTTGCAACATATTTTAAATGTTTGTATTGATCATCTTATTTTTGCAATCAAGCAATTAGTTTTTCTTTCTACGAATAAAAAAGTGCAGTAATAAAAAAGTTCCAGTTACTATATTGCAACAATGAACAAAAATGGGATGCCTAATACAAACATGTAAAAGTTGGTGCAACAACAAGCAAATGTTAGCTACCCAAAATTATTTCAGATACCAATTTGTCAAAACGTGAAAGCTGAAGAAGTTGAAAGACTTTTATCTAATTTTTCAAGAAAAATACACTAACTTCCTGACTTCCTTAAAAAAAGAACGTGGAGGTATATGTCAAGATGGACCTGACTGTTACACGTAGAATTTTATAGATGTTATTATGTGTTGCTCATAACACATTTCGTATCATCATCAGTGAGAAGAATAAGTTGAAAGCTAATAGTATTTTCTTGCTGAACGTAACTTGTTGCAGCTAGTGAATTCTCGATTTTGCTACCCGACGAAACCAACTCGTTGTTGATACAGCCTCTAACTCAAGCTAAAAGCAGGGGATTGGTAATAATAGCTTCAAGCATGGCTTATGCTTATAGTAACAAAGATAGAGCTTGGATTGAAGCCATTGCAGCCAAATTTTGAGGTAAACACTTACTGATACAAACATCTGTATTTGTTTTGGTATTTCTGCTAAGTTAGCAGACAAGTTTCTTATGGTTTCTTTAAACACAAATCTACCATCAAACTATTTGGTTTTCTGCCCATGAAAAGGAAATTCTGCACCTTTAGTAAGAAGAAGACTGACTATAGTCTGCATCGCGTAAGCTAATATTTAAACTTGTAACACAGAAGAATGGGAGAAAAGGTAAGAATTTCTTGATATTGTGTTTGTTAATGTATAATGTAACGAGATATATATATATATATATATATATATATATATATATATATATATAGTGGCGCTGGGGTTGCTTAATCTGGATGTAGGACATCAAGTGGATGTTGTAGATATCTTGTGAAATACGGTGGGTGGTAGATCAAAAATAGCATAGCATGATTACTTATTCATTACTCAATCGAAACGGCGCCATTAATTACACTAGGATTATCTTTTGGTTACCTAATCTATTAAATAATGTAGTAGTATATCATGCATAATAATAATAATAATAATAATAATAATAATAATAATAATAATAATAATAATAATATAATCCGTTGTTAACTTAGTCATTAAGGCGTATTTTGAGCTTTGTATGTCCAAGGTATTGGAAAGACTTTGATCGGTATCAGTCAACGCTGGTTCGTTTTGTAGTCAATGATATAATAAGATTGTTTAACCACAACCAATAATACTCGTTATTTATTTATTTATTCATCATCACCGATTAAAAAAAACCACTTCTCATCAGGCACAACTCTACTTACTGTAGACACGTTACAGACGAAAGTGGCTTGCTTGTACACGTGTTGTGTTATTACAGGACCTTCATGGACAGTCTCGGATCCCGTAGCATTTCTCCAAAATTTATCCTAACTATGCAAAATCGATGAAATCATTAATTCACTTTCCTTTTGTGCATATATGTTTGTGCGCCTGTTATATACAATACTAATAGATGAAATTTGGCAATTTTATTCTTATATATATATGTGTGTGTCTGTCTTAATTATCATTTATCACACATGCGATATTGTATGTTGTTATTCTTTAAGCTGGAAGATCGATTCCTATGATCGTCGTCAGTAAGTCAGCCAATCAATGGAATAAATATCTATCTATCTGCCTAAGTTATGGTTACTACACATTATTATAGGAAGAGTAAACACGAGTGTCAGGTCACATGCTTGTTTGGCACGTGCGATCGGACGGTCTGTCTCCATCTTCTAGTTCTAACTCGAAGTAGTAAAATAAAACCCTGATCTCAAACTCAATCGACTCTACCCCATCTCTAGACAATCATAACTCGTCCCAATAAAATAACAAAGCACATCATTGCACACCACATGAATTTCCTACTCTACCCCCATAAAAAGCCAAAACCCCAACTATGTCCTAAACTAGTCCGACGTGGCGTGATCTGAAAGCATACGGTTGTAGCAGATACATTTTCTCTTTGGAGGCCCTACCCTACGTCCTTGCTTCAAGCGGTAGAGTAACGGTGACGGGGCCAATAGCGATCTGCCACGACAGACTCGGAATCGCGTCGCCACCGCGAGATCCAACACCGACTACGTTAACTACTCCGATTGAAGACACGTGTACGGGGTTACCTGCTGGAGCCGGTAAAATTATGGCTGATAAATAATTACGGCCGGTCAAAGACAATTCCCGCTAGGTTATAAATCTCCTTCCTTTTTCTCTCTCCATTCTCTTCTTCGTCTTCTTTTCTCTTTCTTCTCTGATTTCAGTTCTTCCGAATTCCTCGAATTACATTAAAGTGTGACGTTTCATTCTAATCTGTCCGTAATTTCCAGGTGAGTTCAGTATCTTCTTCTCATTTTTCTTGATTTGTAGTCTAGTTTTCTACCGTTTGAGACCAACTTTGCTCAATTTTCTGAGCCGTGTATGTCTTTGCATCTGGGTATTTGCTTTGTCTATGGTTTATGAGCTGGCCATTTCCTGGACTGTTTGGGTTGGCAGTAGATTCAAGCTGGTTCCATGTTGTATTCCAAGCAATTTATATACTTGGTAATTATCGATTTTTAAGTTCAAGGACTGTTCAAAGACTGCTTTTTCTTGTATTGGGTTCCCCCCTCTTGATCTTCCTTATCCAGAATCCCAGATGCCTCTAGGGAGTGTACATTTGGCTCTACTTGCTAATTTCCGGATACTGCTGATCCCGTTGGATACTGGGAATTTGATTATCGGGATTCTAAGCCCTTTTTGGGTTTTGATCGGCTCTGTTGATCCTCATTGCGTTCATCAATTTTGGTGGCGATTTAGCTTTCCCCAAGTTTAATTGGAAATACAATTTGTTTGCTAAAAATTGTTATTGGTCCAGGATATTTTTTCTTTTTAGTTTTTCCTTAAACTTAGTTTTTTTTGTGATTTAATCAAATTAGGGTTTTTTTTTTCTCTCTTTCGGATCGATCAGTGAAGGGATCTTCTCTGATTTCAAACTGTGTACTTTCACTCTGTTTACCTAGTTATATGCATTGTGCAGACTGCAGGACGTTCTTGAGAGTTGAAGCAGAACCTCAAGTACCAAAGGCTTTTTGGAGTACTAAGATTTCTCTTCCCTTGCTCAGTGACACATAAATTTTATATAGTCCGTCTGGGTTTGTGAAGTTGGTTATTTTGTAGCTGTACTTGTGACCCACTGGTTGATGGGATCTGGAGAACTCTTATTCTAGTGGTAAAGACAAATACAGAAGTCGCTCTGGAGAGCTACTTAGAATCCCTTCAACACGGGGCCGTGCCCCTTATGGTCCCATCACGGGTTACTGGTGGGTTGACCCAGTCTTCTTCAAGTTCAGGAATATATTTTCAAGGAGATGGACAGTCTCGATCTGTAGTGAACTCTCATTTGAGCTCATCGTTTGGTAACTCACCTAATTCATTACAAGGAACAACTGCTCGTTCAAACCCAGGAGCGGTTTCTGGGGATATGAATAATGCAGCCTTAAATAGTGTTGGAAACTCTGGACCCAGTGTTGGAGCAAGCTCTTTGGTTACGGATGCTAATTCAGCACTTTCTGGTGGACCCCATTTGCAGAGGAGTGCGAGTATAAATACAGAATCGTATATGCGGCTTCCAGCCTCTCCTTTGTCGTTTACTTCCAACAATATTAGCATTTCTGGTTCCTCAATCATGGATGGATCCTCTGTTGTGCACCAGAATTCTCATCAAAATCAGACTGTACAACAAATGCAACAGAGCCAGCAACAGCAACCAGGAAATTCAAGTGCAACATCAATGCCTCAAGGACAAAACAACCATGTTGGGCTTCCGATGGTCGGGCGAATTCCTGGTTCCTTAATTCAAGACTCAAATAATTTGTCACAAGCGCAGAAGAAACCTCGATTAGATATCAAGCAAGAAGATATATTGCAGCAGCAGGTTTTTCAACAGCTGCTACAGAGACCAGATTCAATGCAAATGCAAATGCAAAGCCGTAATCCGCAGCTTCAAGCGCTGTTACAGCAGCAAAGATTACGTCAACAGCAGCAACAAATTATGCAGTCTATGCCGCATCTTCAGAGAGCTCAGATGCAGCAGCAGCAACAACAACAGCAGCTACAGCAACAACAGCAGCTGCAGCAACAACAACAGCAGCTGCAGCTGAGGCAGCATATGCAACAACAGAGCATGCAACCCATGAATGCCCTAAAGCGACCCTATGATAGTGGTGTATGTGCCCGTAGACTGATGCAGTACCTTTATCATCAAAGGCAACGGCCACCCGTGAGTCTCCTGAATCACCTGGTATTGTACCTGTGATTTTAGCTCAGTTTTGTCTTTATTTACTGAACTTGTCTTTTGAGCAGGATAATGCAATTGCGTACTGGAGGAAGTTTGTAGCCGAGTATTATTCACCCCGTGCAAAGAAAAGATGGTGCTTGTCACTATATGATAACGTTGGACAACATGCACTAGGCGTCTTTCCCCAGGCAGCTATGGTATGTAGCTCATGATTTGTTTGTTAATTATTATTATAATTGAGTGATCTATAAAGTATCAGGAAGACATATTTCCCCAAGCTGATTCGCCCCCATATATTTCTCTTTTATTATTCACAGGATGCATGGCAGTGTGACATCTGTAATTCCAAGTCCGGCAGGGGTTTTGGTAAGTTGTTTTGATTATTCATATATCTAGGTCTTTGTGAGTTTTCTTTTCATTCTAATAATGCAGTTTGACTTGCCTAGCTTTTTTATGTTTATCCTTTGCTTGTCAGTCATGTACATCCTATAATTGATGCAGCAGTTATATGACAATTTTTTTCCTTCTCAAGTTTCACTTGGTGCTTGGTTCTTCTTGAGCAGTAATTTTATAGTAATGCAACTTGTCTCTGGTTTAAAACTCCTGTTTGGTTGAATTATCATGTAGCTTATATTTAACTAGTGGATGTCCTGAGTATCAGTGTGCAGATACCATATGCCTATGGTATATTTTCTTTCAATATATTTCTAATTAAATGTCTCCTTCATGCACGTGTCGACAGAGGCGACTTTTGAAGTTCTTCCTAGGCTGAATGAGATCAAATTTGGCAGCGGAGTCATTGATGAACTTCTGTTCCTAGACTTGCCCAAAGAATACAGAACTCCAACGGGAATAATGGTGTTGGAATATGCTAAAGCAGTTCAAGAGAGCGTGTACGAGCAGCTTCGCGTTGTTCGTGAAGGTCACCTTCGTATTGTGTTTGCTCAGGATCTAAAGGTAGGCGTGTGTGTGTAGCACATTATTATAACTTCATATGAAACTTTTTATAATGATTATTATTAGTATGTATCCTAAACTGTTCAGAGAAATATGATGTTATTTTCATGGTCTTCAGATCTTGTCCTGGGAATTCTGCGCACGTCGCCATGAAGAACTTCTTCCTAGGCGTCTGGTTGCACCACAGGTACTTTTTTTCTTTGGCCACATTTACCACAGGTACTAAGATCATGTCTTTCAATAAGATCATGTCTTTCAACATACTTCTGGTTTTTTTTTATCTTAATTTTTAAATTAGTTCTATTGTTTTTGTTGAGATTATAAATGTTAAACCATGATTTTATCCAACAGTCTGAGCTTTTAGTTTTAGGTTTAGTGTTACATGGCTATACATATGCGCTTATATGATAAAATATGTTGGACTCTATATTATAAATTTTCTCAAGGTTGGATGTTTCATTCTAAGTTGGGGCTTATAGACGGTTCTTGAGCTCACAATTTCATCCATGGCAGGTGAATCAGTTGGTCCAGGTAGCACAAAAGTGCCATAACTCCATATCTGAAAGCAAAGCAGATGGCATCTCCCAGCAGGATTTACAAGCAAACAGCAATATGTAAGTTCACTGTATAAGTTTTGCTATCTCGATCAACAATTTAAGTTCACACTATGAGATGGATACCCAGATAGATCTCTGACATTGGAGAGTTTCTACTTGCATTTACAGGGTTCTGACAGCAGGGCGGCAGCTCGCCAAGAGCTTAGAGCTGCAGTCGTTGAATGACTTGGGCTTTTCCAAGAGATATGTGCGGTGTTTGCAGGTAGGTACCTTATTGTTTACTATTGTTGGTAATAAATGTTCTTAGTCTTCTTATTTTCGACACTATCCAACTCCAAAACAACAGATCTCCGAGGTTGTCAACAGCATGAAGGATCTCATTGACTATTGCCGCGAAAGCAAAGCAGGACCTATCGGTAATATACTCTCCATTGGCTCGATTAAAGCTAAGGTTTTAAGTCTTGACATGCTCGGTTTTTGAGATTCTTCCAGTTCATTATTTTTTTATTTTTTTGTCAAGTGCTATTGAAAAATGGTATCCTGCTTCTGGTATTTTTTTAGGCTCCATATATAT
The DNA here is from genome assembly GCA_036873135.1 of Clarkia xantiana subsp. parviflora. Taxonomy (NCBI): domain Eukaryota; kingdom Viridiplantae; phylum Streptophyta; class Magnoliopsida; order Myrtales; family Onagraceae; genus Clarkia; species Clarkia xantiana. Next base: position 2,331,886 of record JAPTYO010000004.1, on the reverse strand, counting down.
ATATATATATTATTTTTAATGTTACGGGTCTCTGCAGGACTCGGAACTTGATATTGTGTACATTGGAGATACATGAATGTACTTGTTTAAAAAAAAAAACTTATTAATGAGGTGGTAGAATCTGATGTTAATATTGTGGTGCTAATAAGAATGGGGTGTTGTTCAGATGGATTGAAGAATTATCCTAGGAGTGCAAAAATGCAGATGCAGGAGATGGAGCAGCTTGCGAATATTCAGGGCCTCCCAACCGATCGGGATACACTGAACAAGCTCATGGCACTGCACCCAGGTCTAACCAACCACCAGATGGTCAACAACAACAACAGCCCCATGGTTAACCGCGGTTCGATGAGCGGCTCAGCTCAGGCTCTCAACAGCTACCAGAACCTCCTGATGAGGCAGAACAATGCGGCAGAGTCTCCTTCTTTTAGCAACCAGAGCCGATCTTCCACTTTCCATGGGTCGGGCCCACAGTCTCAGCAGATGCATAAGCTTCCCGGTCCCAGTAATGGTTTCTCAAGCCCGCACTTGATCCAGCAGCAGCAGCGGCCTGCAAGTGGTGGCAATCCGGGGCTTCATAACCAGATGATCCACCAACTCTTTCAGGAGATGAACAATAACTCGGTGGGCCCAGTTCCTCCCCCGCAGCAGACTTTCTCGGGCCAGCCCAAGAATGGTACGGGGTTCGGATCCAATAGCCCTTCGACATCTAACGTATCGGGTGGTGGTGCTACAGGGCCCACCATGAGGCGAAGCAACAGCTTTAAAGACAGCCAGACCTCAAAAAACAACAATGAGTCTTGTTCTGCCCCTGCAGCAGCCAGCCCGCGCGTTCAAGAAATGGCTCAGAATCAGAGCCTTCACCACGATGATGAGTTAGTGTCAGATATAGCCCAAGAGTTCAGCGATGGCGGGTTTTTTGGGAGTGACTTTGAGGATGCAATGGGTGGCTTCAACTGGAAGGTGTAAGAAGAAGAAGACACTAACACACAGCAGCAATGGCGGGTTAATCTGGTTTGGTCTCCTTCCTTTCTTCCCTCACTCACTGTACAGAATATCTATCTATCGATCATAAAATAGCGCGGTATTTTTTATTCCTTCTGGCGCCTTTATTGTCGATTTTATAGCAGTTTTTATTTTTATTTTTTTCTTTTGGGGGCCGGGTTCTAATATCCGGGGGCAATGTTGTTGTGAGTGACTGGACGAAGTTTGTGTTATTAGTTTTAGACAAAATCATCATCTTCATCTTCTTCTGTTAATTGCGGGTCCTTGTTTTTGGTATTATTAAGCCAATTAAGGTGGTGGTGGTCTTGCAGAAGTATAATCATGTATTGCAGAACTCAACTGGTTGAGAATGAATGAAGACATTTTTTCAGTTTTCAAATGATCCTTTGTTGTATTTATTATTGTATTCTGATTTATGAAGGATAATTAGTATAGTATATATCGGATACACTACACGCCGTGCCGTGCCGTGCAATGCAATGATGAAGAAAGTGTGAAGAAGGAAGCCAACGGAGGACGATAGATATCGAGCGGCTCAACTGCAGCTGGGCAGAACTTGCCGGCCGGCCAGGCGGGTTGGTTATGATTAATTTTTTGGTTGGACAATATATATATTTTTTTGGCCAAGTTGGACAATATATTATTTGAGGGAGTCAATTCAACTTATATATATATGTAGACGAATTAAATACATATAATCGACTGTGGAAGGCCCGGTTGCTAAAACAGTTATCTCATTCTTCATTGATAATTAAATAAATAATTAATGGAATACTTTCTCGGAGCGCGTATGGTAAAGAATAATATGTCACGTAGACTCCAGGAGTACCTAGCTAGACCAAACTCCAGCAGTTAGTAATTACCATTATATTGCGTAGCTAGCAAACTAATTGTACGCTAAACCCAAAAGTGGCACGCCTTTCAATATCATCTTTCTTGTTATTACAAATACATGCATGCAAAATCATTCCATCCAATATTATGTATTTGTTAATCTCCCAAACAACTTTACGTTGGAGTGCCGTGAGCGGACAACCATAATGGAACGGACTTCAACCCCAAACTACACCTCTCTCTCTATATATCTTATCTCAAATCTCACTGAAGAGTTTAAAAAAATTGTCTTCGAGACCGGATAATCCCTACTTTTTATTTATTTAATATTAATATATATATATAGATAGAGCTTAAAAAGAGACATATATGTTTGAAATAATACCGGCAAATATCAACTATATTTATTGGCAGAATGGATCTCCGCCTAGTTCATTCATTAATTTAATAGTAAATTACTATTAGTTCTTTAAATTTTTAATTGAAGCAAGTAATTAATTCTGATGTTTACTTTTGTCTAGTGAAGTAAACACCCACAAGCCACAACTATGCTTTCATTCCTCCCCCCTTAATAAACCCAATTAAGACAAAACCAAACATATCAACCATCAAATGGGCACCCGCTACGTCCCTTACAAGCCCGCAGCGCTCTCCGCCATTGCCCTGCAGCGGCCGGCAGCCCGGAGTTCCCCCCTTTACACCGCCGCCTTCGTTGTCTGTCTCTGCTTCACGGCTTATCTGCTCGGCACGTGGCAGCGTGGAGGTGATGCCTTGATTGCTGCTGCCACCACCACCTCAATCCCGATTATCAAAACCACGTGCGCCCACCTATCAAAGGACCCTGATAAAACATCCGCCGCCGCAGCAACGGAACCTGACTTCAAACCCAACCACACCCAACATCACTTGACCGGAGACGTCGTCGTCGTCGGAATCAAGCACCACTACCCGCCCTGCCACGTCAACTACAGTGAGTACACGCCGTGTGAAGACCCAGAGAGGTCGTTGAGGTTCAACAGGAACCGTATGATCTATCGTGAGCGTCACTGTCCTGAGAAGCACGAGCTACTCAAATGCCGGGTCCCACCTCCTTACGGATATCGGACTCCGTTCAAGTGGCCGGAGAGCAGGGATCATGCGTGGTACGTGAATGTGCCCCACCGTGAGCTCACCATTGAGAAGGCGGTGCAGAACTGGATTCTGTACGAGGGTGACCGGTTCAGGTTCCCCGGTGGTGGGACCATGTTCCCTAACGGCGCAGATGCGTATATTGACGATATCGCCAAGTTGATCAACCTTAAGGACGGCTCCATCCGGACCGCCATCGATACTGGCTGTGGGGTACGTACGTAATTAATTTATCTCTACTGGCTTGGCCATGTTTGGTTTACATTGTTAACGTTAACCCATAAGTTTAATAAGCGAAGATGTTCGATATTACGTATCTTATTCATATTCTAACATTCTTCCTTAAACTGATGTTTGCGAACATCAGTTTACACCGAATTCCTTACTCAGTCCGTGCACATAGGCTTTAGCCCGGCAACATTGGTCTTCCATGATGGGAGGTTTATTCAACATTTTTTTTAAAAAAATTGTTACCGTCGGGATTCGAACAATCGGCTATAATACCATTTGTAGAGAATAAAACATACGCCTTAAACAATCAGTCCATAAATTCAAATTTCTAAGTAAATACTTTCAATATACTCTTATTTATACTCTAATAGACTATACGTACGTAGGTAGCAAGTTGGGGATCTTATCTTGCATCAAGAAACATCATAACAATGTCCTTCGCACCGAGGGACACCCATGAAGCTCAAGTACAGTTCGCCCTCGAACGTGGCGTCCCGGCTTTGATTGGAGTCCTTGCCTCCAAACGCCTCCCTTACCCGTCTCGAGCTTTCGACATGGCACATTGCTCTCGATGTCTCATTCCGTGGGGTCAATATGGTAAAATAAATAATTCCATCACTCTATATATGCTATCTAGAAGGAAATTCAATTATCATAATAATGTTTGTACGTACGTAGATGGTCAATATTTGATTGAAGTGGATAGGGTTCTTCGACCGGGAGGATACTGGATCCTGTCTGGGCCGCCGATCCGGTGGAGGAGGTCCTGGAAAGGTTGGAACCGAACAATGTCGGACTTGAACGATGAACAGAAAGGCATAGAGAAGGTGGCACGAACACTTTGTTGGAAGAAGATTGTGGAGAAGAACGATATCTCCATATGGCAAAAGCCCACCAACCACATTCATTGTAAACTAAACAAAAGAAGAATCATCCCTCTCCCCCCATTTTGCCTGCCGCCACAAGATCCCGATAAGGCCTGGTATAACAAAACTTAATTATATTTTTGGGGTTTTGGCCAATTTTTTATTTTATTTTATATTTTGGGTCAAAGGGTCTTTCAGTACAACATCTTTAGTTAACTAAACTTGGCTTTTGATGCAATAATTTTTTTTAAAACTTTTGGTGCAATACGTTTGCAGTTTGTAGACATTTGGTGCATTCATTACTTGATCAGTTCTTTAACCGTTACATGTAGCACGTGCATTGCAATTTGACCCAATCGGATCCAAGGTCAAAATTAATCCAGTCTGGGTCCGATCCATGGCTGGATCAGACTCTGGTTAGGGTCCCCGGACCTAGGCGACCCTATTTAGGGTCTAACCCAGTCATGAGTCGTACCCTGGCTATTGGACCTATGGTCTGACTGAAATTGTTTAGGTACTAATTTGTAATTATGAATAAAAATTTGGGGACTAAACTGAAACATAATTGAAAATTAAAGAGATGGTCACGTGTAAGGCACGTGCTACTTAACAGTCAAAGTTAACATTCAATTAATAGATACACCAAAAGTCTACAAACTGCAAACATATTGCATCAAAAGCCAATTTTGGTTAAAGATGTTGTATCAAAAAATCTTTAACCCTTATATTTCTACTAGCTAGCTAGATTTTGATGAGAATGAGTTGTTTCAATTATTAAGGTACACGAACATAGATTCCTGCCTCACCCCCTTACCGGAAGTCTCAGACATCAGGGAAGTCGCCGGAGGCAAGGTCAGGAAGTGGCCGGAGAGGTTGAACGCGGTTCCACCGAGGATCAGTTTGGGAAGCATTGACGGTTTGACTACAGAGATGTTCCAGAAGGACATACAACTATGGAACAAGAGGGTGTCTTACTACAAGACCAATATTAAGAAGCTGCAGATTGCAGGAGGGTACCGTAACCTCCTGGACATGAACGCCAACATGGGGGGTTTTGCGGCAGCGCTTGTCAAAGATGCTGTTTGGGTCATGAATGTTGTCCCGGTTGAGGCTAAGGATAACACTCTAGGAGTCATATACGAACGAGGACTCATCGGAACATATCAAAGCTGGTACGTATGTATTTCTTCAACCCTCATGCAAGGTTGATATATAATGTGTGTGGCTTCTGCATGCAGGTGTGAAGCGATGTCTACTTACCCAAGAACTTACGATCTCATCCATGCAGATTCATTATTTAGCCTCTATATTCACGGGTAATTCTTGTTCGGAATAAGACGTACGCATTAATTAATCAGAACATAAACTCGAATTTAAGACATCATACTCCTTACTTAGGTCCATACGTATGAGCTTTCTGCTCGACAACGCTGGCTTTCTAATAGAGGTTTTTGCAACATTTTTTTCTTAAAATGTCGCTGTCAGGATTCGAACCACCAACTATAATACCACTTGTTAGGAATAAGACGTACACTTTAACAATCATCGCATAAGCTCGAACTTATAAATAAAGAACTTCAGTATACTTTTATTCATACTTTAACAGTAACATTAATAGGATACATGCATGGATGCTGAAAAAATCATCTTGGATGGAGGCATGATCTTTACTTTGTTATTCGGATAAGTTACAAACAATTAAGCTATTTTTTTTTAGAAAAGAAAATATTACCTTTCAAATGGCTAAATTGAAAATAATACATGATCCGGTGCGAGCGGAGATTATACTACAAGCTTACGTATGTTCAATCCATCATGTAAAAACAACTCATTGAGCTTACGTACTTTAAAAAAAAAATTGGTTTTGGTTGATAGATGTGAAATGGAAGATATAATGTTGGAGATGGACAGAATCCTAAGACCAGAAGGTAGCATGATAATTCGAGACGATGTGGATGTTGTAATGAAGGTGAAGAGAGTTGCCGACGGGATGGATTACAACACTCATATAATCGACCATGAAGACGGCCCTCTTGTCAGGGAGAAGCTTCTCATTGCTGTCAAATCCTATTGGACAGCTCCTGCCTCCTCAGTTACACATCTTAATTAATTAGCTACCTACACTAATTACATCTTCATCTTTTTTAGTGATTTGGCACGTACTAATGCGAAATTTAACATCATTGAATTCCACAATTGTTATTTTTAGCATTTTTGTTTGTAATAATATTTTCCTATCGAGCAAATTATTCCGAAGATTCTGAATAGGTATTACTAACGTTTACAATCCCTTGCAAATCGATTATATATATCTTCACAGCGGAATATAGGATATTATTGATCATTTTATTAACTCAATAACCAATTAACTTCTTGGCCAAAAAAAAAAAATCAGTTAACTTATTAGCAAATAATTTTCTGAAGAATGATTCTTGGTACCCACCAAAATCATACTAGCTAGGGTCTACCTATAAATTTGTTAGAGCACTCACAATGTCAAAAACATTTTGATTGATATTTGCAGCTACATCATCGTCACATCAACTTTGTGTCATAGAAAATAAAGAAAAAAGTAATTTGATCAAAGCACTCACATGGGCAAAATTCATTTTAGACAAATTAGGCAAGTCATTTTGGATCTATAAATTTTTTATATGATATAAATAAATAAAAATATATTTACTTAGAATTTATTTTCTAATTAACTAATTATATTTTCATACATACAAATTAATGTTTTATTCAAGTAATTACAAAAAAAACAATATTTAAATAAATAATAATATTAAAAAATAGAAAATTTCGTTGTATTAATTTTTATATTAAATAATGCTACATCATTAATCACTCATAGTAGACTTAAACGGAATTTGCACGATATTATGAAATTTCCAAATATATTCAATCAAGTCTTCAATGCTTTTGATAATGTTAAAGAATTTCACCAAAAAAAGATAATGTTAAAGAAGCCTATATAAATATAACGGTTAGATAAAATATTACAAACCCGCAAATGCTACATGTCTGTTTTTATTATCTTTTTTTTATAAGTTTTTTTTATATAAAAAATAAAAAAAATTAGTTAACCAATATTGTATAGTTATTATTAGTTTTATTTTGTTGTTGAAAAAAATATAAAAAATAAAATAAAGGAGAGAGAACAAATATCTTGGAAACACAAATGTCCTTAAGACAATTTAGAGGAAAGAGAAAAAATATATGTGTCTTAGCAAATTCTTACGATCCAAATTAATCGTAACGATAAATTGAGCAAGAAGAAGAAGAAAACCCTAGAATCTAGATGATCGAGTATATTGAGTTCAAACTACTTATAATATACGTACAACTATACGTACGCACGTATACACATACATGCTCATGTTCAACTATCCAACGGTAGTCCAGAAATTTAAAAAATGTAGAAGTAAAGAACTTTAAGGACCTATTTGTATTTTCTGGATAGTTGGGGACTTATTTGTATAGTTAGGGAAGTTAGTTAGTTAGCTCCTACTGTTATAAACAACTACTCTTCGGTTGTTCGATTTTCGAGTGACGAATCTTTGATTGAATGTGAGTTTGGAAGATCCCTCGCTTCCATCTTATTTGTTGTTCAATTCGATCTCAAATTCAAAATTTTCACATGGTATCAGGGCGGATTTAATCCGTTTCTATTGATTTCGCTTTTCCGACGTTGATGATCCTTTTGAAGAACTTGCTATCTTGTTCGATTGAGTGTCTGGAGTTCCACTAACTCCGACTAATGGAAATGCTTGGCCACGACTTGGTACCAATCCTCTTTATTCAGCTGTAGGAAGAGGATCTGGAGGTGCATCTGGTAATAGAGCAGGAAATGAAGCCAATGATCAAAGACTTGAGGTTCCGATGAGGAGTCAGTGTAGGAATATAATGGATAAATACTACGGAAACAAAATAAGATACGTGCAAGTTAACTAATTACGCAGCGGAATATGGTGCACATACCTACAACGCTTTCCGTAGTCCCAGGATCACTGATGGGAGTTCTCGATCCGCCGGACGGTTCCCGTAGAGGTTCTGGTTAAGGAAGCCCTACGCGGATTGATTCTTTAGCAGGGATGGATCACCGGGGTAAATTGCTCAACACAATTTGGCACCTACTAGGCAAACAAGTGGTTCGGCCGAAACTATGTAGGTTTAGGGAGGAGGGATTTCTTTCTATCTCACCAAAAAAGAATAAGAGAATAACCTTCTAATAAATCTCATAGCACTCCCTATTTATAAGAGGAGCAAAGTGGACAAAACTTTGCCCTCTAGCATATTTCGGCCGACCTATACTGTGTGGGAGACCTAATTTTGGGCATCTCGTGTCAATTGGGATTTTAGGCCTAGCCCAAAATCCCTAATGTGACATTACCCAATTTCTTTAGGTACCAGACTCATATTAATGGGCTCCCAATTATGGCGACCCAATCTCTAAATGCTAGGGGTGAAACCAAAATCCGGTTGGACCGAAAAACCAGTGAAATCCGAACCGGTCCGGACTGAAAAATCCGAATCCGAAATATCAGGTTTAGTTTTTGGTCGGATTTTTTTACTCTAATTCGGTTTTTCGGTCTGGTTCGGATTTTAAGCTTTGAGGACCGTGGGACCGAACCGATAATTATACTAACTAAATATATATAATATATATTATATTTGTTGATATTAATCAATATAATTAATTAATTAGGTTAATATAAATTATGAAATAGGCACTTATGAAGATTATTTTTTTCTAATTTATTTAATTATATTTGGATGTTATTTTTTCATTTCGATTGATAAATTCTATGAAAATAACAAGAATTTAAAATGGCAATTTGGATTTTCGGTTCAAACCGAAAATCGAACCGAAAAAACAGTACTACAAATGGACGGTTTATTTTTCCTCACACGGTTTTTTGTTCGGATTTTTTTAAGGAAAAAGACCGGACCGAAAATATAGGTATCTGACTGAAACAAGTAAAAAACCGATCTGACCGGTCCGGTTTCACCCCTACTAAATGCCAACAACTCCAACTTGCTGGAATGGGAGGGTGCCTGTTATTATGTAATCGACCAACACATCAACATTAGTCTTCGATCCAGCCCTGCTTCAGAATAATTCATACGGGGCTTGCCGTGCGACTAGCGGACACGACGGGCATCGTGCTACTGCTACTCATCTGTTAGGAGTGTAATAGCGCCCGCGGAACGTTGATTCCCCGTCTCCAATCAACCTGTTAAAACAATTTTGTGCCGCGATGTATCCTAGATCAACTGTGATTCTCTAATTTCCTTGTTTCCACATAGAAATACTCCTTCAAGGCATCCGTACAAGTATTCACAACCTTCAACTAATATCAGGTTGTGGCCACCTAGTAAATACAAGAGTCGGAGAATTACAGGTGTACATGACCATCCCCAACGCGCAAACCCTTAGTCAAACTCAACCGGTTTCCAAAGACGTGGTCACTTGTCCTTTTTGTTCAGCACTACGCTCGTACGCCGGGAAGCGAACATTGACTTTGACCTTAGGTATCCGTGATGATACTTTGGATGCTTCTTCATAAAGCATCCGGGATTAGTCATACGCTCAAGGTAAAGAAGTTTGTGCCCATCCGAATCTCGTGGATTCTACCTAGCACAATCGAGCCTAACCCCGTGGTCGAACGTGGCACGCACAGTATGAAGCGCGCGTCAATAGCATAAACTGAATTTTGGTCAAAAGTGGGAAATGTAATATGTTATCACAGACTTATCGTCTGGCTCAGAATGTGGTTCTTTGAAGAACGAAGTTCGTCACGACGATCTGCAAAACTTAGATCATATCGTGTTACTCCGAAACCAAATGATCGTTTGCTTAACCAGGTTTGCCACCGTGGTTCTTAGCCGCTCTTGATATGGCAGAGGACCCCCTCTCCGTCAAGACGACCGGGCCTGTGTGACGAGGCTTGGCCCACATTCGACATTATTTTACATGGGAGGCTGTCCCTCCTACGACTAGTTAATAGATCGTAAAAATCCGATGTAATTTAAACATTATGACGTCGTTAAATCATAAACTCAATTTGCAATCCATTCTATTCAAAACTCAAAATGTTATCGTCACAACACAAGCCACTTAAACCTTACGCAGTCCCAGAAGTCTAACATGCTTTTCGAAACATCCTTGCGTAACGGTTTGGTTAATGGATCCGTCATCATACTATCGGTGGACAAGTATTCTAGTGTGATTAATTTGTCTTCAACCATATTCTTAGCATAATTGTATTTCACATCAATGTGTTTCGTCATGCTATTGTACTTAGGATTCTGAACTGCTGCAATTGCTTGACTGTCAGAGTATACCTTCACAAGCTTACTCCCGCTCTCGACGCCAAGCGGTGCAGTTAAGAGTCTTCTAATCCAAACCGCTTCATGTGCATTCTTAGAGAGGGTCACGAATCCGGATTCCATCGCTGACAGCGCGACACAGGTTTGCTTCTTGTTTATCCATGAAATGACGGCATTAGCAAGGATGAACACTTTTCCTGAGGTGGACTTACTATCGTTCGGATCGCCACCATGGTGGGCGTCACTGAATCCAGTCAATTCTAGTTTTCCACCCTCATAACACAGTCCGTAGTCGGCAGTACTTTTCAGGTATCGAATAATTCGTTTCACGACCTTTAGTTGGGGTCTGATTTGAATCGTGCTACTAAACCCACAGCGTAACAGATGTCTGGAAGAGTGCATTGCATGACATACATTAAGCTTCCAACCATACTAAGGTATTCTGCACTACGCTCAGCCTGGTTTTTCGGGCCGTCACGCTTCGACAACGTGCACCCATACACAACCGGCGTATCCACAGATTTGGTACTTAATATATTGCCGAAAACTATTTTTTTCATTACCGGCACTTGCAATGTGTCGTTAAATAAAATTAACAGCGGCATTAAATAAGTGCCGGTATTTGAATTTTTCAAAAAAAAGTAACGACATTTATTTGGTAGTGAAGTAGATAAGTGTCGTTATTGGCTTATTTTCCTGTAGTGAGTGAATTAAACCAACTATATAAGCAAGTGAGCTACCTCCTCTTATCACCAATTGATTTTAGGATGGAACCCCACTTGTGAAAATAGTTGCTTTATGTTGGCCCGTTGGGTTTGACTCGGCCCAATGTGAAATTTAACATATAATAATTTGAAACTACTTAGTTAATTTTGTACATTTGAAATGTATTTAATAAAAAAAATTGGATAGATAATTGAATAAAATACCAATTATCATCGTTTTGAAACATATATATTTTAAAACATGTTAGTATAAAAAATAATTTTTTCAAACACGTACATTTTACATAATTTTGTTGAAAAAATACGTTAAATCTTTGTAAAAAAAATTAACATAACGTAACCCCGTTAGCAACCCTCTAAATCCGCCACTGATCTATAGTATTGTGATATTAGATTCTAAATATTGGCGTATGTAGAATTAAGAAGACCATTGATAGATTATAGAAATATGAATTGATATGTTGACTTATGAAGTTACATTACTCTCTATTGTTCTTCCATTCTTCATTTATCCATATTATACTCCAATCTGATCTAAATTCATTAGTCTACGATTTTTATCTCTTATCTATTGTCTCTTATCTATTTACGTTCTTAATCGGTTCGTATGGATTTTCTAGGGTTTACGTAATAATAATTTGCAGCATAATAATAAATTATTATCACTTGGTACACCATTGAAAAATAATAATAATAATAATAATTACGTATTCGGAGATCAATTTTTTTTTTGAAAAGGTAAAGTACATGCATACAATCGAGTGGGATTGTTATCGGTGTGCAATAACATGTTACTTTTACAAATGCTGTTTTTTTTTTTCGATGGCCCTTTTAATTTTTAAAACGGTTCAGTAGGAAAAAAAAAAAAAATAATGAAAGGAGCATTGTCGTAATCTACACTCAACCGACACAGTACTGTAGTATCACACGATTTACGATTAGGATAAAAAAGCGCAAACTACACAACACTTCAAACACATTCCCCAAAGACTTACTACTACTTCACGGTTTCTAGTCAACTTAATCCCTCTCAAGTGGCACACTTTAATCCATTATCGCACCTAACCATCTTCCTGATTTCAACCTTTCAGGGTCCCACACTTGACTTCTATATAAATAATAATATATACTTACATATGGTTCTCGAAGAGCTTATATTTCCCACATTCTCAAAATTGGTCGGATAAATACTAAAATAAATTTGAGCAAACAAAGTTCGAGGCTTACAATTTTAATTTTAAAGTTTTCGGTTTAAAATTGTAGAAGTAATTATAAATATTTATATTATATATATGTATAAAAAGACAATATTTATTACCATGTCTCTTATAGTACAGCCAGTTCGAATCAATTAAAAAATTATCAGTTAATAATTATTATTTTCCCACTATTAAATTTAATTTGTGGAAAATGCCATTTCTCTTTGTGCTATAAATGAGAACAATAAATGGAATTAACAGAGAGAAACTTCCCCCCAAAAAAGAATGACCAGAAGGCAGAAACTAGGGCTGAGCAAGAAGCCCGAAAAATCCGCCCGAATATCTCGACCCGAGCCCGTCCTGAAAATTCCGTCCCGAGATGTAGCCCAAGCCCGGTCGGGCGAGATTTTTCTTCCCAAGTCGGGCTTGGGCTCGGGCTCGGGCTTTTTCTTAAAAAGCCCGAAAGTCCCGAGCCCGTCCGAGTATATGTATATATTATATATATTTAAGTTTAACCTAAGTCTACTAACTATAGTTTAAGTAACTTTACTATAGTTAAAATAAAAAAAATCCTAGAATTAGACTATGGATGATGTTTGAACTTATTGAATTTTGTATTGATGTGTTGAACTTGCATGTATTTCAAATGGATGGACCTCATATTATGACTTTTTATTTTTTCTATTTTTTTCAATTTTTTGGTTCAAATTCGGGCTAGCCCGAGCCCGAATCCCGATGTCCCGGCTCGGGCGGAACATTTCCTTTAGGCTCGGGCTCGGGCCAAAAATAGGAGTCCCGAAATTTAAGGGCTCGGGCTCAGGCAAAAGGCCGCCCGTCCCGTCCCGAGCTCACCCCTAGCAGAAACTAAGAAAGCGCGTGAACCCACTCGTTTTGTTGCGCGTCGATCTCATGTCGCCTATTCCTTGAGTAGCGTGAGCCCGGACCCGGAGACCAGGTGGGACCTTCCGCACGTGGGGTCCAGGGTCATGTCTCCAAGGCGCATCGTAATCCCGGACTATGAGGACTTTTTATCCAATTTAATCAAACAATTAAATGAAATTCCATTCCATTTATATCCTCATCATTGCTCCGGTTGAGGAAATAATGCTCCGGTTGTAGAAGCGGCAAAACCAATTGAATGAGGCATGGGATTCCTCCGGCGACTTTTTGGAGGCGGCAGCAGCAGCAAGAAATCCGGCAGCCGCGACCCTAAGCCTAACAAGCGGCTCTGGAGTTTTGTCCGATCGCTCAATGGAAAGAGCCGTCTGGCGCTTCCTTCCTCTCAACACTACGGTGAAGTACCTTTTCCTTATGGCGACAATTTGGACCCTGAAAAGCACGCTATTGCAGTGGCAGTGGCCACGGCTGCTGTCGCTGAGGCTGCTCTCGCTGCCGCCCAAGCAGCAGCAGAAGTAGTTCGTCTCACTGGAGGTGGCGGCGGCGTGAGGAACCATTCACCTGCCAAAGTTAATCGAACTTGGCGGTTGGCAATGGTGGAGGAGGCTGCTGCGATTAAGATCCAATGCGGCTTCCGAGGCTATCTGGTTCGATTCCAATCTTCCAATTTATTCAACTTTTACTGCAGTTTTAATCAGATTCTGATTTTGCAGTCTAATTTGTGAAAGGAGCCTTCAATTCGATCTGCTTGAACCTTGTTTTACTTTCCGAACTGAAAATTGGTAACTGTATGCTAGTAGTTTCATCTTTCACTTGGATTTGTTCACAAATTGTGTAGCCAATTGTCGATTCTTCAGTTAATTTCTCAGATTTTTCGATTTGAATCCTACTGTTGTTGATGAAATTTTTTCAACCGAAGGCAAGGAGGGCACTTAGAGCTCTGAAAGCACTGGTGAAACTTCAAGCGCTTGCGAGAGGCTACATTGTGCGAAAGCGCATGTCCGACATGATGAGACGGATGCAGACATTGGTTCGGGTTCAAGCTCGGGCTCGAATTAGTCGAACCACGGTAAAATCAAATCCCAGCAGCAGTTCCCTCTCCCACCTTCTTGTAAGTAGATCTTCATCATCTGTATTTATTAAATGGAATCTCTTTGTTGGACAGATAAAAGTTATGTCTTTTCATGAAATGGAGACTAACTTGAATGCGATTCTAGTTCATGGCAATGTTGTAGTCTTTAATGTTGTACATTCTTGTTAGAATCGTACAAAAAAAATTATGAAATTCTGTTTTTAGACAGTAATGAGACGGCTATTGGTATCTGTCTGAATTTCTGCTCTCTTCATATGTTGTCTAAAATTTTGATACAATTGAACATTCTGCAGAGATGCAACTCCATCTCTAATCTTAGAGACAATGCCGAAGCAGACAAATCACCGTTTGGTTCAACCTGGTTAGACCGCTGGATGGAAGACAGCGTAGGCAGAGACACTCCACTGAGAAGTGGAAACGACGATGAGAGAAGCACCAAAATTCTCGAAGTTGATACTTGGAAGCCAAGTAGATTCACAAATCGCGACCCTGATTACATCAACCCTCTCGGGGTCCCAATTGATTCTCCATCCAAACGTCACTCGATAGGAAAAGCTGGAAGCAGCAGCTCCCGTAGAGATAACTTTTCACCGACAAAGAGCGAGGTGTCATGGGGTGGCTACCTTGGCCACCCGAGCTACATGAGTAACACAGAATCCTCTCGAGCTAAGGTTCGGTCCCACAGTGCGCCGAGACAGAGGATGGAGTTGGATGAGTATAGTAGACACAACATGTTGTCAGATGGTAGGAGGGAGATGGGTTGTTGGGATGGATGGCCTGCCGCGTCTGACAGACGATACACTTTGCAGCAACATGCCGATTCCAGGACAAGACAGTTTCCAGAGCGGCAACAGAGACCCTACATAAGGTAACCAATCAAGATATCCTTACATTCTTGTGTTGTAGTATTATTGCATTACATTACATGTGTTGTTTGTTTGTGGGAAAGAAGCTTAGCTTGAAAGAAATCAAGATTGTGTATGTTGTTGTGGAGGAATATTGTGGGGGTATGGAAATGGATAAATGATTGGACCACCTTTGAATTTGTCTCTGTTATGCTATGTGAATGAATGCTGATTGGTGTAAGGGAAGGAGACAGAATGGTATTATCAATTGGGTGGTTTGTGGGGGAGGGAGAGGCATCACGGGATAAAATTCTCTCCCTTGAGAAAGAGGTCGAGACAAAGGCTAATTAATGTTATTGTGTTTTGTCTCTTTTCTCTCTCTGTAATATTGTTATGTTATAAATCAGTCATTTTGAGAGTCATTACAATACAATACAAATCAAATCATCTTGGACTCATTTATTTCTGTTTTTCATAATAATTAATTTTATTACAATGTTGAATCAATCATAGAGGAGAGGAGAGGAGACTTTATTTGATCTTCAGTTGTTGTATCGTCTTCTGTCATGATGGGAGAGACTATGATTGTGCTTACTTAGATACTGCATTAACAAGGTAACAAACATTAGGTCTGTAGTATGGCAGGTGGATGGTATCATTTATTTATATTAGGGTTAAGAACTTAATCATAATTTCATATTTGCATAATATTGTTTTAAGCTGCCTTAAGTTTAAATTGTTGCTAATAAGTGTCACAGCCTCTCAGTTTTTTTTTAATGGATTTTCATCTATGGCTCCAAAAAATTTAACAACAAAAACACATAAAAAAGAGAAGGGTTAAGAACACAATAGGGGCCTGAATGTTTGCCCATGTTGCCAAAAGGGGTCTGAATTGAAAAAACGTATTATTAAGGGCCTGAATTTTGAGTTTTGTGTATAAGTGAGGTCTCCGTCTATTTTTTCTGTTAAAAGTGACGGAAAGTGGTCACATGCCAAGCATGTGACCGAAAATAATTTGAAAACCCGAAAATGCCCTTTGACCTGAGTGTGTCCCTCACATATTTGACCTAAAAAGACGAAAATACCCTTTAAGCCACCACAGCTCCGGCGACCACCACCCGGCTCCGACGACCACCACCCATCTCCGGCGACCACCACCCATCTCCGGCGACCCTAACCTCCCTCCGGCGACCCAAAAAAGCTCCGATCGTCTTTTATGTTGCCCATGTTTCCCTTTAATTTATGTCAATTAGTGTTTACATATAGTGAATTTGAAGAACTTATACAAGATTGATGTTCAATTTAACTTAATTGACATAAATATATATGAATTGAAGAAAACTCATATCAAAATCCGTTAAATATAACGTAAAAGACGGATAGAAAACCAAAAAGCAACAAAAACAAAACGTGAGAAACCTAAAAGCAACAATGTGGAAATCCAAAACACCTAAAATGAATGCAGTGCGAATCTGGGACTCTTAACCCTTTAAATTATATAATAGCGTCTATTCTTGTATAGGTAACTGAAACAGTGAGTAAATGCAAATATAGATAGTGATAGGAAAAGAAAAATATAGATAGAGTGGTACCTGGTGCAGTCAGTATTAGGGGTGACAGTGAAGCCGAGGGAAACACCACAAAAGGCAGGCAAGGCGGCAATGGCGGAGTAGTTAGGAGTGTAAGTGGTAATGAGTGCCATCAAACACTTACAAACCAAGTTGTCATCATGAGTGGTGGAGATCATGTTGAGGGTGACCATGGCATCACAGCATGGGGTTCCTGGGACAGGGTCGGGCATTCCATAGGAGATAAATGAGGAGCACGTGGATATCAATGCAGTCACTGTCCCACAATCGTCTAGTCCAACTCTTCCTCCTCCTGATTCTTCCTGCAGCTGGGACTTCTTCTTGCTCATCATCATCATCATCATCCATACAAGAAGAATAAGAAGAACCACCACCCTACTAATTCTATTCCTACTTCTTCTCTTGTTGTTATTATCATCATCCAACTTACCCATCTCAGGATGCCATTCAGTACTCTCTTCATCCAACCCATTTTATGTGCCCCCGCCCCCAACTGTTTTTCGGTTTAAAATTAGGTGACCAACTAACTATGGATGATCCTTCCCATTTTTCTTTAATTAATTAATTAATAATCTGTAATTTTAACCGATTCATTATCTAAATATCCAGTCACAACTTTGGACTGACCCTTTAGCCATAATTCTTGGAGCAGAGCACTGAGTGTAGTGGATCAGTATTTATTCCAAGGGTTAAATAACGTATAAACTGTTTGAAGTTTGCTCCATGTAAGATTTTGGTGTCTGAAATTTAAAATATTAAAATGGACGGTCTCAAGTTTCATTTTTGTTGAAATTTGATGTCTAGGTGTGATTACTTTAGAAACGTCAATCCCGACGAAACTGACTGTCAAATAGGAACTCTCATGCACACTCCCTTCTCGTCACCTAGCCAGGACCGTCACCTAAGAAGGTGGTCACATCCGCACAATTAAATATCGCTCTATTGTCGCTGAAAATCACTCGATACCACTTTGCTGGAAAAAATTTCTTTCGGATGTTCAAGTTTTGGAAGAAATTTAGCGATTTTATAAAAAGTAAAGAGTGATGGATTATGAGTGGGTGAAATGGTCGATGAAAATGTTCGAAGAGAGAGGAAAAGACGCGCGAAGACACCAAATTTCAATTAAAATGAAACCTGGGATTGTCCATTTCAGCATTTAAAACTTCAGACACCAAAATCTCACATGAAACAAACTTGGAACAGTTTATAGGTTCTTAATCCTTATTCCAATGTGCATAGCATGACTTACCAATTAATTAACTTGTACATATTTTTTTGCTGCAATATTACTAAGGTCATTCATTAACACTTTTAAATAAATATATATTAATCTATCAAGACCAAAGCTACCCAAATATATATACTTGTAATTGACTCGCAACGTGTGAGATTTTACTTCAATAACAACTTATGCTGAATTATCAATTTATCATTAATTCTCGCTTAAATTAATATATATTAAGAGAGTGTATATATCTTTTTTTTTTGTATAGTATCATATGTTCTTTAGAAGGTCTTTATAACTATTGTAACTTCATTTAACAATTTGTTGAACTACTCAAACATACTAGCAACTTGATATCTAACCTTGATTATTTATTGAGTAGTGCATGTAAATGTTTGATCTTGATTTGCTAATCAAGAATCAATCAAACTTGAACACAAACACTCTAATGATCGATTTATACAAAATTGAATTGAAAAAGAGCAACTTAACATTCATAAACCCACATCTCTCACAGAACAAGTAATTGCAGAACCTAAATACTTTAGACTGAAGTAACTGCCGAAATTCAAACTAAATTAACTGCTAATGAAAACCTATAAAGTAGGAGATAAGTGCAAAGATAACTGTCATTGTCTTTATCAAAATAACAACCTACAACTAATACTACTTGGACAGTAAGTAAACTTGCTTGAGCTATAAGTTCTTCGTGTGCTTCATTCTTGTCTGCTGCTTGTTGCTTCTTCTTCTCCGGGTGCTTCAAAACCAAAGCCATTCTCTTTATATATCCTTCCGTAAACTAAATATCATGCATGAAGTTCAGTTTAAACAAAAAAAAAGCACATTCAAATTTAATCGAAGAAATTCAAATACAGAGATCTTCAAAACCTTGGTGAAGATAGAAATTCAAATGCAGAGATCTTCAAAACCTTGGTGAAGATATCAACATAATTCATATCACTCTTGGATCTTAGCAAAAGTCACGTAAGTAATAGAAATTCACATCAATGTATTTGGATTTTCCATGAACCGAACTATTATCACACAAAAGTAGTAAAAGACCATGATGGACACATTTTAGAAATGCTAGGACCCTTCTAATCTGATAATGTGCTATGCACATTCAGCTGTAACAATGAACTCAAGTGCCGGATAGAACTAACAGTGCACACATGAAATGACCAAAATTACAGTCACCCGCATTTTAACGTTCACTAAACAACAAGTTAAAAGAGGAAATACAATAAATAAATTATGGGGCCATTTTGCACATATTCGATTCAATCTGTGGGCTGAAATTATTGGGCCCTTTTTATGGGCTTTCACATAGATGTAGACCAAGACGGTCAGTAGGCTGACGATCAGTACGATGATGATTTGTCAGCTACTGTCGTCATAACGGTTTTTGACCGTTCGATTTATGATTTCTTAAAACTGAACAGCTGGGATGCTCGACAAGTGTACGAGCAGTTTTTTAGTACGACTTGAGGAGAGGATCGATCGATCACCAGATTCTCTCTGACACACTGACACCAATAATAGATTAGATTGCACGCGCTACGGCTCTTTTCCGTATACGTGGTCCTCTGCGGGACCCACTCTATCTTTCTGTCGTTCTGTGATTACTTGCCTAGTTGCCTTACCTTTTATAGGACTTTTTTTTTTATGTAGACGGCTTTATTTCTTTTCCTCGTATCATTTAATTATTTTTTTCTACACTTTTGTCATTGCTATTCCGAATAAATATAATTTTACTAAATTAAACTAGTTAATTATACATGATTATGAGTTTAAAATTAATTTTATACCTTTTAATTATAAATATATGTATTATCTACTATGGTTATTGATTTTGAGTTTAAAAGCCCAACATAAATTCTATATCATTTGAAAATATAATTATATTATTTTACTGTTTGTAAATATATTTATTAAATTTTATTTATTAAAATTGCGTAATTAGATAGTATTAATTTTAGATATCAAAATTAAAACTCAGGATCGTCAGTTGTATTACATAACAAATAATACACATTTATAATTAAAAGTTTTAAAATTAATTTTAAATATTATAATTAATAGTTTAACCATGTATCATTACTGATGTAAAGAATAATATATCTTTAGATGTTACTATCATAAGTTTGAAATACTTAAAAACCACTTGAATACTTTAAAAAATCTTTCCTCAAATAAATTATCCAAAAATATCATAAATATATTATGGGAATAAAAAATATTAAGAATTAATACATTTTACTATGTTCGGAGTAAATTATATTAGAAAATATTAAAAATAGATATATTTCTAATATCTTATTATTATATATTTCATGATTATATTGTTATAGATTTTATTTTTATTATAGATTTAATCTTTTATATATTATATATATACATGTAATAAGGAGAGAGACAATGATAAGATATTAGAAATATATATATATTCATAATATAACTTAATCCGGACATAATAAAATATATTAATTCCTAATATATTTTATTCCCTAATAATATATACTTAACCCTAAATAAGATAAATAATAATATAATAAAGAAATAGATAATAATAAGATATTAGAAATATAACTATTCTTAATATAATTTAATCTGATTATAATAAAATGTATTAATTTTTAATATATTTTATTCCCTAATAAAATAGACTTCTATAATCTAATGAAGAAATATATACAAGTAAATAAAATACCTAGTGAAACTATTTATCAAGTAGTATGATTTTTTTTACTGTTCTTATTTTTTTTTTTAATTGAACAAATAATTGATGTATTGCTCTGTTGGGGGAAAGAAGTAGATTATAGAATGGAAGAAAATCAATGTAATTGAAGGGCAAATCACGTACCTAATCATCCAAATCAAAGCAGGAGGACTGGAGGAGAGACAAAAAGGGAAAGGTAAAGTCAGGTTTCAGAAATAGCTAATTCTATTTCAGATTCAATTTCTCTCCAAAATTTGTGTTCTTCAGCTTGTGTCTTCCACACAACCCCACCACACCAACTCAGCTCCTCCATCTCCGGCGATCTACCCACCACAGGAATCTTATAAATTTATCCTACCTAGTGAGTCGTCCCACGCACGCCTTAGGATGGGAAATTCATTCGGGTGCTCAGCGTCCGGCGAGCGGCTAGTATCGGCGGCGAGAGACGGTGACTTAGTGGAGGCCAAGATGCTACTTGATTGCAATCCATGCCTCGCCAAGTACTCCACTTTCGGTGGCCTTAATTCCCCCCTGCATTTTGCCGCCGCCAAAGGCCACAACGAGGTCATTCCTCCCTCTAGACTCAACCTACTTGATTAATCTCGATTCTTCTCTAATTTTTTAATTAATTAATTAATCGTGTCTGATAGATTGTAACATTGTTGCTGGAGAACGGAGCTGATGTCAATTCCAGAAACTACTGTGGACAGGTACGATCGAGGTGGAATTTTATGTTTTTCTGATGTTTCTTTATTTATTATGCTTAAATCTTATATTGTTATGTACGATCTGCTAGAGCATTGGATATACTAATTAAGAGTTAAAAAAAGAAACATGCTTTGCTTGATACCAGAGCTTATGAAGGAGCTCAAAAAAGTGGGTTTGTACGGTTTAAAATGATTAGGAATTAATAAGTAAAGTTGTCAATTTATTTATAAGGTCAGTATGTTTATTGTTACTGCATGCTGAGAGAAGGAAGAGATTAAGCTGTTGTGTCCTTTGATTATTAGTAATTAATGAATGATTTATGCAGACAGCACTTATGCAAGCATGTCGGTATGGCCACTGGGAAGTTGTCCAGACGCTTATGCTCTTCAAATGCAATGTGAGTCGTCCAAGTTTTTCAATAATCTTTTGAAACGACCCAATGAATCGGTTGAATGGATAGATGGAGTAAATGATTGATTTTGGGTTTAGGTTACAAGAGCAGATTACCTTAGTGGAAGAACAGCACTTCATTTTGCAGCTGTTAATGGACATGTGAGATGCATAAGACTTGTTGTTGCTGATTTCCTCCCAATTACAGGACAGACAGATATTAATGCCAAGAACAATAAGTTTGAACAAAGGTATGTACGTACTTGACTATCACCTCACCTCACCTGATGTTGTATTAATTAATTTGTTCATCAATCAAATTAATGCAGCAGCAGTGGAGGATTGTCTAAATTCGTCAACCGGGCAGCTGATGGTGGTATCACTGCACTTCATATGTCTGCATTGAATGGTTACTTCGACTGTGTTCAGCTTTTACTTGATCTCCAAGCAAATGTCTCTGCTGTTACTTTTCACTATGGAACATCCATGGATGTTATAGGTAACCTACCCACCTAATTTCAATCCATATATTCATTTCCATTCTTAATTATTACTTAACCCCACAACACACATCAAGCAGGAGCCGGAAGCACTCCTCTACATTACGCTGCTTGTGGCGGCAACTTGAAATGTTGTCAGGCAAGAACATTATATATTATTACTTTAAACAAAATCATCTAGGAATTAATTAAACCTATGATCTATTGTTTACTTTACTAATGAATATAAACGATCCATATTGATCTTGTTTTCTTACAGATACTTATTGCGAAAAGAGCTAGCCGCCGAGCTTTGAACTGCAGCGGGTAAATTAAGATTAATTGTATAATAAGTCCTTTACTCTTAGTGTGTCTTGTGGTATCATCTTACTAGAGACATAACGTAACGTTTTCAGGTGGCTTCCTCTTGATACCGCGAAAATGTGGGGCCGCCATTGGCTCGAGCCCCTACTGACACCTAGTTCCGATGCAGTGGTGCCTAATTTTCCACCTTCCAAGTACCTTTCATTGCCTCTTATGAGTGTGCTCAACATAGCAAGGTATTGTAGATTCATTGTTTCCGAGAATTATTATTATTACCCCAAATCGAAGGCAGTAATTCATCATCTATATGCAGAGAGTGCGGCTTGCAGTCTTCAAGCGTTTCCGATGAAGCTGAGACCTGTGCAGTCTGCCTAGAGAGAGCATGTAGTGTCGCAGCTGAAGGTCTGAAACTTCTTCCAAAACTTAAGAGTATAAGTGAGCATAAGCTCATATATCCAATCCAAAAATCTAAGTTGATCTTTCATTTTTTATATGCCAACTCAAAAACTTTTGATGGTATATATAATATCGACAGTATCAAACTTTCAAGGAAGTGAGTTGGTGAAGTAATTAATTTTTGATACTCTTCATTTACAGGGTGTGGTCACGAGCTTTGTGTGCGATGCGCGCTCTACCTCTGCTCAACAAGCAACATGTCATCCGAACCTGCGGGCCCACCTGGCTCGATCCCGTGCCCACTATGTAGACACGGAATCACATCTTTCGTAAAATTTCCAATCTCCCCAGCCAAAGAAACGGTCGGGTCGAGCCTTGGCCTATGCATGCTTCACCAGCTTTGCGACCCCGCCGCAGAGTCCAACTACTCCCCGACATCCACACCGGGTTCCCGAGTGGGGTCCGAACTCTTCTGCCCCGTGACTTGTGGACCGTTTCCTTTAGCTTCTGTTTCGATGTGTAGTTGCAGTGACCCAGGTTCTTGTGATCAGGCAGAAGATGGAGATGGAGATGATAATGCTACTTCTTCTCCACGTCAACATCAGGCGCAACCAGTAGCCACTATAGAACAAGAAGACATGACAGGAGGAGGAGGAAGGCCGAGGATGGAGAGAACAACATGTTCCAACATGTTATGGGGCCGAAGAAGCTGTAGCAGGGAGCACCAGTGCAACTCTGAAATCAATACCTGATACTGCAAATAGATAGATAGATAGATAAATAGATAGATATTGTGTATTTTTTACATAAAGAAATTATGGAAAACCAGTTAATTAGTTGGGTATTTTACTGTTATTTTTTCAACAGTAGTAATTAAGGGTGAAAATAGAGTATTTCTTTTTAGTCCCCATGTTCTCTTATATATCATTGGTGACAATAAGATGCTCTTTTTACTGAAATAGTTAATTGTCTTTAAAATTTGGTGCAAATCGTGAACATATGTTAGTGCAATAAATAATAAGAATGGTGCAACTAACAACTTTGACCGACAAGCGGATGCACACCCAAGCTAGTCGTCGTTTGCCCTTTCTCATTTTGAACCTCGAAACACATTTTCTTCGTGATAGTTTTACTTTATATTTCGACCGATTTCTTAGTTTTTCAGTATATATTATCAATCGGTGCCCCAATATATCACTAAAAGTAGTTTTACTTGCATTTAAATATATCTTATCTCAATCCTAAACACATTTTTTAGTATGATCGCATGCAGTTTGGTATTCAGAATATTCAAAATGGGGGTACGCTATTTAAAAAAAGTTATAACGATATTTAACATATTTTCTAGAAAAAAGTTATAACTAAAAAGTTATAACGATACAGCATATTTTAAAAAGTACAATATGTTTTAAACATTGATAATTAGTACTTTTTTTAATTATTTATAATAAAAAAATTATCGTTAAATAAATTTCTAATGTAAAAAAATGCACATTTTCCTTTGGCAAAAAAAATGAACAAATTTCTAATGTACAAAATTAACCGAGTCGTTTACAGAAGTATCACTACTAAGTATTAATGTTTATACAAATGTTATAATTGAGTCAAATCGGACCAGAACCGATTGTGGATCAGTTGAGTATCAATCAAGTCGAGACACTATTGTAATACAAATATAAGTTATTACGTCTTTATTTAGATATTTTTAAAACAATATTCGGTTAATTTTGTGAATTTAGAATGTATTTGACGACAATTTTGAATGAGTAATTGAAAGAAATATCAATTACCATTATTTTAAAACATACTGTACATTTTAATATATATATATATATTGTTACAAAAAATCATTCACACATTAGATTAGAGTAACTACATTCATGGTCTATCAAAAGAGATGTGAATGATAAAACTTACAACCGTACTCTTCAAGTCAAAAGACCAACTTAAAATTGATGAATTTTTTTCCGAATCGATTGAATGAGAGTGTTACAAAACAATTACTAGGTCTTACAAAATAGTAGTTGGGTCTTAACGTCTTAAAGAAAATAATGGGAGTTTTATACCAAAATAATAGATCTTTCTATTATGCTCCAAGAGCACCATACTTTTGTACTCTTTTTTGTATTTTTTTCTATTGTCCTAAAGGTGAACTATAGAGGGAAATTGATATTATTAATAGTATGATGCAAATAATATACGCGGTTAAAAATTTCATATTTTTTTCATAATTTTAAAGTTTTACATATGTTACAATTAAGTCCACCATAGTAATAAAAAAAACCAAAAGCATGGTGCTCCTGAAGCATGGTAGAAAAATCCCAAAAATAATAGAGGTTTTACACCAAAATAATGGAAGTTTTAGGCCTTCTACTATATAGCAAAGCCAAAAGTCATTTTGGGTGTGTAAGTCTTTTGGGTATATATCAGTTGCACTATGGTGTAAATACTCATATTTGGGTGTTATGATTTTCTATCCAATTAAATTATGTCTATTATGAATTAAGTGACTTAAAATTTAATATTTAAAACTTAATTATTTATGAAAATTATACTATTCGATATTTTAAAAATAATAATTTAAAATCAATATTAATTATATTTCAATATTTTATTTGTTTATATAAATTAAAAGTATATATATTATTACTAAAAAAACCATAAAACACAACATAATTTTTTTTTCACGAAAAACAAATGAAAATTATACACATAAAAGACCTGAAAAAACACAAAAATGACACATAATGAAAACAATACAACTAAAATAATTAAAAAAATTTAAGTATTCAAACATTTGGTGGATTTCCTTCTCGTTCGGCCTTCTGTCCACCTATAGTCTCTCAACTAGTGAAGCCTGCCATTATTTTATCATCATAGCCATTATTGACTTTTTGGCTATCATGATACCCAAATTTGGGTATACCAATTTGGCCAAAGCCAAAATAGATATTAAAAAGTTGTCCATAGTGGACATATTTAGCCAATATAAAAGTCATTTTAGCTTTTGACTATCAAATTCATCTTTGTAGTAGAAGGCATTTGAATCTTATACAAAATAATAGGGTTATTATAATAAAATAATGGGGTCTAAGTGTCTTACACAAAATAATGTGAATCTTTACTCTAGAATAATGGGGATTCGGAGTATATATTTACTTCAGGAATAAACCTAGAGTCTCAATAAAAATACTCGATAATTGAGTGACGTTGTCACAGTATTTTTGTACATGAGTGATATGATTCTCGTCGATGTGAGACAAAAACCTAGCAAGCTGATGTCGTTGGACCGTTTCTACTTCAGGTGTTGGTGGATGACCTCAAATCGTTGCTTGGGGAAGCAAGAACATTTGTAAGGTGATGAATCAAGGATGGAATACTTGATTGATAAGTCGGAGTCGAACGTCACAGAATAATCTGATAAGTTCGAGAGTTTTCAAAGAACCAAGAGAAAAAAAAATTACTCACAAAAAACTGAATTCAAACTTGAAATCCGGCTCAACTCTTAAGGTGACTATTTAAAGGCTGCAAACTGACCATAATGACACCTAGAATGGACTAAATGAAAATGTAATGGACTTATCTAATGAGGCTGTGTGTTTTTCAGTCAATTAAACCCTTAAATGACTTAATTAAACTAACTCAAATAATAGACTCATGGGCAAAACTCCCAACACATAAGTTTAGCTAATTAACTGTTGAAAAATACTTCAAAAAACTAAAGACACTGGATAGAAATAACATAAGTCTTGGAGAGTGTCTTTGATCTTCTTGTCTTGTTTATTCGTCCATCTTCAACTCATATTCGGCTTGGGGCTTCTCACGTCATTGTCCTCTTCTTCAAGAAGATTCGTCCCGAATCTTGCCTTCTGATGAATACAATAATATGCAATCCTCGTAAGTAGAGGCGGCCAATCTCTGCGATAAAAAAAAACACCGCATTGATGATCAATGCCTCAAAGTAAAGTTGATCCATTTTGAGCATTTTTAAAGAAAGGTTCTTCATTTACATTTTCATGTAGTAATAGCAGCATAACATTCTGGTTGTTAATATGAAGATCTACATACTCATTAAGGTCTTCCATGAAAATCGGCCCTGAAATGTTACTCTAAAATTATAGTAGACCATGTATTCATTTGTACACTCAATATCATACAGTCTACTAAAGCATGTTCTGCATCTTGAATAGAGTTATTGTGGTTTGCATCTTCCGTCTGATCCTCAATATTATCGCATAGAGAAGGTATTGTATGATTGATCTCGTCTTCTTCCTTAAGTTCAGTTTCGGAACATATCACATCCACTTGATCAACTTTTTCAGCAACTTAACTTCACTAGGAGTTGAACAAGTATATGAGATTTCTTGGGAAGCCTTGATAGTGGTGGTTGTCTTAGACACCGATCTGGCCTTGGGAACAATAATTGAATCGTCTTCTTGATGAAACCTTTGCAAGTATAGATTGCGGTAGTAATGACTCGGCACGAATCGCCGCCTCATCACCATTTTCATCTCAGCCAATGTTGCAATTGGACTTTCTCCACTCCGCATCCTATCTATGCATAGCTTATCCCACCAAGTACTAACATAATCATATAATTCAATGGCAGCTAGTCTTACCTTCTTGTGCTCATAGAAATTGTAAGAATTGAAAACTAAATATGTCTTCTTCTCCCATTCAAGATATGCTTCCGGGTCACTTTTCCCATGGAATGATGAATATGCTTCTGGATCACTTTGCCTTCTTCTCATATTCAGAATATGCCTCCGGATCACTTTTCCCATGGAATGATGGAATTCTCATCTTCTCACTTCTCATCCCATTACCCCGATCAAACTTCTCATAATTCCCTATCAATTCGTTGGTGAAGTTGCACAACTGTACAAAAGTGCTTGTGTAGAAGATTGAAAATCTCTAGAAGATAGGTCGTAGTTGGAACTTCCATACACGTTTTCTCTATATTTTTTTTATTTCTATTTTTTGTTTATTTTCGAACAATATTGCAGATGCAATAACAAGAACAAAAAAATGATAGGAAACCTGAAACTAGAAGCTGAGCTCTGATACTAATTGATATGATTCTCGTCGATGTGAGACGAAAACCCTAGCAAGCTGATGTTGGTGGGCCGTTTCTACTTCAGGTATGAGTGGATGACCTCAAATCGTTGCATGGGGGAAGCAAGAACATTGGTACGGTGATGACGCCACAATATATGATGGAATACTTGATTGATAAGTCGGACTCGAACGCCTCATAACATGTCTGATACGTTCAAGAGTTCTCAAAGAATCAAGAGAAGAAAATTTCCTCACAAAAAATAGAATTCAAACTTGAAAATTCGGCCAACTCTTAAGGTGGCTATTTGAAGGCTGCAAATTGACCCTAATGACACCTTGAATGGTCTAAAAGAAACCCTAATGAACTTATCCAATGAGACTTGGTGTTTTTCAGCCTATTAGACCCTTAAATGACTTAATTAAACTAACTCAAATAATAGACCAATGGGCTAAACGACGCCCATCACATAAGTTTAACTAATTAAAAGTTGAAAAACACTTCAACAAACTAAAGACATTAAATAGATATAACATTAATTTGTTAATCTTCAACTTATGTTCGCCTTTAACCTTCTCATATCAATAAGTACGGCACGGATGGCATGTCTTTGAACTTGGTATTTTTCTTGGTTTTTCGGTATTGACTCACTCGTGCTCCGTTTACGAAAAGAATAAGAGTTATTCGAATATTTCTTTCGACATATAAGATTACAGTAATGGTAAAAACATTTATTATTTCTAATTATTATTCAATATTATTATTATTAATTATATTATAAAGGAGATGATTGTAGATGATGATCCATCCATCCAGCTGATACATCGATCACAAGAGTATGACTGTATCCGTGTACATGGTGTGACTATGTGACCATCATCTTTCTTCGTGGAGCAGATTCTCTTTGGGCATTGAAGTAAACAGCAGCTACCGGAAGCCCTAATCCATTGGCCTCCGAGAAGCTCCTGGTGTTGAATCGCTCCCTCGAAGGCGGCGCTTTCACACTCTGCCTCCCTCTCATCTGCTTGAACAATACAAACACGTACCTGTGTATCCCGATTACGGGTTTCGGGCACTCATAACCAATTATTTCTCTTCCTGCACCCATCCATCCATATACACCCAATTAATTTAACTTATAATTAATTCCGTACGCTTAATTAGTTTACACAACTGAATAAGTAACCACAATTTTTTTTATCAATAATAATTAACAAGAGCGCTCACCGAACGATACATCTGTGGTTCCCGGGATATCAGTGACGATCCTGACCATCATCAATTCGATCGTAATTAAATTATTCATAAATCTTTAATTATAAGCGCTTATAATAATTAGTTAAGGTTTCCTTGTTTTCAGGTTAATTACGTAATATATATAAACAATTAGCTGCAGCAGCAGGCTCAAAGAGTTAATTAGTTAATTAGGGAGCAGACAAACCAGTGAACATGTTCTCTCAAGTAGGGATCGCTAGGGCTTGGAGAATCTGGGTCCGTCAAGATCTAATAATTCCAATATCATTAACAAAAATCATTTCATCAGTACGTAATAATAATAATAATAACATGCATGCAAAGGTACGTACCAACGTATAAGCATCTCTCATATCGTCTCCTCCAATCTCAACACGAGGGCGAACCGAGATAACTCGAGGCTGAAGCTCGTAGCCGTTACCAACCCTCTTGTCAGGGTTATAAGTGACACACAGTTTCACGCTTGGGCTGAAAACATCCACCACGTCTCCTATCACTCCTCCCAACACTAGTGAATCCATCGACGATGCCATTATCATCCGCTAGCTCCAAAAACCTATCTAGCTAACTAGAAATTAATAATGTGCTTATATATATATATATATATACAACAATAAGCTATTATATATATAGCCTAGCTAGCTAGGTATACGTACGTTCTAATTAATTCTGTCAATTATGTAGAAGGAAGGTTGCCGGCCCGGCATGGGGTTAATTTACAATGAGAATTAAGCTGCTTTTTATAGGCGTATATGTATATATGCATATGGGTCATTGCATGGCCACGGCTTTTCCTTTATTCCTTTTTTTCCCTTTTATATTATACGAGACGCTATGGGCGGATTTTGTTTTAAAGATCGAATAAATGACATGACATAGAATACACAGGTTCTCTTTTTCTTTACATATATATATGTGCTAGTTTTTTTTTTTTTTAATATATTTATTACTATTAAAAATCTTATTACGTCTATTTATACTTAATTAAAATAGATGGTTTGTACCAAAAAATCATTTTTCTAATAACTAATTAACTGCTTATAATATAGTACGTGTATATATATCTAGCAGAGCACTGTGTGCTTAATTATAAGTACATGATGCTGAAGGTAGAAACTTATATATTATGGTTTCAATTAAAAGACGAGAGTTCTACGATTAAGCAAGCCTCTCTATACGTACCTTCAACTAGATTCGTTCAAGGTTAACGTCTTTTTAAAGTGTAAATTGATAGATTTGGAGTTAATAATTAGTTGGTTAGTAGATTAGTTTAAATTAGAGTAAAGATCCAAACTGTGAAACTTGCTGTGAAATTTCTCTAGAAAGTATGAAAGAGAAAGTGCTGGAACAAATTCTATTGGTTCCTTAGTGGGCGCTACAACACTTTCTAGGGAAATTTCACTCATTCTTTCACAGTTTGTATCACCACTCTTTAAATTAGTATGCCACCAGCTGAGTACTTAGGTTGATTAGTAGATTAGTTCAATAACTTTAATTTCATTTGATACTATATATATAAATATAAATAATAAAAGTCTTTCATGTATGTTTTGACAAATTGGTACATTATTTTATTTTATATATATACCTTAGCTTACATAACTTAATTCCAAATATATAGAGAGATGGATCTTACATAAATTGTATAATAAAATACCAGACTATTGAATATACAGAATTGGAATTCGGCGAATAATTATCACTTATGTTTTGTTCTTCTATATCCCAGGTTTTCACATTCTGTCATCTGACTTGTGTTCTTAGCTTCATGTAACATTAAGAATGAAAAATAACTCTACGAGTAAGGGGACATCTCTATTTGAATCTTTCGATTTTGAGTCAGTTAAAGATGAAAATGAGAGGCAAACACATACCACCACCAAGATTCAAGAAAGGAAAGCATCTCAACAACTTGGCTATCAAAAAGTCAATGATTCCGAGTAAAGCTAACTCATGTTTCGACGTAATTTTTAAGAAAATTGTTAATTAGCCCGTAATTTGTAAAATGTGACTACAAATACACAGTGTGTGTGTGACACAGACAAATTTCCATGCGATAACTCTAAATGAGTAATACTATCTCCTGATTTGTTTTCTTCACGCGTACGGGCCGGGAGTTCGCATGTTACAATTCACATGCTAGCTGCAGTCGCATATGAACTTTTCAGTGATTATTGCACTAAAATTATTACATGAATCATTTTAAGAGGTAAATAAAAGCCAAATTCAATATAAATTAACTTTGATATTGCTTAGCTAAAATAATAATCATACATTCAAGTGAGATCGATGACTAATTCCTAAACTTTGTATGCTTTTATTATCTTAATTAATAATTAATAAAGTATAGTAAGATTTTTAAGTTTTACTCTTTTAAATTTACTAATAATTAATTAAAGCTTGAGTGTGTGTCCAAGATATTACTTTAGTTAGTAAAATATAATCTTTCAAACTTCATACTAATTTTTTGGCAAAAAAACTTCATACTAATTTAGTGCGTATCTTAAACTTTTTAATAGATACCAATTATATTATACCGTTTTAAATTTATAAATTCGTTCATTAAATAACGTTTTGCTATTTATTTATTTATTTATTTAAGCATCAGATATCAGATATGCTATAAAGGAGTATCTATTTTTCTATTTAAAAGAGAGGTAATTAAATTCTCTGAGGATTCGAACTCCTTTATCTGCCTAACAATACAAATGCACAATATACTATATATATGGCCGGAAGTGGATACGACTTTCTAAAGTTTCAAAAAGACTCGGAGATATATAATCACGACAACATAATTGATCCATCCATCTTGTCCGCCGCACAACAGCTGTCGAGTAACTATTGGGCCAGAGTGGAAGAATTAGAATTCTTCTCCTGTAGTTGCAGTAGATGTTCTGTACGTACTGTCGTCTATTTGCCTCGTATTTTTTTTATATTTTTATTATAAATAAATTTTACTTGCCGAAGAATAATTTGGTTTGCCAATGCCAACTTGTTATACGTTTACCAGCCAGCCTAGGACCGATTCCATTTCTTGATAGCCACAAGTTTTGGCATCATTTCCATTGTAGTACACTCTTTTTTCGGCCGGTGATTCTCGGGGATTATCAGGATTCAGAAGGGCAATACATGTAACATCTTTACTAATTAAACTAATTTTTATTCGCACCAATTAATTAGCATATAAGATGTAAAGTGTTGTTCGTAAATATTTTTATATTTTTAGACGAAATTTAATTCCTAATATTTTATTAAGAGATGTAACAATAAACCAATACTTCATAATAAACCAATACTTCATGTTATATTATTTAGAACAGATAATATTATCCAATATATGTTTCCCACCTTAGCTTGCTACGACATCCTACATGGTCCACTAATCTAATCTATCTATCTAAAAGGAAAATGTGCGAGCAGCCACTTGTACACTGTTGCGATATTGGACGTTCAATTGCATGGAATCAGCCTATGTACTTTCGACACGTAAAACCAACCAAATTGTACTACCATATTCTCTTTTAATATTTTCTTTTCTTGTTGAGTTGTTCCGGTAATATCACCATCCATCATCTGGGACCATTCTGTAATTTTTGGAAAGATTTAACGAAATTTTGGACTATTTTGTAATTTTGTTAAAGATTAACGAATTTTGGGATCATGTGTAATTTTTTTAGAAGATCAACGAAATCTGGAACTATTCTGCAATTTAGTAAAAGATTAACAAAATTTGGGACCATTCTGCAATTTCATAAAATATTAACAAAATTTAGGACCATTACGTAATTTGGTAAAATATTAACCAAATTTGGGGCTATAATGTAATGTATTAAAAGATTAATTAAATTTGTGACCATTTTTCTTTTGTAACAGGTTAAAGGCATTTTCGGAAATTTTGAAGATGCAACTTGCATAGTATAGTATTTTAATCTTCACGCGTCAGAACCGAAATTGTGAAAACAAACTTTTATATAAAAAAAAAAAAAACCATATATATTATATATAATGGCGCAAACTACGGGGGGCAAAAGAGAATTCTTTTTTTCTAACTGAGAAAGTCCATTTTTTAATGCTTGCGGTCATCTGCAGAGTTGAAACAATCCATTTTTTTAGAGGCGTGAGCCAAAATGCACATACCTTCCTCGATGCAAAATGCCTAGTTTTGTGAAGAAAGTAGACTATATGAGTACAACCGGGTTACAAGCACCCAATATCAAAATGGCTCCAAATCAACAAAATTAATAGTATAAGTTTATAATACATATAACATGTTTGAATATGTTTTTATGGACCAATATGTTTTAAAATATATAACATGTTTGAAAAAAATGGTTATATGGATAATAACTTTTTAAATATACAACATGTTTGTAAAAGATGGTAAAATGACATTTCGTCGAACTGATGTCAATTGTCGCGTTAAATTGACACGTGCGGGTCACGTTTTTAGAAAATAATAATTACAAAAATTACAATAATAAATTAATTGGTTTTCTCTATCATCATCGGATTTTCTTCTTCGTATTACTCCACCCCCTCTCTGCATCTCCATTGACAAGCCACGCTCAATATCGATTCATTTGTTCCCAACTCAAGCATCTCCCTACTCCACGACTAATTAATTTCTGGACGTGGAATTGATGAGTTGATCGGTCAAGAATAAATGAATCGATGTTGAGCGTGGCTAGTCAATGGAGATATAAAGAGGGGTGGAGCAATATGGAAATATAAAAAAGAAGATCTAATGTTATAGATAAAACCAATTAATTGTTTATTTAATTATTATTTTTTAAAAACGTGATTTGCACTTGTTAATTTAACGTGATAATTGTCAGCAAGTTGACTAAAAGTCATTTATCTTTTTTTTTTTTCAAACAAGTTTTACATTTTAAACTATATTGATCCATAAAACCATCTTTTTCAAACATGTTATAGATTTTAAACATATTATCTACAACATTTTTTTCGAACACGTTGCATGTCTTACGTTTTTTTTTTCAAAATTAATTGTTTCGAGGGTCTTGTCTGTTCACCAGGCGCATCCAATTTTGCAAACACCTGTTATCATCTTTTATGTATTGGAAAAAGCTACTGAAAAGTCTTCTCAGAAGCTCCACTTCAAGCCCAATAATGAGGCTGCCGCTGCTTCTTATGGTTTAAGAGAAGTAGTCGGTGTATCAGTTATCTAGTATAGGCCCAGGTTACGTTGTTTTATATGTTTGGGTTACGGTCTCAATAATTTAAATACCCGCCCGATTATATTACCATCCTACATTTATATATATATTAGTATACTTTCGAAACTTAAAATTGTATTTCCGATAATTGTATCTTTTTACAGTTTTTTTTTTTTTTTAATTCAGTTATCGTGGATATTATTTTTTATTCATTTCAAAAATGGACAAATGTTGGGCCATGAGATAGAGGTTTGGGCTCTCAGGCCTAGAAAGAGAGACTGAGTAGATTGTTATGTAGGTAGTAGGTGTATGAGCACACCCGCCTTAAAAGTTAGAGAAATGATTTTCATTCCGACTCTCGGAATGAGAATGTTCCGATTTGTTTCTTTGTAAAATATTGCCCATAAAGATGCTACTTATTACATGCATGCCACTTACATATAAATCGGAATGTTTGAGTTCCGAGAGTTGGAACGTGTATCTCCACTCTAAAAGTTAAAGTATATGAACAGCGAGTTTATTCAAATTTGATAACCTTTTTCTATTGATGGTTAAGATAATAATAATTATATAATGTGCCCAACACCACAGACTGCTCTTGGGCTCCATGTATAGTTCTTGGGCTATGAAATAGATATTGAGTTTCACGGGTTGCACTAGGCCTGCCCAATTAAGCCGGCTCTATTTATATTTGGTTTTTAGTTAGGTAAAAATTACCGTATATTCATATCCTCCTATAGTTAGGATCAAAAGTAAATAAGTAGTAAATCATCATCATCTATGAAAGGTGCACGAAACATCTCGATTTTCGTATCAAGGTAGCTAGTCTAGGAAAGTTGTTGTTGACATGATCAGGCACGTGTCCTTTCCGCACGTGATACTGATACACCACAACAAAGACAACGTTGATTTCATCTACTAATATGCATCTGGACCTGACTAAAGTTTTTTATCCACGGATCTTCCTCATTCTTCTTCTCACAATCCCACGGCTCTGATTTCATCTCCCTCGCCACGTGTCGGGACATCGTCCCATCTTCTGATCTCCTGCGCTTCACACCGATCGCCACTCCGAACAGCCTCATCTCATCCTCGCCGAACAACTGCTTTCTCCTTACACTAGCTGTAGCTGGATCCTCCTCCCGTTGACCGAACTGCGGCGGCGGCGCGTGCTTCTGACCACCGCTCGCGTAGTCCGTGACCAATGCGAAGATGCTGCTGCAGAGGCTGTTCATATGAGCGATTTCCTTGCTGAGGATCATATTCTCCTTTCTCAGCCGCTCGTTCTCGTTCTGCAGGAGCTCCGACGTCAACGGCGGAGAATGAGACGTCGACAACATCATCTGATCCAGCTCTTCGCCGGAATTTGATGAAGACTTATTATTCACCGTCGATACTGGAGCCGTCGAAACTCGGCGTCGCTGAATATCACGTAGAAGATGCTTATGTCCTCGCCGGAAGCAGTCGTGCGAAAACTCCCACCGTTCAGGCCCCACCTTCTTGAAACCCTATATATATAGCGCAGAGAGAAATGAAGAGTCAAATAAAAATTCAAACCCTAGCTAGCTAAAACAGAAAAGCTGGAAAACCAGACAGAGACACATACATAGGTATTGAGTTGTCGGACGAAGCTAGAAAAGTTATTGTGTTTGAAGGAGTTGGGCAGCAAGTCCCTGGAGAAGACCGTTGTGTTGAGAACTATGAAGCTAGATCCATCGGAGTTCCACGCGATAACATCATCGGTTGCTTGGTCATCGACGAGCTGGTAGGTTTTGGTGAGGAATGGCGTCGGCAATGATTTGTGAGTTTCCAGCTGCGGCAGCGGCGCCATGCCGGGAAACTACTGGTTGGCGCAAAAGTTCTACAGAGAGAGAGAATGTTTTGTGATTTCTAGAAGCTTCCCACGCGACGCGATGGATTTATTCACAGAAGATATATTGTCGAGAAGTGGTGAGTGATGATATCGTGAAAGAAAGAACACGCGGACACAAGAAAGGAAGGAGAAGAAGGAACGATCGAGAAGAAACTGCGTCACGTCATGTCGGGGAATATACATATTTTAAATAATAAATATAATATTTTTATTTATAATGACAATGAGTGTAATAATGAATTGCACCCAGTATTATTATATATGATAATACCTTTAAGATTAATTTTTTGAATTAATTCACGTAATATTTATCAGTTATTATCGACATTTTTTATTGTTCTATCTTAATCTTAATAATAATGATTCCACTCAAAATACACTATAAAGTAGTTAAAAAATATATTTTACGGTATGAACTTTTAAATAATATAATATTACACCCACCATATACTATCTCATTTAACCTGGAATTTTGATTAACTTTAGGTCATGATTTGATATTTATTTTTTGTGATACTAAAGAGAAAATGAAAGCTAAAGTGCGGCAAAAAAAAAAAATGAAAGCTAAAGCTGCAGACATATATCATTACACGGCAGTGGCACGTAGGCTATCTTTTGCCATTTAATTAACATGGCGTAAACCTAAATTAATGCTTCCTAACATACGTACGTGTAGTCTATTTTGGAATGTATGTCTTTTTTTTTGGTAATAATAATATCTTTTGGAAGTTTGGGGTTGGTAAAATATTTTGGAAAACGCTCATTAATTTGATATAATACAGAAGGCCACTTACAGCCCCCACGTCACGACAATGAATGGCTTAATATGAAGAAGTTTCTTCGACTTCCGTCCGACAGATAAAAGCCCACTAGTTAGTATATATCCTTGGAATATACATTTTTAGTAATGCCGACACGATGAACCGAGAGAGAGGGAAAATGCAAACTCATTCATCTCTCAAACTATTACATATACAGGACTTCTTATTTATAGTAAATAGAGTTAGTTAACTAAGCTAACTACCTATGTATATATCACTACAATCACCTATCCTTTCCTTTTCTTTTTTTTTCTTGTTACTTTTCTCCGAAAATATCTACAACCCCGGCCATAGTGTATGTTGGATCACGGTTGGAACTCCGGCACGTTCTTGACGGAAGTCCGAACTCCTTTGCTCCAAGTAATCCTGCAAGAAGGGGATAGACCGGGCGGTGACCCAGAATCCCTCTCCGATGCTTAAATGAGTATCTCGATGTAGGCAAGTATGAGTGTATATGAGTATGTGAATATATCAATCCTGAGGTAACTCCTTCCTTTATATAGGGGAGGAGTTACCCCAGTTACCTGTTGAGATAACTGCAAGGGGCAGTTAGCCCACACTCCATTTATCTCGGCCACTTGCCCACGTTCCGTCTTTTCAGGCCACTCCCCCACTACGCTGATAGTGGGCGTGTTTCTCGGCCTCATCCTCTGGTGGCAAGTCCCGACGGATGTCGGGGACTCCAGAGTTATCTCCTTTGGTCACCGCTCGGGGCCCCTCGTCATCGGGACAGGGCCAGCATTCTCAGGGATTCAATATCGGGGCCTACTCAAAGGCATATCATCGGGGCCTACTTAAAGGCATATCATCGGGGCCTACTCAAAAGCATATCATCGGGAGCGTACAGCTCATATGTCGGGACCGACCTTGTCGGGACCCTTCACATTGGCCCTCTAGGCCTCTTTTGGAGCCCAGTGGCCCTACTTCACCGTTTACTCGTCGTTAATGGACCTAACGGTTATATCGAAACCCATTAGTGTACAATAGAGAATCATGTTGAGATTTGTCTAAGGCTTTCATAAGAAGATGTGTAATCTAGTCTTGAGAAGCAATGTGGCTGATGAGCAACAACGGTTCTATCTTAAATGCAATCGCGTGTAAAGTGACAGTCCAATTCCATATGCTTAATTCTTTCATAGAATACCGATTCTTGGTCACTTAAATCGCAGCTTTGCTATCATAGTGAATTGGATTGCATATATCTAGACCAAGCTCAATCAAGACACGCTTCAACCAAATTGCTTCAGTAGTTGCCTCCTTCAAACTCCTTTATTCAGCATCTGCACTCGATAATGCCACTATGTCCTGTTTCTTCACTCTCCAAGTGACCAATGTAAAACCAAACATAACACAAAAAATGCTAAAAGATCGTCTACTGAATTTACAAGATCCCTAATCAGAGTCACGGTGAATAGAAAGATGAGGATCAGTTTGAAAGTAAACCATGTCCAGGACTACTCTTGATATATCTAATGACCATCATTGCTGCATCATAATGGCGTGAATGACCATAAAGAAGCTCATAAGAAGATTTGTTTTAGAAGGTGACGATGCTTTCGTTCAACACAATCATTTTGCTGTGGTTTAAAAGCACAATTGGTCTGATGTATCACTCCAGCTGAGAGAATAAATCACTGCATATTGAATTGACAGATGTCCCACCATTATCACTATAATCACCTTAACATATCTCCCAAACTAAATCTTTATCATAAGAAGATAGTTCTTAATATGCAAAATAGTTTCGCTTTTACATCTCATAAAGTAAATCCAAGTGAATCTACTATATGATCATCAATAATTGTTAGAAAATATCTAAAGTCTTTCATAGTGGAGATCCTATAAGGACTCCGTAAATCAAGATGAATAAGATTAAAGAGCTCAGTAGCATAAGAAAAACTATCATGAAATGGGAGTTTATTCTACATAGACATTGAGCAAATCGTATAGCCTTATACACAACCAAAGTTGCTCAAATTCAATGTTTTCAAATGAGCTAATTGTTGTGAAGAGATATGTCCAAGACGACGATGCCAAATGACAACTTTATCTTCTCCAATATGAACTGAAACTGTTATTGCAAGGACCTCAAAAGGAGTGGGGATTATGCCCCCTGATTCCGCGTCGTGTCACAAATTGCCAGCCCTCTCAGTAGGTGTCCTGTAGTGTCAGCACGATGTAGATAGAACATATCATTCATCGGAGCTATCGCATCAGGATTCTAATTCGCTGTCATTGATTGATGATAAAACCTTAAATCGAAATCAAAATCAGTGAAAAAAGATGGAATTCCAGCTGAAATCGAAGATGGAACTGAAGAATCGAATCGAATTTGATAACGCAATCAACAGATTGTTGTAAAACAAGAAATCAAGATGAACTTCTTGATTGCTTAGACCGCAAGCAACATTACTCTGATACCATATGAAGAGAAAATAAGAAAAATGCAAAGTGAAATTATTCATTCATCTCTCAAAATACTACATATACAGAAGTTACTATTTATAGTAAGTATAGTTAGTTGTCTTAACTAACTATGTATATATATACACTAACAGACACGTCATATATCTCTATCTAGAGAAATTTTTGGCCACAACCGAGCCAACACGTGGATCCTACGTGTTGGCTCGGCAGTCAATAAACAGCTGACACGTGGCAGTTCTTAGCTGACACAGCAACAATTGGCAGCTATTGATTGGTTGCCGAGCCAACACGTAGGATCCACGTATTGGCTCGGTTGTAGCCAAGAATTTCTCCTCTATCTATCTGATTATAATGTCAGTTAGGGTTTGGTATATGATGTCCATGTATATATCTTGGGTTATAAATATATGTTTGTTTGATGATGCGTCATATCATGAGCGCCGTGACCTATCTATCTATAGTTGCGTAGATCATGTGTGTCCAAGGGCGGATGTGCAATTTTCCCACATTTTCTCTCGTGTTTATATATATATGTTATACATAATAAAATATAAAGTTTGAATCCCATCAATATTTTTTGAGTTATAATATATATTCTTATTGATAATGTCTAAAGGTATAATAATAATAATAATAATAATAATAGATGAATTACATATATTTGATATTACAACTCATGCATGATTTCCATTCTTCAGTTGGTTGCCCAACTTATATATAGCTAGCTAGCTAGCCATCCTTGGCCTCTGATGATCGATCACTTGGCAGCTTTCTCATCCTTACAAGCAGTGAGTTAGGAACCACCTATCAAAACCATGCATATATATCAATTAATAAAAGTTGGTATCTTGGCCAAAAAAAAAAGTTGGTACATCTACATCTACTACGTACAACTTCGTTAAACCTTTTTTAACACTCCTTTTTTTATTATTTATTTGTTAAACATTGTACTAACATGCATGTTCAAACTTGAAAAGCAACTTAGCGATTATGGTGGTTCTACATATAATTAATAATAGTTTTTATATATTATATGATAGTTGATAGACACAATAAGAAAAATCCTAAATAGATAGATAGATAGATACCTGATCACGATGAGATGAATTGGAGATTCGAGATGGGTAGTTGTGTCTTCTTGTAGTTGGTGGGACCGCGATGCTATCTATATCGACAATATATAGCCAAAACCCAAAATAAAATATCACCACTTGTTAGTATATAATAATATATTAGTCCTTCGTTTGCACAACAAGTTATATATATCTACTGAATATATATATACACAACAAAAATCTAAGTTATATGCCACAAAAAATAATATATTCTGATATTTATGGGGAGGGAGGTGCAAAACTTTTTAATTAAGCCTCTTGTTTTAATTTTGAAAATTTGTATAAATCAATCTCTAAATTTAAGTCTGCAACAATCTTTTACAAAGTATAAAATCAAAATATAATTAATTCAGTCCATAAAAATTTAATGGTGTTTCTTAGTGCTAATAATTAAAACGACTATCAACCAAACCATTCATATCTTCATTCTTCAATAATAATAAATGAAGATAAAAAAAGTGCAGCTAGCTGCCCAACCAATAAAAATATCTCACGCATATATTCCAAATGTCTTCTAAATATATTTATATTCTACATCCACACAATATATATTCTAATATATTATTTTATTATTATTTTGAATGGTATATTAATTTTTTTGAAAATTATTTTAAGAAAAATGTGTCAAATAATCTGCCGACCTAAAATACTAATCAAATAAATATGATTAGCATCGAATTAAACTAATCAAGGGGAAATATATACACTGCTAGAAACTATAATAATATTGATTTATAAACACATTATTCAAATTAACATATTAAAAAAAATGTTGATTAATGTATTATAGTTGTGTATATAAATTAGAAATATTTGTGATGTTTATATCATCACAAATATTTTAGTCTCTACTTTCAGATGAAAAAATATTTTTGTAAATGAGTGTACCGTAAAAAAATGTTGTGACTCTTTAATTACAATGTTTCAAGAGTAAATAATATTATAATAAATTAAAAGAAACAAATATATTTTTATAAAGATTAAAATTATAAAATATTATTTATTAATGTGTAAGCTGACGTACGTACACTTTCGTAATTCTGGTGCATTTTAAAAATTATAATTACCAGGTTTGGTCATTATTTAACTCAGATTTAGGAAACTGAAGCAGAAGTATATATAATTGTTTAGATATACATGTAAGATCAAGAAAGGTGGAATTCATCATGCATCATGATAAGTAAAAAGTTAGATAGTAATTAATAATGATTATTATAATTAGATAGATAGAGTTGAAGAATAAAAAATGAAGAGCTAGCTAGCTACCTGATGAAGTATGGAGGTGCGTATAATTATTGTCTGGTGGTTGGGGCATAGAATCTAGGGTTGATTCGCAGATATCAGGAATGTAGCGATCAAGATCATCACCACGGCTGCTTATATTTATTCTTTGAGGAGTAACAATATCGTGGACATGGTAATTGCTGCTGCAACAGCAGCTGCTATTGATGTTGTTTTCCGTTTCCAGCATTGATCTCACAAAAGAAGCCTCCATGGAGCTGAGGAAATGCATGTGTTTCTCGTTGGTCCAGCCAGGTTCGCTCGACGGAACACGCCTCTGTGAGCCTCCCATTGCTCGACTCGATCCAACACGCTCGCCCGGCCAATCTACACCACGGCTTCGGCGATATGGTGGACTGGCCGATCGAGAGGATATATATATTGATATTCTCCAAATATCAATTAATGGTACTGAAGAGAAGAGAAAGAGATGTATATATATATATATATATATATATATATATATATATATGGTCAAACTTTGGCACGTGATGTTTTTACGGCCATGATAAAATCAGCGGTAATAATAATAATAATATATATATACTAGTTTATAGATACACTTATATATATATATACTATTTTATAGATAGACTTATATATATAGTATCGTCGTAACTATATAATAATAAAGTTATGTATGTATGGTGGAAAGTGGAGGGTTAATATTGGACTTATCATCATTTATAATAAATGTGTTTGGATAAATTTCATATATATTGGAATATTTATTTATTATTATAGAAAGGAAAATATCTCAAGTCCAATTGGAAGGGAAGTTGGGATATGAGATATTTTGGGTCAGATATTTAAGTAGAGCTAAAAAGGGAACTGGATATTATTGGTCCGACATGAGAATTATCTTTTTTACGTCAACGGTCTTCTTCTTCTAAATGTTGTTAATTAAATGGTGGCAAAAAAAATATTGTTAATAAAATGATTACCCTGCTTATACACGTTTTTCACGTCAACCGTCATCTAAATATTCTTTCTCCAAATTTTGTTATACAATTAATTTCTCTACTTAAATAAAATAACTCCTTACATTTCCAATTATTTATCTAAGATAAAGATAAAACGTGTCATCTCAAACCTTAATTTGTCACGCGGTTAAAGTGAATGGGCCGAGATGGAATGTTGGTAATGGACCCTCTTCAAGCCTTGAACAGAGGGGCAGTATTGAAAATAACAGTTGTTCCTCCATTACCATTTTGCACTGCCCAAGCTCTGGAGATTTTCTAAATGGTCGTTAACTGTTAGTATAGTACGGATTTTCTTTTATTATATATATATTTTCGGCTCGGAGTTTCGAGCAGTTATCATTCATTTTCTCTTTCTCATTTTCGTCGATCTAACTACAGTTATTGAACATGATCCGAACCTTTTTCTCTTCTTTTGCTTATTGATTACCTGTTGTTTGATTTGAGCTTGAATCAGCTTATATAAAATTCGCCTCTTGATTTCTATAGTATTGGA
This sequence comes from Clarkia xantiana subsp. parviflora, assembly GCA_036873135.1. NCBI lineage: Eukaryota > Viridiplantae > Streptophyta > Magnoliopsida > Myrtales > Onagraceae > Clarkia > Clarkia xantiana. The sequence continues at coordinate 2,288,417 of JAPTYO010000004.1, read as the reverse complement.
AACTTAATTTGAAGATGATTTGGGATTATTAATGATTGATCCGTTATTAATCAAGCCAACAGTTACTATTAGCATTATGAATGATTATTCAGTAATCTTGTTTTCTCTTTTTACATTTTAATATGCACTTTAAAAGAAAAATCTTACTTCTTCAACTGAGAAATATGTCCAACTTAATTAAAGGATGAGGCTTTAGGTGTATTTTCTGAAGGTTCCCTACCTTATCATTAACCTGCGATTAAGAGAATCAGAACAAGTTAAAACTGGCTTACTAGTTACTGGATTATTTCAATGAATGTATGATGAAATTTCTGCAATACCAAAATGCTGAATTAATCAGACCTTTTTTCGTCGAATCTTATTACCAGTCCATTGCTTGAGAATATTTATGAGAGGATGAGCTATCTATTAATTTGTATTGAACATCTCGAGAGGAAGAGTTTGTTCAATATAAGTTCGCCCAAGGAAATGTTCTCCCTGTTCTATGGACTCATCTGGAAGTATATGTTTAGTAAGACAGAGTTCTTCCACCATGCATATTGTCATAGTTACATAAAAAGGGAACATACATTCATGTCAGAACTACCCTAAAAGATCAGTCACCACTACAAACACTACAACACCAAAGGCATTTGACTTACATTGGACCATATGCAGAAGTCGATTTTCCGAAGCATATATGAAAGGAACTCCAGATTTCATAGCTTTAACAATCTTCTCTAATCTGTACAGTTTCTTCCAACCCCCTACCGGATAGAACCGCTTGGCCTCTGCATGTCAATGTTCAGTGGCTGCTGCGGGGCAGGGCCTCCCTCACTGTGTTGCCTGCAACCGTTCTTATCAGCTGCTGCTTCAGAATGCTGCCACAGCAAATCGGTTCTGCAGAAGTTGTCCATCCCGACATTTGACTCTGTCCTTGCCTGGATTTGAGACGAATTCATCTGTTGTCTCATCAGATCCGGGATGTCTGAGTCAAAATCAACAGGGATTGCTCCTGTCAGTGTTTTTATGGCAAATTCAATACATGGGTCTTGCCATGAATCACCAAATGGCAGGTTCAGAGACGAGCTCGCCACCTCAGATACCTTCTCCACGCGGCTATTATTATTAACCTTTGGTGGCAAAACAGAGGTAGGCTGCTCTGCAGAGGTAGAACTCTTTATGGTATCGAAGCTAACCCCCGTGAGAGTCTTTATGGCAAATTCAATGCAAGGATCAGACAGTATGTCTCCAGAAGGCAGCTCAAATGGTAACACAAGCTCCTCTGTAGGAAGAACATTGTCTGCTAGCTTCTTCTTCTGCTCCTCTTTGGATTCTTTCCTTTTCTCATCGCATATCTGGTTTTTCTCCATTTTTTCTTCCACTGAAGAACATAACTCGTTAATTGATTTTGACATCTTTCCTCTCTTGACACGTTTCTTCTGAGGGCCCGAGCTCAGTTCTTCATCTTTTACCTCATTACTTGTGGCTTTACGTGTTCTTGTCACTTGCACTTTTGGATCAGCCACAACGCCAGCAAGGCGGCTTGATGTCCTGCGAGGCAAGTCCGGTGATTTCTTTTTCCGGGACTTGGGTGTAGCCTGTCCGGTTTTTGGGTTTTCAGATGTTCCTGCACTACCATCCATGGATTGCTGCTTATCTTGAGGAATTTCGGTTTCAGAATCTGGGACAAAATTGGTTCTACCACAATCATGTCTCTGTTCATCTGAAGAATTACACTTATCATGTTCAGATTTACTGTTGTCTGGAGGTGGTACCGATGCTTCTTTATGAATAGATTCAAGCATTGGCTCAACTGTCGGATGAGAGACTTGTTCTGAACTCTCATCTTCAGTTCCCTCCACTCCACTATTTTCCAGTTTCTGTCTCTTTGCCTCAGAAGGTGACTGACAAAGAAAGTTCTTGATTAGGCGAAAGAAAAAAAGTTGACAGGAAAGCAGGAGCCACACAGTGCAACAAACAGACCAACTTACAGAGCTTCGATCATTTTCCGCCTCCACAATGGGGCTTTCTTCCTTCGGCTTAGATGCAAGCCTTCCTATATCACCAGTTGCAAGATAACGAAGGGCATCCCTCATTGAGCGAAATATATATCCACTCACAGGGTCGATGTAGTACTGCAGAAAAAAAACACAGGCCATAATGAGAAGTGCATCAGGCTCGATCTAATACAGCACTGAGAAGAATGCTCTCCTTTCAATTGAAGATAACTATTCAGTCCAACAAATTTTCGATAAAAGTTGTATCAGATACCATACTGGACATAAAGATAGATTCAAACCAATACAAAGGCAAGGAGTAGATATTAAGTACCGGGTCTCTTCTGACAGTGTTTTTCTTCTTTGTAACTTTAACTTCCTTGATCCAACCGGCAGGTAACCCTTCAGCAACAACCCTTTCAAACACAACCTAGATTGCTTGAATTATAAAAAAACCTTAATTAGAAGAGCAACATTAATTATTTTTTTCTTATTAGAGCAAGAAAAGTAAGTGGGCACGAACATTTGGGGAGTGCTTTGAACTGGTTTTTGTGTCTTCAAGAGAACCAATTTGCTTAATCTGGCCAAATCCATTCTTCTCAGATTCTTGAGCATTGACATTTTTAAGATCTTTGCATTCAAGAGAGGCTGCAGGACCCTCGATTTTAGCAACATTTTCTTCAATCATGGTATTTTCCTTGTCTTGGACCGGAGATAAAGAGCGCTGTAAAATGGAATTACATGTACAAATTTGACTAAACTTCAAATTAAATAGCTACGATGTAAAGGACTGAAAACAAGGTCAGCAGCATACATTGATAGATTTCTCAAGCCCTGCATTGCACTTCCCAGTGGAACCAGAAGAACTTCTCTCAACCTCCCTGCAACTATGATTTTCTACAGATTCCTTGATTCCCACCTTAACCTCCTTACCAGGTCCAGGAGCACCATCCTGCATGATAAAGATGTTATCGGTTTATGTAATTACACGTTGTCACATAAATAAATGATAGAGGATAATGAATAAAGAAGGTTTGCCACAGACAGAAACTGCATGTTTCTTCACGGTGGTGGGCTGAGGGGAGCCTCCATCCAACGTCTTCAGATAGCGAGTGACCTCTACTTTCGAATCGAATATAAGTCCAGAAGGAGCACAATATTGCTGCACATTCATTGCCAAGTATAAAAAGGTATTGCCAATCAGTTCAGCAACATATGTTACTGTCACCTTGTGAGAGTATGGTACTAGTAAACTATCAAATGGTGCATACTTCTGAAAAACTGCCATCGCTATTGGTTTTCTGTTAATTTGCCATATCAACAAGGCTATGCACACTGCCTAAATGAAGTCTTAGCCATAAAATTCACATGTAACATAAACCCTGAAAGAAGAAACATCTCAGACCTATATGCATGAATCCATTTTAGCAACTGCACAGCATTCATGACAAAATCAAGAATGAAGCATGCCCTAATGAGTTATGATACATGATGGCCAACTTGCTCTCTTTCTGCCTCGTGATTGTAAGAATGAAAGCTGGTCCACTGGGATAAATTAAACACTGTTGGCTTGGTAGATTAAACGTCTATATGTATCACATATGTTCAGAGTGTAAATGAACATCAATAGCTCTTTCCCCTTCTAGTATAAAAAAATAAAATGTCCTTTCTAGGCAATATTAATTGGGCTGCAAACACTGGAGAACCATAATGAGGCAAAAGCTTTACAACGCCACATCCAATGAGTCACAAGCCCCAAAGAATCTAAATGGATCAATTACCTTATATGTTCTCTAAAATATCATCTCCCCTTAAGTCTATATACACACACCAAAACCATATACCTTTTAAGGCCAATAACTACATGCAACTCAACCTACCTATCTACTCTTTATTTGAGCTGAACCTAGCTTAAATTGACTCCTGTAATGCAATTAAGAACCAGATAACTTTAGATTTAAAAAATAACGGACCTTTACAACCAAATAGAACTTCAACTCAAAATTCTAGAGTACATGGCGGATATCAGATCCCAGAGCTCTAGTTCAGCAGAAATCAAACTGTAAGGCCCTAAGGATAGGAAATCTCGAGAAATGGAAAACTACCTTATCTTTCTTTCCGCTTCTTCTGACACGCAAACTCACGCTCCAGCCAGACGGCAGCCAATCCTCTGAGCTCCGCTCGCTCATTCGCGGTGAATTCATGCAAAATCCGGCGCCGATCGACGGAACGAAACGGTTTATGAGGAAAACTCCCTTTCTCTCTTGCAAGCTCGAGTCAAAATACAGTGGGACGGAGAATTAAGAGTAAAAGTAACAGGGACAAAATGGTCATTTCGTAGGGACCACGCAACGTTTGAGTCAAAGGCTTTGACTGACCTAGTTGGTTAGAAACCTCTACAGAATTAATGTATATTAAACTATTATTCATGGGAGTTTTCTGCGATTTTTTTTTTAAATAATATATATTTTATTATTAATTAACTTGTTATATAATAATATAAGAAGATTAAAAATGTATGATATTATAAATTATTTGAATTATCTGTTGTAAATTAGTATAACTTAGAAAATATTACGACTCTCTTTAATGGTAATATTTATTTAAAAATAAATATCACAAAACACAAGTGACTGATTTAGCAATTTTAATAAGGGACATTTGTGTTTTCTCCAATGTAAGATGGAGTTCAATCTTTGAGGTGAAATGTCAGTGCTGTCCTTGATGTAAAGAAATATAACTGTATTTGATTAAAAATTATATAATAATATATAATTATAATAAATTGAAAATTATAAGGTTTAGGATTGATTTTTTTTTTTTTTTTTTTGTCTTGAATGCGTATTAATCTACTATGGCACAATTAATTATTCTAACTTTTAAAAGTTTATTTAAAAAATGAATGTCCCTTATTGAGAAAAAAAAACTAGTAGTTATATGTAGTACTGGCTATGGTGAATGTACCACTAATATCATAACAATTTCATATTTTTTTTCACTTATATCATAACTATAACTATTGCGGTTATAGTTCTTCGTACCATAACCATGGTTTTTCACCACGGTTAAACCATTTAATCATCTTCATTCAAACTAATATAACATCATTGTTTCATACAATAAATCCATGAAATGATGCATGATCCGTTTTCTGTTGACCTAAAGCTAATGCAGCGCAACGCAGCTAATTGCAAATGAAGTAAACTGATTCTGAGACTGTGAGTTTTACATTATTAGGCTTTTCAGATAGGAATAGAATGAATTGACATGATATTTAGGATGAAAAAATCAACGGTCAAGATTGAATGGAAAATTTAGACCAAATAAATGGTGGAAACTGAGAATAAGATTAATAAGATTAGATTAATATTTATAGTATAATAATGTATATATGTATAGAGGTGATGATTATAACCACAATTATATACTTAATACCATAATCATAACCATTATGGGTACAAAACTCATCACCATAACCGTACCACGCCATAATGGTGCGATTAAGATTTGCGGTAAATGATGCGAAAAACCAAAGTTATTTAATTTTCACCGCACCATTGTCGGCCCTAGTTATATGCGAGAAATTATTAGTTAGACTCAGTCTGCTACCTCAGCATATATATGCACTAACCAATGAATAAAAGACACGTAATAAATATATTATAAATAAATAACTTTGAGTAACATGTGATTACACTTAAGAATTTATATATGAAAAAAATATTTTGTTTTTAAATAATTTTACGTGCAGCGAATCAGTGTTATATAAAATCAGTGGTATATATAATCACCACTTGGGCTTTTGTAATGTTGACCGAACACAATCTGTTTTTGTTTGGTTTATGGGCATGTTAGGCTTAAGTTTAGGTTTATTTAAGTTTTAGGGGCACTTGTAAAAGTAGTTTTAGTAGAGCAGTTTGCGATTACTATTAACAAATAACTTATGAATATTAAATTTATTAAAATTCTATTGATTAAAAAAAGTTATACAATTTTATAAGAAAAAATTTCATCACAAAATTTCATACGAGAGTTATTCATTATGTACGAACATTGTACAAATAATTCTTATTAAATAATGAGTGGTGAAGTAAATAAAAATAATGGTAAAAGATAAATAAATAATATCGTAAAAGGATTAGGTAAAGTTTTTTTTATCTATTCAAGGAGGTTGAGAACCTAAAAGCGGCTCCAAATATACACAACGTTGTGATTTGGTGCTTCAAAATTGTGAACCTCCCTGTAGTATCAATTCAAAACAATGGCCAGTGGGAAAAAACGCATTGATAAGTAAATTTTGAAAGACAAACGAATGAAGTAGTAACAAAGTAAAAGCATTACCCTGATCAAATAATTTACGTGTGGTGGGGAGGCAGTGTTACTTCTTTATGAACCGGACCCGGTCCAAGTCTCTACTCATAAGTCATATGTTGCATTGCATTGTGAAACTTGTTATAAACCAAACCATTCTTCTCTACATTTTCTGCTAAGGGTTAAGAACACAATAGGGGCCTGAATGTTTGTCTATGTTGCCAAAAGGGGTCTGAATTGAAAAAACGTATTATTTAGGGCCTGAATTTTGAGTTTTGTGTATAAGTGAGGTCTCCGTCTATTTTTTCTGTTAAAAGTGACGGAAAGTGGTCACATGCTTGGCATGTGACCAAAAATAATTTGAAAACCCGAAAATGCCCTTTGACCAAAGTGTGTCTCTCATATGTTTGACCTAAAATGACGAAAATACCCTTTAAGCCACCACAGCTCCGGCGACCACCACCACCCCGACTCCGGCGACCACCACCGGCCTCTGGCGACCACCTCCGACCTCCGGCGACGACCGAAAAGCTCCGATCGGAGCCAAAAAAGCTCCGATCGGAGCTCTGTGGCCCCGATCGGAGCTTTTTTGGCTCCGATCGGAGGGCGGTGGCGGTCGCCGGGCGGTGGCCGGAGCGTGGTGGCCTTAAGGGCATAATTAGTGTGTAGGGGTATTTTAGACATTTCACATTTTATTAATTAAATTGATAAATTGTATAATAATTATAAAAGGGTATTTTTGTCTTTTCACGTGGTTCTGTTAGATTTAACAGAAAATTTGGACGGAGACTTGAAAAAATACAAAACTCAAAATTCAGGCCCTTAATAATACGTTTTTTCTATTCAGACCCCTTTTGGCAACATAGGCAAACATTCAGGCCCCTATTGTGCTCTTAACCCTTCTGCTAATTGCATTACATCAAGGCCTATCTATAGTCCATCCAGAGCCCAATAGCAAGGTAATTGCATAGATGGATCAGATAATGCATGAGTTATTCACTAATCTGCAAGCATATCCTCCTAGACCACTATGGGAAAATTTAAAATCCCACTATTGTAATATGTATATTTATATAAATTGTATATTTATATAAATACGATTGCTTCTACAAATTAAGGTCAATAGCTTCTGGTTAAATGTGATGTTTTAGTGAGATTCAAACTCGTTTTACTTTTGAAAACATACATTATCTTATTAGTTGGTTCTCTACTAACCTTGTATAACTTTTGTAACATAAATTTACTTACCCTTATATATTGCAGTTGAAATGGGAGAGTGGTTACGTATCCTATAACTTTAGGGCTAGCTATCAGAATCTACTGTTTATACATATTCATGATTCTTTATATCTGAAACCTATAGTGATAATTGGAACTTATCAGTATTTGAGTGCAGTATGTCTGCTTCAGGTAATAGTGTCGCTATCTAATTTAATCAAGCAAAATTATATTTAGAGTGAATTTTTTTTTTTTTGTGGATTTTAAAGTTCAGAATCGTCGACTGTTCCATGTTGTACAAAAATATACATTTGAGACCGTAAACTCTAGAAATTATTTTATCCTTCAGAAATGCTGGATTCACCATATTTCATTATCTAATTTAATTAAACAAAATTATATTTTTTTAGATTTAATTAAGTAGAATTATAGTTCATATAGAAAAAAAATATACACGTAGAATTAATTGTTTCTCATAACCGAAATAATATATTGTAGGGTTCACTATTAGAAGAGCCCTCTAAATTTGTGTACTTTGTAAAGTTTCTCTCAAATGTCTTCTTCTTCGATATATGCTACTTAAACACTTAACACACTCCGGGCACGGTCCAGGGTAAGACCACTAATACAAGAGTTTTAGACCCCGAGTTTTAAGAGAGCTCATATGTGGTAATAAACCTTTTATATATATATTTTTTTTTTATTTTGGATTGAATGTCCTATATAATTAAGTTCATACTAAAAAAAAATTAGCATAATTAAAGGTCAAAAAATAATTTTGTAATAAAAAAATTACGTTTAATTATCAATTTAATATTTAGAAAAAAAAGTATTTTTTTTTATAAAAAGGACCCAAATTAAAATATGACTTTAGACTTTAAATTCTCTTAAGCCGACCTTGATTACACTATGATTGTACTAACCGAATTTATCTATAAATATTACACCATATTTCTAAGTTCTCTTTAAATAAACTTTGCTCCATATGTAATATTTTCAAAGCCAGTCGATCGTCACGACCTTGATGCTCATTGGCCATACTGCGCAATGGGGTAGGTTGGCTTTTATTTAGCTTTTATTATTGCGTATATATATTCTATTTGAATGATTCTAAATAAAATTTCGTTTTATTAAATTTGCAAACTCTAACAATATTTATTAAATTAAATTTAAAAAAAAAACTGCAAACCTTGATGATATCATGCTGCAGTTGTATTCGAAGTTAAGATTTATATTCACAGGGGTACGAACTAATAACGTAGGGACATAGTAAGACAAATAAATTTTTGAGAGTGAAAAATAGAGAATTCCAAAGGTCTAAAACTAAAAATATATATGATGTGATTGTGAGCCGTCACAAGGTGAACAGGTGGTGAACATGCATTTAAAATGGCCGAATCAAAATAGAGAAGTAAATCCAAGAAAATCTTAAAGATTTATATATATGTTATTTATAATCATTATTTTTTAGTTTGCTTAAAGTATTTCAACAATTATTAGTTTATTATTTAATTTAATTAGGTCATTTAATGCTCTAATGAGCTGATAAAGACAAAGTCATATATTAGGATTTCTTTTAGTCAATTATAAGTATCATTAAGGTTAGTTTGTGGTCTTTAGAGAGACACCTTAGGGGTTGGCCAAATTTTCAAGGTTAAAATTAGATTTATTAGAATTTTTTCTCTTGGTTCTTTGAGAACTTTCGAACTTATCAGATGTTATGTGGCGTCCGACTAGGACTTATCAATGGAGTCGTTCATCATTAATCGTGGCGTCTTCACCGTACCACGATTCTTATTTTCTTAGGATTTCCGTCTCACATTAGCGATAATCACATCAATATATTTTTAGTTTCTAGAATTAAACATGCTTATAGAGGATAGACGTGTGTTTATTTAGTTAATTTCCAAGAATGATCACATATATGTATAAAGCTTGGCAAAGTGAATAAATATAGATGAAACAAATGATTTTTTTACCGATTAAATAAATAAGCTAGTAGTGGTGACCATATATCTATATCGCTACGTAATGTCGATCTGGGTTTTTTTATTTACAGTGTGATATTTTTCTGACCAGACTTGATGAACAACCAACGCATACACCAGTTCCATCAACGTAGCTCCACTAGCCACTTAATTAGTATATATATAATTAAAATAACTGACCCGTTGATTCAAGTTTTACTCCTTTTTTTTTTTTTTTTTTTTAGTTTCTAACTTTATGCTCTCTGTACCCTGTTAGCAAAACACTGTTACTCGCGTGGACAACAAACACACGTACGTTAATTTTTTTTTTTAACAATTATTATAAGTTTGTGTTCGTAATGGAGTCATATTTTACAATTTCTATGTAGTTAGTGTAATTATGAAGACAAAATCCATGAAAAACCACCGATACCGACCAAGAAAAGGACAATATCAACTTTTTAGGGTTTCTATAATAACAAGTGTCACATCGTTGCACAATTTTTCAACAATATCACTAATTTGTTGGTTATGATTAATTAAGATATTGAATTCATAGTTTGGTGGTTGACATTCGAAGCTTGTCTCATTGGACCTTACTTGTGTTTCGGTAAAGAAACTTCTGTCATTGGACACACTAGTCAGAAGAGACACACATAATTGCTAATCTTAATTATTAGGGTTTTATTTAATTTTGCCAAGACAAATTTATTAGGGTTTTATAAATACACCAACTCATCCCCTTATATCTATTTATTATTATTTTTCAACATATAAAAATCACTTAATATAATCAAATAACCAAATATATTTTTAATTTGTCGAATCATATGGAGGTTGATGTCAACTAAACTATTTAATTAAGGTTGATTTTTTTAAAAATTACAGTAGCCTTATCACTCATTTTGTATTATATTACATACTACTTGGTTGCTTAGACATACATAATAATGCCAATGGACCGATTTATGAGTTATATATATATATATACAAGGTTAAACTTTCACTAGCTAAAAATAATTAAATACAAAATGTAAGTATTGATTAGCTATATTTTGAGCACATTCGCAATACCTTAATTTATTTATTTATTTTTAATAATTATTGTTCAGGAATTCATAAGAGTCATGTTAATTTCCGAGTAGAAGTCTTGGTATTATAATATATGCGATATTGATGTGTCGTTTGGTTTGTCTTGCAATGCAAGATTTTGACATCAAGGCTCCATATATGTAAACAGTATATATATTTCCACATGAACGGCGTGATTCCACTTTGAATTGAATAATTGCACGTGTTACTTTTAAATTTGCAGAGTTGTTCTCACTTCTCAGTTGGTATAATTAAAATATTATGATGTAATCCTAAGTAACACTAACACCAAAGAAAAATTATATTTTTATTTTTCAGTATCTTAAAACAAAAAAGTATATTCTCGAAGAAACTGTTTTGTCTTGTTTGCATTAAGGGCCTATATATATATAATATATATATTAATCAAAACACTTAAGAAAATTTCTTATAAATTATTAGTCATTGTTAGGGGTTTATTATGTTTTAAGATAAATTCTTTAAAAAAAATAAAAAATTTATAAGGAATTTTAAGGAAATTTCTAATTAAGTTTTTTTTGTTAGGAGTCATTCTAAAAAAAATAGTTTATTTGTAATAGATTTTCACAATTCTCTTATAAATAATGTTATATTACCCTCACAAACGACTAAGATTTTTTTGTAGTACGCATGATGAGAAATAATTTCTCCATGACCCACATACATAATGTTGTCTAGGTAATTAAGACCGGCCTTAGATGCATTGGCACCACTTAATAATATATACACGCATAAGTTGTCTAGCTAATTATATATATTGTGCTTTTCCTAACAAAGGTCTGTATAATATATATAGAAGAAATTACGCCTGAACGGTGTGGACAATTATTTATGTATCCATGAGTGTTCAAAAATTACACTGTAAAGTCGTCATTTTTTTTATCAATCACATTAATTTATAAAGTCCAATATTAGGTGGACTCGATATAAAATAAAGTGCATGAGGTGATTATTATATATATATATATAGAAAATCCACATTAATTACACTGAAACTAGAAAAAAAGAATGACGAGCTTCTCGAACAAATTTGCATGCGAATCATTTTTAACGAAACGCGTTGTTATATGTTATTACTTATACATTGGAAAGTCAATGAGCGAATCTATGCGGAAGTCGTTATACCATTTCTATAATTCACAGTTTCACACAGAACTAATTACAATAGGGTATAAATTGCAAAAGAAAATGTTTTTCCCGTACGCGTATTGAGAGTATATATTTTCGTTGAGTTTTCAAAATTGGATTAGAAGTTAGCTGTTATAAAATATACATTACAAATTACTTTATATCATAGCTAATTAGTAAGACCAGCAAATTAGAACCTTTAATTTCTAGAAGAAGGTTGAAAATATATATATACTAGCTATTAATATGTGCATTGCACATATATCGATTATCTAAACTTCAAGATATACAAATAAGTTTTTTGATAATATTTATAATTAAACATAATACGTAGGCAAGTTGAGGCATTACGAAATAGAAGATGATAACTAAGTATAAAATTAATTACCGTTTGCAATTATGGTACTAAGTTATGTCATATATTATTTATATATATATTTACGGTTAGATCTATACCAACATGTTAAGGAGCATGACGTTGGAAATTGACAACTCAATTTTATCTAAATCATTAACTTGATGAGTCAAGAATGTAAATCCGTACTTAATCACTTAGAGTCATATGTGGACCATTTTGACCTATACAAATGTAAGTATACACTCTTCATCATGCAATTTTATACCAACTACCAACAAAAATTATTTTAACCCTAAAATAAAATTTAAATCATTAAAGTCTAAAGTTGATAATTGACTTTACCTAAATTATTTATTTAACAACTAATTAGATTGTTCACGATAACAGATGAACTAAACAAATAGTTCAAGTCCATACATATTGGATGATGTGTAATATGCTATATGTAAGAGGTCAAACTTCAATAGCTAAGTTTGATCAATATTTTGATAAGTTATATTATTTGGAAAGTGACTGATCTATATAATACAAAATTCTCAACATATACCCGAAATTTGCATGGGTTGAGTACATATTACATTTTGAGGGTGACTCACATTGATAAGTATACTAAATTGAGAGGCTAATATTAATGTATCCAACCAGTTAGGTAAAAAAATTAAGGAATTTAACTAAATGAAAATTTTAGTAATACTCAAATATAAAGTAGGGACGACTAAATTATCGGTTTTTTAATTCATCAAAGTCTAAATTTATACTTAACTCTACTTAGATTATTTCTTAAGTACTAATTAGACTTTGCATTGGAATGACAAATATAATAACTAAATTAACAGTTTGAATCCATAAATATTGAATAACTGGTAACAAGTTATCTGCACGGTCAACCTTCAAGAACCATGTTTGATGCATATTATGATGTGTTATATGAGTTGACAAGTGACTGGTTTATCTAATATAAAATCTCAACAAGCGGAATATCTCCTAATCTATGTGGTCTGGTGAATGAAAAAAAATGCATGTAGTCGAAATTTGCACGAGATGAATACATTTGATTGAGAAGTTAATAATAACTACTTTGATGTGCCAATTAAACGACATTACCAAAATTATTGTCGGAATTTAAGTAATAATTTTTTTAATAATAGTAGTATATATATATAGTAAGGATAAAATCATTAATTTTATACAATTATAGAAATCAAATGTAATATATTTTATTAATATAAAAAAAATTGCCACCTTTTCTTAATATAAAAGTGATGCCTATTGGAATAAGTTTTTTTTTTTTTTTTTGCTAGGTTCCTATTTAATAAGTTGGTATAGTATAATAGATCATAATATCATATATATAGATTATTACAGAATTAAGCCGGGGAAATGGTGTGTAATCATTGGTGTACGTCATCAACAAACCGTGCGCGCGTGCAGTCTTAAAGCTAGCATGCAAGTAAACATATACTATAATAGATAGTATTGGTATACGTACATAAACATATACCTAGTCGTATATTTGATTACTTAAAAGTAGCTCTCTATATATATATATGTATCTTATATAATCAAATTGGAACTATATCAGTTTACATGTAACTTTTGGGGGCGCATAAATTAATACAGTTCATTTAAATCTCGTTCCTCCATATATATATTTACTCATAAAATATTCAAAGCTTAGAGAATTTGTATTTCTACCAACCGGACTAAGCCATAATTATTTGTCAAATTATACAAACTCTGTCTAGCTAGCTAGGGAATCTTTGATTAGTCAAAAGAAATTAATAATTACGTTATATTATATATGCATTTACATAAAAATATACCAAGCGGGTTTTCCACCCAATTATTAAAATAATAATAATTAGAAAAGAGATGGAGATAAAAGTATACTTAGTTTAGTTGATAACTTCAACTTGTATTCCATTGTCCGAACTGAATGCACCAATAATATCTCCAACGAACTCCCTGGCCTGCTTAATTATAAATACCACCTAGAGCTAGTTTCTTGACGGTTCAAGCTGTAATTAATATACTCTCTCTCTCTCTCTCTCTCTCTCTCTCTCTCTCTCTCTCTCTCTCTCTCTCTCTCTCTCTCTCTCTCTCTCTCTCTCTCTCTCTCTCTCTCTCTCTCTCTCTCTCTCTCTCTCTCTCTCTCTCTCTCTCTCTCTCTCTATAGTTAATTAGAATTAAGATGAGGTGCAAGTCGTCGTCAACCATGGAGAAGCCAAAGCACAGAAAAGGTCTGTGGTCGCCGGAGGAAGACCAGCGGCTGAGAGACTACGTCCTTCGCTACGGCCATGACTGTTGGAGCTCTGTCCCTATTAATGCTGGTAATTATTATTATTTATTTTTATGTAGCTAGCTAGAGTTGACATTCATGAAATGAAAATGCATATATATATATATATATACAGGTCTTCAGAGGAACGGTAAGAGTTGCAGATTAAGGTGGATTAATTACCTGAGGCCTGGGTTGAAGAGAGGCATGTTTACACTACAGGAAGAGGACACCATTCTCAACCTCCATCGCATCCTCGGCAACAAGTAATTTAATTAACTCATCTTCAATTAGTTATTTTTATTTACAATAATTCTTCATCATCATCATATAACACACACCGGCCCCTTAATTTGCTTGCTGCTCAAGCAAATTATTAGAATTAAAATCAAAGTAACCATCATTTGACTATATAGTAATTTGATATGATTAGACGTCCTAACGGGTAGAATAATTCTAAAGCAACACAAGAGATATCGACTCGTGCTCTAAATATGTGATGTTGATCGTTAACTATTTACTACTATATACAATAAAATTATCGTTAGGGAAACCCTAAAAGTACACCTTTTTTTGTTCAGGTTGAGAGCCATAAATAATCATGTTAAAACCCCTCCAAATGTGGAATTTATTTCACTGACAATTTATCTCAATTCCTTCTTAGGGTCAGAAACTCATTTTACCAGTTATTCCAACTAACCTTAAATAAACCCTAAGAAATAAACCCTATAATTACATGATAAAATTACTAAAAAAATATATATATATATGATACATACCACCTTCTGATCAAACTAGAATATATGATGGTATTCTCAGTTGAGTTAATGGTTTTACTTGGTTGACGATATCAGGTGGTCTCAAATAGCACAGAATTTACCGGGAAGAACAGATAACGAGGTAAAGAACTATTGGCACTCTTATCTCAAGAAGAAGGTTGCCGCAACAACTGTCCACCAGATGAAGAGCGAAAGCGAGTCTCCGTTGATATCTCAAGACGACCTAATTCCCACAACTCATCAGAACCAGTCGTCGACGACTCCAGTTACCTCCTTACCTAAGATTCTGTTTGCAGAGTGGCTAACCCTAGATCATGACAACAACTCCAATAATATTAACACTGAAGCTACATTTTCAGCCTTTCATGACTCATCATTCTGTAACAATATGGCTAGCCAGTCCGTCCTGACGACGACATTGCAGGATGTGCAGAGTCAAGTTCATCCTTTGATCAGTAGTGGAGAGGGCAGAAGAAATAATGGAAACTTTGAGGACATAATTATGAGCAGCTCCTCCTCGTACTATATGTATAATCAGATGTTGGAGACGGATCTGTTACTAGATGAGCTTGTCTCTATCAATAATTATGGATCACCATTTTACAGCAGCTAGCCTAGCAGTGATGTGACGTATATTATTTGAGAATACATGCATGCATGCATGGTTTAATTCTACGTAATTATTATCATCATTTGTAGGGTAGAACGTACGTACGTACGTAAACTGTAGTTTCAAAGAATAAAGATGGGGCGTCATCAATAAATCCTAGTGTTGTGTAATTTGTACTGTATATAAGAAAATATCAAAAGTAGTTGCTACTAGCTAGGAATATAATTAACGTTATATATATATACCTGAAATTATAATTTTTTTTTATTTAATTTGGTGATAAAATAAAAAAAAGTTATACATTGCAATGGCTAGCTAGCAGCATATGAAAGGAGCTAAACACAGGACAATCCAATACCAGCAAATAAGGCAGGCTCAAAGTTGAGAACCATATAATATGGTGTGGCGATGGTTCAACGCCTCATCCCTTAACCAGATGTTAGGGGTTCAATCCACACCAGTGACCATGAGAATGGAAAAATATTCATGACCAGTATTTTACCCCTTAATTGTCTCCTGTTAACTTGGTCAACAAGCAACCATATATTGACAGACACGAAAACGGCTTCATTGATTAACTTTAAGAGTCACTTATAACAAATCCACATAACCAAAAAATTGCATCAAAAGATTACAAGGGAGCAAAATCTTCTAATCTACTACTACTAATACAACATAAAAGATACTTTTTTTATATAATAGCTGCTATCATAATCAACATCCTACTTATCCTACAAAATTGACAACCTTGGTCCCCTGTTTTTCCTTTGCCTTTTCGGCCTCGGAAGGATCAATAGCAGTGTTCTTCTGAGCAGTAGATTTATCATCCATCACGAAATCATCTTCAAGATCATCCCCGCTCGTGAACTTGGTCACTTGTGGCCTCGGCATATTTGCCATGTCAACTAAAAAAATAGGCAAACATAAACAAATAGGATTCAAAGTATAATTAATTCATACTTCTAAGAGAAAATAATGAAAGTCATTTAGATTAGACATCTAATCACATTACCATATCCAGATGCAGATGCAAATGCAGCAAAGGGATTTCTCTTCCCCTTTTCAGGACAATCTTTGGCTAAATGTGTTACTCCACTACAGATTTTGCAGCAACCGCCCTACAATAGACACCTAAACCTGAGAAAGCTGCCCCACTAAATCTCAGTAAAGACAACATTATCATCAATTTGAGGTACCTTAGGATAAATGCCATGAGCATTTTTAGGGCAGTCCTTGCTCAAGTGACCCCGTCCTTTACATATGAAGCAGCTAGCAAACTTAGTCCCTCCTACAACCATTTGAATGTTGTCCAAAAATTAGAATCCAGAAGACAAGATTGTCAAGAGGACTATAGTACATGTACGATCTAGCTTTCTAGTCTGTTCGTGCCAAAACAGAAAAACTGCTATCACCAAATAGGGAACACTATAGACAAACCTTATCAAATGCTAAACAATAGATAGATGGCTAAAGCCAATCTTTTCAGCTTTGGCACAAAATTATCAAATGCAAGTAAGCCTTTGTTTTGGTTTGCTAAATTATAGATTTAGGGAGCATTGAGCTAGCATGGATGAACTACTCATGGATAAATGAAAGTTACCATCTTCAATTGGCTGAGGGCAGTTAAAGAGAGAATGTCCAGCTTCCCCACAATTATAGCACACCTTCACATCTGCAGACTCTTCATTCTTGTTTGGGCAGTTCTTAAGACTATGCCCATGTTGACGGCAGGACAAACAAATCTGCAGAAACAGGCAAAATAAAGTTCACATTTTCATCTTCAATCTTAATCGTGAACTTCAACAAGTCGGTTTTTTAGTTTAAACTTTAAACCAGTAACCAAATATGCCAAAGCTGAATTTGTCTATTCAAAGTACTAAAGAGCTCAAATGACTCTGAATGAAGTCCATATGTTCTTGATAGAATAACACAATTTGAGCTGAATCATGATATGCCATAATATATATTCTAAATATATATATTTAAAAAAGAAAGAAAATAAGATACAAGAAACACGGATACCTACGAAGAAATCAAACAAGAGCAGACAAATGAATATTTTGCACTAAGTGGCATAAAAAACAAAAATTTGGCAGCAATAAAACAAGAGTTAGCACCAAGAGCATGGATAAATCAAATTTTGGCTGCAATTCAAGATTGTAGCAGATATACAGTAAAAGAAACCTTATTCTTATCCCACTGAGCCTTCTCAGGACAGAATTTGGCAATGTGATCATTGGCTTTGCAAATATAGCAGCTATCACCATTCACCAGGCCTCATGCCGGAACTCTGAGCGGGTGCTTCCTGAAGGAGTTCTTCTTGTTCGGATCATTGGAGACCGGTTCTTGTGCTTGAAAAGGCCCTTCTTTTTCTTTATCTTGGTTGGGTCCTTGGGCGGCGTCGGCTCTGGCGTCGGGAACAGCTCAGGGTGAGCTTCTTTGTATCGCTTCCGCGCTAGCCTCTGCCTCTCGCTCACCATTTTTTGCTCGGAGAATTAAATTCACGCGGCCGGTTGAGGTTAAATAGATGTATGTAGATTCAGGGCGGCGCGGTGGCGTCGGTGGTCGGCGAACTGGATCGACGGCCGTAAGGAGAAACCACGAGACGGTGAATGGGCTGACGTTGGCGTCGGAGGTTATGGGAACGAGGTAGAGGGCTTGGTCAACCAACCATTCCATAGGACTTGGGGCCAATCTTAAATAATGTAATCAGCCCATTAGTGGCATGTAAATGATGTCACTTGTCCAAACTCATTTCCAAACTGGTCTTATTTATTTTATTCAGAACCTATTTCTTAAACCCACATAGTCACGGTATTTATCATTTGTACCCCAACTTCTTATTTTTATGTATTTTTGCCATGTTACGAAAGTAGAGAGTAATAAAATAGAGAATTTGAGGATGATCTTATCATAGGGGCCCTTATATAGGATTACATAGAATTGGAGAGGAAGTAAAATCAATATATGGAATGTCTAAATAAGGAATATGATATATACACATAATATTGAACATCCACATAATATATTCATAACACCCCCATTGGATGTTCATAATGGAACTGTGACTCGTTAAAACCTTACTAGAAAAAACTCATTGGGATAAAAATCCAGTGAAGGAAAAATAGTACACAATTATGGATCCCTTTTGTAAACTGCCTCGTTAAAAACCTTACAAGAAAATCCAATGGGATAAAATCTTGGTTAAGGGAAAAAGAGTGCAGCGGTGTAGATTCTCCCCCTAATGTTGACATCGCGTAATTTTATTAAGTCGACGCAATTCCGCATTTTTCACCAACATTCAAATTTCGTATTCGGTAAACATTCGGGAGTTGTGGTACCTGAGCTTTTGAATTGTGCTGGTTTGTTGCAGGTTTCAGGTTTGCCACTCACTGGGTGGAGGAACAGGGTCCAGAATGGGAACTCTCCTCATTTCGAAAACAGGGAAGAGTATCCTGACAGAATGATGATGACATTCTCAATGTTCTCATCCCCCAAAGTGTCTGATACAATTGTTGAGCCCTACAATGCAACCCTTTCTGTTCACCAGCTCGTTGAGAATGCAGATGATTGCATGGTCCTTGACAATGAAGCTCTCTATGACATCTGCTTCCGTACTCTCAAGCTCACCACCCCAAGCTGTAAATCACTCTACTACAAATACCTGGAACTAAATCATGATTCAGTTTGGTGCAATTGTATAACTCAGAAGGTTAGTTAAAAATTCAGTTTTAATCTGCATAGATCCAATATGTATTTTGTTTATTGCATATAATGGCTGCTGGTATTAAATTGAATTTTCTGTAGGGAACCTTCACTCTTGATCTGCAATTAACATTTGTGAACTGTTGAGTAGCATCTAGTTAGGTTTATTCTAGTGAGTATTAACTATCAATCTGTGATCTGGTGTTCTTCCTATTTTATTTAAGGGTTAAAGGTACTTTTCATACCACATGTTTGACCGAATGTGGCTTTTAGTACTGGATGTTTAGTTTTGTATCTTTTGGTGCCAAACGTTTGAAAAAATGTGGCTTTTGGTACATCTGTTAGTTGGCCGTTAGTTTTGGCCGTTAAATGACATGTGCAATTCACGTGATCGACTCTAAACTTATAATTTTGTTCAATTTAGTCCCTCAAATATATTCCTAACTTTTATTTTGTTTAACTTAGTCATAACACTTCAAAATCGAACTAATTAAACCAATCGAATTCAATTGACATAGCCCCATTTGGGTCAAATTTACCCAATTGGGGATAGGTCCCAATTGGGTTCGATTTTGAAGTTTTAGGACTAAATTAAATAAAATAAAAGTTATGGATATATTTGAGGGACTAAATTGAACAAAATTAAAAGTTTAGAGTCGATCACGTGACTTGCACATGTCATTTAACGGCCAAAACTAACGGCCAACTAACGGATGTACCAAAAGCCACATTTTTTCAAACGTTTGGTACCAAAAGTATACAAAACTAAACATCCAGTACTAAAAGCCACATTCGGTCAAACATGTGGTATGAAAATTACATTTAACCATTTATTTAATCAATGTATAAAAGAATGACAGTCTTCTACCAATTCTTGACCATATGCTGTAACAGAAGATAATAATTTTAAATAGTGTAGCTGTGAATAATTGGTCTTCTTCCACATGCTAAGACCTTTTATCCATTTCTTTACTTTGAAGTAAACTCAGTCATATAAAGTATACTTGTTGATCAAATTACTTTAATCTTTCTAAATTAAAGATTATGGCATGCTTCATTGATCTGAAAAATGTTTTCTTTTATCTAGTTGGAGATCTGAACCACCTCATCTCTGCCACCATGAGTGGCGTTACCTGCTGCCTGCGCTTCCCTGGTCAACTCAACTCCGGCCTCAAAAAGCTTGCAGTTAACCTCATCCCATTCCCCCGACTTCACTTCTTCATGGTCGGTTTTGCCCCTCTCACATCCCGTGGTTCCCAGCAGTACCGTGCCCTCACTGTCCCCGAGCTCACCCAGCAAATGTGGGACTCCAAAAACATGATGTGTGCCGCCGATCCCCGCCATGGCCGCTACCTCACAGCCTCAGCCATGTACCGTGGGAAGATGAGCACCAAAGAGGTGGACGAACAGATGATCAATGTCCAGAACAAGAACTCTTCGTACTTTGTGGAGTGGATCCCCAACAACGTAAAGTCCACTGTGTGTGACATCCTTCCGACCAGTCTGAAGATGTCGTCCACGTTCATTGGGAACTCGACATCGATCCAGGAGATGTTCCGGAGGGTGAGCGAGCAGTTCACAGCCATGTTCAGGAGAAAGGCTTTCTTGCATTGGTACACTGGTGAGGGGATGGATGAGATGGAGTTCACTGAAGCGGAGAGCAACATGAATGATCTTGTGTCAGAGTATCAACAATACCAGGATGCTACTGCAGAGGAAGACTATGAGTATGAAGATGAGGAGGAGGAGGAGGCTGAAGAGGACTAGATTCCTTCTAACATTTGTTGTCTGTTGTGATCTTCGATCTGAATTTCCTTATTCAGGGGATGTGTTTTTTTCTTATTCTCGGTATTTGAACTTGGTGGTAACTAGTACTTGAGTTTGCTGATATTTGTCTAGTTACTTTAGTTAGTTAATATGGTGGTTGTGAAAATTGACTATATAGTTGGTGTGTAAGGGTTTATTGTTGCACTTAACCATCCAATTCCAAGCTTTGCATATCAATCAATTGTTTAAAAGAAAATATCATAATAGCATTTGATTCTTTATATTATTCATTGAGAACATGTCCATTATTACTTTATTATTATTGTACCAACAATCTCTCTCTCTTGAAGCTAACTACTATATTAAACTAGGTTGTATATTTATGGGGGGGTCTGAGGCAAGTGTAGTGTTTTAGTAATAAGGGGCCAGCGCAGGTGCAGCCAAGAACTTCACCGGGTGAACCGGTCCCGGAGCGGCCGAACCCGAGCTCCTAATCTCCGCCATTCCTCTACGCGCATCTTGCTTTTGTGATTCGCATAGTTTAGGAAGGAATACACCTAATTATTAATCAAACCCAAAACCAACCAACCAAGATATATGTTAGTGATGTTTAAAAAGTAATTTTAGAAAATGATGATGATGATGATGTACGTACGTACCTTCACCAGCGGCGAGGTTGAAGAAGAGATCAACTACGTTGGGGCAGTAATCGTAGCAGGGAGTGGAGCAAAGCTTCTGGCTGAAGCAAGGCTCGAGAAGAGAGTCTGACGATATTCCAAGAGTGTTCCTGTTAAGGCCGCAGGATTTGATGCAGTGATCAGTCTCGATGTAGTCCTTAAGGTTGGAGTCAGCATCGATCCCTGATGTACGGCACGAGTACACCTCGAACCCGCTTCTCCTCACATCTTTCTCGAGCACACACCGCTTTCCGGTTGATGATACCGCGAATGCACAAGACTCCTGGTTCAGCTTCTCACACGCAATTTCACCTACAGATTTATATTTATAGGCAAATCAGTAAAAGTATATGTAAATGACGATGTATGTGAGTACGTAGTAATAAAATGATATTACGTACGTACCGAGGGTTTGTTGGACGCAAAGCATGAGTGCAAAGGCTGCAGCAGCCAGGATGATGCCAGAAGAGGCCATGTTTATATAGAGGTAGTTTAAAATTGGTTTATTTTCTTCCTTTCTTCGTTAGGCTTAGTTTGTGATGCGTCTGTGCTCAAAACTTATGGGAGGAGAATCCCATTTTATAGTGCCTGGCTACTAGGGCTGGCGATGGTGAGGGTATGGTGCGAATAGCACTAATACCATAACCATGCCATATTTTTTTTGCTCATACCATAACCATAACCATAACCACTGCGGTTATGATTATTCATACCATAACCATAACCATAACCATGGTTTTTAACCACGATTAAACCATTTAACCACAATCATTCAAACTAGTACAACATCATTGTTTCATACAAGAAAAGTAAACATACATTCATTGTTTCATACACGAAATCCAAATTAAACATAACTTCATTGTTTCAGTTAATTAAAAAAACGCATATTCAATTGTCTATCACTTGCGATCATCAATCCTCATTCGCCATCACTTCCAATCATGGTTACCTAATAATAAGAAATACAGACAAAAAAATGGTGGGTGGGAAATTGAACGAAATAAGAATTATAATATTTGACTAATAGTTAAAGTATAATAATAAAGTATATATATAACAATATAAGTATTAGTAATATATATATATATATATATATATATATATATATATATATATTATATATATAGAGGTGATGGTTATAACCGCGGTTATGGACTGAATACCATAACCATAACCATAACCATTACGGTTACAAGATTCATCACCATAACCGCCCCTCACCATAATGGTGCGGTTAACCATTGCGGTAAATGGTGCGAATAACCATGGTTATTTGAATTTCACCGCACCATTGCCGGCCCTACTGGCTACTACCCTATCTCTTCTCTATAATAAAGACACAACCGGATCAAACTGTACAACTATTGACTCACTACAGAAAATCAATAATAATAAATTCATTTTTCGATTGTTGTAGATCGATGATATGAAAATGGGTTAACAACCTATTTAGTATTCCATATTAGCTTTTTGGTGTCTCGTGATCAAATTGAGTGTCCCAAATTTTATTTTGCTTGCTTTTTAGTGTCTACGTGCGTTTTTTCCTCTCTCTTCGATCATTATCAGTAAACCGCTCACCAACTCATAATCCACCACTCTCTACTTTTGACAAATCGATTAATTTCCCCGTACTTGAACATCCAAAAGATAGGGTTTCCGGTAGAGTGGTGTTGAGCAATTTGCAGCGTCAGCGGAGTGGGATTTACCGGCGCGGATGTGGCCATCTTCTCAGATGACGGTCTCGGCAAAGTGAGGGAGTATACATGGGAGTTCGAGTTCGACAGAAATTGACGCATCAAAAAAGCATCAAATGATACACCGGACACCCAAAAGCAACACTAGAAAACAAATTGAATAAATCTAGGCACTAAATAAATTGTTAACTTTATTAAAAAAAAATGGATTGATTTTACACGTATATATATAATAATCAGAATGGCAGTGTTGATTTTTTTGGCCAAAGCAGTGTTGATTGGTAATAATAATAGTAGAAGTTTAGGGTTTAAAAGTGAGGTGTTAATTATTATGGGAATACGTACGAAGCTCAACGACATGACATGTTGAGTGCCATGAATTATAACTTGTATGTGTATATTTATTATTACTTCATATTATTATGAGTGAAATGTTCAAATTTTTACTTGTCTGGACAAAATAATCAAACCCAACGTGTACGTTTGTTTCAATTCATTCTTATTCTCGTTTTCCTAACTTATATACAAACTAACCAATCCATGCAGTAAAGTTGTTAGGCTCCAACGAAAACTACATGAGATGAGACCGCTGTCAGTGGCGGATGGCCCGAAACGACCATCGCTAGGCTGCTACACTCATCATAATCACACCCGTAGAAATAAAGCTCTCACGTAAAATATATATAATTATATACTAATCATTTAAGGATGCTGGCTGAGATTCTATTTCGTTCAAAACTTATATTATAATGTAATTAACTTGACTATATATAGAAAATTATTTTTCCAAATTTATATATATATCTATATCTATACCTATGGTTTCTCCTGTCCTTACTGTGAACCGCCGCTTCCTCTGCCCTGCAAACCAAAAGAACATGTTTTCGAACATGTTAATTTACATATAAAAGCGTTTGTAAATCAGAGAGTATTATAGAAAAAATTAGGACTCTTTTACAATATATTCAGAAATATATAAAATAATTATGCTTGATTTAAATTAAATAATGTCATGTAGTCAAATCCTAGTCAAACGGACAATTATAAAGTTCAAAATCAATTCTATATCTTTTGGCTCTAAATGCATATTATCACACCACATAGTACGACCGATGATTTTGAGCATTAAAAATAGACCAAAAAATGTCACGTAACTAAACAATAATATGTAATTTTAATATCTATAAATATACTTATTTTATTTTATTTAACATATAATTATTTAATTTTGAATTTCATAATAAAAATTGTAACTTTTTATACAGTATTCTGATTTACAAACGATTTTTTTATCTGAAAGTACGTGTGAAGAGCCTTCCAATAGCATATGATGACATATATTTCTAATTTACATACACTACTATAACAAATTAATTAAAGATAATATTTTTTTAAAAAAATAAAAAATAAAATTTCAGGCAAAGCTTGAGTAAATTACATTTATAATATGTTTTGATCTAACTAAAATCTAGTACATGTCAATTACTAGTTATTTATAATCCGTCACGTGACACAATAATATATGCATTTAATGTCATAAACTAATTTAGAATTGATTTTATACCAAAAAAATAAACTGTTTCACCACAAATATCATTATTTAATTTAATGTAACTGAATTACTTTATACATCAGAAAATATTAGGCCGCTCTACCTAGGGAAGACTAGTTGACTGACTTATAAATACACGACTTGTTGAAAAGTAGTCCGCTCCGCCCTTCACGGTACGCACGAATTCATTAGTGATGGAAAATTGTTATTTGCCAAACTTTTAATTGACCAAAAAATAAAATGAAAATTTATAGTAAATATTTATGATCATATATATCATGAATATAATTATCTCACAATCTCGTAATTTACTGTAATTTTCATTATGAAATGAAAATGAAAGAAGCGATATAGAATATAGTTATAAACCCAAAAAAAAAGGGTATAAATCAATCTATGATATTATGAATACGCGTTTGCGCAATGATGATATATAAAGTATGGATTTAATTTTAGAATAAATAATATATGCCTAGTAAAAATATTTTCAGATCAAAACAACCTACTAAAGCTTATATGCATATGTTGAAGTCTGGTGAAAAAGAAAACCTTGTTATTTCTGATTGGGCCTCCTAGACTGTGCTTTTCATTCGCCGTTGTCAAATTAGTAAGCAAGATAAAACCCAATTCATTATAATTTTTTATTTTCTCCAATAAGCCCATTTATAGAGATAACTTTTTTTGGGCTGAAATATGGAAAACAAACTAGAATATTTTTTGGGCCACCGATTATAGATCGCCCATGCAATGCAATTCTGATATGAAATTTGTGTGTTTTTTTTTTTTTTTTTTGTATTTGTTATATATAATCGGTCAAATGTTCATGTAGTCTTGTAGACACATGAAATAATATGTATGTCATAACTATACATTTATTATATACAAATAATCATCGTGCAAAATGTTCAATTTTTTATTATAAAAAATTGTTTTCAAGGTTAATTTTTATAAGAGCTATTATTAATTCTAGACGGGCTCTCAGTTTTTGCGAGATTTAACTCGGGATAATTCATTAAAAAAAAAACAAAAAACAAAATAAAAAAAATAAAATCCGAATTTTAGATTTCGGCTTTTCTTTCCTATCCCTAATTCAGGTCAGGCACATACTGTACCGTCAAGATTACACAAACACATACAAACAACTTGTATTAAATCAAAATATATTGTAAATGAGAACACCTCAATAATCTTAAAGTACTTATCACACCAAAATACTACTACCCAGCTCAAACCAAATTTTTTTTTTTCTTCCACAGTCTCATATTATTATTATTATCCGTATATATTATATATATGGCAAAATTGCACCACGAAAATGGTACCACCAGGTGGGAAGGTTAAATTATGTCTGGTAAATGGGTGGCATGAGCCATGAATGGATGCTTTTGCACGAGGGCTTGTTTGTTCGTTTCAGTTATAACTTATTTGATTTATTGTGCATATCTTTCACGACTATATATATATATACTGATGATATTTGGATGTTACTTAAGAATGATAAAGAGCGGCTTCGATATATATATAATAGAATTAAATTAAATTAGATAATGATCTGTGAAAAAACTTGAAAATGAAAATTTTATAAAGAGAAATGATTAGAATCCGACTCTAATATTCCGTGTTGTTAACACAATTACCCTAAAAGTTAGATAAAATTTACAAGGAATGCCAGTCACTATATAGGAACCCAAGGTTGGTTGGACCAACTGGTAAAGCGAGTTGTGTTCCCGTGGGCGACCCGTGGTCGAAACCCGCCGGAGACGCCGCCTTGGGGAGGACTTTAACCTTAACGCTCCCGGTCCGAACTTGCGAAAGCAACGTAAATATATTAAAAAAAAAAAAAAAACATAGATTTCAGAATTTCTATCAAACTCCTTTATAAAATCAATTCTAAAGTCCCACTCCCTAATTACGTATTATAGTGTTACGTAACTCAACTGACGATTCTAAGCGTTAAAACACATAAAAAAACATTGTTATTAAATAATATTGTATAATTTTAATATCCCTAAATATATTAGTTTACATTTGTTTACTATATACTATCCAAACCCTTGAATATCTTAAAATGTAGTTTGATTTACAATTTTTTTTTTTAAATGTGAAAGTAAAAGTGAAGATATTTGAAATTAAATGACATCTAAGATCATATATTTTTATATTACGTATACTATTTTAAAAACCAATTAATAATAAATGTATGTTTTTTTTTGTGTATTAAGATATTAATGAATTTTTTGGTCAAAACACAGTTAATAACTTTAATTTTATTTTAGTTAGGTAAATTCAGTTGCGGTTGTAGTTGAATTATTAGTTATAATATCAAAATTTTAATTTAAGCAATTTTTTTGCCATATATAACAATAATAAAGATGATGATTAACTATATATATATATATATATTCCCTTTTAAAGATACAATCACAATCATGTGTCACTATTTTGAATGCATAGCTTGTAAGTAAAATTAAAGAAGGAAACCAAAGAACCCCGTGATGTTTACATATATACAGTGAAGGAGATGGGTTAAACGAATCACATATATGTGAGGATCTCAACTCAAAGTAGAAAGGCATCAATATCTGATATAGCTTCCCAAACATAAATCTGAGAATCTATTCCTTGATATTAATTCACTTTATTATCATTAAAACAGAAAAAAAATATTGAACATAACAATTTTGAAAAATCTCGAATAATATATCCTATGAAAGTATAGAGCTTATAAACTGATAATTGGTCAATGGTTAGTTTATATTTTCACATGGTATCAGAACACACGTGCAGATTCGGATCTCCAAAACACCGAATTTAAATTCATATTTAATTAAACTTTCACGTGCTGAGTTTTTTTTAAATATTTCAAGCCTTGCGTGAGGGAGAATGTTAAAATACAACGAGTAAACCACACATATCACCTTAATATTTTAGAACAATTGATCTAGTTGTTAGTTTATACTTTATACGTTCACATATATCCTTCGATCAGCTCAACCAATTTTTTCGGTTTCTAAACATTATTGACAGTTTGGTAATCAATATAAGTTGTATACATAAGATGGCATTATTGAAATGTCCTATCAA
The DNA here is from genome assembly GCA_036873135.1 of Clarkia xantiana subsp. parviflora. NCBI lineage: Eukaryota > Viridiplantae > Streptophyta > Magnoliopsida > Myrtales > Onagraceae > Clarkia > Clarkia xantiana. The sequence continues at coordinate 2,260,197 of JAPTYO010000004.1, read as the reverse complement.
TTCATAAGACAGTTCAATACTGTCATCTAATTACATAAATGCTGCAGAATATATATATCAAATATTACAAGATATATATAATTTAAATTATAGAGAACTGAATAACTTTGATTTTGTGTTGGATATCATGCATTTAGTATTGATCAAAAGCAAGATATACATTTTGGCAAGAAAAAGAGCAAGATATAGATAGTAATTAAGATGCTAATTAAATAAACAAGACACAAAAGAAGAAAGGGGACATGTCCTGACCAGTAGCTAGCTAGCTCAACTTATGCATGCACTGGGCTTATGTTCATGTTTGTTTTTTTGTGACATTGCTAGTCCCCCACATGTCTTTGTTGATCCCACTAGACATATAATGCTAGCTGCTATTGGCATGTGAAGAAATCAATGGAATCTGAGTCCCCTTAATTAATTGCCACTTTCCTGTGCATGGACCGCTGCCTGGGACCTAACTTTTACATTAACTCAACAATCTATATATGTTTTAATTACTTTACTTTTCATATATTAGCATCTTCATTTTTCTTAATATATATATATAGTCTCCCTAATTAAAATGTTTGATAATAGTATTTTTAGGGTTCGGACAATTTCTTAACTTTCATATATATATATATATATATATGGGATCTCCGTTTTTTATGGAATAAGATTGGATTAGAGCATTTATATATACGTCCTAATACACATGTTAGCATTTTTTCTTTTTTAAAATAATTTTTGAATAGTATTTGGAATAACAATAATTTTTCAGTGATGATACCATTACAAATGAAAATTTAAGCATCAATTCTAATTAGGTTTCAAACATTTCCTCACTCTATTGATCCGTTTTCAGACTAACTCCACGAGGACAAACAATAACGTGGAAGAATTTATTCTAGGGTTTTCATAGTAGGAAATTAATAATGTAAAGATGAACATAATTGATTTATTCTAGACAGCAAATTAATAGAAGGAAATTAATTAGAGAGGAATAAATATCAAATTCTCAAGCAACATATACAAACTTGATTGATATTGGTACTAATTAAAACGATAATGAAGAAATTAACAAGTAGAGATAGAGAGAGAAAACCGTGGAGTATATATGCATCGGCCGGAGATAGGTAGTTTAGAGCTACTGACGGAAAATTCCGAAGGGATGGCATGATCTGATAAATTAAATTAACCCCAACAAGATTGATGGAATCAAGTGTACTTAATTATATCATCAGATCAATGCGATCCCTTTGGAACTCTCCATCTGCACTAATTAATAAACCAAATGATCGAGCACCACATATATATAAAGCTGGTGTATTTTAGGGTTTGCTGGGTCTGGGTCACGACTAGCTAGAAGATGAAGAAGGCTAGCATGCAGGAGCTAGTTATATATATAATAATAATATATATATATATATATAGAGGGAGAGAGAGAGAGAGAGAGAGAGAGAGAGAGAGAGAGAGAGAGAGAGAGAGAGAGAGAGAGAGAGAGAGAGAGAGAGAGAGAGAGAGAGAGAGAGGTTTTAGTTTGCAGAGAGAAGAGGTGAATATGAATGTTTGGATGGTAATGTAAGGTGTGTGTATAAATGAAGAAGAGGTGAGATGAGGGCTTAGTTCACGCAACTGGCCAGCCTGCTGAAAGAAGAGAGAGAGATCTATTGAATGGGTATAATCTTATCAATCTACAGTAGTTAATGCTAGCTGTAGATCGATATTATATATAGATGATCAACATGTGCTCTCGTTCCTCAATCAAGTTGACTTCACCGTAGATATATAATTATTATTACATATGAGTAATTTGTTTTCCGAATACATACATACATACATAATAGTAATACATTACGGAAAAGCTCTAAGTAACACTAACGTCATCATTTTATTTTATAAGACGTACGTACGACTAATGCACTCAAATTAAGTTTCCGACTCAATATGCACATTTATTATCATTATAAATCCATATATATATATATATATATATATATATATGATTTTTTTTTTTTGGAAGAGTGGTAAAAATGATTTAGTGTTGGATAGAATATCAAATAATGTAAGTACAATTTCTTATAGAATATCTAATAATGCACCTAGCTTACGGAAGTGCTATATATATTAGAGAAACATCATCAAACTCACAAACTAACAAGTCTCTTGAAGGACACATGTCATACATTAACAATGAATCCACAATATATTCATAAAAAAAACTGTATCTATATATAATACCAATAATCGACACTCATTTAGAATGATGGGTCATGTGACTCACGATTTGAGGGATGCAAATTTCCAAACCCTGCAGAAGATTATGACCTTAAATATTGAAATTGTAAAAGCAATTTATTTATTTACTTTAGAAAGATAAGTATCGACTTTTGCAATTTGTGACAATACATTGGACCTACTTTTCCAAAAAGTTGGTAATATTTCCAAAATAACTTATGCATTATAGTCGGACCCATGCCTAAAGGTTGCACTATTTGGTATTTGTCTGCCTAAAAGAGATGTTTTTTTTTTTTGCGAATAGAAAGGGTGATATAGAAATTGTAATAATTAGCCCCTTCTATAATTATTTCCATGCAGAGTCCTAACTTTTAAAATAGAATGATTTCATTAACAATAGCTAGCTAAAAGTGAGCAGATTTTTGCCAACTTATTGATAAATCACCAAATTATAATTGAACACATATTTAGGTTTTAATATATGGATGGATGAATGAATCGCTATCGACGGCACCAAAAATGCCACTTGTCTCCGAAAGTGTACCTACACCGTATCTATTCTTAATAGGTAAGGTGTATATAGGCAGTATTATTTTTGCTTGAGAGACATGTCCATGTGCCATGTCGGACGTTTGGCCCGCCCAATCGACATTTTCCTAACACAAAATAAAGAATAATATCGACACGTAATTATACTATTGTTGGAATAAAACAAATGTCTTAGTTATTAGTTTTTATAATTTTTTCTTAATTTTCGACACGTTTTTCAACATGCTCAAATTACGCTATTCACGGTTAATATGTCCTTTATATAATTAATAATAATATTATGTGAATGAAAACACACACGCGTGCCCCTCGTTGCACGTATCCCTCACGTCCAAGTGTACCCTTGATTCGTAACAAATGGGGCCTCCATGTCCATTGCCTATTGATTCGGTGTTCCTCACTCAACTTTCTTCTTATATTATTATATTATCAATATTTATATTCGATTGTCAACTAATTCATACCATTTTTCACTTTGCTTTCAGTTTCAACTTTGCAACATGTCTTTATAAAGAGAAAATTATCTCTACATGACAATTCCCAACACGTATATATAACATTTGCTTTTAAAAAACTAGTTAATAACATTCAGATTAGTCGGAGTTCTTTTAAATAAAACTCGTAATAACGTTATGATTTATTTATTTTCACTAAAAATGAATGACCTAACAGTGCGATATATATTTGAAGTTTTTTATATTTCTAAATATTGGTAATTTTATCTCATGAAATGAGAAAGACACTTCGTAATAATAATGTTACTCATTTTTCTCAGATTTAAGTCCTAGGAATGAAAAGTATTCATAATTAACATCTCCATTAAAAGAGCAACACCTTCAGTTATATACTTGGAATAATTATTCATCAATTGGGTCAACCTATAAAGGAAAAGTGTCAATTATAAATATTTTTATTACAATATTTAGCGTAAGTTAAATCTGATACATCTAATTAATAAAAAATTAAACGTTGAACTAGTACGTCTAATTAAATAAAGCTGTCACTCCTTCCTTTAGTCTAGGGCCCATAGCAATATGGCAGAGTGGTTGCATCCATATTGTTGGGCCGACCCACTATTTGATATATATAGATATTGGCCCAGTTTGAAACTTTGGGCTAGTCTGAATTGTTTTGTTTTTGGGCCGAAGCACACTACTGAATCTTGTGCATGTTACGCTCCACTTCCAACTCGTGCAATAATTTTTATTTTGGCCGGTGCGTAGAGTTTAGGAGCTAGCTAGTCACTTTTCTTTTCTTTTATTTTCTTTCATTTTTTTAATTAATAATTTAATTAGCTGTATTTATTGAGGCGGAGAAGTGAAGAGCCACTAATACAAAACGGAGTCAACGATCACATATATATAGTGAGTACCGAGTGGGTTTACTATTCAATTAACGATCACATATATGAATTTATTCTCCGCAACTATATATATATATAGGGTTGTATTCTCTGTAAAGTATAACCTAGAGACAACCAATAAATCGCTAGTCATCATCGCATATGGACGTAAGTCGAAATTGACTGAACTACGTTAAATTCGTGTCTTCTCTATTACTTTCTTTTCTTAATCATTATTGAGTATTGAGAGAATCGATCCTAACACATCTCATAGTTAAAACTGTGAACATATCCGATTTTACAAGTCTTTGTTTAGAATTAACAAACTCTAAAATTAAATAATTAGCTGGAGATTTAAAACTATTAAAAAGTACTTGCTCATAATATTAATATTAAAGTACAAAAAATTCAAACTTACTAATGAACACAATTTTATCATGTTAGGATACATAAACAAAAACGTTGCAAGAAAATTACACCCCGTGATATGGTTGCATGAACAAGATTGGCTATTTCTATGATATATGTCGTTTGATTGGGTCAGATTCCACTGAGGTAAGACATGCATGCACTATAGTATAATAATAACTAAACACACGAGATAGTTATTAGATTTATCATACAGAAACGTGCACTATATAAGCACCGACACGTGTATATATATATGGAAGGAGCGTAAGATCATATAAGTGGTAAGAGCATCCACAGTGGTATTACGTAAAAATTACCTAAACGTGGGTCCTACATGTTTATTTAAGTAAAGCAACAAAAACTATCTACAGTGGTTTTACATAGCATTCCTTAAAGATGGGACCCACACGTAAATTTATGTTTTTACATAAAGCATTCCTTAAATTTAAGTAATGCACTATGTATTACGTAACTAATTTTTTATTATAAATTAATTCATTTTATAATTAATGCTAATATCTTATTGGTGGTTGTTGGAAAATTTAATAATAAAATATATTTAAGGAATATGTTTAAGTAATACGATTGCAGAGAAAATATTTTTTACGTGTGTCTTAAATTTACGTATTACTTAACGTGTACATAAATGTCTACGTGGCAACTTTAGAGAATACAATTTATGTAAAACCATTGTGGATACTCTAAGAGTCCCAAACGTCCTAGCTACAACATAGGGGGATTTAGTGGAAAGAAAAGTGAGATAGATATCTCTTCTCTTCTATCTAGCTATTATATTATTGCGGCCGATTATGAAATGTCATCATCACGTCCTTCCTAAAAAGATATACATCAACTGTCTACATGTACAAATGGTGGCTCTACACACGCCTCACTTGGCATGTGATATTATTAAATACAAAAAAAAAAAAAAATCAATATTTGTTTTGGTTCATTTATTTATGGGAAAACAGCCTAATTACCGTCTCAATTTGCCTCATGTTACAGTTTGGTGTCTGAAGTTTAAAATGTTAAAATAGACTGTCTCATATTTCATTTTTTTAAATTTGGTGTCTCCGCCCGTCTTTTACTCTTCTTTCAACAATTTCCATCAACCGACTCACCCACTTATAATCCATCACTTTTTACTTTTCACAAAATCGTCAAATTTCACCCAAAAGATGAACTAAAAAAAAAGAGTTTCCAGCAGAGCGATTTCGAGCGACAACGAAGCATGATTAACTTATACAAATGTTGCCAGATTCTTAGGTGATGGTCCCGATAAAGTGATGAGAAGGGAGCATGCTTGAGAGTTCGGATATGACAGTCGGTTTCGTTGGGATTGACTTCTCTAAAGTAATCACATTGAGACACCAAATTTCAACCAAAATGAAACCTGGAATACTCAATTTAAAAGTCAGACACCAAACTGAAACATAAGACAAACTTGAGACAGTAAATAGGTTCTCCCTTTAGATACGAAAGGGCCGTATAATATTATTATATTAGTTATACTTATTTATAAAATCACACACCACGGGGTGCGTGGACAATAACCTAATAATAATAATAATAATAATAATAATAATAATAATAATGAGACGAAATATAAATTATTACTCATGAGTCATGCTACATGCCTTTTTAGGATGTGTAGGTAAAATATATCCAAGTGATATGTGGAGAGATATGTAACAAATTATTAAAATGGTACATATTGATGATAAGTTTGTATCATATTAATCTAGCTACATATTCACATGATCTGAGGCATGTATATATGCACCTAGCTATATATATGGCTATATCATTTCAAATACATATACCGTTATTTATTTATATAATTAACTAATAATGTTGATTATAATTAATTATAATATGGCCGTCATTGTTCCACAAATTTCTAAATAATGACATGAACATGTGGCTTGTAGCTTGTGGAGAGATTCAAACGGACCACCGGCCGGTGACAAACAAGGACCACATGATAGTTCACTTTATAAAGGGGATGTTTGGTTCGGCGAATACCAACAATGAAGTACACGTACATGAATTAATTACCTGTATATTAAGTTATTAACATTTACTGACACAAGACATGACACTATTGAAGTGTGTACGTACATATATACAGTAGGGGTGAGCTCGGGCTGGGACGGGCGGGGTTTTACCTGAGTCCGAGCCCGAAATTTTCGGGACACTAATTTTTAGCCCGAGCCTGAAAATGAGGAAAATGGCCCGCCCGAGCCGGGACTTCGGGACTCGGGCTCGGGCTAGCCCGAATTTTAACAAAAAATCTGAAAAAAAATAAAAAAAAAATTCAAACATGGAGGAAGATGGTTAGATACTAGTAACTAGTACCCACTAGATAGTTAGATAAGATGGCAACTAACTAGATAGTTAGATACTAACTATAGTTAGTGGGGAATATATATAATTATATATATTTATATAGTATTAAAAAAAATCGGGACGAGCTCGGGCTTTTCGAGATTTTGGCACAAAAGCCCGAGCCCGAATTGAAAATAAAAATCCCGCCCGCTCGAACTCGGGTCTATTTGGGACCGGGTTTTTCGGGACGGACTCGGGACGGGTTTTTCGGGCTTTCGGGTTTTCCTGCTCAGCCCTAAATTATACACATCGGTATTTACATATTTCGACGGAGGACGGTTCGGGGTTGGTTCTGGAGAAAGCGATATATGGGGCACGGCGGCAAGGTGTTAGAAAATTAGACGACAAAAAGAATCAGTGAACAGAAAAATGTCCTCTAACTTCAATTAATTAATTTAAAATAATTGGCCACTATTAATTAACCAAAAGTGATTAACGGCATATGTTCATACCATGCGAAAGCAAGTTTATTTTATACTAATACTAATAATAAATATATTAGCGTTTGACTTTCCGATAGCCTACACATAATAATTAATATTTCTAATCAAGAAAAGAAGATCTCTTCTGACCTTTGACTTCTGGCAATGTATTGACCGAGCCTTTGACCTATATATATAATAGAATAAGTGTAAATATATATGTGTATAACACGAATGATATACACACTACATCTCGTATGGGAACTAACTTAAGTATGGATATGTTAGATTATATATGCAATATAAAAGTAAAATGTGATACATAGTTATATATTGTAAATGTGATTGAGTTTACTCGGAAAAAATAAAGGCATATCATATAAACTATTTCAGTTAAAATTGCTAGTTAAATTTTGGGATTTAAGATTTCTTTTAAAGTAAATTTTGCAAAATGAACTAATACTAGTGGGAAAAAAAAACTAATAAAATGATTGTGATCTAGCTACTAACTAGTAGATTGCAACTATTATTAGTGCCGTGACATTAAAAAAAAAAAACTAAAATATTGTGCATTCCTTTAAATTTTCACTAACAACCAATAACTAAGTAACCCTATTATATAAACTATTTTTACCTAAATAATGCAATAGTGCGTATATTTAGTTAGCAAGTAAGTATATATATATATGTGTGTGTTATATTGTTTGTGAAACCGCCTTCTGAACAGTGAACATTATGGGAATGGAAGCATGATCATGATCAGTTGATCAGTCTTAATTTAGTGCCGATCAACACGCTTGTTTGATTCTTGGAAAGTGTAATATGCATGAAGCATATGTTCTACCAACTGCCCAAGTCAAAAGCCCCTTAATTAACTGGTTTAATTTTCTATGCATATTATTGCACGGTCTCTTATATACTATGAAACAACTTATTAGTCAAATATTCATATACGTACGTACCTAGCAAATTAAGCATTCATGTTAATTTCATCGGATTTGATAAGCTAGCTCGTAAAAAGAAAAAAATAATTAATTAGACGGCGTTCGTGATCATTGGGAGGCGTGTTAGCTAGCTATTGGATATAGGGTTAAGAACCTAAAAGCGGTCTCAACTAAACACTATGTTGCGATTCATTGTGTTAACTATATATTTGTATTGCGATTAGCTGCCTCAGGTATATGAACTGTTACTTTTTAATTTTCCGTCAAATAAATAGACAAAATGGCATGTGTCATATACGTACATGACATCAATAAAGTTTGCTTCGTGGTTAATTAAATTTCTATACTTGAAAAACAAATACATGGCTACCCCTAAATTTGACCATAACTATCAGATGACTCAATTAGGCGAGTTAGGGCGAGCCCCTGGCTCGCACAATTGAGCCATTCGTCAACCTTTTGTTTTCTATGATTTTAAGGCTAAATTGGTTATCATGAAACAAACTTTAAAATGTATTTGATAATCACATCAGGTGATTTTTTAGTCCATTTTGATAGAAAATTGAAACGCAACGAAACGTAGACCTTAAGAAGTTAATTAATCACAAAAAAAACCAAAAAAAAAACCAAAAAAAAGTTGACACAGTAAATCATAACATGATACGTGTAGTTGTTGAGACCATTTTTTAACCATTTTTTCTTTCGTTCTTTCTTTTTTCCAAATAAAATCATTGACTATAAGACGCGCAGCAATAATTCCAATCGTTTAGTGCTTTTTTCCTTTATTGAATTGGTAGTATACATTTGCATGAAAAATGTAACCACAAAGTTGGTGAAAATATCGCCTCCATTGAAAAAGACTACTACTATTAACATAGTAAATATACTTGTTTTTTTCCCGACCATAAGGTAGGACATTTCATGGAAATTGTTATAAGTGGATATAAAGTCGGACAATGCTAGCCCGTCACTTTATATATGTCAAATAGGGACGTCCTGTGTAAAATAGTCATATGTTTTTTTTACCATGTTTATATTAATATCAATTCCCAAACGCTATCTCGACAAACGTACGTACTTGCCGATATCACATTTTTACAAGTTGGAATTTGTCACGTCTTAATTAAGCTATATATGCAAATATGTAATTGAATTCTCGATGATCCAATGCTTAAAGTTATACGACTAGAGATTGAGAGTCAATATTCATCATTAACACGATAACTTTCAAACTTCAATGTGCACAACTTGTTAATTAACAAGTATATAATAGACCCTAATCAACACGTATATATATGTTGAATCTGAAAAGTTATATTCGAAGCGAAAATTCTAGTGGACCATAATATAAAATTAGGCACGTAATAGACGGTAAAAAATTGAAAAGTTATGTTTGAAGTGAAATATTCAAATTAACGAGTCAAAGCCGGTAAAAAAATATTGAAAAAAATAATAATACCATTTTAGCATGTCGAGTTAAATACGGTAGTAAACCTTGAAAAAAAAGGTCAGTATCTAGCTAGTCAACTGTTTCCTAAACTAAAAAAAAATGATAAAAAATTAAATATTTACGATTGAAATACAGGTTTGAGTAATTTAGTCTCACTTTAAGATATATTTCAAGCAAAATTTATTTATATATATATAAGATCGCCAGCCACTTAGCTTAGCATGTGATAAATAAATTATTGAAAAAGCATATGATAAATTAAGTTTGGATCACTACGTACCGTCCTTGCTTTGTTTAAAAAAGACGGATGATGCAAAATATTTGAACGTACGTCATTAAGTGGTCGGAGCTCTCGTCCACCATTTTAATACGACGTGGCGACTGCCTGTCCATCGGGTCCGCCGTCCGCGTCCGGAAATACGGTGCCTTTCGTAGTCCACAGTCAAAGTTATGACGTGGCGTGATATGAGTGGCCCGTCCCCGTTAATTCCGGCGGCTTTCAATTCAAGTTCTACCCGAAATGTATCCTCTCTCTCCGCGACTCCTAGTCCTTTTTAGCTGTTTTTCGCTGAAAATGAAAATTAAAAAGCTAGGATTTGTCAAAACATAAGGAAGATCATTCAAACTGATAATATTATTTGACTATTTAAAAGCTTGTTTATGTAAATTATAGTATATAACTGGTTTGTTGTGAAACTACTTGATAAAAAACAAATTTTTTCACATGTTGTTCAGTTCATTTGATAGATTTAAATTCGAATAAAAATAAATACTCAACATGGCTTTTGTGAATATATTATTTTGTTGGATAAAACGCTAACCGATTTATTATTACAATGAATCATTCCATCCATATGATATATTCGAGTGTTTTTTTACCCAAATACATTCAAATGTTTAAACGCGAAAATTGACATATAGAGCACAAAATCATGAAGTCACCACTACAACGACCCTTCCCATTTGCCCATATAGAAATAAATGATATTTGAGAATGGTTCATGCTATGTTTGTTAAAATATAACAATGTCAATCGTATAGTGGGAAGGGTCGTTGTATAATATATATATATATATATAATATTGTTTTTTTTTTGGATAAAAGTAGCTATATTATTAAAACAAGCAAGAACATACAAAATATAGCAAAATGGACATAATAACTTGCCCGAATTCAAGTACGAAAGAAACGACATCCAGTCGGGATAGATAGGTGGATATAACTAAATTTCCGATACATAATAAACAAGATGCATTGAAGCACTAATCAAAAACAGGTAATATAATATAACCGAAAATTAGAAACGCAAACAGAATACATATGGTAATGTTGTTTATATATAATATTGGAGTTATTTATATATAATATTGTTAGTGTATATATATAATATATATATAGAGGAATCTGAAATTATAATAAATGTAGTAACTATAAGAAGTACAGAGGAAAGCGACAGTGACGCTACTAAAAAAAAGAATGAATTGTTGGTATTTGTGTAGTGTGTACACAAACCATGTACGTATGCCGTTCTTGTTTCTCCGTCCAGTCAAATCTCCGACATTCCAAATAATCAGCCCTTCCTTTTCCTATAAATATACCACCCCCTCTTCATTCTCTCATCAACCTGCTCCCACTCTTATCAACTTCATTCCACGTACAGAACTAGAGAGAGAAACAACAATCTAGCTCTAGCTAGAGAGAGAGAGAGACTAATTAAAATGGAGTTTCAGTTATGGAAAGCCATAGCCACGACCATAGTTGCGTTGATCATATTTGTTTCATGGGAAATCCTCGTACGTTGTTGGATTGTCCCGTTCCGGGTTTTTCGGAAGCTCCGGAAGAACGGGCTCAACGGCCCTTCTCCGGTTTTCCCTTTCGGTAATATTACCGAGATGAAGAAGTTATCTTCATTATCTTCATCTTCAAGATCGAGTGGTATTTCGAGTGTCACCAATGACATTCATTCCATTGTCTTCCCTTTCTTTGCTCAATGGCAAAACCTATATGGTTAGTTAATTACTTCTTATATCACATCACATGCATTTATTATTATTTCGTTATTACCTATCACCTTAAAGTTTTTAACTAAATATTCCGTTTGCGGTGTTGTTCAGGGAAAATATTCGTTTACTGGCTCGGGGTGGAGCCTTTTCTGTACATTGCGGATCCCGAGTTTCTAAAACAAATATCGACCGGAGTAATGGGGAAGAACTGGGGAAAGCCTAATGTGTTCAAGAGTGATCGGAAACCCATGTTCGGTAGCGGCTTGGTGATGATCGAGGGAGACGAATGGGCTCACCACCGCCATGTCTTAACTCCCGCCTTCTCTCCGTCCAATCTTAGGGTACGTAATCGTTAATGCGCATTTACTATTAACTGAGTCACCTCCTTGGAGATGACTTTAACATTAACGCTCCCTAACCTTGTTTTTGAATTGTCTTTATCCAAATAGACCATGGCAGGCTTCATGGTGGAGTCGACCCAGAAGATGCTCGCCAAATGGACGGCTCTGATCGATTCAGGGAATCCCGAAATCGACGTGGAAGGCGAGATCATTGCAACGGCAGGCGAGATCATTGCAAAGTCGAGCTTCGGTATAAGCCACGGAGACGGTAAAAAGGTGTTTGAGAAGCTGAGAGCCATGCAAGTGACCCTTTTCAAGACCAACCGGTTCGTAGGGGTGCCCTTCAACAAGTACTTGTCCCTCAAGCAAGCCATGGAGGCCCAGAAGCTCGGGAAGGAGATCGACGGGCTTTTGATGTCGATCATTAACGCTCGTAGAATAGCCGGTGCGGCCGATAGCCAGCGAGACTTGCTGGGGATGTTGCTGGACGGGCAGGAAGCTGGAAAGGCACTGACAAATAGAGAACTAGTGGATGAGTGCAAAACTTTCTTCTTTGGTGGGCATGAGACAACGGCTCTCGCCCTTTCATGGACATTGCTCATGCTAGCTGTGCACCCAGAATGGCAAGAACAGCTAAGACAAGAAATCCGACAGGTTATTGGAGACAATGAGGTTGATGCCACCAAGCTTGCTAGCCTAAAGAAGGTAATAACACACACTATCAATCTAATTATTGAACCCACACACGTGGTAAATGGTTTTATTTTCTTTCACGTGGTTAAAATGGATCTGAAGACCATAAATTAATAGCAACTTAAACAAAAATGGAACTCCTTTTAACGCTTTGTTGCATGAACTTTAACAAAAATGGAATAACATAGACCCGTCTAAATTGTTATTAAATGAAGATCCTAGCGTTTTGGCTACTACACTACAGTAAAATTGGTAATTTGTGACGACGTTTTTTCAAAAGAAACAATTTATGACAACATTTTCTAAGAGATTAATTACTCAAATTATTAGAATTTTTAAAGGATTTGTTAAGTTTCAAGAGAAATTCTTTACAAAATATAAAGTTTTGTATGAGATTTTCACTCACAAGTTTCTAATCAAATTTTTGTTAAGAATCATTCATGTGGAAATTTTTTGTTGTTGTATTTGAAAGAATTTTTTAATAATTCCAGACAAATGAGTTTATATGTCCATCACAAATAAATCTCTCACAAACAACTAAATTTATTATAGTGGTAAATTATCCAAATCTCTAATATTTATTATTTCAGTGTTAATTAACACTATAATATATCGAATATGCATGTGCTTATTATAATTATACTGTGCATGTGATTTAGAACGTGCATGGATATACTATATTAATTAATATACGTACACCAAACGTGAGGTCAGAGTTGATAGCCCAATACTGACAGACGAGTCCTTGATGCGTCCAAAGCGTGTGTCTGAGCCGCAATATATATTATGATATAAAAACCATTATTTTATTACATCTGATCTGAAGTGGTGTCACTATCGATTCAGATTCCGTCCATTACAAAATTACCATAAAACCCCTCCACGTAACTGAAAATAACGGATTCTCTTAATATGTCTGATGCAGATGGGATGGGTGATGAACGAGGTGCTGCGACTCTACAGTCCAGCCCCAAACGTACAACGACAGACAAGGGAAGACATTCGTGTGGATGACGTGGTGATCCCAAGTGGCACCAACATGTGGATCGATGTCGTCGGCATGCACCATGATCCCGCCCTGTGGGGCCCGGATGTGTTCGAGTTTAAACCGGAGAGGTTCAGGGACGATCTTCTGTACGGCGGGTGCAGCCACAAGATGGGGTTTTTGCCGTTTGGGTTCGGTGGAAGAATGTGCATTGGAAGGAACCTAACGATGATGGAGTACAAGATTGTGCTAAGCTTGGCTCTATCTAAGTTCTCATTTTCCGTGTCCCCGAATTATGTGCACGCGCCGTCCATAATGCTATCCCTAAGACCTGCTCAGGGCTTGCCACTAATTATCAGTCCTCTTTAAGTACAAATTATTTATTTATATATTTTTTTCCCAACATGTTGGGTGTACGTACGTATGGAAGTTGAGTCAAATGTTTCGTACGTTCAAAATAATTAGATCTCTTAGATAATGTAATGTAATGTAATGGCCAGTGGGCCCATATAGTCTATGTCTAGTATTAATGTTGATAATATTTATGGATTCTGATTTGCGTGAGACATATTTACTAATTAGAAATATTAATAATATCGACGGTCCAAAATCCCCTAACCGCCCATTGTCTACAGTGACAGTGGACCTCCCGGAGGTCGTTAACTGCCTATCCAGACGAAAAAAACTGACATGTAATAAAAATTATGTTATAGTAAGATATTAATAAAAATCGGTTTTACGAATCGGTCAAAATCCAAACGGAGATGGACTGTTTCGGTAGTTTTCCGTCGCATACGACCTCCCTTTAAAAAGATAGCAGAAACTCGGACTGTAACGTTCCTGACAGGTAAAATCGGTCGGGAAACTTTGCCAAGGAGAAACATCCGTCGACGAGAAGATGAAGGTACAGTAAGTCCGTAGTTAAATTTCCGCCGAATTCCTGCCGACCGCAGGTTCTGGCGGGTGGATACTAAATGTGCATCTTTAGTACCTACCTTTTAATTTTCAAAGAGTTCCTTCAGAATATGATTGACCTAACACAAATTACACAGTTTTAGTGCTTGAGTAGATCAACTGTAGAAGCCTGCATTGGATTCATGATTTTGATTCGTATTGATCATTTTTTGTCCATTCAAGTGCGATTCCAAATATGTGTGTTTCAGATTCTCCGCGATAATGTGTTGATAGCATTCGCCATTCGGGTTGGTCGATGTTAAAGGTAGGTATTGGATTTCGTCGAGATTGATAACGGAAGCTGGTTTCAAGACATCCACCTGCGTTTCTGACGCATGCCTTCAGATTTCGCTTACTCAAACTGCATTGATAACCTATTGAATTGAGCACAACCAATATTGGCAGTTACCTTTGGCTACGTTTAGGCAGTTGCTATTTCAATCGTTTAGTTATGCCCGGTCGATTCGAAATACTACTCCGTTCGATCTCTTGTAAATTATTAGGTAGGCACTACCATCCCCTAAGTCGATGCTAAAGATAGTATGTAGAGTTGTTTACTGTAATTGCAAATTCCACGTTTTTGTACGTAAATTCCCTGAGACCTGCGTTAGCCTTTAGGAGTGGATTCCTCAGTTCCCGCAGCGGCTTTATTGTAGTCCACGGTAGTGGATCCAAATGTCCTTATCAGTTACTGTAAAAGTCATGTGTATTCCATATTGTCAGTTCACCTTCGGTTTCGACATGTCAGTTGTATTTGCCACATCAGTTTGTGTTCCTATATTTTGGTATTCTGATTTGAAGAGACTGATGAACATGTTTCGCCTAGTACGTGTCATCTGTAAATACAATATTTTGTGTTTCCATCCCCCCTACAAATACGTGTCTACAAGGATTGCTTGTTTCATATCTATATGTTGTATGTAGCGTTGGATAAATCCAGTTATGTTGACAAGATTCCGTGTTGCTTACAACACGTGTTTGTACAAACAACCTTTAGAGTTGGCTATCTTAAATTGTAAAAGACAGTTTGTGCAATAGTATTTACGGTGGTGTGTCACCCGCGAGCGACAAAATTGGTGTAATTGCAACGATGAAATTTAATTCAAGCTTAGTGGAAAGACAAACATTCATTGAAAGCAGCATATGTCAACACCAATGTTATCAGTGTTAATATCATAAGTGCCGAAGGTTCCCACTACGACAATAACAGTGATGCCAAAAAACATGCTCCAGTAAATACAGGTGACGATAAAGACAGGAAATTATGATGTCGTCTGGCAAATGGGTCGATCGTGTCACTATGCACACAAATCCATCATGTAGGAACATAACGCAAAGTTAATAACAACGTCTGGTACGTGTTGTGTGTCAATAAAATGAAACATTTTGTGTAATCAACTAAATGCAATACCTGTTTCGCTTTATGTCTGCGTATGTAGTGTAAGCATATGGTGATGGGCGCCGTAATTGGTAACCCATAATATGTATAGTTTACCTAATGAACTTGGGTAAATGTCATATTGGTAATTGAACTAGACCTAAATCCCAATTGACATGGGAGACCCAAAATTGGGCCTCCCTAATTACATAGGCCGTCTGAAACTAATAGTAGGGGTAAAGTGGACTTTTGTCCACTTTACTCCTTCTATAAATAAGAGGTATTAGGAAAATTTTAGGTTAATCATAATTCCCTCACAAGAGAGTTTTAGAAAGAAAAACCCTCCTCCCACACCAAGTTTCGGCCGAACCTCACAAGTCACCAAGGGTGTGCCAAATTGCTTTCGAGCAAACTCTCCAGAGATCTGTCCCCGTGCCAAGAATCGATCAGAGGCTTTGCTAGGAGGGTAATTTCGGCCACCACCACCCAAAAAGCCTATAGTTGTTGATTTAGCTAGGAGAGGTAATTTCGTCGAGTTTACGTGACGGTCATGTGATACACTTCCGTTTGACTTAACCCAAAAATAGACAGAAACACCAAACTTGGGACAGTCAATTTCAACGACGGACGCCAGATTTCAACATGGACCAAACTTCCGCAAGTTCGGACCGGGAGTGTTAAGGTTCTCCCCAAGGAGGCGTCTCCGTCGGGTTTCGACCTCATGTCGCCCACAGGGAACACAACTCGCTTAACCAGTTGATCCAACCAACCTTGAGTTTTCTTTTGACATATGATATATCATATATTTCAACTTAAATAGAAACATAAATTGATAAATAGAAACATTTTCGCACAAATCGCAATTCATTAATATATAACATAAATTGTGATCTAAATAAACTCGATCAAATATCATCAATAAGGACCCAAACATGATGACAGAGTTTAGCATAAAATTAAATTTCCAAATAGCACACAGACAACATAAGTTGCGGCGCCGCTGTCCTTTGATTCACAACCACCTGAATAGATACACATACAAGAAATCTATATTCACATGACATTATGTGATGATTACATAAAACAACACTTCCAAAACTTGAACACGCTGCAAACTCTTCACAGGCAACTCTTATTGCCGATATGTTGAATTCAATCTGTTGTTATCTAGCAGACTTCACTTGATTGATAGCATCTTCTTGATCTGAAGTATACCAACATTATAAAAGTTAAGAACTTTGAAAGCCAATGCCGAATATGGCACAATTGAAAAGGATTGAAGTGATGCAAAGTAAGAGGTAAATGATTATACACCTGTTTTGCTGAAAGACCGATATCCTTTAGATCGTCAAGCTGTACAAAGTAATTGTTAAAAATCTTGTCCAATTTCTCGTGGTTGCTGAAGTAAATATTATCACGGATATAAACAACAGCGTGAAACGGTTCATAAATGTACTTACACTCTTGAATGGTTCAGGAGACTCTTCGCGTAGCTCTAGGATGTAGCTAGCTCGTTTTTCTCCAATTCCCTTCAAGATAGATATACAAAAGAACATTAAAACACTATTATTGTAACAGGTTCATAAAGAAGAAAGTTTGTACAGCAAATACCTTCAAACCCTTTAGTTCTTCCCTGATAAAAGAAAAAACACAACGCGAGGAGATTAGTTTCGGTGTTTCACAACATACTGTGAATTTGACAAGTGATATCATCTTGCTTAAGAAAAGCTTAGTTCATTGTCCTTTAAGATCGAAACCGCAGTAAACTAGAACTATACATACGAAGCCCACATAGAAACACTTTTTCTATATAAATATAATTGACAGAATACTTACTTGCTAGCACTGTTTATGAACCGAAGGTACTCTTGAACAAGCGAAACCTGCTAAGCAAGGAAGTAAAAATTTTAAATTAGCAACAAAAGAAAGAACACTTCAGCACAAATGACATCTTGAAAAGCATTAGAGGTAAAAGACACCACCTTTGTTGCAGGAAAGCAAGTCCTGGATACTTCTCGAGGAGTAATCTCATATGCCTCATGCACTTTGGTGATAGGTGCAAAAGATGGGGTTTTGGGTTCAATGTCAGTGTTCGCTCCCACAGCGACCCCCCCACCAGACAAGAGATTAGGCTCTTGTGGCAAATCTATCGGTATTGGAGTTGAGCACAAAAACTTCAGACTATTGGACAGCTCTTGCAATCTAGTCGATAATGGTGGTGATGCATCAGTATTGAGTCTATTGACAGACAAACTGTTGTTTTCTTTATCCGTAATATCACCTGAAGGAAGTAAACATATAGTCATAACCGAATAATAGTGAAATCTTGTGTCAAATGATAACTGAATCTATTACAACTATTACCTTCTTTGGTAATGGAAGATGCTTTTGCACTGTCATTTGAAATAAGTTCGCAATGATTGTACACAGGATTATGGACAAAACGAATTTCATCATCTCTCAATTGAGAAGAATCCTGCAAAAGCAACATCAAATTGTATATAGGATCTTGTTTAGTGAAAATCCAAACTAGATTAACAACTTGTGTTCTATTACTCACATTTAATGGTGCATCTTCCATTTCAAAAACAGAAGACATAGGGGAATTTGTTTCCTGCCAAGTTTAAAAGACATAGAAGATTTTAAGAACTGGAGTCATTTCACCAACGTGCAAACGAAAAAAAAAAAAAAAAAAACTATTACCCCTTCGAAAGATGTTTCTCTAGGTTTGTCTGAGCAAGACTTTTCCTGCAAAAGAACAATTCCAATCGAACAACCGAATTAGACTCGCAGATTTGAAACGCTTTAGATCAACTATGTAACTAAAAGAAAGAAAAATGAGTACAACCTCCAAGTATGTTCCTTCCGTGGTGCTTGAGCAAGACCCTTCCAGCATAGAACTCTCTAAAGTTAAAGCAATACTTGAAACAGAAGTTGCCTGCATACACAATTGACAAGTCTCAACGGTGGTTACAAGTAGAGTCATAACTCCTATATCACCATGTTCGTCTGCTTCTCCAAAGCAGCAAGCTGAAATTTTTCATGACAGCTAATATTTCTGATAGAGAGGTCATATGCAAGTATTGCAGCAAAGATTTGAAATGAGATAGCCTAGAGTTGGAATTCAGTACCTGCATAGGTGTCTTTGATTGACTTACTTCATCAAATAATTTCCTTCACGGCAAGGAGAAAGAAAGTAATTTAGTACGATAAACCAGAAAATAATTTTTTATACCCGCAAACGAGAAAAGTACTCCTACTTACTTTCCTTTAATTGAAGGAGTTGCATCTCCAGCTTTCTTTTTGAGTAAATGCATGCGAGAAGCAGTTGGCTTCTTCACACTAGCAGATGTACTCTTTGGTATTCCACTCTTACTTGATGATATTCCCAATACTTTGTTTGAAGTTTTCACACTTTTAGTGGAGGCTAGATTACACCTGATTCCTTCATAAGTTCGAGATGCTAAACTTGCCATAGAGATGGAATCTTGGCAAATGGTTGGATTCTGCATTAATAAAAAAACTGCAAGAACTTAATAAAATAGAATTTATGCAAAGAGAGCAGGAAAGAAAACAAGAAAATGTTATTTCTGACCAAGCAAGCAACAATTGTAACTTTGTTGGTGCATCCCAGTGAATCCTGTAACATTCGAGTTACTATGCTTTCCCGAAAAGGCACGTGACTGTCATTCGCATTCAATGCTAAAATAACTTTTTGTAAGGCATTCAAAGCCTTGTTGCTCTTATTAATCTCCACAACTTTGGTGCCATCACTACCTTTTCTTCTAGGATCCTCATAACCTGATTAGTGATTAAAGAAATTCCAAGTGTCAAACTTCTAGAAGTATAAGCAAAGAAGAAAATTGGGAGTAATTGATTAATACCTGCAAAATCAATGAAGTTCATCTTGCCACAAGTAGATGTTTTCGAATTATCATTAGGCACGGTAACATGTATGATCAAACCCTTATGACTTCTTCGAAGAGGTTCACTTGCATTTTTTTGAATCTGTTTTCGAGGGCAATAGATCTTGCAAAATTCTGATGATGACTTGATTGGAGCCTAAACATCAGAGGTGCACATAAGAACATGAAAGAACTGTTTTAGTTATTTAAAAAACATCCATCCCAGGTTAAACATTAAACATACGTGTGACAGCCCTTTAAGCTGAATTCGGCCTTTTCCATCTCCCAGTACCGATATAACTGGACGCTTCGGGTTTATAAGGTCAAAGGCTTGCTCTTGATGTACCTCGTAAAAGGACACTGAAACTGACCCACCTAGCCTTTCAGCAACTGAAATGATCTCATCCATGGCAAGTACAGCCAAGCCTGGATTATCATCAGAACCCTTCAACAATGATCAAATATAAGCATCATCATTAATATTCAGAAATTTGTAACACAAAATTAAGAATCCTACCTGAATTGTATATGTCTTGCCACTGCCTATAGCTCCATACGCAACAACAGATGTACTATGACCATCAAAAACTCCGGGAATTAGAGGCTTAATCTCCCTCGAAAATATCATACTATTATCTTCCTCGGTCTCATAACAGTAATGAAATTGGGAAGCCTCTCTCTGACTGCCAAAAGAACAAATCAAAAAGAGGGCGCTTCAGTTGTAAACTAAATATCTTTGATTCAGGTATCCAGTTCTGAATCTGATAGTGCAAAACATTTAAGAGGCTTCAATCAAAATATTCCAGCAGAAGCAAACCTAGAAAATCTAAAACTGAAGTAAAGAAAGACTCCATACCTTGCAGATTGGTCTCCAAAAGAGAGAGTGACATTCTCCGATGCATCTCCTCCAGGTTTGCACACAGAAATCCATGGATTCAAGCTCCGATTAGCAGCACCTTGCTCCTTGTTCGTCAGGGCCCTGATTCTGGCAACCACTCGAACATTTCCAGGCGAATTTGAGCCCAAATTTTGCTTGTTTCCAGTGAGAGACGCCATTGAAAAATCTGATACTCGAAGCTCAATAAGAATTTCACAGAGGGATTAAGAACAGATCTTTGAAGAGTTGGAGAGTGAACCCTCCTCCAATTATGATTTGTCAAATTTGGTGAGTAGCCGTTTGGTGGATGTGGTATTCAAAATGATGATCTGGCGCCTCTATAACGCTCCATCGCGACAGCTTACATGGGAAGCTTGCCCGTTTCCTCTTCCAGAAGGCCCATAATTGCCCTCTTAATGGGCTTCAGGGCCCAAACTTTCCCACCAACTCTAATGACGAAAATACCCTCGAGTTCTGAAGACTTTGTTATTCGTAGGAAAGGGGATGTAACTTCCTATCCAACTTGGTAAACAACCTATTCTCTCCAAGATCCAGATTGTTCACCAATATTAAATTGTTCTCTAAAGTGCTAAATAAAGGTCGATTTGATACAAACATGAAAATGATGTATGAAAGTACGATAACTGTTTGTTTGGTGTCCAAGCAAACTCTTTCAAGAGTCGTCTCGGCTTCTTCTGTCTATACATGAAAAGGAATACTCTCAATTTAGGAAGAAACAAAATTCATCCATCCATGTATACGAAAATACATCTTTGACAATAACATCAAAACAACTAGAACCGTGCCACCAGGCAAAAATTACCCTAAGAGAATTACATATAAAATTGTACTCGCTTGTTAAGGAGAAACAAACACTTTTTGGCGCCAAGAGACAACCTCGGAACCTAGTGATTCGGTTCTTGCTTTGTCAATGAATCGCTCCAAGGAATAACGTTGTTCGTCTATAATCACTGTGGTCATTGCATCTTCTGCAAGCTGCACTGCAGCTAATTGTGAAAACTGAAAGTTCTCTGCAATATGCTGTAATTTTTTAGCACTTCCTTCCTCTCCAAAGGTAACTAGGCAAATCAGCAGAGACCTTAGTTCCTTCCTGGCTCCAACAGTTAGGGACATGCCTTTCAAATGTTCCACCAATGCCAATTCCTCATCAGCACTACACAAAAACAAAACAACAAAAAGACTCAATTCATCATCTGACAATTTTGGTATTTACCCAATTGTATCCATTTAGTCTATTTCATTGGTCAGGATTTAATCACAGGCTTGCTCAAGGATTGAGATTAACGGGAATTGCCCATCATTTAGAGTTGTGAATGAGGTGGTAGAATCTCATCAAATATCGGACGCAGAACAGAATGAAGAATTTAAGAAAGTGGAATACCTTCCAGGGCGGATCTTTCCTCGGTTTCTCTGGCGCCTTCCTCTTGCTCTGGTACTAGCACTTGAAGTCAATGAGGCAGCAGAGGATCCCATCCTTGTCCTGATTTTTTACATATAAAAGCCTCAATGAACCAAGATTCTACAATTGAAGAATGGAGAGTTCCAAATAGTTACAAGAAAATTACCCAGTAGTATAAGCACTCATTCCGCTGAAATTACTGCTTGCTTCAGAAGCAGTATCATCATCAAAATCATTCACAGACTGCTCCGATGACTGGACCTTTGCTGCGAGTAATATTCTTCTTTGTCTGACAGCCAAGTATCGAGTCAAATACTTCCCTACTTTCTCCAAGCCCTCTTCGTATTCATTACAAAGAACACTTGCACATTCCAAAGATGCAGTCTTTACTTCAGAGGTCAATTCTTCACTCCCATGCATAAAAGCAACCCTCATAGCCTCTTCCCATTCCCTAGCACTAATTAAAAACCCAATCCCCATCTTCACATCTGCACAATAATCTAGAGCAATTTTCGCTGCTTCTGCGGGCTTCCCAATTGCTTGTAGTTCTTCACAAAGATCATGAGCAAGTTGAAAAATCTCGCTTTTCCCTAGTTTTAAAAGGCCAGCAACTGTTAGCACTCCAGACCAATTACCACAGTCACGGTATGCCTTCAAAGCTTTTTCTAAACTAGAACAGCATAAAAAGATAGTGGCAGCATCCTCAAAGGATTTTGTGTCACTAAGATGGTCTCCCCAAGCCTCAAGTACCTGACTCTTCTGGGTGGCATCTGCAACTAGTTTAAGTCCCAGAGGGAAAAGCTGCGGATTTTGCTTTATCAAGTTCATGAATTCAACAAAATGAGCATCCCCAGCAGATGCAATGTGTTTGAGAGCATTCTCAAATCTACGCAGCTTGAGATCAATTTTGTATTGCATCAAGAGAGGGGGCATTCGCTGCAACTCTTGAAGGAAAGGAAGAAATTCCTTGGGGTCCTTTTGGGAGTTGATGGCTACCATGGCAGCAAGATTTAAATCGTACAACCCAAGAGCGGCTTCATAAACTGCCTCTGCATCAGATAACCATAACAGATGCTTCAGAGCTTCTTCAGCAGATGGATATGACTTTGAGTTGTCCGAGCTTAGCTCCTTTTCACGAATGGCCTTTACTCTCCGCAGAGCTTCTTCAAGGGCAGGAGGGTCAGTACGTGCTAGGGCAGTCAATATACAAAGCTCCCTAGCAGGAGTTTCAGGTAATTGGTCCTCTATAGCTTTCCTTATGGCAAGGAGAACCGAAGAAACCTTCTTATTATCACCACCTCGGGCTTCCACATCTTTTGCCTCCTTTAAGTTAGGCAGAGATATATGACTCTTGTAAAGTCTCTCTGTGACATTATCATCCTTGATTGCACAGATAAATTCAGTCAAGTAGTTCAAGTTTTCAACTTGCTTGACAAACTCTGAAACAGATTGGAGAAACAGTGGCCAACCAAAATGATCAACAATGACGTTGAAGTCTATCCTCTGCCGCCTTACCATAAGCAATGCATCTCTAAAACGTTTTTGTACCAAGGCATTTACAATTGAGGCCAAAACCAGTTTCCGAGGATAAATACATTCCAAATTTCCTCGAGTTGTTTGGATTATGACAGCAGCTTCATCTCCATGCACAACACCAGCAATTTTGGCGCCTCTTTCCCAGATATTAATGAATTTCTTACTTTCTTCTTCCCCCCTTCTTTTACCAGTATAGACAAAATTATCATACTTGGACTCTACTTCTCCATTTAGAATATCACTAATTTCAATAATGAAAAGTAAGTCCTGCTTTGTGGCAAGTATCAAATGTGTAATCACCTCATCAGCGAGATTTGAATATACTGAAAATGTGCTGCAATTATTGCATAGAATCTTCCCACCAACTTGCAGCCTCCCAATTTCGTCAAGCCCAAATAGCAATGGCTTAGAAATTCCATCATAAGAGACAGCATTCATCCAAAGGCAGTTTGACAAAAAGCCAGCCTCTAGTCGCTTCAAAGATCCTCCAGGGATGCAGGAATTGGAAGCATACTCAGAAACAATACCTCCATTAAATTGAATATATGCAGTTGATCTACTAGCAGGGCTTGAAGTGATACCAGTAACAGGTGTATCCAAAGAAATCTGATTTGCAATCTTTGCATACCATCCAGAACATGTCACTGAACCTGGAACATGATTCTCGGAGCAAACAAGTTCAATTTCCTGTAGATAATAGCCAGAGATACTGTCTTTGCCAGATGAAGTTTGTGTTCGACTCTTGCAATGACTAACAGAATGAGCCACAGCAAGGAGTATGTGTGAATCCAGCCATAAGAGATGTACAAAAGAACCGAATATCCCATCAAGAAGAGATGCTTCAACATTAAACTCTAGACCTTCTTGCTCTTCCCACATATCCATCTCCGGAAGTTCTACAATACATAAAGACCCATCCGACAAACTTGCAGCCAAAGTATTACTTGATTTCTTAGTACACAAAGCAAGATCACAGACAGCACTTGGAAACTTCAAGCTAAATAAGTACAAAGGTGGCGGCAACAGTGATAAAGAAAGGGGTGTAACAAGAACCTTGGAGCCGTCAATGACAAACGCTGTTGAATTCTCCTTAACAGCTGTAACCCAAATGAAGTTGTAAGTCGTGATCACGCCATTCAGCGTCCAACAAATCAGGTGTAGAGGCTTAGTTGGATGCCACATGAATCTCACTCCATCCTGCTTCAAGAAACTAAATTCGTGCTTTAAGTACCAGTGATTATTGCTGCAAGACCAAATTTTTATCAAGTCGTAGTTTTCAAATCTGACAATAGCTGCTAGGAGGCCTGAACTGGAATTCCACTTCAAGTTCTCTACCTTCACATCCACTTGATCACAAATGCTAAATGAGCTTCTTTCTAGTCCATTTCTCTCATAGAAATTTACTGCTGGACCCTTGTTTTCCATCTTCCGATCATAAACGGCAGCAATTTTGGCACCACTAGGCATCCATTCCAAAATGGTTCCTACTAGTGACTTAGCTTCAGAAGTTGCAAGCAAGGCCCCTGAATCTCGATCCCAAACCTTAATCCTGTTGTGATTAGAAGAAGACTCATGTGACTTGCTCAGTGTTGTGAAGTATTTTCCATCACCTCGCCAGGAAATTGGACTTTCAAACATATGATCGGTAGAGAAAGATGCTTCACCTGGAATCAGCACAAAATCCCAATATATTAATCACAAATAAAATACTCTGAAATAGTTGCAAGCTGCAAGCTCAATGAAATGGGAAAATGAAGAAACATCCTTAATGACGTCACTACCTATAGGAAGGTCCTCCACTGCAGTCTCGTGCAATAAATCCCAATCATGGGTCATTACTAGTAACTGTCCAAAACCAGTAGTAATGCCAAGCAGATCTCCATCTGGACTAGGTGAAATGCACTTTATCCCACCCTCAACTCTACCCACAATTTCAGTTGCATGAGTATCCACGTTCAGTAGCAACATCAGACCGTTAGAGGTACCAACGATCACTGCTTCTTTCTCCATCAGGTAATCAAAGCATGTAATGCGGTCATCAGGCTCCAAATCAACAATATCAACTTCAGCTGGTAGCACGGTTTTCCGCCATGAATCTTCATTCTAGCACATAGAGCTCGAGTTAGAATTAAGGGTATAAAAAAATAGAAGATAAGCGAGGTTCATTCTACTCTCTACACATTGCTACATCAATGCTTTTAAGAATCGCTACTCTATCACCACAAAGTTGCGAGTTCAATTACTAACAACGGGCAATAACTTCAATCCAATCCACCCTCGAAATGCTGGAAAGAACCAATATCATGGCTCCTAGCATTTAATTACAAGTAAACTTACTTGAAAATAGGAGAGCTGCGTCGTGTAAACGAAGTTCGCCGAGGAAGCGAAGAACAAGCGGTTTCGTTCCACATCCACGGCGGAGTAGAGAAGCACTTCGTCTTCTGATTGTAGCTCGACACCTAGGGATGCCTCCCAGTAGAGCTTCAAATTATTCATGGAGAATCAGTTACTGTAGAAGAGATCAACGAAGTCGGAACCGCCTCTGTAGCTCGGTAGGGTTTACAAGGGTTTAGCAGTTTCCCAAATGAGAAGGCTGAGGAGCGGGCCGAGAGACACGCGAAGCTCTTTTCCCCAGCTATTATACATAAGAAGTACTATACACCGTCGAGTTCGCCTAGTTTTAACCGAGAAGTTCAGGTTTACTGGTTTAGTCTAAAGTTTTTGAGTTAAAAAGGTATTTTGGTGCCACTTATCGGTGTAGGTTTTTGTGTCATATGTTTTATTTGTTAGATTTTTTGTGTCATATGTTTAAGAGGTTATATGTTTTTTGTGCATCCTTTAGTCAACAGTTAGTTTGACTGAGCTCTCTGTGGTGTTTCCCAAATGCTGTTATGGACTCCCGACTTTCATCTTTGCCACATATATTATTAATAGTATAGCACAAATATTAGATATAGTTAAAAAAAGTTCATACTTTTAAAGTTTTACATAAGTTACAACTGAATCCACCCTAATAGTAAAAAAAAAACAATAGCATGGTGTTTCATAGGTATGGTAGAAAACCCAACAAAAGATGTACCTTATTTCGATCAGAACGTAAAAATGCAGTAGTTGTAATTTCAAAAAATAGCATCTTTATTCAGGAATTTTCTCATTTTTGTAATTAATGTAAAAAGAGTTACATGCTGTTAACAGCAGAAACCAACAACAAAATTGATAATCAACAAACAAAACAATACCCAAAGAAATGAAATATACATACAACCCAACAACCCCACCAATGGGAAAGATGACAGTTTACAGACCGTTTCCGACAAGGAAACAGGACAAGATACATCACATTAGCAGAATCTGCTTAACCTTTGCCTCTGTCTGATGATTCTTCTTCTTCCTCCATTTCCCCCTCAGCTTGATTCATTCACCGTTCTCCAATGCAAGTTTAAGGTCAGAACAGATTCTGGTGAATGTCTCGTGTTTCTCCATGCAACTGTCATGTAAGCAAACAGCACAAACAAGCACTTGTTTCTGCATACATTTGAAGAAGCGCTCTTGGGGAGATGGTGAACTCAATTGGTCGATTATTATCTCCTATCCAAGCCTGCTAAGAAATGAAAATTTAAAGATATTACTGCATTACAAACAATAGAGACAATTGAATCTTCAAGTTCTTCGATTTCTGAACTCGTGGCCAGTGAGCTAGTTGCTAACTCAACTTTCTGTTTCCGGGTTTTCACCAGCTATAGTAATACCAATGTGCAAGTTGCCAGCTTCGTCTATTTTTCTGCTAACCTTGGACTGAATATTTATACACAGCTAGCAATTTAGTATTTAACCCATACTTTTGACATAGTTTTTCTATCATCTTCCCCATGGAGGAACCAACTTTTGCAAGCAAATGCAACAAGCAATAACAGATAGAAGAAAGTTGAGGGAGAAACCATACTTAAGCATGTCCTGCTTGAACAGTTGCCATTTACTGGTAAAAACTTTCTTTCCTGGCCCAAAGACAGAATCTCCTGCACTGTCTCTGGCCATTTTGAGTTCAATCGACGTGCAAAGTCCTCCACTTCTCTGTAGAATGCATACAATTATTAGTAAGTGCTCTGCAGCATCAAAACGCACAGATGCAGGTTACTGTATAGTATAAGAGACTTATCCACCGCTCATTTACTTAAATGGTATTATAAGATTTCAGAAAAATCACCTGTCGAGTTCTTCTTTCATTGCAGGATCTAAATCATCGTCGATAAAGCCATCATCGAAATCAAGTTTAGAGAAAAAGGCAGCAGACGCAGGATCTAGGAATTTTGATGTTTTACTTGGACTCGCCCCCCAGATATCATTGATCTCACCATTACGTAGAGTAGAAGTGAAAGTATCTGATTCCTAAATCATCAATATACTTAACAGCTGTGAATCCAAACATTAATAAGGTATATAGAAGAAGAGGTTAAAAGGTGTTGCAGAAACCGGATATCAACCTTTTGATGGTCCTGATTGGATGAGTTATCCTTTAGGTGGTCTTTTCTCCTCCGATTTTTCTTCTTATTTTTATTAGATCTCACACCCTTCGTATCTGGTGAGCAAACAAAAGAGTTACTTTCACCGTGGACAATAGATAATGCATAACATAGATAGAAAGCATGGTACTTATTCACTCAACTGCAATGGTTCCTATTCTTAGGCTACTACTAATTGGTTAAAATCAAAACCTATACATTTAAACAACGGGAATCGTTGGAAATTCATCCATTCTTGTTGTCTTTCGGGACTCGGACGTCATAGATAGATGTTATCTTAGGTTCTTAACAGACCAAGTAACATCAATTTTTTTAACTAAATGAATCCTGTTCATTCACCTAAAAATTACTGGATATCAACATCATCGTTTTAAATAAATCAATAGAGCTAAACAATTTAAAAAATAAAAACTGTTTGGAAGGTGGCTTTGTTATTTATCCCATTTAGTACATAGTAATCATACGTTAGAACTCACATAAGGAAAGAGATGAGAACACAACATGTTATGTGATGGTGGAAACTGAAAAGGCTAAAATACATTCAAGTCCGGTAATTGTTCAACAAACTCCTCAATTCTAATTTCTATCTTCACATCCTAACTAACACCCAATCCTAAAAGGACTACCTACTACATTTAGTTATAGATTCAATATATTAATTACCAACTCTGCCAGGATTCACATAAAATAAAACTATAAATTGCAGGGCAAGAGAGAAGTATGCGTAGTATCAGTGGACAAAAAGTGTATGTTTTTTAATTACGATCAATAAAATTTGAAGAGTCAAACCTTCCTCCCCACCATTTATGAATGACAGAAGATCGTCAACTGATCTTTCATCTCGTTGCTCCTCCTCAATCTCGGCATTCTGCAATATCTGCAGCATTGAACTGCTATCAATTAACCAAAGATTGCAGGTCCATTCTTACTTCTTAGACAGAGTATTATGAACTGCATACCTTCAACTTTTCTCGCTCTTTCAGTTCTTTCCTTTTCCTTGCATATAACCTATTTAGCAGTCTGATACGTGGATCATCAGTAATGTTTCTTAAAGGTTCCAATTTCTCCTCCTAATGAGAAACCAAACTAACTGTCAGAAGAAAAAAAAATTGGAGCCGAGCATTTTCAGCTGAAAGCATACTACCACATCGTAACAAACACCTCCGTAAGGTCATCGGGCAAATGAAATGTCTCACGTATTTCCTCTGGTGATTTCCCCTCAATGATCCGAGCAAGTGCGCGACTTGTCAAATCTACCAAAGGTTTTAATTGAAGGCTATCCGCAGCAGATGTCAATTCGCATAATCTTTTGGTATCCATTCGAATGAATTTCTCATCAAATGTTTTCCGTTCCTATATGGATAATTTAGTAAAAGTGTGAGTCCATTTTTATCTAACCAAAACCATAATCTTCAAGGCAGAAGGCTAGAAGGAACTGAACTGTGAGAAATTGCATAATGCTAGAGGAACAGACCTTATTAGAACGTCCTGGTAATTGATGAAACCGACAATAATCAAGAATTAAACCCAGGACTGACGGGTTCACTCTTTGTGGAAGCACAATAGCATAGGTT
Organism: Clarkia xantiana subsp. parviflora; assembly: GCA_036873135.1. Classification (NCBI taxonomy): domain Eukaryota; kingdom Viridiplantae; phylum Streptophyta; class Magnoliopsida; order Myrtales; family Onagraceae; genus Clarkia; species Clarkia xantiana. Next base: position 2,230,288 of record JAPTYO010000004.1, on the reverse strand, counting down.
TTGGAAGAACCCATGCCAGTTTGAAGTACTTCTCGACATATCATAGGGCAGAACATGGCAACTTCCTCTTCCACTTGTTGTATCGAGCCATCAACAGTTTGAAGCCAAATGTAAGATTTCATCTAGAGAACAATTAAGGAAATAATATTAGTATATTACTGATAGACGGAGGCTACTCCAAATAAATCGAAACCAGGAGAAAATCTTGGGAGAAAAAAAAAAAGAGCCATAGAAAGCTCCAGGTACCCCGAACTGTTCAAGGGCGTTTCCGATAATTTTTAACAATATAACATGAAACTGATCATAAATTAAGGCAACAGGAGGAAAGTATTCTCTCCAGTTCACTAAAACTGCCACACATGAACATAGAGATCTTTCACAGCAAAAAATGAACAATTAGAAATGGAAATGAAAGTTTCTTTGAGAATGCAACTACACAACGAGAAAAAATGAAGGGTAAAAATGATGCCAGAGGTGATGAAGCTACAAACCTCAGGTTTAATAACTGCCATGGCAGCTTCTGACATTTCACTGCAGCAGTATCAAGTGTAAGCTGCTACCAAGACAATCTCAACTGGTAAATTTGGCAGAGGATAGAACTACTAACATTCCACCAATTAATCTCAGCACTGTTTCTGCTTCAGTGTGCGTTTAAATAACCTGCATGAATGCTTGTTACTGCCCACACTTTTTCTGCCCACAAATTAATCACTACTTGATGGCACTATACATAGGAAGAATGAAAACTTAAGCTACACACAATCATAAAAATATAATCTACCTTCCAATGGTCAATAAAAGAAGTACAAGGAGATATCAATCACTAATGCTGAAAGATGCAAACAGGTATAAGAAGAATGTCCAATAAAAAAAAACACACACACAATTTTATGCCCAGAAAAACAAAATCCTGTGGATAATTTATTCATGCAAAAAAAAAAACCAATTAATAATGATACTAATCTCATGGCTAAACAAGTTTCCAGAGTCTGAACGTGTGTTAAAGTTGAAATTATTAGCATGACCTTGTTTCCAATAAAAGGAACAAATCTACAAGCACAGAATATGCATAAGCAACCTAACTGTGCTAGCTGCCATCATATAAATACCGGCCGAAAATGAAGGGGAAGTGACTATTTTGAACTTCCAAACTGAACGGAAATAAATTACGCAACATTCATTAATAAATCAATATCCTGTATTTTGTCGGGAAGAACAGGACAAGCTTATAAACCGACAACTTCAGAGGCAGAGGAACCAGACTATTAACCAATAACTCAATCCATTTAAGCTCAATTTATGATCAATAATCACAGTCGAACGCAACAAAACATAAGATCGGCGACAATTGGGAATTGAGCTAGAAGACGAAGCAGAGTCAATCAAATGAATTAGCAAGGAACCTTGAAAAGGGTGAGGATTGCTGCAATTGGAGATGAAATGAAGTGGTGTAGAGGCAGCGGAGCTAGGGTTAGCAATCCCTATGTGTTGTGGCAATCTCTTATCCCCTCCTTCTCTATGTTTTTTCTCTCTTGTTCTTCGATGTCCTCTGTTCCGAATTCCGATTCATGTGCTGCTGCTGGAGGAGCTTCTCCGCTCGCACGTGCGGCTTTTGGAGATGGACTCCCGCCGCACGCTCCGGTAGGTAGGGTTTGGATTGGACTTTTTGGTCGGTATATTCCCAGACGGTTTCCATTTCCAACCGTTCCCTGAAAATGGAAAGTCGATTGAACTTTATGGGCCCGATTTTAGGTTTTTGGGCTGGAAAATTGGGCCCAATGCATCATTAATAAATAGTTGTTGATCAATGAATTTAGGTAGTTGATCATTAAATTTTGATAGTTGATCAATGCAGTGAGATGGTTGTTAACCATGTAATATTGTTCAATGCTCACCCATTAACTAGAGATCGTTGAAGTCAGGAATGAAAAATATTTACAATTAGCACATAACTTTTTTACCTCTTATATGCTGACCCGACGGTCAACTTTCAGGGAAAAGCACCCAAATTTTGACACTTAGAAAGATGAAATCCTCAAAAGAATGGACCCATAACAACCTGGTCTGACTGCCACGTTTTCGTGCTTGCTTTGCTGAACGAAAGTAACCCGTATGGTTCAACTAAAATGAATATGGTGCAATGCAATTTTACTTATACAAGTATCATCTCATATTCTAACTAGTAGTCATTGAAGATAGTGGTAGATATCAAACAGAGCATAAGTAACTACCCAACAGGGCAGATAATATTCTTACATATGAGAACAACAATACAATTCTACAATGAACATAAATACTACTACATTGTGGGTTAATGTTCAGAAGAATGCACATTCTCATGAATGCTTCACCAAAAGTTAATCGGGAACCGCAATCAATGGAATGTGATGGTGATTCATCCTCACTAAGCTGCTATTACTAAAGAGCCACCTCTTATTAAGTTATTATACATGATATGAATGAATGAATGAACACAAAATACTATTTCTGTTGCTATCAATGAGCTAGGCGAGACTAAGAAAGAATCATTCAATACCCATACCAAGATTCCGGTCTTCCTTTGGCTCCATCGCTGTCACTAATCGTCCAATCCCATCCCAAGTATAGAAAGTTACGACAACTCGTCATATTTCCTCGAAACCTAGCATGAAACTTAGTATGAAAACTGAAATCTTTTGCAATTTTGGAAACTGTTGACTAACTCAATCAGTTTTTACCAAAAAGTAATTTATTTCCACTTTCAAGCTAAGTTTCATGTATTAGCATTTTCCCTCCCAGATTAAGAAGTTTGATAGGTGCTCATCAAGTGATACAGAATTGTGTACTTTTGAAGCCACGGTGTGTATGATTTTGATATCAACTGACCTCGGGTTGCAACATTGGGAAGAAAGACCAACTATTCCCAGATTTCGATTCCTTACCACTACCAGCAACTTTTTCATTCGCCCACCACTCAGAATTGATATTAAGCTTACTTGACACACCCCCGTTTCTGTTGTCAAAGTTGAATTCTTTGGCTGAACCAAGTGTAACTGAACGCTGCCTTTGGAAGCAAGGTTCCTTTTCCATCTCCCCCTCCACTTTATCAGATGCCTCATCCACTGGTTTCTTAACACCCATCTCAGAAGAATTATCTGCCTTGCAGCTTTCACTGGTAGCATCCTCGAGTAGTGAATCATGTGGGAATCTGGACAAAGTTCCAAATTGTGTTGCTGATTTGTTAGCTAAACATCGAGCAACATCTTCCCCTGTTAGTTCAAACGAAACTCTGTGATCAGCAATTGTATCATCATGCCTAGGTAGAGCTGCAACTCCATTCCTGTGGGTCCCAACTGGAACATAGTAGTTTTTAGATGGAGGCCCGACACCATCAGGAGTCAAACATCCCGAACCCAATTGGGACCGTCCGACTCCATCTGGTGTCACAGAACCAGACCCAAGCCTTGAGCGAAGCCCTGCACCATCTGGGGTCACAGATTCAGAACCTATCCTCGACCCCCATTTCCATGCAGCTAACTGTTCGGAGGCAAGCATTGAAACTTCGCCTATTCCAAGCATTGGGGGTTTTCCAGTGAAAGGAGAAGAAGTTCCAGAATACGACATTGCCGAGCCCGGTGATATAAGTTGCCCACCTGGGCTTCCTGCATAATACTGATGGGAAAATCCAAACTTTTTATTAACCCCGCTGTTTCGCTGTGTCCGTTCCAGGGAAGATGTCAGCAACTGTGCAAAAGGAACTTCTGGAGAGGAAGGTGTTGTGAAGAGCACAGATTCTGGGGGAGGAGTGAAAGGAGCCGTGGATGGTTGCGTGGTGTAGGTGGAAAATACAGGTGGTGATACTAACTGTGTTTCATAAGCATAGGGTCCGATGGCAAAAATCGAACCAGGTCCACGAGGAGAATAGTTGTTGACGGAAAGGTTAGTAAACCCAGCTGGTGATTGAATCGCTGATGAAGGATCTGATTGAAGGAAAGATGCAGGAGATGAGGGAGGCGCGATGAATGGTAGTGTGATGGAGGTGGAAGGTGCTGAGCTCACTGTTGAAGCAGCTGTAGTACCTGGAGCCGCAGGCTCAGGAACAAGAACGGCATGACCAAATCGTTTGCTGTTCTTCTGATGTCCAAAGCACCAATACGTGCTCCAGCAACTAGACCATCTTCTTTTCTGCAATTGAAATGGGATAAGAATTTCAGTCTGAGATAGTAAGACCACAAATTAAACTCCAACTAAAATAAGCATCTGTCATTCTAGGAATATTTTCGATAGAAACATGGAATCGGATTGTCACAGCTCGAGTTAATATAAGCAGATCACTTAATATTGTAGTACATATAATTGAATCACTCTTGCTGAATGACATTAAACACCAACGCGTTACTAGAGCCAACAAGAAAACTAGAAACTGAACTGCACATTAACATATTGAGACAATGGAGGAGGTCCACATTAGCACTATCCAGAGTTCCTAAATTCTACAACCCAAAGCCAGAAAATCAGAAATCTAATCCAATTTGACTTCAATTAGTCAATCTGAGTAGCAACAATAGCAGCCAAATTCCGAAACAGTGAATCCAGATTGGTTCTCAGCCACCAAATCTCAATGTAACACCTATTAAATCCGCGCAAACGCGATTGAGATTGAGTATATCTCGTATCCCAAACTAAAACTGCGGCAGATAGCCTAAATCGACACAATAGAAGCTGACGATCCAAGAAAATTCAGCAGATGCAGATGCAGACAGGATCAAGCTACGAAAGTATCACGTAATACCTGAACGGAGGTTGGTTGAACACGGGCGTCGGCGCTGACGATCGCGGTGGCAGCTGCGTTGACGGTGTCGACGCTGTTGGTTACACTTCTCATCTTTGATGGAGTAGCGAATATTCTAGCGACATGAAGATGGAAGGAAGTGAGGTGTGAGGTTCCGATCTGGAAAATGGAACGCCAGTGAAATAGAATGTGCAGGCAGCAGCAGATACAGAAGAACAAGAAGAAGATGGAAAAGGCAACTTGGTGACTAAATAATTCACACACCTCTTCTCTCTCTCTCTCTAGCCTAGCCTCTAGGTTCGGTTCTCCTCAGGTCGTTATCCTCCGATTTCCCACCAACTAGCAATTAATAAGTGCCACGTCACATACATAACACATGATTTTTTTTTTGCCCACTATAACACATGATCACTACCAAATTACCAATTATTCATTATATATATTTTCTATTTACTCAAATAATATATATATATATATATATATATATATTTAATAATACTTCTAGTTTTTATATGTTAATTATTATATATTTATTTTATAATTTGTAAAAAAAATAAAAAAATGGTAAAGTATTAATTGTAAGTTCATGAAGCTGATACATAATTTTTCTAGATTATTTTGGAAAAAAGAATTCTAGATTACACATTTGAAACGAAATTTATAGATTCTTATGTAAAAAATAAGAATTGAGTGAGATAGTTAATAAAATTTCGGAAAAAAAATCATAAATTTTGTATTTTAAATATATATTTAGTTATTATGTTTTACTTTAGAATATATTTTTTACGTTAATTAATAATTACTTAAATACTAATATACTAATGATGGGTCACTTTATTAAGTTTTCATTCGATTTTTCGTTAATTTTTTATGTAATATTATCATGCAAAAAAAAAGAAGTGAAAATGGCAAAAAAAAAAAAATACTATTCTAATCATAATTCACGTGTTTTATCGGATCAATCATACATTCATACTAATCAAGTAACAGAAAAAAGATGCCACATCATTTCTCCCTCCCGTGTCACTTTTCTCTTCATATTTCATAAATTAATTAATGTGACATTATATCATCATTTCTGAATATAAACGACTATATATTACAAGTTTTAACTAAAAGGTAACATTTATATGTAATGTTTAGTAATATTTACCATTGTATTCTACAAACCCAGTGAACCAATATCTTCTCACGTGTCATGTTGCATAATCTTAAATATTCAAATACACCAAATAAATCAACGGTATTAATAGTAGTATACAATTATAATTATATGTATAAATATATTAATTTATTATAATATTATTTACTTTTAAATTATAATAAAATTTCATAATTTTTAATATAATTTTTTAATTTACGAACGTTTTTTATATGAATATAAATGTATGGAAATTCTTTAATACATGTCATTATTATTTACTTAACATAAAAATTGTAATAAATTAATTAATAATAATATATATATATATATATATATTGATAATTTAAAAAATGAACAAAAATTATAAATTAATGATATTTTAATATAAATATTTTTAGTAGAATGTGTATAACGCACTAATCATGAGTCATGACTAGTATATAATATTATTTTTTATCTATCGCGCAAGTCTCTTCTCATTATTTCTCAATTATTCTTACTTTTTTGCTTTTTTTGGTCAAACATCGGATCCACTGTGAAAAAAAAAAGACTTGTGCCATAATTACTATTAGAGTTATCACTAATCATGTCCATACTCCATAGTCCATGCCACACAGTCCAAATGATATTGATTGTCCTCAGCGGTGGCATTGTATTTGTAATAAGAAATGCAATATATATATTATATAAGTTTTTTTTTTCGTGAAAATATTATATAAGTTAAGAACAACACACAAATCTTAATCAAATTGATCTGAAATACTCAGAATTTGTCAATGAAGATATTCGGTACAATTTATTTATACTTTTAGATTTTCCTATAAACTTGTGTTTTTATAAACAACATTTTACTTTGTTTGTGAGTAAAAGAGATATTTTTTTACATTTCAAATGATGATGATATCACTATAAATTAATCTTGTGTTTTAATACTATGGTAAGAATAACGCGTACGTGTTAAAACTTGTAATCATATTTACATTTCTAATAATTATCATTATATTATATTTATTTATATATAGTAAAGTAAATGTGGCCTGGTGATATTTATTGAAATTTACCTAATACCGCGCACCTGACCCTCGTGATCATATTAGTGGTTGCGGGTGACGTGGGGTCCATCGTCCATCAGGTTGATTTAATATGTATATTTATGGAGAAACTTCAGTAAATATTATATCTATATATATATGTTCATGGTATCCAAAGTGCACCGAATAGTAATGTGCACTATATATATATATAGAAGAAGAAAGTTCCTTTTATAGCTTCATGGACTTGTACGTGGGAGTCCTTTGCGTAAACAAACTAATGCATGTATGCAATAACCATATTTCTTTTAGTAACAAAACATTACTAATTTGTCGGTTGTCCGCATTGACTAAAAAACATGAATTTATATATGAGAAGGAAAAACTTATAACCGATATATACACTAAAATTTTTTGGTTGTGTTTTTTTTTTTTTTTTTATGTTCAGTATACCAGTAATATTAAGAGTACAATATGCTCATACAATTCTAAAACCCACACGATTAATAATTAAATAAAAACTAATATCTCAATTCTCAACCAGTGTTTTAATTCGAGGAGTTAAAACTTTTTTTTTTTTTTGCCAAGAAGAAGTTCAAACTTCAAACTAAAAAAAACATATATAAAATCGATTAAACAGAAGATAAGGTGGGAGTTTGGAGAACTCGAATACCTATATGGACATCCATGTTACATTGTTTGGTTTGTCAAACGACATAATGTGCATTGTAATGTAATGTCCATTATAATATGAGATTACGTCTAAAGTTCATTAAATGTAATGTTATATCCATTAAAAAAAATAGATGTAATATGAGATTACGTCTAACATTACAAAGTGTTATTATTTAATAGATAAATTACTTTGTATTATCATAATAATAATAAAAAATAATAATAATATTACTATTAGTTTTTTATTTTTTATATACTTCGTAACTCCATAACTCACTAGTCACTATTATCATAAATCATATGATGTTCGTATTGAGTTTAAATATTTAATTTTAGAATTCATATATGACTATAATAGTATTAACCACAAAAGGTAAAGTTTAAAAAGTTAGTTATTATAGAAATATATATTCTCTTAAATTTTATCATATTAAGATATAATATACTCTCATATAGGTTAATATAATAATTACAATATACATTACAACATTGTAATCTTACATTACACTCTATATTACAGTACAACCAAACATTGCAATCTAATATTAAATTACATAGCTCACATTTTTTTTTTTTTTGTAATTTCACATTTTAAGTAATCTCACATTATATTCATTCAAACGCCCACATATTGGCTAGTGGTAAGCAAGTTGAGCAATATGCATTTTTGTTATAAAAAAAGCCCGCACGTGCGGAGATCCGCTAGGTGCGCGGCACACCGTGCGTATAGTGACAGGCCAGTCTGTGTATTCGTTTTTGGTTTGCTTTCCTTTTTTACATGCACTGAGGATTAACTAATTAAGACGTGCACACGAGTGCCTTCCACTCATAATTAATTATCCATTCTTCTTTCCCACTCTCCTCATTAACATCATATCTTTCCTTTCTCGTGTCTATATCTATATGTGTTTTTAATTAAGTTATTAACTCCATTTATGCAATATTTTGCGGATTGCTTATCCTCGTTATTAGTGTACTCAGTAAAGCAGGATGATATCTTATGTTTAAAGTTTGTGAAATAATAAAGTGAAAAAAGGTTGCCTTTTCCTCAATGGCTGCTTCTAAGAAAAGGTTAGCATTATGAATTTCCAAGAAATTAAAGCGAGGGAAAATGTTAATATATGATCGATTAGCCTTTTTGTTAACTTTTTCTATATCTTTGCCTAGAGAAGCAAAATTACCTTTATATGTACCTTTTTTTTTCACATGATTTCTTTCTTCACCTAAAGATTCTATACCCTCCCTATCCATCAGAAGTGCATAGGTCTAGCTAGTAGATGATGAATAATAATATATTGCAAAAGGGTCCATATATGGGGAAAAACAAAAGGATCTCTTTTCTTCACACTACTCAAAACTCAAAAGCCATCAATCTCAATTTAGATTAAAACCGTGTAACATTGTAACATTGCATAACAATTTCGTACTTTATTTTTTAATATTATTATATTTTGAGTTTAAATTTTACTCAAATTCTGATAATAATTAAAAAGTATTTAGAGCTAACATTTTATACATTTGGACCATATATATAATTATAAATTAGATTAAGCTTTGGCACCTAGAAAACAATATAAGATATAAAAAAAAAAACAAATCAGATTTCAAGTATAAAATAGTTGGCTAAAAGTTGCATTATTTTTCATTCCTATTACAATTTCTCACTACAAAGATCGTATTCTTACTTCATACTAATTTACTTATAGTTCTATTACTCATTCACTCACTTATTCCCTTAAATTTCACTTATTAATGACTCACGTATTGTTTGAAGATTTATTTTTAAATTAATATATTAAAAAAACATATTCATCATATTTTATATTAATTTATTATAGTATTGTACATAATTGAGAAATATATGATATCATATCATTTAAAAGGTTTTCACCTATAGTTTTATATATAAAAATCGTTTTCAATTCAGAGTACCGCTAGAAAAATTATGATTATTTTATTATAATATTAAAATGTATAAATAAAAATGAACAAATATATTTATAAATATTAAAGTTAAATAATATTATTTAATAACATTTTTTTAAGTTTAGAAACATCGATTGAACTACATGGAATGATAATACACATTTAAAATTAAAAAACTCCAAAGTAATTTTAAACTTTAAAATTGCTAATGTATTACCTAATTTAATCTCTTTTAGATTCCTTCCCAAACCTCCGAGTCGGCCCACCTCGGGACTCAGAGATGATGCGTCTGGCTCAGAAAAGCCCAAGCACCTTGATGGGCCATGAATCACAAACCCAGTATCCACAATGAAACCCTAGCGGCAGCAAAGTCCAACCCAATGTGCATCCATGTCTCTGTATCGCCGTCGATATAAGCCGGTGACGACGCAATGGTGCATACATGGTTCATGAGTTCAGCTGATTGAAGAGGTGAGTTTAGCAATAGCCATGGCTTCATTGCATTCTGCTTAATCGTAGTCATCTTCCTGCTGTTGTTCTTCAGATATCACAGTATTATTAGGTTAGAAAAGTTGCATTAGCGATCGATGCATTCAAGGTAAATCTTTGTTGGCTAAGAAAAGTTGCATTAGCGATCGATGCATTCAAGGTGAATCTTTGTTGGCTTTAGTGTACTAATAAAGAGGTTATGGAGAATGGAATGAGGAATGTTTATATACATTTGATTGCTGAAGTGATGGCAAATTGTTTGTATTAGCTCTATCTGATCATTTTCCTCCATTAGAAACACAGATCTGGTATTGCAGTGGAAGTTTTTCAATTCACAGTAGAATCTGTAGTTATTTGCTTGTTCAACTGCTTTATTTTTCTTTGATTGAGAATGAAATGATGATGAAATATATTCGATGATTGCCTATATGATGGCAAGTTATCAGTATTAGCTCTAGCTGATCATTCTGACAATTCTTGCAACAAGAGAGAACATTAGATACTTTTGCTGCAGATTTGATTTACTAGATGTCAGATGAAGATGTTTTGTTTAGTGAGTTACCTTGAGCTTATAGTTCATGGCAACTTCAATTTCTTTCCAAATTAATCTGACTGAGAATGACATGAGGATATCTCTATATCTTGATTGCCAAGATGATGGCAACATATGTATTAGCTCTATCTGATCATTCCCCTCAATCTGTTATGTTAATTTCAAACCTTTTCGTTCCCAAATGCAATTATCATGAGAACTTGAAGTTGTTCAACTGTTTATCGGTATTTTATGACAACTTTATATGTTCTTATTTGTGGAGATTGACATGAGGATGAAATATATGTTTGTTGATTGCCGTGATGATGGCAACTTTGTATTAGCTCTATCTGATCAATCTCCTCAATAACACCCTGTAAATCTATTTGGGAGTTTCTGTCAACAAACTTCAGTACCGAAAAGTGATATAGGTACCTGCAATGAGGAAGAGCAGAGCATAATAGCAAGATTGAAGATAAATTGTCGAGTTATCTTGAACTTTGTTATGGTGTGTGATCTACATGTTTTAATATGATACTTCTGCAGGTAGCCCACTTTCTTCAATGCAGGTTGCTCAAGATCCAGGTAAGGCACCATGAGCATTTCAACCAACCACCGATCTGCAGGTAGCAAGAATGGCGACCTTCTAAATGAAATCTTCCATTTCAGTTACCTCGGATGTTTTAAGTCAGTCAAAGAAGACACTCTTGAACCGAAGATTGGTCTAGTTAACTCAGTGGATCTGAAGGCAAGGCTATGGGGAAAATGTTGTACAGAGGAAAATTCTGTGTAGGCTGTTTAGAAAATTTGAAAATACTCAAGTATACATGTGTCTGCCTCTAGCGGCAAGATGCTATGGGGTGGACGAAAATTTCTTTGATCCCGTCAGTATTACACCAAATCCAAGAAGCGAAATCGGGTTTAAGATTGCAATTTGCTTGTATATAAGATCCGGGATTGGGATTGTCAATGCAGTATATTGGCTTTTTAAGAAAATCAATGAGCTATTGATTCTCTCTCAAGTTCAATGCTTCATTATAACTTGAGTAATTCCTTAAAGTGTGAAAAAAAGAGTGAAAAAACCATAGAAAGTTAACAACTGCCACATGTCAGTTAACAATTTGACATAAATTGGAAAGAGAATCATGCAATGCATTGCCATGTGGCATGTGGCAGCTTTCTATGGTTTTTTCACACTTTGTTTCACACTTTCTATCAAAGCCCTTATAACTTTGAACAGAATAAATTAGTATTAGCTGTAATTTACATTTGTATATCTGATTATGTTCTCTTGAAGTGAACAAGATGAAGAAATGAATGATCCTAGTGAAGAGGCCAAAAGTGATACACGTCCAGACAAATTAAGTCTGTGATGTTCTGACTGAGAGATAATATAAAAATACCATAAAATTTACATTTATTATGCTTCTGCCATTGTGAGAGGAGTTAGAATTTTTACATTCCAATTGTCGGAAGGTTTATCAACTCTCGGATCTGTTAGGTCAAAATTTTACTTTCCTCAAGGAAATGATTATGTAGAACCAAATTGTATAACAGTTAGCTCTCTTAACTATTAAACAACCATTATTTGTGATTCCAGAGCTAAATTGTATAGGAATGAACTTAATCAATGTTGGTGGTCTTAAATTAATGTTAACAAAGACAATAAGACAAATGATTTATCATATATATATATATATATATTGTAGTGTTGAAGAAAAACAACAATTTGGTAGAACTTTTTGATACATGAGGGTCTAAATAGATCATAATTAATAAATAATAAATTCTATAGGGACCGTTACTGTATAACGGCTGAAATAGCTTTATTTTATTGGGCTTAATCGGGCTCAATAGTGAACAACACTCAGAGATTCCAAAGAAGGCCTTCAGTAATAAGACGTTATTTTGGAGGGTATTGACGTCAAATCGACAAATATTACCGTTGGAACGTCTTCGCTTCTACGCTCTTCATATATATTTCAAATTAACATTTTTTACACGAGCACGCAGAAAACGAACAAGAACTCGATAGATATCAGCCGCGTCTTGAAGAAATTGAATTTAACAGATTCTATCCTAATCTACTGAAGTTTCTTGATTCTGGTGAGTGCGCACTCCCTCTAAATCCCTTCAGATCCTATACTTTTCCAGGATTTAATGTCATTTTAACGTATATGTAGCATGATTCCGGCTGATTCGTGAGAAACTTCGTCATTGTTTTTTCTCTTTTCGGCTTTAATTGATACTGCCTTCAGCATTTGTTCTGATCTTTCTGAAAATTGCGATCTGTTTTTAATGGGTGTTTACTTGTATTGTCTCCGTTGTTTCCTATCGAAGGTGCTCTGTGTTCTAACCCTAATTGGAAATGGATACACAGCTTTAACGATTTTGTTCACCATATCGTCTTTATGAAGAATGGGTGAAGAGTAACTATTAAATCTGACCCTTCGTGATTGAAAATTTTACCGATTTTGTTTCACCATATGGACGTTTGATTTTGCGTGATTGGGAAAATTAGGGTTTTCTCTGCTTGATTGAAACTGCTGCCTTTACTCGAAGAATTTTATTTCTTGCAGAAAACAACCCAACTTTTGAATCTGCCATTCTCTGTGATTACAAGCTTTCCAATCAAAAGAGCAAATGGCACTAACTGGTCGCTTCATTAACGATCAGAATCTCGGTCTGAACTTCAATGGTAAGTTCTTTCCAGAATATGTTGTTTGGTTTTTACGTTTCACTGGCCCTTCTTTATTTAATGAGGCCTAAGCCAAGCTTGTTACATGAATTAGGAGGAGGTTCTGTTGGAGGAAACATGAATGCTGGAAAAGTACAGAAGAAAGGCGGGTTAGGAGGAAGAAAACCTCTCGGAGATCTATCTAATGCGGGAATCGGGAATCCCTCTCTAAATCAAGCTCCAAAGAAGCAGATTTCTCGAAAATTCCCTCTCATCAATGAAGAAATCGAATCTTCAAAAATCAAAAGCAAAAAGACTACCACTTCCAAAACTAGGAAGGCTCTTTCCGACATTTCCAACTCAGAGAAGCCGAATATTGCCCCAGAGGCCCCGAAGAACAAGACCACAACAAAGCTGAGTGTTCTTGCAGATGATTCGATTGACTTTGATGCTATTGCAGAAGAAGGGTTTCTCCACAACCATCAGGAATGCATTAAGCAGCAGGAACGTGCTTCTGCCATGGACATGGACTATTTTCTGGAGACCATTGGACTGCACAAGAACAACGGTATTTGAACTTGACATGTTGTCTATTTTCTTTTCTTCCAGATTTTGATCAATGCTAATCCTTTTCATGCCAATTTTCAGATCATTCCAACACATTGTCCTCTGGATGGATGTCTTCTGTCTCTCGTATATTGGAGGTCTGAAAGCGATTAGCACACTGTGTTCCATTATTCTGTATATTGTGTTTCTGTTTTTGGCCTTGTTTCTAGAATATGGAATTGACAGCATTTTCTGTCTTGTTTTTCCTGGTGCTGTAGCCTGAGAGCCCTCCAAGGTTCTTGAAAGGTGAAGAGGACTGCAGTTTTTCTCCTCGTAAAGATTATATGTCAAGTGGGCCTGACTCGCCAACTCGTTTCTGGACCCCCAGCTCACCCGAACTAACCATGGACTGGACCGACATGGACTTCAATTTCGTATTGGTGGAGTCACCGAAACGTTGATTCATCTTTCACCGTCTGGATGATTAGCTACTCTTCAATGGATTGTTTCTTTACGTTTAGACTGCTAGATGTTTAGCAGGTATGGATTTTGTTAGATTCATGTTCCCGAACCAAAGTACTATCTTGTAAGAATGAAACTTATCCCTATCGGAAGTTCGGTTTTCTTGATCTTTCTTATTTGCAACTACTGCAAACCACTTGGCCTGTTGCAAAATACAGGAGTATTTTTACTTGTACAACCTTTAAACACTGGAATAAAATAATCACCAGTTGAAGCTGATCGACTCAAAATGCAAATTGTGAGCCGAGTTGGATGCGCATACTTTCGCAACTTCATGCCGCATCTCACTCGGGCCAGAGACCAACACTCCAACATCCGGTTCAGTACATTCCAACAGTATTTCTGTAATGTCAAAGAAAAACCGTATTGTGATCAAACTTCCAACAGATCTGCAATACATCATATATGCTGTTCTTAAAAAAAAAAACTCACTTTTGAGATCTGGTCTTCTACCAAAATGCACCTTAGTAGCCTGAGAGAGAGATGAGCCATAATAGTGTCCATTCTCAAGCTCAGTATCTCCGGTAGACCGTGATCCCGCGCTTTCTTTTTCTTCAAGAGCAGCTTGTCTCTTGGACCACAGAAAAACGGAACTTGCTGCAAAAACTATACAAAAACAAACCAAAAACATGTTCCACAGAGCCTTCAAGGACATATGGTAGTTCATTTCTCCCTTGCCATCAATCGGGTATATATAGAAATGAGTTACCATCCCGAGGAGGAGAAGGTACATCACGAATGACGATGAAACAATCACAGAGAGACAGAGCCAGCTGTGTCGGCCAAGAACAGGAGAAATTGGATGACCACCCGACTTAAATGTGATGCTTTTTATGTCTTTTCTTACATCTGGAATCTGCTGCTCTGGTTCTCTAGTGATGTAAGCTTCTGTTTGGATGCTGATTTTACTAAGATTATCATGCTGAGGTTTGGATTGGGGAAGCAACAGATCGAGCAAGGAAAGGTCAGTCGAGTTCTTGAAGGCACAAATGAGAAGAATGCTCGGGATTTTATGGTTTGAGTTTCTGGTTTGGAAGATAATCTCACGGATTATTGAGATTAAGGGGGTAATGCCGCTGCCCCCAGCAATCATCACTAGCATTTGGTGCCTGCAGAATGTAAAAAGGTTACTTCGAATTTTAGATAAGTGTTAATTACCAAATTGTGAAGCGAATGGATGATCTGCAAAAAATATAGTGAATTTTTCTTTTTTATAAAACAAACTGCAATTCACCCAATTTCGCTAAATCTGTTTAGTCTGTCACTTTTTCTATCAAATTTGACAGGACTTGTTAGAAAAAAGACGACTAACCTAATATATCATCTCCAGTTCTTCATTCTAGAATCTACATTAGTTTCCTTTTTTCTTCTGTAACTTTTACTTCCCAAAATAAGGGGTTTTCTGTCTTCCTTAAAAATTTGACGGAAAAGTGAGTGTTTGCAGAATTGGGTGAAGTTAAGTTTGCTATTTGACGAAAAAATAGGTCAGTATATTTTAATTGCAGATGATCCAAAGTTCGATACACTATTTGGTAATAGCCCTTTAGAGTAACAAGGCTCAGTTTAATCAACTGAGAGATTACTGACCGTAGAAAATGAGATGAAGAAGGACCGTATGGTCCTTCAACAGATAAATGAAGGCGATCAACGGAAGAGAGCTCTTTGATGAGCTTCTGAGACCAATTCCCCAAGTTTTTTACCACAATGCTGAGACTCTCCTGCTCCAAATTACAGTTAGAAATTACCGTAAATGGATGCCACTCTATTCTTGATATAGTTGGTGCATTCACGAACAAGATACTTGTGGGGTTATACTTTAACCCTGCAAATCGATTTAAAAAATAACTGATCAATCGGGTATTTCAATTAACTGGCTCATACGGTACTAAGCATTCATTTTCTTACCCGGGGTTTTGGAGAAGTTGAGTTCAACAGTGTCACAAGGCAAGATTCTAGCAGATATCAACTGAGCTTGTTGCCTCGATTGAAGGAATCTCAAGTATCGATCGATAAGGAAGAGGAAGATTCCGGGAAGAACAGTGCAGAAGTATGCAAAGTTGATGTGCAATACGAAAAAGAAGATGAAGAGGATGTAGAGGTGGTGCGTGTAGAAGAAAACCTCAAACTTTTTCCTTCTAACTGGGTTCAGGCTCGTCACTAGCATTATCACACCGCAGATGGCGGCAACTTCTCCTGCTACGTTTGAGACCCAGTGTCGGTTCCAATCCAACAACTGTAAACAATGGAAACATTTATTGAGGGACAAGTAAAAAACCAAAATTCTACAATATTTGAATCGTTAAGTGGAGTTTACAGTGAAAGTGAAAAATGTTAGTTTTCCACAAAGAAGCGTCACTATGAATTTCACTTTAAGTTTCACAGTTTAAAACATAGTTGAAGATTTTTACCTTGGAAGCTTGATTTGTGACTAGGAAATAGATGACATATCCAACACTATGCAGAGTGAAGAGGACTATGGATAAATATCCAAGCCAAATATGGTACTTGATGCTAGCCTCTGATGTAAGCCCGATCAAAGGCAAAATCGAAGAGCCCCTTGTGACCGGAAAGAAGAGAAATGCCACACATATGTTTCCTAGAAAAGCCGGTGCTGTTGCAACTATTGCAAAATTGATCTGCCACCTGTCAAATTATCGTACTATATTAATAGTAGCCGAGAAGAATAATATACATATTTTTTTTGTGAAATTGAAGGGGTCCTTGTGATGTTTTTGCTCTTACCTTTTGAAGCCAACAAATTCCGACATATCAAAACCGAGTAGGGCCTGTAGATAAGTGGCAAAAGACCAAACCAGAAGCACAATGAACATGGTTGTGAAAGCTAGCTCTGTTATTGAAACTATACCGAGGGGAGCCATAACGAGGATGGGTCGCTTCCAACTTGTTGCTAGACGCTCCAAAAAGTGTCTTCTTTGGGCACTGTTAGATAAGATAGTCTTGTATATATAAGTAGGAGCGAGAATTTTATGAAATTATGAGTACTGTACCTGTTCGAGCAAGAACTGTTGGATTTCTTCAGCAGATGCAATTGAATGCAGCCAAGAACAGCAACAAGCATCATGGGTAACATAAAGAGAAGAAGGTTGATACTTTCATCTCCAAAGTATGGTGAAGTTGAAGTGAGCTTCGTCTGGAGCTTGATATTCCATTTGTCTCTGTAAGTCTTTGTGGACGACAATATCCACATCAGCAGCCATCCCAGAAATACAACAAGTATCAATGTTTTCACAACTACCAGAAACTTCATCATGCCTCCACTCCAGTGGCCAGAAAGGATCAACTCAGAGCTCACTCAATTTGCAGCAGAAAACACTAGTTAAGATATCTCTGCAATTCCTAATGAAAGGTCCAACTCGGTCGAACCTTTTGAAATATCTAGGCTTAGTTAGAAACTTTCTAGCTATACTTTGGGGGTTCGGAAAATTACTAGCTGAACTTATACGGGATTGCAATAAGCTAACTCCTAATTCAATGTTAAATGGAGATAGAAACTTGCACGTTAAATTTGTTATCTTACTGTTCTTTGTGTAAATTGCTAGCTGAACATTTGTGTACATTTGTAGTTTGTTACCTAAATTTTGATGACACGTGGAAGTTTTCCGTTCCCATTTAACATCAAATTAGATGAAGCTAGTGTATTGCAACTTTGTATAAGTTTAGCTAGCAATTTGTAACAAAAAAGATTCAGCTAGCAAATCGTATATATCCCTAATGACCAACTAACAAGACGCCAATTAACACCAATATCTATCCAGCTGCCGTATAAGAAATTAAAAACAACCACTCATGCAATATAATAGCAAGTAGTGAAGTTACCACTCCTAAAGAGTAAATTCAGTTATTCATAGTAGTATGATGTAAAAGAACGAATAGGACTTTTCAACAGAAAAGGTCAAAAGTGACACTTTTGACTTTTCCAGGGTAAGAGTGTGAATCCTTGACATTATCTAGCAACAAGTTTGGTTTGGACCGAAGAGTGTATGGCAGCATAGAGAGCTTAACTAAAAGACAGCAAGAAATAGGAGGATACAGACAACAGATCAAGAACCATAAAATGAAAAGGTGAATGAAACATTGATTGAAAGAATTTTCCTTGTACGGGACCACAAAATTGCCTTCCACTTTGCTTTACTATAATCCTTTTCCTTTACCACAAAACAAAAAGATAAATGCTCGAGACCCGAATCACCAAAAGAACATGAACTTACCAAATGAACGGATGGCTCCAGAACCTAATACCGTTCAATGAGGCCGACCACAATTGAGGCCAGGACCTTTTCAACCGTTGGATTTGAGAATGTGATTACAGTTGGTCCCATATTCAAATCTAACGGTTGAAAATGGCCGACCTCAACTGTGGTGGACCTCATTTTAGCCGTTCCCAAGTCGATATATATCTCATAATGTTTTGCCAAATTTGATGTGCTGATATGGAAGTGCCAACTTTGATAAAAATATGACACGCTCACTGAATAAAATGCCAACTTCTCTTTATTCAATAATAAAAACAGCACGAATACTTGATCTCTACATGAACTGTAAGACATGTTTACCGAAGTAGATTCCTAGAAAAGTTGCAATGGCTATTCCGAAAATACCCGCTAGAATACCGGGTATAACCAAGGAACGCCAACCCTTAGCTGTGGCCATCCCACAAGCAGTTGTTGGGCCACCTACATTAGCATTCGAAGCTATAAGCAGAAGCTTCATGTCAAAGCGGAACAGCTTCCCCAACCCAATGAGCACTGCAAGATGGACCGAGATTTGGACGAGAGCAAACATAAATATGCTGGGCGCGGTCCTGATGACGTTCCACACATCTCCGCTGGCTCCAATAACAGTAAAAAATACCTATTTTGACAAAGGAGTTATTCAATATCCAACTAGATAAAAAAAAAAATCTTTTTTCGTTGATCTTTTAAAAAACTGGGAGAAAAATGAAGATTACCTGCATCAGGATTAAAGCCATTGCCTCTCCAGTAGGTGCAAGCTGTCCAAACTGAGTAGGAAACAATGTTGCCAGAACAACAACTATTGCAGTTATAGCAGGCAAGCTGCCTCCTTGAATACCAAAGTATTTTGTGGCAAAAGCTCCAGCTTTGCATATGGCAAGGGACAAGGCGATAGCGGTAGCACTCAGCAGTACTGGAGACTTGTTATCAGTCTCAGATTCCAAATTGGGAGTACCATCTGTAAGTAATAATCAGGGATAAGTAATAACCAAAGATTTGGCATATGGAGGCTGATTATATTATGTGTTGAAAATTTGACAAACCATTGCTTGATGTTGCATCCTCTGCAGGTATTTTAGCAGCTAGTGCAAACAAGGTTGTGAAGTATACAGCGCAGATAACATTATCTGCTGCTAATCCAGAGGCTAAAACAGATGGTGAGACTTGAAGAGCATCTGCAATGGCAACATAGTTGACAGCTGCAAGGGACAAAGTAGATAATTAGTATGAAAAAGTTCAATCCTTTATTTCATAGCATATCTAATATTGCTGAAAAAATCATTTTTTTGGGTTTAGGATTTCCTGCAATTAAGAAAGACCGACAACTCTTTACCATTAGATTAGATGATTCTGCATTATTGTAGAGATTCTATAGACATTATAGTTTACCTCCACCAATATGTCTACCCATCAGTGCAGCTGCAATCCGCCAGCTATCTTTCCCTAGTGATTTCATCGGCACTAACGAATAGGCCACGACAGTACCAACTGTTGTTGCCACTGTAAAATGATGACAGACTAAAATAAGTTTGAAGAAACAAGAAATTCCTAATCAACTTAACAGTTCAGACTAAACATTAAGTTCTTGTTTTGATGCCGAAGAAACCACCTGATCCGATAAGGAAAGCCAGTAGAAGTGCGCCCGTAGATTGTATGATGCGGCGCAAGTCCGCCCTGAACAGTAGCAATGGAACAGCCAACGGAAGCAGAAAGTTCAGCACAACTGAGTATGCTGGCGCTGAGGTTGAAAGTATTCCCAGGTTGCTGGCAGCTAGTCCGATTAAGGTGCTAACTAGAGCACCACTCAAAGTGCTTCCAATCTTCGTCTTCTCCGACCTAAAGATAAATTATCATCAGACATTGACAAAACCCAGTAATTGCAACAACTGAGATCATGAAGCTCGACACTACACCAACAAGACGACGATCGCCATTAGACACATATGCAGCATCACATTATGTAATGATCATTCAACACCAAGTCGCTTAATTTTCAGAAAATGAAAGTAGAGAGAAAAGTACCAGATGCCGAAAGCGCCGGTTGCGAAGAGAGCCGTCCACATGCCCCATTGATCATTCGGTGAAATGAGAGGGGAATTGAGGAAAGATCTAACGGTGACGGATCTATCGGAGCTAGGAGATCGGGTGACAGGCGGAAGAAATCGAGGCTGTGACGTCGGGGTGTGGTCGATTCTGCTAGTTTGAGAATGAGCAAATCGCAAGACTGACGACGTTGAATTGACTGCATTGGACAGCTTAACGTTCTGGTAGGAGCATGAATTCTGCAGCCTCCTGAGGCCAGGAACTGCCGGCGATCTCCCACTGGTGACGGAAGCTGAGATCTGAGACGCCATGGAAAGCAAAATTCGCAGAAGTTTTTTTTTTTTTTTTTTTGGTATCAAAATTCGCAGAAGTTCAACGCTGCTGACTACACACACTACAGAGTGCTACTGCTGTCAGAAGATTCTCTCTATTTATTTACTCATTATTATCAAAATACATTTTCTAGTTAATAATTTGTTCCCCTTTTTGGGAAATATAAATATTGAAATAAAGGAAAGAATCTGGTTCTGCAGCACAAACAATTGCATGGAAAAACATCAAGATATGTTGCTCTTATTCAACATTCATTCATTACTAAATCTAAATGAGTGCAACTGAACTCGAAGCTTACTAAAAATACAACATTCATAATACTAATGTTCATTTCATAAGAACTTAATCCATTACATTGTCATTCCAAAACATCAAAAGTTCGAATTTTTCACATCGACAACCTGAAAACCGAAACATCAAACAACCTACTCTTCAACTGGGTTTTAGCTTCTTTGCAGAAGAGCCTTCTTCCTCCAATGATTTCAACTTGTTCTTTATAGCAGCAATTTTGGCACTTCTGCTCATCTGCCCAGAACTGGACACATTAGCCTTCTTTGCTTGCCCTCCAGCTTTAGATGATGAAGTTTCAGCTGCATCCGTCAAGTACTTCTCACTTGCTAGACGAACAATCAATGGGCGGCCACATGCTAACTTCCCATGCATCTTCTCCTTTGCAAGCTTAGCTTCCTGCATGCTCACTTTAAATGCAGAAATTAGAGACTGTCTTTAACAACGCATATTTTCTGCAAAAATCGCGAAAAAATGACCAAGGAGAAAAAGCAAGGACATAGTTGGGTTCTTAATTTCAGATCAGACAGTGAAAAATGATTTCTTCGGTCTTAGATCAATAAGCTTGAGCCAAAAATCACAACTCTCTGAGTATGCAGGCTGTTTGCGCACAGCCCTGACAGCAAAGGATACGGATCTCATCTGAATCAAACTGTGATATTTTGTGGCAAACCATATATAGTGAGACATCTATCTTCCTTAGAACTTATGATTCTTCCTACGTTAGTAATTTATAGGTTTGTAAAAGTTAAAAGCATCATAAGCCAAGGGGATCAATTGAATCAAGCAATGTACCTCTTTGGAACTGTATTGAACGAAAGCAAATCCCCGTGGCTCTCCTCGTTTGGCACCACGGGTATGCCACAAGAAGTCTTCTGATTCGATCTTCCCAAACGGAGAAAACATCTTAATTAGTGTTGCCCTGATAAGATGAAATGCAATAGTTCAGCTATTATTGAGAAAGCAAGCCATTCCACAGCAATTGAGACTAACAATAAGAAGAATTGCTCACTCTGTTATTCTTAAGTCAAGATTTCCAACATAGAGCCTGCTCTCAGTCTTCTCATCAATAAAAGCATTAGAATCCTGTAAGCAATTTATCAAAAAGTGGATGGATAAATTCTGCAATCGAATGGCTCCAGTGTTAGATTTTACTCACTTCAAACAACTTTCTAATCCAATTGCAGAGACTAATACACAGATCACAAAGGCAGCAAAGACATCGACTGGAAGTGATTAAAAAAAGGGTTCCTGGCTTTGCTGTGATCAGTTAATCTCCAAAAGATAATAGATGGATGGCGCAATGAAATTACTGATGAAGAAAAATCAAATTCTTAACATGCCCAAGTTCAAGCTCTGAAATGCTGACCAAGAAAGGCTACACAAGTGCATAGGAAACCCTAGAAAATCAGAAGAGATAGTAAATACAGCAGATAGATACCATCAAATTGGGCGAAGATGACACAAAGTTGAAACCTGTTCTCAAACACAAGCCTCGCCGGATTGTCGTCTGAATCACCGCCGAGGACCGACCCAGAAGAACGTACCACAGAACGAGAGCGTACAGTTCCTTTCCTCCTACACAACACTCCCCTCCTGTCGGCAGGCCAAACGGTATCGTTTGCACCGTAGAAGAAAAGACTAGCCAACTACGCAAACTACAAGGGCAAAATTGCAAAATGATCAGCTGTATAGTTTTTTTTTTTTTTTTTTTTTTTTTTTTTTTTCAAAATGATGTCCCAAAATGATCTGCTGTTTAGTTAAAGTTTCGCCTATTTCGTTTTTTATTATTTACATATTAATTTTTTATTATTATAAAGTTAATGACCTAATTTGAGGCAATTCTTGTGCAGTTTTGTCTTTCTTCTTCTTCATTCACGTGACAGATGAGGCTTGCCTCCAAAATTGACAGGAAATTCATATGAAGTAACTTTTTTTTGTTCAACAAAAATGTTAAACTAGCAATTATCCAATCATGCAAAAGTTGAGCTAGCATTTTGCAACTTAATAATTAACATTTTCTTAAGCTATGTCTAATTCAGTCTTCATCAATTCTATTTGGTTTGTAAAAGTAATCTATTGGATATACACCTAATCGAGACTCGCCTAGTTTTCATACTTAACCAATTTTTGACCTTACAAATGATTGCAAATAGAAACTTCCATCTTAAAACGGTTGCCTACCTCAAAACGTAAACGACCCGGACGGGTGCGAGACCCTTCCAAATCGTCCCCTCGATTAGCCCGGTTGGAGCACTCCAACCGGACTAGTCTGGTTGGGAGCTTCCAACTGGACAGTCCGATTGGAGCACTCAAATTCCTCAATCCCGGGCGACCCTCGCTCGGGACGCGCCTTTCGAGGCACTATTGGTATTTCGTCACTCTCACAACACTTATATTTTTTACCCACTCAATGAATCCTCCCAATGTTAAGCATGACCTAAACTTGTCTTTACTCACTAATAAATCATGATTAGAGGCTAATACTGTCATTAACTGACTTAATCACCTAACACTATAAAGGTTTCTCATTCAATGATATCTTCTCTCATCTCAATTCTCTTCATCTTTGAGCTCTGACTTCTCTCTCTAAAATCCGTATTCTCATTCAAGCATCGGACATGGGTCGATCAGAGTGAGGAGAAAGGCTCAAAGAACAAAGGATTCGACGTCAACGGTCAGCTTCTCGAAGACCCAGAAAATCATAATCCAACATTGGCGCCGTCTGTGGGAACGCTACAAAAAGTCATGGCGTACCACTATTACTCTAAGAACACCAATTTATAAAAGGGTTAACATGTCTTTTGGTCCATGATGTTTGACAACTTTTGGGTTTTGGTCAATGATGTTTTTTTTACCTAATTTTGGTACCATAGATTTGCAGATTTTTTCTAGTTTTGGTCTAACGGTTACATCCCGTCCATTTTTTGACATGTACAAGTCACGTGATCCACCCTAAACTTTCAGTTTTGTTCAATTTAGTCCCTCTAATACTTTCCTAACCTTTTTTGGTTAAATGTAGTCCCAAAGTTTCAAAAATTCAATTGGACCTATTGTCCAATTGGGGTCAATTTGAAACTTCGGGACTAAAATGAACAAAAAAAGGTTAAGAAAGTATTAGAGGGACTAAATTTAAAGTTTAGAGTGGATCACGTGACTTGAACATGTCAAAAAATGGACGGAATGTAACGGTTAGACCAAAACTAGAAAAAATCTGCAAACATATGGTACCAAAACTAGGTAAAAAAAACCATCATTGACCAAAACCCAAAAGTTGTCAAACATCATGGACCAAAAGACCTGTTAACCCTTTATAAAATTTTGTCGCAGACCGAAAAACGTCGCCGACTGAAAATTGTCATCTGCCGAAAATCGTCACCGACCGAAAAACCATCGATCGACAAACAAAATTGTCGTCGCCAGAAGCCACCACCAATTGGTGGTGGCTGCAGCCCTAATCGGGCCGGCCACCACCATTTGGGGCCGGCCACCACCATTTGGGGCCGGCCACCACCATTTGGGGCCGGCCACCACCCCAAATGGTGTTCCGGCCCGATTAGGGCTGTAGCCACCACCAATCGGTGGTAGCCGGCCCCGATTGGGCTGGCCACCACCAATTGGGGCCGGCCACCACCAATTGGGGTGGTTTCCAGCCCCAAGTGGTGGTGGCCGGCTATTTTCGTGGTGGTCGGTGGCGGCTTTAGAGGTGGTGGGTGGTGGACGGTGACTTGAGCAAATAATAGGGACTAAAGTGTAAATATTAAATTTTAGAAATATAAATTTGAGAACTAAATTGAACAAAATAAAAGTATTTAACGATCATACTAACCGTTGACTAACTGAAGAACCAAAAACATACAAAATCTCAAATATATAGCACAAAAAACCTACAAAACTAAACATATGACGCAAAAAAACATATATTGGTCAAACACGTTGCACCAAAAGTACATTTAACCATTTTTTTAATATTTTTAAAAAATGTTCCATTGCTCATTGTTCATTTACATACACTCTACAGCCTCTACAGTCTACAGACTCTAGTCTACAATATCCTTAGCTACTTTTGACTTCCCACTCTCCGTATAATAAAGTTGCAGACAATGGTTTCTTCCTAGTAGAACCCAGACTAGGAGAGCAAACCTCATCAAAGCAATGGCAGCTGCATACCCAAATAAAGAAGCCATGGCAGCTCTTCTCTGTTTCTACTTTGCTCTGCTCACTCTTCTGCCATTTTCATCTGCTTTCACCCCCACCGACAACTATCTCCTCAATTGCGGCTCCACCGCCAACACCACCGTCGACCACCGTGTCTTCGTTGGCGACTCGACGCGATTCCTCTCTGGCGGCCAATCCGTCTCTCTTTCTGCCACACACCCATCTCCGACCTCTCTCGCTCTGTACAACACGGCCAGAGTCTTCAAGACGAGCTCTACCTACCGCTTCAGAATCAAGAAAAACGGTACCCATTTAGTACGCCTCCATTTCTCTCCTTTCCAAGCTCAGAAACTTGATCTCAAATCTGCATCTTTTGGAGTTTCCGTTAATGGGTTTTCAGTTTTGGACGATTTTAGCACGAATATCACTGTTATTAAGGAGTTCATACTGAGTATAGATGGAGATGATGTCGAAATTGTGTTTAGCCTTGCAAAGGATTCATTTTCCGGGTTCGTGAATGCAATCGAGGTTTTTACAGCTCCAAGTGAGCTGATTCTTGATATGGGTGCTAAATTGGTTACTGCCTCTGGGACTGTCGAGTACAATAATCTGACATCCCAAGTTCTGGAGACCGTTCATAGGATAAATGTCGGAGGCTCAAAATTGACACCTTTTAATGATACCTTATGGAGAACTTGGATCCCTGACGATGATTACTTAGTCCTGAAATCGGCCGCCAAACGTGTTTCCACCTTCGATCCGCCGAATTATCAGGGCGGCGGTGCCACACGTGAAGTAGCCCCTGATAACGTTTACATGACAGCGCAAGAGATGAACTCGGAAAATTCCAGTATTTCTTCAAAATTCAATATCAGTTGGAATTTTCCGGTAAGCGGCGGAGTTCAACACCTTGTTCGGCTCCATTTTTGCGATATCGCCAGTAAATCGCTCCACGAGCTATACTTCGATGTGTACATCAATGGCTACCCTGCATATATTAACCTGGACTTATCAACACTTACATTTAACTTATTAGCCTCTCCATACTACATTGATTTCGTGGTCGATTCGGATAGTTCAGGAGTCATAAGCGTAAGTGTCGGACCATCAGATTTAAGCTCTCCGATGAGGATAAATGCTGTGCTGAACGGTGCAGAAATCATGAAAATGGTGACCGCTGTTGATCTACCAACTGTAGTGAAAAGGAAAACAATTTGGATAATTCTGGGTTCTGTTCTTGGAGGTTTTGTTTTGATTTCTATCCTTGTTTTGTGGATTCTGCTTTGTCGGAGGAGGAGAAGAAAACCGAAACCGAGGCAACCGGAGAGTGTCGGGTGGACCCCGCTGCGAATGTACGGTGGCAGTTCGAACAGTCGAACATCGGCAGTTACGGCCACAACTTCTCCGGGCACAAGCAATCTCAAAATTCCCTTCTCCGACCTAATGTCAGCCACAAACAACTTCGACAAGAGTCTGATCGTGGGGTCCGGCGGGTTCGGGATGGTTTACAAGGGAGTCCTCAGAGACAACACGAAAATCGCAGTTAAACGAGGTGTCCCGGGCTCAAGACAAGGCCTGCCTGAGTTCCAAACTGAAATAACTGTTTTATCGAAGATCCAGCACCGCCACCTTGTCTCGCTTGTCGGCTACTGCGAAGAACAGTCGGAAATGATTCTCGTTTACGAGTACATGGAGAAAGGGTCATTGAAAAACCATCTCTATGGATCGGATCTTCCTCCGCTGACGTGGAAGCAGCGGCTTGAGATTTGCATCGGGGCGGCCCGTGGGCTCCACTACCTCCACACGGGATCCGCGCAAGGGATCATCCATCGAGACATAAAGTCGACCAATATACTGCTTGACGAAAGCTACGTCGCCAAGGTGGCGGATTTTGGGCTCTCGAGGGCGGGACCTTGCCTCGACGAAAGCCACGTCAGCACTGCGGTGAAGGGTAGTTTCGGGTATTTAGATCCCGAGTATTTCAGACGGCAGCAGCTGACGGACAAGTCCGATGTTTACTCGTTCGGGGTTGTTCTTTTCGAGGTGCTCTGCGCCAGGCCCGCAGTCGACCCGTTGCTCACGAGGGAGCAGGTATCAGAGAATATATATTGAAAATATATTTTATTATATTCTAATAAAGTTATAATGTATTTATTTTTGATAGAATTTTATCAGAATATAATAAAATATATTTATTCCTTAATGCAGGTGAATTTAGGCGAGTGGGCGATGATGTGGCACAAGAAAGGACTGCTTGAACAAATTGTCGACCCGTGTCTTGCCGGAGAGATCAAATCGAGCTCGTTGAAGAAATTTGGCGATACGGCCGAGAAGTGTCTTGCGGAGTACGGGGTTGATCGACCGAGCATGGGTGATGTTTTGTGGAACTTGGAACATGTTCTTCAGCTTCAGGAAAATGGGCAACACAGAGATACAATTCAGAAAGATGGTGATGTTGCGGAGGGACAACCTTCGTCGAGTGCTAATCGACGGCCTGGGGAAGACGATGAAGAAGGTGACGGCGGTTCTGAGTTAACTGGCAGCCAGGTTTTCTCTCAGTTGATTAACAATGAAGGCAGATAAGGATATGGCAGATCGGTCGACACAAGATCGAATCCGAAAACGATAAAAACTCGACCCAACCCTGACCTGTTGATGGGTCAGCTCTGGGTCGATTTCGTGTTCAAAATTGACAGGGTTCGAATTTCTGACAATATTTCTTGCCATTTGTTTTATTCGACGAATATGAGCCTTGTTTCGAATATGAGCTTTGTTTCGAATATGAACACGAACCTGTATCTGACTGTATATAGCTAGTTTTCTTCAACAATCATAATTGTGGATGTGTTTGTCAATAGAAAGATGTATGATGCCATTATTTCAGTACCACATTCTTTGCCATCACCTCGAAGTTGTAATCAATTAGAGAAGTTAGGTCTGTTTTCTAGAATCATTTGATTTGATTAAGCGTTTAGTGCTTATCTGGATGTGGAAATGGAAGTGGAGCATTCTAGTGCATTATTCTTGTGGTCTTCGTTGTCTTGATGACACTTATTGGAGTGCTACTTCTGGTTTGAAAATAGCTAGGCCACCATTAAGTGGTGGCCAGCTGCACCTTCTAAATTCTAATATGTTAATGTTAAATTCTCAAAAAGTGAAAGATGTCAATCAGGGCGTTTGGATTACAGTGTTTGGTTGTGTTGTAATGTGAAGTGTAATGTTAAATTACAGTGTTTGATATGTGCTGTAATGTGACTTTATTATTATTATATTAATATATATGAGAGTATATTATATTTTAATACGATAAGATTTAAAAGAATATATTTATTTTGGCAACAATTAACTTCTTAAAGTTTATGTTTTTGTGGTTAATACTATAGTTATTTATGAATTCGATACACTAAATATTTAAACTCAGTAAGCATAACTATTAAAGTTCTATTAATTAAAACATTATATAGTTTTATAAAATAATTTACAGAAACAATGCAACGATAAAAATTTGCTCATTTATACAAACATCTTGTGCATTATCATCATAATAAGTTATAAAGTTAATAAAAAATATTTTATCTATTTAGTAAATAATAACATTCCATAATGTTGGACGTAATGTCACATTACATCCGTTTTTTTTATGTAATCTCACATTACGTTGTTTGGGTAGTGTGTGTTTGGTGGATGTAATGTGAGATGTAATCTCACATTACGCCCCACATTACATCCTCATTACGTTGTTTGGTTTGCCAAACGACGTAATGTGCAATGTAATGTAATGTCCATTGTAATATGAGATTACGTCAAACTTTATTTAACGTAATGTGATATTACATCCAAAATCGGATGTAATGTGAGATTATACGTCCAACACTATATAGTGTTATTATTTTATTATTATTTATTAAATAGATAAAATAGTTTGTATTATCTTTATAGTTTATTATGATAATAATATTGTTATTATTATTAGCTTTATTTTTTTATATATTTTTTGTTTGCATTATTTTTAATATATTTCATAATCATTATTATAATAAATAATAATGTACATGGTGTTCGTATAAAATGAGTAAGTGTTTTTCGTTGCATTTTTTATGAAACTGTCTAATAAAACTATATACAATGTTTTAATTAATATAATTTTAGTAGTTGTGTGTATTGATTTAAATATTTAGTCTTTAGAATTCATAAATGACTCTAGTGTTAACCACACAATCTTTAAGAAGTTAGTTGTTGTCAAAATGTATATTCTTTTAAAACTTATCATATTAAGATATAATATAGTCTCATATATATTAATATAATAAATAACAAAGTCACATTACAATGCTCATTACCAGTAGCAGATATAGGAAATTGATATAGGGGGACAATTTTGGGACAAAAAATGTTTATTTGAACTTTGATCAAATTTTAAATTGTTCCTTGAACTTTTTTTTTTTTTTTTTAATTAGCTATATGAACTACCAATTTTCATTTTGCTACCTCAGTTACAGTTTAAGTAAAACAGAAAAGGAACATGTTCGAGTCACGTGTCTTTTTTATGGTTACTCGGGATTGATTTGTTATAAAATATAAAATATGCAATGAAATACATTTAATTGAACGTTCAATTGAAAGACATTGCTAGAATGTGTGAAAATAAAGTTAAACGTTCAATTGAAGGTATTTTTATGCAATCCTTCCCATTTACTTTCTAATCCATATTAGGTACACATCAAAGAGCCCACATAGAAGAAACATGCTCATTTTATGTTGAATTTGACATAAATTTTAATAGATATAACAAATTGGTCAAAAATTGAAAGTTTTGAGTCAATTTTTGTTTAAAAAAAGTTTGAGTAGCAATTGTAATTGATTCAAAGTTCATGTAACAATTTGGCTATTATCCGTGTATTAAATTGTAAAGCGTTACACATTTTGACAATAATTTATTTTCTAGGAGGTTTTCATCTCTTGAAAATAATTTATTATAATATCATTATTAGTAAACTTTTAATATATATCCAATTCTATAAAACTAAGAAAACAATTCTTAAGAAGTTAATCACTTAGAGACTTGCCACTGGGACTGCTTTGTTATTTAATTTGATTATATATAATATAGGGTTAAGAACACAATAGATGCCTGAATGTTTGCCCATATTGTCAATTGGGGTCTGAATTGAAAAATGATATTATTAAGGGCCTGAATTTTGAGTTTTGTGTTTTTTCGGGTTTCCGTCCAAATTTTCTGTTAAGTGTAACAGAATCACGTGAAAAGACAGAATTACACTTTTGCAATTATTATATAATTTATCAGTTTAATTAATGAAATGTGAAATGTCTAAAATACCCCTGCACACTAATTATGACCTTAAGGCCACCACGGCTCCAGCCACCGCCACCGACCACCACCCAGCTCCGGCGACCCAAAAAAGCTCCGATCGGAGCTATTTTGGGTCGCCGGATGGGGGGTTAGGGTTGCCGGAGCTGGGGTGGTGGTCCCCGGAGCCGGGTGGTGGTTGCTGGAGCTGTGGTTGTTTAAAGGGCATTTTCGTCTTTTTAAGTCAAACATGTGAGAGACACACTTTGGTCAAAGGGCATTTTCAGATTTTCAGTTTATTTTCGGTCACATGCCAAGCATGTGACAACTTTCAGTCACTTTTAACAGAAAAAATAGACGGAGACCTCTCATATAAACATAACTCAAAATTCAGGCCCTTAATAATAATATTTTTCAATTCAGACCCCAATTGGCAACATGGGCAAACATTCAGGCCCCTATTGTGTTTTAACCCTATAATATATGAAAATGAGTGGGCTTCTGAGTCCAAAAGTTTGCGATTTGGGCATCAACGACAACTAGGCTAGATAAAGATTAATGCCATATGTGTGAATGATCCATTGCCAGGATGACAGGTTTTACTATTAGGAATGTGGAGTCTCATTCCTTAGTTTGAACACAATACTAGTAAGTAATATATACAATTTAAATTTCGCTGATTTCGAATCGTTCAAGATTCAATATATACAATTAATCGCAATTAAAATTTTGGACCGTTCAAAATTCAATGTATGTAATTAAAATTTCCCTAATTTTGAACCGTTCAAGATTCAATGTATGCAATTAATCGCAATTAAAATTTCGGACCGTTCAAGATTCAATGTATGTAATTAATCGAAATTAAAATTTCGCTGATATTTAACAGACGCTTGACGCGTAGCCGGCGAACGAAGTTACCAGGCGGTATGGACGGCTGACAGTCTCAGTGGTAGAGCCATCTCTATCTTCGGCGAGATATCGCCGGTGGTCATCGAAGCCATATCTGTTGAAGAACAGACGCTTTACACGGATCCGACGACCAAATGTAGCATGCGGTACATGCATCAAAATTTATTTGTGAATTTGCGCAATTGTATTTTATGGTTCAAAATTTTCAATCTTTCGTCTACTTTTTCAAATTTTAGACTGATATTTTATTTGAAAATAGTGTCTCAACGTATTACAAATAGTTAGTATAAATTTTATCAAAATTTTAATTATACATTGGTAAGTCACCCCGCGCGATTCGCGGAAAATGCACCTAGTACCTCATAAGTCATAACGTAATCTCTAGGGAAAAGATGTTTTTATTAGGAAGTGTATTTAATTTATTATTGGTTCAAAATTCAAATACATTCCATTTTCATTTTGAGACTCATTTAGAAACAAATCACGTGTATGGTGTATCCAAATTTATTTTGTGGGCCTAAATCGGATTAGGCTCAGACCCATCAACTCTCTTTAGGCCCACTTACATTTGATATATAATGTCTGGTCCAAAATGACCCTCCAACTTCTATGAAGGAAGGCGAAATGAAAATAGGGTTGAAACCAAAATCCGTTTGGTCCGAAAAATAGGTGAAAATCGAACCGGTCCGGACTGAAAAAATTGAATCCGAAAGATTTTGTTTGATTTTTGGTCGGTTTTTTTTTTTTTACTCTAATTCGGTTTTTCTGTTCGGCTTTTGAGCTTTGAGGACCGTGGGACAGAACCTACAGTTATGCTTATTAAATATATACAATATATATTATAATAATTACATTATAATAGTTGATATTAATTAATATAATTATGTTAATATAAATCGTAAAATAGGGAGTTATGGAGATTATTTTTTCTACTTTTATTTTATAATTTATTTAATTATATTAATGGAAGTTATTTATCATTTCGATTTGATATAGTCCATGAAAATGACGAGAGTTTTAAATTGTAATTGTTAATACTGGATTTTCGGTTTAAACCGAAAACCGAACCGAAAAACCGCATTACATGGACGGTTTATTTTTCCTCAAACAGAGTTTTGAACGGATTCTTTTAAGGAATAAAAACCGGACCGGAAATTTTAATACCCGACCGAAAGAAGCAAAAATCTGGTCCGACCGGTCCGGTTTCACCTATTGAATATACGGCTGTCGAAACTAGGGGTGTAAACGAGTCAAGCTACTCGTGAGCTACTCGAGATCGGCTCGGTTAATATTCAAATTCGACTCGCTAAATTTCGAGCCGAGTCGAGCTCGAGTTGAGCTTTTTCTAAAGTCGAGTACGAGTTCAATGGTACTTGACTCGAGGGGCTCGCGAGCCTAATCGAGCTTTTTTGTTTCGCCTATTCGAGTTGAGTTCGAGTTCGAACTCGAGTTTATTCGAGCTTTACATAATATTATATATATGTATATTCAATTCAAATCGAGTCGAGTTCGAGTTTGAGCTCGAGTCAAAAGATTAATCGAGTCGAGTTCAAGCTCAAAATAAAGGTGCACCATTTAATATTTAATAGAATTTTTAACTTATCGAGCCTAGTCGAGCCGAGCTCGAACTCGTCGAGTTCGAGCTTGAAAAATTTAGGGTTAAGAACCTATGAAAAGTCTGAACTATCACCCATGTTAACGGGAGAGGTCTGAAATTTAAAAAGTTAATAACAGAGGTCTGAAATTTCAATTTTGTTGATTTGAGGTTTTCCGTCCATTTTTAGGGTTAAATTTAACAGAATTGTGTGAAATGACATTTTTGCCCCTTTAATATTCTGTTTTATTTAATATCTTATTTAAGGAAATATGAAATGTCAATTTTACCCCTAAAGTCAAATTAAAACCACCCAACTCCGGCCACCGCCACCCGACTCCGGCCACCACCACCCGACTCCGGCGACCACCACCTCGACTCCGACGACCACCACCTCGGCTCCGGCGACCCAACTCCGGCCACCACCTCAGCACAAAAGCTCCGATCGGAGCCACAGAGCTCCGATCGGAGCTTTTTTGGCTCCGATCGGAGCCCAATCGGGGCCGGTGGCTCCGATTTGGGCCCAATCGGAGCCTTGGTGGTGGTCGCCGGAGTACGGTGGTGGTCGCCGGAGTACCGTGGTGGCTTCAAGGGCATTTTGGTCTTTTCACCCCAAGCAGGTGAGGGGCACACTTGATAGAAGGGCATTTTTGGAAATTTATTTTATTTCCGGTCACATGCTAAGCATGTGACCAACTTCCGTTAGTTTTAACGGAAAAAACTAACGGAGACCGCTATTATCAACAAAACTGAAATTTCATTAACTTTTTAAATTTCAGACCTCTCCCGTTAACATAGGTGATAGTTCAGACCTTTCATAGGTTCTTAACCAAAAATTTAAGCTTGGCCGAGTTCGAGTTCGAGCTTGAGTAAAGTAAGTCGAGTCGAGTCGAGCTTGTCAGATACTCGGCTCGACTCGGCTCGTTTACACCCTAGTCGAAACTGAGCTATGAATCCTACAACCGCGTCGTCAAGGTCGCGACC
Organism: Clarkia xantiana subsp. parviflora; assembly: GCA_036873135.1. Taxonomy (NCBI): domain Eukaryota; kingdom Viridiplantae; phylum Streptophyta; class Magnoliopsida; order Myrtales; family Onagraceae; genus Clarkia; species Clarkia xantiana. Next base: position 2,196,105 of record JAPTYO010000004.1, on the reverse strand, counting down.
GGTCAGACTCTCCGGTTATGGTTTAATGCACATCATCATCGTATGTTGTAGTTGCAATCATTGTTTAATGTTGTATTTGTATTTGTATGTATGTCTCATTTTCCTCTGAGTTTTGGAAACTATTAGAATAGACATTGATATTTGGGGGCCCAAGAGTCGGTGGAGGATATTAATTGGTTTGGGTGGTAACCATTCCTCCAAGCCCAACTATTTAGTGAAAGATGGAGAACCATTCCTCTTTTAGCGGGCATTTTTGTAATTATAATTATTGCTCTATTTTCTTTACGATTTTTTTTCATTGGTGTTTTAGGAGCTGATGTATGTTGTGTTTTTAATTCAATGTTAAAATAATTTTCACTTGTACATGATAATAAACATTAAGAGGTGATTATAATTAATTTATTCATTCCCAGACTTTATATGAGGTTAGAACTCAAGACATACTGATAGTAAAATGCTAATTTATTAATATTTTTTTTTTTCATTTTTAAGACTCAAAAGGATTTTGAATTTTTAAAATTTTTTAATTAAAGAATGAAACATTGAATTTTGATTCAGTTAAACTAATTTTAGTCAATAAGATGAGTGCATTCATATAGTTTCATTTTCTTTCATTACTCGAGGACGTGGTCAAATAAAACGGACTAGGCCGGGTATTTCAGTTATTATGCTGAAAAATAAGGGTACTATGTTCCGAACACAACACCGTTCATTTTACCTCTCCAAGAAATTTGATTTCGCTCTTTGAGTCCACGCAGAGTGTGTACAGTTCTTGATTTGCATCGCATTCTTGAAAAAGGCTTCACCTTTGGCTCTTGTGAACCCTAATAAATTCGCCAACTTCGAGGCAGATGTGATGGAATCATTCTAGATCTAGAGATTTGGTACTGTCTGATCTGAAAGTGGCGGTGGTTTAATTTTGAATCTTTTGACTTCGATTTGAATCACCAAGTTAAAGGGAGCAGAGAGACGAAGGAAGTAGCTAGCTAAAATGGCGGAGGTGATACTTCACGTGTACGATGTGACCAACTGCGGATCGGAGAAGACGAACAACACCATTATGCAGATCAACAAGATCTTCAAGGACGGCATGGGCCTCGGCGGTGTCTTCCACAGCGCAGTTCAGGTGCTTCATTTACCAATTACTGCTCTCCGTTTGCTGATTGATTCAGAAACTGCTCTAATTCATCAGATCCATTTGCTATGTATCTACTGATTTTGCTGATTCGTTGTTGGTTGATCGCATTTATGAACTTATTCTACTGAACGCGATGCTAAATGCAGAATTTCATTAACCTGATCTGTGGTAACCCCAATTTAAGATGCAGGGTGTAGATGCCCTAAATTTAGGGTTAAATTGCTGACTAACAACAGTAATGCTGAATAAATTTACTTCAACAGCTGGTTCCATATGAGATTTTGATTTACTGGAGGAGTTTATGAATCTTTGTGCTGTATTCATTAGGTTTATGGAGAAGATGAGTGGTCGTTCGGGTTTTGCGAACAAGGAACTGGAGTTTTCAGCTGTCCTTCTAAAAAGAATCCAATGTATACATATCGGGAAAGCATTGTTCTTGGAACCACTAACTTTCCCATCTTCAAAGTAAACCAGATCTTGAGGGAGCTTAGTAGGGAATGGCTTGGGGATACATATGATTTGCTGTCAAGGAACTGCAATCACTTCTGCGATGAATTCTGTGGACAGCTCGGTGTTCCGAAACCTCCCGGTAATTGCAATTACCAGAGTTTTATGTTCCTCTCTGCTCCATACTTGAATGATGTTCATTAATCAGTGGTTGAATATCCTGTTCTTGTCGGTAAAACAAAGAATTTGCTGATGAATGCTGAGAAATTGCATCGTTTATGCATGAAAGAGTTTTTCAAATTGTGATTTGCTTGATCTTCCACTGCAGGTTGGATCAACCGATTTGCAAATGCTGGCGATACAGCAATGGTAGTAGCAGAAAGCACGGCAATGCGGGTCAGATCCTTGTTTGCTAATCACCATTGAGTATTGGACATTTAAGATATGTTAAATTTCTTCTACATGTGAAGCTCAAGAACAAAAATTAGTGCAAAATTTTGTTTTTTTCATGAAATAGTGGCAATGATTTTCTCTCTTTTTTGTAAAATGTGCCTCATTTTTGTTGCAGTTTCGGCAAGCCAAAACGGAGATCGTGTCAGCTAGCAAAGTGGCATACAGATTTCTCTTAGGTGCAGCTTCAACTTCCACAGTGGCTCCAGATTCGCCCAACAACTCGAACCGAGAAACTCCCCGATTCCAAGGAACATGGTTTAAGAGCCTTGTTACATCTGGAGCCAAACCGACCAATGAGGAGCAGAAAACAGAGCAAGTTCTTGAAGTGTAGTGTCGCCACTGCAGAATTCAAGAGCTGAGAGGCTGCAAATTTACATGAACCTCATTTACATACAATTCTGCAGTGATATCGATATCATTCAAATTTTGTATCCGGAGCTGCTGTGATGTGGTTTTTAGAAACAGTTTAACAACAGATCAGTTCGTTGGTAATGTAGGCCTCCTGGCAATTATTGGTTTTCTTTCTTAAATCTATTTTCTGCCGACTGTCTGATAAATTATTAGTTAACATAATTACAATTATTATGTTAATTGATTAATGAAATCAAAATGGTGATGTATTCACTGAGGTTAGGGGTGCACACAATATACCGATAACCTTAAAAACCGAATCATACTATATTTTTGTGATTATAATTTTTTATTTTTGAATGATTTGATTGTACATAGCTACATATGTATTCATTTGAATTTAGGTGAACTGTGGCGGATTATAAATATAATTAAATTTGTAAAATACAGAAATTTGTAAAATACAGTCGTTAAAAAGTAAATAAAATCAAATTTGTTAATGTTAAATTATGAGAAATGTGGCATAAATCTTAATATATCTAGTCTAAATGTCTAATAAGTGCATTTAGATTGATATTTAGTCAAACATTCAAACCCTTAATTACATTTTTCACACCGACCTTTTCAACAAATCTCCAATAAAGATTGATCAAATCTTAATCACAAGATATCCTGTAATAAACAATGTGTATTAACAAAGAAGACAGTGCTCACTCGTGTCCCATGTGGAGAATTAACATGATTACCATTATTATAATGTTCTAATTGTCTCTGTCATAAGCCCTTAATTTTTTTTTCCTTTAATTTTCCTTGGACGCCAAGTCAAAATTTTGAATCAACATTACTTTACAAGCCAAGTCCTAAACAGAAAATTAAATTAAAAAAAGGTAAATCACAATTTATGATCCCTTATACGACTTTATTCTTCTATTAATCTCTTTCTCCAACTCTTCTAACCCTCCAACTTCCTCCAATTCCTGCATCAATCGATTCGGTCATTAGTAAACGGTTTACCTTCGATATAATTAGCATACAAAGAATACATCTATACTCATATGATGATATGACCTACCTTAGGACCAAGAAATAACCCATAAGGCACTCCATTGAATTTTTCCGAATGATGAAGCTGCAATTGAATATCAAGTTTGGTTAAACCTTATAAAGGACAATTAATCATTAAACTAAACAGATTGATATAAAAAGTAGCTAATTATCAAGTTACTCAAACGTCATACGTGTACAATTTATTAGTTGTGTCAGAAATTTCATGTATTGAATGAAATTAACCATACACTAATAATAAAGAAAATAACAACCAATTAAATCGACTGCTTAAATACTAATTAGAGAAAGTTTACTAACGTTTATTCAAATCACACTTGTACCTGAAAGATTAAAATCCGACGACGAAACTTATAAAATGTTAAAAAAAAACTTACCAATCTTGTTAGAGTGTCAAATATCAACTTACTATAATAAAGTATAAATTATTAAGCCTATAGATAAAAAGATAAAATCAGAAGCATATGATTGGTGCATGATATTGCCACGTTACCTGATGAGCGGCAGCGACCTTACGGAAATAAGGCACGTTGGCGATGGGGCCCACCGGGAATCTTCGGTGGACAAGGCCATCGTGGACGAACATGTAGGCCATTCCGAACACAGTAATACCTAGTCCCTGTATTATAATGCGATTAACAAGTCAAAATCAAGAATGTCGGAATCCCAGCAATCTGATTGGCTCTTCTGCCTTAATTAACGGCATTAACTTTCTAACAGAACCGTTAGTTTATTTGGTTTAGACATATATTCCACTTACAGCTCCGAAACAGAGTCCTGGAATCAAACCCTTGTGGAAGAAGCCGTAGTTGAGCAGAGCTATGGCCGGAACGGCGTTGGTGATTGCGAACACGTCGTTGAGCTCGAACGGACCTTCTCTCGGCCGGTGGTGCGACTGCGGCCAGCGAAATTGAGCAATTCAGATACGAATTCCGATTGAATTATGGCAGAAGAATATGAAAGTAACAGAGAGCTCATATTCTTGATTACCTCGTGCATGTCCCACAGAGAGGCGTGCCAGAGAGCTCTATGCGCCCATCTCGCCCAAAACTCCATCCCCACCTGAAAATTACGCGATTCGATTGACTTATTTGCCGGAATTTAGTGAAACTTTGCATAAAGATATGATTTATGCCCTGAAAATGCGATTTTTTGCAGGAGGAGAGAGAAACTTACGGCGGCGCCGACGGAGAGGGCGAAGGTGCCGAACATTTCCGACAACGGAATTTCTCCTCCCTGTATCAGAATTTAGTATGACAGCGGTTTCGATGATAATCTGCGACAGACGGTGAAAAAGACGAGATCCGTACCTCCATCTGCCATGAGAATCTGTAGTAGACCGCCATGACGGCCATGGAAGTGATGCCGAGGGTGGACATTACGGCGGCGACGAGATAGGTGAACCTCTCCGACCGCTTTCTCTCCCGGCGCTCCGCCGCCCGTAAAATCGAGATCTGGTTGGTTTTAGCGGCACTGTCATCGGAGGAGGGGTCGAGCTGAAGAATTTCAAGCTCGGGATTCTGTTTCTGTTCTTCGAGGACGAAGTAGACCGTGAAGGACTTCCTCCGGCGGGCGCGGCGGCTGTTTGGGAGCGACGGGGATAAGAAGAGCTGCGTTGAGACGGAGGCGGCGGGTTTTAGAAAGAGAGGAGAGAGTTTGGAGAGGACGATGGGTTTTGGAGCCGGTATGGCGGCGGAGAGTCCGGCCGCCATCGACGGCGATGATAGATTGCTGGTGAGGTATGTGTAGAGGAGAAGGAGTGAGAGGGTTTAGTACTCCTCGAATGCAGAGGACTCGCGGTCGCGGGTAATAAATGATGATAATTATTTTATTTTTTTATATTTAAAATTAAAAACAAGAAAATTGCAAAATAGACAAAATTGCGTTAAAGGCTGACCTTCAAGTTTGCTTCAATTACATAAATGCTATGGCATGCAGATAAAAATTAAGAAAATAATTATATGTGCACTAAACTATTTTTTCCCTGCCATAAAACTACTTTAAATTTTAAATTCCGCATGACGTGGTTAAATTAAATTAAATTAAATATATTAGTATTTGATTAATTTTTCTCATACATCTAGCCTTACCAAGATTCGGCATAAATGAAATTTGAGAAGAGAAGAGGGGTATTATAGAGAAAGCGGAGGTGGTGGGTGATGGGCTTAAGGTGAATATGTGTGGACAGAAGACGCTGACACATGTCCATATCCAACAACCAACGAGAGGTTCATAGGCCTCTGTATTTACTAAACTAAGCATGATAATTGACAGCCCTATATTTAAATAAGTAATTATACACTCCGCTAGCCTTCCACGTAGAGCCCGTTATTATCACTCAAATCGACCTCTAAACTTTCCTTATGGAAAGTGCTGACAACGTGGCACTATGTTTTCACAAATGCTGACATGTCCTTATGTAATCGGAAGAAATTCTTACGTGGTATTGACTCACTACACGGTGATCGAGAAATTATTAAGTACCTCGGCTGTAACAGCTGGAGGCAATATGGTGGCCCTTTGTCCAACCAGAAGCTAACATGTGTCCCTGCACTCTTATAAAAAGCTGCGATTATACACGTGGCAACTTCTAATTGGGCGATGGGCCACCACATGGCTTCCACCTGTTGACTCCGAGCTATTCAATAATTTCTCCACGGTGATCCGGTCCACTCTCATAAAATATCTAACTAATATATATAAATTATTGCACATCCATTAATGTTAGCAGCAACTGTAGTCTTGCAGCAACTGTGACATTTTTAAAATTAGTTCAGGATATCGTTAACAGTAGAGGAGCTTTCTTTCTGTGTTGAATTAATGCAAAAATAATGAACCATATGATATCGGTAATAAAATTATATCCAACACTATTAAATGGGAATAATATCTTAAATTTACTTGCTCATCACATGCCCCAACTCCATCGGAGCTCAACTAGTAAATTGGAAACTTGTCTAAAATTCAGTTCGCATTTTGCACCAAAGAACATCAAATTATGTATAAATTCAATTAGTAATTTGTAAAAAAAAAAAAACCTAACCAATTGTTCAAACTCCTTTACAATTATCATGAATTAATTCATGATCAAGTACTTCAACAAGATGAACAAAAGAGTCTTTATACATACTGCAACGTTGATTTACAACTCGATGGCTCTGCACCCCAAGGCAGAAATCGCATACCAAAATTACATGGAGAAGCTCATGGAGTGGGATCAAAGATTTAAAATTTTCCCCTATGGTATGTGATGGGTACTATTACACAATTACATAATCCATTTTGAAGGACATTATAGACGCGTCGGGCCACATAATAATAGCCAAAATATGCGTCAAATAAAGTTTGAACCTAAGATCTCTAAAGCAAGGTATGCACCTTCCCCGTAAAACTAGATGGTGTTAATATACCATACAAGCAGTAAATTTGACTAAATATTAAGCAAAAACATATTTGCCTCCGCATAAACCTCCGCATAAAAATGATCTCTTTACTTCCGCAGTATAAGAAGGATCTCTTTACCTCTACATAAGATGTAACTCTCATTTTGGAAAAATTCTTTGCTACAGCCGTGGTAAATGAACAGTTTACCACGGTGTCTCACACATTAGTTGGGTCCACATACTTAGGGTCCCACCTAAGTGTGAGACACCGTGGTAAACTGTTCATTTACCACGGTGCCACCAAATAATTGGTCCTCATTTTGCCTCCGCACGGTAACCCATTTTGCCTCTGCATAGGGGTAAGTTCTTATGCCTTTGCACATAAGTAACTCCATATGTCTCCGTAATATACTTAGACCCTACGAGGTACATAAGGTAACGCCTTACGCAACTCGACACTGAGGTGATCTCCACGAACGTCTTCTATGACATGTAAACCCCTTATATCGCCAAAATGAGCTTAACTTAGCTTGTTTACTCTACAATACAACTACAATCTCGAAATACGATAAACATATCCGGGTTTAGAGACTATTCGGTAAGGGGGATAGCAAACCCTTATAAATACTCAATTATCTCTATCATACGAAGGTTGATCTCTTTCTCTACTATTATAGTATTACTTTATCTCTCTATAATAAAGATCTGACTTGAGCGTTAGAGTAGGTTTACCGGACTACGGCCTGGTTTACCTCTTATTGTAAGATAACAAACAGACCTTACAAAACAAACAGATGTTACAAGGCGAATAAACGTATCATCTGAGTAGACATAACTAATAACTAACAAAATGAAGACAAGTCTAAATCTATTTATTAATTAGAAGTCTTGTATATTGTATACTAGTTACCATTCAAGGTAAACAGGCATAAATTAATAGTATAGCCTGGCCCTTCTAGCGATAGTAAGCACATTATTATTCTACTAAAATCGCCTAATAAACTGCGGGTTGCCCTCCTGCAAATTACCCTCCCGCGGGGCAAGTTTTGATCGGTGAACCCGACTTCGCGGGGCATCGAAACCCCTATGTCCTTGACAGTCGACAGTCCTAGAGGTTTAGCACATTGTTCCCAAGTCTAGGTTTTTGACGGATTCATCCATCTCTTTACTCGATCAAAACCACAATTCCGATCTCACAACCCACAACAATGGCCTCCTCAATTAAATCGCCGGTCTTAATCGACGCCAATTCAATCCACGCCGTCCTCTCTCACAAATCGCTGATCGATCATTTCCATTCCTCCCTCCCCACCGTCTCGCCATTAGTCCAAACTCCGATCCGCCAAAGCTACGACCTTTCGCCGGCGTCGTCCCTCCTTCTGATGCCGTCGTGGTCCTCTCACCCCTCTCTTCCGTACATCGGCGTCAAGCTCGTGACTTACTTCCCGGAGAATTCCGCCCAAAACCTCCCTGGAGTTCAAGCGACCTACGTGCTCTTCAGCTCCGTCACCGGCCAGGCACTAGCGTCCATTGACGGCACCGTCTTGACCCTCTACCGGACCGCCTCTGTCTCCGGCCTTGCTTCGAAAATCCTGGCGCGTAACGACAGTGAAATTGTCAGTATCACCCCCAACTATTTTATTCTCTGTATATATCTATTACCCAACTATCTATTTCTACAATATAGCTCCCTAAAGTTTCAAATTTTATTATTTCTTGCCACATATCCCTCTTTTGTCCTCTTCTTGGCCAACCATTTTTCCATTTCATTAGTAGAAGATTTACATTGATGGAAAGCAATTACCTATTGAAAAGCTACTACAACTTTACCATACTTTATGGAAAAAACACTTGTGCATGACGATTAGATAAACAGATGTATCAAATTTTGTAATATCAAAGTTTGGATAGTTTTTTTCTTCTAAATTACGCAAGGTTCGGATAGCTTAAAGATAATCAACCCGTTATTGTTAAAGTTTAAACACAATTTAAAAGAGTTAGAGAAGTACACACTAACATCGTTTGGTTGGGTGCTATATGTAATGTAACAGATGGTAATGGTTGGTGCTGGTTCTTTAGCACCCCACTTGATTCGGGCTCATTTAGCAGCAAGGCCGAGCCTAAAGAGAGTCATTATATGGAACCGAACATTCGATAAAGCCAAGTCACTCGCCGAGACACTAAAGGGAGATAAAACACTTATCCATGTGAACTTCGAGGCTAATGCGTGCTTAGCGGAGGTTGTCCCCTTAGCCGACATTGTGAGTTGTGCGACCAATTCAAGAGAAGCGCTCGTGATGGGCGAGTGGTTAAAGAGCGGAGCCCACTTGGACCTTGTGGGATCATTTAAGCCCGAGATGAAGGAATGTAATGACGTGGCGCTGACGAGAGGACGGGTTTTTGTGGATAACTCGGCGGCGTTAGAGGAGGCCGGGGAGTTGGTGGGGGGATTGGAGAGGGGAGTGGTGAAGAAGGAGGAGATTGGTGTGGGTTTGGAGGATATGGTGAAGATGGTAGGGAGGAGAAAGGATGAAGAGATTACTGTTTTTAAGTCTGTGGGTTCAGGTCTTGTGGATATTTTAAGTGCTCAATTGGTGTATGATTTATGTGTGTGTAGGAACTAGCAAGTTTGGTCTGCTAGCTTTCATTATATTGTTTTTGTAATAATCAAGTCTTCTTTTAGAGTTCTGAGATGTGTGAGTCTTTACACATTCGAGTACTACTCGGAGCTAAGTTTTGGACGAAATTCGTTTTAGTTGCATTTCATACCCGACATATAGAATTGTGGAATGATTTAAAACAAATCATTTCGAACTTTAAAGCACCACTTTTTCGTAATACATTTGAGTTTCGGCTAATTTACTTAATTTTTCATAATACATATTTGAGTTCCTGCTCAAAACTTTGTTTTGAGCGGGATTAGTTTTACTCGCATTATTATTCAACATATATGATTGTTGAATGGTTTAAAAAAATTTCATTTTAAACTCCAAATCACAATTTTTTATGTGATGATTCAATTTACTTAATTTTACAATATAACCTCATTTGAAACTTTATTTTTGAATATATATTAGTTTTATCCATATTCTTACACAGCTATTATAATTATTATTCACAAAGATTTAAATGTCATCCACAATATGCATGATTTCAAGCTCCAAACTAGTCACACAAAAAATTTAAAAGTTCATAATAAGCAATGATGGTTCAAACTGTAAGACAAAAACTACATAAATTATGCATTAGATATAGGGTTAAGATTAAGAACCTATAAACTATATGAGATTGGAATTTTAGTGTCTGAAATTTAAATTGTTGATATTGGGCTCTGAAGTTTCAACTTTGTTGAAAGTTGGTTTTCCGTCCATTTTTTCTGTCAAATTTGACAGAATGGAGTGAATAGATGAAATTACCCTAATACTTTTATGTTTACTCCGGCCACCACCCAACTCCAGCCGACCGCCAACCAAATAGGGACAATTTTGGAATTAATTTTTTATTGGGTTATGTGACAAACACATGACCAAATTCTGTCAATTTTTCGTAAACTGGACGTAGACAGCAAATTTAAACGAAGATAAAACTTCAAACGGTCAATATTAACAATTTAAACTTCAGACACCAAAATCTCACATAGAGCTAACTTCAAACAGTTCATAGATTCTTAATGATATATACTAAAGTATACAACCAGGCTTCTCACTATCCTTGCAGCTCCCATTAGTTACTTTTCTTTGTTACTACTATTATTATCTACAGCAGCAGCAGCAGCTCCCTTGGATGAAGTAGTTTTCAGAGACTGCTTTCGGGGTGGTCGCTTACTCTTAAATGTAGTTGCAGGAGAACGAGACGGTCTTCTTCCGCCGGTTTTATTAGGAGGCCCGGTTTGACACTGATTAGCAGCAGCAGCAGCAGCAGCAGCAGCAGAAGATGAATCCAAGGTCAGCCAAGAAGTCCTCAACTTTTTGTTGGTGTTCTTCTTAGGAGGAAGCCACAAATCCAAGGAAGTAGTAATTTCACTATCCTTATTGCCAATAGTAGAAACAGCTCTAGTGTCATCTTCTTGCTCCATCAAACTTGGTGCCTCTGCCTCTCCTTCAGAAGAAGAATCATCCATCTCCTCACATTCAAACTCAACATGTTCTTCATCATCACCATCTTCATCATTGTCGTCATCATCAATTTCTTCTTCTTCTTCTTCATCATCTGAGTCACTCAACTCTTCCTGTTCCATTACAATCAACCCAGCAGGATTCGAAGACTGCGTATCCTCCCTGTCCAATAAACTGCCACCAAAACGAGTAGTCGTATGTGATTGAGGAGGAGGAACGAGCTCAGAAGCCGTGGAGCTTAGATGTATCTCAAGGTCCAGTACTTCATTACTTCTTCTTCTGTTATTATTATCAACAAGAAGAAGACTAGATGGAAATGATGTGTCTTCTTCTTCTTCTTCTTCCTCCTCATTTGTATGTTCAGCAGCAGCAGCAGCACAATCACTAACAAGATTGCTATCATCATCATCGGCTCTCCTCTGAAGCAGAGGATGGAAGTCGATAACTCGTCTTGACTTCTTATTATTTGATCTCCTATTCCTTAAGCACCCACCACTACCATCATCAGCACCATCATTTTCCGTACTAGGCCGAAGAAGTAACTGAGGAGGATGCACCTGACCAGAGAAGAAATTGAAAGCAGTAGCAGTAGCAGTAGCAGCAGCAGCAGCACTACCACCACAAGCAGCAGTACCAGTTGCGGTATTTAATAGTGGGTAATACGGAAGATGCCCTACAGGAGGGACCTGGAATAGCAACGGATGCATCATCTGCTGCTGCTGGAGCTCAGAAGACCCAACAACACCGTTAGTACGTGTTTCCTGAACAACAGCTTTGTTCAAACCATCACTGGTATTCTGATGACTGGACGAAGCAGCGTTTTCTATAGTAATTCTTCTAGTAGCAGAATTAACAGCACAAGATTGATGATGGCTTCTGAGTGCGGCAGCAGAGTTGTTGGAGATAATGCGAACATTTTGGGGGAGATTCACTGGAGGCAAGTTTGGTGCTAATTTTACTAAACGTGCTGCTTCTTCCGTCTTCTTACTTCTTCTCCTCCTCCCAGCCAACTGAGGTCGATTTGGTAACACGGAAGGACCGGAAGCTGCTGTAACATGACCAACAGCTGGGAAAACATATGGAGGAGGACGATTTTGCCAAGGAACCTGATGCAAGTTTGATGCTTCTCTGCTGCCACTGCCATGAGGATTTGTGATGATCCTCGATGAAGAAGAGATGCTATTACAGGACGAAATGCCTTCTCCCGGCCTCCAGTCAGCCAAGAATCCTTGATGAACATACGGAGTTTCTTCTTCTGGATCATCAATGCAATCATCTCCACTGCTATTCTCCTCACCTGCCTGGTTATCCTGTATGTAGGCAATTTAATTCATTCAGCTATATATAAATATGATATAACCGAAAACAGCAACTGATGATCTATTTAAGCACAGCTTCAAGTCTTATTCCTCTAAGGAACTTCCTTTTTTTTTCCTATTAAGAACTTGATAATTCAGTCGGTCATCAAAATTTATCATTTTGCATGGATGGATACTATTTTTTTTTTTTTTGGGATTTAAAATTGTTCATAAAGCAAGCATTCAGAGAAGTATCAAGAATTTATGTCAGGAATCAAACAGACCTCCTCTGAGCCATGCTGTTGCCAAGTTGGAAAACTTGTAGCAGCTCTGCTGCGCTTTCTTCTCCGGTCTGCTTCATATATGCGTCTCCTCTCCTTTTTGGCAGGATCTTGCTTGTATGATTTTTGAATTCCTGTGGCAGTGCGCCACTGTCGCGGTAACAAAGATGGGTCTCTATGGGGAACAATCAACTTCCACACTGACATCCAGTCCAGTTTATAAACTTTGAGTCCCTAGATAGATAGCAGTTAAACAATACGTCATCAAAAAAATCAAAAATCAAAAGCAGCAGCAGCATGTCGTGAACCAAGTTATACAATTTCAGTTACCTCGTTAATTTGCCGTAGCTCTTCCATAGTCAAAGGAGAAGTTTTCATCCTTCGTACTGCCTGCATGGATAAAGTCATTATATCAGTTTCAGAAATAACGCAAGAAGTGCTATGATGGCAAGTAAATATAAGACATGCAGGTTCATTTTGTTTCGTAGGATACAAGTAGAACACAACAGCACTTGTTACTTGCCAACACTGAAAGCAGAAAAGTATGCACATTCTCTTACACCTTTATTGGATTGTCAGGAGCTTTAGCGGAGCAGCGATTCTTCTGCCGCACAAAAATCTGAAACATACATAACCACGGTAAATCTAACCAACTAGTACCCAGTAAATAGAATTGAAATAAATGTCAATGGACTACTTTGTGTGCAAATAACTCATATGCTTAGACAATCAAAAGGACTGCAAGTATCAAGGCGTTCAAGGAGAAGCCAAAGGGAATAGATAGACTAGAATTATAATCACCTGATGCTTAGACTTGCAAGGAAGAAAGCGTTGCTGAATAGTCTTCCAATCAGTATTATAGGCCATCATGCCCAAGGCAAGTAATCTACAGAAGAACAAAAAGAAAATAACATTAATAAGTAAATTAGTTAAAAATAAAAGCTTTAGTATAACCAAACATGTTAAGAAGATGAAGAGGAGTTATTATAACTATAAAGACCAACAGCAAAAACTATAAGTTTATTCAAAACCATAGCAACAATAATCATTCATCATTAACACCGGATAAATGATAAAGGGATGAGTTTCAAAGGAATAAGATTGGGTTAATGCTATAAGATTTTAAGTTTTAACTACAATGTCTTGAAGCACATGATTCTTGCGAAAGGGCGAGCACTACTTCCAAATAAAGTCAGAACAAAAGAGCAAGAAGCATTAGGCTATGAGCAAAAGAGTCAATGACTTGATACTAATTAAAATGATACTCTAGTATAGATTCTTCTAGGACATTAAATGAAAGAGTAGGCAGAAAAACAGAACTCACTCATCCTCAGAATCAGTAAAAAGCACCCGGTTTGTGACAGCAACGGGGGGTGGTTTATGTGGAAATAGTGTTTGATTAAAAAGTGGAAGAAATAGTTTAGCCAAGTTAGCAACTTCTTTTGGCACTAAAGCAATCGACTGCTTCTTTGTTGTTTCAACAAGAGCTGCAGCCAAAGTTTTCTTCTGTGGTTGACTGGAAGATGAAGGCGTCTTCTTCAAGACATCTGTTGAAGATTCTTCACTGTTCATACAATCAGGATTTACTTCAGCCGTTGGAGAAACATCGAAAAGCGGCACCCTTTCATAGAGGGTATCACAACTTGATTCAACATTTCGTCGTCGGAAATCCCTAACAACTGCCAGAACATAAGTGAAACATATAATATGCTTTATCAATTGAAACCCCTTAGGAAAATTAGAAGTAAAAAAAATCTAAGACTGTGACATACCAGTAGATACTTCATCAAAATAAGTTTTAATGAGTTTCAGTGGAGCGACATCAAGGACTGAAAATACAGGAACCCTTATATTAGGCACCCAATGAAAACCATTCATAGCTAGGTAAGACCTCGTTGGCCCAGCAGGAAGCACTCCTTCAGATGGAGAAACATTTTCAGGTTGCCTCTGATCTGTAGAAGAGCTGACACCCTTTGTACCATTTACATATGAGTCCGCAGCAACTGAGGTTTTTTCCGGGATATTTCTGAGAGATCCATCCAAGAAGGGTTGAAAAATATGGCCAGGATATGGCACATTTCTCCATGACAGTACCTGATCACGCATATGAAGAATCTCGAAGATCAATTCTTGCATTTGCAAAGCATATTGTTGCCTAGAGGAATCAAGAACACAGAGAGAATGTGTTTGAATAAGGAGTTGGACATGCTCATGAGCTAAACAATGCAACTGGAAAATTTGGTGAGGAGTAAACCCAACAGAACTCTCTGGTACGGTTAATCGAGTAGAATCAGCCAGCATAGAGACTGCACTACTAGATGTGGGTAAAGGAATATGTGGAATAGTAGGCGGTAAAGGAAGAAGGGGCCGCAGAGGAGGTCTTTTCCCGGCTCAGTAATAAACTTGTTGTTCTTCTCATTAGAAGATTTTAGTATTTTATTGTTCTGCCGTGTCTCTGGCCTCCTTCCAGATCCCTTTTGCGTTTCTTTTTCTTGAGCCTTTTCATCAAGATCACTATCCAGTGCCTCCTCGAGCTCAATTTCAAAGTCTGCATCATTATCCTCATCCTCATCCTCGTCATCTACATTTTCATTTACTTGATGGTTTAACAGATTATCCCCATCTCCATTGTTGCCTTGCAACACAACTGCAAGAAACTTCCTATACTCCTTCTCATCATCCACATTCTGCATATCGTCATCATCATCAGTTTCCTGGAGAAAGCTCTCAAGCTCATCAAGGGTAAAACTTGTGAGGGAATATCGGGCTCTAGTGCGCTTGCAAATAGCATCCTCCTCTTCCGAATCCCCACCATCAAGCCCTGCTGCATTTACCAAATTATTATCATCATCAATATGAGATGCCTTATTATGTTTGTGGTCCGTTGATTGAAAATTTTCAAGAGGTGAATTTTCCAGATTTTGCACTGGAACTCGATGTTGCACTTGTTTGTCAGATGATGATTCTGTTCCAAAAGGGATCGCATTTTCCTTGTCAACTCGATCAAGAGAGGTGCTTTTCGCATCATCCATCGCTTCCAACGCATTTACCACATCCAGGGCTTGTACCTCCGAACTCAGGCTCGAAGAGGCTTCAGGTGAAAGAGTTTCTTTTCTGGAAAGATCAAAATCAACATCATTGCCCTCACCGTGATTCTCATCAGACTTCACGGGGCTCTCAGTGGATTCAACCAAACCAATATTCCCATCTTGGGAAGAAGATTGTGCATTTGAACAAGAAGCCATCTATAGCAGCTTCTAGAGATTAATCGGTTCTGCAAAATATAATTAATATAAAGAAAAATATCAATTTAACGCAATGACAATAACAGCAAACGAAGCGAAGAGAGAGAGACACACAACGGCATGCTTCAACTCACCAGTCACGAGGATGGGGAAATTAAAAAAACTGCGAACGAGACCACATAGGGTTCCAAGGCGATCTGTGTGTCGGTATGGATCTCTTTCATTTATTGAGATTCTGAAGACTTCAATTGAATCTACATATTACATGAACTCACTGAGTCTGGTGCTGGTGTTGCCGGTGGTGGCGCCTAACTGTCGCAGAGTGCCGACTAATTCCGGTGGAGGATGGACCATACTTCTCAATTTCTCTACTGTGTAAAAAAAATTGAATTGAAAAGACCAATTAACCCTCTATCTTTTTAGGAAATACAGTTTCAGACACTTATAAATAAATCCCTCAAAATATTGGATTATAATTGTTTTCGAGTAGGCCCACAGAAAAAGCCCAAGTCTCAAGTTTAGCCTATATCACACTTTCTTTTTTTCTCGTTCGCCTATATCACACGGACATATATATATGGTTAAATTAATTGTATGGTTACAGTTTTGGCCAAAAAAAATTGTATGGTGGTTACAATTATATATATATAGTCCATATGATGGGTAAATAGTAATTATTTAAAGCAATTTTTTATAGGGTTAAAAACCTATGAAAGGTCTGAACTATCACCCATGTAAACGGGAGAGGTCTGAAATTTAAAAAGTTAATAACAGATGTCTGAAATTTCAATTTTGTTGATTTGAAGTTTTCCGTCCATTTTTAGGGTTAAATTTAACAGAATTGTGTGAAATGACATTTTTGCCCCTTTAATATTTTGTTTTATTTAATATCTTATTTAAGGAAATGTGAAATGACAATTTTACCCCTAAAGTCAAACTAAAGCCACCCAACTCCGGCGACCACCACCCGACTCCGGCCACCACCACCCGACTCCGGCGACCACCACCTCGACTCCGACGACCACCACCTCGGCTCCGGCGACCCGACTCCGGCCACCACCTCAGCAAAAAAGCTCCGATCGGGGCAAAAAAGCTCCGATCGGAGCTTTTTTTGGCTCCGATCGGAGCTTTTTTGGCTCCGATCGGAGGCCAATCGGAGCCCAATCGAGGCCGGTGGCTCCGATTTTGGCCCAATCGGAGCCTTGGTGGTGGTCGCCGGAGTACGGTGGTGGTCGCCGGAGTACGGTTGTGGTCGCCGGAGTACGATTGGTGGTCGCTGGAGTACCGTGGTGGCTTCAAGGGCATTTTGGTCTTTTCACTCCAAGCATGTGAGGGGCACACTTGATAGAAGGGCATTTTTGGAAATTTGTTTTATTTCCGGTCACATGCCAAGCATGTGACCAACTTCCGTTAGTTTTAACGGAAAAAACTAACGGAGACCGCTGTTATCAACAAAACAGAAATTTTAGACCTCTGTTATTAACTTTTTAAATTTCAGACCTCTCCCGTTAACATGGGTGATAGTTCAGACCTTTCATAGGTTCTTAAACCTTTTTTATACCAAATCACCAATAAAATATATATATTTACCGGTGTTTGAAACAATTGAAATTTATATTTGATGATTGCATTATATATATATTGAGCGTCTAGTATATGTGAAGAAGCTAAGGAAGACAATGGAAGCTGTTAGATTGTCTGTTACTGTTGCATTGTCTTACTATGATTGTTCCAAGGTGGATCCAAAGAAGTTGGGGCCTCTTCCAACAACTCAACACTCAATCACACAGCTTAAATGAAAATATTATTGATCACAGCAAATGCATAATAAGATAATGTTTGTTGCATTCAGTTGTGACTAGCTAGCTTGTCCATATATTTACTGTGGTTTATGCATTCACAATATTAGTGAACACACACCATGTCATCAATAGTATGGGACCAGGGAGGGAGAGGGCTGCTCCTAATTCAGTTATTCTTCCCTTATTCTGAAAAAGTCAATTATGCCCTTGAGATTGTGAATAACAAGGCAAATATACAAGATTGTTTTTTTAGGTATTCTAAGGGTATATCAGGATATTAATATTCGTAACATGTTTATACCATACTTATAATAAGTCTCAATTGCATTAAATTAGTTATAAGAAGTTAAGTGTTCTATTAATATTTTTTTAATTGTAAGACTCTGATGGGTATCAACCCGACATCTAACAGAAAGTTCAGTTTTTTTGGAAACATGAAATTTTATTATTAAATTTAGGTTGGGATTAGATATTTGAATTAATAACTTTTGGCACAAAATAGACAAACAAATCAATATGGGCTACCCTTGGTGTTATACACTTTCAGTGATTCGTCATCAGTAGTAAATATATGATTTAGGGTTAATAACTAAAAAACTGTCAATGTTTACCATATGTTAAAATTAGGTGTCTGAAGTTTGAAATGTTAAAATGAAGTGTCTCAAGTTTCATTTTTGTTGAAATTTGGTGTCTCGGTGTGATTACTTTAGAGAAGTCAATTCCAACGAAACCGTTTGTCAAATTCGAGCTCTCATACACATTTCATTCTCGTCATCTTTCCGGGACCGTCACCTAAAAAGTTGGTCACATCCGGACAAGTAAATCTCGCTCTATTGTCCTTGGAAAATGGCTCCACACCACTCTTCTATAAACTTTTTTTTAATATTCAATTTTTAGGTGAAATTTGACGATTTTGTGAAAAGTAAAGAGTGATGGATTATGATTGGGTTGGTGGGTTGATGATAATGATTGAATGGAGATGAAAAGACGCATAAAGACACCAAATTTCAACAAAAATGAAACTTGGGACACTTCATTTTAACATTTCAATCTTCAGACACCTAATTTTAACATAGGGTAAACCTTGGACAGTTTTTTAGTTATTAACCCTATGATTTATTGGACTTTATGTCATGGGGTGACAATACACTACACTATACAACAAGAGCGACTAACCTGACCATCAATGCCAAATAATGCGTCAATACCATATTGCGTCTTAGCCAACTTTATTGTAAGTCCAGATTTATAAGAGAATATTTAGATTATGTTTAATATCATGCTTTAACAGTAATTCGTTTTCTTAAATCGATGTTTGCGAACATTGGTTTTATATTAACTATTCATTTGGTTTGTAACTATGGGGTTCAACTCGGCTACTTCGGTCTTTTATGAAAGATTTTACAAAAAAAATTTAAACGGTGTCACTAAAATATAAACATGGGTTAATAACCTATAAACTGTCTGAAATTTCACCTATGTTAAAATTTGGTGTTTGACGTTAAAATGGAGTGTCTCAGGTTTCATTTTTTGTTGAAATTTGGTATCTCGGTGTGATTATTTTAGAGAAGTCAATCCCAATGAAACCGATTGTCAAATTCGACCTCTCATGCACGCTCTCTTCTCATCACCTTACCAATACCGTCACCTAAAAAGTTGGCCACATCAGTGCAAGTAAATCCCGCTTCTTTGTCGCTGGAAATTGCTTCACCCCACTATGTAATTGGAAACCTTTTCTTTTGGATGTTCAATTTTTGGGGGAAATTTGACGAATTTGTGAAAAGTAAAGAGTGATAGATTATGATTGGGCGAGTGTGTTGATGAGAGGAAAAATACGCGCGGAGACATCAAATTTAATAAAAATGAAACCTGAAATTTACTATTTTAACATTTCAATCTTCAGACACCAAATTTCAATATTGGTGAAATTTCAGACAGTTTATAAGTTATTAGCCCTATAAACATTTGCATTAGAATATATATCACTTATAAATATAAGATGTAAATCTTAATTAACTTTCTTATAAGTTCAGCTATAAGTGAATGTCATTTTTCTCTCTTAACCATACTCTAATATAATAAAATTCCATATCGTTCATTGTTAATGAACAAAATTTGGGTCAATTTCTTCCCTTGATTGAAGAAAGTTGCCATTGATGGTCCACATTCCAAGTCAACCCCGTAATTGCTTGCTTGGTTCCTAAATTTGACTTTTTCAAACTTAAAATTCACTCCACAAAGAAGATTTTAAGTTCTTTGTGTTTATTCTTGAGAATATAGCAGATATTATCTATTTCCGTGCTTTATTTTTTTAGAGAATTCATAAATACACATAAAAAATATTTCAGATTTTAAGGTATTAGGTATATATTCATACTTCCTAATTTATGGAGAATATAATACATATTCATGCAGAAGGAAATGGATTGTCCAATATTTTATGCAGCTCTAAGAAGGTAGGTTTAGTTAGAGGTATACAGGAGTTGAGTATTTGGTGAGTGCGACTTGATGTGAATCACTTTACTTGATCGAAGCTAATTTTTTTATTTTTTTTTAAAGTTTGAAATCAGCTTAGAGTTATACTCGACGAGTTCAATCTCCACTTGATTCGACTCTTCAAATTTAAAATTAGCTAAATCATAAATTATGTATTTTTAACTTGAATTCGATTCGATAGCTAGTGTATTAAATTGAATATATATAATATATTATTATATAAAGCTCGAATATGATATTAACCTAAAAAATGAGTAGAAAAAGCTCGAATAAGATTGCAAAACTCTCAAATTGAATATATATGAAATCATGTTCGACTCGGTACAAAAAAAAAAAAAAAAAATTAAACTAAACTCGAAATTTAGTGGGACGAATTTCAATATCGACCGAGTTGATTTCAAATAATTTAACTACAATTAGTGGCTTGGAAATAATATACATATACATAACCAAAGTAAAGTTCTCAAAACACTTAGAATTGAGCAATGAACTAACTTCTAATCCAAATCACAAAGATACAATATATATATAAGTTGAATATTAATATTTATTGTTGTTCTAACAGTAATCATTTTTACTATGTCTAATTGTCTTCATCATTGCTAGTAGCCAAATTCTACTCTGTAATTGTCTCTCGATGGAAAACTAAGAATTAAGGAATGAGAAGGAAAAAAAACAAGTTTCAATTATCACAAATAAACTGAACTAAGAGACACGGATGCATGGCTTGTCTGCTCTGTCGGGGATCTTGAGGAATCCGACGGTTTGTCGTGGGCGCTACCTGATCTGGAGAAACCTGCAAAATTATAGTCTTGATTTCAAAACGACAAGATCAAGAACAAAGAAGCTCTTTAATTAATTTGTGGCAGAAATTCGTTACCTCTGCAAGAATTGAAAGATTGCTTGCAGTGCAAGATGGCGCTCTCGATCCCATCATTCTGCTGCACCATAGAATCATCCCTCCTCGACGGAGACCGGAACGCCGCCGCGGATGCTGACGTCGATTTACTCTTACCCAACTGTTGTCTTCGCGACCCTTTCCTCGCCGGAGACGATAATACATGGAGTTCTCCGGCGAGCTTCACCTTATCGCTGCTCTGTTTCTTCGACACCTTGTCGTACAGCGGCGTCACGAGCTTAAAGTACTTCTGGATCATAGTAAACCGCATCGAATTCGATTGACTGGAAGAGGAATATTCCGACGAGAATCCTCCTCTGTTTCCGGCGATCTCCATTTGCTCTGTTTTGTTGTTTGAGACTGATTTCGACTTCCTGAACATGGAGGCGCCGAATATTGGGGCGGATTTGAGGTGCGAAACCGGCGATTGGGAGTATTCGATCGGAAGGACCTTCCTTTTGGAAAAGGATTCGAATTTAGAGGGAGTTAAGAAGTCGGTCTGTTTGAGAACGTGGGTTTTGTGTTTGGAACAGAGTGTGTCACTAACACTGGGGTCAAAGGAAGCAACAGTGAGCTCCAACTCGAAGAATGAGTCTTCTTCTTCATCTAAATCATTAGCTATTGCTGTGGAGGTGGTGGTGGCAGTCGGCTGCCAGAGTCTCAAGAAATTGAGAGCATCCATGGTCGGTAATGGAATTTGGAAAGGGAAGTTGGGTCTTTGATTTATGTATATGATATGATGAAGTGAGGAGCTTTAGTATGAATAAATATGAGAGGATGAGATAAACGTGGGGCTTTTGGACGTCGTTTTATGGTGATGATTTGTCGTTTGGGGATTCTCCTTCTAGGAACCACCGTATATGAGTAGGGTCGGTAATAGTGCGGTGAAAATCAAATAACCATGGTTATTCGCACCATTTATCGTAATGGTTAACCGCACAATTACGGTGAGGGGCGATTATGGTGATGAATCTTGTAACCAAAATGGATATGGTTATGGTATTCAGTCCATAACCGCGGTTATAACCGTCACATCTATATATATAATATTAATATATATATTACTAATACTTATATTGTTATATATATACCCATTATTATTATACTTTAATTATTAGTCAAATATTATAATTCTTATTCCGTTCTCTAAAACAATGAAGTTATGTTTAATTTGAATTTTGTGGAAGAAACAATGAATGTATGTTTACTTCTCTTGTATGAAACAATGATGTTGTATTAGTTTGAATGATTGTGGTTAAATGATTTAATCGTGGTTAAAAACCATAGTTATTATATGAAGAATCATAACCGCAATGGTATGAAAAAAATATGGTATTATTATTGTATTAGTGTTATTCGCACCATACCCTTACCGGACATGATATAAATTTCGAAACTCTGTTCCGAGAGAAGCCGACATAAATTTCGAAAGTCTGTTCCGAGAGAAGCCGACTGTTTCTGTCTATAATAATGCTCCAAAAGTTAACACTAATTACGAGCGTGTCATTTGTGATGATTTGTCGTTTTTAAATGTTTCGAATCTACGATTTCAAAGTTTCTATCATGCATTCATATATATTTTTTTGGCCAACATCATGCATTCATACATAGAAAGAAAGATCAAGAAGGTCTTCTTTCATTTTCATTCTCTTAATAAATTTAGTTATACTATTTCATTTTCTTAAGTCGAAACAATAGTCTTACTATTTAAACGGAATTTTGTAGTGCTATTTAATATAATTTTTTATGTATTTTTTTATGAAATAAAAGTTGTTGAATATAGAATATATATATATATAGTTAACTCGTTGAATATTTTCTAAAAAAAAACTTGTTGAATATACAATTAACAATATATAGTTTTTGGCACAATAAAAAATAATTTAATCTATATATATAGGTGCAATAAGCATCTTAACGGTCATGATTCTATGTCATATGCTTCTATTTGATTCCATTATGTTTCAAATATATATATATACCAAAGTATGTGTATTGATATATATATCAATACACATCTTCATGTTTTCTTTTTTCTCTCAAGGTGTATTAAAAGAGCTCATTAAAAGTAGTAGTCGTATCATGTTTACTCCATACATATTATAATCTTTGCTTATATTAGGTTACTCTCTAAAAGATAAAATACTAATTATAAATATTTATTCATCGTCATGGATTTCAATAAAGTTAAACTCGAATATCGAATATCTAATTAAGAAATTAAATGTTAAATTAGTAAATTATATTATATGGTTTATACACATCCTCCTTCTTATAGTGATAGAGAGGAAACTTCCAAAAAGAAAAGATGAAGAAAAGGTAGAAGATAATAAATAACACAAAAGAAAATAACAAAAGCAGAAGACTTTTTTTTGTTTTTTTTTTCTTTTCAAAGTGACTTGAGAAATGGGGAGTCTTTCACTCTAGTCAGAGCATGCATGCCATGGGAGCTTCTGTTTGTGCTCTGAGACCTACCTTTTTACCATTAGAAGGAGACAGAGATGACTGGCTTTTGTCTATTTTTTTACCCCGATAAGAGGTTGATGATGCTAATTAGTTGATTACCTCTTTTTATTTTTCATTTTGTCCATTTAAAAAAAGAGTTCACACCTTGCAGTTGCAGACCATTCTACAATTCATGATGATCTTAATGGGAAGAGAATGAAACTAAATACTTTCTCATTTTTTAATGTCATGGTGCTTAAGTATTATCTCATGGCAAGAATAATGGAGAGATCTCATATGATAACTTTGTTAGTAGATTAAAACTGGGAACGAGCCTAAACTCACTATCTAAGTCCACTAAGATTCCTTACTAAAACCAATTGGTAATAGTAGGAGTAGTCCACCAAGCTTATATAGTGTTCCAACTCTTCTATCTAGCCGATGTGGTACACTTTAATCACATGTACACTTAACAATCTACGGGCTCACTAAGTTTATATAGTGTTCCAACTTTTCTATCTAACCAATGTGGTACACTTTAATCACATGTACACTTAACAATCTACGGGCTCACCAAGTTTATATAGTGTTCCAACTCTTCTAACTAACCGATGTGGTACACTTTACTCACATGTACACTTAACAATCTACGGACTACTCCTACTATTACAAATTGATTTTAGTAAAGAATCTCGAGTTTTGACCGATATAAGCCTTCATGGACAACTAAATACAAATATAGACTGCATGAAAAAAAATTACAAATCTGAGGCAAACCGAGATGTGAAATCTCGGTTAGGAAGTGGATTTTTAGCTAAACCCTAAAAAAAAAAAAAAAACCTAACCGAGATATGAAATCTCGGTTTGCCTCAGATTTGTAATTATTTTTTCATGCAGTCTATATTTGTATTTGGTTGTCCATGAAGGCTTATATCGGTCAAAAACTCAAGAATCTCAATGAGTTTACATAGTGGGTGTGGGCTCGCTCCCCAGTTTTAATCTCCTAATAAATCTCTTATTGAATTGTTATAATTTGTTCATGATGTATGTGAACTTATAACAATCTTTTCTATATGACATGATATCATAAGACCGGAAAAGAGCTCCCAAAGTAATTTATTGGGTTAAATGTACTTTTCATACCACATGTTTGACCGAATGTGGCTTTTAGTACTGAATGTTTAGTTTTGTATACTTTTGGTACCAAACGTTTGAAAAAATGTGGCTTTTGGTACATCCGTTAGTTGGCCGTTAGTTTTGGCCGTTAAGTGACATGTGCAAGTCACGTGATCGACTCTAAACTTTTAATTTTGTTCAATTTAGTCCCTCAAATATATTCCTAACTTTTATTTTGTTTAACTTAGTCATAACACTTTAAAATCGGACCCAATTAAACCAATCGAATTCAATTGACATAGCCTTATTTGGGTCAAATTTACCCAATTGGAGATAGGTCCCAATTGGGTTCGATTTTGAAGCTTTAGGACTAAATTAAACAAAATAAAAGTTAGGAATATATTTGAGGGACTAAATTGAACAAAATTAAAAGTTTAGAGTCGATCACGTGACTTGCACATGTCACTTAACGGCCAAAACTAACGGCCAACTAACAGATGTACCAAAAGCCACATTTTTTCAAACGTTTGGTACCAAAAGTATACAAAACTAAACATCCAGTACTAAAAGCCACATTCGGTCAAACATGTGGTATGAAAAGTACCTTTAACCCTAATTTATTTCACGGTATTTTAGATTTTAGAGCCTAGTATAATCTTCATTTGCATCAGGATAGTTCGTAAGAAAAAATGTTAATTATAAATATTTTTTTATTCCCAAAGTTCTTTGGATTTGAATTCGAAATCTCTAATTATATGTTTATAAAGTAATTAATTAAGTTGAAGAAAATGAGTTCAAGTCCCCTCACCCCACCACTTTCATCATTTCATTCTCATTTTTGTTCTCGTCAGAAATGGTGGGAATTCAATTGGATGGGATACAAGGAAGAACTCTCTCATTTATCCTTCTGCCCTTTTTTAGTCTTTCTTATTCAACATATTCTTAACATGACACCCACAAAAATTATGCAAAAGTAATAGGCGGAGCGTAAATTCCAAAATGTCCGAAGTTCCGAGGAACCCATTCCGAGTCTGTCCGAATAGTCCGTTCTGAATTTGTGTCCGAGCCCGTATAGGAGGGACTTTACTCCCAACTAAGGTTTGGGTTAGGGTTTTTTTTAGAAAAGTCCTAAATATCCCGAGCTACTTATCTTAGTTCAACATTTTATAACGTAAATAATATAACTATTGTAATTCACCTTACTTGATCTATGTGTGTGAACTTGATGAATGTGTTTGTGAACTTGATGTATATGTTCGTAAACTTGATGAATGTTTGAACTTGAACTTGTATTTTGAGTTAAAAATATTAAGAATTATTTTTAATTTTAGGTGTAAATTCGGGTTGTCCCTAGCCCGTCCCGAATTAGATAGTCCCAATCAAGTCGGGACTTTTTCAAAGATTTAACTTCGGACTAAGGTTAGGGACAATAATGAGAAATCCCGAAAATCAGAACTAAAGACATTTTCCTGAAAATTTCTGCCCAATTGTCCCGAGCTCACTCCTAAAAAAATACAGTCTTTTGATGTCTTAAACATACATATTTGTTTATTTTATAGGCAGAGTTTAATGTTTATGCTACGCCAATCAACCGAGTATTATGTTATGTGTTCCATTTAGATCTTAGGTCTCATCTTCCCTTTATAGTTTTTTTTTCTTCAAAAAAGTTCAACAGTTGACCAAAAAATCACCCCTTATATAGTTTGTGCAAGAAAAGAGACATGTAATTTTTCAACATGAATACCTATGATTGTATTGCGCAACATGAATTTCGACGCTTATTTCAAACTAGCAATTGCCTCGTGTGCGAGAGGAAATTTTACTTAAATGAAAACATTGCTGATTAAATATTAGAACTGTTGTTGATAATTACATTTCTATGAATACATAGATGATAACCAGACGCAAGTAATTATTGCCGTTATTGAAAATTTGAAAGTCATATAGTTCCAAAGTCTTGCTTAGAAAAACTATGCATTTATGGAATTCATAAATGGATGGCTGATCACATGATGGAGACTATGAAACTTGAGTTAGTGGGAAGCAGGTGGGGCACTAGTGATTTTGTTATAATATAGGGTTAATATAAAAACAAATTCAAAGTTACGTTATTAATTATCCTCGCAAATTTAAAATGTTAATATTCAGATCCAACTATCATATTGATTTTTTTTTTTTTTTTTTGCAAACAACTATCAATTTTACTAATTTTCAATTTTTTTCTCTTAAAATTAATGAAATAATAATATGTTTTCTTAGCATTAAATAAATTTAAATTATAAGCGACAAATCTGATACTTTGAAAAAGTGAAAAATAATATATCTTTTGTTACTCAAAACGCTAATTTTAAAGCCAAAATCAGTCGAAAAAAATGGAATGCAATAAATCTGATAGTTAGGACACCGAATGTCAACATTTTAAATATGGACATCGATTAATAATATGTCTTCTAGTTGAGATTGTTTTTAGGGAATAGAACCTAAAAACTGTCCCAATTTTGACCCATGTGTCAGTTTGGTGTTTAAGGTTGAAATTCAATGTCCCAATTTTCATATGTGTTGCTATTTGGTATCTCCGTTAAATTTTGTGTTAAGTTGAACGGAATCTGGTCACGTGAGTGGTCAATTTTCAAAATTCCAAAAATACCCCTAACTAGAATTAGGGTTCCGGCCGATTCCGACTAAACCACCCGATTCCGGCCAAACCCACTCAATTCCGGCCGGTTCTAGCCTATTGCGGCCAACCCACCCCGATTCCAACCGACTGGAGGTGGGTGGCTGGAGGTGGATGGCCGTTGTCGGGGTGGATAGCCGGAATAGAAGACTATAAAAAAAAAGGGGAAATTAGTCTTTTCAACTCAATCTGTTAAACTTAACCCAAAAAATCTAACAGAAAACCAAATAGGCACAAAACTGAAAATTGGGACACCAAATATCAGCAGTTTAAAACTGAGACACCAAACTGATACTCGGGTCAAAATTGAGACAATTTTTAGGTTCTATTCCCTTGTTTTTAGGTTCTTAACCCTATAAAGCTTGCTGCTGCAAGTAGTGAGATGTTTCAATAACACAACTATTGCTATCAATAACAAAACAACTATAAACTTTACTAATCTATTACTTGTACAACACGGTAATGTCCTTGAAGCTGCAAGATGCACTTTCGGCTAAGACACTACCAGGACTAGACTTAGGATCGATGTCTAAGATTGTAACAGCGGTGCGTCCATAACCTGTTCAGAGTTTCTGTCTCAGAGTCGCTATCACTGTCGCTATCCGATGAGGAAAGTTCATCAATCAAGTAATCAACAACCTAACCATGTCAATCACAACAACAGTTATGGCACTAAATAATCAATGGTAAGTATTAGCAACTTGTTAGCCTAAGTCTAGTGTTCTGAACAAGTTGCTAACTCGGTTTTTTTTTTTTTGGTAGTTGAACGTATGCAAAGTTGCAATTCTCTCGATCAGTCTAATTTGCTCTTAAATGAGGATGGAAACTTGCAAATGCCATCTAATACAACAAAGTGCAAATTTCTTCAAAGTTCAACTAACAATTTGTGCAAAAAACAACAGATTTAAGTTCAGTAAGACCACAAATAAAGTTAAAGAATATGTCCCTATTTAAGAGCAAATTAGCCGGAGCTTGCAACTTTGCATAAGCTAAGTTAACAATTTATCTAGAAAAAATTTCTGCTGAAATATTGTTCATACCCCCAAAGTTCACCTAATGAGTTGCTACCTAATAATATACAATTGTCAAAAAGCCAATGTTGATTACATAAAAGAATGGCAAAATAGCTCTTTAGGACTTCATATACTTTCAAATATAACTTAACTAGCTAGGAGACCATGAGGGCGGCTCCTTATAATCCAATCAAAAGTGATTTTAAGTACCTGCTGAGGGAGAATTTGCTTTATCGAATTATGGCTGCAACTAGGTCCTCCAGAATAGAGGCAAAAGACGGATTCACAATGTGTGCAGTATCCCCGACTAGAGACTAGTCTCTTTGCCTTGGATGGATTTTCTGGAACATAACACACAAAGATAAGCAAATCGATCAAGTTCATCAACATAACAAACCACTCCAGATTAAATCTGCTTTTGTACCTCTATATGTTCTTTCGAATTTTTCCCGCCAATCAAGAGATGATGATTTATCAGTGATTAGCTTGAAGCTTGAATCAGAAGTACCAAATATTCTAGCATATTGCGACTGCCACAAGGTATTATCGCTCGCTGCCAACCTCCATGACCTTCAAATTGATGTTTCAATGAATGAACTGGGTATTGAGTCAAAAGAATTATAATGAAATACAAGTCCAGATTATAATGCTCGTACCGTGAAACAAGTCCAGCAGAAATTAAGGAATGGAAATCAAGGGAGCTCAAAATGTGTAGAAGAACATCGTGAGGGAGATGCGCACAATCTGCATAAAGAAAGACCAATTACAAACTTAGCCACTCAGCTGCAGCATCACACTTTAAGAATGAACTTCATATTCGATTGCCAGAAGAAAAAAAAAAAAACCTTTTTCTTGTTTCTGCATTTTGGACAGTCTCTTGTAAGCAATTTTTGCCTGTTTGAACTCCTTCACAGCTATGTTCTTCTTTTGCTTAGGCAGTGCAGCTTCTGCAGCTTGAATGAGAAAATTTGCAGCCGAGGCTGCACCTTGAGTCTGCATTCTACTCAAATATAGCATAACAATGATCAGCATCACCATAAAACAACCGTAAACGATGCCATTTATAGATACTTCATTTAGCACATTACAGTTAAAAAAAAAAACCAATATTTCAGCAGCTTGGCACAGTACAAGGATCATAAAAATTCAAACTTTGAATCAATTAATAATTTAAATCCCACATCTAAGGGAATTAAGTAAGACCCATCATATTGATTTAACAATTTGTGTCAAGATCTCGACTAAATGAATCCAAGAAATTGAGCTGAAAGTGGATAGAACAGATGAACCCTAGATTATAATTTAGAGGCTAACTTACTGGGGAAGGAGGCGGAAGGCGGTAATCATGTCCTGCAAAATTGATGACTGCAAATCCTTTGGGAGTTGGCCGTAAGCGCCGCGGAGGATGAAGCCCAGCTCCGTGCAGGCCAATGGGTACCTGTAGGGAACGGATAGAGATTCTGCGATTTCAAGCTTTTGGTATCTTTCTTGCGGATTTGACATCTTTCCGCGATACAGTAATTTGATAACTGCGAGAGTTTAGAATTACTAGAAGAAGAGAGAGACCCAGAATAAGATCAGAGAGCCAACAGTTCCGATTTCGCTGGAGAACTTAGAATTAAATCGTGAAGGAACCAGAAGATCAAAGGTTCTATAATCTATATTTCGTCTGATGACGTGGAACCATAGTTTATTAGTATTTACTAAAAATGGAAAGTAGCTCCTCAACTGATATATATAATAATAAAAGTATATAACTACCTTTTCAAGGCAGTGCTCGGTTTTCTGCAATCCGTATAGAGCATATTTCATCGTATTATGATGGAAGTCACAGTTGCAGAAGGCAAGTTTATAAGGGTTAATTATCAAATTAATAGTTTTTAACTGTGGTTTGTTAGTCTAAGTTTTATACGTGTACTAATTGGTATTTATATTAAGATTTATACGTAATTTGGATGAAATGAACCACATGTGGAAAAGAAAACGCAGAAAACGCCTATTAATGTTTATACAGTTCATGCCAAAAAAATAATTAGGCAGTTGAAAAAATTATTAGTTAATGTTTGTGTCATTACTTATTCAGTATGTGGGTGATTCCGTAAAAAAAAGATGCAAGTATACTGTGCACGCTATAGCTAAGCAAGCAAAAATGTTAAAACAAACTTCAGATGACTATATTTGTTCAACTGCCTAAGCATAGCAATTTGATAATGCGCTATTAAAAAATCACACCAATTTGTTTTTACAAAGTCTACTATTGTTGGAGTACAATTTCATGGTCTATATCTACATTAATAACAAACCAACCAACCCGACAGACATAAATCTAACCCTTCCTTCCTCCCTTGTTGCACTTCCAACATCCACACAGACAAATAAATTATCCCACTCCCAAACACCCTTAAAAACTGCAGAAAACCATTAAGTAGCTTGCATCTGGGTTTGCAGAAATCGATTCGTTTCTTCCGTTCCTGCTGTGCTTTCGAAGAACTAGGTTTTGATAATCCACAAGCACTACAGGAAATATGTCAGCTGTTGTTTCTTCCTGGAACCACCTTCTCCATAGAGTTCGTTCCACTGCTTAAGCTCGTTCATCACCGACCCTTCTGATGCAAAGCTCGAAGCAACCTATGAGCAACACTCGGAATTTAGCTTCTATTTTGCAGAACAAACACTAAGAACACCAAAACAAAATTAAGAACATAAATAAATGGACCTGATTCTTGGCCTGTCTCATGTCTTCCATATTCAATGCCCTCAGTATAATTTCTGATTCTGCTTTCTCTTCTTTATCCCCTTTCTCTGTTTCTTTGTCTTTCTCACAAGCCTCTTCCGCGGTCTTGCCTTTTTCGGCTTTCTGCTTCTTCTCCTGTTTCAAGTTCATGTCATTTTGTTATCCATCATAAGACACTCTACTATAAATATGACTTTTAACGACACAAAATTTTGTCGATAAAAAAGGTAAATGCTTACCTTGTCTTTCAACCTCTCCTTCTGTAGTAACTCTCGAACAGGACGATATGCAGCTGTTACACACAAATTCTGTTCACAAAAAGGGGACTTGATAAGTTTAGTCATTAATCAACAATCATTTGTATGTACTTTTGGGTGCAAAAATCAAACCTTTAGATCACTTCCGGTGTATCCTTCTGTCATGACTGCGAGCTCCTTGTAATCCAAGTCTTCGACCTTCTCCTTTGACAGAAGGGTCTTCAAGATTTTCTCTCTGTTGTCAACTGATGGAAGACCAACCATGATCCTACAGAAAGCAGGACAAGAAATCAGTTAAATCCTTAAAAAAAACTTACTTTCTTTTACAAAATAGAAACTTTTTTTTATACCTTCGCTCAAATCGCCTAATAATTGCTTCATCAAGATCGAAAGGCCTATTTGTTGCCGCAAGAACCAAAATCCTCTCCCCGGGTTTCGTCAGTAATCCATCCCAATGTGTCATGAACTCGTTCTTGATCTTTCTCATCGCTTCATGCTCCCCAACCCTAGTCCTCTGCCCGAGCATACTATCAACCTCATCCACAAAAATGATGGTGGGCGAGACCTTGGCTGCGAGTGTGAAAAGGGCCCGCACATTCTTCTCGTCTTCACCAAACCACTTTGATGTGATAGTGGACATAGAAACATTGATGAAGCTCGCCCCAGCTTCATTGGCTATGGCCTTTGCAAGCATGGTCTTGCCAGTGCCAGGTGGCCCGAAAAGCAAGATTCCTCTGCAGGGCTTAAGCAGGCCGCCTTTGAAAAGGTCCGGGCGACGAAGTGGGAGCATGACTAGCTCTTGGAGTGATTCCTTGGTTTCGTCTAAAGCACCGATATCTGCAAATGTCACCCCAATTTCATTTGCAGGGATCACTTCCGGCCTTATACGTTTTTCAAATTCATTATCTGGAACTTCCTGCAAAGTAGAGAAAGAATGGATCAAAATCTAATCTTTTCAACTGCTGAGGTGACTATATCGCCACTACTGCCACCTTCCTTTGTATTTAGCAAAAAAAAAAAAAGAGAATTGATGACTCACCGGTGCTTTTGGAGGAGGATTCTCAGTATCCTTCTTCGCTGCAGAACCTGATTTTTCAACCTCGGTTTTGCTTTCAAGCCTCGGGTTATCGGATTTTGCATCAGTTTTTGCAGTTATAGCTCCCCCTTTGTTTTCCTACATACGAGCACATCAGAAGTGTTAATATCATATTTCAACTACCAGGATTAAAAAAAAAAATCGAAGTTCCAAACCAATACCTTTCCAGGTTCAGCATTTTGCTCGAGTTTCAGACTAACTCCACTTTTTCCATCTTGGAAGATATTCAACCCGTGGGACAAGCTGTTCAAGACCAAAAAAAAATGAAGTTTTGATTTTTTCCTTGAAAGTATTCAGAAACCTAACCACAACACAAAAATAAAACAAAATAAAAAACAAACCTTTGGGAGGATATAATGAGCTTTCCATTTCTATACTCCGGGTCCTTGTTATTCATAAGATGATACGAAATTGCAGATACCACGATTTCTTCGATATAATTGCTGATGGCTATGGTGTCGGAGTTACAGATCGAACCCAGATCGTCACAGACAATATCATTGGATGCAAGAACCTCGGCTATGTGGTTTCTGTTGTCTTTAACACGAAGTGTCTTCATGTCCTCTTCCAGTTTTGCTTTCCAGTTGCCGAGGTTGGTCTCATCATCGGGTGCCTTGATCTTGATATTGTAAGGGAATAAGGACATGAGCCTCTCATCAACATCACCACAGTCATCTTGAGTCTCCAATTTGCGGGATCCAACAATTAACACTGCACCAGATAATTTCTGCACCATTTTCTGGAACATTTTGTATAGCCTTTCTGATTGCAGAAGGAGCTTATCTGCATCTCGGAGGTACAAGATGACAGATCCACTTTCTGACGCGGATAATAAGACCTGTATAAAAAAATTCATTTTCATGAAAGTTTGCCCTTGTAGACAAAACCAACCTCATCAAAATTTTCTCTAAAAATCATTATGCCAACAATCGCTGGTTCATTGAGGGAAATTTGGTCATTCAGTGGGAGGAATCTCGGTTCAAGAATTGCATTTAAAGTTTCTACCTTGTAAAGTGATTGCAGAAACATTCTCTCGTCAAAACACCATCTGCTTGCACGTTTTGGGAATGCTGAAAATACAAGAATATTCGACAAATAATAAGAACACTGCAAGAAAAAGATGGTCATCTGTAATAATAGATACCAGTTATACACAATAAGTTTGGAAGTGATAAATTTGAATGTTTCGAGATATTTCGTATAATTGTCTGATATTATGCTAAACAAGCTCAGGTAAGATCTAGATTAGAAAAATTCGGGTATATATGAAAGAAAATATTCATATACTACCTGGAGTAGTAGTAGAAAAGTTGGAGCAGATGCTGCTGTCGGACATAGCAGAGGCATTCCTTCGATGCTTTGAAGGATTACTCGATTCTTCCGAAGCCCTACAAATATTTAGGAGATAAAACAACCGAGTGCCAAATACGACCGTTGTAATTTTAAATCAATTTAGCAGTTAAATTCACAGGGTCAACAAGACTTACCGTGATCTGACATCAAAGCTGTTGCTTTGCCTATGTAAAAAGCCTGCAGAAACATCATAAAGCAAATATAACTATTTACAATAACTATGGTACAAAGAAACAGCAAATAAAAGATCTATTTCTGCTAATTAAGCCTGGTTATTTCAAGATTCAAAGAATTCATATTCATAAAGAGAATATTCTATATAAAATGATTCACTCCCAGATTCTTAATCCAAAAGGTAGAAAATTTGGCACCTTTTCTCTCTATTGGAGGGGTAGCCGAGAAGGAACTAAACATGCTGGACATACGTTCCAAAGTTGCTTCTGAAATAGACCGCTTGAAATACTGCAGAAATAAATGTTTGCTTAGTGAGTACATTCAAAAACAGAGAAGTCTTATTGAAACAATTATAAAAAAAAGCTTACTCTAATTCGCTACATTAAATTTGGCCACATACAATCTAAGGTTGGCTCAAGAATAGAGCCTTACGGGTTCTTTAATTAGGCAGCCATATTTGTTCTGCATCTTTAATGAAAATTCTGAAACGTCTAGAATCAGCAGCTTTGATTCAAAGTAGTGAGCCAAAGCCTTGGCTAGCATTTGCTGGTAAAGCTCTGCAAAATAACAAAATTTGAACAAGGTTGCAAGATTAGAGGCACTAGACAGAAGATGTTGAACTGTCTTGAAGCTAGAATCATAGAAAATATTACCAGCTGGCCCTGAGAGCAGAATCATCCTACTGGCAGGAGAAAGGTTTCGAGTGTGCTTAGAGAAGTCAGCATGCTTCAGGTGAACAAAAGCTGCGCTTGTGAGTAATGCCCAAGTTTGTTTGCTGCCATTCAATAAAAAAGAACGGTAATTACACGTTAAGTCTACGAAGATGGAAGATACCGATCCAATGTTCAACAGATCCTATCCAATATATAAGTGTCGATTTTTCCCAGTTTCTTGCTTCGACAAATTAAAGATTCTTCAGAAAATTAATCTGATAAACATTCAAAGAAAAAGTGATTCAAAATTAAAGTGTATCTTATTCAAATTATTTCTTATTATTAGCCCGACTACAAGATTCAGCATCATCCGAAAGAAAATTGATCTTTCTTTTTTGTATGATACCAAAAGGTTGAAACTTTCATAATATATTCCATCAAGACATGACACAGTATAGACAGAAAGAATAGAATATACAGCATCCCATGGATCCTTTAGATAGTACTGGGAGCAGAAAGTATAAAATACAACCAATATGGTGAAGTCAGACACCATTTTTAATCTACTGCATGTTCTTTAACAGTTCATAGTCTCAGGAAAGAATCATTATTGTTCCTTTCATTAAAAAAACATTCTTTTAAAAAGAATCATAAAAATGGTGGGAGTTTCAAGACAATTGAATATCCTATAGAAGATAAAACAATTTGCAGCCTGTCAAATGAAGCCAAGCATGTGCAGGGACCAATATTTATCTGGCCAATAAGTGATTAACTTGGCAGATCAAGAACACCCTGAACTATTAAGCCTCACACTATAGATCTATCTCTTTTCTCTAAATTTACACTTTCTTGATAATTTGATTAATGAAGCTAAACAAAGTTCGAATCTCGCTGCACCCGCTTAACCGCAATTTGGGATACAATTCTTATAGACCCAAAAAAAGAAACAAAAGCTGAATCATGGAAAGTTGATGCATTACCTTAAATAATAGGGAAATTCATCAAACTTAACATTGGTGTCTTTACCCACAATGATCTGCCTAATCAGCTCCTGCTCAATCTGCTCCTGGCTTATCTCTTTCTCCACTGAAGAACCATTTCCACCCACCAATCTGTTCACCGTATTCCCAGAGGCCAATCCTAGCCCCACACCAAAACCAAGCCCCACGGTCAGAGCTGATAGCAACACATTCTTCTGTTCCATTTCCTTCCTTTCAGACCCAAAAGCCAAAAGCTCTGCCTTTGCTCGGCCTGTCACAGATACCCAGAAACAGAACAAGAGGACAAGAATCAGTGATCATTCAATCAAATTTAATTTGTCTGACATGATATGCAATGATATGGAGGATGATTAGATGAAAAGGCAGAATGCTGCAATCCGAATGGGCAGCAAGAACAGACCCGAAAGGGGGAAAGGCGAGATTTTTACTGCAAAAATCCAATCTTGGAGAGAGTGTTGAGGATGGAATGATTGATTTGGAGGGGAAGGAAGAGAATTATAATCTGAATACGATCAAAATGGAGAAGAGTTAGTGGCCCCATCGGGCCTCTGCAACTATTTATAGAGAAACAAGGCATTGGTGGAGGTTTGAGTGCCGCCAGTACATTTTTTTTCTTTCTTCTTTTTTCCTTTGGTTTGCCTTTTTGACTCACCGGTGACTTTTCCCTCCCTCGCTCCTCTCCACCATTTCCTACTTTTTCGTACGTTCTTTCTTTCCTATAATCATGCCTTTTTTTTCCAACGTGGATTTGTCCCTTGTTTTCCGTTTGTTTGGTGTTTAATTCTCAGTACACTGTATATATTTGTAATAGTAATAATTAAGTGAAATGAAAACTGAGAGTAAAAGGACGAATCCGAAATACTAAAAAGTTTGAATTAAGAGCATCCGAATGGTAGTACATAGCATCACATATATTACGGGTCCAACATGATTTTCTATGTAAACTGTATAAATACATACTGGAGTGGTTTTACGTAGCATTTCTCAGAGGTTTTCACAACAACAAACAGTCCACAGCCGTATTTTTTTTACTGGGTGTGACCATTGAGCTAATAGAAGCCATTATAGACATCAATTTGAGGTGGAACAACGAAAATCGCAGTTGGTGGTGGAGAGAGTTTAGGAAAACTGAACATGCAAAACCCTAATTGGAATGATGAAGAAGAAAGAGGTTGATTCTATTTGTTTACTGCATAAGGGTATTTTCGTCACATTAGGTCATTCAATTTCTTAATTTTGCGCAAAAAATTGTCACGTGCGATGCACATGATCATTTATGTAAAAAAAAAACTGACAAAATTATTAACGGCACAACACATGAGTTATCTCGGGTACTAATTTGTTATAAAAATTATCTCAAGTACCAATTCGTATTAGAGTGTTATCTCAGCTAACAAATGCTGTCCTGATGAGGCATATGACATGTCGTAGGCTCGTAGCGTGTACATCTCGAGAAAAAACAGGCTTAGTCTCTCCATCGACTTGTTGTTAGAATATATAATGAGTAGCTTGTGATCAAATGATGAAACCTTTTTTTATAATGAAGATGTTTAATGCAAACATCGATAACAAAAAGAAATGTTGGGTGAAAAAAAAAAAATTGCTGCGTAAGTTTCTTGAGATGTGAGGTACTCTAAACTAGTCTTTACTCTAACTATATATATAGGAAAAACTCGCAGCTCATTAGCTTACTCTTTGATTAAATATAAATCTTACTCACTTATATGTATATATATATACCTATATGCTAATCATACTCTAAATTTATAAACAAGTTAATTGCAAAATCTGTCCGTTCCAATTTTCCATGAACATCACTAAGACTTAAGTTAATTTTAGTAACACATGGTCATACTACGAAAAGAATACCTGATGAACCTGATTTCGGTCTAGTCGATTACTATGTTTCTACAATAAGGGATATCATCACTTATTAGCTTCGCCAATTAAATTCCAATTAGTTCATTGAGTTTTCATTAATTCATGAATCTATTTATATGAACGTCGCATGTATAGGTGAGTCAAATACAATACTATTATTAACTTATAATATAAGCTTACTTCTATATATAATTTTGAATAGAAATCGTTAAGATTAGTCTTTCTTAAAGGTGAAAGAATCTATAGCTAGCTAGCTAGGCCGGTTCTTTTTTTCAACTAGTGAGAGTAGTGACTAGTGAGTGCATGCTTGTGCATGGTATTGGAGTGGTCTCTTTAAACATCGAATGAATGATTATACAGTCGACCAACAAAAAGTACATTTGTCCCAATTTTGGGGAGACCTAGCTTAGCTAGAACCAATCGGAAGAGACCCTAAAACTCAATTTTATATGGGAATCTTCTTGTTTCATCATTATATATATATATATAATTACTAATTACTCTATATTAAGCTACCCAACAATAAATAAATTAAAATGGAAATTTAACGTACTAACATAATATAGTTAATGATGAGACTCGAAACTTACTTTAATATATACATGTGCAAATTATTAAACACAGAACTCAAGAAAATCCGTGAAAAAAACTCAGGAAAATCAAATAATACTGATGATTTTGATTAAATTAATAATTAATATAGGACAGATTTTTTTTTTTAATAAATGAATCTTAAAAAACTAAACTAGCAATACTATCCATTTTCTGTTTGCCCAAATACATTAAACATAACTAAATATCTTAAATTGGCTATAATATATCTTATAAAACGACAAAACCACCATTCATCTTAAGGAACTCCTTAATTAACAAGATGGTCAGCAACCTTAATAGTTTCTCGGCAGATATGTTTTTAAATTTTAGGTTCCGCATCTTTTGCATCTAAGTAATAACCTCCAATAATCATAATTTTAATAATAAATAAATTAATAAATAAAAAAAATTCCAAAGTAAGGGTTATTGACATGGTTATGGATGGGGCTGAGTTACTTTTGTGCAGCGACAAGATTTGTGGGTTACACGTAATTAATACACACCACAACCACAAGCACATTTTCTTAATAAAATAAAAATAATAATTAAATATTACTAATTAGAGAAGCTTTCTAACTTTCTAATAAACTTTTTACGTATTTACTATTTAGCTATACGCCTATAACTAAAAGAGATTATTATTATTTATATTTACACTAAGTTAACACTCTTTTAGTTTTTTTTTTGTTCGTTCTCATTTAATGCTTATAAATGATATTAATGAAAAAAACACCCTCATCTTATAAAATTTAATTTCATGAAATAATATATAAATATTATGGTTCAGTTTAATTACATCATGCATCTCGAGCAATTTACATTTTTGGTAGTATATTTTCATGTTTTTTTGGCCACTTAATATTTTCATGTTTGGGCATTTAATTAATCTATGAAAATATCAAAAAGATAATTTCTTGTTACAACAAAATGTATACACACTTTAACTCCTTTTTTCTTCTCAACCAAGAAATTGGCGACTTTTTGCACAATACTTAATAGCCAAGGCAAAGACAATTAAAATCTCTCGAAACTAATATGAGGAATTTTTTTATCGAGCAAATTCGAATGAAATACCATAATTTTTTGTTATTCTTTGCAAAATTATTAATTTATCTATTAATTTATTCTGATGAACGAAGTAATCGCCATATTTTTGTTAATAATAGTAGGGAAATTAAAAGCAAAAGAGAGAAGAACAAGATGTATACACTATATAACACACTTTATTAACCTTTTTAACGCAAAATCCATTGACCAATTAATTATTTAATCTTTTGGCCAAAAAAAAAAAAAAATTATTTAATCATCGAAATTCTATAACTTTCCAATTTCAGAAAGAGATATAGATGGTGATGGCCTGAGGTTGACATAAACCCGGCCGACTAGCACTTGTGTGCAACTAAAATTAAATACTAGCAATTTATAGTTTCATGTGCATTAATTCCTGACCGTCTATTTCTGATTGGCCTACTAAGATATTAAAAATCAATAAAGTCATTTCCTAAAAAGAAACTATTATATTTTGTTAGATACTAAATTTTATCGAGCACTAACAATAGTTTGGTCTAGTTATTTTTTAAAATAGTAATTAAAGTGTAGAGTCTTATACGATTTCTCGTGATTAAAATTTTGAATCTCTCGTGCGATCTGATTAAAATCATAGCGGTGGAAAATAACTGTTTCAATTTTTGGTGTAACGAATCGGTCTCTTTTTTTTTGGCCAAACGAATCGGTCTCTTAATTATACTAAATTGATAATGATGATAT
This sequence comes from Clarkia xantiana subsp. parviflora, assembly GCA_036873135.1. Classification (NCBI taxonomy): domain Eukaryota; kingdom Viridiplantae; phylum Streptophyta; class Magnoliopsida; order Myrtales; family Onagraceae; genus Clarkia; species Clarkia xantiana. The sequence goes on along the minus strand of JAPTYO010000004.1, from coordinate 2,156,375 downwards.
GATTGTTAAGATGTCTGATATGTTCACAAATGGACAAAAGAATCTGAATTTTATATAGCGGAATACGTTTAATGGTCGCCACTATTAGCACGTTGCTTATTTATTACCAAAAAGATATGGCAAATATCATAACACTATAATAATAATAATATATTAAAAAGTATGCAATGTTAAAGGTAGCGTTTTGGCTATCAACCCTTAAACTAATGAATCAAGCAAGAATTCTACGCAAAACTACGGTTTACAGAATGCACAAACTAACAATTACTCGAATACAAAGACATGAAAAACAATCCACATGTGGCAGAGTAGGTAGATCGGTCTTCTGGTCGGTTGCAACTCTATTCGTTGATGACAAAAATTATGTTAAAATTATGTTTTCCAAGTAGTGTTGTAGGTGTCAGCGATTGTACTGAATTAGCCATAAAAATAATTAAAATACTGATTATAAATATTTTTTTATTCTTAAAGTCAAACCTAGCTAATACTTTTTATTAACGAATAAATTGTTGAACTGCTACACTGTCTGTTCATGAATTAAAATCATAAAGACATACTTATGATAATGGTACCATTATAAATAAATTCGAGATATGTGTAATTGACGGAAGTGTGGATGAGAGAGATCAATCTTAGAGATGTGAGCGTTAAAGTTAAAGTTCTCTCCAAAATTTTAAATAAGTGTCTCCAGCAGTCTTCGAACTCATATCGCCCCTAAAAATACAAACCGTTTTACCAGTTGATCCAACCAACTTTAGGTTTGGATACATGTTGGTGCACACGCTAAGATAGTAAACTTCAAATTCATTTTTATTAAAATTCTAAACCACCATTTTTTTCATGGTACCTCTTAATGTTTCTAAGTAATTTTTATTTTATTAATACTTACTCGGAATTCCATTTCCATCAAAATAAGTTGACTCCTTTTTATTTAAGACTTTTAAACCACCATTTTTGTTGTATGGTATTATTGGTATTTCAGCTATTTCTCTTAAATTTTCAATATATCCTCGGAATTTCGTTTGCACTAAAATAAATTGCATTCACCTTCATACTCGATATTTATGACAGTACAGAAATTAAAACACGTTTCTTGATGTGTGAGTTATAAGGGTTTGAGTCCTATTATTCAAGAAGTGCAAACATCTTAGATGAAACGTAAGACTACCTTATAGATTCAGAATGAACTACGGCAATACAGCTTTTGGGCCATTGGAAAAGCCTCAGTGTCCTGGCCCAACCTTCTTTTGCTAATTAACATTTGTAGAAAAAGTTACTGGCACAAAATTATAGAATTGGGCCGATAATGTGTTTTGGGCCACCGGGCCGAAAACGGTAGAATATCACTAACACCAGTATTTTTTTTTCCGCGTGTTTTTTTTTTTTTTTTTTTGATAAATAAGGGAGTACAAAAACAACAAAAAAAAGTCTAGTTTACAATAGCCCTATCTTGGGACATGCCTAGAGCATTGTACATCATAAGTTGTCTTAAACTACTAGGGAGAACCGAATGGACAATCCATCTTCACAGCAGACTTCGCAAGTTGATTTGCTACTTTGTTTCCTTCTCGGAATATATGTCTGATCTTGAATCTTACAAAAGATTGAAGAAGTTTCCTACAATCCAAAAATAAAGGCATTAGAGGTTTATTTTCATTAGACTCCTCCGTGATTAGGTGAATAGCATCTTTTGCATCCATCTCAACATAGATCGAGTCTATGTTGAGATTTTTAGCCATTTTTAACCCATCCCGAAGAGCCCAAAGTTCAGCAACTAGGCTATTTGTATAACCAACACGCCTTTGAAAGCCATGAATCCAACCACCCAATTCATTTCGTAGAACCCCCCCACCCCCGGCCGGTCCTGGATTACCAATCTTTTGATCTGCTACTTTTTCCGCGTGCTTAATAAGGGCTACAAAGTACTATAAATGCTGTTTCCTAAATGTTCATCTCACATATCCTAAATACTAAAATGCAAACTAATTAAATTTGAGGCTGCGGCAAACCTTCATCACCACTCTTTCAAAGAGCCCCGACGGATATTTTGGTAAAAAATTTTAATTAGTATATATTTTAGTATTTGAGTTACGTGAGATGATTATTTGGACAACAGACTCCTACAAATGAGAACATTATTCGTGACAAGTTTATTTCACACTTAGAATAATTTCAATTCATATTAGTGTTAGCTGTAAAAAGTAAAATACTGATAATAAATTATTTTTCTATTCTCAGGAGTAACACGCGTTTTAACCCAGGACCTCTGAAAATGAAGATCACATCACGATGATTATATATAGTTAGCTGCTTGTTATTTGTATCGGACTCGAAAAGTGTCGCCATGCAAAATGAAAGTCATTATATACATAGTAGTGCGATAATTCTCTTACTAGAGAATCCACAATCGTTTTACTTCAATTGTATTCTTTAAAGTTGACTCATAGACACTTTTATATACTTTAAATAATACATATAGTTAAAACACATAAATAATATTTACTCTCCTATCATCGTATTAGTTAAATATATTCCTTAAATATATTTTATATTATTAAATTTCCAACAACCACCAATAAGATATTAACATTAATTATAAAATAAATTAATTTATAATAAAAAAATTAGTTACGTAATACACAGTATACATTCATTCAAAGTTTAAAGAATATGTAACGTAAAAATATGTAGGTTTCACTTTTAAGGATTGCTATATAAAACAATTGTATCGCGTTTTTATAATTTTACATAAAAAATATGTAATACCATTATGGATGCTCTTATGTTATATGGCGAAAAAGTTTCCTTCATAGGTTAAATTAGGGAATACAACTAATCCGTCCATCAACCGTAGGTCATGTATCTTTTTAGTACCTTATTATAATATTTTTATTAATATATCAAATACCCAATTTATCAAAAGTGTTGATTTTGATCATCTTAAAATTTGATTCACGTTAGTGACTCGCCCTGTTACAAACTCATACCAATCTAATTTAAGAGATCATGTTACTTCCTGACTCATAATAAGTAATAGTATTACGTGTGCGGACTGCGGTCTGTCTTAGGTTGTCCGGACTTGACGGTGAAAATGTTCACTAATTTAATTTTCTTTGTAATGCAATTTATATATATATATTCTCAATTGATATAAGTATACATATTTATTTATTTATTTATAATAAATTAAGACGAGATAACGTTGAAATTGATCGGTCGAAGTAGTTTAGTACTGTTGACATTATTTTAATTAAATTATTATAAGTTGTGATGATGCCACGACAACTATAATATTTTTTCTGAGGTCATTGATTTCTTATATTAGATTATTTGAAAATATCTTTTTATAATACTTTCATATAAACACACGCAAACGTGTTAATAAATAAAATACACTCTAATTATGTATTGTTTCAGTCGGCTGCAGATAAAATATATCTGTAAAATAAAATAAAATAAAATAAAAAACATTTAATGGAATGGAAAATCTAATAATCGTCTACCCGCCATGCTATAACAAATGTTAGGGTATTTGTACAAACATTGCTTAGACAAGCACTTAGATGTAACTATCTCAAAATCATTTCAAATTTTGTATGAACGTCGTAAGTGGTAGCAAGAATATTTCCACTAAATTTTACACAACTACATCGAGAATCTTCACTCAACCGTTAATTGGTACACGAATATGCGGGATAGCATATAGTGGCTAAAAAGACGAGGAGGACGAATTAATATCCATTCATTTAAACCCCCAGTATATTATTTAATTACTACTATTATATTTTGATTATGTTCACCAACGTCTTGATAATTGATATCATACGATTGCTTGTCAATTAGTTAATCACTACTTAATATTATCATCACGTCTCCTATCCTATCACCATTCTACCAACTTGCTTCATATCTTCTTTATTTTACCACACTTAGGTTTTTAGCTTAATCTAAATTCTAAAACATAAATTGATTATATAATTGGTCACTCAGCCTAACACATGCTAAATGAATGAAAATAAGATAGCACACATATATTTGCTAGCTCGTGTTTGTGCATTTATTTAAGTTGCTAGCTGATTTTTTTTGGATAATTTATTGCTTATATTGTTTGTGCACTCATACAAATTTCTACATGAAAGTTTTAAACAATTTGCTAGATTAGATTGCTCATGTTTTATTTTTGTGAACAATTAGCTAGATAAATTTTTGTAACAAGCGAAATCTGACGTTGCACATTAAGCACAAAGCGAAATCTGAGCAAGCAATTTGTCCATTAAGCGAAATATAATTAGCGAATTAATAGTTAATATAGCTCGCAGGAGTCGTCGTCTTTGCTTTTGCATGGAGGTGTCATCTTCACTGAAAAAGAAGCTGCGATTAAGCTGCTCAAGTGCTTTTGACGTACGTACGTTATCGTTCGACAATTCCCAGCGTTGTGGACTCACTCTTCTTCTAATTCCTCTCTATATAATGACCAATACATTTGTTCCATTACATTCTCTTTCATACTTACTCTTGAAATTTCACAGTTTAATTCACAGGTAGAAAATTTACTCCTATATAATACATGATCCCCTCGTATGGGTAGCCATCTGTGAAACCCAGAAACTCATCAATTTCCTGTCTGAAACTAAATTCTTCTTCTCTTCTCAGTTCATCAAGCTCGATCGCCCTTTCTGGTAAGAAACTTCAAATCTTGATGTTAACCATTCATTAAAGCTTGTACTAACCCATTTTCAGCTGCAAAATCAGATTTTTGGCATGTTTATACGATTAGATTTGCAGTAGCTTAAAGATTTGAGTTTGTTCAGCTATGGAGAAAGAGTTGAACCCACGTTCACCGGAGGTGGTGCCACCGCTCATTCAGTTCATATCGTCGAACGGAGTTTCCGGCTTCGACAGCACCAGAGCGACGACCTCGACTTCTCGGCTCGCACACGCTGTTTCGATAAGCATGCCAGGTTCTCCCTTGATGGTGGAGTCTCGAGACGAAGTTATGATCGAGAAAGACCCGATTCATGGCACGGCGGTGTTCCACTCGCAGCCAATGCCGTTAGGGTTGCCGCAAGAATTCCCGAAAATGCATCCTAGGGTTAGTCATCTCAAGGATAAGCGGTTCGATTCCTTCAAAACATGGTCAGGTAAGCTTGAGAGGCAATTCTCAAATTTGCTTGGGAACCCTCGACCGCCTTTGGCCGCGGACACTTTGAACCCGGAAATCGAGACGAATTTACCCGTGGATCGGTATTTCGACGCGTTGGAAGGTCCCGAACTCGAAACCCTAAAGGTACGTAGTAAGTCATGACTAATCCAGAATTAAGGATTAGAGAAACCCAACTTTTAATTATTTACCCTTACACCGGACAGACATGAGATGCGAGTAGAACTGGGTATATGGGCCGACCTCTTGACTATACTAGGCTGGTGGTGGAGCTACGTTGATGAGCCCAGTGCGTGCGCTGTTTGCTCATTAAGTCTGATCGGAAAAAACTCAGACCATGAACATGAGAGTTCGAATATTACGTAGCAGGATGGGCTTATAGTCGCTACTACTAATCCATTCATTTTATATGGCCAGATAAAAAATTATTTACCCTGATTTCAATTTTTGCCCCCCTAAAGAAAAAAATTGGTGCTACAAAATGTGAAAAATATTGTGAAATTTTCTTAGAAAATGGAATGAGCTCACAACAATATTTTGAATTTGCACTACACCAACATTCTCTATCTTACTTTCACAACAATTTAAGAAATTATAGCTTTTTCTCCTATTGAACCCATCGTCCCTACGTAATGTTAGGGCTTGTGTATTCATTTGAGAGCATATCATATATTTGAACAATCAGCGCATGCACTAACTCCGTTAACATAGCACCATCAATTGCCTAGTATAATCGAGAGGCCGGCCGGTTTGGCACGAGTCTTCTTTTCTCTTTTCCCCAGAAAATAATTTTAATTAAGTTATTGAGAGACTCAAACTCGTAACCGGAGCTAAATCATATGGAAGTCAGCAGCTCAGCGCTCTCAACCATTAGACCACAACTGCTGGTGTGGTTACTTCAACTCGACTCACAAGTGTAAAATCTATCATATTGCAGGCGTCGGAGGAGATCGTTCTGCCGGACGATAAGCTGTGGCCATTTCTTCTCCGATACTCAGTTTCGTCATTCGGTATCTGCTTAGGCGTGAGTAGCCAAGCGATCATGTGGAAGACCCTAGCGACCTCGAACCCCATGAAATTCCTCCATGTTAGCCTTTGGGTGAACCATGTTCTATGGTGGATCTCGGCTGCCCTCTTCGTCATAGTCGCCTCGATCTACCTTCTTAAGATGGTGTTCTACTTCGAAGCAGTCCGACGAGAGTATTACCACCCGATCCGAGTCAACTTCTTCTTCGCTCCTTGGATAGCGCTCCTTTTCTTAGCACTCGGGGTTCCGCCTTCGGTCACAGCGAACCTACACCATGCACTTTGGTACTGTGAAATTTTAAATGAACCATTTGGCTAACTGTTATAAACCCTTAATGAATGTGTGGTTTAATCTTTATACTAACAGGTACGTTCTCATGACCCCGTTCTTCATTCTCGAGCTTAAGATATACGGTCAATGGATGTCGGGTGGTCAGAGACGGCTCTCGAAGATGGCTAACCCATCAAACCATCTCTCGATAGTCGGGAACTTTGTGGGGGCGTTGCTTGGTGCGTCGATGGGACTCAAGGAAGGTCCTCTTTTCTTCTTCGCCGTAGGGTTGGCTCATTACACTGTCCTCTTCGTGACTCTTTATCAACGGCTACCAACGAACGAAACACTCCCGAAAGAGCTCCATCCTGTGTTCTTCCTGTTCGTGGCCGCTCCGAGCGTGGCGTCCATGGCATGGGCGAAGATCCAAGGGTCGTTTGATTACGGCTCGAAGATTGCGTACTTCATCGCCTTGTTCCTTTACTTCTCATTGGTAAGTGAACTTTAGCATTTTCACTTAATAACCAAATCGCTACCTGAACTTAAATCGATTTCCAGGCAGTCCGATTGAACTTTTTCAGAGGATTCAAGTTCTCATTAGCCTGGTGGGCCTACACATTTCCAATGACCGGTGCTGCAATCGCGACGGTTCGATACACAAACGAGGTAACCACAGTGGTGACTCAAGTACTATCCACCGTACTCGTCTTTGCAGCCACTCTCACCGTTATTGGACTTCTAATAACGACAATAGTACATGCTTTTGTGCTCGGAGACCTCTTCCCGAACGATATTGCAATCGCCATCAGCAATAGGAGGCCGAAACCGCTAAAGAAATGGTTCGGCGACCTCAGACACGGAGGCTCCGACACCAAGGATATCGAAAATTACTTAAAGTTTGCGACAGCTGATGGTAAAGACATTGAGGCCGATAGTTCGACCGAAGCCAAAACTTGGTGCGCAACTGCAAATGATGACTCGAAGGAACAACCTTGAGCTGTACCTTCGATCGACATCGAATCGACTATCCTACGTGTGAGGAACATGAAGAATTCCGATGACCATGTTCATAAGTCTTGGCGGTTTGGTTATTTTTAGTTGCTCGATCAGGTTGAGGTTGAGCTCTGTTTAAGTAGATCTATTAGTTTTGTACGATTAGATCTATTACGTAGTACATAAATATTTTTGTACGATTCTGAAAAGTATTATATAGGACTGAGTGATCTATTAATAAACGGGTAAGACCCCAATTGCTTTGGTACGTTCTCATGATCCCGTTCTTCATTCTCGAGCTTAAGATATACGGTCAGTGGATATCAGAAGGTGGCTAGCCCATCTCAATCTTCGTGTTCCAATGAATTTTCTTCTTTGCAGATTGTTAGATTCTATATTTGGCCGAGCCAAACCCAATGGGCCAGCAGAGAGAGCAATCATATATACAAGTGGGTTCCATCCTAAAATCAATTGGTGATAGGAGGAGGTGGTCAACTTGCTTATATACCGCTCTATTGTATAGATATTAACCGGTGTGGTATTCCAGAGGGTATGTCTATTTCAATACACATATCCATCCTTACACCAGAATAATAAAACAGAGGTTAGACAGGCATTTGTTTTTGTTGATGTTCAGCAGGACTAATAGACAGTGAATATCTCGCTAATTAGTGTCACCATTTGCATTTCACCGCCGTCGCAAACAAGCATCACCTCAATGACAATGCTCCAAAGCGTCACGGTATTTTTGCGAAGATATTAGAAACGACATATGAACTTGTGTCGCTAGTTGCATAGCTACGCAATTTCCTTTTGTTAGTACTAGGACTCTAGGATTAAGGCTAGCTAGCTCCTGAAGAAAGTTCGGAGAGGACGATGCTGCTTAAGAGACGAGCCGAAGCCCGATACTGGTCGTACCCGCTTATGCTGAAATAAAACATGTTGCAGATGAATATTAAGCAAACCTAATTATAATTTCAACAGAAGATGAATGAGAAGGTAATACCTTATCTGTAGCATCCTTTGCCTTTGCCTCTCCAAAAAGATAATATAATTTCACTAGTGCAGTGTACTCGTCTTTTCGGCTCCGCTTAGCTGCTTCTGAGATTTCAAATGATGAAAAGAGATATATATTTCAGAAAACATAACATATATATATATATACCTACCAATATATAATTTGTGTTGGGTCCTCACCCCCAAAAGACACTTATCTTCCAAAAGGTTCCACACATACCTTCTAAAAGTCACATACCTTCTAAAATTTAAACCAACCTATTTCGTCCGGTTTGGATTGAATTTTGTTATTAAACCGGTTTAGACCGAAATCTTACCGAACCGGCACAATCTATGAAAAAAATGGGCCTTTGGATAAAGAACCAAACTGGGACAATTATAAATGCCGATAAGCCGAAGAAATCCGTAACTGTTGTAGCTCTAAACTATGATTTAATATATGATATGTGATGCATTAACGATTCAACATATTTAGATTAGTTTATTTTTATGTATGCGGTTCAGAATTTGAAAAACACACTCAATGAAGTTGCCCGTTTAATTACATATAATGTCCCAACTATCAAGGGACAATCATGCAAAAACTCCGATTTTTTTTCCATAATGATCACTAAATTATATACATATTACTAGATAAAAATAGACTTATTATATTAAATGTAATTATCATAGTTATAGTTTAACGAATTATATAAATAACAATTTTAGAAATATGCATGTGCAAAGCACATGCAGAAATAACTAGTATATATATACACATATATGTAGGGATTGGACAAAAACCTGAAGCCCTGAAGAGCATTTGCATCATTGGAGAACGACAAATCTTTGGAAGATCAAAGATACTATACACATGAGCTCTTTTCGGTCCGCACCATTCCGACAACTTCCCGCAGTACTCGACACGAATTTCTCGCAATGAGCCGAGCTTGGTTAAGAAGTATGGCAGAATTTCCAAATTCTTGCAATAAAGAATTTCTAGAATTTCAAGGCTTCGGAGATGCCGAATCCACCAAGGGAGGCGCTTCATTCTGTCATTGACCTGTTGAATATGCAGTCGACGAAGTCGACTATGCGGTTGCAGTTCCCAACTGATGTCCTCCTCAGCAGGACCCGCTGTTACGTCTAGTTCCGGGCAGCCACATATCTTTAATGATTCAAGAGTACTAATCAACTGGAGGATAACTGTTCTAGAAAATCTCAAACCTTGGCATCCATAAATCTCAAGAGATCTAAGTGACGTGAACTTGAAGTTACAGCATTCATCTTGCAGAGTCCTCAAGCCAATACAATCACTAATAACCAGCTCTTCTAACTCCGTCAAATGTGCAAACCACATTGGTAATGATTTCATCTTAGGAACTGCACCGATACGGACTTGACGAACTTTGCTACTACTACCGACTTCTTTGAATTTCACATCATTCTCAAAATCAAGCTCTGGAAAGTCCACAATCTTGAGAGTCTCAAGAGCAGTCATCAGATGGATGATCATTGCACCAGACAAAGTTGTCATGGTTCGTCCACGACTAATCTCGAGATGTCGGAGAGACGACAGTCGTTGAAAAAATTCATCCGGCAAGAATTTTATGTCACCCATGTCATGCATCTTCAGAGTGCTGAGTTGAGCTGGTGATATACTATAGACACTGGTGAGTGGAGTTACTCGTACGGATGCAGATGAAGACGCGTTATTCCCAGTTACGATGTTGTTTCCAAGCCAACGTCGTAAAATCCCATATGTCATTGTGCCTAATGTCAAATAATCCCGGCCGTGAGCGTATGAGAAGCTTCGGGTATGAACCACGTCCAAATGAACCTCACCGGAAAATGTGGGAAATGTAAGATCATCCTCAACATCAGTTTCTACTCGAGGAGCACTTAGCCGACACCCTTTCAACTTGGGCAAATACTCGAGACTTAGAACTTCCAATGCAGGGAAAAAATGATCTCCGGTGACTTGGGTACTGTCCAATTCTCCCAAGTAGTCTAAACCTCTCATCTTCCTTAGCTTGATGCTTTTGAGGTGAGGAAGCGTGTGCAATCGCGGAAGACTTGTGCACCAATTACACTCTTGAATATCAATCTCAACAAGTTTTGTTAGTCCATATAGCCTCTTTGAAAGTGCATCAGCATCATACCCACAATATCCTTGTATTGAGACTCTCATGAGGTTTGGAGGTGGTTGGAGTTTCTCCAAGACCGAATCTGCAGTCGCTCTTGCTCCGCGAATAATTACATCGGAGGAATCCCAACACAGTTTCAATGACTGCAACTGCAACTTATTTAACAGGATGGAAGGACCGTATTTGTTGAAGTTGTTTGTCACTCTGTGCAAGTGTTTTATCTCCAAATGACCCTTCAATCCCGAGAGTCTCTGTATTGAATATATAGTTGCGGCATTTCCTTGATCTCCGACAATGAAACAGCCTAGAGTCTGCAGAAGCTCCAACCTCCCGATGCCGTTTGGCAGATGAGTTAAGCTACTACAACCACTCACATTGAGTTTTGTTAATAAGAGCAACTGACTTATGCCGCTCGGCAAATGAGTTAATCTAGTACAACCACTCAGATCGAGTTCCGACAAGTGCGAAAGTTGAGCAACGCTTCCTGGCAAATGAGTTAAGCTAGTACAACCACTCAAATTGAGTTCCGTCAATACGCGGAACCTCCCAATGCTATCCGGTAAATGAGTTAAGCTGCTACACCCACTCAAGTCAAGTACCATCAAGTTCAGCAACTTAGAAATGCCACTGGGCAGATAAGTTAAGCTGCTACACCCACTAAGATCAAGTATCCACAAATACACAAATTGGCCAATACTGTTTGGCAAATGAGTTAAGCCAAAACAACCACTTAAATCAAGTTCCTGCAATTTGGTCATCCTTATTATTCCACTGGGCAACTTCTTTAAATTGCAGCAGTTTTTTAGTATAAGTGTCACCAAATTGAGCAACTTAACAATTGACCCTGGGAGAACCTCGAGTCGATGACTTTCTGAGAGATCGAGGTGCCTTAGATGCCTCATCGTACCTAGTAAATCACTGACAGCAGTCCCTGAAAGCCGTCGAAGGCGTAAAGTGCGAAGCTTTTTCAGGTTTGCGAAGATATACTCAGCAACACGCCACACAATACCACTCGTCTGGTTTAAGAAAATAAGTGTCCTTGCATTCTTTGGTACTCTCCACAATACCTCCAAAGGAAGATTTTCCACAATGATCGAAACATGATGAGCAACATCTACAGTTCCTTGAAGAAGTTGTTCAAAATTTGAGCTTTCAACACAAGTGCAGCATCCCTTGGTCATAAACCGCACAAGTTGAAGAAAAAGCGGGTGCATTCTGCATTCAACAATGTTCCCATTTTCATCAATAACTGAATCTTGGAAAATGAGGGAAGAAACCAGATCTCTTACAAATTCTTGACCGACTTGTTCCACCGTCCTCTCTATTTCGGTCATCTGAACTAATCGTTGTGCTTTCCAGAGATAAATCAATTCGTGCACATTGAAGACGTAATCCCTGGGAAATAAGCTACAATATGCCATACATGGCTTCAAATGGGATGGAAGATCGTCGTAAGTCGCCTTCAGAACTGAAATAATGCTACCAAGATGCATTCTTGGTGTTTCGACTCCTGAAGTCCACAAATTACAACTCTTTCCAGCAGTAATAATCGCAAATGGCACTCCAGCACACTCGAGCACAATCTCTTCAAATGATCTGCTCTCTTTTTTGGATGCAATTTTCATAAGCAAAGATAAAGACTCTTCTTTAGACAGGCCTTTCAAGAAATGAACCGATGATGCTTTTGTAATCTTGGCCACCCTCATATCACGTGAAGTCACCAAGATTTTACTTCCATTTGCACCAACACCAACTAGAAGAGAATGGAGCTGTGACCAATCATTTTCACCGTGATAATCCCATCTCATCCAACCATCTAAGACCACTAAAAACCGCTTACCTTTAAAAACCGATTTGAATTGCGAGAGATCATTTGCTGCTGGTACTCTTAAAATTTGTCGCAAAATCTCCTTTGCAGTGGCTGCAACATTAAGACTCTTGGACGACACTCCAACCCATATCCTCATGTCAAAGTGGTCTGTAACGCGATCATCATTGAAGACGAGCCGTACGAGTGTAGTCTTCCCAATGCCTCCAATACCAACTACTGTAAGGGTGGTCATATGAACAATATCACCACTAGCAAATAAGAAAGCCATAACTTTCTCCTTATCAGCATCTCTTCCAATAACTAAACTATTTGGTTCTGCTGTTCTAACAATACTATGATCCACGACTGGACGAGTCACTTTTGATGCCAAAAACGAGGCACAAGCACGTATCTTTTCGACGATGAGATGAATTTGGCTAGCCATCTCCAAAGTGGAATAAACTTGAGGTTCAGCAGCAAAGAAGACGCGTACCTTTTCCATCAAGGTAGTATCTGATACTAGGCGAGAAGTCGACTCTTCAGCTTCAATCAACAAAGCAATAAGAATATCCTCAACATCATAAAGTGCACGGATAATTTCCACGCGATTAAGCTCATCAGCATCGTTTTCCTCCAGTCTTGCCTCGACAAATGCAGGTACGATAGCAGCAACAGTTTCTTCCAAACTCTCGAGCTCAACCTTAAGCTGAGGACGGAGCCCAATGCCTGAGTAAAGCAGGCTGCCTAGATACTTTTCGATGGAACCAATAACAGCTGCAGGAAATGTTTCCATGGTTCTTTTTGAACAAACACTTATGTCCTCAGCTTCTTCGACACAAGAAGAATTGCTAAGCTGGCTATAACCTGTGAAAGAGTGGGAGATCATCTTCAATACCCTTCATCATGTTGTCATTCACCTTCATCATGTTGTCATTCACCCAAATAAAGAAATACAACTAACATATGTCATACTCATCAAATTCCATTTGATTGAAATCTAAGAAATATAATTCTGCTTGATTCAATTAGACCATGACATTCAACAAAATCTGCAATTTCTGAGGTTTATAATTAATTCTACCGTGTAATTCGGGCTATCCCGAATTATCTCTTTGTTAAATGGTGGAAATAGATTTTCAGAAAGTTTAGACTAAAAACTTAACAAACTGCCGAACCTTAAGGTTATAGATGAAGGCGTGCGTGATTTAGTCTTTCAGTTTCAAATTTCTCTTACATATGAATTGAAACATTTTGAAGACTCATCACATTCAAACATGCGCGCTCTGATAACATCATAAATTAGTTTAGACTAACTATTTAACTAATTGGCTTAAAACCATAAGGTTATAGAAGAAGGTGGAGTTTAGCATTCATATTCTAACACTGACTAAGCAAAGCTCTATTTATCACTAGAGTAAGTGGCCTCAAGAGTGTTTACTAACTTAACAAGACGAGATTTACACGAAAGGATTGAGATTTGAGAACAATAGCTTACCGATTGAAACCTTCAATTGTCGGATCCAGAGCGTGCGGCTACATATGAATTGTGGAAGGAAGAAGCTAGCAGCTGAAGAACAAGAGAAGTTAAAGTGAGCTATGGCCATGGAAAATGGAAAATATGTGTTTCACGACTTACCTTAGTGCAAACAAATATTATTTTAGACATGAAGCAAACTTGTTACGAACTAGAAAAATTATATTTAAATTAGGAATTTAATAATAAAAAAATATCTATCACTAACATTTTCTTCTAGTTTCTGGAATAGAAAATATTATAATCGTAAATAAAAATTATTCTAAATATAGAGCAAGTATATTACAAGTAGTGTGTATTAAAATGTATCTAAGAGATTATAAGTTCTAAATGCATTCACTCACAAGTTCGAGTTTATGTGAAAGTTGGTTAATGAGAGTATGTCTTATTCAAGCCAGTTTCGAATCCCATGGCGTTAAAATGAAAAAAAAAAAAAAAAAAAAAAAAGAAGGGAATAGAAGTTCAAACCTCCCGTGAAAAAAAGTCAGTGTGGGCCTGGTTGAAGTTATGTGTACGAACATAGTGAGAGGAGTAAGTTATTGTCTGCAAATATCAGTTTAAACAAGGGGACTCTGTTGAAATATGGTGAAACTTACCATAGAAAAAATGCCGAGGTGTTATGTAAAAACTTTGGTTACGGATAAGTGATGAGTCTAGTATGTAAAGTATTGTTTGCAAACATCAGTTTAAATAATGATATGTAAGTTTGGCAAGTATAAGTGTATATCCAATATCTTCACATATGTAAAAGATGGTTAAGAGAATATATTATACCAAACAGTATGGCCATATATAATATATATACACACCCCAACAAGTAATCTTTAAAGAGGTTACTACGAGTGGCAGCTATCGATAACGATAACGACGGCAGCCAGCAAGAAACCAGTAAAGAGAAAAGGAAAAGAAGAAAGTGATTTCATCAAATCAAAAGAAGAAAAAGGACAATGATAGGATAGACTGGTCAGACTAGAGTAGTGGAACTAACTTTATTATCGACCGGAAATTGTGTCGGCAGGCATGTGAGGAATGTATAGTTACTCTTTTGAGCTGTGATCAGCGAGACCATAAATATGTACATGTCGAGTGAGTTCTAACTTTTAATAATCGAATCGAACTACTAGTAAGACTAAACGTGCGTAATTCATTCATAATTTAGTTGAATTCAATTTTTGTAATCACAAGAGATGCTATCTTATTATGATATATAATGTGTTATGATTCTAATCGAGTTTAACTCGACTTTTGTAGTTATGAGAATTGCTAACGTATTGTGATTATAAATGTAAGCTATTTACGAGTCGAGTTCGAATATGACGAGTTTGAATGTGAACCAAGGTCGAGTTTCAAAAATTTAAACTCAACCAAACTCGATTTTTAGTAGTTTTAAGTTTTTTCGAGTCAAATTTGATAGATAGTCGAGTAGATATTAAATTGGTTGAGTAAAATTTGACGTTTATTTAGAGTGGTCTGCTCCTTAGTTGCTCCGGCAATGGCTTCTTCTTCTTCCAAATCCCCCGACCATGTCGACCCTCCCGAGTTGAATTTTAAGGTTATCCAGGAAACAATATCAGTTCTTCAACAACGTATATCTGCTGCAAGCGGCTCGATTCTGCAGGCAAATCCGGAAAAGCGGTATCAGCCTGATAAGTTATGCAGAGATCTGAATTACATCATGGATGTCTTCTCCAATATAGGTAATTACTTCGGGAGTGAAGTCACTACATCACTGAATGAATTAGGTAAAAAGCTTGAACACCTCTTGACCTCCATTGACAATGCTCCATCTTCTGCTGATCAACAAGTTCAGGATCTGATTCACCAACTTGGTAAGAGCATCAACAAGTTGAAATCTCGTCTCCCTTCACTGCCTGATGAACTCTCTGCAAATTCTTATGTCAACGGCAAACTGGTGATCGGGGACCGTTTTTCGGTCGATCCCGAAATATCCAGCTTGTATAATCGAGGAATTCATCAGTATGGCTTCACTGTGGATGAATTTTGGGAAATCTTCGAGGGTCTTAACGATGGAGTGAGAAAGCTTTTGCTTTTCTTTGCGGTTTTCCCCTCGGGTTCAGTCATCAACAAGAGAGTCATGAAAAACTGGTGGGATGGAGAAGGTCTTGTGGATCTTTGTTCGACCGATGAAGCTGAGGCGACGACTAATCTGATGATTGAGGAACTGACGGAGTGCGGTTTAATCAAACCTGTGAGAGAAAAATGCGCGCTGATCGGTTTCAAGATGAACCCTCTCATCCAACCAATGGTGGTTCGTCGAGCCGAGGAGGATGGTCTCTTTAGCTTTGATTTCAAGGGAAATCCCAGTGTTGATCGGCTCTCAGATAATTCCAACCGCGCTTTTCTGGTGAACGGTAATGATCAAAGACGATCCCGGGATGAACTTGAACTTGCAAGTTTCCAAGATGACTTGGATATCAAGAAACTTCAAACCTTGTTCAATATCAACGAGTCGTATCCCGACTTTACATTTGATTTGTTCTTCAAGTTGAGAAACCTTAGAGTTCTAAGTCTGGGTCGGTGGCAGAGCAGCAGCGATCATCACGTCGAGTTAGAAGGCACTCTGTTCTTAGAAGCACTCAAGTATATGAAGAGTTTGAGGTACTTGAGCCTCAGAGGGATTTCGAGAATATTCGAGCTTCCAGATTCTGTTTGCAAACTCATTAGTCTGAGGATACTTGATTTAAATGCATGTCATAACCTAGAAGAGCTGCCTGATTCAATTGGGTCACTCAAGAATCTAATTTCTTTGGATATATCGGAATGTTACTTGCTCGAAAAGATACCAGAGAGCTTGGCTTTGCTCACTGAGCTTCGGATCCTCAAGGGCTTCCTAGTCACCAGTGAAATTGGTGAAGGATGCTCTTTCACTGATTTGGGTGAGTTGAAGAAGCTCATTAAGCTCAGTGTCAACGTGAATCGCGATAACTTCCCCAATACCGATGATTTTCGTACTTTTAAAAAGTTCAAGCTGCTTGAGAAGTTAACTATATCTTGGGGAGGAAAATCGAAATCCATATTGTCAAAACTCGGGACCGTGAAGCAAGAAAATGAATCGACTAAACCAGTAGAAGTACCCGAGGATTGCTTCAAGTCGCTGAAGAAACTGAATCTCCAATGTTATCCACACGAGAAAGTACAATGGTTGAATCCCCAACACTTTAGCAAGCTGAACAAATTATGCATTCAAGGAGGCAAGCTCCGAAACTTGCCCGAACTTGAGAATGATTATTACTGGAAACAGGTGGAGAGTTTACATTTGAAATTTTTGTCAGAGCTGCAAATAAGCTCGCTGCATCTGAAGGGGTATTTTCCTGATCTTACTTACTTAGAAGTAATCAGTTGCGAAAAGCTAGTAGGTTTTAACTGTGATGAGTCGTGGCTGAAAGAGCATCATAGTGCGACTCTTCGTATTCAGAATAATGCAGGGAGGGACGACCAAGTTCAAGGAAGCATATGGTTAAAGTGAAGTGATGATGATCATATATGTATGCGAGATTCGTGTGTCTGTTTACCACTTTGTTTAATTATGATCGCAGTTACCCGCGCTGCACGGTTATTGCTGGAAAGATTATAAAGGCAGGGAGTTTACATTAGAAATTTCAGTCAGAGCTACAAATAATCTGCTTTATATTGATGTGTTATATATATGTTCTTCATTAATTAGTATTGTTATGACTTATGAGTGTCATATGATTTCAATTCACCTAATTAATTAGAGGTTCGATTTTGTCTGAGATTGTGCCAGCCTGGTCGCCTAGTATGGTAGATCGTGACAAACACGAGGATCATGACAAACACAAGCCCGGATAAAAGCAAGCCCTCTAACTCGGTGAACTGACGGTTTAGGGGTCATGTAACACAACATATATACTAGTTCGTCTAATAAGTAATGATCGTTTGCTTCAATATCAGTAACTGCATGTGTATGTGTTCTTCATTGTTGTTATATCAGTTGTTTGGAGCTATCTTATTTCTGCTATTACTAAACGTTTAATTCAGTTCATGAGGGTAACTTGAGAAGCACGGAAAATCTGGAACTTGATCAATTACAAGAAAAGATATAATATCTGTCATGACTATACTAGACGCAATCGTGTGCCACTCGATCTCTTGCAGTGAAGAACCGCCTCATGAATCGAGCTCTCCGAATCACACGACGAAGCTCTCGACCGATCATCCAAGTGACCGAACCTCGTAGTCTTCACAGCTTCAGCTTCCACTCTTGAGCTTGATCCTCTACACCACTGTGAGACCAAACAAAATGGCATAAACAAACTTACTAAATATTTGCACAACACCCGCTTCGACACCGAGCAGCAACGCCTCTTTCTCGCCAAGTTTGTCTCAGGACTTCTAATTTCATCATGAGGTCGTCTAGGTGGCGATGATTCATAGAGAGGAAGAATTAGTCCCTCGGCAAAGAGTTCATCGGCCGGAACTAGGGTTTGCGGCGGTGGCTGCATTTCGGGGAAGTCGAATTTGAAGTCATGAGGATTGAGATTCCAGAAGATTGGATTGAATCTCTTTGAAGGAGTCAGTCTCGGGTCCATCTCGATGAACGAGCCTTCGTAGTCGGATAATTCATTGGTCGGGTTTACGAGCCATCGGTATGAGAGGCTCTCAAGGGATATAGAAGGCTGCAAATTAGAGGCTTCAACTGCCATGTTTTAGTAGTCAAAGAAGAAGAGAAATGAGAATGCTTTGTTTGTGGCAAAATAAAGCTTCATCTTATCTCTATATATATATGCAGACTGAGACCTTTCTCTATGAGACACAAACATGAACAAAGACAAAGATTTGTGGTGGTCTACTTGTCTAGAAATTGACAACGGATATTAATTATTGATAAGGAGTAAACAAAAAAATGATCCCACATTATTGATATTTCCCATAAATGTCTCAAATTCTTGGATTATTAAGGGAAGTTTGGTTTAGGTCATGAGGCCTATATTAGCAGTGCATATTGTTGTTAGGTTTGCTTAAAATGGAGTCCAATTTTTAAACGGTTAGGTCAGAAGATAGAAACTTAACTAGATTTTTGCAGTTGTACAAATTTCGATGAATCTGATCTAATAGCAGAAAATTGGACTGCATATGTGTAAGTGGCCACCTCCACATATATACTAATAAATATTTGATAAAATACAAATAATCAAACACGAGTTAGGAATACCAGCTAAAAGACATACATATTTATTTATAAAAAAAAATTGATAAATGAAGTGATTAAGAAACCTTTGATGAAATTAATCAAACAATATCTTCTTGGCTTCTAGCAAAAAGAGATGCCAAACCTATTAATTCCATATGCAAGATATTGCAGCTTGTTCGTTGCACCAGATTCGGGTCGGACATCCGAAGACCTTGGCAGGAGCATGCCTAATTAAAATCAGCCCGAAAATATGGAATTAATAAAGGCAAGACAATAATATATATATATATATATATATATATAATGATTGAAAACACAGGACTCTTTGTGCAGTCAAAGAAGCATTATTATTAGAAAGAAAGAAAGAAAGAAAGAAAGAAAGAAAGAAAGAAAGAAAGAAAGAAAGAAAGAAAGAAAGAAAGAAGTGCAGATTAGCTAGGGTTTCATGAGACCACAAAAATATTAACTTCAACATTCAAGTAGTAGCCATGTAATATATGATGTAGCAATTCTAAGTTTCATTTTTTATCCAGCAAAATGGATATGGAATATGACAAAAGTCATCAAAGTTTCCAACATCCATCTTAATTTGTCATGTCGTTGTAAAACGGAACCGGGTACTGCGAATCTTAATTATTAATTAGGTGAGGTGTTTCAAGTGAAGAAGAAGAAGAAGAAGAGCAAGTAATATCTCTATCTGGTTTGTTACGTTATTATGGTAGCTACCAGTTTGTCTGCAGCGGTTGTGAGGATGAAACTCTAGCTAGCTACAAACATGTGCAAAAAGACAGACATGGTCTCATGAGATGAGCCAACTTAGCAAAAATGCAAAGATTCTGCAAAAATAAGAGACAAGCTAGACAAAGATACCCCACTTTTCTAAGGACACTTAAGTTGACACACGTCATGCAAATGTTTTAGGGACACAAGTCATACCCTGAAAATGAAGGTACGTAATTAATTGGTCCCTCCTTTCCTTCCTATATATGTTCATGGTCCCCTATCAAGCCTTCCAAAAATTTTAAAATAAATAAAACTTAAGTGTCTTTTTCTTAATTAAATTAGTTATCTACTCAAGTTTGGTTGGACCAACTTGTGAAATAAGTTGAATTCCAAGGACAAACCAAGTTCGAATTTAACTGGTGATGCCTCCTTGAAGATAACTTGAGAAATTGAAAGACTTTTAACAAAACTGCGGAAGCAGTCTTGTAATATTTTTAGCCATCTACATTTACATTTTGCTTTAATTTCATGTGCATGTTTACAAACTCCATTTGATGTAGGGTTGAGAACAACTAGAGCTAGTTCTGCAAACTATTCAGGTTTTACTTTTAGTATCAATAAAGAAGAGATCAAAAGTTGAGGTACCAATAGCAAAATTAACCCGATATACACTATATAGAGAACAGGCACCCTGAAGTTCAATAATAATAACAATGGTGTAACAAAAATGACGCGTCGCTGCCACTGCGACCCCGATATATAAGGATCCAGTAACCTAATCGAGTCTGTAAATGAAAGAATGAGCCTCATTTTGTACATCACCATAAGAGTAGGGATGAGAATATTAACTGCATCTGCTGCTTGCTAAATCCAATCTGCAGGTACGTCGGTTTTGCCATAGTCGAATATTAATCGTCCGGCACTCCAACCGATTCGGTATGTGTTTGTTAGAAAATCTATGGACGGCTTCTCATTAAACACCTGCACAGAATGCTCCTGACGACCATGAAGAACAGCAGAACTTGCTATCATCGATATACTTGGCATCAAGACCGAGGAACCAGGAACCCGCAGTCACATCATCGTGTGCATAGCTACGGAGAATAGACCTGCAATCTCTACACTGTCAGGACTGCCATATTCCAGATGGTAAATTGTTGAAAGCACATCGAAGAGGAAGACCAGACCTGTTTATCGACACAAATTTTGCCAGAGCTCGAGATATGACATACATTTCTCCAGAAGCGTGTCGAAAGTATCTATTGGGTAAAAGAAAGAAACCAGACATGTGTATGAATGAGTAAAAGGTTTATGATGCTCTCAAGCTTAGGAAATAGCATGTCCAAAACTTACGATTTTTTGTCACCGAATTTCCACCAGTCGGGTTCATACCATTTGTGATCCCTGCAACCCCACCACGTGAAGCATGTGTAAGTTAGATAACATGGAGACTGTATTTGCTAAATGTTTAAGATTTCACTCCACACAATTTGTCAAAAGCTTACTTTTCCGAGAAAACTTCGCCTGATTTCATACACCCGATGTAAAGACGAGGTTTGTCCAGGTGGGTTGCTAGAGTGGCAGCCAAGGGATCTGTTCATGGGAGAACCCAAAAACAAAGAATCAAATTCACTTGCAATTGTTGGCCAAAAAAAAATTTCACTTGCAATAAATTTTGTCCTCTTTTTAGATATTCATGTGATTTATGTACCATTATCAGTCTTTAGAAAGGACTAAAGAGAAGTTGCGATATACAATTGAGAAAGTAAGACTAAAATTCAGACATGAGTTTGGCTGCTAAAAGAAATAGTTACACTTACCGATATAAAGGTAAACGTCGTCCTTGACTTTAGCATAGTACTCTGCATCCCATTTTTCAGCAGCATAAGCAAAGAACAATTTTGCCTTCTTTGGAGTCTCTTCTGGAGCCTCCACAAGGTCATCCTGTTAACAGTGTAATAATGATTAGCCTAAGTTTGAAGGGTGACACATTATTTCGACTAATGCGTTAACAGTGTCCAAATATTGCTCTTAGTTGGTGCAAATAGGTAGAAACGCTAAACAGGCATTCTGCTAACTGCTAGATATTTGATAATATTTTTAGAACCAACTAGATATTTGATGTTTGTCCACTATATGAAGAGTATAGAAGTCTACTACTCAATCTTTCCAAAATATGTCACGGGATTTAATTCCATGTAAGTACTTGAATTTCACTTTGCAGTAACAAGAGAGGCAGATTTACTTTGACTGTAACCTTGCAATGCAGTGCATAGCTTTACTACCTTTAAATCTTTTCAGTAAATGGAACGAGCAAAGAACAGTATTTTAATACAATATTCAAAATCCATTTTGACTACTCACAAGAATGACAAAATCATTGGTTTGCCTGTTCTCAGTCTCAATGCCTCTATCCAAACTGTCCCCCTGATTTGCGCTGCATGAAAATGAAGGAAAATCTTAACCAAGAATATTCTTCAGAATCTGAACTAGATTATCAAGCAAAGAAATCCTAGAATAAGGGGGGAAGCAAACCTTCTTCCAATCACAAATCGTGCAACGATGCCCTTGTCATCCTCCATCTTCTTTAGAGCTTCTCCTGCAAGAAGAATATTTAGAGGAATTTGGAAACAGAGAACATTGTATGAGTATGAAGATTTAAACATGAAACCTTGATGCAAGTGAATACACCGCAAGGATCAAAAGGAATCTGTACAAAAAGCTTCAAGAATGCAATCCCGACTTATTTCATTAAAATTAGGAAATTATGTAGGTAAGCTTGGAAATTTACAAGTAGAGGTTAAGGGTCCAGAAACGATATGCTAATGGTGATAGCACATAAGCTTTAAAAAGAAGACAAGAACTATTCTCTTAGGATATTGAAAGTGCGTAACATGCAATAATTGCCAAAAATATACAAGTTCCAACCTTCATAAAATATCTTTAAATGTTCGGAATAAAACCAAAAAAAAAAACTGTAGCTGTTAGATATTGTAAATTACCAGTTCCCATCCATGCCTTTCGAATTGCATTCCTGTTTTTTTGGCGGTCAAATGCTGTAAATACCCCTATCACTAGAAGAGGCCTTCTCTTTGGCTTATCGCCATTAGTTTCTGTCAATTGCTTTGAAATGAAACCCTCTTGCCGAGCAGAAGCCAACTCCGTCTCTAGAGTCACTAATCTTTTATGCTGTTCTCTAAAGGCAAGAGACAAGTGCTAATTCAGAACGTTTAAACAATTTAGATCAACTAAGCATTTAAGCTAGACAGCCCCCTATAAATTAAGAAGCTTTAAACATCTGATTGAAAAGACATGCCAATAATTGGCATTTACTTTTACCTGCAAGCTATGATCTTCAAGGTGTCATCTACTGATATGGCAGACTGACCCTGAAATGAGGAAATCATCATTAGCTAATTAGTTCATACTAGGTGCAGAAAATGTAACAAGTAATTCATAGCAGATATTGGTAGACATTATAATTAGATTGGTACACATTATAATTAGATGCGTGAAAATTGTGAGATTTCTCAAGCCATCCCCCACTAAGAACAATAAAATTGCTCTTCCACTGCAGCTTTAAAAGTTCCGAATGTTCAAAACCTAGTGATTGTGCTATTTATACTTTGCTGAATCGAATTATAGAACTGTTCACAGTCCAAACGGAACAAACAAGAACATGCTGAAGCTGAATAAGATACAGCAGCATAATGCTTGTTCTGTTTCTGATTCATCCTTCTTGCAACTTCAAAAATAGATGGACTAAGTATCAACAAGTTACAAATCACCGTAATGAAAGAATTGCAGACGACTCACTTGCCCAGTTATTCTATCCAGCTCCTTGATCAAATAAACCCTGCTCTGCGAATCCTGCCATATCCTAAACTCCAGAAGAACAAGCAGAGCTCAATACAACTCATTTGAAACGGAAGAGAAAAACTCAAAGAATCAGCTCCAAACGCAAAAATGCAATACAAGGATAGTGATCATGAACTTAATTGAACAGCAAAAATGTACTGACGGAGAACGGACCTGCCAGCTACGTATATGGAAGCGATAGTGGCTAACATGGAGAGCATCAGGTGAGAAATCCGAGCCCGGGACGCCATCGACGCCAGGCGACTGCTTGATCCTCTGATGTGCATCGCTCAATGAGATTCCAGATCGAATGCCAGCACCTTGCTGGAGATCTCGGGATCGGATTTTACAGTGATGTTACGGTTTCAGTAACCTAACTTGGCAGAGAATAACAAAAAAGCAACCAATTGAACCATTGATGCAGAATTTATTAATGGCGAGGGCAGTTCATCGGAGGGAGATGCAGTTTGCAATGAACTGAGAAGGCCGCGTCGCCGGTTGGTGGGAGTTGTCGATGCCTCGATGGACGTTACTTTCAGTTTTGGTGCTTGGCGGGCCCCATGTTCCCGACGGGTCACTCTTTCGGATCCAGAAACCGATCCGAGTTTTTTTCATTTTTGCCCAGAGGGGGTTGCTCCGTTTTTATGTTTTTACTATATATATATATATATATATATATATATATATACTAGATGCAAGACCCGCGCACCGCGCGGGTAAAACATCTAAATTATGTTAAAGTACTTAGTTTATTATAAGTTTAAAATACAAATGTATAGAAATATTTTTTTTTAATAAATTGAATATATATATATATATATATATATATATATATATATATATATATATATACATAATTATAAATAAATGTAAGTTAAATACTTAATTTATTCTAGTACTTACATTATTTGTCACAATTAATCGTTTTTATGCTATGAATCTAATAATATGTACCGTCTTGGATAGAACATCATAGCATCTAATTTATAATATCACTAAATAAGAATAAACTGTATAGTTTGATAAGAAAAAAAGTTGGTATCATTAGATAAGTGAAATAATAAACTTATAACAAACAACTAAAATAGAAAAAATAATGTCGACTTGATTTATTAAGTAACTGGTCAATAAAAAATCAAAGTAAAAAATATTTTGAATTAAGTGCACATTCTCGGGTAATTATATAAGTAATATAGTATATATATTTAATTTAATTCACAGGAATAATTATATTTTAGTGATGAAGTAATATGGAAAAAATATATTATATATTTTGTATCTATATATAGACTATTCTATCTTTGCATCCAATCACTGAACAAATTGAAGAAGAATTAACTTTGATAAAAATTAAATATACAACTAATTTTTTTTTAAAAAATATCCTAATTAATTAAACAAAACTAACAATTTATAATGTCTGACAAAAAAAAACATAATGTTAGAAAAAAAATTGATGTTGATACACAAAAAAAATGAGAAGAAATGTATATGAACATATAACATTTTACATCTTATTTTGTATTCTTTCTAAAGATCTAAAATTATAGTTCTTGACTAATCATGATGGCCCTGGATAAAATTAATAAAAAATAACAGATTAGAAATAACTAAGCAAAACATTATAATCTTAATATAAAATTAGAATTACCAAAGAATTTAAGAAGAACAATTCATACTTGAAAGAAAATCTTATATTTTTAATCAGTGAACAAATTAAAGAACAATTAATTATGAGAAAATTAGCATACAACTAAAATGTCACAAAAAATAATAATCAGTATTCTAATTAATTAAGCAAAACTAAAATTTTATAACGTTTGGGGAAACAGTTTAACATAGTGTTAGAATAAACTGATGTTAGAACACAGAAAAAATGAGAACAATTTATACACAGATAACAATTAGTACCTGAAAAAGAATAAGATGTTATTGTAACAAATTAAAGGTGGAAAAAAGACATGATGCTTCTATAAATGTGCTAATATAATCGCATCTTAATACATAGAATAATAAAATATGGGAAAACGAAAGTGATGTTGTTGTGAAATCTATCATTGAGCATATATTTTGATTTGGTGAACTCCACTTTCTTCCTATCTACCAAAATCTACAATATAATATATATAGTTGATAAAATATCATTCACCATTCATCACTAACTATATATAAAATCGAGATGAGGTGTCCGAGAAAAACCCTAATGCACCAATTCTCCGGTTTTAATATTCGAACTTGTATATATATTTTTTCAATATTGTGTTAGCAAAATATCAGGGTCAAACTACAAAACACAAAAGTTGAGGGATTATTTTGCAATTTCTGAAACTTCAGTGACTAAAACGTAAATAGTCAAATTTCGAGTTCTTACATATAATGATGCCGAATTATCATGCAAGGTATGAACAACTTCGAAATTACACGTAAAATCGACAACGACGAAAAACGTGATTTTGTAATACTGAGGCCCGTGCTAATCACAGTCTCCTTAAGGCAATTTCGCCCCACTCCACCCTCGGGTTATGCAAAGGAGTTTAAAACACGGGGTGATCACCTCCCAGGATTCAACAGTGTCGTCAGTACGTGTTATGCAACGAACACGTCTGACCGGACCGAACAATACCCGAACACAACGGATTTTATACTATGCCGACGACGACGGCGAATCAGTTTATAAATTCGTAATGAACACAGATTTAAACAGACAAAAGGATAAAAGCAGCAACTACAGCAGTATGAAAAATTCGAACTGGGGCAGTAAAAGAAAATATTACTTCGACAGTTGCTGACCGAAGGTAATCAACAGAAGCAGAGGAACACGACAGGAATATCGCAGTAGGAAGGAGAGGTGGATTGGTGATCAAAATGTGAAGGATTATGGCCCTTTATATAGTGCAATATGGCACAACATAATAAATTCGAATTTAATTCTGTCAATGATTAAATTAAATTCAGAATTTAATTCTGTCCATAAATGGCACAGTTAAGTGCACTTAAAGCATCTGTTACCAAGTTCAAAAAAAAAAAAAAAATCGAATTTGAATAGTCACAGAACCGACCGACCGGTTTAGCAAAACCGGACCCGCGCGAGGCTAGATTTTCGGACCGACATTCGTGTACGCACGTCGCGGGCGCGCACACAAGCTAAGCCAACCGGGGTGTGCTTCGGATCCGAGGATTTGCACCCCCCCCCCCCCCCCCTGCGCGCGTGGAGAGAGCATTTCATCTAGTAAGTTGTTACACATTAAAGCAACAAAACATGATATATACTAGGATAAAAGCCTCACTTTGGCCGGTGTGGTACTTCGAGTAACACAAAGGCAATACAATTGCCATTCACTTCCCTTACATGGGCTCAAATACAAAGCCCATAAAGCCAAATGCCTCATACGGCCAACAATCCCCCACATGAATGGAAATTGGAATCCTAACGGTAGCTCTAGACTCGAAAATTGTGTTCAACGGTCAATACCTGCAAAGGATAGGTAGGGGTAACCCCTTTGAACCTACCCCTTGTGAGATCATGCCTTCTCTACTGACTGGTCGGTAGACGCGATGTCCTTGAACCGTCTGTCGTTGGTGTAGATGACGACATAACCCACACAGGTACCTTCCTAATATAGTTCGGTTCACGCCCTGTGATCCCTAGGCCCTGGATCACTAGCCTGGTTCTGCAAGCGTTTCTAAGAGTTGCGCCCTCAACAATCCTTTCGAAGCGGCCCCACTTCTCACTCGCATAGGTGATTCTATGTCTCAAGAGCATCTTCACGACTCTGAGTTCTCCTTACGAATCATTAAAAGCTTTGTGAGAAAATGACCTTGATTAAGTAATTTCCAATTACTATATTCGGATTAACCGATGATATAAGATCAACACCAGCAAAAGCTTAACCTCTTCTCCATCACTGTTTGCATCATAGGAATGGGCTCGGGGTTTGACCCCCACAGTGACAACACTCACCCTTGTGATTAGGTTGTCCCATTGAACCAAGTTCTTGGGATCTCCAGTCATCATGGTTGGGTTTTCCTTCTCAAGAGCGTTTCCTCGACGGGCTTTAACCCCATTCCTTTCGACGCTTGGCCAAATAACTCTCTGTTTAACCCCTTGGTTAGCGGATCCGCAATATTATCAACTGATCTCGTATAGTCGATCGTGATAATTCCAGTAGAGAGTAATTGTCTAATGGAACTGTGTCTTCGACGGATATGTCTTGACTTTCCATTGTATATAAAATTGTGCGCTCTGCCGATTGTGGCTTGACAATCGCAATGAATGCAGATTGCGGGCACAGGTTTTGGCCATCTCGGAACATCCTCGAGGAAATGGCGTAGCCATTCTGCCTCTTCGGCACATTTATCCAGTGCGATAAACTCAGACTCCATCGTGGATCTGGCTATGACTGTTTGCTTTGAGGATTTCCACGAAACTGCTGCACCTCCTAAGGTGAATACATAACCACTCATACTCAAAGAGTCCGTGTCTCTGGAATCGGACACCCAGTTCGCATCACTATAGCCTTCGACCACGGAAGGATTCCTAGTATAGTGTAAACCAAGACTCCGAGTGTGTCTCAGATACCTAAGTAACCTGATTACCCCATGCCAGTGATCAACACTGGGGTTACTCGTATATCGACTCAAAACACTTACAGCGTGAGCGATATCTGGCCTAGTGCACGACATTAAATACATCACTTCCAATTATCCGAGCGTACTCAACTTGGGAAACTGAATCTCCCTTGTTCTTTGAGAAGTACTTACTCGTATCTATTGGGGTACTCACCTCGTTCTTGTCATCTTTGATAAATTTATCTAAAATCTTATCAACGTAATGACTTTGACTTAAAACGAGACCTTCCGATTTTCTATGAATTTTGATTCCAAGAATCACATCGGCTAAACCCATATCTTTCATGTCGAATCTCGAACTCAACATATGCTTGGTGGACTGGACCATCTCATCGTTACTTCCAACGATAAGCATGTCATCTACGTAAAGACACAAAATAACATAACCCATATCTGTATCTTTCACGTAAATACACTTGTCACACTCATTTATTTTGAAACCTTTCTCCATCATAACGCTGTCAAATTTATGATGCCATTGTTTAGGCGCCTGTTTTAAACCATACAGGGATTTGACAAGTTTACCGACTTTCTTTTCCTGCCCTCGCGCAGAGAAACCCTCAGGTTGTTTCATGTAGATTTCTTCCTCTAAATCTCCATTTAAGAAAGCTGTTTTCACATCCATTTGATGTACTTCTAAATTTCGCAACGCTGCAATAGCAAGTACCATTCTAATGGAAGTGATTCTGGTTACTGGAGAATATGTATCAAAATAGTCCAGTCCTTCCTTTTGTCTGAATCCTTTGACGACAAGTCGGGCTTTATATTTATCAATCGAACCATCTGCTTTCATTTTACGTTTAAAGATCCACTTGTAGCCTAGCGGTTTGCTTCCGGGCGGAAGATCCACTAGCTCCCAAGTATGATTCTGCAAGATCGATTCGATTTCACTATTGATCGCCTCTTTCCACAGAGGACCCTCAGAAGAGTTTACGGCTTCTTTGTAAGTCTGAGGTTCGGCTTCAAGCATATAGGTCAGAAAATCTGGACCAAAAGATTTTCCAATCCTTGCCCTTTTACTTCTCCTGGGCTCGACCTCGGTTTCAACCTCGGTCTGGACCTCAACATGCTCCTCATGTTCTCGGTCTTGACTATTTTCCTCTATAGTCTCATATGCTTGTCTTGAAGAACTAGCTTCTCCTCTAGACTTAGCTGGAAATACGTTTTCAAAGAAATATGCATTTCTTGATTCCATAATCGTATTTTTGTGTATATCTGACACCTTCGATTCATACACAAGAAACCGATAGGCATTATTGTTCTGAGCATACCCAATGAAAATGCAATCAACAGTTTTTGGGTCTATTCGCACCTTCTTTGGGGAAAGTATCATTACCTTAGCAAGACACCCCCACATTCGAAGGTGGTTGTAAGAAGGTTTCCTCCCTTTCCATAATTCAAACGGAGTTTTATCTTCCTTCTTTTAGGGTACCTTATTCAAAAGGTAATTGCTAGTCAAAATAGCTTCCCCCCACATGTTCTGGGGCAACCCCGAACTAATCAACAATGAATTCATCATTTCCTTCAAAGTTCGTTTTTTCCTTTCCGCAACCCCATTTGACTGGGGTGAGAATGGAGCAGTGACTTGATGAACAATTCCATGTTCAGCACAAAAGTCTGCAAATGGAGCTTCATACTCGCCTCCTCTGTCGCTTCGCAACACTTTGATTTTCTTATTAAGTTGATTCTCAACTTCTTGTTTGTAAATCATGAATTTCTGAATAGCTTCATCTTTTCCTTTCATCAAGTATACATAGCAATACTTCGTACTGTCATCTACGAAAGTAATGAAGTATTTATTTCCACCTCGTGTTTGGACATATTTCAAGTCACAAACGTCGCTATGTATTAGATCAAGAGGTTCGGAAAATCTTTCAACTGGGTGAAACGAAGTCCGAGTAAGTTTCGCTTCAACGCAAAACCGACCGACCGGTTTAGCAAAACCGGACCCGCGCGAGGCTAGATTTTCGGACCGACATTCGTGTACGCACGTCGCGGGCGCGCACACAAGCTAAGCCAACCGGGGTGTGCTTCGGATCCGAGGATTTGCACCCCCGCGCGCGTGGAGAGAGCCTTTCATCTAGTAAGTTGTTACACATTAAAGCAACAAAACATGATATATACTAGGATAACCGGTGTGGTACTTCGAGCAACACAAAGGCAATACAATTGCCATTCACTTCCCTTACATGGGCTCAAATACAAAGCCCATAAGGCCAAATGCCTCATACGGCCAACATATTGTAATGACTACAGAAGAACTGACCCATATATGTGCCCGATAGATCTTGTTGCTTCGATTAATTAACCTTCTGTCCATCAATCCAAACAAAAAAACTCAAGAAGAATTGGAGCAAAGAATTTGAAAATAAAAACCAAAATTGAAGCTAGAGAGCGACAGTTGCTCTACTCGATTGAATGAGACAGTTGCTCAACTCGGTTCCACCTAATAAAAACGTCTATGAAACAGAAGATACATAAAGTAATCGAGATAATTAAAATCAAGATGATAGTTATGTAAGACGATAATTATAGAAAACGATAGTTAGAGTTGTATACCTTAGAGATAGATATAAGATTAGAGTTACTGCAATCAAGAGGAAGCACACAAATTTGATTAGAGTTGTATACGTTAGATATAGTAACAAATAGATAGTAATAGAGATAGACGAACACTGCAATCGATTAACAGATAGATCTATATAACCAATTAGAAAGACTGGAATCGACCCCATTGGAGAAAAAACGTTGAAGAGAAATCAAACCCCATAAACCGAAACCTGGTCAGAAGAAGACTATGACCCCCTCCGTCGTTACATGACAACGTCGTCCGCCAGCTAGGCAGTGGTTCCTCTGGTTCGTGCTCCTGCTCGGACCCCTCTGCAGTCCAAAATTAAAAGCGTGAGGCGGGCTAAGACAATTATGAAACTATTTTTAAATTATTCAATGTATATAACTATTTAAATGCATCCAACTCCAAGTAATTTTGCAGTGGCGGTAACTTTTCCATAATAATGTTTCTTTTATATATACAATAAATAATAACTTATATTATATATTACTTTTTATTAGTTATTAAGTATATACAATAATAATGACGTTTCTATATATATACTGTTTATGTGGCGGCATTCGGTCTTCCGGAACCAAACTGTCTAAATAATGAATTTAAAAGGAAACTTTTAATTAATTTGTTTCTTAAAATTGCGTAGAGACCAATATTGGAGATAAAAATACTTCTTAATTTTCAATCAATAAATATTACGTATCTAAATTTAGAGAACTCCTATTAAATTCTGATTAAATTAGGCAACGCTGACTGGACAAAATGTCCACGTGTCAGACAGAGGGCTTCCGATGCCGAATTATTATAATATAGTAGATCTGCCCGCCCTACGCGCGTTGCCAAGAAAAAGAATGGATTAGGAGTGTCGACTATAGACTCTTCCCACTACATAATGTCTGGACTCTCTGCTCACGGAGGTTTTTTTTACAACCTGACTTGGTGAATAGTGCATGCACTAGTCGCGTCAATGCAGCTCTGAACCCACCAGCAATCTAATATAGTTTTTAGTATTAGTAAATACTCATAAATATTTTCTGAAACTGTGCATTTTTTAGCTGCATGTAGATTGTAGAATTTGATCATATTATTAGTAATATTAGACTTTTTATGTTCATCTTTAGAATAATAAATAGAAAAATACAAATAAAATAAGTATCTTAAGCACTATGATCATGAAGCTAAAAACTCTTAGCATGTTACCATTTTTCAACAAAATTTATGTTAATTTTTTTTTTAAAAAAATAGTGTGTAATTTATTAACTGAACTCTATTTTTAATAAATCGGTAATGAACTTTTATTAATGTGTAGTTTGTTAACTCTATTAATTTTTACATTAAGTTATAAAAATTAAAAAGAGTATATTTTTCAAAATTACTATAAACACTCTAAAGTTCTAATATGAGGTTATAATTAGCAAAAAAAACACATAAACAGGGACAAACCGCATATTGGATTAAACATATGGGGGCAAACAGCCATTTTTCTGTAACATATAATAAAGATTAAAGATAAATAAATTGCAACCATTTGAGCAATCAAATAAAATACATATATATATACATATACATCTTTCATCTAACTGCTTGTATCACTAAACAAAGCCTTAGATACAGAACTGCACTGGCCACCAGAACCCTGATCAGGACTCCAATTTGCTCGTCCACCCGACCGTTTATTCTGAGTCATCGGAGTCTCACAGACAACATCGTTGCGATGCCTTCTCTTCGATGTCTTCCGATACGGATCCGGTTTCACCTTCACTGCCACCTTGGCATTCTTCGGGGCCCACACACGCTGCAAATCGGGCTGCCAGGTCGTTAAAGACGCGAATCTTCGAGCCCTTTCTCGTTTATCCTGAGCTTCGGTTAATCTCTGCATATACTCTCCTCCTCTTGCTCGAGGAGATGTCCGTTTATTGCATCCTTCTTTCATTTCATGCCTCTGATCATTGTTTTCTTCGCTGTTAAGCAACGAATTGGGCAGTTCATCCTCGTCATCGAATAGAAGATCCATCTTTGAGTATATTTGGTGAACCACCTCTTCTAGATCCTTACAGTATCTGAAAATGAATAAGTTCAAATACAAAGATATGGAAAGCAGATGCTCATTGAAGTTGGTATCAAAACGAAAATTTTACCTGCTTTTTATGGTCTTCTCCACATAATCATGAAGATTCCAATCACCGAAAAATGCTTCCAAGCGACACTGGAGGCTCTCCAAAAGCATGCAAATCTGCTTCACGAACCTCTGTTTTGTAGAGCCCTTATATAATCGCATAATTTCCATTCGGAAAAATATCTGTAGTTCATATCTAGTTCATGTGTTAAAGAGTGCAACTTGCAAGTCGAATGTGATAGCACAATAACATAGCAGAATGCGATACACAATAACGTAATTAGTTAAGGAACCAACAGATGGGAAAATGAAAATGCGAAAAAGGATACTCTCTAACTGTGTATGAATCTTGTGACTGATCTGCAGCTTTGTTCTTCTCCTCCAAGTCCTTGGGGTCTCTCAGTAGAAGTTGTATGAGTTCAGTAATAACCTTGCCACCTGAACCTTCATCAGATTTCTCGGAAAATGACTGACTCTCTGAAGCCAAACAATGAATACACGACTTCACAAGACGCTCGGCCAAAGCCACCAAGTCCACCCCCTCGGATTCAACTCCTAGTCGTATTTTGTTCGGGATTTCACCAAGAACATCTTGCGAATTCTCTAACCCTTTATCAATTGCAACTTCATTGTCGACCCTGAGATCTGCAGTGGTAGAATTTTCATCGCATGAGGGCGATACAGAAGGCGGTTGTTCACTTACTTGATGGAGGTTCTCCAGTCTATACTCTGTGTTCTTCACTTGTTTCATCCATTACTTGATAAACAGCAGTTTCTTCGACCTGTCAGCTTCCCTGGCAAAATACAGCTCCTCGAGTTCTATGTTTAGATCTTCGTATTTTGCCTTCTGAAATGCACTCCATGTCAGATTCTTAAGCCAACCCAAACTTTTCCGGGTCTTTTTCTTCTTGACATAGCCATCTGGATCATCGCCAATCTTCTCCTGTCGTTGCTCCACTCTTTCAATATTTTGCAGCCAATTAACAGAGCTTGAATTCTCCCTTTCAAGAGAAACTAAAGCGAAGGTACTTGTAAATGGTTTGAGAATGCCCAAAACTTTATCTCCATTACCATTTGAAAGTGACACTACAGCTGAATAACCTTCCCTGTACATAAAACCAAGGAAAATCTGCCAAGTTGGAGGACATTTCCTCACTGCTTCCCCAATTTCTGATGCTAGTAGTTCAAGCACCTTGTTTGCAAAGAACTCACTTTGAGAAGCACTTGAGGATTTTTCAGTAAATTCACGAGCAATGAAGGGTTCCGAAAATCTGTGTCCTAACTTTGCTAATTTATCATGCTTCATCACTGCCTCTACTTTTAGCATACCATCCATAAGACTTTCTATGCAGGGATTTTTCTCATGATCTTCTAGATGCATATTATTAGATTCCGAAGATAACAAAAGACTGCTGTCTATATCAGGGGCTAAGTTCTTCAAGTTGATCAATTCAAGCTCACAGCATTTGCATTCTAAAGGATTTCCATTTGCATCTGAAATCTCAAGATCTAGATGAGTACGAAGTCTCTTGCCATGGGTATTAAAGTCGAAAAATTTGGAAGAGATACCGATACTGGGATAAATCAATCCAAAGGACAAGAGCTTAGATCCTGAAAAAATAGACTGAGTCGAACAAAATCCCCATCCTAGACTTCGAATCGCATTCTTGAAAAACCCAGACTTCACAGATTCATCAGTCTCATTCTCCAGGTAATCATTGTCAGGATCATAATTCACATCGATCCAGCTAAAATGAATATCTTTACTAAGAAATGCATCACTAACACTTCTGAAAAAGCTAGAAAATTTACTGCAGAACTGATCCATGGCAGTAAACAAGATTCCATCCGTCTCAGAATCCATGAACTCTGATACCCAGTTCTTAGTTCTACAGATTGGCGAAAACATAACAACTAAATTAGGCTTCAATAGATTGTGGCGCAACAATGGCGTACCTAGAGGAATATCGTCGTCCATGAACAGGTCCCATGAGTAGTCATGCAGCAGCTGTCGCATAGAGGTGGCGACATTAGCGGCTTTGGCCGGACCCACTGGTCCTGAAAATGTCAATTTGGCGACAGATTCTAGGGTTTCGCAGAGGGACTGTAAAGTGGAATTAGGATCATTGAAGGAGAGGTTGAGTGGTAATTTACGGAGCTTGGAGGAGGAGAGTATCGGAGAGAGAGATGAGAAGAAGAGTTTGAATGTGAAAAGAGAGGAGGAGAGTGGAGCGAAGCTGAGCAGAAGCTTAGCGGACGAAAGGATGCAATTGAGGTAGGAATTAGGGCTCTGGCGGTGAAGGAGTGGGTCTAGATCGATGAAGAAGACGATGCGCTTAGTAAAAGAGTAGTCAGTCAACGCCATCGGAATCGAATCCTCCGCCATGGAAGACTGAGCAATGAGAAAGATGAAGATCTGGAGAAACAGCGGCGGTAAAATGGTAATGGAAGAAATGGCGGGAGAAAAACTGAGAAATATGTGGTCCCTGGCTTTTCTACTTAATTCATTTTCAGTCCCTGTACTAACCTGCATAGTTCTCACTCAGCCATTTGCAGTAGGTGAAAATTACTTGCCCTTCGTATTATCCGTTTCCAGTTCATTTGAATCAGCTGAGCTCTGCTCCTCCGTTTCCAATTTCGCCGGAAAATATGATCGGAATCACGGTCTCTGCTTCGAGATTCATCCCCATTGAAACCAATTGTCGATTACAGCACCAATCGAGATTTCTCTCTCCTCCGTCGTCTCTTCCCAATTACCCGCCATGTCGACACCTTTCTCTCAGCTGCCGGAAAATCCGCGGCCTTGCTCCGGCCTGCTCGAAGTCGTCGGCGCCGGAAGAAGACTGGCTGAAACGCCTCCCGGAGAAGACGAGGCCCCTCTACGCTCACAGCTTGCCTTGCATTGAAGCCTGGCTGAGGAATTTAGGGTTTCAGCAGAGCAAAGAGGATCGCGCGGTGTGGTCAGTCGAGTTGCCGGAGTGGCACGCTCAACTCTCTCTTGACATAACGGACCTCTACATAAGGTCAGCGTCGATCGATTCTTCTTCATTTATGACCAAAGTTCATATTTTTCTCTGCAGTTACCAACTTTTCTCTGCAATTGTTTGAATTCATGAAGTTCATGTTCCTGAATTACTGGGTTTCTTCTTCTGTTGATGTTGAAACATGCTGGATCACTGGAAGCTGATTTTATTGTGTCGGATAAACCAAGCACTGAAATTTGCAAGTAATTGTTGTTGCAGGTACCTGAAAACTGGACCAGGGAACCTGGAGAAGGATATGGAGAGAAGGTTCAGCTATGCATTGAGCAGAGAGGATATACAGAACGCCATTCTTGGAGGACCTTGAAATTTTGAGTAGCTGCAATTATCCATTTTTTTTCGAGATGTAAGTTGATTAAATAAAAAGCAACCAATGAATCAATCATTCAATCACTACATGAATCTCCGTTTTTTCGCGCTGTTCTAATCCGATAACAATGCACCCTTATGTACAAAGCAAACTGCATAGTAGAACCTGAGTCTGCAAACTTTACTAAGTAAAAATACAGTATATAGATCGTTTCACTAGACAAACTGCACTGAGTAAATCATTAGTTGCTGTTTAGAAAGCGCGCCAATGCCTTATCAGTGTCGTTCTCATATAAAACCAACGCGTCTGCAACTGCAGATGAAGAAAATCCCATTTCCCGCAGCAAAGTGTATCCATTGACAAACTCCCGAACCTAAACACAAATGAATCAGGATATAAATTGATCATAACCATAGTATATATATATAGCTACATAAAAATCTGTGTTTTATGTTTGAATCTATTGTAGTACCATAGTTGGATCATCCCCATATGCTGTAACAGCAAGGGGAACGGCTTCTCTGCTAAGTCCTGACGCGATGTATTTGTTTACAATAGGGTCTTCGCCGTGCCTTGGAGTTGGAATCTACAATGTACACAAATGTTCATCAAATTAAGCAAACACCAATAGTGCAACTGCATTTCATCAAATCAAGAAGCTGTTTTAGCTAAATATTGCATGCATTTTATGGCAAGAAAG